>OX401925.1:9401786-10879286 GCA_947859195.1 Drymonia ruficornis | reverse complement strand
TTTGAAGGAAAAGGGGAGAGCGGGGTCAGCGAATGTTTAGTCATCCATATCTCGAGATTGGTTATGATTGTTCATTTTAAATAATCAGACTGGGGTTTCAGCGTTTTTAATATTTTGAAGGAAAAGGGGAGAGCGGGGTCAGCGAATTTTTAGTCATCCATATCTCGAAATTGGTTATGATTGTTCATTTTAAATAATCAGACTGGGGTTTCAGCGTTTTTAATATTTTGAAGGAAAAGGGGAGAGCGGGGTCAGCGAATGTTTAGTCATCCATATCTCGAAATTGGTTATGATTGTTCATTTTAAATAATCAAACTGGGGTTTCGGCACAGAATAGATAAGGAGTACAGAAGTTGCACTCCTTTGATCTTGAAGAAAGCCGACATTTTAAATTATTATTATTACCTAAACTTGCCGCGCCCGACCGCGCGCAATCTAAATTGTGCCTTGACGCAACGCGTTAGCGTATGTAATTCGCCGTCCCGCTGCCGCACGCTCCTGCACGCTACTTAACCTTCAATCGGTAGGGTTGTCACAATTAATAAAAATAAAATAGTACCAACATTTTTGTATTTAAATGTTAATTAACGCTATACATTTTAAAAAATTACAGTTGTTGCACTTTAATGTAATGCCTTCGATATTTTTTGTCTTTAAAATAGCGGTTATTAAATTTAATGGCAGCATAAATGCGAAATCTAACAAATAATTTAAAAATGTAGTCTGAAGGGAAGCATGGACATGGAGTGGTGAAATTAATATGTTTTAGTAAATTAATTGGCGCATATAACAGCACGCAATAGCATGGGAACAATACGCAATAGCATAGCATGGATGCATAGTAGAATATCAAGCAACAGCAAGTGCAAGTCGCTCATTGAGTTATGACCGTTAACCTTGAATTTATAGTTCTCTCACTCGCTTTTTCCGCCGGTGGCCGAGTGCTCATAAAACGCTACGGCAACTAGTATCTACTTATATCGACTTAGGTAAGTGTCTAATACGAATATAGGTAAGTAGAAAAACTGGCAACACGATGGATCTCGTCAACTATGAAAGGAATTAAGGTAGGTAGGTATTCCGTAATCGATGCTAGTAGGTATAACGTGGTATAACCGTAAAAAACTGTCATTTCATTCTGTTCCAAATTACATATTTTCGCTTCAATTCCACTAGTAGACGTTATTTACAAGAGGTAGGATCGAATCCTACCTCTTGTAAATAACGTCTACTGCACTGAACTATGAGCTTCTTTTTATATCTAAATAACAAAATAAAACTTCAATTAGCTTCAATTACCTTTCACAATCAGCTGGCAAAGAAAAAAAAAGTCAATTTGCAGTTTCTATAACTATTTAGACAGCCATATACGCCACAGTTCGTCTTGCTCGTCATTTTTAATTTTAAAATAATAATTCCAACGCGAGCGACCAACCAAAAGCGCGCGAAACGTTATAGCGCGTGTTCACGCCAGGAGCGCGGCGGCCATATTGAATTGCGTACAGACTTTGTACGCGAACCGATCGGAGCTAGTTCGACCGAAACCACAGAGTGACTGAGGCCTGGTTTCGGCGTTTTTAATATTTTGAAGGAAAAGGGGAGAGCGGGGTCAGCGAATGTTTAGTCATCCATATCTCAAAATTGGTTATGATTGTTCATTTTAAATAATCAGACTGGGGTTTCAGCGTTTTTAATATTTTGAAGGAAAAGGGGAGAGCGGGGTCAGCGAATGTTTAGTCATCCATATCTCGAGATTGGTTATGATTGTTCATTTTAAATAATCAGACTGGGGTTTCAGCGTTTTTAATATTTTGAAGGAAAAGGGGAGAGCGGGGTCATCGAATTTTTAGTCATCCATATCTCGAGATTGGTTATGATTGTTCATTTTAAATAATCAGACTGGGGTTTCAGCGTTTTTAATATTTTGAAGGAAAAGGGGAGAGCGGGGTCAGCGAATTTTTAGTCATCCATATCTCGAAATTGGTTATGATTGTTCATTTTAAATAATCAGACTGGGGTTTCAGCGTTTTTAATATTTTGAAGGAAAAGGGGAGAGCGGGGTCAGCGAATGTTTAGTCATCCATATCTCGAAATTGGTTATGATTGTTCATTTTAAATAATCAAACTGGGGTTTCGGCGTTTTTAATATTTTGAAGGAAAAGGGGAGAGCGGGGTCAGCGAATGTTTAGTCATCCATATCTCGAAATTGGTTATGATTCTTCATTTTAAATAATCAAACTGGGGTTTCGGCGTTTTCAATATTTTGAAGGAAAAGGGGAGAGCGGGGTCAGCGAATTTTTAGTCATCCATATCTCGAAATTGGTTATGATTGTTCATTTTAAATAATCAAACTGGGGTTTCAGCGTTTTTAATATTTTGCAGGAAAAGGGGAGAGCGGGGTCAGCGAATGTTTAGTCATCCATATCTCGAGATTGGTTATGATTATTCATTTTAAATAATTGGGGTATAAGCTGAGCTGAATATGGTAGGTACTACTTCAGTTTGATCCCATAAAAAAACATTTCGTAAATCAACACCCAAAAGGGGGAAACTAAAGGTAGAAAAGTACGGCAGAAAAATATGTTTGTACCCGATTGACTTGAAACTTAGTATGCATAGGGTAGGTGAGGGAGGAAGGGGAAGACGTTAGGTAGGGGGAAGTGGAAGGGGGAGGGGAAAGGGAAAGGGAAATGGAGGGGGAGGGAGCAGAAGGAAGAGAGGGGAGGAAAAGGGGTGGAGAAGGGGAGGGGGATTTGGGATTTTGGCTCTATATACCTACCTACCAAAACACGCATTCACCGAATTAGGTACCGTGATAAAGTTTGTATGGCTCCAATAAAAATCGTGAAATAAAATTATTTTTATAAAAAAGCAAATACTGACTTAAAAAACCCTGGCGCACTAAAAAGTACTAAAAAGTCTTAAGTCACTTGCCCGGTTTTTTTTTATTTTGAAGTCTACGCGGACGAAGTCGCGGGCAAAAGCTAGTGTTCCATATAGAACCAAATAATTTTAGGAATTTGTTTAGAATATAAGAAACAAGGAGGGATTCTCTAGCTTTTTTTTATTATAAAAAAAACTGGTAGGTATCTCTCGAACTGTAAAGTTGCTGAATGAAATAAAAAGTGGAATAGTGGTAGATAGTAATGGTCGTTCCTCACTGACAGAAGAGCGTGCTGTGTTGCTCGTCGTGCGGGAGCGAGATCGCGCGGCGGGAGGACATCTTCGCCATGTCCAGCGAGGGCGTGCACTCCAACTACACCAACCCAGGCGAGTGACGACCCGACCCGACCCGACCATTTTTTTTTTTGCGCTCGCTAAAGTAAGGTGGTTTGTGTTATGTCGGCAGGCGGGTACATGCACGACATCGTGACGGTGTCGCGCGCGACGGGCACGACGGCGGGCGGCGCGGCCTCCGCCGAGTACTCGTGGTTCCCCGGCTACTCCTGGACCATCGCGCTCTGCGCCGCCGCCGGCTGCGGCACGCACCTCGGCTGGAGGTACACTACACTACACTTACACACAACACGCATGGTACTAGTTTCACGTCTGGTGTCCACTTTGTAGATGAAGTCGATTCTAATCGGAACGAGTTCAAATCTTACGAAGCTGTAGCGAGGTGCCGAATCGGAGTTCAAGTATTTTATATATGGATAGTTTTTTTTTTGCAACTCGATTCGCCGATCGTATTTCTCACTTTAAAACGAGTCAAGTGATCGCGCCCGTTGCGCGATGGCGTCGTCCGTGTGCGACGCGTCTGACGCGGCTGTTTCCGGCAGGTTCGAGGCGCTGCGGCGCGGTCTGCGGCCGCAGCAGTTCTACGGGCTGTGCCGCAACCACGTGCAGCCGCGCTACGCCGCGCCGCCCTCCCCGCCCTCCCCGCCGCCCGCGGCCGCCGCGCCCGCCGCGCCGCCCGCTGCCTTCATGTGAGCCATGGCCGGCCTGTACGTGTTCTCCTGCTACGCTTTCATCGCCATATTCCTCTGCTTCGCGCCCCGGACGAGGCGCCCCGACTAGCCGCTCCGGCCTTCCCCGGACACTACGACTGACGCTTGATCGACACGTCGAGAGTAAAAAGTTGAACAGTACGAATGAGCATGGTCACGGTCGATCCCCCATATTTATTTTTAAACGTCGATAAAACCTGAAGAGCGAGCATTCGACGAGATCTGAAGTATTTTTAAAATATTAGAAAGGTGCAGCGACAGCACGACAATCGAGGGTTATTGAATACAAAACATTGCGCCGACGGAGTGTAGCAGGCGAAGTTTGTAAATTAGTGTAATGCACACTGAATAATTATGTACTTTTAAAATTACGTCTAAATAATCTATCGTGTCTAGTGACGCACTCGCTGGGATTTAGTATCAAAGTGCATTTGTGTACAATTAAATGTTATATTTTGTCCATGAAATTTGACTTGATGTAAATAGTTGTAAAGTAAGTTTGTTAACTTTATTGCTTCATATTATGTATTATTATTATGTGTGTGGTACTATTCATTAGTGCACATAGAAATCATAAAATTGTAAATAGGTATTTCATACCAACTTCTGTTATATTATGTGATAAAATAAACTATTTGTTGATACAAAGTCTATTTATTTACAGCATACTGCACTGATATATCATATAACATTCAATTCTGTAATAGTTCTTACTATATTATGATAGTGTCATGTCAGGTACTTCCTCTGCATTGTGTTCATAGTATCATAGTTTTTTCTTGTCTAATATACTAATTTAGGTGTTGCGTGTGCACTGGCGGCGTAAAGGGGGGGCGGTGGGGGCGGTCCGCCCCGGGTGCCAAGCACCAAGGGGTGACACACATGGCCTCGGCTTGGGCTGCTGTTTTTTTGAGAGAACAAGTGGCTACTCGTTCTCTCAAAAAAAAAACTGGCGCATCCCATCTGGCCGACGAGTACGCGCGGCGTGGGTGAAAGGGGCTAGTAATTTCAGCCCCTCCCGCCACCCGCGCCACCAAATTTTCAAAAACAATCACAGTCGGTCAGTCAGTCCCTTATATCCTCTTTGAGTCAGTGTTATTGTTTATATTCGTCGCGGCGCGTCTCGTAGTCGAAAGTCAATAGGTACCTATTATTAAATATTCGTTTAATAAAAGTGTGAGTGAGTGTATTGGCAGTTAGTAGATACAGGTCAAAGGTGAGTTTGATTTTGACTACATGCCCATTTTTTACCACAAAATTCAGTCAAGTTAAATTATCGGTTTGGGACGATCTGAATTTAACTTGCGGTCGATATTATACTATACATTATACAATTTATATACATATATCAATATATTACCGCGATGATTAATAATCATCGCGGTACACGTAAAACAAGCAGTACCTACCTACCTATAACGTCTTCATACATACAAATGGCCGAAACGCAAGGTGCGTTTACTAAGTTTACTAGGTATTACGTGTTACTTAGGTATACCTACGCGCTTCGAATTCTTGGTTTGACTCTACCTTCCAATGAATCTCTAACCACACCTCGTCTACAATTCTTTCTCGTGCCGTTTGAAAGCATATCAAATGTATAAATACCATTCGCTGTAATACAAGCACTGATTTCCGGTAAATTAATGTTTTACGAAATAAATCGTAACTAAGTTTGCCTTTTTTGCTCAACAAATATCAAGGAACTATACAATCATTCAACAAAAGTTTTTTTGGTCGTAAAACATCTGGTTAAGTTTGCGATCGTGAATAATAATTTTAAAAGTCTGTTTTAAATGTTTTGAATCCATATATTTTTTTAGAGGGAATGCAATAAAGCAATACGCTTTTTAGTAGATCCTCGGACACGGCATCAAGTGTGGTAACGCTTTCTTTTTTATTTGAACCCTTTGCTTTTCTCTTGCACATGTTGGGACCGTGGGACCATGGCATGGTACCAAACAATTAACAAAATGGGATTCGCAGAATTGGCGTTTTTGATCAATATTACTATAATTGAACTAAGAATCAAAATTCATCCAACTTAAAGCCTTACGTAATTTGCAGTAATACCTATTTCATTTAATGAAAACCAAAATACACTGCCGCGACGTTATACTGCTCGTCTTACTTTTAAAGTCATATAATACAAAATTGAGCGAGAAAAAAAACTGTCAAAGTTAATAGGTATTTATTTATCGATCTTTACAGAATAACCCTTCAATATGAAGCGAAATAGACCTAGTGGATTCCAGCAAAGAAAAATCAAGAAATCAAGAGAAGTTGAGCGCGAATCCTTATCTGGATCAATTTTGAAGTATGTTGCACTTTCGGCTTCAACACAGCAAAGTGTTGAAAATGATCTACTTGATGAAACATATGATTTAAAAAGACAGTGCCAAAATGCATTGGTTGGAGTAACGTTGGGAAGAGAGCCTCACATACAATATGAAAGACAAGTTGAAGAAGATCAACATCAAGAAGAATATGACCAAGGAAAAATAAAGAATAGCGACAATGATGAAGAATTGGAGCAAATTGATTATGCAGCGGAGATACATGAGACAATTCGTTTCGATGTTGCTACTTGGCCAACACCAATGTCTGATGATTTGAGAGTTGAAATTGTTAAAACGGGAAGTGAACCCTATCAAAATAGAGATGGCCCATTTTTAGATACTGTCCAAAGATCTGGAGCTAAAATAAAAGGAAAGAGCCGACATTTCAATTCAGAATGGTTTTATAAAGCGTTACCAAATGGAGAAAAAGTACTTAGAAAATGGATGGTATACTCTCCAATAAAAACCAGTTTATATTGTTTTTGCTGTAAACTGTTTACGCATCATGATGAAACAAAACATCATCAGAGTTTTGCCAACGGGTTTAACTCATGGTGGAAATTGAATCCTAAAGTGTCTGAACACGAGAATTCTGAGAACCATGTCTCCTGTTTTGAAAAATGGAAACTTTTGGAAAATGGATTGAGGCTGCAAAAAACTATCGACCATGAACATCGAATGGTCGTGGACCAAGAAAAAAAGAAGTGGCGTGAAATTTTGAGTCGCCTTTTAGATGTTATTATTTTCCTGGCACGCCAAAATCTTCCTCTTAGAGGGCATAGAGAGGGGGTTTCATCAGACAATAGAGGGAATTTCTTAGAATTGGTTAATCTATTGTCCAAATATGACCCAGTGCTAAAAGAGCATATGCTAAGAATTGAACATGCTATCGCCTGTACAAAAAGGAAACGGGTAGATTCATATTTGTCCAAAGACATTCAAAATGAGTTCATCAGCCTATTGGGGAAACAGGTGAAAAATAACATTGTAGACGACATAAAAAAAGCTAAATATTTCGGAATTATGTTCGATAGCACTCCAGACATATCACATGTTGATCAGATGAGTTATGTAATAAGATATGTTCATATTCATGGCGATCAAGTTGAAGTTAAGGAATCATTTCTCGGTTTCTTCCCTATAGCCGGAAAGACTGCAGTCGAACTTACTGAAAATATCCTTACGCAGCTCGAGAGTGATAACTTGGATATACATCTATGTCGGGCTCAAGGTTATGATAACGCTGCAACCATGGCAGGAGTTCATGGTGGTGTACAAGCAAAAATCAAAGAACACAATCCTAAAGCGTTGTTCATGCCTTGTGCTAATCAAATAAGGTAAAAAGACCAGTAGAGACAAGATGGAGTGCTCATTACGACGCTGTTAAACCACTGAAAAATAATTTTGAGAAATTTGTAGCAACACTCGAAGACATGTGTGATCCCAGCAGCAGTAGAGAAAACGTCGACACAAGAGAAGCAGCATCCACACTCTTACCAGCTTTGTGTGACTTCAGTTTTTTATGCTATCTTTCTTTTTGGTGTGAAGTCCTAGAAGAAGTTAACCAGACACAAAAGTATTTACAAACATCTGGGCTATCGCTGGAAAAGTGTGTCATAAAAATTAAAGCCCTAAAAATTTTTCTTCAAAGCCAATGTATCCAAATAGTCAAAAGAGCTATTTCCTTCGCAACTGAAACATGTGAGGCCTTGGATATTTCGATTGAAAAAAGAGGAAGGAGGAGATTCTGAAAACGTATGCCAGGAGAAACGGCCCAAGATGCTGGGCTAACATTGCCAGAAGAGCTACAGAGAGCTATGTTAGAGTGTCTTGATCGATTTTACGGAGAACTAGACCATCGTTACAGGGCAATGGATGACATTCTCATAACATTTGGTGTTGTTCAGCTTAAAACTCTGCTTACGTCAACAGAAGAAGAACTTCGTTGTATAGTTCAAAACCTGACAAAAATCTATGATGAATTTTCTGAAGACGATATGATTTTGGAAGTTTTACGACTGAGGCGCCACTTGGAAGCCGCCAGCATTTCCTTCCAAGAAGCGGTCCAATGGACTACCTTGGAGCTTCTAAAATTCATAATTAAATGGGACTATTCTGAGTCGGTTCCCAGTCTAGCGCTATGCCTAAGATTTTTTTTAACAATTTGTGTTTCAGTGGCGTCTTGTGAAAGGAGTTTTTCAAAATTGAAATTAATTAAGTCATATCAACAATGAGCCAAGCGCGACTTACTAACCTATCTATATTGTCCATCGAAAAGGACAGAAAAGTAAATTTTGACCATGTGATTGACTATTTTAGTAAAATAAAATCACGTAAGCACGTTTAGTAGGTATTTGTTGTTTTATTTTGGGGTGCTCAATAGAAAGTCGCCCCGGGTGCCAACCCATGCTACGCCGCCGCTGTGCGTGTGCACATTGTGTGGGGTCGCGTAGTGCGGCAGCGCGGCGGGCTCGGGGACTGCGGGCGCTGCAGGCGGCTGCCTTAGGACTTGCCTCTTTACTCTCCTCACTTGTGGCTTACCTGGATATCAAAATAACATCAAGATGAAGATATCATATTTCACTCAAATACAACTAGCTGGCTTAATTATATTACCTGTAAGCTTTTGGCTGACATCTTTGGACTTGTTGCTACTGTGAGAGAGGTCTTTGTGCAGAATAGTCCTCAGGGTGGTGCGCGGTACTCGCAACGCCAGAGCTCGTGCTCGCAGAGACAGTGCGGGCGCAGCTCCAACCGATGCTGCCACTTTGTCTACATGGCTCCTTCTGGAAAGAAAAATAAAATAAAGGCAGGTTAACATTGATCTATTCACCTGTAAATAATGCTTTAAAATATTCCTCACCTGTTGACGGGCCGTCCTGGTCTCGGTGCGTCACACACGCTTCCTGTGGAGAATAGTTTGCGTTCCCACACTAAGAGGGTGTTCTTTGCCGGTGGCTGCCGCCCAAATCTTTCTCTGAACTCATGCTTTATCTGTTACAAGATTTATAATTTTCAATTGATAATAATAAATTATTATAAAGATTTAACTCTAATCATTATATTTTTGACTAAACATACTAGTATTTTTACCTGAGACATGCTAGTTTTCGTCCTCTTCCTCTCGTGCACCCACACAGCCGCCACCAGCCGCTCTTCGATACTAAAATTTGAGGTATCCACACTTACTGTCGTACTTGTTTCTTTTTTACAAATTTTTGCGGGTTTAGACTCGCCTTGGAGCTCCTGTTGTATGAGAGTATGACCCGGTGGGGTTGTGGCGACGTTTTGGGCGAAATCTTGATGAAATTGATGACTATTTTGCGGGGTAGAACCAACAGCGTAATGTTTTGAATGATCAATGAAAATAGGGCACTGTTCGTAGACATTGTGGTGATATATCTGTTGGTTCGGAAAGTTATACATATTTCCTTTCAATTATTAACTATATCAATTAAATTCATTTTATTAAATGAAATAAATGAACCTAAAGTTGGTAAACAAACAAAATATACTAATAAACAATTTTTTAAAGTTTTTTTTGCACTGTGAGTGTGACTGTGGGCCCTGGGTACCAGTCTTTTCGAGCCTGAGCGTAGTGTTGCCCAGTTCTATTTTCAAAAATCAGTAGGTTGACAAGATAATTGGAAACAACCGTTGATTTTATCTTTATAATACCTATCTCTTCTATGCTTAGACCATATAGCTTCGGGACTAGGTACACGCCAAGGAAGTTTTAAGTCTTAGGTACACCTGGAATGCGGACTTGCCAGCAAAAGTGAAGCCGACAGCAAGATACCACATGAACGTTGTTTCCTTTTCCAAACAAGAGTGACCATAATATTTAGAAATTTGGAGAAAGTCCCCATGGACATCTGGTGAAAACGTGCTATTGTTCCGAGATTGTTATGATAGGAAAATAATAAAATAAGGAAAGGGATGTTTATTTTTATAAGAACACTAGCTTTTGCCCGCGACTTCGTCCGCGCATAATTTAAAATAATAATCATACTATCGGAATAAAAAGTATCCTATGTGTTAATCCAGGTTATAAACTATCTGTGTTCCAAATCTTATCCAAATCTGTTCAGTAGTTTTTGCGTGAAAGAGTAACAAACATCCATACTCACAAACTTTCGCATTTATAATATTATATAGCTTTTGCCTGCGACTTCGTCCGCGCAAAATATAAATTTAAAAAAATCCGTTTCCGTTTGCTGGAACCCAAATCCTGTATACTGGATATCCCGGATCCCGTATCTCATATCCCTGATTCTGTATCCGTATCCGTATCCGAATCCCTATCCGTATCCCGTATCGCGTATCACGCATCCCGTATCACGTATCCCGTATCCCGTATCACGCATCCCACATCCCGTATCCCGCATCCCGTATCCCGTATCGCGTATCACGCATCCCGTATCACGTATCCCGTATCCCGTATCACGCATCCCACATCCCGTATCCCGCATCCCGTATCCCGTATCCCGTATCACGTATCTAATATCCCATATCCCAAATCCCGTATCCCGTATCCCATACCCCGTATAATTTTCAAAAACGCTTTTTTTTTTAAAAGACACCTAATCACCAATTTTCAATATTCTAACTACAAAAATGACGAACTTCACAAACTTTCACACCCTATTTTAACCCCTTAGGGTTTAAATTTTCAAAAAAGCTGAAAGTATTATTTTTAATACGTAAAAAGAAACCTAAACACAAATTTTCATTATGCTAACCTCAGAAATGACGAACTTCCATACAAACTTTTGTCCCCTACTTTACCCCCTTAGGGGTTGAATTTTCAAAAACGCAGCAATTCAAGTTTTTATTTTTAAAGAGGAACCTAAACACCAAATTTTCATAATTCTAACTTCAAAAATGACGAACATCTATACAAACTGCCCAACTAACTTTCATCCCCTATTTTACCACCTTAGGGGTTGAATATTCAAAAACGCCGAAAACCATATTTTTTATTTTTAAAAAGACACTTCAACACAAATTCTCATAATTCTAACTTGAAAAATGACGAACTTGCATACAAACTTTCATCCCCTATTTAACCCCCTTAGGGGTTGAATTTTCCAAAATCGCTTCTTATTGCTTGCCTATGTCACAAAATATATCCACTGTCCAAATTTCATGTCTCTAACTTCAGTAGTTTCGGCTCGGCGTTGATGAGTCAGTCAGTCAGTCAGTCAGTCAGTCAGTCAGTCAGTCAGCATTTCCCTCTTTATATATTAAGTATAGAAGTATAGATATAGATGAGTAGGTACAATAAATTAGTCAGCAGGAAGCGGCGGCTTCTCGAGGCCGCCAGCAGTATGAAAACCGAGCGTGCCATATTTTATATACCTTACAATGACGTCACCCCATCCATTTAGTGATGTGCTTAGTATTATGGGAGAAAGTACCTAATGCACACAATTTTTGTGCACTACATTCCCCCATATTATTATTAGTTTTTGTGACAAAAATACTTTAATGGCCTGCGCACACTGGCGGATGGCAGGCGAGAGCATTTTAGTTTTATCCAATCGAAATAAGGTATTCAACGTTCGGTGATCGACCCTGGAGCATCTCGGCGCAGTTTTCTCGGTGCACCGAAGAGCATGCTGGAGCACCTTATTTCGATTGGATAAGTCTTAAAATCGATTGATAAAATTAACATGCTCTGCCCTGACGACGTCTGCCAGTGTGCGCAGGCCATTAGGTTGATTAAGGGTAGGAGTTGGTTGCGGGCAGCAGACGGCAGGCGGCAGACGTCAATCCCATAGAATTGAGTACCGTCGTGCCGTCGCGGCACATGTCATCGTGACAATTTTGTATGAAACTGACGGCGACAACTGCCGCCGTCGCCGCAACTGCCGCCCGCAACCAACTCCTACCATAACAGAAATTCGGATCAAGATCCAGGGATAATGCAATACAGCACTATTAGCACAGCCGGACCGCGACAAGACGCGATTTTGTCTCATTCTCTCCTATGCATTAAGGTAGAGAGAGAGAGCAATTCGGTGCGACATAAGTAGTGATGGATGTTCTCGAGAACATTCTCACCCTCGGAAACTTACTCGTGAGAATTTATCTTCTGAAGCATGTTAAACTTGGCATAAACCTCATTAAACATGCAAGTATGGTGGTTTTGTTTTTAAGATTGAAAGTTAGGATAACGCCACCCAAAATATAAGATTCTCAAAAATTCTCACGAGTAAGTTTCCAAGCAGGATAAGAAAAAAATCAAGAACCATTACCATTATAAAGTTTATTTTTTATAGCAATATAGAATTAATAGTTATATGTACACGTTATATCAGTAATGTTTATATTAGCTTAGCTTATACATAGCTTATACCTATATTATGCGTATAACTATCTGCTTCTCAAAAGTAATATTGGAAAATTTTCAGTCACCAGATAATCATCGTCGAATATAACAGCGATGTTCAACTCGAATTCTAAAAGGAATACAAAAAAAAATAATTAAATACAATTGGTTTTATCTGTACTTAGCATGGATGTATTAGCTCAGGATGCGCTTCGCATGATCTTCCCCTCTAGCTTTTTTCTATAGGTACAGGACCAACAATCTCTGACACGTATATAAAAACTGTTTTCGAAATCGATTTGATCAGAGTAAGTATCGTTTTCGCGGTGTAAGGTGCTCCGTGAAAAATGCCGAATTGTCCCATTAAACGCGTGCAAAGAAATTACAAAAAATAGTAATATACAAAAAGATGGGGTAACATTTCATATGTAAGTATTTTTGATGTAATTAATGCAATTTTTCTATTAAATTCATTAAAATATTAAATGTCATAAGAATCGAAAACATTATCGATACAATTAATCGAGTACGAATTAATCGAATAGTCTACTGTGACCATAGACGAATCTTTTCTACCCTGGCAACTGTATTTTTTATTTGTCAAATAATTGTCAAGTATTTGAACTTTGTAAACAAACGGATAAATACTGAATTACGCGGTGATAAACCAGTCGCAGAAAGTTAAAAACGATTTACAATGAATAAATCATTAGTAATTCAACAAGAGAGGTGATTCACAAAGTTTACAGGCGGTGTCTCGCGGAATTTGAGGTGCAAAATATTTTGTCAGAACTCGACCATGTTTACCAAAGAACCGCTGATATTATAGGTATATAAGCAGTTTATTTTACAGTTTTTAAGTTAAATAATGTGTTTATTGTATACAAAGGCAGGCTCAAAGCTTCAGTTTACAGGTTTTTCAGTAAATATACATTGATCGCTTAGAGGTACATTCGATTGAATACACTTGATACTTGCGCATTATTTTTATGTGTTGCTTTCATCTCGACCAATAGATAAACTAAGGTTGCTTTATTTTTCTATGTTTCGTTACTTAATTACTAAATAAACAAATAATCTTAAAGCATTAAAGAAATTATCTTTTATTGAATTATTTTATTTTTCAGGTAAGAATAGTCGAAAATTGCTCTTTACGATGACATTAATCGATTAATAATAAATCTTCAAGATGACAGCAATGCTGTGGAGACTGATGATGATGAGTTGATGTGGCAGCGGCAGGCCCACGCCAATATATGGATTTATCAGGAGTGGAATATTTAGACCAAGATTAAAATAAAAAAATAATAAAAAAACGCAGTAGCTATGATATGTTTGTTTTATTTTCCTAAAATACAAAAAAAAATAACTAACTCATGTTGAAACAAAAACACCCACTATCGAAACAATTCAGATAAATACGATCTCGATAAATTCTTGATCTTGATAAACGGAATCGAACCTGACACTGCTCCGGGTCCATATGACCCAGAAGCAGGCAGCGTCTGCTACAGAGGCGATGAATCACATATGGCATAAATATATGTATAACAAATATTATCTTATTGACCAACATCAAAGAAAACTTAAAAGTGCTTGCGCTTGCATTATGAATAATAAATAATATGGAAAATAATAAATCAAGTATCAAAATTATTCAGTCGTATTAGTCAATGTTGCAAGAATTAATCTCGACATATATACTTTTTGATTTGAACAGTGTAGTAGTAGTGTTTATTTATGATTGCAGACCGGTATCGATAAAAATATAATATATATAGTGTATAAAATAAACCTTGGGAGAGGCCTATGTCCAACAGTGGACGTCTTTTGGCTGAAATGATGATGATGATGACATCAGTATAATAATACCTATTACGTTTATACGTACCTACCTAACAAAAGATATCAGCCAGGCCAGTGGCAGCAGATGGCGCTGGTCGAGTGGGAGTGGGGGGGGATGAAACAGCTTATTTGGGAACATTAGGTACTTATTTTTTAGATAATCTCATTTTCAAGGAACTGAATTGGGATGTACCCGGAATCATCTTGTTTCCGTTGAATATTTACGCCTCGTGAGTTACTCATTATTTCTTGCTCAGCTGTTTCAGTAGAGATAATTCAGTAGATTATAATGACAGCTATAAATGTAATAATGAGTATATGAAACTATCGATATAGCTAATTAGAAATATCGATAGTGGTATTCACCCTATTACACCGATGGTCCTACGGTAGTAAAATTTTGTATGTTGACGTATTAGATCTTTTAGTGTGCGTAAAATATACTAGTGTTGCACATTTCTTTACGTGTGCGTTTATAATGACACAAAATGTTTTGAGTAAGTGTGCGTCTATTTTAATGTAGTGGTTACCTCCCCTCCCCCAAGAATTGACAGAACATTTTGTTCGTTGAATTATGCGCGTACCGGGTCCCTAGTTAGATGGTCTAAGGTACTTAGCAACCAACCAACAATAATAAGGAATACACTATCACGCCTCAATGCCCGAAGGGGCAGACAACGCCGCTGCAGTTGACGACATTACGCCGCGGCGATGGTGGTACACAGACACTCTACTAAGGAGCCATCCAGAAATTACGTCACACGTAAAGGGGGGAGGGGGTCGACGAAATGTGACATTGTGTGACAAGGGGGTGGGAGGGGTCCTAAGTTTTGTGACGTTACATATAAAATATAATTTATCTAAGTAACCTATTAAAACCGAAATTTGAATTTTAAACGAAAATTTTTGAGAAATTCTGAAAATTATAAAAAATATGTGACGTCACACGGGGAGGGGGGGAGTCTCGCAAATGTGACCAGCTGTGACAAGGGGGGGGAGGGGTCTAAAAATAGTGAAATTCGTGTGACGTAATTTATGGATAGCCCCTAAGGGCCTATAATATTGCCATTATAACGGGCACACTCCAATGCGAGGTGCGGCTCAGTGCGGGTTAAGTTCCACACGTCCTTCCCAGCAAATACTGATGGGACACTCATAAAAGTTGTGTTAATAAACAATAAATTAAATAATAATAATGAAGCAAGTGTTGGTACCAATTTTGAAGTTGACGGTGGTGGTGGTGGGGCAGGTGAAGAGGCGCGGCAGCACCATGTGCAGCGGCACGTCGCGGCCGCGGCACACGTCGCCGTCCCCCAGCTGGATGTTCTGGATCTCCGTCGCTGGCCCGGACAACATTGCTTTACAACTATGCAGCCCTAGTACTCTACTCTACTCGGATGTGAGCCAGGTGTTACATTTGGCTTAAATAATAATAAAAAATAATAATTTAGCCATTTAACGTCCCACTGCTGGGCACGGGCCTCCCCTCAATGCGAGGGGGATTCAGGCCATAATCCACCACGCTGGCCCAGTGCGGGTTGGTGGATTTCACATGTCTAAAGACATGCAGGTTTCCTCACGATGTTTTCCTTCACCGTAAGCAAGTGATAGTCATATTAAAGTTATGATATGATTATGTCACATCGATTTCGAAAAATCCAGAGGTGTGAGCCAGGGTTTGAACCCATGACCTTAAGCCCGTAAGACGCGTGCTTAACCAATCGGCTACCACTGCTTTGGCACACACACCACCACATTTGGCTTAATTTGTGGTAATTAGTACATTACCATCACAGGGTATTATTCATATAGCTACCATCTCTCGAGTACCCCTCCGCGCAGCCGCACGTCTCAACGCGCACCAGCTGCAGCTCTATCGATCTGATGGGCACCGAGCACTCCTCTACACGAATCTGAAGATACATTTTAAATAAATAAAACTAATGTTCCACGACAAACACCCTTCACATTGTAAACGTCAGATAGGTTAGGATATATTTTTTTAATCTGCGATCAGTATCGATAATATGAGCAGATGTGATGAAGGTATACTGTCGGGTCGAGTGTGTCTCCCAGCGAAGACATCTACTCATTCAGTTTGGTATATGTAGCCGGAGTATGTCTTTCCTTTTTAGCCGTTTAACGTAGCTTTGTTGAGTGAGTTTGGCTGCGAGTTCATTAGGGTGATGTTCCAGCCGTTTTTGGTATCTTTTGGCTGTCATTTGGATTTCATCCTTGACTGTGTTCAAGGATGAAATCCATAGGATTTATGATGGGTATTCTATCATCCAAAGTTTCAATAGCAATAAATGTGCATCTTAAATGGGGTTGGCTTGTAGTCTCAGCATATAGTATGACATTCAGCATTATAAGTGCAAGGACACACACACACCTTGCCGGCGAGCGGTTTGTCGAGCGGGCACACGGTGGATTCGATCTCCGCGTAGATCTGGAAGTGCGGCATTGGAGCGCGCGCGCCGCCCGCTCCCCCCGCGCCGCCCCCGCCCCCGCCGGCCGCGCGGATGGTGGCCGGGTTGATCTCGCAGCGCACCGGCTTCAGCGGCGCCGGCTCTTGCTGCCCCAATGATATCAACATCACATACTTACAACCTAGCTATGTAGGTTTGCAAGCATTAATTAATTTAAAGTTGGAGAAACAAATTGTATTTTGATAACCCTCAATTTCATGAAAACATAGATGTATAGATGAAGTTTTGAACTTCTTATCGAAATTATTATTCCTGAGTTAGCTCTAACAGAAAAACATGTTGAAATCTGGCAAGCTATTCAAGAGCTACAAAACAATGCTACAGACTGTCAAAGGGATGCAAGTTATAAGTCACTTTTATTATCAAGTTGGGTTGGTATTTAATAAGATGAATTACACACCTGTAAATACTGCACGAAGAACTGACAGCTGGCATTGAGTGGTTTATTCAGGAAGGATCTCCGCATGCTGCACTTGAGTGTGTACATGATGTTGACGAACACCCCGTGGTACGTCTCCAGCAGCCCCGGGTAGCCGGGCGAGACCGCCTGCCGGCCGCGCAGTGGCATCTCGAACGGGATCTCCGTTACTCCCACCGGGATCTTGCCGGGAGGGGCCAGTTCTATGCATGTGTTTATTAGATTTATTGGCTGTGGAATACAATTAAATGTTTGTCAAAAGTCACTTTAGTATTGGGCATACTGTTATTATTTTTTGTAGCTTTACTTTGATGCTGTTGGAGAAAGCCTCAAATATGCCGACGTTTTTAGAGCTGAGCTGCAAGCTGACCGAGCCCTCCATGGTGAGCGACAGACCCTCGTGCCGCACATCGCCGCTGCTCTCTACCACCGCCACGCCGGCTATTACCTCCTGAAATAGATAAACAAGTACATCTAGTAAATAGGGGTTTCCCAACTTGATTCCTTCTTGAAACATTTACATTCACTTTGGTTACTGAACTTACCCCCTCATGATACACTTTACTAGCTCTTTTGAGAATTATACTCAGGTTCGTAGACATACTGACTGGACCTGGTGGTATAGCAAAACCCACCAACAATATCTCTATTTAGTTTGTGCCAACAATTTTGTTTTCGCCATATAAAAACATTGAAAAACACTCCGACAAACCTATTGAGTGTATTTTTTAATTCCGGAGACTAAATTGCTAACCCCAAATGTCAAACTCGAAAATAATGCTGCCACATTTATTTATGTAGTGTTGTCCTACCGCTTTTTTCCGGTACCGATTATTTGAACCGTAAAATTAAAAAATGTCGTGCTTATACAGCATGGAGTAGGTATTATAAATAGGTACTCGAGATAGAAAATCGAGATAGAAAATTTTACTCAAAAGGAATTATAATAATTGTTTCTTTGTTTTTATGTTATTGTTTCTTTATAAACTAATTACTTTTTTACCTACATAATTGATATATTTTGTAAAAAAAAAACTGCGCGTCCATTTTTTCAAGGTTTGTCCTTGAGCCATGACAACGCCTTTTGTTTACCTCATTCGGCCTTCAGCAAAGCCAATGTAATAGAGTTACATTCGCAAATTCGGAATCCGATTCATCTGATTCTGAGTAAATAAATAAAACGCTTACTTAGCTTTGCTGAACTGTGTTGTTACGGGCATGAATCGGTCATGCTTACTCTTATGTCTTTGCTCTGTATTTCGCTATTTTTTATTTAATATTGTGTAAATGCCTGCCTGCTCACCTAGCGTTGCTGTTTGAAATGTATACAATTTTATTTTTCTTTTTCTATTGAAAAGAGTAACCATTGAGTTTCTTGCCGGCTCTTCTCAAGGGACGCAATATTACGAACCGGTGGTAACGCTAAATGTTTATGTTAATAACGATTCATAAATGCTACATTTAGCTTACATGTATAAAACAATGTGTTAATGCCTGATTGCTTACATAGCGTTACTGTTTAAATAGTATGTATTGCTAATAAGATTTAAATTTTTGTTCAAGCCAATACAGACTAAATAAAAGTACATGTACTCTGATTTTTTATTTTGTGGATTAAAATAAAAACGTCAAAAATATCAAACTTTTGGTGTATGGGGACCCCGTTATTTGTAAATTTTATTTTATTTTTAGTACTTGTTGTAGCGGCAACAAATATACACATTCTGTGAAAATTTCAAGTCGCTAGCTATTCCGGTTCGTAAGATACAGCCCGCTGACAGACAGACATAGTAATAGGGTCCCGTTGGCATCATTTGGGTACGGAACCCGAAAAATCTGAGTATAGACACAGTGAAAGTACGTATAGACATATTCGATAATAAAATAATTCATCTTTAACGTCTATGACTTTGTTGTATGATTTTGTTGTTTACTGTTATAAATTTTAATGATTTCATCGAATTCCAGAAGTTTGCTTGAGGTTTATGCGATTTTGCAGAAAAACTTATAAATAAATAGTAAAATAATATTTTACGGTTAGCTCCGATATTTTTCGATCATTTCCGATTGCTGGACATCACTATTTAAAATTTGCAATAACCTAGCCACACTGTCATTGTCAAATTAGTCTCCGGAATTAAAAAACAAACCATAGGTACTTATACGATTAAATATTTATATTTTCTACTGTATTATTGTCATCATAATCATATAGAGAAACTATAGGAGCGGTACCTACTCGATTTTGAGACGAATACCTAACATAGGTAGGTAGGTATCTAATCTGTGACTTCGACCGACTTTCCCTATAAATAAATTACTTTACTTATTTATTTACGTTCATGCTTTACTCTTTGACTCCGACTCTAGGGAGGTGGGTCCAAATTTAATACGCTGCTAAATTAGCAGTGCTAAATTTATTTAGTGTCAACACCTGTTAAATAATTTCTAAAATAGCTGTTAAATTTAGCAGTCAAAAGTATGTACATTTACGTGTTACAATAAATGTAAAAGTTGATGTAGCAATTTTACTCACAGCACTCATTACCTAGATAAGGGGGCGTCCATAAATTACGTGAGGTGATTTTTGAGATTGTTCGACCCCCCCTCCCCCTTGGTGAGATTTCGTGAGATTTTGCTCGACCCCCTCCCTCCCCCTCTAAGCTCACGTGAGGTTTTTGAAAAGCTAAATTCTAAAGGAGAAACATGTTTTACTTAAATTTAACCCAGTTTTCTTGCAATTTTATACTGTTTCTAGCACTGTTTCTAGCAAAAAAAAATACGTGAGATTTGCCGAGACCCCCCTCTCCCCCACGTGAGATTTGGTGAGATTTTGCTCGATCCCCTCCTCCCCCTAAATGCCTCACTTAATTTATGAACGCCCCCTAACTAGGTAATGAGTGCTGTGAGTAAAATTTCAATTGTTTGTGTAGTGTTGTTTACGTTTTAAAAAGTGAAACTCAAAAAGTACTCTAAAATGTATATTCAACGGCAAAAAAAGTGAAATATGGAACATTTTTACGATAGCGATACCGTAAAAAATATTGGAATAAATTAATTGTGTTAACAATCTGCATGTTTTTAAATTTTGCAGTTGCTAAAAATAGCTGTTAATTTTAAGTGTTAATAATGTTTAGCATAAGCATTTAGCAGTGTTATTTTTTTAACGTTTAATGCATCCCTATTCGACTCTATACCTAATCCTGCAGCTGACACCTCTGCCTCTGATCTGACAGCTTAGTTTTTTATTGTTTTACGTCACTGCTTTACGCATATAGCCAGTGTCAAGTAAAATATATAGGTACGTTTAAGTTTTTAAGTGTCAAGCACAGGACCGCGTTCAGCTACGGTCTGACATGCATCGCGTCGGTCGATTTTGCACTGGCCGGCACGGCACCGGCACCGGCGGCGACAGCTTTTTCATTGGTCAGTGACTTAGATAAAGAATGAAATAAACAACCGCAACTGCCCAACTGCACTCGGAGCCCCTGAACAGGTACTTTATTGGTGTGTTCCATTTATTGTTAATTTTGTTATTTTCGTCCACAAAAACTGTTAAAAACGATAATAATTATCACTTTCAGTACCTACCTACAATTTGGTTCGAGTGGAACGACATTTGCGAACGAAAATCGAAATTATAAAATCGAATTACAAAAAAAAAATTACGGTGTCATTGGCTGTTTTCACATTACACGGCACGGCACCGGCGCACAGTGGCCGGATTTCGGGGCTTCCCTTTCATAGGATTTTTGAAAATTAAAATGTGTTTTTTGGTACATTTAAGTACACAGTCTCGTTGATAACATCGTAACATAAAATTATCTTGTAGTCACGGATTTTTTATTAGCTATTAACACCATGAAATATGGATTTTTAGATTTCAAATGTATGGAAATGGAATTTGTTTTCCTTATAACTTTTTTGTGTTTCGAGTTGTAAAGCTGAAACTTTTATGTATTGTTACTGAGTTAGTAACCAAGCCATATGACCTTTGACCTTTGCCCGGGACGGTCCTATTCAAGAGATATGAATTTTTGAAAAATGACTGTTTGGTGATATTTATACAGGCAATTTATGTTCAAATAATGAGTGTAACAAGCCTTTTTATGCGAATTATTGTTACTGAATCAACTCTACTACTACGACTAGATTGACCTGGACTAAGAAAATCACATTTTTTATGACTAATATTCAATATTACATTGAGATACACATAAGTCGTACAAAACCTACACATTTTGACTAGGTAGGTAGCAGTTGTCACTACCTGCCCCCATTGTCTATTGTTTGTTCCACACACAGGTGTCACCAAATGTCAGGTTTCACTAATTAGGGGTAATAGGGATTAAGAATCGTCTAATCATTGTGTTGTTATTATAGGTGAATGGTTGTCATACAAGATTCCTGGAAATATTTATTGTTTGTTCCACACACAGGTGTCACCAGATGTTTCGGTTTCACTAATTAGGGGTATTAGGGATTAAATATCATAGATAGATAGATAACTCTTTATTAATCAACCACTAGAAAAAAAAACATAAATTATTAGAAAGTGGAAAATGGGCGGCCTTATAACTAATAGTGCTCTCTACCAGGCAACCTTAGGATGGAGAGGATCTGAAGAAAAATAATACGGGAGAATAATAATATAATCTAATTATTGTGTTGTTATTGTAGGTGAATATCATACAATATAAAACAACGATTCCTGGAAATGGTAAAGAAATTACTAACGTTCTAAAGTACAAAACTAATTTTATGACTAAAATCACTGAAATCACAAAAATCACTAAATAACTAAAATAATAAATTTCCTACACCAAAAAACTCTAAATTTTCTTCATCAGAACTAGAAGTGATCAACAATAACAATTTGGCTGCATCTGATAGTTGTTTGTGGTGAAGTCTACTTATCTTAGATCTAAAACTTGATAAGAATGGGTTAGAAGATATTAATACATTGTGGATAATATCCTCATTTGTTGCGATTCTGCTGACTTCACGCGTGTGGACGCTCTAAATTTTTAAAATCTTTATTGCGTGCTTCAGAGGCCTCTTCAGAGAGTTTACCGATTGGGATAAAGTTATTCTGCTTAATTATATCAGCACTATGCATGAGTAATTTATGTACGCTAGAGGGCATATAATACCATGCATATAGCTCGACATATTTATGAGCTGTTGCAGCACAATATTGCCGGAACTTTTCCACGTCAATAAACTCTCCACAAGAGACTACCTGAAGAATAACTGCAAATCTTATGATCAGCTCTTCATCAACACCCGTTATCTATGCAGTTGCTTCGGGATTTTCAAAAAATCTTCGTTCAGTGTTCACATCATTTGTAGTACCTGCACCTTGTTTAACTATGTCCACGTTGAGACACATTTCATCTCGAAATTTTTCTTGGATAGTTTTCTTTTTAGTTATAAACAATATGTTCGTTTCAAAAGAATTTTGCTTCATAAACACAAACACTATATTTGAAACCAGACTATCCATACTGAACAAGTCAAAATTGTTTCAGGAGAACGTTTAGGTTACGAAGTAGTAAGCATAAGTGAAGTGAAATAAAGGTACTCTCGGCATTTATACTGCTTTCATTTAGAACCCTAAGTCATTTCCAGGAATCTTGTATGACAAACATTCACCTACAATAAGAACACAATAATTAGACTTAGTCCTTAATCCCTAATACCCCTAATTAGTGAAACCGAAACATTTGGTGACACCTGTGTGTGGAACAAACAATAGACATTTCCAGGAATCTTGTATGACAACCATTCACCTACAATAACAACACAATGATTAGACGATCCTTAATCCCTATTACCCCTAATTAGTGAAACCTGACATTTGGTGACACCTGTGTGTGGAACAAACAATAGACAATGGGGGCAGGTGGTGACAACCGCTACCTACCTAGTCAAAATGTGTAGGTTTTGTACGACTTATGTGTAACTCAATGTAATATTGAACATAAGTCATAAAAAATGTGATTTTCTTAGTCCAGGTCAATCTAGTCGTAGTAGTAGAGTTGATTCAGTAACAATAATTCGCATAAAAAGGCTTGTTACACTCATTATTTGAACATAAATTGCCTGTATAAATATCACAAAACAGTCATTTTTCAAAAATTCATATCTCTTGAATAGGACCGTCCCGGGTCAAGGTCAAAGGTCATATGGCTTGGTTACTAACTCAGTAACAATACATAAAAGTTTCAGCTTTACAACTCGAAACACAAAAAAATTATAAGGAAAACAAATTCCATTTCCATACATTTGAATTCTAAATATACATATTTCATGGTGTTAATAGCTAATAAAAATCCGTGACTACTAGATAATTTAATATTACGATGTTATCAACGAGACTGTGTACTTAAATGTACCAAAAAATACATTTTAATTTTCAAAAATCCTATGAAAGGGAAACCCCGTAATCCGGCCACTGTGCGGCGACGGCATGGCGGCAGCTTTTTCACATCGACGTAATACCATTGAACATGACTGTGGACTACAGACTTTATTTTCCATTCATTTAATCAAAAATAATCCTTATGTGACGGACTTAACGCCCACGATGCACGCATTATAAAAACCGGTCCGAGCCAGATACCTATAACTGCGCCTTCTTTCCCTTTCTAACAGTACAACCTTTCATCCCTTGTGCTGCCAGTTAATATTTATTCGATCACCTTAAACTTGGTACATTTTCATGTTAAGAATAATAAACAATAAAGTCGATTAATGAAATACCTATGGTAAAGTATAAGAATATCCTAAGATTAAAATTTCAAATATAAATAAATATCTGAAAATAAGTACTTACCTTCTTTAATAATTCGCTTGTAATTGTCAGTTCCGTGATGTCTATAGGAATCGTAGCAGAAATAAAATTAAACACTTGAAACACAGAACGTCAATTTGCGTGACACACGACATTTTCAGCGAATTTTAAATCTAGAGGATTGTGCTGAATTTTCTTATAAAAATGGGTAGAATATGCGTAATGGAAGGGTGTAAAAGCGAATATTATCCGAATTAAGGATTATCTTAACATAGGTAAGTGGGTAACTATGTTTTCCACTTTAAGTACATTTTAGATGTTCGGGTGACATAAATTTCGGTAGTAAAAAGGACTATAATATCAATCTTATTATGTGTCTGTGTTAACTGAGGAATATCGTCCACGGGAACTGTTTGCAGCGATAAAGTCGCGCTTTTCGTTGCCGCACGACTGCATCGCTACTTTTTGAAGTCGGTCGCATTTGCAACGCGCGACATACCACACGCTGGTAAAACGCGACGCTCACGCCGCGTTGTCACGGCTCGCCGGGCTCGCACGCGGCGATCGCGTCGTTCACACGCTCAAGGAACGCGCACGTATAGGGCCAGATTAACCCTTTCAGGGCCCCTAGGCAATGCAATTCTCGGGGCCCCTTTCCTTTACCCTTTTGTTACTTTTTAATAGTACATTACTGCCACGGTCTGTAATGAGTGTGTTGCTGGGCGCGTTGTTGATGGCCGAAAGCGCGGCGCAGCGCAGCTCCAGGGCTCCACAGCGCGGTCAGCATTGCAACCCTTGATGGACAATATAAAATAAAGGCCGAGACCGGTGGTTTGTCGATTGAAATTGTTTGAAATCGGGACGACTTTTGACTTTACACTTCCCGATTACTCCTAAGCAATAAAAAACAAAAAAACAATTTTGTCTTTTTCAGATTACCTAAAACTACAGATCCCAGGCGTGTAAATTGGTTTCAACGAATACCTATTGGCTACAGAAAAATTACCCAAAATTCCGTCATATGCAGCAAGCATTTTAAGCCGACAGATGATGTCCCTAATTTAATACAACGAATTTTAAAAGAAAATGCCCTGCCCTCACTGTTCCTTTTCGTTAGCACAAAGGACAATGGGCAAAAATGGTCCAAATATCCAACACTTCCGAAACCTACGTCACTCGATAGACCACTACATACTGAGTAACTTTTGCAAAGGCAGTTCAACAAAATAAGTTGTCAGTAAAAAATGAGTAGTTTAAAAGAATATTTTAATTTTTTTATTTCACACTTAGTGTTATGTCTTATACATTTTTTTCGAAAGGCAACAAATTAAATTCACTTTCTAACATTAAATAAAAATAAAAAAAGCTGTCAGAAAGCAAAAAATGCCGTGAAACATATTTTATTATTATTATTGTTACTGATGATAAGTGAAAAAGTAAGGTAACGCATAGAAGGTACCTTATTTATTTTATAGAAGCGCAACATCAGAAAATACGTAAGAATGCTGCTGTTGTTGTTGTTGTTCACTTTTCATCAGGTAACAAAAATAATAATAAAATATTTTTCACGGCATTTTTTGCTTTCTGACAGCTTATTTTATTTTTATTTAATGTTAGTAAGAGTATTTGTATTGTTGCCTTTAAAAAAAAATGTATAAACATAATAATAAGGGTGAAATCAAAATAATATGTTTTTTAAACTACCCATATTTTTTTACTGACAGCTTATTTTGTTGATCTGTCTTTGTAAAAGTTACTCAGTATTTAGTGGTCTATCGGGTTACGTAAGTCTCGTCAGTGGTGTATATTTGGACCAAGTCCCATACAATTTTGCCCATTGTCCTTTAATTTTGTCTTATGGTCTAATTAGTTGGATATTCTTAGGGTAGTTTCCTAATAAGGAAAAAAAACTAAACCCTAATATGATCACTTTGTTGTCCTTCTGTCTGTCTCTATGTCCGTCTGTCACAACTTGCACAGCCCAAATCAAACATAACATGTTAACAGTAGTAGGTACCTTTTATATAGCATAGAAAAAGAGTAAGTATAGGAAAGATAAGTATAGGAAAAACCAGAGATATGGAGAGCCTAGACAACGTCCAAGCGTGTGAAGTGTCATGTTACTTTATATTACAAAGTGGCAAAATCTACGATCTTAAATACTATTTTGTAACTTCATTTAGGTTGCCAAGATACAGACAGGCACTTGTGTGGTTTGGCCACCGCAGACTAATTTATTGTACCTACTCATGTTCTTAAGAAAATAAACATCCCTTTCCTTATTTTATTATTTTCCTATCATAACAATCTCGGAACAAAAGCACGTTTTCACTAGATGTCCATGGGGACGTTCTCAAAATTTCAAAATATTATGGTCACTCTTGTTGGCAAAGGAAACAACGTTCAGTATGGTATCTCGCTGTCGGCTTCACTTTTGCTGCCAAGTCCGCATTCCAGGTGTTAGAGACTTAAAACTTCCTTGCTTTTTCATTGGTCAGTGACCCGTTGTCATTGGTTACTGACCAATGAAAACCCCGCAAATAGCTGTCAGTGTGCCGTCGCCGGTGCCGTGCCGTGTAATCGAAAAACGGCCATTCACTGTTAATTTTGTAATTTTCGTTATTTTCGTTCATAAACGTCGTTCCACTCGAACCAACTTGTACTGAAAGTGATCATTATCATCGTTCTTAACAGTTTTTGTGGACGAAAATAACAAAATTATCAGTGAATGGAACATTTATATTGTCTTTGGTTCGTCTCAGTACCTACCTAACTATAATCTGTGGTTCGTCCGTCCGTCATGCGCAGCGGGAAATTCTGCCTTCAGTCAGTCCGTCCGTCAGAAGTCAAACAAATCAAATTGATTCAGTTGAAAAGTGATGTCTGCAAGTGGCGGCCGGTTGTGTTACAGTCTTGCAATAGATAATTTACGATTTTTATTTATTTTGTAACGTTTATAAATATTTAATTGTGTGCTACAAATTTTATTATCGTGTGTTTATATATCGGGACTGTGGTTTTCGTTGTCTTCGGGATTTATTCGAATAGGTGATGCCGATAAGGGCTCCCCGAATGGATCGATATCGGTGACTTCGGAGTTGGGATAAAAATTACAAAAAGAAAGGGGTCGTTCGAAGATGGAGAAGTCGGCAAGGCCGCGGACGGCCCTCAACGAGTGCGTGAAGGTGGTGGTGCGGTGTCGGCCACTCTCGGAGAAGGAGAAAATCGAGGGTTACGAGGAGGTGAGCAACGGTCCGTGCTTGTTTAAGTAGGGGCAGGTGCCTGCCGCCTGCCGGCAGCCCCTACCTGCCTGGCGGGGTGTGCGCACTCGGTGCTTCGACTCTGCTCGATCAACCACCGTCCTCCTAACATTTTGGTCATATTCCTTGTTGTCGAAATAGCACGAACATGCGATCCGTTTCTAATTCGTACGAGTCGCCGACGCTCGGTGGCGATAAGTATAGTGTATTCAGGAATTATTCGGCATTTCGTCGAAGAAAGGGGCCAGGCGCGAGCGAGCGCGTAGGCCGGCATTCCTTGCACATTTTACGCCTATACAAACACGGAGCGCCAAATCTTGACACTCCCTGTTGCTCATTAGCGCGACAACAACACAATGACTCAATTACAATAATCAGTTGGCCACCTTGCATCTTGGTATTCATAAAATGTAAATTTCATTCTACCTTCATTTTTGGTTAGATGATGTTCAACTCAATTTGGAAAATTGATTCTTTTGTCAATTCTGTGCCAAAATTAATATTGGATGTGCTCTCAGATTTCTTTAAAGTAAGAACTGTTGATGAAACACAGGCAAACCACCAGAAGTAACTACATTTGTTTAGGTACATAAGTGAGATGATTGAGCAGTACAAATACCTAATTTGCTTAACCAGTGCACTCACAGCATTCTACCTATTGATAAGCTGAAAAATTAACTAATTGTTATGAAACAGCTACCTACCTATTGTACCTATTTACAGAGCTTAAATTATTTTAAAACTTATACTCTAATAAATCGAATTACCCAGTTGTTAAAATTTATAAACAAATAGGTAATCTGAAGTCTATTAGGCAAGTATTTAATTATTTTTTTATGTTCAAGCCAAATGTTGACTCAAGACAAATGTTTTTTATGTTTCAGACCAAACTGGTTCTGTTGATTTAAAGGTTCAAGCAAATTATTTATTTGTAAAAATAAAATAAGTCTTCATGTTAAATCTAAAACATATTTTACATATAATTTTATAAATAAAATTAATAAAATAGGTAAATCCTGCCTGCATGGAATATAAATTAAATAAATGTCCAAATAAAAATAAATTATTCATAGTTCAACAATAGTTACATAAGATGTGCAGAAAGTGACTTTACCAAATGACTAATTTATTCTGCAGTAAATTACAAAGTCTAATATTATAATAAAGTGTTTGCATATGTTTACCACAGTATACAAATATTAGCTGCGGTCTCTTCCTACTCTGTGGTGCAATGGCCCTTGCTGAAGTCGTCTGAATCATCTATTGCTTCTTACATTATGATCTAACTAATCGCACACAGAGATTTAACAAATAAAGGTGTTGATGAAAGTAAACAAATTGTCTTTCACTGCACTAGCATGAAGGGTGAATGCTGCAGTGGATCCAGGAGCATGGGACCTTCCCGGCGAAATTATGCATAAATACCGTAGCAGGGTAGTAAAAAATGACAGTGGGTGGAATTATGTAAAATTTACCTGCCCACATATTGTAATGAAATTAAATTAAAAATAATACATTTCAGGTAAGTAAAACTCATAGAAGATTAGTAACACAAACAATGTGGGACTTAAAGAAACTAGTATTAGTACAACAGTACCAGAATTTGGTCTCAATTTTACGAACTATTCATAAATATAAACCAAACTAAATATTATGCACAAAACCATTCAATATTCATTCAAATATGACACCATGTATATGACTGTGTCATGTAGTTACCTAGTGCTATACCTACCTAACCATGGTCCGGTGTCAACGGACAGGTTCTTGGGGCATTAAGTACTTAATTACGTAAACGTGATCCCTTTTAGTGCCGATGGCTGCAGGAAAACAAAAGGCCGTGCGCATGCGCATCGCGTCCTCGCTCGCAGCTTGTTTGCCGCTAGGAGAGTAGGTAATTAACTTCATCGATAGACACTTTGTTTCTTTCCTTACAAGTATGCGCGAGATCGTATGAATATGTAAAACTACTTAACGTTTATGCTTAGCTAGATTTCCTTCGTTAACATAGCCCTTCAGTTATGTGTTTACAAGAATTTAATGCATGCATTTTTTCTAATTAAGCTATTATAGGTTTCGGAATTTGGATTCGTTGTCGATCAGACGAAGATTTATAATTCTGCTACAAATTAGGTTTGTTTTGTCAATAAATATTGCATCACGAAAGCGGCGCAACGATCTCGGCTGCAGTATCTGAGCTAACATTCTTAAAATAAAACAAATCGTACGCAACGTGTTGACTGGCGCACACGCGTATGTAGGTGAGCTGTAATGTCCATACAGGGCTACACCCACCATATTGAGCAGATGATCAGGCAGCGCGGCCTTCTGCCGAGTGCCGAGTGCCGACGACGACGGTGCATTGTATCGATGCGCTCGATTCATTGATGTTTTTGCTGCGGACTCTTTCTGTGCCACGGATATCGGGTGAGCCAGAGACACTTCGCTGGCTCTAAAGAAGCAGACCTACTCGAAATTAATAATACATGAGTCTCGAATATTTATCATTCCTTTGTAAAAGAATATACCTACTGGAGAATTGGCTGAGTTAGGTGCGGTAATGCCCAGTGCGCCCTTTAGAAAAGGTAACGTGTCATTACTGCCTCGCCGCCACTATTTTTAGACAATGTCGTCATGCGACAATAATAACGTCGATTATCTTGTTTTTAGTTTGATCGCACTTTGAAGTGACACAACTCACTTTCCGAAATTTATTTCCAGTGCTTGGATATGGTTACTTTTTGAACCATGCTCAGTAAACTGTCATGACGTATCGACTTACAATTTACTTCCCAAGACACGGAAAATTAAGTAGCGAAATAAAAAAGGCACAAAAAGGCGAACTCACGTATCTACTACAGATTGATTGAAGTTCGCTCGGTAATAAGTTTTTTGAAGCGATCTTCTTTGAGACATTGTAGATGCCGATGCTAGTTTTTGTTGCGGTGAAACCCGTGCCGTGCGGTTAGCGGTTTCAGAACTGTGCAGCAACAATACATTCCGCCGGCAATTCGGACATTTTACAGCTTTGAAATCGACCTTGAGCGGGCCGAGATTAATGATCAATTTGGTTTAATTTTGCGCAATAATTGCTCGTTATATTAGGTGCATTGTGTAGCAAAATGTTATTTTCTGATGTTGTTGGCGCGTTGCTGGAGATGCTGTTGCGGCAATTCCACCACCGAGTTCGTAACCGCAGTAATCATTATATTTTTGAAAAACAGCAACAACATACACTATCCGGTCGTTCGCAGAAGGAACGTGCAGTGACTCTGTTAGGTACTCATTAGGCTCATTAGTAAGTATCCGCACTCAGTCATCTTGTTCACATGCTCTGGAGGTGCGTGAGCATGTCATTAGAAAAATGTTCACCGCCAAGTTTTGTATTCTTTACATTTTCCAGAAATATTAATTTGCTACGATTTTCCGTGATTGCCTAAAGTATTTTGTTTAATTTGCTGTTAGTAACGCTTTTTGTTTAAGTTAAACAAAAACAAATTACAGACGGCTTGTTTAAACGATCCATTCCACAAAAATTGTTTCGTCAAAATTCGGTAGTTAGACTTTTCTTAGTTCCATATCCACTGATCCGATAGGGGTATGACCGCAAATCAGCCACTTGTTACGACATCGCAGATAATGTACAACTGAAAGCGGGTGCGGTGCGCGTGCGCAACTACCCGTGAAAAGCCGCGTTCTGTTTGATTTCCTGCTGCCACGCACTTGCCGATCATATACACGTCTCAAGGTTCCGTATACTTAATGTTTAGTATTGTTCCATGAGAATGGGCAAAAACTACACATTTATGTTCAAATCCGGGTTGTACTTAATAATAAATAGCTGACTAATGAAAATGATTAGGTATAAGCTGAAAAAATCACTAAGCTGAGTTGCACGTTTAACAAAAGGTTTCGAACTTAAATTACAAGGAAATTGCTTTACTCTTGCGGGAATAAATGACTCGATTAGAGAACATTAACCTTCAGAACACGACCGAACTTCAAGTAATGGTACCCGAGTTTATAAATTATTCGAGTAATTGAACCTCATGTTATTTCGGATGGCCCGAGATAATATGGATCTGCAAAACGCATTGTTTGAAATTAAACATTCGCAATTTGCATAATATTATCCAAGTAACACACTCGACAAGTGTATGTTTACAATTACATTGTTCGATATACGCAACCTCGCCTCGTGTTTAAACATCGATATTGCAGCGAAAGCGTAGATAAAGCTATCCTCGATGCAGACCGTCGTCTTGACATACCAAAACTAATAAAATTTAATCAACGAGTTTAGCACATTCTGATGAAAAGAACTTTTGTTTACACGGCGTTTAGCAGTCAAGGCAAACGAGTACAGTAGGTCGTTACGTAATATGATATAGTAAAGGAATAAGAAGAGCCCTGGACAACCCCACAAGAATACCTTATTTTTAATTTGAATGACATAACTTTTGGTATTGACAATATTTATGGCGGAATTCAAGTCAGCGTTCAACTATAAAGTATATTATTCGTCGTTGTATTGGTCCAGCCGATTCCCAGCGACCTCCGGTATCATCATTACTTATTCAGCCGACTTAATTTTGTCTAGGTGAAGAAAAAGCGTCCTGAACAGAAATGGTTCGAGCGGCTGTCCACCAAAGCTCCACCGGTGGACAATAAAAAGTTTGACGCCCCTTTACAGGTCTGGATACTGTTCGGCGACTAACACAGGATATTGGATAATGGCACACTAACACGGTGTGGCAGTTGTAGTAGGCTACGGTTATCTCTAGAATTTGGTATTGTGCAAAAAAAATAAGCTGAAGAATCCATTTTAGTAATTTGAACGTTATTCGTTAGTTTCGTAAGATATTCTAGAGGAAAGGTCTCGCGAAATCGAAATCATTAATTGTCGATTATCGCTGTAGATAATAACACGATTAATTGATTTATAGATATTAATATCTTTTGGTTTCCTATTGATCATACATAAGAAATAGCAAAATGGCAATATTTTTTTGCATAATATTCATATTAGTGGTTAATTGATAGCTCTAAGTTAAGGTACAGTAGCCCGATTCACGTAACCAAAACCGTAACGATGTCTCAGCGATATAGTCGTTGATAGCCTTTTTGTATTACGAAAAGGCTATCAACGACTATATCGCTGAGACATCGTTACGGTTTTGGTTACGTGAATCGGGCCACAGGCAAATGTTAGTAACAGTCAGTACGGTGGTGGTAAAATTATTTGCTTACTATTAATTTTGTTAAAGGAACCATTCATGGTGCTGCTGGTTGATGCGACAATTACTCACATTCATTATAACATGCATTAGATATACATACAATATGATAATGTATAATTAATTTCTAGTTAGATTCGTTACTGCGGTCACTAGAGTTGTAATTTAGTAAGGTACGGTGTTGGAAACAAATTCATCTCACAGTTTCATTTTGGAAAAATATAGACTCATAAATGTCGATTAGACACGCGTTATTTGCTTCAATATCTGCATCATAAAACCTCGCACTCTCTCACAAAATATTTAGCTATACCGTTTCGTAGTATCGTCATTGATTTCTTCTATATACTATTTATAAATCTAATAATACATCAGCCCACGTCACTCTATCCGTTTTTAGACTGTATTGTGTTTATAACTAGGAAATGTTTCAATCATTTTTTATCGATAACAAAAAAATATCAATTTGGCCGCTTCAAATATTTACGTATCGTTAACGTTAAAAAGCTATTAGCTACACCATTGGACTTTTTTCATCATTGGAAGTAAATTCAGGTAGAACTAACTTTCGAGCCTTCACGTACTTTGGGTCATTGCCTCAGAGCGATTTATTAACAGGTTTAATGGGAAAAACAAGCACTTCGACCGCAATAAACCGCCAGTAGAAATACTCACAGCTTACCACGTTATGTAAGAACTATTACTTGTATCAATTCAAGGGATTGTTTGATGTGGCAGGTGGTAAAGGTATGGCCGGAGCGCGGCGCCGTGCAGGTGTACAACCCGAAGGGCCAGGACAAGCTGTTCACCTACGATGCCGCCTACGACTGCACAGCAGACACACAGACCATGTACGACGAAATGGTGAGTCGATACACCTTTAGGTGTTTGATTTATTTCAATAACTTATGAAGTTTCTACCATTATAAAACCTATTGAAAAGGCAAAATTACTTGAAAAGGAACCAGAACGTAATAAATTAAAGAAGTTGTCATTGAAATCTTTAGAAGTTGTTCCATTCCATCTAAGGCATTTACGTGTAAATCAGTACCTACTACCTGCTATAGAATGAAAGATTACTGCTGCTGCTGAGAATAAAATAGCAAACGATTATAAATGTATTGCATTCGGTCGCCGCAGTGACTAAGTCATGGACATTGAATAGATAAAGCTTTATTCAATGTAAACACCAGTTCCTTTTTCGTGAAACATAATAAAGCGCGTTGTTTGCTAATCTTGATTCGGCTCCTATCGTCGTTGATCTAGCAACTGACCGGCGATTAAGCGTTTCGACCTACATTCGATGCCAAGGTGAGGGTTACGCGCAAGCGGTTTTTTACAAAGATGGAGTTATAAATTTTGAGTAATCACGCCATCGGACCGAACCGCGATTGGGTTTGTTTAGTTTATTGTTGTACATGTTTGGATATCATTCCATTTATGATGTTGCTTTTTGGAGTTTCATTTGAATATTCGTGTTGGTGCCAAGATTAGATGTAAAGTTTTTAAATTATTCTTTAATTCCTTAAGCAGAAAGATAATGTTGTATACGATTAGTAGATTCGATATTGGAAAACGTTGCTTAAATGCAAGAGATACGGCTGTAATGTAGGTACGTCCTTAAAGTGCCGAATTAACTAAGAAAGAAAGAAAAGAAAGAAAGAAAAAACATTTATTCGACACTGATCGCAACAATAAACAAAATAAAGATAGGAGACAGAAAATAAAGGGTCAGCGCGAACTGTGCCGAAAAGGTATTGGCTCAGCATGTGCTGGAGAAGAACGAGACTTCCCCAGCGCTGATTTTCAGCCAAACCCTCCTCAGTGGGTCATACGTATCACTGACTACCCAGTAGAAAATAAATAACATAACTAATACTAACACTAAACTAACTACACTATACTAACACTAATACTAATAACTCATGCTAGATGTCCTGGACGACGCGATGGTTGCCACTTACGATCAGGTTGACAGACTATGCGTGAGCCGAATGGTTTTAAACTTTTAAATAATTTGGCAAATGATCCAGATTTGTTGGTTGCATCCGCGTGCTTCCTGTACTGTCTACATCATCTCTAATACGATCACTCATTGACGCAATAATTTTATTTTTGGGTTGTTTATGATCACTAGCAGCTTTTCAATTTACGGTCATGAATGTTGCCAGTAATTTTTTCTTAAAATCTCCACAGATATTTAAGTGACCAGACACTTCTTTACTGATCGGGGTATCTAAGGACAAAATTAATTGCGTCCGTATGTTGTTTTGTTCGTTGACGAAATGCACACAATACTGAGCTGTCAGATTAGTGGCATGTGTTGATTTCAGCGGATCGTTGTGCAATAAAGAGTGGATACCAATATACCAGGAGAAATCGTGATGTGATCGCAAGGCACATTCCCCGGGGCGATTACGCACGCGGTCGCCGCTCTCGTATTGTTGCCAAAAATATTCCGACAAGTCGCAAATACTCGCGACGCGGTGGGGCATCGCGTTTCCGCGCGTATCATCATTTCACGTCGTTAATTCAGCTGATTCCCGAGCCGTGTGCTGGTTGCAGCTCATTCTTGTCGTGCTGAAACATTTGTCGACTAGCTGGTAGTCAATTAAACCCACTGATGATTTTATTTTACGTAAAGATTGTTATTAAAAATTGTCCCAAGACTAATCGTCTTTGAATCAAAAGGTGTACTTGTATAAATCGTTGTAGTCCAACTGAAATTCTTGAATGAAAATACTATCATAAGTTTTTAGAAAAAATGTCGGAACTTCTTCCAAGGTGCTATGCAAATTCCTTCCCAGGATACAATATACTTAAGAAAGTTTCATACCTTAGGCTTTTGCTTAGTTCTATGAGCTTTTGCTTAACAATGGGTCCGACGGCAAGAATTCAATTAATGAATCATAAAGACTGACTAGCAGAAACAAAGATAGCCTGAATAAGATTAAAGGTGCCAACGAACTTTCGTCGGGTGGTGTGGGAGGCTGGGGGTTTTCACCTCATGAGGTGACACGCCGGCCAGATGTGATTGCAGCCGACTGCCGACCCGCTGACATATGGGATTGTCGGATGCGGCACGACCAGTTATTCGGGCGTCGTGTGCGGCGCATTAATGTGACCCAGCTGATCGCTTGGCACGAGTCGATCTCGTTTTGAGAACGGTCTTGAGCTTGACTTTGATTTGCCTATTAGTTTACGACTACTGAAACTGAATTAAGCGTAACACAAGTAATGATTTGTATGTTAACATAATATCTCAATGAATGGACACATACTAGTTTGGAACGTGATGTTGCTGTGACTATAGGTAACGCATTAACATCAACTAGAATGTTGGTAATCTGAATAAATGTCCTCATATAGAAAGTCACTCATAAATGAAAGGTTTCTAAACTATACTTATCACCTATGAAACAAAAAGATAAGGTACCTACTTCACAAGGAAAGAATACTGGGAGTATTGTAAGTTTAGTTACACAAATTGTCTGCTAGACCTAGGCATTATGAAGGAACAAGCAAAGAAACTTATCATAAAAGTCTAATCACCTATGTATTTTAATAGCTTTATTAGAGAGGTGAATGTGCGTGTCAATATGTTTCTTTGAATGGAATTATTCGCGTGCCACTTGGCTGTTTGGTTGTTCCGATACATCAATATTTGTCGTTCATTTCATTTTGCTCGTGCCGCTTTAGTCACAGGGAAATGTGTGATAGATTTTACTATTCGGATATTGTTCAATAATGAGAGATACTAACATACAAGTTAGTAAGTAGGTGATAGTAAAAGTCGTTATATTTGCCAGTAGATTCAAATTACGATTATTTGTAGTCTATTCTGTGACGGCACATTATTTTTATAAGCTGCAAATGTTTCATCTTAGACATTGCATATCCATAACTAGTCATAATAACTATCCCCAATGCTAAATGTTTGCGTCGTCACGGAATTCACTCGTTGACCCCATTAAATAATGTTGTTGCTATGACAATGCAAGATCATTAAACTCAGCCCTTGTTTGTTTTATGGAGAGACTACTACTTCATACTATACTATGTTTACTGCAAGTGTTGTTGTCAACGACGGCTGCCTGCAATTTACAATCACTCAGGGTGTGTTTCAGAATCAGCAAATAAATGTGTCGTTTTGCCAGATATTCTGTGAAAATCCTGCAAAACTTATTTATTTGCTGGATAAATGTTATATGCCGATTCTGAAACATTACGTTATTGGTTGCAAATACATAATTTACCTTGATATTTGAAAGTCGATAAGTATTTTCTGTTAAAACGGTGCTAACACGGAAGGCATCATCTCGCGTGGCGCGTCCTACGCGTCCTCTGATTCACTTTCAATGCTGGGCTTGCGCTGCGGCTTGACGCGCTCGAAGGTTCCTCTCTGTTGGTTTTTTTCAACAAAACGGTGTGATTCAACTATCGGCAGTGGGCGGTCGATGTACAGTAACCTCGGCAGGAACACAATCACATGGGCGGCTCGTGCGCGATTCATAATCCATTGTGTAGGGATTATAGGAAATAATAATAAGTATTGGTTTGAAGAAACCGCGAAGTTATCTATTTATGGTTCTGTGTTAACATGAAGGCAGATTGCAGTGTTTGTATGTCTCCGCATAAAAAAATCTGCAAGCCAAAAAACAATTTCAGGCCGTCTTTCTTTGTCTGTCCTTGATTCGCTATACTTCGACACTGAATGCTGGCAATATTTCAAATTTTCTTTTTGATATGCGTTGTTCGAAGTCCAGCTGACATCTTTACAATGTACCTACTGGTCAAGTTGCTTAATAACTTCAGCACTACAACATTTGTCTACGAAGCCATCAGCAAAACAACTTTTCCCGCTGTGTTTATTCACGTGCTGAGTCAAAGTTCGAAATAAACTATCCTGCATGCTACATTTCTAAAAAGTATTCACGTCAGACACATTACGTGTGTAGTGTAGCTACAATGCATAGTTTATATTTGTCTAACTGCGGTTTCTATTTAACAACGTCGGCTGCCGCTAACATAATGTGGCATTTGAGGACATAATCTTAGACAAGGCAACGCGGGTCGTCTGTTTTTGTTTACTCTTATGGTTATTATACTAGCAATAATGACTATTGCGCAATAGGCAACACCAATTAAGGCAACATTAGTGTAATAACGGTTAAGGAAACAAAAAAAAACGACTTGGTTTTTGTAGTACATATTAAATAGTAATAAAGCTCCATTAACTTATTACTCTGTGCCGATGTTTCAGAATTGTCAGATAACCTTAGTTCACCAAAAAAACTAAAACCCGACTACTGAAAATCGCGCTCTAAAAAGTATGAAACAAGAAAATATTCTCATCTAGAGGATAGCCGTGGTCCGTGTAGGTCCTTTAGGGCCAAATGGAATATGAACACGGACCACGGCTATCCTCTAGATGAGAATATTTTCTTGTTTCATACTTTTTAGAGCGCGATTTTTCAGTAGTAGGGTTTTAGTTTTTAAACTTATTTTTTATTTAATTATTTTGGAGTTATAGGTAACAATATATATATTTTTGAAATGTGCTCATCAAGCTCTTTCATTTGATACCCCACACGGTTTCATTAAAAAATGTTTTTTTTTTAGTTCATGACATTATGTCCTCTAGAGTGCGCCATATGCAATTTTATGTGAAGTCACATAGCCTATAACCAGCGCGCCATTAAGCCGCTTCTAACGATACCTCATTTGTCAAATTACGACAAGTCGTTTGGAAGTTAGGTGGGAACAGATGCACATACATACATACATACCGGTCAAAATCATAACCCTCCGCCGTAGTCGGGTAATAAATGTTACGTTTTGTCAGTTTTTTTTTTCATAGAATTTTAATATTTAAAATTTGGAGAAATAGTCGTTATCCGACGATTCTTAAACAGGCCTTCTGGCTTCCACGTTATTGGGATATTAAGGCCCGTATTAATAAATCAAATTCAAGACTGAGATCGAACTTGAGATGCTGTTTTTGATAGATGTCCCATACTTTAAACGTCAAAACTTATCTTAAGATCGATCTTAACTTTAAGATCGATTTATTAATATGGGCCTAAACAGTGTGTTTTTGACTTAGATAATATTTTAATGTAAATCAATTCGTATTAGTGTCACTCGTACTGTTCAGACTAACGCGCGCTTACGCATTCGCGAATGTTCGAAGGAAATAGACGTTATTGATAAATTATCGGCTTTTGTTCGGAAAACGTTTGTCCGAGCGCTTGACGATGCGATGATTTAATGCGCGAGCGCAGCCTGAATGAGTGCATATATGCGAGACTACACGATGCATGGTAAGATCACCGTATATGTTCATAAATGGGGTTAAGAATGAGGACGTTATCCTTTTAAGCATGGCGATTTTTTCCAGAATGTGTCACTGACAATTAACTAGTCATGTTAAGTAAATAAATAACCCTTGATGAGATTATTAGGTACTTTGTATTTGGTAGGTAAGATAATTCGTCCCCAATGTTATCGATATTTGGTGACGATGGTGCGACGACGCTTATCTTCAAGAAGTAATTGATACGACGCGGACGCGACAAATTAGCGCTGAATTAAATTGCAATTGTTTGATAAAATATAATTCAGTGTTACGCATATGTATTTATTTTAATGTATAAAACATGTGATACAATGTAGTTATCCTGGATATAAAGCGTATCTAATCTGCTAGATTTAATATTATGACAGTATTTCATATAATTTAACCTTCGTTAAATTAGTTATTTGAGGACAACTTCTTAAATATTAATGTTAGTCAATTTTATAAATATCGGGTCGTAAAATGGTCTTACGCTACGCATACTGTATCCGGAGTTAGAAAACCTTGAATTTTGTTATTGCAAAGCGATGTTTTATTTATACACAAGTCTGTAGAACGACCCGCCACCTCACTTGCATTTGGAAAAATATTTACAAAGGTGAATTTGATTTGTTGAACCGGCAACTAAGTAGGTACTGATAGAGAATTTCTGGGGGGCTAACTTTGGAAGTCATATTTCTTTTATAATCTGAGCATACTCGTGTATTTTAGAGGTAGAAGAGGTGTATCGTAATAAGTGCTGTGCATGTGTCGGCAGGTCCGTCCGCTGGTGGCGTCGGTGCTGGACGGGTTCAACGGGTGCGTGTTCGCGTACGGGCAGACGGGCACCGGCAAGACGCACACGATGGAGGGCACCGCCGACCACGAGGGCATCATCCCGCGCGCCTTCCGCCACATGTGGGCGCACATCGAGAACAGCGCCTCGCCCGAGGTCACGCATCTCGTGTCCTGCTCCTACGTGGAGCTGTACCTCGAGGATGTCAGGGACCTGCTGGCGAAGGACTGCAAGAAACTCACTATTAGAGGGCAGGTCAGTTTTTGTCCTTAATGTTCTCTAGTAAATTAAGTTTCAAGATCTCTTATGGTGGTGGAGGTGATATAGTGCAGGAAATTTTGCTGAAATTTCATTAACTTATCCGACAATACCGCTTACTTAATGATCATTCGTGTTTACCGTGTCCATAATGAGTCATAGAGCGACAGTTCCCTACTGATATAATATTAACATTGTCTTGTAGGTATAACTATTTGACTTTATCCATTGTCCGTTTCTCATTAAGCCATCTATGCTTATCATCCTTACCTAAGATGGACAAGTCATTTCCGTTGTGGAAGATCAGTGGACACAAGATAACCATTGCGTGTCAACAATAATGTGATCATACTTCCTGCCAGATCACACAGCCTTCAATATTGGTTCGATTCACATAAAAAATATCCGTTATTACACTTTGTATTATGGGGAGCTCTATCCATTTTTAAAATCAGAGTTGTTACGATAAAATCATCTTGTTTTAAACATTTAAAACACAATGACTTTTTCCTTCCTTTTAAAATCAATGTTTTAAACACGTTTTAAACAGTTTTCATTTTAAATTTCTTGTTTTTTTGCAACACTGATTATATGTGTAAATATTGTTCCTGGGGATACCATATTTGGGTGACATTGCAGTGACGTCACAAATTCTATAAACACACACTCGCGCGTAATCACTTTGCCAACCGTTTGTTTTGACGACGCCAAATCTGCGTTCGTCACAGGCGTCACTGACGCATGACATGCATTTGATTGAAGATAGCATACGTATTGTTACGGTGACTGCCATATATGTATCCATCCATTGGAGACCCAAAAGAGCCAACGTAAACGTATCGTACGTAAATATGGTTACGTTCATTGACTAAGGAAATACCTTTGGCCTTATTATCAACTTTGTGTATTTCACAAATGTGTATTTAACTTTTGTCAAAGTCGCGCATTCTTTCGGCATGAAATTCAATTGTCAACAATCAGCAGCGATTTCTCAATAGTAGCCAAATAGCCAATTGTGTAAGCAGTGATATAACCGTGGGTTAGCATCGGACGCTTCAGTGGCCGGTATTCTACGGTGCGTTAACTGTTTAGTGATGGGTAGTGTCGGCGTACGCACCAATATCTACAAATAACACAAATTTGTAATCGTCCTTGATCTCCATCATTCTGCTACCATTCGTTCTGCTCGATACTGTTGTTCAGTATTGTTTTACGTCTGCAAGATTAAACCCTTTCCCTATTTAAGCTGGGTTTCTATGCTCCTTTATTCAGTTGTATACTTTGTACATACGAATCAGTTGGCTACGAATTATCCAGAGTGAGACTAAATAATTTTTATCAATCACTTGTCTGATTATATTCGTTATTTGATGATAATTCGTCGAAAGTCACTCAAGACGATTGCACCTTATTGTCCTAAGCTGAGCATGCCCAAGTGTCGCGGCGGCGTGTCGCTTGCTGCTTCAGCTTCAGGGTCGCCTTATCGAATAATAAATTACCGATAACTCCGTATCGATTATCCATTATCGATAAATAATAGATACATTATACGAAAGCAATACACGGAGTATTATCATAAGGCGTTGGAAAATATTAGGAAGAGCTGGTTGCATTAAAAGACCAAACCTTATACGCATTTCTTGCCTACCTATGACTGATCCACAAGAGAAAGTCAGTGGGTTAAAATAACATGCCTAGTAAAGAAAGATTCTGAAAGAATTAAGAGAGTATTCAAACTATAGTGACTTTTCTAATGTTCCGATTGTTCCTCCAATCGATTCTTTTCTTCTTTAATGATGGTTGCGTCGCTGGCGCATGGCGTCGCGCCAATACGATTAACTTATATTATGGAACTGAATAACGTTGTTATGTAACATCTTAAAGCTTTGTTTATCTTTGAATTTAGTAACGCGTTCATGACGTCATAACTTCATCATTATTTTATATATTTCTTAAGTTCTTTCCCATTTGCTATCACAATATTATGAATCTGCAATAGAAATTGGTATTGACTTCAGTCGCTGCACTACATTGGGAAACTCTTGGGAAATCGACTGCTTAGAATTTGCACGCCACCATCGAATGTGTTTCATGTTCAAAACACGACACGATGACGTGTGATGTATCATCTCGTAGAATGTGCGGATTGTTCTTTACGGATAGCTATACATATTTCAGTGTAAATGAATCGTTTATAATAATAATTTAGTGAGCTCACAGTTTATAAGAAGTCCGAGGCGAGCACCTGTGAATATGTCTAGGTCCAGACTGGTAATCAGTGGATCTAAATTCTAAACGGGTCAACGTCAATTTTCTAATTTATGTGATCGGAGCGCAAGGGCCCGCGCCCGGGCGCCATCCTTGAACCTCGCGTCCTCGCCGGCCGCGGGCCGCGCCGCTGTGACTAATGTGGTATTTGAGTGTTGCCCACATCAGGTCAAGGGGATGTTGGTTCGTCGGATAATACAACTGTTCCAAGGATTTGGGTCGTTAAAGCTAATTAATTATGGTGCGCGCCGAAGAGCGCGAGATGCGCATCCAGTTCTGTTAGAACAAACTTAGGTAAGCCCGCTCTGTAACAAGCATTTCAGCTTAGTTTGAGGGGCTAATGAAATCTCAAAAAATACAACTAACAATGTACGGTAAACAATTTTCCAAACAAGCCAAACACAATTATTGTTAGATTGCTTGTAATTGGTATAATTACAAGGTGCTAACGCCGCTTATAACAGTATGTTCACACAGTTACATGATCATAAATCATTCTGTGACCAAAAAGAATCGGCGACTGTGTACTGAAGCGATACCTCGTTTCTTCATCTGTTTGGACAGTATATACATTGCTAGTGGTATAGCCTATACCACTAGGGTTTGTTAACTTGAGCTTGATAACTTCAGTGCGGGTTGCCTGGCGACGTCGACTCAAACAATAGAACAACACATGCGTCACACGTGTAGTGTTATTAACTAGAGTCCCAGCTCTATTCTGCGGGCCGGCGCGGCGGCGCAATCCGTGACGCGTGTGACGAAAACGAAAGTCTTCACCACTAAATTCATCATGATCTTGTTTAAACTTAATTACATCAGTAACGGTTGGAAATAATTGAGATGATTATCTGAATAATTCGCAAACAGCATTCCCATACGGAGCTGTAATCCAAATCTATTCCAGTCCAATCCCACTACTACCCCAATCTACCCCACCAGCACATACGTCTTTCAACGACCCCAAAACTGTAATAGAGACAATCTGTTTATAGGAACTTATATCAAGTAAACAATTATTTTCTTCCCATCTCCTTGTACTGCCACCATCGGCTCTACTACGGGAGGGTTATTCTAAACGTGGAGACTTGTTGTCTTCGCCAGAGACGTCTTCTAGTATTCTATTAAACTATTCAGTATTTTATTTTCTTCCCACAGCCGTCAAAAAATATGAATAGTGATGGATAAAAACATGACATCTTCGACATTCGTCCACACTAGGCAATGCTCATGGTTACTATCATAGTAGCCTCGAGTGGTTGTGAGTAGGCGATATCATTAACTTATGAGCGAGAGACAAACTTGCTGCCGGGCAATCTGTTGTACATTAGTTACGGATAGTTACTTGTCATTTTGTCCATCTCTGGCCTGTGCAGTGTAGGGTACTGATTACATTATAATGCTGTGTTACACATAAATACATAAGTAATACAGTATGTACCTAGCTGTAGGTATACTATGACTCCTTATAATATCAGTACTCTGTTGGTGGTGATCCTGTGTGGGCATCTGGTCGAATGTTTAGGAATTGAGAGTCAACGTCACAGTGCTATTGGCAACAAAGGCAGGTGCGTAACAACGTGTTGGCGTGAACATTCGCAACACGTCGCCCAAATATGACAAAAAAATTGCTTTTTGCACGGTTTGTGCAACCCACATACGTTATACGAGTATTTTAATAATTCTGCGGAGTTATGCATGCGACAAAAACCCCTAAGCGTCCGATTCAGTACCAGTGCGTGAGATCAAGGATGCAATTTTAATTAGATTGCCTACTCGTTCAAGGTGCGAGATTTTGTGTTCGAAAACCCCTCGATACAATAACATAGTCCACTATAAATAGTCAAAAAGTCCGTGCTACAATTTCAGTGTTAAAATAAGCATGCTGCGTTTTAGCTGCATTATTGTATGTGACTATATGTAAGTGTTTACAAAATAGCATATTTACTAACTAAACAAGTAATACAACAAGTCATAGTGACTACGACCAATTATGTTTGTTGAATCGATAAAATTATAATCATTAGTTCTTTTCGACACTTTATTTCAATATATTTTTATAATAGACAAAATAACACTAGAAATAAACAAATTAATAGTAGTCACTAAATATTAAATTTAAAACAATCTTAAATGTCAAATTAAAAGAAACATAAGAACATGTTTTTTATTCCAAGTATTCCGAGTAGAAGAAGATAAGCTATCATGTTTTGATCTAAAGCTCATTATTAACATGGACAGAGGTCAAACAAAAAGTCGTACTACGAGTCTCTAGCCCGCTAGACTGAGGTAACGTTCTTTGATTTAAGGTTCCTTTTGTATTATCTTCGGAATTACGTCATCGTCGATATTTATCCGTTCTTATATCATATTATACACAGACCAAAATTATAAATATCTAAATCTGAATGGGGATGTGCAATTATACAACTTAGATCTTAATACAATACAACACTGCTCATTAATGTTTCACTTTCTTTCCGTTGCGGTGACTTCCATCCATCTATCTCATTAGTGCTTGCCTAACAATTCACATCTTTTGCAATTTTATAATCTCCGGGTAATTCATAAGAACCAAATTTTTAGATTCAATCTTTTATTAATAAATCTGAATCTTTTTATCTGGTTTTAAATTACCTTAGTTAACAACTTACAGTATGTATTACTGCAGGAATTAAACGGGTTCTACATCCCGGAGATGACGTCAGTGGTGTGCAAGAGCGCCGCGGAGATGGTGCGCGTGATGCGCGCGGGCAACCGCAACCGCGCCTCCGGCCGCACCGACATGAACGAGCACTCCTCCAGGAGCCACGCCGTCTTCCTCGTCACCGTCGAGACTGCACACCGCAAGACCAACAGGATACGGTCAGTCGATTCATTTGTCAACACCTTACCGTCTTTAGAGACCCTCGCGATGAAGCTGCTGCAATGATTATCTGGGCTCTGTGTATTTTGGTTTCATTTGCTTCAATTACTACGAATTTTCTTACGCATCAATGTCTGTTCTGGAGACTTGACTCATTGTATGATGTTCTACGTCGATGTATCATAAACACTATCGTTTCAGCTAATTCGTTCGAGTTTCATGAATACAGCCAGTTGTTCACGTCATCACGCCCTAATGAATAGGTGAAATGTGGGTCGGGCGTACCTACGTCACAGCGTCTAGTCGAGTTTATTGCAAACAAGCCGAGGCCGACCCCGTTGCGAAGGGCGGACTCCAGCTGGACGCGTTTGTTACACCGTCCTTCATTTACTACGCATCAGAAACACCACCGCTCTACCGCGTCTAGACTGAAATATTGATTTAAACCGAAATTAGCATCCAACTAATTACTGCTTGCGCTGATGTTAATCGTAACGCAACAATTTGCCTAAATTGAGACTTACTCATCCAATGAACACAGCGCGTTGACCCTTCTTTGTCAGAGCTCCGTCATACTTCAAAGGAAAAATTACGTTCAATAATTTTCGGGAACGGCTACGTTCAACGTTTCCGGGCATTGGGCCAAGTGCACCTAGATGTACAAATACAATAGATTGATCAGTTGCTTCGGTCCCCTCGGCCGGGTATCGAAATAACATTTCTATTGGGGTTCGTTGTCATGCGCCCCGAATTACTGCGGAAATGCTTTCACTTATTACACATCTCTATGCAGGAAAATATATTTGTTGGTTTGAACATAAATTTTCTTAATGTTAGGCATGAGAATACGATGGCATCTTTATTTTATATCTGAAAGCCTAACTATATTCCACAACACATTCATGAACGCGATAACGCCATTAATGTTATCTAGGGGTGTAGATACAAGCTTGATTGGTTGTTACTTCGTTGGTTGCCGCATTTATAGTACCGTAATTGTATCTTCATCCCTTGATCCGCATGATCGCCATTTGTTATTTTTTACGAACCTACATTGTTGCGGCCCATTATTTCAAGCATTAATACTTCTGGGTTATTGTAAATCGATAGTTCATGCGCTTTAAAGTATTTACGTTATAACTTATTTGATAAACGTTAGCACTTGCAGACTCTTAAGTAGCATTGTTTTTTTATTTGGTCGGCCTTCGATATTTCCGTGTTGTGTGCTCCTTATTCCCTCAAGATCTTGCTAGAACCCCCTGTTCCATTGGATTCCAAGAACATCAGCTACTATTATTTTGTGTGCCAGACGGAATTCGTCACGTGTCCGTCCATTAGCATGAATGATATCCGAGTGGGCAGCCGCTAGCCGTTAGCCGGGTCTGGGGCCACTTTAGTGATGATGCTATGCTCACCACCTTATTACGTGTTCAACCTTCAACGGGATACATTGGATATAATATACTAGCCGACAAACCATAGTAATTTGTGCCTTGGAGCATGGTTTTATCGGATATTGATGCGTCTGATTGGAGCGACGATGAAGATGTTCGTAGGTGAGCTGTGTCTTTTATTTGATTTTATTCAAGGCATAATAAACAACTGTGCGGTCTTTGGAATATGTATGTATATTTGGTTAATGGAGTCCTTGCATCTTCTATATTTTGATAATGTAATAGTTCTTTTATGAATAGATAACATATACATAATGTTATGTCACGTTTTATATTAATGAGTATTCTAGATTAGGAAATATGATACCTGCTAGAAGGTCAAAGTATAAATATTGATGCACATAAACATGAACCTGCAGATTGCACACTTCACGACGAAGCTTCGTATGTAACAACACGTATCACACGTTAGTGCCCTATGTGTTGTACAAGCCAGTAAATAAATCATCGTCGGGAAGTCACGACTTGAGAAGCGATGCAAAAACTGAAGGCAATCTTGAATCCATCATTGTATTGCGCTCGCGCTGATCGGTGCAGGCTGCGCGTGCGGGCACGGCCGGCGCTGTGAAATAGTACACGCGGCTTACGTAGGTTACGTCATCGGGATAAAATGATGTTTCTTTTGGAGCCATTTATATTCTATAAAAAATAATAATGTAGAATAGAAATTAGTTACTCCCTAGAGGCGTACCTATTGTTAACGTAAATTTTGCTCCTATTAAAAGCGTAATTCTTATCGCTCGATTTCCTCAATAATTAGAATCATCCACGATACTTTGTCATGAATTTACGTGAGAAAATAAGGAGCTTTGTTATTGAAATCCTGAACAATACACCCAGTTATTATGGAATCTTTGCCCAAAGCAAATCGTGGTAAGTTCCTGGTATGCAATCCTATATCAATGTATGCAATATTCTTCAACGACGACCCACTTCGCAGTGCGTTTCAGCGCAAAACGGGGTTAATCCAAGTGTGGACCGTAGCGAGCGCGTGGCGTGGCGCGGCGGGCGTGTCATCAGGCTTCACCAGCACATTATCCGCCAATGAGTGTGTATCATAGCGCGGCATTGCGGCCACCACTTGCCTAATGCGAGTTGCCAATTATTTCATATGACCATTATAAGTAGAAGTCGAGTTGTTGCTACTTACTCAATAATGATGTTTCTAGAAATGCCCTAGAATTCTTGTGAGCCTTCAATAGGTATACGTTTATTTTTACGTATATCTTTATGCATAGGCTTGTCAAAAATTTTCGCACCCTGCTTCCTAAAATACTGTTTTAAATAACGTTATGTCACGATACACTATCTTTAGAATCCTTTAACAAGCAATTACCATTTCCCAAAAACGTTTCTAGTGGATTTTGACACGAATATTCCAATAATATTCTTTCTTGTTTTATTATTATGATGTCTCAGTCATTAACTAGCTCCCGTTGATAGCGCTGTTACCAGCTACTTGCGTCCGCTAGTCGGTGTTGATAGAGCACAAACAAACAAGTGTGCGATCGATATGCCGCGTGCCAATCAACGAGCTCGCCTATTACCAGTTCATGCTCAATAGCCTTTTGTTTTCAATATGTACACCATCAAGTATCATGAAAATTTCGGACTAATTATATGTATGTACTCTCAAGAATATAAATAAGCGATAGTATTACACTTATAATAATGACAGTCTCACTAAAGGTATTTACTATTCAAATGTGGTTGAATGGTAAATAATAAGGCGAAATCCACAGAAAATAAATAATAAATAACTGGTAAATGTTTAATTTGCATCCAATACCCATACGTCTAAGTATTGATTGAAAAAAAAGCAGAAAACGACACTAAAAGCCTGACGTCATCTTTCAACTCTCTCAAATGTTATTCAATTTCGACCTTGCTTTCAGCTGAGCAGTGAAGTAACTTAGTTATATTTTTAAACCGTCTTTGGATATAAATAACTGATTCAGACTCACTAAACGGACCACTAAGTATTAAGCTCACAAGTATTAATAATCACACAAGATTACGACTGACTTCCATTTGCTGGTGGGAAACATGCTATACTATACCATTTTCTTTCATCATCAATATGATGTGGGTCTCTTAGTAAAACCCTCATGTTAAAGGTGTTGTCAGGATAGTCCATGTAAAACTCGATCGCGTGGCCTACCGTTGTTAGCGTCGGGCGGCGCGGCGCGGCGCGTGCTACCTACGTTTACATGCGTTCGATTTTCAGCCCATGCTGTCTTGCCATGAATGGAAAACTCACGTCTCGAACATGACTAAGTGTCTTCTAAAGTGCATTTCTGACTCATTGGACTCGCTCGCGCCAAAAATGTACGCGCTGATCTAATTTTCGATTGTTGCTACGGACCTCTTTTTGCGCAATTTTTTATAACGTCGCGTCGGTTCAATACACGTTCGATGTAGAATATTGAAAAATGTACAAGCAAATAATTTAGAATTCCACATCAGTCTAGATTTCTGATATTATTTTAAAATATTGCAACAAGATAGGTCGGTATAATGTATCGTATTATGCGCTTTATAGACGCTGCTTCTAGTTACATATAACATGGTAAACAATGTATAATATTATTGGTTTATTTACGGTGGGTAGAGTATTATTTCTTCAATTTTTATCGAGCCGATAAGAGGCTTGATTGTATTTTAATAGGCTAGCGATATCGCTCGAGTGCTCTCAAACGTGTTGTTTAGTACACAATATATTCTCAAGTTGGTTTCCCTGTAGATTAATTAATGTTTCTTTACGTGTATCAATCGATGATAAAGTTTTCTTGATATCCTTTCCGCTCATCGCATCGCTCCGATTGTATTACCTTTACGTTTATTAAGATTCGCGGGGCGTTTCAGTTGTCCCCTCCACGTCAACATTCCTGAATCTGCTCTGCGAGTTAGTGTCGCTACTGAATCTGAAACCCGCAGTTATAATGATTTCTTGCTTGCTATGTTATTTAATTTCACTGATTTCACAACGATCTCAATGCTAACATTCGAGACCTGACTCATAGGCTCGTGGTAGGGGTGCAGGAAGGGCGGCGTACCGTGAAGGCTCGTAGTTTTTCACGCGGCTTCAGGCAGCACCGCGCCGCGCCGCCCCGCTCGCTATGAACGCAATTTATAACCTTGCTTTTCGATACACTGCACATTTGGAGCGCGTGTATTGTCGTTCAACAAGATGATGTTTTCACTAAGCGTTATCACGTGTTTATTGTATACGTGGTTTCTCCAGCGTCCTGTTGCGCAAGAGCGATTAATATTGCCATTGCATTCGCTATAATGTCGATAGAATATGACATAGTGAACAATCGTTGTAGGTATTCAGCTCAGCAGAAATGATCTTCATTACGTATCAGATCAATCTGATATGCTTCTATAATAATAATTAAGTAATTCTTAATCATATCTGGAACAAATTATTAGGGCATTACCTATTAGGATACGCATTAACGCGTAGCGAATTCGCGGACAACGTCAATTAGGCATAAAATAAATTATGTGTAGAAGGTTTATTATCGATAAAAATAATACCATATCTACCTCTCAATAGATTGTGTCACATGATGACTAAGAATCCTGCAAAAACTAATAAAAATGAACTATGCAAGAACATAATAGTATGCAAGTAGGCAAGAATAATTCCTAATTACGTGAATAAAACTGCTCAATGCTCATAGCAAGCATCGCGTTTCGAAATGATGTCTTATTTTCATAGCCATTATTTTTTGCAAGTCTATTAATAGTGCGCCGCGGTGCGTTGGTCTTGTATAGCGTTTCTACGTTATGTCCTTTCTTACATTACATAGTTATTCAAGCTGACATACATTGAGTTAATTAGCACCTCATGCTATTTACATTTGTCTTGTTTCCTCATCTATGTACCCCTAAGAATAATGAGACATGACCAAGACGTTTAAGGCCCAATATGAAATAAAACATAAAAGTATGTAAATGTCTACCGTGCTATATTCTGTCACGAGCGTGCGAAACTAACAATACAATACAATAACACAACACCCTTGTACTTGACCCTGAGGTCAGCGTTTTATTGACGAGGCTGTGTTTTACAAGTCCACATCACATGAGGTAACCAGCCGTGGTGGCGTCATCCTTATCTACCAAGCTTTTTGCTTATTGCTTATGATCCGACGTGCTTATCTACATCCATCTCAAGGCATTGCAATATTAGGTCATTGGCGTAGTAAATATTCTACAACTTTAACAGTAAGATGTTTGTAATTCTTATCACTACCGTAAACTACACGTAAATATGTGTGCGGTTATTTTGCCAGTTGATTTTATATGATACAAGTTCATTTCATTTTCGTTTAATGTCGTCGCAATTCTACATATTAAAGGGAAGGGGACCGCAAACAGATCCTTGCGGTATACCAAGTGAATCATTAGATTTAAATGATTTGACCCACTGCATTTAACGAGTTAAGTTTTCCGGTATCAGCACTACGCAGTTAAGTTTAACTGAATGTTATCTGGCCGCCAACATTTTTATTTTTATTAATTATTCTGAGATCGAAGAGTTATCAAAAGCTTAAGACTGATCAAAGTTTTGATCTCTGTTAGTTTACACCACATTGTATAATAATTAATTACATTATTACTGTGGGTAGCTAGTGACACATATCAAAAGTGAGATGTCCCGTCACCCCCGGCAGTGGGCGCCTTCCGCCGTGTACACTTGTAGGTATTCGAGCACGTGGCGTGGGCCGCGTGCTGACGGTGCTACCAGCACGGCAGGTGTTAATCAATGACATGGCTGCGGATACTTCCTGCATCTACAAATCCGTGTTACAGTACTGAAAAAAAAGTAAGAGAACGGCCTATAGTATTTATTATAGGCTTCGCTTGCATTCGTCTGCGTAGAGTTATCGTGCCTCAAACAACAAACGGAATATTTACGCGATTTTCATTTCATCAGAACTTTACAACAAATGCATTAACAATGATTCGAGCTCACAAATCTGGAAGTGACAACGCAAACACTTTTAAGACCAAGTATCATTACAAATTCATAACACGTCTTCGCAAGAAAAAATCAATATTTGTATGATCTCCGATCACGTAATACGTTCTTGACCGTATTTTTTGCCTCAGTACATAGCGATGGTGGGATGGCGGTAGTTTATTCAGCGATGTGTGTAGGTAAATATTTACGTGTATCGTACAATATTCCACGTAAAAGGTGCGCGTGCGCTCGTGCCCAGTTTTTGTTTACACCATTTATAAATAATATCGTAAAAAAACGGTTAATGAGCTTCTTAAACTCGGGCCTGGTTTTGTAGATTTGATATCGCAATTATTTGTATTCGTCATGCCTATGTACCAGAGAATTTCAACCTTGTGATGTGAATCGTCCTATTCTTAGATAGGGTCATCTACATAAGATGTTCGACTGACATTTTTAATTTGGTGCCTGAGGTCAATCAGATTTGATTAGAATAATTCAGTTTTCTACCTACTATTCTTGGCCTTAATTCCAACATAATACATACTACAAACCTTAAGCTTATAATCAGAATAAAAAAAAAACACCTATTTAAATTACAAAAAGAATGTTTACGAATCTCGTAAAATACGACTCATTAACGTTCGTTTAATGCCGTAGTTTGCTTTGCATGAATCAATGTCTGCGTAACTGGGCACACAATCAGCCGTTGACTCGACTACGCGGAATATTACTCTAGTTCCAATTTTAGGAGCGTGCTTTATCTGTCGCATGTTTGCTTGCACTTCAGACAATAGCGATTATTTTGTTGAGACAGATGTTTTACAACACGACGTGATCATAGAACAATACGTATTTATTAATTTTTGTTTGATCTTGAACGTTTTCATGGCCGATAACTGTTTCATATCTGACGTAGGAAACGGAAGGTATTGTCGACGTGTTGCCTGGTTTTATTATATTTGCGAATCGTGTCAAGTTTAGCGACAGGCAGAACGGCGTGAAGTTAAAAATTGTAGCTTGCGGGAGTGAGTCCAGCGACTCGTGAATCAACTCCTCCGATTTTTATTCGTGAATTATGGTCTTAGTCATGTTACAAAACGTTAGCTCACGGCCAGATGGCAAGTTCATTCTGGTGCCGAGTGAGACGGTCGGGCGGAATGCAGGTTTACAATCATTTGTACAGCTAAACAGTACATTAACATGGCCGACCGACTTTACTAAAATAGATCGACATTTTTTGCGACGACTTCTAATAAAGCTATCTTTTTAACATTGTCGAAGCCTTTTTGGATCGCCGCTGCTGCCTTCGTCGGTCTTTTCAATATCATGAAATATTTTCATTATTTATTTGAGTGAAATATTTGTTTAGTTACATACCTAGCTGTTGCTGGGATTTTTTAGTCATCTTTAATCAATCGAATCGTATTTCCTAGTTTTATACTGATTCAGCTGTTTCTTATCAATCAGTTTTCGGATGTAAATCATTGTTAGCAAGCAGGTGGCCATGCATCTGCTTGGGTCACATCTAGTCAAGCGGTCACAGGTATAACGGCTAGGGGCCGGTGAGTCATTGCCTCAGACACTACCGACGATTATGGTATGAAGGTTTTTCTTTATTAGCAGAGATTCAAAGATTATAATTAAGTGTTGAGTATGTTTTTTATACTGCTGCTTATCAACAACAAAGACAAAACAGCATAATAGCAGCAGTATCAAAACAAATACTAACCAAAAAAAACAATCTCTGGCCGAATACTTTTGCCTAATATTTTTTGGCTATTCGGCCAGGAAGCTCGCAGAAAATTCTGTATTCGGAATGGACGAATATACTATTCGTTGTAAGTCTACTCAAAAGTCAAAACCCTTTTCCGGTTACAAACTTGATGTAACACAAAAATTTAAAAATCACTTTCTTGTTCTTTGAAACCAATTTAAGCTCCGTGCGAAACATTGCTGCACTATATTCAAGCCGCTTCTAAAGGGCTCCATTGCAGCACTAGTAGCACAGCCGGACCGCGACAACACAAAACGCCTCATTATCTCGTATGCATTAAGGTAGAGAGAGAGAGCAATTCGGTGCGACATAAGTCTTGTGTTGGCGGTTGTGCTAGCCCCACAGCTGAGTGGTGATTAAATGGAACTGCATTAAGAAGGAAGTGAGCAATAGAAACGCGGCGGTGACTAGCCGCCCGCGGCCGCCCGCCGCCCGCCTGCACATCCGACGCGAGTACCGCAGGGCTCTGGCTCGGACCCTCCGACACACATTCTAATTTCCTCCCGCACGATGTCACTTAAGCTGTGCATTGTTTGTTCTGGACTTAATACGGATCAATTTGAATGAATCGAAATGTTTAAATGAAATGGTTTGATGCGGGTTCACTCATCATGATTTAGCTTTTTCCAATTTATAAATCGGATTAAAAATTTAATATGAAGCAAATCCAATTGCTACGTCTACGCGTCTGAAGAAGAAATCAAAAACGTCCGGACTCCCAAAGTTAGTATTGATCCCTCCGATACTGGGTTGTCTCCTTCCGTGTGAATAACGATCTGCGAGAGAGATTTAGAGCGTACCTATCCAGCAATATATTCAAAATGACGCTCGTAAAACATATATGTAGTTGGATAGTTTGTCACGCGACGTCGCGTCGGCGCGTTTGGCACTTGCTCAAGGCATTACACGCGTTGCAGAATCACCTATTATTCTTAACTTGTTGGATTTTTTTACATATTTTAAAGAGCTATCTAAAGAAAGGATTGAATTAGATTTGGCGTTACATCAAAATACTAATGGCTCTATCAATGTCGTCCTGGCTGCAAAGGAACATTTCGGGCAAAATAGATGCAGCATGGTTTGCTCAGAAACTTAACACTTTTATTGAGCGTGAGAAGAGATCCGTTTAGGTTAGTCTCGAAATTGTTTTTTCTTTGTTTATTTTCATCACTCTGCGTCAGCACATGGAAAAAACCTCAGCTTTGTTTTTGGGGTAGCTTAATAACGATGCAGGGTATCATTGTCGGTAGCGTGGGCAAGCTGAACCTGGTGGACCTGGCGGGCAGCGAGCGGCAGCGCAAGACGGGCGCGTCGGCGGAGCGGCTGCGCGAGGCGTCGCGCATCAACCAGGCGCTCTCCTCGCTCGGGAACGTCATCTCCGCGCTCGCCGAGAACAGCCCGCACGTGCCCTACAGGTACACTCACAGACCACGCCGTATACGGCACCAGAACAGAGACCTCGCTTCGAAACACCATCATCCTCTTCCTTCGTATCCTCCATCGTCTGTTCATCTGAAAGTCTCTTACACTGCCTTATATGAAATGAGAACGATCTTCTCCTTAATTTTTCTTGTATAATTATTCTTGGCATTCCTTTTACGCTTTCATTTTATCTTCTTAAAGAAACTGAAATTTCTTCTCACTTTCCTTATTGGTCCTTTTTTTTTTTTTTTTTATAGGAATGCGTGTGGAAAAAAGCTTACCGCCCGCCTGATGTTAAGCAGTTACCGTAGCCTATAGATGCTTACAATACCAAAGGCATTGCTCGCACATTGCCGACCTGAAGGGGAGTGGGATGGGGGAGGGGGGATGGGCTTTCGGCTTTCTCACTCATCGTACGAAACGCATCTGTAATAGCTGCTTTACGCCGATCTTCCGTCTGTCGTCTGATCTACGTCCTCTCTCCAATCCTCCAACACCATATTTCAAGAAACATTTTAAAATGCATTAGTGCAATGTATGACAATGTTGTCCAACTTTATCAACTAATGCCACTCGTTACAGTTTCGGGAAATACTTCTGTAAGCCGAGTATAAGTTTTTCTTGAGCTAGTAATAAGTAAGGTCGTGTTCGAGTGCTGCGTAGTAGTGTGTATTGTTGTGTTGTGATGGCGGCAGAGACTCGAAGCTGACGCGCATCCTGCAGGACTCGCTGGGCGGCAACAGCAAGACCATCATGATCGCGAACATCGGCCCCGCCTCCTACAACTACGACGAGACCATCACCACGCTGCGGTACGCGCACAGGGCCAAAGGTAACACACCACCCATACACACATACACACATACACGTGTACTGAACATGTAAGAACGCTTAACAATACTAAGACGATGCGGCTGTAGCAAAATACAGTTTGCTGATAGTAAAGTGTCTTTTTACAGCCACAGAATAAGTACCCTTTCAGTTGGAAAGGCGTGAATCATGTGTTCACGCAAAGAAATCTATGCAATGTTTGTTTCTGCGTGCACTTTACGTTTTTGAAATTCCACAATGGCGGGTCCTCCACAACCACATGACGTCACGTTGGCAAGAATAGCTCGGTCACAGTTTCGTCCCGTGAAATAATTCTTAACAATTTGAGAACAACTATAATAAAGGAAATTAAATTCGTAAATGTTACGGGATATGTTCAATTTACAATCAGATTTGTATATTTCCTGGTTATATACGATTAGCGGTAATTAACAAGTTTAACTGAAACGTGTGTACGCTGCGTGCATGATGCATACATATGTATAGGAAGCCGCTATTCCGCTATTGCGTCACTAGGCAATGATAGATACTTCGTAACATTTGGCTCATTAATCGAATGCCGTATCTTTAACAAACCCATTTAACTTTATATTATAAGGGTGCCTAATAGCGACCCCCGGTTATAGGTTTCGATTGCCATCAAATGTTACTACTAATTATAATTTTATTAAATAGTTGACGGCACCAATATAGTTGTCTAATGAGACTATTAGATATGTGATAAATTCACATTTCTTGTAATCTTTGAAACTCACTAGGACTAGTGATGAGTGAGTGGCCATGTCTCTAATCTCTATCCTCGGACGATAAGTAATGTCAGATTAAAACGATGCGAATGTGTAATGTATGTATGTATATGTATGTTATGGTGACAGCGATAAAGAACAAGCCGGTGCGCAACGAGGACCCGAAGGACGCGAAGCTGCGCGAGTACCAGGCCGAGATCGAGCGGCTGCGCGCGCTCATCCACCAGCGCCGCCTCGCCGACCGCAAGCCGCGCCGCGCGCCCAGGCCGCGCCTGCAACACTCGCTCACACACTCGCTGCCATCCGACAACTGTGAGTGATCTTCTTATCCTATGGTTCCCTGGTACCTGCTGTCTGAATTGTTCAAGCCGCCCTAAGGCCTCGGACGAGGTTTAACGACTGCTGCCTAGATGACGACAACCGAGACCGACTTTTTACGTGCCCTCCGAAGCACGGAGACGCTCAGTTCAAATGCCACTACATGGTCACCCATCTCTGCCTCACCTTGCCAAGCATTGCTTAACCTTCAATCGTTTACCGATCAGTGATTGCAGCTGGCTATGAGCTGGCGCTTCTAGTAATCTTAATCCATACATATAGTAAAAACTACATACTCTGCAACACGAGTATCAACATTATATTCCACTTCTTATAGCGGAAGAAGAAACGGTTAGCATAGAAAACGAGCACATCCTCGCGGAGTCCACAATAGAGCAAGAGAAATGCAAAACAGAAGAATTAGAACATCAAATACGAGCTCTGGAGGAGCGGCTAGTGCAAGGCGGCGCCGGCAAGGACCTCATCAACAACCTGAACGAGAGTCAGATTATACTGGAGCAGAGGAACACAGAGATCGCGGAGAGGAAGAAGAGGGAAGTGGAGATGCAGCAGAAGATAGAGCTGGAGGAGGAGACGACCACCATAGTGACCAACACGTTCACCACGCTGCAGCAGGAGGTCGACCATAAGACGCAAAGGTCAGTGTTATAGTCAGTCGTATTTTCTTCATCTCGATTGGATTTATTTTTGTTTAGGTGTTCAAATCGAATTTCAACTTTACTTATATTTTTTGGTTTTATTTAAGTATTATAGTTTTAGGGCCCAACCATATCGTGAGAGGAGGGCGGGGTGCATTTTGCGTGATTTCATTTAGCTACTGGGAAATTACTTCAAACAAAAAATTATATCAAATAATTAGTTTTTCAAGTAATACCTACCTACTGTACCTACTCCATTTTAATAATTCTGTTTGTGATATGGTTATGACGATTTTAAAATTGGTAGTCCTTAGCACTTTATTGACCCCGGCAATAGTCTCTTGTGGCATCTCCACCGGGTGAAAGGAAAAAGTGGCGCGTGGTTATTTTTTCGGACTTTTAAAATGCACCGGGAGTGTTTTAAAAGTCCAAAACAATAGTTTAGCTACAGAATAGGTACTTACCTATGAAAGTCTGCTGAGCAACGCAAGGCATGCCTCAACGTGTACGTCGCGCGCGCTAGCGATCATTCAGTTCGTGTGGCACCCATTTGTCAAGTTTTTTTACTTTGCCAATTTGACGCAAATGTACCAATATTGTTTTGATGCGAACGTCAAAAGCGGCAGTTCACTCAATCTACCTACAGTAATTGAGTATCATCGTACGAGTTAAGTGCGCACATTGACTAAGTTTTTCTCCGTCAAATAGATAGTATTCCGGTGATATCGCAATCGTGAATTCTTTTTTGAGCGCGATGAATAATCTTTATCTTCAAGACAATTGTCTCACAAACTACTTTTCTCGAAATAACATTTTTTAGCGCACGAAAGTGTTTTAAATCCCAACAAGTTCGGATTGTTTTCGGACGTCGGAACTTCGCACCCAGTCTGCGCGCTCCCATAGTACTTAAAAGGTCGGGATCGTTCGTGCGTGTTCGTACGTATTCGCACAAGTAAAATTCGTACGAAAATGTGTCCAAAGTGCGCCCGGTCAGGTACTCATCCGAAACCCCAAGTATTATTTTGCGGCTTTGAAACATCTTGGGAAGCCATTTGAAGTGAACGTCGTGGAAACGCAACGCGTTCGCGCATAATAATGTAATCATCTCTTGTATTCCCGGTGGGCGCGCACGTGTACGTGTACGTGCACTGGTCAGGTTAAAGAAGTGCCTGTCGAAGTACGCGTGCCTGCGCGAGGAGATGGTGGAGCAGCGCGAGGCGCACGACGGCGAGCGGCGCGAGCACGAGGCGCTGCAGGCCGCGCTCATCGCCGAGCTGCGCCGCCGCCTGCTCGCCGCCGACAGCTTCGTGCCCGACGCCGGCCGCCCCGCCGTGCTGCGCGCGCGCTACAACGAGGACACCGACACCTGGGAGCTGCGCGACCACAGGTACTCACACACACACACACACACACACACACCACGCTCATCGCACCTACCACACACACACACACACACACCCATACACACACACACCCACACACACACACACACACAGAGACCACATTAGACAAAAACTAAGGTAAGAAATTCTTCCCCCCAAATTTTAGCCAGTTTACAATGGTTTTGAAAAGCATTTTTAGGAATTCCACTGCAAGTCAATCATAAGTTTCTATGAATTTGAAGGTATGTGTCTATGATGGAAAATAATTTCAACGAAAATTTCAATCGTAGGTTAAGTAGGTATTACCTACGTAAATTATTTAAACTCTTCCTTACGTTAAATGTCCAGTGGTGTGGAGCCGCTGCCGGAGCGGCCGGCGGGCGGGCGGCGGCGCGGGGCGGGCGCGGGCGGCGCGCGGCCGCCGCAGCACCGCGCCGAGAACGTGCTGGACCTGGCGCCGCTGCCGCTGCCGCCCACCACCAGGACATACACGCCGCCCAGACACCACCAGCACCAGCACCAGCAACAACACCAACAACAACACCAGGTACATAGCTCATACAAGAAATAATCTAATCCCGCTACTCACTCGACGAGCTGTCGGTTTCGTCTATGTCAGTGAGTGTAGCGAGTGATCAGCTTTACCAATAGCTATGTCTCCACCAGTGCGCTTTCACGTTCATCTTGCGCTTTCGTCTGACGCATGCATGAAGAACCATAGCGCATGCAATAGCGCGTGCGCTATTCTAGCTCAAAAACAGCGCACGCCCGTAGCGCACGCTGATCCGCCACCGGTGGGTTTACGTGCAACATTCCGTGCGCTTTCCATATAAAATGGCGAAAGATGAAGTTAAAACATTGAAATGATTAATGTTTTCTTTTGTTACGGGTCTTCAAAACATCGTTTATCCAGATACTCTTTTTCTTGAGTTTTTTTTCCTTGCAGTTAATACTAAATATTCTGCACAAATAGCTACACTTGTTCATCTTGACGACCGAGGTGTAGACACTAAGCTGCAGGCGTCATACGCAGTCAATATTGCACGCGCTTCACGCGAGATGAATTAAAAGTTGAAGACGCAACATGAACATGAAAGCGCACTGGTGAAGACATAGCTAATAGGACGCTTTCGTTTCATCAATTATTAAAAAAAATAAAAACTAAGTCACGTGTATCAGCGTTTTCGTCCCCAAAAGGGGTATGAAAATGTCATTGTATGGAAAATGCCATCGGGCAGTCGACTAGTTATTAAATATGTTGTAATATGGTCCCCAGGGCGCGGGCAGTGCCGTGAAGAAGGAGCCGGAGCTGGAGCCGCCGCGCCGCAGCGCCGCGCGGCCCGCGCGCCCCGCCACCGCGCACCACCGCCTCGGCACCGCCGGCGGCCGCTAGCACCCGCCAGCACCCGCTAGTACCCGCTGGCACCCGCTAGCACTCGCCCGCGTCGCATCTACCGACTAGTTTATACTCCGTACGGAACAGCTATGAAGACGGTCTGCGGTCCGTCCGCAACCGAAACCACTTTGGAACATACTATACTGAAGTTGTGTTATAAGAAAACACTCGTTCCAGAGGAGACGGAGAGGTGGTTAAATAGGTCTTAATTTTCTAACCCTAGAAAATAAAGGATTTATTTTCAATGTTGAGTATAGGAACGACATATGTTCAGTCTAGTCGCGCCTAGGTACTCGGGATTCGTGTCAAAAATGATCTACAGCCTACTAATATAATAGAGAAATAATATACTTAGTATAATCCGCGGGCGTCAACTCGTCTCGCGACGAGTGAGTGCGCGAGGCAACCGCCCGTTCCGCGTCCAACGTACTGTACATGTATTGCGGTGTTTTATACGATTCCGTTCGATTGTAAGCGCTTGCGCCTTCAGACTCGCGCCTGCCGCTCCCGGCGGGGACACGAGAGGTATTCGATTATTGGCCTCCCTAATTTCGAAAAATGCTTCTTTTACTGCAGAACTGAACCCTATTTTTACTGTCTGATTCGAATGTATCGAGCGTCGTGAGTACCGCGAGGGAGGAGGCGCGGGCGCGACACGAGCCGATGTGACATGTTGAAGGCAGGAACCGCGTATCGATATGAAACGTAGACGTAGTCACAAATTCCAGTGCGCCGGCGTCGGCGTCGGCGCCGCGTTGATCTCAGTCGAGTTAATTCCCAGTATTTATAAAGGCAAAGACGCTTTGTGTATATTTATTTTAATACGTATCCAGTTTCAATTCGCAACTGCAACTTCACGAGTGAGATTCAGTCGAAATCATCATTTTCATCCGAATTTTGGTTCGTAGTCGACTTAGGTTGTTGTTTGTTTTATAAGAATTTTATTTTACCGTTGTTGTCTTATGTTTTTGTAAAATTTTATTTTGTGCTTCGATAGCGATTCGTATTCGAGCTAGTGATATTAGGTAGTTTACTTTATGTATTTAAATTATATCGTGAGCGATGTTTTAAATCGATGTATTGGTAGTTTTTAAATTGCCGTTCGCGAGCACCGCGCCGAGCGCCGCGTGCGTCGGTGTGTCGGTGTGTCGGTGTGATCCAAATAATATTGTATGTTCAAATGCGTTACCAAAGATGGCAACTGTCCATTCCATAAGTTTGTCCCACGAATGTCGATGACACAGCGATCATGTTCCTTTGTTTGTGAAATTTCATTTGTGGATTTGTTTATGTAATTATATGTATTTCTAAACAGTTTCTAGTCAATGATGATGAATTATATTCTTGTATACAAGTATTGTAAATAATAATAATTGTATTTTAGGTATTTAAAAAGTATCCATAAATACTGAGTATGAAATAGCGTAAGTAGGTTGCTAATTGTCGCACAATACTTTTTGAATACCGTCGAGTAATTATTGTCATTGTAGTTCAGTAACAACACGCCTGCAGCCGGCTGTGAGAGACTGCTGCCCGTTTGTAAAGCTCACAGGGCCAGAACTCATTACTTGCTTTAGGTGCACTTCAGTAATGTGATAGTGTATATTTTGGAAAAGAACGTTGTTTATATTCATTGTATCGGCTTTATATTTAATTTAAATTATAAATGAAGTTGATCATGTATTGTGATATATAATTTTGGTAACTGCTAGTCAGCTGTGCCGCATACACGCTTATACTCACTAATGAAATAAATATTTTAAATTTTACTTGTTTTTTATTCACGTCTATGTAGTCCCTGTCAGACCGGCGCGCCACGTGGCAGCTTTAAATACTCGGAACAATATATTTTTACAAATAAGGGCGAGGCCCCACTTAGGCGTTGCGCTGCGTCGTCGCAAGATTTTGTACTGGCACATCAACCTCCCCCGCTTCGTCTCTCGCCCGCTGACACTTTGATCCGTTGCGACGACGCAGCGCAGCGCACAAGTGGGCTCTATGTGGCTCTAAGTTAACACTATAAACACGGTTATGTCAAGTTTTACCCTGTAATGGACTCATGTTTATAACGTGATTATACAACATTATTTTTAGTATACCCAAAACTAGGCATCACCAGAAGATATTTTTATAAATGATGTTTTTTGTACCCAAAATTATAAAACAAAAAATTAAACGTGTGTGGATACATACGCTGGCTCTAAATACTTACACGGTCATCATCGGCCCGGGATGGGAAGCCAAATATCGTTGCCTTGCTCCCCGTAAAAGCTGCCCTGCCCCGCCAGGAAGTGGAAATTATGCGGGGACGGACGGCCGGACGCCAGTATTTACCACCACAGATCATGCTAAATAACAATGCAGTGTCCAGCGTGTCCCAATATCCCTATGTACGAACTACGACAGACTACGAACCAATTTGTTATTTGTTTCTTACTAAAGAAGTTGTATAATAAAATAATAACTTAAAAGCATTTATAAGAACTTAAATTTCCCGCCAAGCCAATGCATAAAGACTTTTTTTTAGTTAGCGAACCATAGACTTTCATGACATTTATACTTCGTTCAAGAATATGAAGCCTCTTCTAATCCCTTAGACTTAGACCGTTACATTTTAAAATTTCAATTCCGTATTTAATATTTTGAAATGCTGTAGGTAACTATTATTTTGGCAAATCCACTTTTGAGACTAATTGATCATGAATAATAATTTCATGGTGTAAAAAAAAACATGGAATGGCCGTTTGCCGACTGCACGGCACGGCACCGGCACCGGCATGGCGGCAGCTTTATCATTGGTCAGTGACCAGTTGTCATTGGTTACTGACCAATGAAAACCCCGCAAATAGCTGTCACTGTGCCGGTGCCGGTGCCGTGCCGTGCAGTCGGCAAACGGCCAATTGGATGGATTTTGACAACATGGACAAATTGTGACAAAGGAAAATGTCAAAAAAATGGGTTCTGAATTTTTGAACGAATTTATAGTGATGTGAGATAAACTGATACGATAAAATGTATTTTCTCAAGAGTACCTACCTATCATCGATATAAATTATATTCGATGTCAAATAAATTCTTAAAAACAAAGCGGCGATTTTCGAAGGAAAGGACTGTAGGGTTGAGAGAAATTACAAAATCTAATGTTATGTTACAGTAGGGCTTACAATCTAGTAATGGGGTTTATCCATTTTTCTAAAACGGTGATGATTGGAAAATCATTTCGAGGAATAGAGTGGCTATTGATGTGTATCTAGTTAAAATTATAAAATACTCTAGTTTTTTTTTCATGTTTAGTAGCAGAGTAGCAGAGGAATTTAAACCTAAACCTTTTTCTTTGATTAGGATGACGACGTCACCAGTGTTATAATTTATCTTTTCTATATATAAAAAGCGTTTATAACTTTGATAATGGTTTAGGAATAACGAAACTAATGAAAAACCAAAAAAAATAAATTGGTAATTTTTTATGGGAATTGTGACTTCGGATTATGTACTTATTATTTTTAGACCAGACCATACGAAGTTCAACGGATTGGGCCTGACTCAATGGAAAGAGGCCATTAAGAAAAAAAAAAAAAAAAGGTGTTCAACGGGTCGTCTAGTTTCAAATAAAACAATTACTTATTTCATGTACCTACCGATTTTTATTTTTATTTTTACCTACTGAACGTAAAAAAATATCTAAAAATACAATAAATTGTTGCTTCGAATTTGATGAGACAAACAAATATCGACTTATCGACTGTGTAAAAATTCCGCTCGCTACGCACTTCACTATTATATTAACCGTCTCACGAATTCAAAAGTTAGCAGGCTTTGTTTCGATTGCAAAATGTGAAATAAATTTAAAATTGTACAATTTGTTAGCAAAATGACGGAAAAATTAAAGGACTACCAAGTTATAGACGTTTTCTGCGGCGGTACGTTCTACAAAGTGAGACACAAGGTCACCAACAACATATTTGCGTGGAAGGCGTACAATTGCTCTGCATTCACTGACGAACAAATACAAAACGTCGCCAACGAAGTGAAAACAATAAGCAAAGTAACATCGGAGAGCCTGCTGCGGTACTACGACACCATACTGCACGCGCCGTCCAAGACATTGTACTTTGTCCTTGAGTACAACTCGTGGCGCAGCGTACAGGAACTCATCGAAACCTGCAGGGCTGAGGACCAGTACGTGGCCGAGAGCTTCCTGTGGCATCTCCTGCACGAGCTGGCGCGGGTGTGCAAGGCCGTCGAGCCCCTGAGCATTGTCATCCTGCAGAAATGCATAACGCCAGCGAACGTCTTTGTTGGCGAAAAGGGCGAGCTACGTGTCAATTGCTTCGAGTTGGCTGCGGCGGGGAACGCGCCGGATGTGATGCGGCAGGTCGGGGACGTGGTACACACGCTCTGCTACCGACGCGGCGTCTGCGACGATAAGCTGAAGGAATTCTACTACAGCGATGATCTCAGGGACGTCGTTAGCTTCCTGACCGACGACAGGAACACCGGCCTGCGTCCCGACGTCGTCCTGTACCATCCAACAGTTCTTACAAACTTGGAAAACCAATCAGGGCCCCAGCGTTTCAGTGACATACTCGTCTCAGCTGAGTACACACATTCATCAGAGGTGAACAAATGTGACTCTGAGAAGGCAGTGGAGCTATGCAGGGCTGTGGAGCCCCTGCCCAGGACACTGTTCCACATCACTGATAGTCCTATTTACTGCAATATCAGTCCCAAACGGAAGGCAAGCAATGAAATTGTAGATAGTAGCTCGCCACAGGGATCTCTGTCCCCAACACTGGCTGCACTCGCCTTGGAGCTTCCTGGCTTCGTCCCTCGCAGCAGGAAACCCTACACCGAGTCACTGGACAAGTACAATGTAGCCCAGCGCATATCGGAGGAGACCCTGAGTCAGCAGTGGATGTCGCGGCTGACGGCGCTGCGACAGCGCGAGGACTCGCTCAACAAGAGGGAGAGAGATATAATCGCCAAGGAAATAGTGAACAGTCCATCCACCAAGATCATTCCTCTCAATGACTCTAAAGAACTGCTGCATGGTAGCGGGAGCAATGGGATCACATTGCCACCCATGATGACGCAGTTAAAAGGCGACAATAGGGAGTGGTTCCCGCGGCGGCGGCGGCGCCGCACCGGCTCCGTGCGCTCCAAGGGGCGCAGGAAGAGCTGCGGATACGAAGACCTCGACAGCTCGCTGTCGGCGGACGCGGGCGACGGCAGCATCATCGTGACGGCGGCCAAGTTCACCAAGGAGAATATGCCGCGCCGCAACATCTTCCCCGACGTGGCCACCAAGAAAGTGCACTTCACATCGGCCAACCCGTTCACAGAGAGTGATGACAGTGTTACTTTGACGTTTTACGAGTTGGATAATGTGAACAAGGAGAGACATCAGATTCCGAGGCACGAACCATTGACTAGAGACATCACAAAGTTCAAATACTTAGATTTAGAAAAGGTGACGTCCGAGAAGAGAGCTGCCATGCATTGGAGCCACTCCTCGCCCTCCAAGCAAGCCAAGGTCAGTAACAATGTATTCGGCGACATCACGAATCACAGCAGTATTAGGAAGACGCCATCGAAGACGAGCCTCAGCTCTAGAGGTTCAAACACATCTAGGTTCTCCATGATGTCTGCCCGGAGCCACTGGAGCATGGAGTGGAGCGACGCGGCGGGCGCGGGCCAGTGCCCGCAGACCCCGGCGGCTCCCCCCGACATGAAGAAGACAAAGAGTCGCAAGTCTCTGCTGCACTTCAAAACTCCATTCAAGTTCATGTCTAAAAACTAAATATCTGTAGGTAAGCGAGTTATGTTGTGATTTAAAATGTGATCTCTTGATGAAATCTATATTTTTGCAAATTTGTAGTGATAATCAATTATAATTCATGAATTTATTTTTTTATGGCATTGGTTGTGGTTTTCTAGATTGGTAATTAAGATTAATTAGTGGCTAGAATAAGTGCTTATCTTCCATTTGTCTGTAGTTCCTTTAGAGTTTATTTGGAACCAGATGTTATTTCTATTTGTACATAAAGAATACGGACACAACCCACCCTAACCCTAGAATAGTAAAGATTTATATTTTTTATATATAAATATATTGCATTATATATAAATTTTATTGAATGCAATGTGTAGTAAAATAAATAGTGATTCTATAATTATACAGAATATTGTAATGTTTTTTTTATATATTTTTTAAATCAGTTGTATGTATTGAAAAGGTTTTGATTAAGTCAAATTAAACATTAATTTAGATAAATATCAATGATGGAACACTACATTGATGATGAGTTTCAATATTGATAAAATTTGTCATAACCATACATACAAATTGTAGTATTTTGTCTTCCATTGCTTTACAGAGTAAATATAATTAAATTTAAGCCATACATTTAGTTAGGTAAGGTATGCAAGAAGGTATATAGAATAACAACAAGTGAATATGTACAATGTTGCCATAATTTACTATGATGTGTTTTACACAGTTTTATCACTCATTGAGGCAAGTAGAATATAACATAGGGTAGATGTAAGTATATAAGTATAAATAAACATAGAAGCCACACGATGTGTTTTATTTCGTAATCACTGTCCATCACTGCACATTATCACTCAAATTTGTTGATTGTTACACTGTGATTTACACTTATTTTTTCTTGTTGAGAGCTTTGTCTGCTCCGTCCACGAACTTCTTGGGTAGACCATACTTTTCTATCAGCAACTTGGCGACGAAATGTGTCTGTGGAAAATAAAATAACAGCTTATTGTTTGTTTATTTTCACGATCCAGACATCATAAAATGTGCAACCAATCTTTTTCCCAATCAGTCTGTGACTACAGGTTACCAGCAAGTAAATAGAAATAGAAAAATATTTATTTAAAACGTAAAGGAGTAATGCATAAAACATTTTTAGCATTGATTCGCACACTAGGCTGAGCCTGTCCTGTGGGAATCAAGATAGGATTAACCTAAGATATTTCACAAGCATACGTAGGTAACAAAAAACTTACTAATTTTAAAGTGAAAATAAAGAAGTGTGTGTAATGGTGTGTTAGTTAGTATGAGTGTGCGAGAGGGGGGAGGGTGTAAGGGTTTTTTTTATGGGATTAAGCCCGCCACACATTCCCACCACTGTTTCTCCTGTAAGCCAGGATCGACAATGGTGTCCAACGATGACGCCAAGGTTTGACCCTCGATGAGTCCCGGGGAAAAGCTAAGTTGTCTCGGTACCCGCACGAATTTAACCAGAAGAGGGGATAGGAGGAGTTGGAAGAAGATTATCCACTTCCCTCCGTAACAAAGCGGGAGACAATAATAACAGTATAGGCTGGTGTAAGGGGTGTGTAGTGTGAGTACGAAGATATTGTTTTATAAAGCTAAGTACTGGATGGGTCACCGTGTGTCGCTGTGCGCGCGGGTGCCGCACGCCACCTATGGTTGCACCAGGCTACCAGTAGTCATGAAGAAGTGTACTACTCCACCGAGCCAACTAGGCGCCTGCCACCTGTCACATGTGACGTCACCCGCACGAAGCGGCGGTGGCGGTGTGCGGGCGGGAAGCCGCATTCTATCGGAGCTCCTAGTTGGCTCGGTGGAATAGTACCTACAGGAGTGGTCGGTCGTAGGCAGAGTTGGGCAAAATTTAATTGCAATTAATTAATTGCAAATTGCACCTGCAATGTTACAATTAACAATTAATGTTGATTTGTTTGACAATCGCGAACAAATCACAATTAATTGTGACATCACCTGCAATTTGTAATTAATTAATCGCAATTAAATTTTGCTAAACTCTGGTCGTAGGTCGTATGTCGCACTGACCTGGTCGCCCTGCAGCATGAGCTGGTCTTGGCGCGCGCCGGGCGAGCGCGTGACGCGGCACGACGCGGCCACGCCCAGCTGGCACGCGCGGCTCAGCGCCGTCAGGCTGAACCCGAACGACTCCAGGTTCGACACTAGCGTCACCTGCCGGGGAATATCACAGTTATCACATCATGTGCTAATTACCTTCATTATGTGGATCTGTACTGTAATAGCTCATTATCACCCTCGTCTCGCCTTGCGTGGTTGATGGAAAATGAATCTTAATTTCACTCTCGCCTCGCGTTCATCTTTGTATACTGGGACGCTTACACTATTTATTTATTTAGTTTTCAAGGAAGACTAAAAACTAAGCAGATACAATAGGTAGAGAAGAATAACAATACAAAGCCATTTAGAAGTCTCCATAGATAGAAACATCACTATCACTACATATTATAAAACGAAGTCCTCCGCCGCGTCTGTCTGTCTGTCTGTTCGCGATAAACTCAAAAACTACTGCACCGATTTTCATGCTGTTTTCATTAATGGATAGAGTGGTTCTCGAGGAAGGTTTTAGTATATAATTTGTCAAGTTTTTGTATACATTGGCTAAAATATAATGATATTTGTTGGAGGTGTCGGAAAAAATAAGCCGTCTGGGAGCTTTCAACGAAAACGCTGCCTAAACCCTTTGAGATATAACAAAATGATGTATGGTGGAATTGTGTATCTTATATAGGTCTACAAAAAAGTCCGCAATAGCATATGTCTATCGCTTAAGGATAACATACCATATCGATTTAAATACTTTAAAAAATGGGCAATTATAAAGTGGTAATTGGAAAGCTATTTACACAAATACGGTATTAATCCTTATCATTTTAAATAAGTTAGAGGCTTTAAGCATTTCATGCACATTATTTTACTCTTTTACACTATAATATAATTTAAATGAATATCTTAGGAGTAATCGCAAAAAAAATGGGTTGCGGGAACGGGATCAAAATTTCATGATAATTTTTGGTCGCGATAACCGACATCCACGCGGGCGAAGCCGCGGGCAACAGCTAGTATTAAATAAATAAGAAATGAAATCAAGTGAACCAATACCACCACCATTAAAACTATGCTTACCAACTTAAACAGACCAGACAGAACAGACCAGACTATCGCGTGGCTAATTTACAAAAAAGAAAAGTAACCCCCTCCGCACACGGCGGCGTAGCGTAGGCGTATCGTATTACGCGCGTAGGACGCGAGCATTACGAGCACATACATTTTCTAACAAGTCCGCACACGAACCGGTGCGTCAGCGTAGCGTATGAGATGTTCATGGTCATTACGACAGGTGTAGCGTGCTGGCGTCAAAAAGCAAGCGTAGAAATATTTTTATTTTTTTTCTTCGTTATGGCGTCGCTTTTCGCATTTGCTAGTGTCAAGTAAAATATAATATTACATTTTTTTTGATGCGTTAAGCACAGGTAGACCCTTGGCTAGGCCTAAAATACCCCCTCAAACCCTATTAGTAAAGTGGCTGATACTTTACTGACTAATTACTAGACTTTTTTTAGGTAAACATCTGGTATCAGTGACGCCAAGTTTTCAACTAATGACATTTTGCTTACAAAAAGCTACGCTACGCGTCGTGTGTAGAAGTCTGCACGTCTCGTACTCGTTGCGTCTTTACGTCACGCCTACGCTACGCCGCCGTGTGCGAAGGGCCTAAAAAGACAGTGGACAGCAATTGGCTGATGATGATGTGTACCTTCTTGTTGCCGCTGCGGGTGGCGACCTGCATGGTGACGGGCTCGAGCCGCGCCTTGTTGAGCCGCGTGTCTCCGTCCGCGAACCGCATCTCGGTGGCGGCCGTCATGCGCGCCAGCACGCCCGCCATCAGCGCGTCCCACTTCACCGCCTCCTGGCGAACAACACCAACTTCATATAGGCGACCTTCTCGGCATGTATCGTCTCACGATACCATGATTCTCAGCACTTATCGCAACTGAAAATCATATGACGGGCCCGTTAGCGAGGTTGACGCAGAGGCGCCTTTCACGCTGCTGGTCGTAGGTTCGATTCCTACCCGGGACATGCATTTGTGTGCATGAACATGTCTATATGTCCGGAGTCTGGATGTATATGTATATTAAGTATGTATATATAAATAAAAAAGTAGTATATGTAGTAATATCAGTTATCTGGTTTCCATAGTACAAGCTCTGCTTAGTTTGGGATCAGGTAACCGTGTGTACAAAAATGTCCCAGGATATTATTATTATTAGCTCTTTTAACGTCCCACTCTTAGGGTGGCTGGGAGGGGGATACAGACCACAATCCACCACGCTGGCCCAGTACAGATTGATGGATTTCACATTTCTTTCGAAAATTTCTTTGATTTTCTACGGCATGCAGATTTCCTTATGATGTTTTCCTTCACCGTAAGTAAGTGAATTATATTAAAGTTATTTTTGGCACATAGATTTAGAAAAACCCAGAGGTGCGAACCGGGGTTTGAACCCTGGCCCTTAAGCCCGTAAGACGTGTGCTGAACCAATCGGCTATCACTACTTTTTAAAGTGCTAAAATAGTATTAGGTAATAGTCATTTCATGTATACACGGCGACAAGGTTCACCACCTGCCACGTTGGGTTCTGACTATCTGGTGAAACGTGGGCTTTGAGTTGGTTAATACCTCCACAATGTGGTGGTGTATGGCCACTCAAGCCTCTGACTACCCCCGAATGGGGATAAAAGTCGTGACGTTACATTACATTTTTTTACATTTCTTGGTTTTTGTTTTCCATTCCAGAGTTAGTGTTGTTGATAGTCCTTGGTATATGTTGAGGTGGTGCGGGGTACCTGTTCCTGCTTGCCGAGTATCTTGGCCAGCAGCGGGTCGAGTGCCACGGCGCCCTTCACAGCGGCGGCGTGCAGGCCGCGCGCCTTCACGTACTCCGTGAGCAGGCCGCGAACTTCGCCTGCCGCCAGCGCCACGCCTTTCCTGCATACAACACAACACACACATTACACTACCAAATTTATCATTTTTTTGGCTGCAGATTGGCGGTTGGGTTGGCGACTGGTCGAAGGTAGGCCAGCATGCAGATGCTCCATGTACCAGCAGTATTCAAATCTCAACATTCTCGGAAACTGCTGGAACAGTCTTCTGCCGCCCAAAAGCCTCTGACACGGCTTAACGACTGCTATCTAGTTGACAACAACTAGGACCGATTTTTTTCGTGTCCTCCGATGCATGGAGACCCAGCCATATCTCGAGTGACTGCCGAGCGTTGCTGAAGTTGCGAACAGTGATATTTGAAACTGAGATTTGACCCTCAGTGAATCTATAAGGCTCGTATTAATAAATCCATCTCAAAGTTGAGATCCATCTTAAGATGCAATTTGACGTTTAATGTATGGACCATCTGTCAAAACAGCGTCTTAAGATCGATCTCAACTTTGAGATGCATTTATTAATACGAGAATTGTATCTCTTTGAAACTATAGTCCGATTTTTAATTAAACGAAGTAGACTGACAGCTGAAATGTCAATGTTCTATGAATTTGAACCTTATTGGCGGCGTCTTCATCAGGCGCATGCCTCGCGCGAGCACTCACTTTTGACGTCGGAACGCATAGACGTATTGTCATAATATGAGTGCTCGGGTGAGGCATGCGCGCCATATGGACACATCTATTTGTTCTATTTATATCGAAACGTGACATTTGCACCTGTCAGTTTACTTCGTCTAATTAAAAATCAGACTATAGAAGTATGTACTAGGATATCATAAGCATGGAAGTAGTACTGACTTGAGCGGCGCGAACAGTTCCGCGACGGCGGCGGTGACGCAGTACATCTCGCGCACTTGAGGCGGCGTGTACTCGCGCTCGGGCTCGCGCTCGCGCGTGCTCGCGGCGCTCGCGACGGCGCGTGGCGCGCGGTGCGCGAGCACGAGCGGGTGCGAGCTGTTCAGGGCCACCACGGCGTCCACTCCCTTCTCCAGCTCGCGCACCTCCACCAGGCCTTCCTTGAACAGGGCACTCGTTAGATTATCTTTTTTGTACCCCGGAGACCACAAACAAAAAAAGAAACAATCGAATTGAGAACCTCCTCCTTTTTGAAGTCGGTTAAAAAACACCAAATCTTGAAGTAAAAAAAACAAGTATTATGTACCTCCTGCATGGCTTCAAGGAACTTCCCTAGCTTCTTGTACGAGGACTTCTTCACGTCCAGCGTGCGGTCCTCCGGGCATAGTGCTATTAAATGATTCCTGAAACACGAACAAATTGCGTTCTGTAAACCGCCAAACATTAAAAAATGAGTGAGCGTTTATAAAATTTGTGTCTAACTTAAGAGCAAGGTGTCTTTCTTTCCCCGGCGTAAATTATTATCTGTATAGATTTTTTTCAAGTGGGCGTGTCTGGTCAAATCCGAAACTATGAGGAACAGTGAAAAGTACTCAAAGGAGTCTCGGGCCCGATTTTGAAGAAAACTGCATCATTGGATTTTTTAAAATCAATATTCATAGCCATGAAACTAACCCATTGATTCTGGAAAAAACACAACACTATTATTACATCAGAATTCGTTCCTTATTAGCGACACTATCGAATGGTGTAATAATGAATGTGTATTTTTTTAGGGGATGAAAGTTTGTATGGTAGTTCGATTTTGAATTCTGCGCGGACGAAGTCGCGGGCAAAAGCTAGTAATGTATATTTAGAATGGGCTTGTTTGTTGGTACTTGTAGAGCAGGTTGGTCTTGAGCGGCAGCTCGGCGTGCCTGGCGTCGCGCTTGAGGAAGGAGAGCAGGCTCCAGCGCAGCAGCCCGTCCATGTCGTCCGGCGGCGACCACGCCGGCGGGCTATCTGCACCACGTAACGTAACGTACATTCATTGTTACACAAAACAAAGCAAGCATCTTACTAATATTATAATCCTAGTAATATTATAAACGCAAAAGTTTGTGAGTATGGATGGATGTTTGTTACTCTTTCACGCAAAAACTACTGAACAGATTTGGATGAAATTTGGAATACAGATAGTTTATAACCTGGATTAACACGTATGATAATTTTATCCCGATAGTATGTTCCCGTGGGATAAATTATGTGCGGACTAAGTCGCGGGCAGAAGCTAGTATCTCAATATTGTTATACACGATTTTTAGGGTTCCGTACCCAAAGGGTGCCAACGGGACCCTATTACTAAGCCTACGCTGTCGGTCTGTCCGTCTGTCAGCGGGCTGTATCTCACGAACCGTAACAGGTGGAGACTTGAAATTTTCACAGAATGTGTATTTCTATTGCCGCTACAACAACAAATACTAAAAGTATAATAAAATTTATAAATAAAAGGGGTCCCCATACAAGAAACTTGATATTTTTGACGTTTTTATTCTACGGTAGTACCGAATTTATGTGAGAGTCCGACACGCATTTGGCCTGTTTTTATTTGATATAATTAACTTTGGCAGTGTGACATTTAATTTCATTATTAAAGTAAATAAATGTTAGACGTTTTTACTGGCTGAAATGAAATGTTATACATACCAAGATTATTGCTAAGTTTCTATAAGTGAACTCCACAGGGACAGTTATGGTATTTATATCTAATACAACTGACCGACTGCAACTAGATGGATATAAAATATATTGTATAGAGAGGTACAGTGTCATTCAGGATTGTTGATTGATTCTAGTGGTAACAACTACCTGTAGTTATACAATCCTCTACGTCCTCTTCTTCCTGATCATCAGCATTGTGTTGTATGTGTGTCGCGTCGCTGTCGGCGATGAGTCTTGGCTCGTTGGGTGCGGCTGGCAGCGGCGCGGGCGGCTGGCGCGGCACGGCTGGCTCGCGCGGCACCTGTGGCTCGCGCAGCGCGTGCGCCGGCCGCCCGAGACTCGGCCACTCGTCTTTAATCACTGGTTGGATGCTGAGCTGTGGGTTGAAAGGCATACCGTTATAATAGGCACACTCCCCCTCAATGCAAGATGGATTCAAGCCTTACCCCCAAATTTATAGAGTTATGATCGACTTGTACTGGCATTACAAATCACATTTATTCCTAGCAGGGTTGTTACGAAAAAATCACCTTGTTTTAAACACCGTGTTTAAAACATGTTTTAATTATTTAAAACATGTTTTAAACACGGTGATTTATTCCTTCTGATTTAAATCAATGTTTTAAACAATTATTTAATCACGTTTTAAACAGTTTTCATTTTAAATTTCCTGTTTTTTTGCAACTCTGATTCCTAGAAATGTTGTTAGCCTGCCATGCTGCTCCACTTTTAAATAAAAATAACAATTTGAGATTAATAATCAAAATTTTGCATCTTACAGTTTAGTATGATTAACAAGTATAAAGTGTACCTTTGCGACATTTGCTGTGAGGTTTGTGGTGAAGTCTCCCCGACTGCTGGCCGGCCCCAGCTTGGGCCTCTCGACCTTACCGAACTTGGCATCCTTGCACAGCTGGTCACCAAACACTTGTATTGTCTCCAAACATACACCACTGGAAATATATTGAAGAATTTAAGTGATTTTAGAATAACATGCCTAGTTGGGATTATTTCAAACAAATAACTATCAAAGATTTATGTGCTAAGAAAATTGAAATAAGGTAAAGATACAAGTAGCTCACAAAGAAATTATCTCTAAGGACAAACATGTCCAACTACAATTTCATGCACTTCAAACCAATATCTTGTACACCCTCTGGCCACCAGGCCCCCAGAAACTGATAGAGCTAGTTTATAAAGTCGTTGTATACTGACGTAGCTCTGAGTAGCATATCAGCAGATGAGATGGCAGCACGGCCAACCACAGCAGCAGCAGCATTGTCCTGCGTGCACATCCCGATGATGGTGCCGCGCGCAAACTGAGGGAACCCCACACCTTGTGCCGGGATCTCCAGCCCTGGTAGGTACAGAGGGACTCCACCTTGCATCTGAAGTTACACATGATTATATTTAAAATCTTATAGTTATAAATGATTATATTTAGAATCTTATAGTTATAAATGATTATATTTAGAATCTTATAGTTATAAATGATTATATTTAGAATCACTTAGAATCATGGTCACATAAGATCTGTTAGGTTTTAAGTAAGATTAGTTTTGTTAGGCAGGTACCCAAATTTTTTATATAAAAAGTTGGATACACTGCCTTGCAATATTATTGTCGCCGAAAGTACTTACCTCACTGCTCAATATGCCTATAACATCAGCTTGAAACTATTCATCAGTGATTATAACAACCAAAGTTATTATAGGTACCTTGGGCAGCACTGGGGTGTGAATGGTGAGCATGGGCACGAGGTCCGGGACCCTCCAGAGCGCGCACACGGTGGGCAGCAGCCCCTCCGCCGCCTCTATCACCACCGGCGCCCCGTCCACGGAGTACACATTGACCGTGTCGCCCGAGTGGAGCACCAACTTCATGCAAATACAACTCGACTTCACAGGAACCAATTCTTTAACTTTCTCTTCAGTTGTCGATGGAAACTCATCATGTATGCGTTGAGCCAAGTGCTTCCTACAAAATACAGGTATTTTAAATTGAAATGTGGCAAGAAATGTAGTCGTCAAATATGCACCACAAAAACTCGACTTACTTCTCAGAATTCTTCAGAGTGGTATTAGATTTTAATTTGTAGGGTTTTGCGAACATCGTGGCGAGTTAAGGAGGATGTTTGGCAGATAAACTTTTATGAATTTTCATGGAAAAATACTGTTTTATTTTACGCGGTACCAGATGACTGAAAAATGTGACAGACAAACAAAATTATAAGAACGTCCAATAAACGTCAATGTCATTTCAATGGTGGTGACACCGTGGGTGACACTGACGTTAATTAACCAGTTCAGAAATACAATAACACATTGTGAATATCAAAGAAATTATAACCAGGGAATGCGGACTTGCCAGCAAAAGTGAAGCCGACAGCGAGATACCACATTAACGTTGTTTCCTTTTCCAAACAAGAGTGACCATAATATTTTGAAATTTGGAGAAAGTCCCCATGGACATTTGGTGAAAACGTGCTATTGTTCCGAGATTGTTATGATAGGAAAATAATAAAATAAGTAAAAGGGATGTTTATTTTTATAAGAACATGAGTACAATAAATTAGTCTGCGGTGGCCAAACTACGCGAGCGCCTGTCTTTAGGTATCTTGGCAACCTAAATGGAGCTACAAAATAGTGTTTAAGAAAAATGTACAAGGCTAAGGCCGTTGATTTTAGGCCACTTTGTATCATAGAGTAACATGACACTTCTATGTTACAGTAACGCAGAAGTAACGCGAAAAGAACGCATAATGTTTTAAGGCTGAGTGCATAATGTGATAATTCATAAAATCTAAAAAAAAATAACTATTCATGAAGGTAACTCTCAGAGGACACAAAAAAACTGGGAGACAAAAACAAAGTCTTCGCGAACAAAACAAAATTAAATTTTTATAATAATATAGAAGGCTAGCCAGGAATAGTCAGCTTAGCTATTTGGCGACTCCTTCCTGTACTTGCGAAGACTTGCAAAGTCTTCTTTTTTATACTGGGTGAAATCGAAATCGTCGGCAATATTTTAACCAGTGATTCTCCACATGATTCAGAATATTTAGGGAATATTAATCAACAAATCAATTGATAAAAATTTATTACCCAGGTAAGGTATAACAGTTAAATAGTTTGCTTATTTGCTTACCCGATCAATATTTTTTTATCAATAGATTTTTTAAATTTTTTTCCTAAAATATTTTGAATCATGTGTAGAATCACTGGTTAAAATATTGCCAACGATTTCGATTTCACCCAGTATTTTTGACTTTTTGTAAGCTCACAACAACGGAGCTCCAATACGAACGCCGAGCCTAAAAAAGGCTCGAGGTTTATTTAAAACACAAGTCCTTATTCAGCCTTGAAACATTCCGAGGCGATTTGCTACGACGAGCCCCAGAAAAAAGCTCGAACCTCTTTTGAAAAGGCTAAAATACTCGAGACTAGCAACACGAACAACACGCAACAAACGCAACACGAACGCGATACAGTCGCGATGCAGTTTATTATTTCTGCCTGGTACGCCCCCACTATCCCCGATGTCCCATTCGAAGCACTACGCGTTAGTAGCGACGTAGAGGCGCTAAGGCTGACCCCTCATTGGGCGTACGTGCGCGTTCCTCGAGCGTGTGAACGACGCGAACGCCGCGTACGAGCCGTGACGACGCGGCGTGAGGTTTGCGTTTTACCAGCGTGCGGTCTGTCGCGCGTTGCAAATGCGATCGACTTCGAAAAGTAGCGATGCAGTCGTGTGACAACGAAAAGCGCGACTTATCGCTGCAAACAGTTGCTGTGTTCAGTTCAGTTCTAATTTCTAAACACAACAAGATTTATATTGTAGTCCTGTTTACTACCGAAATGTATGTCACACGAACTTCTAAAATGTACGAAACATAGAAAACATAGTTAAACACTTACCTATGGTAAGTTAAACCGCAATCCGGATAATATTCGCTTTTGCAGCCTTCTACGATGCATATTTTACCCATTTTGTGACGAAAATATCGCACAATACGTTTAATTTAAAATTCGCTACAAAAGTCATGTGTCACGCAAAATGACGTTCTGTGTTTCAAGTTTTTAATTTTATTTCTGCTACGATTCTATAGACATCACGGAACTGACAATTACAAGCGAATTATTGAAGGAGGTAAGTACTAATTTCCAGACATTTATTTATGTTTGTAATTTTAATCTTAGGATATTCTCATACTTTACCATAGGCATCTCATTAATCGATTTTATTGTTTACTCTTCTTAACATTAAAATTTACCAAGTTTAAAGTGATCGAATAAATATGAACTGGCAACACAAGGAAGGTGAAAGGTGTACTGTTAGAACGGGACAAAAGGGTGGTGTTATATATCTGGCTGGGACCGGTTTTTATAATGCGTGCATCGTGGGCATTAAGTCCGTCACATAAGGATTATTTTTGATTGAATGAATGGAAAATAAAGTTTGTAGTCCACAGTCCTTTTAGTAGGGTTATTACGTTCATGGTGAATATAAAGGCTTTTTGGCGGGAAGTGGAAAAGTCATGTTGTCATTTTTGTTTTAATTTCCAAGACTTGTGTTTTCTTGTATTATAATGTGTAATGTTGGTGGAATATTAAACATTATATGTTCATAAATGTGCGTGAGTGTGGGTAATTGGAACAAAGTGGTGAAACATGATTTTCGAGTTCCCCCAAGAAGTCTAGTAATTTGTCCGTAAAGTATCCACCACTTTACTGATGGGGTTTGGGGGGGTAGAAATAAGGTATATTTAAGGTAGTTATAAGATAGAATTAAGAAAAAAATGTAATAAAAGTATACTGATGTTAGGCTCCAAAGGGTGAGTTCCCAGGGGCCGTAAAACTAATCTTATATAAAAAAAAAAATTGTGAATATAAAAAAAATAACAGAACATTCGGTAAACGATGGAGCCATGTACGAAAAAATAATATATCATCAAGCAAGCTTGTTATTGCTATGCTATTTAGTATATCACATTGGAAAAATACTTACGAATGATGATGTGTGGGGCCAGAGGGGGCCATGGACCTTTATTGCGGGGCCTATATACCCAGATATTATGTTTATAGAAAGAAGAAGAAGTTATCACACTATAGTAGTCCCAAATCTTATAGGTACCTTTTTGTGTACGATGGACTTGGGGTGATCCCTGAACACACAGACCACGGCAAATCCGTATATACTTTTGCGCCTGCAAATAAAACAAGGGCAATAATCAAAGTACATAACATAGGTATTGTTAAGTTTCTCCAAGGCACTATAGGCATGTTATTGCACTTGTAAACAGAGCAGGCAGCGGCAGGTATCCTACTTATCCTACTCCTACTAATATTATAAATGCGAAAGTAACTGTGTGTGTGTGTGTGAATGTTTGTTCCCACGTATCTCCATCACTACTGCACCGATTTTAATGAAATTTTAAATGTAGATAGTGTAAACTCTGGAAGGAGACATAGGCTAATCATACCTATAAATTTCAACCCCTAAGATGGTTAAATAGGGGATGAAAGTTTGTATGTAGGTTCGTCATTTTTGAAGTTAGAATTATGAAAATTTGTGATTGGGTGTCTTTTAAGAAATAAAAATTAGTAATTTCAGCGTTTTTGAAAATTCAACCCTGAAGGGGGTAAAATGGGGGATGAAAGTTTTTAATGTTATTTTGCATGGATGTTTGTCAGTTTTGAAGTTAGAACTGTGAAAATTGGTGTTTAGGTTTCTTTTTATATATGCAAAAACACAATTTCAGGGTTTTTGAAAATTCATCCCCTAAGGGGGTTAAATAAGGGATGAAAGTTTGTATGCAAGTTCGTCATTTTTCAAGTTAGAATTATGAAAATTTGTAATTAGGTGTCCTTAAAAAAATTAAAAATAGTAATTTCAGCGTTTTTGAAAATTCAACCTCTATGGGGGTAAAATAGGGGATGAAAGTTTGTATGTTTTTTTGCATGGATGTTTGTCAGTTTTGAAGTTAGAATTGTGAAAATTGATGTTTAGGTTTCTTTTTATATACGTAAAAAAATAATTACAGCGTTTTCGAAAATTCAACCCCTAAGGGGGTAAAATAGGGGATGAAAGTTTGTATGTTATTTTGCATAGAGGTTTGTCAGTTTTGAAGTTAGAATTGTAAAAATTGGTATTTAGGTTTATTTTTATATATGTAAAAAAATAATTTCAGGGTTTTTGAAAATTCATCCCCTAAGGGGGGATAAGGGATGAAAGTTTGTATGCAAGTTCGTCATTTTTCAAGTTAGAAGTATGAAAATTGGTGATTAGGTGTCTTTTATAAAATGAAAAATGTTTAAATCGGGTTTTTGAAAATTCAACCCCTACGGGGTTTAAAAGGGGGATGAATGTAAGTCATTTTTGATAGTTAATAGTTGTTTTGGTTTCTTTAAATAAAAATAATAATAATAACATGGTGTATGAAAATTCTACCCCTAAGGTGGTAGAATAGGGGATGAAAGTTTGTATGGGAGTGCGTCATTTTTGAAGTTAGAATAAATTATGAAAATTGGTGTTTAGATGTCTTCTTAAAAATAAAGTCAGTTTAGAGATACGTGATATATACGGTAAACAGGATCTGGTATCAGGGATACGGGATATCCGGGATACGTGATATCTGGGATATTGGGTCTGGTATCCGGAATCAAGGATTATGGGATACGGGATCCGGCAAACGCGATCCGGGATCCGGGAAATGATGTCCGGGATCCGGGATCAGAGATACGGGATCCGGGAAACGGCAGATAGTGTAGGCTCTGGAATAAGACAGACTAATCATAAACATCAATTTCCACGCGGGCGAAGCCGCGGGCACAGCTAGTGTAGAATAATGATTTATTCGTGGGCACAAGCGGGTCACAACACGCAGGGGTGGAGGCACCGCGGCTGGCAGTGCTAGGCGATCGAGGCCGTGCGGCTTTCGTACTACTGACTGAACCAATATTACCCGAGGCCCATGCATGCTGTGTTGGCTCAAAAATTATTTTGTATAGGTATTCGCATGTGAAATGAGGACATCGCGACACAAGTAGCAGCATTGCTCAACAAACATAACAAGGGATAAGAGGAGTTGGAAGAAGATTTATCCACTTCCCTTCGTAGCAAAGTCCGTTTGATTAAATTCGTGCGGGTTCCAAGACAACTTAGCTTTTCTCCGGGACTCGTCAACGCTCAAACCTTGGCGTCATCGTCCGACACCATTGTCGATCCTGGCTTACAGGAGTAACAGTGATGGCAGTGTGTGGCGGGCCTAGTCCCAAACAAAGCCCAGTTTAAATCACAGCTAAAAAGTAGGTATAACATAACGTCGCTTGTGAAGACAACCTATTAGAATAGTATGCGGTTTTGAATAGATCGGCTGGCTGTATTCCAATATTTATTAAAATTGTAGCGGCTGCACAAAATCCCGGCGCCGCGCCGCGCCGCCGAGGGGAGCTTGCCACTCGGCTCCGGTCACCCCGGTGCCCCGGCCTCCCGCCTGCAATGCGGCCTGCTTAGACCCAATCCGACGCATTGCGGGATTTGCACTAGCTGGTATATTGTTTTGAGTACTCAAAAGTTCGATAAACAGGACAGTACTAGCACAATAATTGATGTGATAACACTGCCTATGAAAAAAAAAATGATGATTTGAGATATTTGCTACCTATAAATATTGCTAAATGCAATAGTGGGGAGATAACAGATTTTAACTTCAGCATTGATTTTGATAACAGAACGGTTTAATTAATTCATTGACAAGGGGATGTAGAGCATTTAAAATATTATACACACTAATAGTAAGTATCCCCACGGCAGTTCTATTTCGTACCTATAACTTTTGAACAAGTACCTACTACTTACTTTAAACTTTGTCATGCTTTCACCACCTTTACCTCATTACCGCATCTTCTAAAGGTTAAAAAGAAAAACCGTCAACAAACAGCTGTATCAACGCAGCCTAGATACCACCAGCCTAGATACTGCAGTTGCTCCAGATAGTAAGCAGTTAGGCTCCCGCGTCGCGTCGCCGCCGTCACGCCGCCGCGCCGCCGCGCCGCGCCGCCCCCGGCTGCAGTCACAGAGCCGCCTCTTGACCGGGATCCGCCATTGAACATGCTATCCTTGCTCTGGATATTCTTAAGGTTTTTGCTGAGATACGTCATGGATACGTAATAAACCATTTCATGGACCACCAAATACCTACATAGGTAGGTTGTTGAGAGCTTTTGATTATTTCGGATATTGTATAGGTATTTACTTATTTATCATTGCTCTCAACTTTTAGACATCTACTCGTATTATACTAATGTGGAAGCGCGTACTTTGATGCCAACAAATTGCAAGTTTCCATAATGCGGGGTTTACAAGGGTGACTAAAGCCGCACGATTTACGCCGCACGGCGAAAATCGACTGTCTAAACGGAAATTCGACTAGGCCGCAGGTGACTTAAGCCGCAAGACCCAAAGTAGACTAGCATCCGACTTTTGGCCGCGCGGCGACTGGCCGCATGCGGCTGGTGACTAAAATCGACTGTGAAAATGCTCAGTCGCAGGCGATCGCCCGCCATTTGCGCTGTGTTGTTCCTATACCCACTACCAACACACACGTCTGTTCTGCTCAACAGTTTCGAAGAAAATGACCTCGTCGCTTGCGATTTCAGTCAACTGTGTAAATGGGGTGGCGATGCGGCTTTGTGAGGCGATCTGTGAAGTGACTAGCCGCACGGCGAAAATCGACCCGTGTAAATCCCCCATAAGACATTCATTATCATGTGGTAATAACATGGTTATAGTTAGTTAGTAACAAGTAATAAATAACAACAAGACATAATGACCATACCACCGACACCTACGTGCAGATCTATTAGCAATAACACCCGGATTGATCTAATGCGCAGCAGAGTCGAACCTTCATAAACGACGTTAGTCAGACAAGAGATTAGATCTGAATAATCTTGGCTCATTTCCTAGGCGACAGCAAGTGAGTTAGTCGAGGCAATACCTCAGTGGAACGATAGGCGCCAGTACAAACTCCGAGCAGCCTCTCTCGACTCATTAGTTCTGACATATTATTATGTATGTCTATGTGGTCGGACGTCAAAACGGTCGGCCGCACCCGGCACTTTTAGACGCGGCATATAACTAGCCTGTAGGGAACATTGTTTTCTAATTGACCAGGTATTTATGAACTAGGGGGAGATTATGTCATCTCCTTACATCTGGTCTGGGTTTAGTTCATATTAGTTCATAGGTACTTATTGGTGTTTATAGGAACCACCATGGCGTGGTGGGTGACGCGAAGCGCGGGCGCGCGGGTGGCGTAGCGCGCGTGGGTGCATCCAACCATGTCATTCCATAATTTTATTGCATATTTAGGAATATAAAACATGGAAAACTCGGCGGACTGTGATGGAAGCTTTTTAGATGGTACCTATAATATGATCCTAGCTTGTAACGAAATGTGAGATGAACAAAAAAATATATAATGCCTACATAAAATAGGTAGGTATATTAATTTTTTTAAATATCCCTACTTGAAATCATTATTTTTAATGGCAGTGAGCATAGCTATAGTTTGAATATTAATTTTAATGGCTATTGACAACAGTCACTCGCACCCCAATTACATTATACACCCATAACGGGGTGTGTGCGTTTGTTAAATCCACTCCCATGGGTTTATAACTCTAGTCGTTAACGACTAGGTACCTATATGTATAGTATAGAACAGGGTTTCTCAAAGTGGGGTTCGCGAACCCCTAGGGGTTCGCCATTCGACGGCAGGGGGTCCGTGACAAGATTTACATTATGGTGGCTTGATGACTGGCAGGCAGAAACGTAGATGAAACTCTTCAAGCTGATTTAAAAATGATGTCTTTGATAGATTTTTTGCCAGCTAGACAGGAAGAGTATCCCGAACTATCACGAAAAGCGGTGAATTTCCTTTTACCCTTTGCTACAACATACTTATGTGTGAGTTGGTTTTCACACCTGGTCATTCTAAAAACTAAATACAGAAATCGACTTGATACCGAGTCAGAATTAAGGTTAAAATTGTCCAAAATTACTCCTATATTGACTCCATTTGCACTATTTCGCACACCCATCACATTAATATTAAAAATATATTTCTTTTGGCACTTTATTTGTTACCTTTTTTGTATAAAACCTATTTTGTATAAAAACCTTATTTTCTTCAACAGTCAATTTTATTATTTTCTTTAGTGGGGGGAGGGGTGATTTAATTAGTTAGCTAAGGGGTTCGCTGTCACCTGGAAACTTTAACAGCGGTCTTAGCACAGCGGTGCACGACAAGAGATTTTGACACCTCCCCGCGGGCTCTAGGCGTGACATATCCGTGTTGTCTTATGGGCTAGCATGGTGCGCCGTGAAAAAACCAAGAGATGTCAGAAAACTCGTTTGACGTATAGATAAAACTATGTTGTCTTAAGTGCTAGCACGACTTGCAAAAAAAATCCACAATGATACCGATTTGACAACTCACCAAAGAATATTGTTTCACAGTCGAAGAGAGGTAGTGACAAAATTTGTGAGACATAATTTATATAAAGAAAGACTATTTTATATTCGAAGTTAGAAATATGCAAGCCTACAGTAATATTATTTTAGTCGAAAACTACAGAGGCGGCATATAAGGGACGCCAATAATACCTTTGAGCTACCTAACACTAAATTTATGATAGCTATAGTTGTTCCCCGCGGCTTCGCCCGCGTGGAATTGGATTAGCCTATGTCTTATTTCAGAGCTTACACTATCTTCGTTTCAAATTTCATCAAAATCGGTTTAGTAGTTATGGAGATACGTGGTAACAAACATTCACACACACTTTCGCATTTATAATATTAGAAGGATTTAACATAAGCAAGGATATGGCTACCTATTTGTGTAGTGCATTACAATCGGCGCTCCAATTCGATTCGCTGAGACTCTGCTCGTAGTTTTAAATAAAAAAGGAACAAGTTTTATCAATATATTTTATTTCATAAAGCGAATATTCCTAGTTTTACGAAAACAAATCACTTACATAGATCACTATGGCAGTTCACAAATTTGAAAAATGTATCAACCATGTACAAAACAATATACTTTGACATCATAAGATAAACCACATCTTAATCATCACCTAACACAGCAGGCAATAAGTGTTCAACATCTAGTCTCTTCTCCGGGCCTATACCGATGAAACAGTCATGTCCAATTGTGGTATCAGACACAATGAAAACATCTACTGTGTTACCCGTCTTGGCCCGGCTTGTATTGGCGTCGGCATTCTCTTTCCTCGCCTTCCACTTTATGTCCCGCCATGTCTGTAATAATAGACAGTTCAATATCCAATATAACATTTAGATTTTTCATGAATATATACAAAAATAGGTACCCATGCAACTTTTGTACGCATGCTTGTATTTAGAGGCTGTATGTATGTACTTGCCTGCTTCTACTGTTCCACCGGTTTGCCTGGACCGTGTTACCGTAGTAGCCCGCAAAGCTTCCCAATTCGTTTGCAATTCTTCAGTATACTCGCCACCGGCGAAAGTTATATTGGAGGACATTAATCAACTAAGATTTTGATTTGTGCACTGAAAAAATAGATTAACATCTTAGACTAATTACTTGTCTAGACCGAGTTTTGCGCTGCAATCGCAACGAAAAAAACAGGCCAGATTTGAAAGCGATGTGTGCGTGTCACGCACACAAGTATTCGTAGACTATTGTTTGTCAAGCGCGCTGCGTCACTGTTGATACGTGCTGAGTGATACCAGCTTTTGAATATTTCCCATAAAAGTAGGGAAAAAATATGTTTTGATTTCGAGGTGTCTAATTAAAATATAAATTCATTTAATTATGATTTTTATTATTCACATACCTACCTATTAGGAGTTTGTGCATTTGGATTACTAGGTGAAATATATTTGTAATAAAAACATTACTGTTAGGTTAAGGTTATTTATTTGTAATATTCTTAATATTCTAGTTCAAAAGATAACACTAAAACAGAGTAGAACTGTAGTGACACCATTCCTTCCATAACAAACCTTGAAGTACAAAAGGTTTTTAAAAAGAAATGATGATACCTACCTTATGATAGGAGTCCTGGAGAGGACGGTGTAACGACAGAAGCACTCAGAGTCCTCCTCCTTTTTTGAAGTCGTTTAAAAAAGGCATGTAATGAAACCGACTTCTTTTTTATAGCATTTTTGGCCTATAAAACACTCCCTTCGAACCTAACCCAGACAAGTCAAATGCCCCGAAGACCCGAGCTCGCACGAATTGAATTGAGCTCTCTGATTGGTTCAAATTTAGACAGGCGCCCGTCTATTTGATGTTTCCTAGTTTAGCTTGAACTACATTTTTTGAAGAACATGTTGAAGCTTCAAAACGCAAAAATGTTGATGAGTTGTAAAATCGGTGGCTGAGTTAGTAAATTTGATGGCGACTTATCAGTCAAAAGGACAAGTAATAATAATTGGTGTTCTTATTTAGGTAGTGTTGTAAATAAGACGAATTAGTTTATTAGAAGCTTTCTTATTTTTCTGTGGCTTAGTTATAAAATTAGAAGTCAAATTCCCTGGATTTATAATTCCCCAAAAAAATAGCAAACGCTCACATGGGAATTTTAAATTCAATTATCAGGCAACCTTGTCAACATGGCGTCAAATGGCCGTTATATTTTTGAATAAAATTACACTTCATAAATCTAATTGTGTCTTCACCAAATAATTATTTCGAGTTTACTTACCGATGATAGGTATTTTTTTAAATTGTTTTTATTCGTCCCCTGTAATTTCTGCATACTTTTATTGCACATATTGTCATTTTTCTACGGCAAAAAAACGGTGTTCACCGCACAATGTCAGTGTCGCTACTGAGCGGGCGAAATGAGTTTATGAGCCAACAGTTGGCTGATATTTTTTTTGGCGTTTAGGCGCTCGAACCCTATATCTAGACCATATATAATCAAAGATTAACATAATAAAACATGCGTACGGATTCAACGGCCCCTAGCCAGCGTAAATTTAAATCTATAAACGAATAGGTAGGTACGTGCTTATAGTTTTTTGGGTTCCCTATCGGTTAGATAGTTATAATAACAATAAAAACCTAACAATAATTACCTTATTTATATTTACTATCACGGTTGTCTGTAATGACAACTTCTCTGTCAGGCCATTACTTCTTTATTTTCTTTAAATGTCAATAAAAATCAAAGATTGTATTCGGCAAGTGAGCTAACCAAATACAACCTCCTTATTATATGGAGCAAATAGCGACAATGAATGAACAAAATGAACCAAGGAGCGATAGATAATATGTTATCTGTAGTCGTTGTCTTGAAACAATCTTGGACTGTGTCACGACGTGAAATGAGTCTCTCGTGGCAACCATGCTAGCACTTAAGACTAAAGTGACGGGTCAACAAATTCTGTCGACTCCCGCGTGAAAAAAGTCTTGGTAAGCGGTGCTAGCCCCGCAGGGGTTCGTGGAGCCGAAAGTTTGAGAAACCCTGGTATAGAAGATTTAATATAACTTAACAGATACATAAATAACCTTTTCGGGTTTTTTTTTCTGGAATTGACGCATCATTATAATTGGGTAAATTATTTAATGGAAACTACTAACCTCAAAAATTTATAAAATCACCGGGGCGCCTTAATTGATAAAATGATAATGATTTCAGTATAGTTAAATTGCTATCAGACGGAGTAAACTGATAGCTGAACTGACAGCTATTTCTATTTATATCGAAAAGTGACATTAGCAGCTGTCAGTTTACTCCGTCTGATTAGCAATTCGATTAGGTATAATAGTTCAGATCATTATCTTTTACTTAGGTACTAATCTAGTAAATAATAATGATTAATTTATTTATTAATGATTAAATAAACTCGTGATACCCATCTATCGGAACGCCGCGCCGCGCCCGTCATGCGTCATGTCCGCCCCGTGGTCAGGACATCCAGGGCGGGCGGCGGCGGGCGGCGTGCGAGGGGCGCGCGCCGCACCTGTTGCACAACGCGGGGTTAATTCCGTTAATTCACATCACACGTGTCTGTCTCGCACCTGTCTGTTGTAGACGGGAGCTGGTCGACTAGGTATGTTACGTATAAGTTGATGTTTAGATTTTTATTTATGGTTCTAATGGAGCTAGGCCTTATAGAAAAATATTTTATTTTCCTACAATACAAATTAATTAATTAAAGAATAATAATATGTACAACCAAATAATAAAAAGAAAATAAAAAGAAAAATTAACCTGATTACCCAATAAAAATCGCCCAACAATCCGTCTCCGATGTCAGGCGGCAGGGTGCCCAGAACGCTGGCAGCAGTTGATTGGTAACAATACTATGTGCTTATTATGATAGTTAAAAGAGAGAAGAAGAAAGTATATACTTATAACATTTATATATTACACGTTTGTATTTAATGCTACGTTTGGGCGTGGGCGCTTCGCCCTGCAATCAGGGGCGGAGCGCCCGCGGGCACCGACGCGATTCCATGATCATACATGTCATTTTTATTTGCCATTCCATCTTGATCGGAATAAGGAATGAATAAAAGATGTAGTCGAATCATTGTGTCGCTAAACTACCTTGACTCTACCCCACAATAATTATACTTTACATAAGAAAATAGTAATGTTTTAAATGCAACGATCTTGTTTAAATGGCATCAAAAACTTTCTATTTACCGGGTAACGTGGAGTTATTCGCCAGGTGATCTAAGGCGACTTTTTCTTTTTTACCCCGGTGATATCACCGGGGTGATCAAAGTGGAATAAACCGTAAAAATGGAGTTAATTCAATCATTGTCCTCAAGATCATGAACCGTCCAAAGAAACCTGTATAATGCTCTTTCCCACTTCTGCTGATAAACATCCAAAGCATGACGTAGTAGTACCCAGTATTCATGTGAACCATCTCTGCGCCCGCGCCGCGTCCGCGTGTTACCGTCAAAACAATACCACGCGAGAATGTTTTGGTGGCGCATCCGCTCCCACGGCGGCGTGGCTGGCGGGCGGCGCGCGCGCATCGTGCGACGCAGCCACGCGAACAATGCACTGTCAGGATCAAGATCTCATGCGCAATACCATTGTGAGGTTCATTCCAATTTTGGTATGTTACAGTTTTGAGAAACGGCTTGTACTTACAAAATTACAGCAAAATCGACTGACTCATCAGTACTAAAAAAATAAAAAAACGTCACGACTTTTATCCCCATTCGGGGGTGGTCAGAGGGTTGAGTGGCCATACACCATCATTGTGGAGGTATTAAGTCAACCCAAAAACCCACGTTTCACCAGATAGTCAGAGCCCAACGTGTCAGGTGGTGAACCTTGTCGCCGTGTATACAGCAACTGACGATTACCTAATCCCGAGGGATGGGTGGTCCCGTGGTTTCGTCACGATGTTTTCCCTCACCGTAAGCGAGTTGTAAATTATGCACATAGACGAAAATTCATCCATTGGTGCATACTCCCCGGGGATCGAACCTGGGACCTTCTGATTGCTAGCCCAACGTGTTCGCCCCTAGGCTACCGTCGCTATACTTCATCAGTGTCATCAGTACTATTTTTTAAATACATATTACTAAGGCAGCAAACAAGCGTACGGCCCGCCTAATGCTCGCACGATGCCGACCTGCAGGGGAGTGGGACAGAGGGAGGGAAAGGCAGAGGAGGAGTTTGGGCTTCTGGCTCTCACTCATCGTACGAAACGCAACTCAAATAGCTATTTTAAGTTAATCTTCTGTGACTAACAGGCTAATCGTCCAAACTTAGGCGCAAGCTGCTGAAAAGGAAAATACCATGTTGACAAGAGAGAAGCCTGGAGAGAACGACGACCGAAGATGAGTTCATTTTGCTTTACAGGAGTTGAATTTGTATAAATATTATTATTGTTGGGCCTGCCAGAGAAGTGAGTTTAGGCAGTATTCGTGTTACTTATTATTAGTAAGGATGATTTCACATCTAGATTTTTCACAGGTTGATTTGCACCCTCAAGTTACATAGCAACAATAGATGTAATTTTCAACTCCTTGATTTATTGGAAGAGTTGAAATATGAAACACTAATTGCTAAAGTTGAGTAAATTGTGTTATTTTGATAACTGTGAGCAGTCACAGATTAGAAAACGTAATGCAGTTGATCATTGTAGCCAGTTTCAAGCATAAGGAACTTTAAAGAAAAAATTATGTGATCTTTCATACTTCGTATCTTTATGGTAACATAAGCAGTGGCTTGTGAGAGGTCTCGGGGTCCCATTGGAACTTGTTGCAACCCATGATGAGAATTCATGCGTTCAAGCATAACTTATTGGAGCAAAAGTAATCAAGTTTGAACGAATTTAAGTTAAGACAATTTTTCGACGTCAATTCATAAGCTGTATATAGAAGTTTCAAATATCGTTGTCCGACATTTCTGATATTCTGTTGCTCAGTTTTAATTAAGCATTATCTATTCTTCTGCTAGCTCTGAGTCGTACTAAAGCTGCATTGCCTAGGAAACATTGACTTTAACAACCAAAACCTTATCAAACAGGGGGCCTAGCCTGTTTGGTAAAATAGATTCGTCTACAAGCGCTGCTTGTACAAACAGGGCTTCAATGTATGGGAATATGACATCAGTCACGTGATCTAACTTTGTGTATAATGTAATACTATTATCTATTCTGTGATAATGTCATTAAACGCTTGCAGACGAATCCACTTGTCTGGGCCCCCCGGGCTGAAAGAGTGTTATTATGTCAGAAAATCCTATTGAAATGGAATTAGCAGTGGAGCATCTGACAGACATCACGGATGAGTGACGGCACCGGGGCTGGCCGGAGCTGGAGCGAAGCGGCACCCGCCCGGCCGGCCGGCTCATATCGCACGGAACCACCGCGGCGCGCGCTCGTCGTCACGCCACGCTGTTTTGCGCTCGTACGGAACATTATACGCGGATATTCGTAAAATTCATATTTTTTAATTAGACAATAATTTTATAAGTGGGTGAGATTTTTATTGTGGACTGAGTTATTATGTGCGGTGTATGTGGACGCTGTTGACATAATATTTTGGTGAGTAAACATTTAAAATTGGACGGTATTTTTTTTAAAAATTTGCGAAACAATATTTGCTATTTTATACTGGGTTGAACTTATGATACCTGCTTAGCTTTGTATTTTAAATAACGAAGGTACCTACGTATTATTACTTAAGAATTGTTAAGTTGAAAAAAAAATTGCATGCATTTAACAAAATTCACTTCACGGTCTCTTACCATAATTTCTCAACTTAATTTTCATAATTTATTCACGATTATATTATTATAATGTAGGTAACAAAATAAACAACAGTCTAAACTCAAAAGTTAAATAATCGTCCGTATCAATTTGCATTTGTGTCGAGATAATAATCAATAATGTAGGTAATCAATCGGTTATGTCACGCCGTCTAGTCTGGCCGCTGCCGCTGGGAAGCGGGGCAGTGTAGCGACACAAATTTAATTAGAATAGGAAATAAACAATGACACGTTTAACAAGATAAGAGTATACTTATAATAACAATAACTCATAACGTACCTATACAGCACAAATGCATATTCAATGTCGGTCAAGTGGAACTGAGGGGTTCGAATGTCGAGACTTTTTTTTCTCAGTGTTTAACCCTGCACCTGCAGAGAGTTAGTTCACATTTCAACTTTAAAACTGTTGAAGTAAGTTTCAAGTTATTGTTTTGCATTATGATGTAATGTGAAACTTAGATCGTGTCAAATTTGGTCAAATGTGGTGATTTCTTAAAAAAATTACCACGATAATTTAGCAACGTAGGAACCTAGTCCACGTCCACGTAAATGTTGTGTAAAAAACAATTACCAAAAATCGCTTTAAGTATAATTAAATTAACATTAATTAAGTAGTTGGTAATTGGACAACATAATAATATAATTGACAGGTACAATTTAAGATCAGGTTCTATGATCCTGTAGTTTGTGTGGAATTTTGCAGTTCATCGTGGATTGTAATACCTGTAGTCTCTGATAACAGTGCATTGTCCGAGACAGGTAGATGTCAGGTGTAAATTTTAATGGGTTCCAGAAACTCATAAAGGACTTTCTAGAAGTGGCACTAAAAGCGTCGCACAGATAATATTGCGGGCTTGCAAATATTTTTAAATTTACATACAATCTTAAAGTTTCTTCACCATACTAACATGTATCTTATGTTATAAAAGTGAAATAGATATAAGTTACGTAATGTTATTGTAACTTATTATATAACTTTTACATAAATTAAATAAGTAATCTAGATTTAGTAACAACCTTCTCAATTACTGAATTCATTATTAATTGAATAATTGAAAAATAATATCTCTTTATGTGCATACGTTAAATAAGCTATAATTACAAGCGATAATTAGCGTACCTACTTGTGCTTATTATGTGTGACGAAATACATAACATTGCCTTTTCATTGGATCCATCGCATCGCGGACCGCGAAGGTTTTTGCGTTAACCAGTTACGAAGCAATTGTGATAATTATGTGTACTTTATGATAGCATCCAAGTAAAATACGTGACGTCACGCCCGAATTCCGAGTTTACCAAGTATATTCCTTAAAAGGAGTTTTATGGCTTAAAATTGTATTTCGAATTGTACAACTGAGCGAAGCCCCTTTTGTTGAATTTACGATCACTACAGATAGTTCGGATTATCCTTTTATGAAGAGAGATCATTAAATTTTACAACCGTAACTATACTTATAGATACTTCATTTCTCTACTGGGATTTAAAAGGTTAATTTTACGTGAATCATTATATGAGTTTAAAAACTATTTATTTCGGTAAGAAAAAAATATAGCAATTATATTTCCGAAAAAAATGGAGTCACAAGAAATATTGTAGTACAGTTTTTTACGAATAGCGGGGCAATAAAGGGTTGGACTTATTGCTGCCCATTATAATTTTATTAGATTTATCTAATCACGTATTGTTTTCTGTAAAAGTATAAAAACGGATGCACTTCTTTTATTCATAACGTCTGTGTATCACGCAATCCGCAATGAATGCGACGCGTCCATTATTCAGAGTATTTTTATTAGTCGCGGAGAAAATTCATAAGCATTTTGATTGATTGCAAAGGAACAGATCTACGCGTGGTCTATGAAATTATATGAAAGTAGTCTTTTTTTAATTACATGTTTGATTTACACCAAAGAATAACACTGGGACATTGTATTGGATTTATAATCAACACTTTTCCACTAACATGCGAAGTTTCAATTTCTTACAAATTAACCGATGATTAGTAACCTGTACTAAGGCAACAGGTAGTGTGAAGCATATTTTAATTAAAATGTCGACGGCCGCTGGCGGGCGACCTCGGCGTTTTTGTTCCCCCATCATTGTTAGCTCCTGAACGGATATCAACTTCTTCGACACGTCTGGGAGCCTGGTATTGCACGCAAAAAGTTATTGTTGTGAATAAAATTATTTTTGTAAAAAAAAAACAAAAAACGACTTCAGAAAAACCTGGAGCACTAAAAAGCCTGAAATAATATTTCTATTACCACCTCTGCCTAACCCTTCGGGATAATCAGGCGTGATGGTGTGTTAGCGAGTATTTGGAGTCGGTGCCAATCTTAGTATGCCAAATCTACCTACTATAAAAGTAAGAATATAGATTGGCACCGACTCCAAATACTCGCTAACACACCATCACGCCTGATTATCCCGAAGGGTTAGGCAGAGGTGGTAATAGAAATATTATTTCAGGCTTTTTAGTGCTCCAGGTTTTTCTGAAGTCGTTTTTTGTTTTTTTTTTACAAAAATAATTTTATTTCACGATTTTTAGTGGCGCCATACTTTGTCACCCCAAGCAAGTGCAAAGCTCTCATCAATAGAAATGAATTAAGTCCAAACACAAGGTAGCTACTGTAAAACGTTGAGGAGTTCCCTTGACTGTCCTTCGTTTTCATCATCAGCCCCCTAATGACAGTCACAACCCATCTAGGTGTAAAGTTCTCATCAATACAAGTTAATCAAGCCCAAACACCAGGTAATTGGTGTAAATCGTTGAGGAGTTCCCTCGACTGTCTTTCGGCTCCATCATCAGATTGACTCCAGACCTTCATTAAATAGTAGGTAGTGCTTTAAAATACTTAATGAAAAAAAATAACAAACGCACTAGTCGCCACTACGATTTTCGATGGTTCCCCTCGATTTCTCTGGAATGCCATCATCAGATCCTGGTTATCTTATCATGGTACCACCCTTGGGATATTTTCTTTCCAATAAAAAAAAAATCATCAAAATCGGTTGGCGTGATATTGAGTTATACGTCCATTTGTCGCGCACATACTTAATGCAAATTTAAGATTTATGTGGTTTTCTCATGGATGCCATTGTCAGAACTGGATCAAATTGAAATGGGACCACACGAGAAGCACCAGCTTTCAAATAAAAAAATAATCATCAAAATCGGTTCACCCAGTCGAAAGTTATGTGGTAACAAACATAAAAAATAAAAATGATAAAAAAAATAAAAAAAAACATACAGTCGAATTGAGAACCTCCTCCTTTTTTGAAGTCGTTTAAAAATGATTGTCATTATTATTTGTTATCCTTAAAATATTGCATGAGTTGCAATTTTTTTATTCTGGGTATTGCAATGGTATAGGTAAAATTTTTCGAAATTTATTTTTCTCATTATATACCTACCATCTTATAACTTTGTTGTTGTTAGTAAGTTATTTGAGACATCGTGCCCGATAAATGTCTTCATTCTAATCCATGAAAAAATATCCATTTAAGTAATATTTTTTGCTTATTACCTAAGCGCTCACTATACAATTGATAGCGGCAAAAAGTCGATATATTGGTATCAACATTGACACGTTGATTTACACCGGACAGCATTAGGACGGGCGCGGGGCGGAGGGAGGTCAGTGGCTATTAAATAAAGCCGATTTATTATTAACAATATATTATACAACATTTTTTTTGTACGATAACTCGACTTTGGAAAAGGTACCTACCTACTGGTAGGAATCTTTATTTATAACCTAGTAAGTAAAGATAATGATCGAGATTCTGCAACTTTAGTATAATTTGTATGCTTGTTACCGCGGCTCCACACTCTCCAGGAGGCATGAGGAGGTGACGCGAGCACGAGAGTGGATGGCGCGCTTGCCTCCTCTCCTCATCTCTCGCCTCGCCTCCGGCGTGCTCCGCTCGGTGTCGGTTTTTTGACCGGAGTCAAAGGACACGCGGTGCTAGGCGGGCGAACCAACTAAATAAAACGAGAGTGTGGATGGGTAGCCTCTGTTTGACGCGGCTCATGCGAGGGCCTCCACGAGGCGTACTCGCGAGAGTGAAGAGGCGCCATTAGACATTTAATTACTGTCATGAATGCTTTACTGCACGTGGTTTGAGTGCACTACACATGGGGAAATTCACACACTATCCAATTTTCTTATAAACATGTGCGTTTATAGAACGTCGATCATTTTCGTTTTGTCCTTGTTGTTGCGTCCTCGTTTTGTACACGTGTTAAAAACATTAGGTTACTTGGGTCAAAGGCGTGAGAAATGTAATTACTTTGTACAGTCAGTGAATTTGGCTTTTTTTAAAGATATTAAATATGATCTTGATCAGACGATAAACAGGACGACTGTACGTACAAGCGCTTTTTACAAATGGACACACTATAATGTACATGAGTGGTTAATAAATATTACACGGTTTTTGAGAGAGTTGCAGGGTATTATTATGCGTAGAAGTGGGTGCTTAAACGAAAAGCCGTTTGAAAAGTTCGCTTTTTTAAGTTAAGCGTGTTGCTTTTAAGCAATGACGGCAAGAAAGAGAAAGAAATTCCAAAAAATTACAAAAAGTAACCTTATTTGTATGACAATACAGTTCAAATCAATATTTAATTAAATTTAACCTTATTTCTTTACCCATAAAAAGCAATAATTTATAATACATTATATTAGATTAAAAACCATATTTCCATGCACATAAACTCATGACTCACTATACATTTTTCAGCGGGTAAGTTTTTGGCTTTTTGCTTGAACTTATGTTTAGTAAGCATTTTGCTTTTGTTGTCCGTTTATTGACGGACGAATTTTTGTTTAATTTAAAAAAAGCAGAAAAGCAGAAAAGCACTTTTACAACGACTTTTAAAAACAAGCACAAGCGTAACAACGTGCTTTTAATATAAAGCCGTTTATCACATCTTTAATTATGTGTGACAGTATTCTGATCTCGTTTACTGGTGCTACTGGTAAGAATGTATAAAAGACACGCGACCATACCATAATTTAGTTGTTTAAATTAATTTGGTCAAAACCTCCATATCTATCAGTATTAGCCATATGAACAGAGGCTATTATTACGTATTCCGTTGACATAATCCATTCAACGTGAAACACCACGTGGCTATGACAATGATGAATATGCATCGCGCGCCCACACGGCACGCGCCGCCCCCGCTCTCATACCCATAGGCTCATACTTATCAATGGACTAGTTTTTACTATTTGGATCGCGTGATATCATTTGACCATAATTGATTGGGTGTTGATTATGTATTAATGTTTGATAGGTATTTATTAGGTAGATGTCTAGCTAATGCGAGAAGACGAAAACAATCATTTTCTCATAATAATGAGACATCAAACACCAGAATTTACGCACAGTTATCAGAGACAGTCCGAGAAATATTATATTTTGGAATTTTCTTATGGGACTAAGCCCGCCACACATTCCCACCACTGTTACTCTTGTAAGCCAGGATCGACAATGGTGTCTAACGATGACGCCAAGGTTTGACCCTCGACGAGTCCCGGGAAAAAGCTAAGTTGTCTTGGAACCCGCACGAATTTAATCAGAAGAAAGGATAGGAGGAGTTGAAAGACGATTATCCACTTCCCTCCATAACAAAGCGGGAGACAATAATAACAGTATAGGCTGGTAGCCACAGGAATAAGACTGTTACAACTAGTGGAAGACCAGTTGTAACGCACCACGGACAGTAATTTAATTATATTTTTGAATGCTAAGAAAGACTTAAAAGGGGATCTTGAATCTGTTTCGATAGGTATATAATACCTCTTTCTGTTGTTCCTAGAAGAGTCTCTAAACCAAAATCATCTCACAATACATACATAAATTACAATAATAATAATAATAATCATTATCGCTACATCAGTAACAAGCCAACCATTTGATGACATTCGTAAATACATTAACAATTTTGCCGTTCATATAATCGTCATAATAGCAGTACCATACGCATGTCCACAGCCTCCATATCTTCCGGAACATAATAATTTTAGGAAGCTGCCGTTTCTCTCGTGACATGACATTGGGCATCGCGACTGGCGCGTGGGAACGCTCTTTGAAATAATTGTTATAGTTTATTATGCTATGGGAGCGCTGGATTGTTTATAATACACGTGACATTTATCATGGCTGCTAATATATCTGTTGATATCACTGTCTGTCTTGTTACATCATCAAGGATTTCCCCCACACTGACTCATAGGAAAAGACTCTTGGGACACTTAAGACGATTGGGAAAGTTGTAAATGATCCCATTGTGACAGAAAGTAATTCAACCATAGGAATTATTTCAGATTGTAGCCCAAAAATCTAAAAAATAAATAAAGCATATTGTTTTAGTATACCAGTTTTACTACAAAATTCACGCAAACGTAAGCGGTAGCAGAAGTAAATACCGCATCATCCAAACCCGAAAGATAATGCTTGTGTTCAAGAATTGTAGGCACTTAAGCAATAACATTTCACACAAAAAGACGGCGCCAAAAGGTGACATTCGCAAATAAACTTTAATGTCTCAATTGTGAAAACAATTCCGGCAGCTCTTCAGGCGATCTGTGAGAAAGCTGGGGACATTCAAGAAATTTTAAAGCTTCATTATAAAATCTATTTCATGTATCACGGGCGTATTGGTATGGCATTAACGTTTATAGCCTTGCAGTGCAAAAAATCTTCGAATGTGACCTTTCTTTGTAAAAGTTAAGTATGTACTATTAACCACAAAATATAGTCAGCATAGCTGCAACTATTTATGTGTTTTAGGAAGCAAGATGTTGTCTAGCCTAGCGTGCTCTAATTTGTTTGTAATTCAATATCCTTTTACCTAATGTGAGATGATGAGAATTGATGTCGGTTGTTTTTGTCAAAATACTGTATTTGTGGAATAAAAGGCACAAATACTCGTATAATTAATTTCGTCCACGTGCTGAGCGCCGTCCACCGGAAATCGTTATAAAACGAGCGGCACATTCTAATGCGTGCTTTCCATCACACCCGAGGATCAATGTGTAATACTTACGTGGTTTTGAAGACATTTGAATATGGCAGGCGATAGGTAGACAGGAGGAGACCTCGTTCCCCTCCAGCACATGCTGAGCCAAATGCCTTTCAGCACGGCTCACACTGTAGGGAATATAGCTTTCTTAAACTTTATGTCTATCTATTTTACTTCTTTTATACGTGCTGTTCTTTTCCTATAATGTGTGTACTGCTGTGCTGAATAAATAATTTTCATTTTCATTTCATTTTTCATTTAGTGAGGGCAGAATTGATGCCGAGTATTGCAGTCTTTCTGGTTTGTTATCGATAGGAGAGCTGAACTCAGTAGGACGACTTTGAGGTGAGGCTCTGGAGAGTGTTCATAAATATTATTTAGGATTAAGTATTCAAGAAGTTCGTCGTCTAGGGTTAAATATAAAAATTTGCAAGAGGAAGTGGGAGAGGTCTTTTGAGAACACTGCCACAAAGGTTTTCCACCCAGGTCCATTTTATACTAAACTTAGATACCTACTTCGAGTATCAAAAACTCTGTGATGCATAAATAAAACTGCATCAAGCAAGCTGAATAGAAATATAAACCAGAACTTCTGCCTACATCATTATCTCTTTCTTTGCATGTATTTTATTTTTGTTTTTCCTGCAACGCTGTAAACAGACTGTCGCGAACTCTTTTGAAAAGGGAAAGAGATAGATGTAACGGGTACAGTGGGTGTGTGAGAGAGAGAGGATTGTTATCTAACGCCAGTGGGGGTTCATCGTCCGACGCATCGTGGACTGGCCTACTGCGCATTAGTGGATTTGGGTCAGTGTGTTGTGTAGGTGACACGTCCGTCATATGGGCACATCGTAAAACATCAGTTGGGGACTTGGCGAGGATACCAATTGATTGACAATCTGTTTTTAAGGTGCCAATTAACGTAAAAAAAGACTAAGTAATTCCATCTCTGTTGCTAAAACAACCGACCGATTTTAGCTCCTTCGACGTTTTGCATTTCTGTCAGTAGTTAACGTAACTGGAGGTACTGATTTTCTGTGGTGAATCCTCTAATTCCAATTTGCTTTTACCACCATCCTTTTTACCTACTTATCACTCTTTAGCTAGAGCATTGCAAACAATGTCATGATAATTGTTTTTCATATTTTCTGGATATACTTATCATTGGTAGAAATAATAACACCACACATAAGCACTGAACTGAGATCTTTCAGCTACTAAAACATACTAAAAGCAAGCTCCCACCCATATAGTATATGGTATTTCATCTTTTAAAGGTAAGCGTCCATTCTGAAAAAGACTATCCACTCGCGGGAACGCAAAAAGAAATGAACGAACTTTATGATCACTTTAGTTCAATTCTGAACCGGCTTAGGTTAGTAGGATTGTGTTGTGGACAGCGAAGCCGTAATGTCGACATGATATCCTACACTAGTATTAGTGCGAGTGCGTGGGAGGGACAATTCTTAGCGACCGACGGGTTATCTCGTTACTGCTCCATAGATTACAGTGCAGCGTCGAGTGTGGCTGGTTTTAAACTGTAACTTTTTCAGATAAAAGTTAATGGGCTGAATTGCTTAACTCACGATTACCAGGGCAGCAGGAGTCATGAGATAGTTAATTGTTTACAACATTACAGACGCCTTCGAGTTATGTCTTTCGATAACGAATGATACAACAAAGTGTTACAAAACTTTGCTTGACAACAAAAAACTATAGTATGTATAAAGAATAAGAAATACCTGTATTTTAGCCTAAAATAGAATATTTTTTCCTAAAAATAGTCAACAAGACCTTGATGTGATCTAGTTTAGATCAAAGTCAATTTAAAAGTATTTTTGGCAATGTTGAATCACGGAGCGATCGGTTTCGGCAGATATTTTATTGCCAAATCTAGACGTCTAGTCGCCGAACATGGCATATAAACTATGATTGTCATGTTAGCCGAAGATATTCGTGGTGAAGCCTTTTTATGATGTACTTGTGGCCATTTTGAGAGCATTCCGTTTATAGCTGAACTTTATTATTTGTGTTCCGTCGCGCGGCCGTTTGTGATGATGTTACGCCGCTCGTAAACGGTAGAGGCATGTCTCTCTGAGCTTTTAGCGCAGACTTACCTGCGGGATATTTTAAGACTTTATAACTATGAGACTACAAAACTAATATAAGATGTATAAGGATCAAATCAGATAGGTTTTGTAACAAGAAACAGTTGTAAAAACTACTTGAGTGATATGATAACCTTTTTTGATCCACGTCGTGTGGCGGACTTTTTTATACCGAAAGACTTGATGGATTATCGCCAGTGGTCGTTTCGCTTTATAGAGATAATAAATAGGTGTCGGAAATAACATCTAAACTTTCTGATCTTACTTGAGCTGTAAGTACTGTTATTTAAATAGATTCCAATGACCCCACTCTACTATGTACTAAGGCGAATCTCTTCTACCAATAGACACGAGAAATAAATACGTTGTAAATGCGACCATAAAAATTCACAACAGCAATAAATATGATAAGCTGTTTAAAAATAATGCGTGGTTATTGCAAGTGGCGCTGCACGTTGTGTCGGCGGTCCATGTAGGGCGGCGACAAAGGCGCCTCGATTGTATCGCGCCCTTTATATGTTAACTAGGAGCCGCATGGCCCGGCCGCCGCGCCGGTCCGTGGCTTCTCTTACGATCGCTAGGAATGCTAGTGATTCAACCGCTAAGAATGTAGATGTTTATCAAAAGAGATCATTTGTTTGCAATTCCGAAATTGTTAAAGTGCTTCCCTAAAAGGACTAGGATATAAGCGCTGAAGGGGTGAACGTCTAGCTTCATGAAGTGTATAATTTTATTCATCAAGTTATAATAAGACACGGTGTCCAATTGTCCAAACATAGATTCTGCTTTACATAGGTTAACTCCACCACTGTTGTATTAGGTTCATAACATACAGTATGAAGCGTCTTCATCTTAAAAGGTCAATCAATGGAAGAGGAAATTGATGTAACAGCATGTAAAAATTTTAACTAACAACATCAGACCAAGTACCAGGATAACATAACTTCAAGGCAGCTATTACGCGGTTCTCGAATAAAATAGATTTTCAATATAACAATGCGGGCTGCTATACCTAGATGGTATCGCATTGCAATAGTTTGTAATTCCACAAATCGTCCGTAGCGTGGCGTTGGATAACGCACCGACCGGCGCGGGCGGCGGGCGGTGTGGCGTAACATTCCGTATCGGCGCATCGGCACAGTTTCAACAATTGTTGCACTTTTGACAAGGTCTCGCTATCGAACTATATCTTCTGAATAATATCAAATCTTCCGGAATCAAATCCGGGAGCAAGCCAAAGGTTGATTGACATGGATCACCTAATCATGTTTAGAAATATTTTTCTACAATCTTTGCTTAAATCTGTTGTGTACTTTAATCCGATAATATCGAGTCGATTATCCGTCGAGTCGTCGATATGTATTTTTTTTACTATGTTGATATCTCAACAATGACAGCTTCATAAATATGACACAACCCTCCTAAAACCCAATATTGTTATCTCCTCTATATGTAGAGCATATTGTTCGATACAGACTATCAATCAACGTATAACTATCGCGTTTGCTCTCGTAACAGCGGTAATGTCTTCTTCAGCGCCCACGCACCGCCCCGCACCCCGCGCCCCTCCCGCCCCGCCGCCGGCCACCCACCGCAACCTTCCATTGTCTCCTCTTACAATGAAAACTAACACCAACTTAGTGTTTCCGTCGCTGCGGTCCCTTTCACTACCACATGCGGTTCACTTTCGAGCTCAGCAGCCGTAGATGTAACTTGGGTGTCGTTGAATGATGTGTTTTTATGTATATTATTAATTAGTTGGGCTTTATTATAATTTGCGCTTATATTGTAGACAGTTACAATTGAAAGTTAAAAAACATAAGTACATAACATGAAAGTTAGTGCATAATATTCAGCCCATTAATATCAACAACCCTCTTACAAAAAATGGGATAACTGTTAGCCCTAAAAATGTGTTTAATGGCGATGTAGAAGATACATAGGTACCTTCAATTAACATTTCAGTTATCGTGGAATTATCGGCCTGCTATGTATAAAATAGTCAGAGCAAATGCAAAGTTATTGCTTGTTCAGTACAGTTCGTAATTCAATAAAGAATATTGGACCGAAATCCATGAACGGTTTATAATTTAGCTTAACCTTAAATAGTCTAGTGCATTTAGTATTCATAGCGGCCCACAAATGGGCACTAAAGTCTAATTCATGCAAATTATTCAATAGTACAGTTAGCTCTCCTAATCATATTCATAGATTCAAATATAAAATTGTTTACACTTGACGTAGTAAGTGGATTAGAAATGTTGCGATGCTGTTACTCAAATTGTTTTGAAGCTTTCTCACACCTTTCGATGTTGTATTGCAAGTTGACTTGAATGTATATTTATTTGTGGTGCAGAGGTGACGGATCAATTTGAATAATCCAAACATTTATGATAATTATTTACTTCTGTCTGGTATAGATAAAGTTTGAGGGCAAGGTTAGCTGCCTTGACTAAATTCAAGTCAATCGACAGCAGCTCGCTAAATATCGCAAAACAATTTGAATCGATTATCTGAATAATTAAATTGTGTCCTTAAGCCTCAATCTTCTTTATTTTCGCTGTCACATTTTATATCTTTATCAACATTCAAAAAGAAATTCAAAAGAACATGAACACCAAATTGCAAATTGGTGTTTTAATCGTTTCTTAATACGTTTATTGCAATTTCGCTAATTACACGACGCTGTACTGGCCGCCGATGTACGTACGAATACGATACACTTTCCCTGTTTGTGATTCGACACCGAGACGGTTTTTAGCGATTCATATGACTAATTAATTAGGCTCTCTCGTTGCGCAAGCTCCTCTTCTGTTATGTACTTTACATGGCTTGACAGTAATTGTGTAACTTGTGAATTACGCGGAAGACAAGGTGTATCTTGGTAATTCATTGAATTTAATAGCAATTAGCACAATGTAAAGAGGTCCTTTTAGATTGCATTTTCTTGGAATTTTATATTGTGATTAGATGATTGGACGCGCATTTAGGTTTTTATTGCAATTTCCAGTTAAGTAATTACATAATTGTATTTTATTAAAAGTTTTCTAAGGAAACCACCAATTTGTTTTGTTGAACTTCCTTAAACAATTTCAACTGCCTTTCTTTCCACGTTTGCCTTTATTTTTAGTTTTCCAAAACGTAATATATTTTCCTATCGTCCTTAAATATTATTTGTGCTTTCATGATGTGAGTGTTCAGTACTTTCTTTATGACTGTAACGCGTGTCGTCAAGGAGCGGCCGGCGCGGGCGGCGCGGGCACCGGTCGGGCGAGTCGCCGGCCGCGCACAAAAAGTAGTTGCGCAGACGCACCGGACCGGTCGGGGCGGATGTGCGCGCACCGCTATGTGTGTACAGATCCCGCATTTACTGGAATAGACGGCCGCTTTGAAGTTCCTCACATAAAATGGGTCACAAAGTAGGAAATATGTATAAAAGTGCCCGTTTTATTGAGTTTTCTTAAAAATGTTAACATTTTCGCGGTACCCAAGTAGTCGAGATTAAGCAGAACTTGTAAATCCGTATCGTTGCTTACTCGGCAGAGCATTGCTCTGGTTTCCGTGTCGTCGTAAGAGTTAACTGCGGCACCTTTGATCTTGAAATGTTTTTGCAAAAGCTTTAGATTGCATCAATGTTACGTTGACGCTTGAACAATAAACAACATGACTAACCACATTAGGGAAACCCAATGTTTTAGAGATGGATTCTGGGGTTTACAGTGTTTGCATGGCTAACGTATTTACTTGAAACGAGTGTTTGCATGGCTAACGTATTTACTTAAACCGGGATATTGATGTAGAATTCCTCATGGTCACTTTTAAGGCGATTAACTATACCGTTTCTAAACTAAGCTGTACGTGTTGCGTCTTCCAGTGGGTTATTATGTATGCGTGAGTGCACACGGGAGCGCACGGCGCGGCGCGGGCGCACGGACAGGGACACAAATATTTATATTTTTGTCCCGGCAACTACCGCGGCAGCGCACTTCCTCTCTGGATACGGACCGTGAACTAGCCATGCTCGGCTCACAGAAATAGACGATGGCTTTTTTACTTCTTGTACATTCATCTGAAATCACCCAAATGTGTTTTGAATTGATTAGTCATCAAATGTTTACATTAGGGGCAAAAGCTGAATAAGTCTTTAGTTTTATTACCTATGACTTTCTTTCTTTTTGCGAAAACAGAAGGCTTATTAATGTAAATTGTATAACTGTTACCACCACTGAACTTAAAAGCTGTTGTTTTTCCTAGCTATAAATAAATAAATGACTTTATCTATTGTGAGGATAACTACCGCAAATTGAAAATTTACCTCCGTATCGTTTCCATTATCTACTATAGCACTTTCATAACTTTTATTTATAGCCAAATCCGAACTATCCCCATAAAATCGAGAAACATCCAACTTCCTTCCTATCACTCGTCAAAAGACATCAGAATCCACGAATAACCGTGTCTTATATGAATTAATTGGCCATTTTGTATAAGTTTCGACGGAATCGTCTCGACGGGCGCTCCCAGCAGCCGTGTAAACACGGAGAGTGTTAATAACACTTCCTCGATCGTGCCGCATCTAATGGCTTTGATTACGTCGCCGCCCGCCCACGGCAGCCTCTGAATGCGGCAATAATGGCGATTGCTTATCAATTAATAAGCATTAATTATAAATCTTGGATGTTCTGGCTAATCTTGATATCGTAAGGATTAACGTTTAAGGAAGTGAATGTTTTTTATTTGTGGTTTATGCAAATAAAACACAACTCAGTATGACTGCTTTAGGATGCTTATGAATGCTTTAGGATTAAGCTTTGTAAATTGTGGGCAGTAGTGTCTGTTGCTAGAAGCTCTTTGAGAATCATTAGCGAGTTTGTGTTGCCTTTTACTGACATCATTGTAATCGTATAAATCTTCCTTTAGTTGAAACATATTAATTACGCAATTATCTATACTTCTTATCTTTTTGTATAATTTGCATTTGGTTTAATTGTTACATGTTTTATAATGTTTATCCCGTTTTATTCTATAATATCCACTTCAAGACTCGAACGTATTCGTATCAATTGTGCATGCAATCATCGATTTATGTATAGTGCGAATTAATTCCAGCTAATTTTAAGATATGCCTTTCCTTTTCTTACTACGTTGCCTGAATTTTGTTGGAATCGACTGCAAAATATTAGTTATCCTTGATTATAACTATCTAGTTCAGTAAATTTTATCGTTCCACAATTTTCAAGTGGTCAAAAGAACCCTCGTGGAGAGGACGCCCGCATCCCGGTGCCAATTATATCCTCATCCAATACCGACCACTTACCACTTGTAGTGTATTGTGGAAAGTGCTGCCTGTGCGGGTCATTGAGACTGCACTGACGAAGGGGACTCGACAACGAAAATTGTTTGTTTTGGTGATACAGTACAACAATTTCAGGACTCGCTTTGATTTACAGTTAGATTCTTCGATTCAGATATGATTTGCGCAATACATAATAATAGATGCATTACGTATGCAGTATGTATAATATGTAACGTGTCACTTGTATAAATAGTATATCAGTAAGTAAATATCATTATCATGGATATTATTGCATTTAAAATCTTCATGGAGATACCTATCTCAAGACAATAAAATATTAAGTATCATAAGCGTTGGTAGACGAAGTGTTTTTACAAATTAATTAGTTTTATTAAATACCGCAGCTTAAGAGCTCTCCACTAATCCTCAAAGTAACTCCCGGTGAGCGGAACTGAGGGTTCTTTAGCTATTAAAAGGTGTCGTATATCATGACAAGATTAAAGAGTCGTGTGACACGTCGTAAACTACCTTCCTCCCTTAACTCCAGAAATTGGTCGTATTATCATACTAAATCGGCGGCTCAAACTAGCACTTTTTAGTCGATTCAGCTCTTTGAAAATCTAGTATTCTATACAAGGTGATGCAACATCATTGGTTACCAATTGTTGATTCAAATGTTCATCGTTCATTCAGGTGAACCCAGGTGTGTTGTATCGTGTTTCTATGTGAATTAAACCGATAAATGCAATGAAGCTATAAATTAGCTTCAAATGCTCATTAATACTGTTTCGAAAAAAGACCTAGCAGGAGTATAAAGATATTCAGTAATAGGCTAGAAAAGTGACCCAGAGGATGAAGTGATTGTCAAAATTGCGGTAATTTTGGATTAACAAACTTTTAACTAGTTTAAAGTACTAGGCTCACATAGAATGAAGGTAGGTATGTTCATTTTGTCTGTGTGAGAGCTTTGCGTGGGGGTGTCTGGACTCTGGACACGCTGTCTGTGGCGGCGAACAATGTGTCGCTACTTGGGAGCCTTCGGATGAATGGCCGTCAGGGTTGTGTGACTACATAAGTCGAAGTTTATCAATCACTGATCTTGTCATAAGATCCTAGTATAGTATTTCTATGCTTGTAGCTGATATTATTGTAGGGTTCCGTCAATGACTGACAATTTTTTAATGGTTAAGTCTCCGTAGTGCGGACAGTAAATACGTAAATAAATAATGCATCGTCGTTATATGAATACCAGAAGAAGTTTTATAGGATATCTACAGATTTGTAACAAATATTTGGGAGAATTTCAACCGCCAGTACTTTACGCGTAAGCAAAATTCAGTCTAGACATGGCACAAAGATGCTAAGATTTCATAAATTATAGTAAGTAAAGGGTCTCTGGGTGTCTGTGTGTGAACGGGGCGTCTGCGTGCTGAGTACAATGGTGTCTCGCTGGAGAGGCACTCGCCGACACAAGGCTCATGATGAATAGCAATCTGCCGACATTGCACACTGCATGCTCTGTAGCGTTGATTACATTGTGCGTTGCATTTTGGAGAGCTTATATTTTAAAAATAAAATATGATGAGAGTTTTGAGATGCCAATTCAAGCTCCGTATTTACTAGGAGACAATGATTCATCGCGATAAAAAAAATCCGCCGCGGTCCACGTGACGCAAGTCTCATATAAATCCATTAACTTCCAACTGATTGTTTTCAGTTACGTTGATAATTTTCAAGCGTTGCTCCCTACGCACATCGTCGGTATTTGCCCAAGTGGCCGCTCGGTCTTGACATAAAAACTGCGACCGCTCACAATAGCGTACATCGAATAAATTATAATAAACGACGGGTTTTCGACGCAAGTGAACCGACGAAGGCTGAAAAACAGCTCGAAACAGCTGTGCAAATGATGAGTCTGCTTAGGTATTCTATTGCAAATATGAAAAGGTAGGAAGACCATAAATTAACCACTAAGTAATAGCAAGCCTACAAAGACTCCTGGCTTCTGGTGTAACTTCGTTACATTTAAGTTTACTAGACATAACCAGTAGACGACACGCTTAAGTGTATTTGACAGATTTCAAGATAAAAGCACCCGTCATGGCGATTCTTAAACAGAAACTGTTTTAAACTCTGTTTATTGTCTCGTCTCTCTTGAAGCTTTACACAGAACTTTAAAGACTACTACTTATTCTCAAGTGTTCGAACATGAAAGCAATACCATCGCATATGGCGGCGTTAGAAAAATTTATAAACACCAGAAATAGATCAGAACAACAGCAGAGGGATTTACAAGGCGCACATAACATAGTGGAGCTTACCCGTCAGTCAACACGTCAGATGCATCAGTAGATGTGTCCATATGGCGCGCATGCCTCACCCGAGCACTCATATTATGACATTACATCTATGCGTTCCGACGTCAAAAGTGAGTGCTCGCGCGAGGCATGCGCCTGATGAAGACGCCGCCAGTGAGATCAAAGTTTAACGTGTTCGGGAATATGGTTTCCTAGTACGATGGATGCAGAATTACGTTACTTGAGTTCGGTTTGGTTGAAACGTGGGTTACGTGGGGCAATAAAATTTGTGGAACAAATTATTTTTACAGCAAATACAGGTTAAATAATATGCAAATCCCTTGATACCGCAAACTGGCAAACTTTCGTAACTGCCGAAAACGTTCGGGATCTAAATTAGGTTAATTCATTAGGCTTAGGGTCAGAAATAAGCATCTAAGTAGTCATTTTGAGATGAAATATAATTTATTTTTGAGCAGTGGTACCTTCGGATTACTGAAGATAAATGATAAGTGCAAAACATTAGACTAACCAAATGGAAGCGATCCGAATATAATATCAATACGTTTCCCAACGCTAAAGCGAGAGCATTTCCTGAAAATAGTAAAAGAGCAAACGCACCGTGTACACAGGAACAAGTGAATAATGGAGAGTAAACCGAACAGCTCACGTTCGATTCCTATGGCGGTGCTAAACGTGGAAGTAACGAAATTCCGGGAAGGCGCGGCTCGCAGCGCCGCACGGGGGCGCGTCGCCGCCGCCGCCGCCGCCCCGCCATGGTCGGTTTACGAGCACGCACGTCTAGACTGAACACACCCTCTTATGTGCACCTAGTATAATAGGACATTGTGTACCTCCCCACACTGAGAAAAATTTTACGACAACAAAATGGTTTTTGTAATTCCTAGTAGTGTTTTCAATATTTTTTACTAAACGTTTTGTATTTACAGCAAACCTTTTATGTAATGTCTCGCATTTATAAAACATTTGCTGTAAATACAAAACTTTTAGTAAAACATACTAAAAATACTACTAGGAACTATAAAAACCAATTTGTTGTCGTAATTTTTTTCTCAGTGCATTAGCATTTACATGCTAGTAGAAGAATCGATTTCTCGCACTAGACTCAAAAAGAGCTCCTTTATTGTTTCGATTTTCAATCACCCCTTCTTTACTGTTTCAGGTAAGCGTGTATTTTGGCGTTAGGTGCTAATAAAAAAGTGAGTAACTACAACTGGGAGAGGAGACTATGATATACTTGACTAGTTGCACGCTACTGGGGCAGCAGAGATGCAATGCAAGTTGTTCATCTTCCTACGCATCATCACAAATCTATTAAAATAACAGTTAGTTTGTTATGTGAAGATATTAGCAAATAATAATACGATGTCTTATTCAATTAACACGTCGTTTGGACCGCTCGTCGTGGGGAGCTCGTATTTGGGTTCGCATTAGCCAAAATATTCTATGCAAAGAGAAATCACTTCTAGTAATCACATTTTAGTTTGTTTTTATGATCTGTCGTTGAACTACTACACTACGCCTACATGATACGAAAATTGGCATTTGTGTGCGTTTCTTATTGGTATCAAGATTCAAATTGACCTGTTAGTTACTCTATAAAGAACATTTATAGAAGAGTTTAATTTATCACTTAACATATCTTTATAACGGTTACTAGCTGTTGCCTGCGGCTTCGCCCGCGTGGTTGTCAGTTATCGCGACCAAAAGTAATCATGAAATTTTTATCCCGTTCCCGCAACCCAGTTTTAGTTCGATTACTCCTAAGATATTCGTTTAAATTATATGGTGTAAAAGAGTAAAATAATTTGCATAAAATGCTTAAAGCCACTTATTTAAAATGATAAGGATTAATACCGTATTTGTGTAAATAGTTTACCAATTACCGTTTTATAATTGCCCATTTTATAATATGTAGTGATTCATATTCTGCTTTGGATTATTCATCGAAAATAACACTGTGCTTAATATTCCACTTTGCGAATGGAATGATACAAGCTTCCTTCCTCTTTCCCTTCCTCAAACCGAAGAATAGGTATTCCGTGGAACCTGTTGTTGGGTATTACGATCACTTCAGATTACATCACTATTTGCTTTCCAATAAATTGTATAAATCATAATAATTAAATATCTCGACGACAATAGCTCTATATTCCGAAACTTGTGTTCCAACGTTTATATTCCTTTATTATGTTAATTTTAAGATTTTAATCACAATAGGATGATTGTATAACTGTTTGTACAGCAATTGGTTGTTGTTGACACGTCGCGTCGTCGCTTGACGGATGAGTCAGTGTGGCCACTTGTGTTGTCTCAGCAAACAGCGCGGTTGTGGCCAAAACAGCCGTATCATGTGCGGGACACTTGCGAATATTGCGCGGATTAATTTATTGTTGTCTCGGCATGTGAGGCTAATTGTTGTCACCCTAGTTGCGCAGTGCAGGGTTGACAAATATGTATGAGACGGTGTAAAAATATTCAAACAAGCGAAAGATTCAAGTACTTCTCTTAAAAACATTGCTAGTTTAACATTAAGTTCTAAATCCTACAAATCACAAAATATTCATAGCTTCCCTCTAAGTAAGTAAAATATCTACGAAGCCATTATTAAATACCGACCACACGACAGGCATGATATATTAATTATTTTTTAAAATTATTATATTGCGATTCCAAAATGTTTCGAAATTCAGAGACAACCCTATATTAGACCACGTTTTAATTGTTAGTTAGGCCTTGATTAAGCGAATATTTCACATGACAAACGAAGCGTTGTGTATTAAATGATATTTATTCCCCCAGTTTTAACAATTTATTCTTTTAACCAAGATCGTGTGGGCTTTTATTCTTTGGGGAAATCCACCCGGAGCGCCTATACCTACTATCCTATTAATTTCATTTGAAATGTATGCCCGATTATTCTAGCTAGTAGAATAGGGTTGATTTCCCTGAAGGAACATATTGTAGGCTTTTGAATCAATTCAGTATCATTGTACCTACATAATATTATATTTACTCAAAAGTAGTTAGTGTAAGTGATAGCGTGTAGTAACGAAGACTAGGAGTGTAGCAAGACTGATGAGAAATGGCAGAATAATAAGCGAAGTACTAGGCTAGCAAGTGGAGTAACACATAACTTACATAGGCAGACAAAGAAAAATAATTTAGGTACACAAACAATTTATCAGAGTAAATGTAAGAAAAACATCCTGCTTATTTTGTAGGTACGTGTGTCATGTTGTGTGTCGTATGGTATCGCGAAACAAAAGATACCTACTCAGCAACAGTTGTGCAAGAGTTTTCATATGAATGCATAATTATATTCTTATTTCGCGTGTTTTGCAGTAGTTTTGTGATGTGCAATTATTTTCGAAAATTAATAGGTATGTACGCAGCACGTTTCTTCTTCCTTTTGGCAAGTTATTAGATCAATGGCTATGAACGATGATATCCATTTTCTCGATTGTGTTGTATTGGTGTTTTTTGTCTTTGTCGAAAAAAATATAGTTGCATCGCTTAATAAACCCATTTAATGTGTTATGTTCAAATCTCTGAATCATGCAGCAGAATCTTTTCCGTTGAATTTTGCTTACTAAGATCTTATACAGGTATAAAGCTTACAAATGTAAAAACCCCCGGTCAATGAACTCGGTTAAAGGGATCAAAATAGCGAATATCCATCATCCATGACTGGTCGCTCTCCACTACTCGGTATAAACCTCCTTTTGTCCGCGCCAACTATCACTATCCGGCTTATTTCATCGGGTGAGGAGGGATCTCCCGCGACATTTTTATATAATCGACCAATCTTGCTGGACAACCTACTTTAGTACTTACAGAGAATTCGTTCAAAGCTCCTTAGACCTAAAACCATGACCTATTTATGACAATTGGTCACTCTTCCTCACGTTGTGATGAGCACTAAGTAGGAAGTCCCAATTTCGGAGGTATCTGCGAGGGTCATTTGATAAATTTACAAGTGTCCTTTTAACTCAATATGGAAGTTGACAGAACAGAATACAGTAGTAATAATTTTATAATGATACTCGTAGTGAAACAAATACGCAACAGTGAGAAGCGGGATATACGGCTGGCTAATTAGTGATGGTGGTAAGTGTACCTTTAAAAAACAATCACTGGCTTAAAGTTGTCACCCCATCTTAAAGATGTCACCACAACATTACATTGTTTAATGGTGGCTAAACCACTTGAGAGATAAGTTGATAAGTATTGGAATAGTTCCGTGGGAAAGCGGAGGGATGTCAGGGCGGTTATCACATTACAGTTATTTATGGGTCTATAGGGGCGGCTAATAAGATTCATGTTGGTAGTTGTACCCCATTGTCGACCAAGTTTTGGGTGGGCGGATTATTTTTCTTTGGAATATTTTGCTACGGTCGGTAAACTGCTTGTAGCTATTTTTGTTGCACAAATAGGTAAGGGGACTAGAAAGAAGAAGAAGATATAAATAAATAATAAAATACGTGAGTTTGAGTAATAAAATAGAGCTTGACGATTTTAGACTGAAAGTTAGACTTCGGCTACATGAAGGGACTAGGTAAGTATAGGTATAGGTATCAGATGCTTGGTATGCCGCAGTTACATCATTATATTTAGCAAATACATGCAAAATTTTGAGATAGATGAATCATTGTGTGAAATGTAAATTTTATTTGCTTCCTAGCTTAAACGAACTATCCATCAACCCGTGGAATGTCCCAAAAAAGTCAGTAGATTTTCTTTGTATACCTATTATACTGAGCGAGACTTGATTAAGTAATATTGAACTGTATTTTATTTAAAACCTACATTGTATTCAATATAGGGTTCGTAAAACCTACATTCCAAGTTTTAGTGCTAGATACGAAATACGATCTTGATTCAAACAACCTACATTGGATATGTAGGGATCGTTGTAACAAAGTTGATTGAAATTTATACGCGCCTAGTTTGTGGAACACGGACAGTCTACCAATTAAAATAGCATCTGTAGCGGGTGAAGATTTGTACTAATTGTGTGATTTATTTTTACCAATTAATTAATGTTCTTATTGGAAGGAGTTGGTGGAATTAGGACTACTTGAAGGGTTTGGCCCAGATTGGTACAGAACGGGAGATATAGAAATAGTTTAGGAAAGCCTAGTTGGATAAATAACTGGCTAGAAATGTTCAAGTACTAGGTGATCATAAGATGTCTTCGATGTTTTCAATCCTTTAAAATTGAGAGTTACATGGGTATCGAATCACCTCGTTTACTGTCGATTAATCGTTTCAATTTCGCAAAACACAATCACTTTGTGTAATCCGACCATGCCCAAACAATAGTCATGTCGAAAACCCATTACACACATTAAAATAAACCATAAAACTTTTTTACAATCACCTCTTACGGCGAGAGATTTAAAACCATTATTTTTAATTTTATTGCTTCTATTTATACCATTACTTTATATTGATTGTTTGAAGCTGGTAATAATTCGTCTACTTGTAGCCCTAGGGGTGAGGACTTGCGCGGTGAGCGTGTGTTTCGTCCCTTTCAAGCGTGTGGAGAAAGGGGTGGGTGAGAAGGAGATGGGCATGCCGCGAGATTGATTCACGTGCTGCAGATGCTGTGGAGACGTGCATGCTGAAGGGAACCAATGTATTTTTTATTTGAAAAGGGCGTTATACATTGCTTGCAATTTCCCTTATAAATAAAACGTTTAGGACGCCTGATTTAGCTGCTCACGCGGTGGCCGGCAAAATGTTTGTGTTAAAGACTAAAAACGAATCCAATTGCAGGATTATTTCTGAATTGGTACAAAATACCAATAAAATTAGAGTTTTTACCAAGGTAACAGATTCCAATAGGAGATTTATTGCGTTCAGATTTTAAGCAGATAGATAATTAAGTAGAGACAAGGTCAGTATAGACAGCAACCTGTCTAATGTACTACATACGAATTAGACCAGTTTTTTGTTCATTTATTTCCCGATAGCTGATATTTATTTACAAAATAATTTGATCTTGACACCACAGACCACAGAAAATATGCAATAATTAAGTTTGAAGTATTAAAATGAATATTTATCTAATCAATTTAAGTAGGTTCCATTTATACTTATAAAAATAAAATGTTCTTGTGGATGTCGTGAACGGTCCAGGCAGGTCGCACGATCAATAGCCATTGTTTAAGGCTGATGAAATCAACGGCTTTGTCTTACTCCGGTATCTTTCATTATGAACCTCACGCGTCAAAGGGAATTTAAATGTAACGGTAACGCACGACTCTTGCATTAAGGTCATAATCGACATGCAAAACGCGACGCAACCTCAATGGCCGACCTTAAATCCTGAACTTGACCTTCCGCTGGTTCCCTCCAGCATGCCACCGTCCACTTTCCCAGATGTGACCGTACTCTCCGTACTCCTCGTACATTATTAGTACGCGCCGCGCCGCCGCTGGCTCCGTACCGCATGCCGCCATCCCTGCAATATTTATATCCGCTTTCGGGGATGATCACAAATAGAATGTTGTGAACCGGCCTTAACTTACAAACGGTTGTAAAGTGGTTAGTGATGTGTTCTAAGATTTATACAACTAGATTTATTATAGAGAATTGTTAGCTATTGATAGTGCACCGTAGTTATAGGTACTACGAGAAAGGTAAGATTGTTTACACTTTATTTATAATTGATATCTTTTGGAACCATCTGGACTTATCGTTCTTTGTAGGGATAGGTATTTTCCTATAAAGTATTCCATCATGGAGAATTGAGACATAATATTTATGTAATAACTCACTCATCTTATTTTATGTATTTTTTAATAGTTACTATTATTATGTGAACGTGTAGGTAAGTATGTAATTGCGTTCCGTTCAAACGCTGCGGTGTGAAAGAAGCACAATTTTTTTACAATGCTTACAAATTGGTATTCTTAGTGTAGACGTACTAGGGCCTCAAAACTTTGTTTAAGAAACTAATGAGGTCTCCCTGGTTCCCTGATAACAAATAACAAGTACTAAGGTATCATAAATCTGGAGTACTTCATAGTTTATTTAACCTTTCAAACCCTGGTCTATATTTAGCTAATCTTATTATAATTTGATAGGATAACGTAAACAGAATAAACTCAAGGAAAACTCAAGGAAAACATAGGAAGAAAACAGATTTTCTCTGCGCACTGATAAGCTGTTATCTGGAGTTAATGTGCGTGGAGTTATAGTTGTATTGTGACGTGTCGTGTACACTGATAACACGAAGGTACTGAATTAAGATTTGTAAGATTTATTTATTGTAAGATTTTCTTTTGTATTTTCAAGTCTATCACCATAGATCATAGACATAATATAGAAATTATTTGCTATGGAAATATGCTATGGCTATCTATGGATAAGTATAGGTACTTATCCACAGAATTATCCGCCTTTCTGTCATGCTGTCTATATTTTTTAAGCTTCAATAAAACACTAACCTTATAAGGTTCAATGGAATGAGTTTTTAATTAATTATGTAATTAATAGGTACCAATTGCGTGCGAAATACCAATTGCTTATGCAAGCCTAGTAATTATTGACAGTTCTACTCCAGTTATGATTTCCTAGTATTCTGTATACTCCACTGAATTTCCTTTTCACATTGTCTTTTATGGACTAGGGTATAATCATGGGGAAGAGATTGCTTTGGCACATATAAAATTAGCTCCGAGCGTTGAAAAGAGAGTTTGACACGTTTCTCGATATCGCTAGGTGCTGGCTCTGTTTTACATCATGATGTATGAACAAGAAACTGAACCAGGCATTGTTCCCGTCACGGCCACCATCTCCAATTTCCCAATATACTTCTACCACGAATTCGAAGTTAGCAACATAATGATGTGAATGTTATTGGTAACGGAGAGACCCAATACTCGGCTCCGTGGTCTGAACTCTGAACAACGGTAGTTCTTTTGGTAATAAATAATGAACAATTTATTGTCGGCGGCGCATTGTATTTATCACGAGCAGGGCTTGTTCCCGATCCGATCAGTGTATTGATCGGATAGGGTTACCACTAAGTAAAATGTAGTTTGCGTTTATCATGATATTTAATTTAGGTACTTATTGGACACTTACCCGTTTTTTATTTACGTGTTAACACACGTTTTTAAAAGTTGTGAATTTTGGAAATAATTTGGGAGCATTATGTACTAACTTTGTTATGGTCAATGATTTTTATGATCCACTCAAGTCTACACAAAAGTCAAACACTCCATTTTTATAAATACATATTTGGCAATCAAACTTTTATCTGCAGAGAATACAGAAAACATGTTGTTTTTGTAATAAAATTACAACTTGTCGATTAACATCAAGCTGCTAGTGCGGGTGGCGTAAAATGCACACGTTTATTGAATAAACATACTGGCGGTAACCCTGCACCGTTCCCAATCAGTGTTATGTATCGGCCGAACAATGCTGTCATTATGATTGTACAGTTTTGTTGTGGCCACATTACACTGGCCATTTTAATTACGTGTTGAACGCGCTCGTAGCGGATTACGTATTGTGGATGAAGGCTGTTGACATCCGACACCAGCAGGACAGGCGCCTGAGGTACGAGCCCGAGCTTTTACCAAAATTATGGGCCATTGTTATTGAGCTATAATGAGGATGATGCACGACTCAGTACAATGTCACTTGTAGTACTTGTATGTCCTTCTAGTGTGTTTTGTTGAGGCCATAAGCTCAACTCTACATTGTGGCCATCCATAAATTACGAAATTTCATGATTTTTAGACCCCTCCCCTAGTCACATCTGGTCACATTTGCGAGACTCCCCCCCTCCCTGTGTGACATCACATATTTTTACAATTTTAAGAATTTTTCAAATTATGTTCGTTAAAAATTCTTATATCGGTTTTAATACTCAGATATATTAGATTTTAAATGTGACGTCACAAAACTTAGGACCCCTCCCACCCCCTTGTCACACAATGTCACATTTCATTAACCCCCTCCCCCTTTACGTGTGACGTAATTTATGGATGGCCCCCAAAGTACCATCATGGTGCACCTCTGTTTAACCTTTGGGAGAATATGAGCTTGATGTTGTAAAGTCTTTTACTATTAACTTAATCAAAGTGTAGAGTCTAGTCAGTCCGAATATTTAACAGGTCCTAAAATTTTGCTCAGATGTGTCAGCTGTCAAGCGAGGCTACGTCAAACGATACACATTTTTCCAGTAATTCGTTTAGCATCTGCCATCTGTAGCTCTACCACTTGTTTTCAGCACGATAGTCGCTTGCGTCGACGTAAATATTTGTCTGGCAATTTGTACGACGCTTTTCGGTCACTCGAGAAACTAACAATTGCCAATCACATACCTATTTTTTAATTTGGTGCTAGAGACTATAGAGATCTCTCGTAAATGTATAAATTAATGGTACTAGAGCCTCTAGTAGCGTTCAGCGTCTCTTCATAAAAAAATTGTACTCGACTTTTGAATCTTTTGTTTCTCAGGACTATTCCATTCACCACACGTATCGAACATTACCCTCGGAACATTTACCGATTGGTATTCAAACGATCCGATTATTTAGGGATCGATTAATGTTTGACGCTCTATTAATCGATTCTGTGGCGAATCGTTATGTTATTGTTTTATCGTTTCGCGTATTCCCACGGTGCGGTGTTTACCTGTCATAAAGTTATCTTTATGATTTAACAGATGAAGTTGTTTGATTGTGCAATTGTTATGACGTATTATATTCGTTCTTTAGTGAAAGTATGAATTTAAATTATATGTAGTCAACACTGTTATTCTGTTATTAAAAATTTAAAGTCAAATATTATTTAGATCTACGAGGGCACTTACAATTTGACATTTTTAAATGCGAACGCGGCCTCGACTCTGAAGATCCGGCAAGAATCGCAGCGGGCTTGTCTTCTTTTTACTTTTAGTATTTTTGTTTGTTATGAAAATGGTTTATTAAATAGATAATCACATAACATGGTTCATGTTGCACACTAAGAACAAAAGACAAGGAATACGCTGGATGCGGGCAGCGCAAGACCGGTCATTGTAGCAAACCTTGGGCGAGGCCTATGTCCAGCAGTGGACGTCTTTCGGCTGAGATGATGATGATACGTACTTTTCACATTCATGATAAGATAAAATTCGAGAAAGTTCTACCAAAAACATTGTCCATTATTTTTTTATTAAAGTTCGTGATGTTTCCGTCCATAAACCATGCAATATCAGCCGAAATCAATTATCTCACATCGAAGCGAACACTCAAGTAATTTACACGCTCTATTTATTTTAAAATTTTGACTCATTCTAATACCGAGTGAAAATTTCACCGTCTAATGCTTTTGTTTATAAATACTGTTCGAAGCTCTTCAGTTATCAACATTATAAAAAAAAAAACATACAGTCGAATTGAGAACCTCCTCCTTTTTGAAATCGGTTTAAAATATAAATACAAGTATAACTTAGCGTGAGCACTGCCATGCCCATTGTATCTAAGCATGTTTCCGACTGATCCAGTTAACTCAAGGCATAATAGAGTTACCAGGCTATCAGATTCGCGGAGGTGGTAGAAAGAAATGCGTGAGCACGGAGCATGAAATTCGGACTCGTGTGTACCGAGATGAAAGCCGCGATGCACATTACCTGCCCACCGTCTATCACTCGAGTTTCTTTTCGTTGAGTAATCGCTAACTTAATTGTTTCATAGTGGGTTGTTTTAATGGCACGGCGGCACTACTCTTTCTGTATAAATGCAATAAATTTACTATTAGAAAAGTAAAAACTATGTCATTCATAAATTGCGATCGAGTGTTGTGGTCAGTTTATCGAATTAGACAAATAATTTTACTTTCGTACGTAAGATAAAAATAAAGGTATTGAATGCGACGAGATCAATAAAAACTTTAATTAATTAATTCCAATAGCCAAACAAATTAAATATCAATTAATAGTTACTTAATTGGTTCCGCTAATTGAGTGTTTGTTTATTGAATGTGGCTCCTCGGTGATAAATGAGTCAGTCACGGTTGCGCAAGTTGCGGGAAGAACTGCAGCGCTATAGTTAGCATTATTTGTTTTGATAATATCCCGACTAGCCACAGTAGGGTTACCACCACCTGCTACATTTATTCAAACTTACGAGTTTTACAAGTTTATTTGTAAGAGTCAGAACTTATCAATTGTATTAAAATGATAATTTTGGAAGATTCCGCTATTAGTATGAATTTACTGTTGCTATTTCAGATTTAAATGGTTATCTCGAAGAGTATCTCGGGATTTTTATTAAATGACATCTTCTAAAATGTATGGAACCACATTGGAAATTTTGGTTTCGAAAATCATTTGTACGTGTCGGCTGAAGACATGTACCTGGGAAGCTATGTTTGGATAAAATGTTTGTAAAATACAAATATTTCATGAGGTGTCATAGATAAAGTGTAGTTAAAAGTGACGTAGAGAACTCGGCAACCCTAGCGTACGTGTAAAAAGCTAAATGGCCGGCGAGCATGTCCCGCGCACACTTGAATGCGCGCACGCGCAGGCACAACGCAGCACAGCGCAGTTAACGTATGATCCGATTGCAGTTATTGAGTGCGGTGCCGCACTGTAGGCTGAAAATCGGGTTTCGAAGACATAGAAACTGAAATTATGGTATGTCACTTTTTTGACTTGATATAGATTCAGTTGATCAATACTATACTACAAAATTAATATGAGACAATAGAATGTAAAAATTAACGAGTTATAATTTTTTTAAGAAAAAATTGTATGGAGATGACATGAAAAATGAGGATATCTCTGGAATCGCATGGTTGGCCGTTATATCCTTACACACAAAAATAGTACTATTTTTTTATGATTTTTTGACATACTTCATATTGCGGTACCACTTGCGATTTTTTTTTAAAAAATCGTCGAAATTTTAAATTATTTTTTTTACATTAATGGCCCGTTTTAATGCTTAAATGCTTCAAAATCAATCAATATCAATCAATTTTATTTACACCATAGGCCAAAATAGTCTAAGATATCATAAAAAATGATTTTCAGACCTAAGTGGAATATCTCATAACAATAAAACTAGTAATAATTCCAGGATTAAAAACAGTTGTACTAAACTAAATACTTAATCTAAACTTGTTCATCACCATCAGATCCCACTTTGGAATCAGGCTTTACAATAGGCATTACATCTAAGAACTCTATGGGAGGTTTCTGATCCTGAAGGTTAAGTAAGTCTAGAGTGTATTTAAAGTATGTCTGTCTCTTATGGGTATCCAGTCTCGTTCTTATCGAAGTTATAAGAAGATCAGAAGAGAGGATAAGCATATTGAGGAGATCATCGTTAGATGCTTGCCTGCTCTTCTTCTTCGCATTTATATTCAACAACAGATGCAATATTTTATGACCATCACGTTTCAGAAGCATTGCTGCTGAATATGCTAATTCAATAGGGTTATAGTTCAGTTTTTTGAAGGAAAACAAAGAAGTTGTCATGAATGAAAAAACTAGAATGGATAATGAAATCCAGGTTTTAAGCATATTTATGACCTCTTTGATTCTGCTAAAATTAAATGGTGTGTGAGATACCATATGGACGAATCCGAAACCCTGATCATCTACGTATTGTCGTCCAGTGCAGTTCAATTTTTTGAAGGAAAACAAAGAAGTTGTCATGAATGAAAAAACTAGAATGGATAATGAAATCCAGGCTTAGGTTCCTTCAAAACACCAAGAAAATGAGGTTATTAATGATGACAATGATAAACGGCAAAATTTGTACGTATCTTTCTGAAGCCAAATCAAATACAGCCTGCTACCTGTGTTTGGCCAAGCCTACGGAAATGAATAACTTAAATACTGTTTCGTCAAAAACCGTGTGTATGAGTTTGGGTTATCATCACTATATGCCCGCATTAATGTGATTGAATGTCTTGTACCTCGATTTCAAGAAGTGGTCTACGCGAGGAGAAAATCAAAAGAGATATTACAGACAAGGAAAAACTTATCCAAGATAGTTTTTTAAGATGATCTCAATCTTTTGTTTGACATCGTTAAGCAAGGATCAGGCACTATTAACGATGGAAACTTAGCACGAAGGTTTTTTGAGTTTCCTGACAAAACTGCAGCGGTCACTGGATTAGATGAAGACCTGATCCGCACGTTTGCTGTGATTCTGCAGGCTATCACATCTGGAGGGGTTATAGATGTGCCTAAATTTAAAGAATATACCAAAATAACCGCGGAAAAATTCGTGTAACTATATTATTGGTATTATATGTCGTCGACCATCTACAAGTTACTTATTCATGGAGGAGATGTAATAGCAGAAAATGCCATTGTTCCAATTGGGAGTCTTTCGGAAGAAGCTTCAGAGGCACGAAACAACAATTTTAGGAGGTTTTGAGAATACCATTCGAGGAAGAAGAGCAGGCAAGCATTTTATTTATTTATATTTATACTTTAAATAAACTCTAGACTTACTTAACCTTCAGGATCAGAAATCAGAAACCTTCCATAGAGTTCTTAGATGTAATGCCTATTGTAGAGCCTGATTCCAAAGTGGAATCTGATGGTGATGAACGAGTTTAGATTAAGTATTAAGTTTAGTTCAACTGTTTTTAATCCTGCAATTATTACTAGTTTTATTGTTATGAGATATTCCACTTGGTCTGAAAAAAATTTTTTTGATGATAACTTAGATATTTTGGCTATTGTGTAAATAAAATTGATTGATATTGATTGATTTACACATATTGGAAGCATTTAAGCATTAAAATGGGTCATTAACGTAAGAAAAAAAAATAAAAAATTTCGTCGATTTTTAAAAAAAAAATCGCAATTGGTATTGCAATATGAAATATGTCAAAAAATCACAAATAAATAGTACAATTTTTGTGTGTAAGGATATAACGGCCAACCTTGCGATTCCAGAGATATCTTCATTTTTCATGTCATCTCCATACAAATTTTTCTTAAAAAAATTATAACTCATTATTTTTTACATCCCATGGTCTCATATTAATTTTGTAGTATAGTATTGAACAACTAAATCCATTTCAAGCCAAAAAAGTAACCTATCATAATTTCAGTTTAAATGTCTTCGAAACCCGATTCTCAGCCCACAGTGTGCCGTTCAGTGTTACGCCCGTTATGTTATGGGTTACGCTGCCGTTGCACTATTGTTGACCCGTACATTCTAATTGTCATTCAATTTTCTGTCACCGCCTTGATTAAATTCGTCAAAGAAAATTATTTAGTTTTCCCCAGGCGGGACTGGCCGAAAGTCAAACCTCGGCGCCTTCGTTGTTACGTACGTACGTTTATGCAGGATCGTCCTGCCTACCCCCAGTATTGGCAATACTGGGATAGTAGGAGTGTAGGTCCTATGTCCGTTTCTAAACTTTTTATGAAGCATGTAGAACAAATAATGCATGAGTACATGCTTCATCAAGAATCTATTATCCATGAAATGATATAATGATTATGTTAGTAAAGCGTGTCGATTAATTAAATAATCCTCCCGACGGAATCGGCGTTCGGAACACGAAATGCGGGCTAATTAGTTGCGCACTAGAGTGCCGCGCCGCGCGCCCGCGCAGCCGAGCCGGCTCGTTGCGGGAACTCGTTGCGCACATCACTACGTAAATATGCGGGGTTGTCCCTACTCACTGCATTGTATCAAGTAGGTCATTAGGAGGTACCTACCGATAATCGACTTATCCGAACTTGGGGAATGAGGTGTTCGGATATTCTTAACATTTTCGGATTTTACGAACTGTATTTATTGCAATCTGTCTTTGCCATGTTGGATTGGAATTTTAAATATGTATTTTGTAAATTATTCTAAGAACTTATAATGGTATATTACGTGCAAGTTTCAATTTAGTATAACGTTTGTTTTAAATTTATTTAATATGTATTAGTTATATATATACGTACTATATCAACCAGAACCTTTGTATCGGTGGAAATTTAGGAGAATCTTATTCATTCTTCCACTGCAGACAAAAATCTTTACCGTGGTATAGGTACTCAATATGCTTTTTAGGGTTCCGTACCCAAAGGGTGCCAACGGGACCCTATTACTAAGCCTACGCTGTCCGTCTGTCTGTCTGTCTGTCTGTCCGTCCGTCTGTCTGTCAGCGGGCTGTATCTAACGAACGGTAATAGCTAGAGACTTGAAATTTTCACAGAATGTGTATTTCTGTTGCCGCTACAACAACAAATACTAAAAATAAAATAAAACTTAAAAATAAAGGTGGAAATACTAAAAAATCTATTTAATTTATACGGTGGTACGGAACCGTCTATGCACTGAGAAAAAAATAAACTAAAAACCCATTAATTCCAACTAAAATCGAAGTAATACGTACGACAACAAACGGGATTGTAATAACGGCAAATCGACTTTAGTTATTGCGTTTTGTAACTACAAGTAAACATGCAATTGGACGTTACTAATTGTTTTGTGATACGGGTAATTGGTTTTTACTAATTCGTTTTGTTTATGATCTTGCAATTGGTTATTACTAACCGTTTTGTCATTGATAAATACTAATAACTTTGTATTTCGAGCAAGTGATTCATGTAATACCTAGCTGTGAATTTACTAAACGTTTAGTAACTACAACTAATTATTTGTGTGAATCCTAGCTTCCTATTAGTAATTATTACTAAACGTTTTGTAATGTCAGCAAGTGTGTTATGTAAGTCCTAGTTTCCTATTAGTAATAATTAGTAAACGTTTAGTAATAATTACTAATAGGAAACTAGGATTTACATAACTCGCTTGCTAGAATTACTAAACGTTTACTAATTATTACTAAACGTTTTGTAATGACAGCAAGTGTGTTATGTAAATCCTAGTTTCCTATTAGTAATAATTAGTAAACGTTTAGTAATTCCAGCAAGTGAGTTATGTAAACCCTAGTTTCTTATTAGTAATAATTAGTAAATTTTTAGTAATGCCAGCAATTGAGTTTTGTAAATACTAGTATTCTATTAGTAATAATTAGTAAGTGTTTTGTAACTACGGCAGAAAATTTATGTAATTCCTAGAATTCCTTTTAGTAATTTTTACTTAACGTTTTGTATCTACAACAGATGAGTTATGTAATTCTACCCAGTTATTTTTAGTAAAATTTTGTTATTACAGCAAGTCAATAGCTGGGTCCACGCCGATTAAGCATTGCTTGCAATTATCTTTGTATGATTAGAGGTTAGCCAGCGAACAAATTACTGATTGATGTTCATTTGTCACATTAGTAGTTTGTTTGCTGGATGAAATAACCTCTAATCATCAAAAGATAATTGCCAGTTATACTCAATCGGTGTGGGCCCGGCTATTGACTTGCTGTAACAATAAAACTTTTATTAAAAATAACAGGTCCAGGAATTGGATAAATCATCTGCTGTAGATACAAAACAATTAGAAAAAAAACACGGAATTCTAGGAATTATATAAACCAAAACATACTGTAGTTACAAAACACAATATACAAATTACACAAAAAACATCACAAAAATAATTGCTGAAACATTTATAAACAAAGGGTGTAGGAACAATCTAATATAAATGAAAATAATCTTTTTATACGATTAAACAAGTATTTATTTTATCATCACATAGTATAGGATTGTCCTTAAATACATATATGACCACCACTGTATATCGAATATAAGTTATATATATAAGTATATAAGTTGGTTTTTAATTGTTATGTTTTTGCAAATCTTGACTACTTGCAGAAGAAATTCTTCACAAGACGAAAAATCCCTCTTAACTCAAGGTAGAATTGAGGGGATATTAAATGAGACTCAACGAAATTTATTGGTGAGGCTGTTGATACTGCCTATATTTGAGAACAACCCAAACCCAGTTTTGAACAAATTCTTCTTACTCACTTAAAATCATTCTAGTGTACCCAACGCTTTCCTTGAGGTCGTAACTTTAAGATTTCAGTTTGAATGAGTTGGAGAGAGACGGATAGAGTAATCCTACGAAGTGTGAGCAGATAGTGACGCCACTTTCACTAACGTATGAGACGTGTGAGAGAGTGTATTTTGCTTCGTTTATTTCACCGAGCCCGTAATAAGTAGTCCAAATCCAAATTACAAGCAATCATGTCAAATAAACGAAGCAAAATACACTCTCTCAAACGTCTCACACGTTAGTAAAAGTGGCGTCACTACCTGCTCACACTTCGTAGAATTACTCTCTGTCTCTCTCTAACTCATTCAACAAGTCTGAAGCGATTTGGGTTATGAAGCCGTCCCTCACTTCCGACATCGAAGGCTTCCAGGCTGGTTTACGCTTTTCTTTTAGTGGCACGCTTGATGTTAAGTACGGCAAGAGTAGAAGAGCTGCGTTATTGATCCCCTCTGGACAGTCTGGATCTAAAATTAAATAAAGGTAATATAATATACACATCATTCCGACCAGATTGTCTCAGTTGGCGAATCTGGGACCCTCCGAACAGAAAGCAGGGTCTTTCTGTTCGGAGGGTCCCAGATTCGAATTGATTGTAGTACAGAAGTGTCGCCTCGTATAGCCTCAGATCAAATAAAATTGTCCGTCTGTCTGTCAGCTGGTTGGCCTGGCACCGAGCGCTGGCGGTAGTGTTGCAAAAATAGTCAACAATGGTCAAAAATGGTCAAAAAGTGGTCAAAAATAGCAAAAAATAGTTAAAAATAGTCAAAAATAGTCAAAATTATCCAAAAATAGTCAAAAATATCCAAAAGTAGTCAAAAATATCAAAATATAGTCAAAAATATCCAAAAATAGTCAAAAACATCCAAAAATAGTCAAAAATAGCCAACAATAGTCAAAAGTAGTCAAAAATAGTCAAAAATATCCAAAAATAGTCATAAATAGCCAAAAATAGTCAAAAATAGTCAAAAATAGTCAAAAGTAGTAAAAAATATCCAAAAATAGTCAAAAATATCCAAAAATAGTCAAAAACATCCAAAAATAGTCAAACATATCCAAAAATAGTCAAACATATCCAAAAATAGTCAAAAACATCCAAAAATAGTAAAAGATAGCCAAAAAACGTCAACAATAGTCAAAAGTAGTCAAAAATATCCAAAAATAGTCAAAACATCCAAAAATAGTCAAAAACATCCAAAAATAGTCAAAAATATCCAAAAATAGTCAAAAATATCCAAAAATTGTCAAAAATATCCAGAAATAGTCAAATATATCCAAAAATAGTCAACAATGTTCAAAACTAGTCAACAATGTTCAAAAACAAAGACTTACCATTTGCTGTAGCTAAATATTTTTCTATGGTTTGCTTAATGTCTTTATCATGCACACTCTTGCTTTTCTTCTTAGCAAGTCCAAAAATATTTTCACGCAGGGGAACAATATTGGTAAACAGGGCATCACATCCTCGTAGAGCACCTTAAAATCGTTCATGAGCAGTTGAAAGCCAGTTGGGCGCTTCAAAACAGGGTACTCAGTGAAATATTCTTGTACGCTGCCACATCCGGAGTAATTTACACTTAATCGTTAGGTAGCGGTCGCATTCCAGTTTTCTTCCACAAGATGCCAAGGCTCAAGTGAACAGTGTAACCAGTCGAGCTTTTCAGCTATTACCCCAGAATCTACAAAAAAATACTCTGTTAGGTTCATATCCATTTGTTTTATGTACAAGTTCATTACCTACTCAATTTATATCTATTTATATATACTATTATAAAGCTGTACCTGGGCTACGAGTTTTTGGTTGACCAGGCGTCAATTAAAAACTACAAGACCGACCAACATAGGTAGTTATTAAAGTATTTAAAGCCGGCCATACAACCAACAGTATACCAGACAGGTAGTTAGGGCAAAAAAGGTTCATGGAAACAAAGATATTCAGATACTGCAAATAAATAAATTAGAACCTTACCTATAGTGCAGTGCTTCTGATATTTGCCGAAATATAGGGAGTGTAATATAGTGCAGGCGATTCCTTTTGAAAGATTTCCTGGATCTCTAAGGACCAGTCGAGCAGCTGTGTGTTGCTTATTTGAATATTTGGGTTGTCCTCAAATATAGGCAGTATCAACAGCCTCACCAATAAATTTCGTTGAGTCTCATTTAATATCCCCTCAATTCTACCTTGAGTTAAGAGGGATTTTCCGTCTTGTGATGAATTCAATGTTTTTAGAACCTGAAATATAAACAAAAATAGAATGTAAATTATACCTACATAAATAGTATTAGACTGTGTTTGTATAGTTACAAGTTATATACTGTCCTCTGGAGTTATCTCTTTTCGTTTAAAAGAAAGAAACCTCCGTCAGACGGACAGACAGACAATTTTGGCACAACAATAGGTCGATTATAGCTACATGTGTGATGCACTTTATTATCAGTAAAGTGCTAAACAAAGTGACCAGTAGATACATAGGTACATGAAAAAATAAAAATACTGCTATCTTTAGGCTATAGCAATACAGTCCTATTATCATTGTTGGTGCGTTGAATGAATCAATAATAGTAATGTTAGTAGGTAGGTACCTTTCTCTCACCAACAACACTGGTTTCGTTAGTTTTTGGATTTTGAGGACTGAGGGCCGATACTTCTTTCTTCCACTTCCGAAATCCGGCCCTATCGCCGGGAATAGGGATTTAATTTTGTCATGCGAAAGCAAACGCAACATCCCGGCGTTGACTCTGCCATCTTCATACAATAAAATAAAGAACACTCAGAACAAAAATAACTAATATTGCCAATATTGGGAATTACCATGAAGTTATCAAACCCACCGCGCCGCGGTGCACGGAGCGGCCACGCACACAGCCACGGCTACGTTTTGCAAGAAAATGTATGGATGACGTCATTTCGTGCGCAGCCTCACCGTGCGCCGCGGTGGATACCATTCCATACATTTTCGTGCAGACCGAAGCCCACGACCCATGTGCTTAGCGTGTGCGTGGCCTCTCCGTGCACCTCGGTGGGTTTCCGCCCTTATGTAGGCACACACGCATGCCATGAACAAAGATTTAAAAACTTCATTGGCTTACCTTCAGGTATATACCAGCTGGTCAATAGATCTTCAGTTGCACCCGGCAGGCGCATACACGACACACAACCTGGTGTGCCGCATGGCATATAAGTTCCTTTTTGCATGGCACTACAACAAGAGATTCATGATGGTATAAAAAAAAAAATGGCGCCAGGCGAGGCGACGCGACGCGTAATGGCGCGAAGCCGGGATTGTTTTTTTTTTTTTTTTTTTTATAAGATTAGAAGCCGGGATTGTATGTAGATGTGTTGCCAACAGTTAAGCTAAACCTCAACCAGATTTTTTTCCCTTTTTTTTTTAAATCATCCCACAAAGATTACATTTTGCTACTTTAAAAGTAGTACTGTCAATAGCTTGCAGCCAGTCTTTTAAATTTAGGTCTTGCAGTAAATAATCCCGAACGAAACTTTTGCGAATATTGTGGGTTTGGCACTATAATTACTCATGAATGAAAGCGAGAAAATAAAATAATGCGACACACTGAGCATCACAGCCAACGAACAAGACTAATTAGTACTACTTAGTTGATTCTTAAAGGGGAATCTGAATTCTACTACAAAATCTACTAGGCGCTAAAAGCAATATTTCGCCAATACAGAGGAGCTAGACACCATCAGTTTTAGTGGAAATTTCACTGAATTGACAACACCGACAGATGCAGTCACGCGTCGAGATACCAACATAATGGCATCCAAAAAAACACAAAATAGTAAATATAACGATAAAAATGCGCTAAATTGAGTGCAAAATTATATAAAATGCTTTAAACTTTAGTTTAAAACAAATTATTTTTGTTAGCCATGGCTAAAACAATGATAATAAGATAATAATGAGATTTTCGCGGTATAAAACGCAACGGCCCTTACGTTGGTAGCACGGTTTAAACTCGCCGAGACTCGCTCGAATTGTTGCGTTCCGAAGCTACAATTTAATGGAAAAAATTCCGTTAAATAAATTATTATTATTATTATCTTAGAATATCAACATGAAATATAGGTTTAATCGTTTACTTTATGTTTGATTAGTTTTGTATAGAGTGTAAGTAACTCTGTCTGTCTGAAGCTTTCACGATTAAACCGCTGAAGCAATTTTGATGAAATTTGGTAAATAGGCTACTTTTTAAATTTAACGCGGACAATATCGCGAGCAGAAGCTAGTTACGTAATAACGTCTTTCAGGGTCATCAGGTGACATTACTGACACACACATAATAGACGCTTGAAAGGCAATCCTGACTAAGCGACATATAGGCCGATATTGAGTTATACAGGGTTATTGATAAAACACTACCTAATAACTATGTCCCATATGAATGTGATACCTACAGCCTGAAATGCTTTATAGAACATGTAAATAAATAATGAAGACCATAGCTACCTACGTTACACTACGTTTTATTTTTTAGATTTTGATGATTTTTCAAAATTTGCCATGGAGATAGGTAGCATAAGTATGATCTGGGTCAGGTTACAGTATAAATTTTATCCCGGGAAATGGATGAGTAGGTATGGCCGTGTCTGTGATGTTTTTGGAAAAGGTCTTTCTGCCGCGCAGTAGGAAGTACCTACAACATTACTTAAATACCTAGGTACCTATCGTTGATTACAAGCTCTTTTGAAAGGAGAATTTCTGGCCTGGACTTTCATTGCTGGGCCAAATTTGTAATAAGGCTTCCTAATAGGGTCCCGTTGGCACCCTTTGGGTAGGGAACCCTAAAAATATATAAGTACATATGTATCTACCTACTTACTCAAAAATTCATTTATTAGCGTATAGGTAGGTACTTACTAAATATTTTATTAAAGCTCTAAAATTACTAGGCAAATGTTTGGGATTAATAAACAAATAAGTATTACAAAAAAAATATTGTTTCAACGGAAATGACAAAAATGATTTGTATTATCGTTATTGACAGCTGGGATATTACAAAGAAAATGTTTTATCATATTGCTGTGATTACAAATCACTTGTTATATCGTTTGGGAGTTAATAAACACATGTGTATTACATTTTTTCCATGTAAATTACAAACACTATTTATTAATTCCCTCATATTTTCATAGCGCGGAGCGCCTGATAGATTTTAATAACAATAACTTCAATTCGCCGGTTGTTTGTTAGTTCTTCGAAGTTAGGCGTGACTCAAAGCGTGACTAAAAATAGAATAAATCCCGTAAAATAGAATAAATCCCTGATGCCTGATGAGCACACATGCATACACATGCGAGTCCGGTCCACCACGCTGACCTAGTACGGTTGGTTGGTGGTTGGCGGTCTTCGTTTTTTTTTTTAAACTGTTTAGGTTTTCACAGATATGCAGGAGTTCTCACGATTTTTTCCTTCACCGTTTAATCAAAGTAAAAAAAAAATCGCTCATGAACTGGATTCGAAGCCGGGGTTTGAACCTACGACCCGTGTGTGCAAATCTAGCGTTCTATCAACTTGGCTATCACTGCGTCCGATTTACTAAATAAAATTATTGTAAATACAAAGTGGTTTAATAAAAACACGTACATTAGTGTTGTTTCATTGAATTTATTAAACCTTTTCATAGAATCTAGTAAATTTTGTAATAACGCCAATTTTCGTCAAATACTAAAGTCGATTTGTTGCGATTACTTACTGAGCGTTGTTATTATTGCTAAAACCCCTTAATTTATACTAAATTTTATTTGGAATTACAAATAGTGGCATTACAAAACGAATTAGTAATTATAGCAAACGAATTTCTCTCAGTGTGTGCGAGTCCGACACGCACTTGGCCGGTTTTTTTAATCTGACAGCCCTACAAATAGGCCAAACCTGCTATCAACGGTTATGTAAACGCTTTCAGCGGGTTTTCACCGCGGCTCGTACTTCACATAGCTTGCATGCGTGAACAGGCTTCCTGACTTTTTCAGGCTGGCAACTTTTAATTATTGAGCCTGCTTTTTGTGGAAATTAAAACCAGACACGAATTTCCTGAATACTTTTCTATACAGAAATTGATTGATTAGGTAAAATAACGGTTACATTTTATAGTGGCGTTGTGGCGCTTTCATAGTAGCCGTCGCGACTCGAATTTACTTAAATCTTTTCTCAAAAAGTATATTGCAATAGCTAAAAAAAAATCATTATCCAATCACAATATCATAAAGATACGAAAACCGAATGTCCGATGGATTTCGATTGTGAGATCTGAAAATTTTTGGTCAACGTTTCGTACATTGATTAACGGAATCGCATCAAGGTTTCATATTAACGTTCCTATTCGAATGTAATTTTAACGGAACAATCACTCGTAGCCTGACATAAAATATGCTAAATGCTTACAATCTATAATTGCTATTAAAAACTATTTTAGTGGTAATTTTAATTATGTGCAACACAAAAGCTTGCGCCAATAATTGGTACAATATCATTTATCGAATGAATTTCGTCAATTATCTGTGGTTTCGTGTAAGTAGCTACTCATGTTTCGCAACGAGTGGCGAATATGGCGATACCACGTTTAATATTAATTAACCTTATTAGTGATTGTCGGGGTTGCCCTTGCTTGTTTCAAGTGACATTTTCAAAGCTGGCCGGCGCGGGCGCACAGACCCGCGTACAGATCTGGGCCAGCGTGCGCACGCGCACCGTGGCCTACGATCACTAGGGTTACCAAATAATAAAAGTATATCTTTGGTTTCTCGTAGAGACGAACGGGACCCTAGAAAAGACTACATCGATGTCTTGTTTTTCACTCTCCCATGGCTATAGATGCTGAAAAGCGCTCGATTACCATGGATTTTTTATTTATTCGCGTAATAAAGGAACCCTTCTTACCTTCCCCCTGCCATTCAATATATTTTTGGGACAAGCCCAATCTCTTGCATAAATGTTGGGGTAATGATAGAGATGCGAATAAATGGTTCACAAAAAAAATCCGTAGCTCTGGTTATTCGATTTTGTATTGTATTCCAGGCTGGCTGCTGGCAACCCTGGCTGCAATGTATATAAAGAGGCTGTGTCGACACGCATGTGTCTAGGCGCTGGATTTATGTGATGTTCTGTCTGTTGATCGATGGATCGCGTCGCGCATCGATCTTCGACCAGTTACACTTGGATTTATGCTGACTCTACAATTGCCTATTAATATCAATTACTTTTTAATTGAATAGCTTAACCGACAGACGAAGGTAATCCAGTGGAATACCTACAAAGCATATTACCAGAAGGGCTAGACAAGTGGCGTCTACAAGCGTTCCTTCAAATCGCTACGCTTCATGTTTGGAAATGACATAAGTCACGTGATCTACATAGCAACTTGTTGTTGATCTACATAGCGACGTTTGACATTTCCATACATTGTGAAGTCTATTCTATTCTATTCGATTAGCGTTCATGCCACTTGTCTAGGGGGGCAGGGATGTTTATAACAAAACTACGCGGATGTACCGTAAAAGCCACATGCCATACAAACCTCTACACGTTTAGAAAGACATCATCATCGATTGATGGGCGCCTGGTATGGCGCGGACTGCCGACTCACCATCGATTTCACAGGAGAAAGTCTTATGTCACTGGAATTCCATCGCAATCAGACACCATATTTGAAAATAACCACACCATTAGTTTTACACTCTTCGCGAGGCTCTATGAAAAAATATTTCTACTAAATAATCTAGGTTCGAGGGACTATGAACTCCCATTAGTGACTTCATCGAACGTATTAACTACTGTTTTTTAGAAATATTGTATATGTAGCTATTTAATAGGATCTTCCTTCGGGGTGTACCACGCTACACAGTCTCCAACCCTTTTTAGCTATCACTTTAAATGATATGTAAAATTTACAGCTTTTTTCACAAAAAAGCACTTCGGTTTTGAACTCCAATATGGTTAAGCGTACCTCTACAATATGGTATTTCAAACAACTCCAGCTCACGCATTCAATAATCGCTACTAATATTAGTGCAATGGATATGGCGGTGTATGGTCATTTCATGCGGGATCGCCGATAGAATACAAAGCTCGGCACCACGCGACATGCGCACAGCTTACGAAATAGGACTAAATGTTTGGAGGTATACCATTGTCAATATACGCGAAAGTGCGAAGACTACATGACTTCGGTAAAAGTTCGGTATGTATTTATTATCTGCGTCGCCGTTCAAGTAATCTGCTTGTAAATTGTTGGTAAATTGTATTTTACATTTCCCTTACAGTTACTTATAGGAATAGGGAAATAAACCGGGAAAAATACTTTTTAAAGTGTTCAAAATACGTGGTGGAAGGACCGCGAAATCATTGACTTATTATTATTTGATATTTATACCCGAGCGCCTAGTTGGGGTGGAGTAGTATGTTCGGTATCGAAAAGAATACGAGACATCGCTTCGTGAACCAAGAGTAGCCCTCTCTGTTGGAAACTTCGGCACACGATTGGAACTAATCATAATAGATCGTAATGAGCCCTGACACGATTGTGAGTCAGAGACACGTGCAAGCGAGACAGACGGCATTACCAAATAGCCGTGTCTCTGGACAGCAGCGCAGGCGCACAGGCGCGAGAGACAGCGCGGCGGCCGACGCGATCCCATATGGCTATGATGAAGGATTGTGTATTCATCTCTCTTATGAGATTATGTTCTATGTCATTCTCACGGTCATATTTGATATTTTCGTCTGAAAGTGTTTTGAAAACTGATTTGGATGGTGGGTTACGAGGCATCGGAAAGTAGTAGGTATTATAGCGGTTATGAAAACCGTGGGTGCCGGCATTTCCTTGAAATTGAGATTATGAAGTTAACTTAACTCTACAAGTACTTATCGATTCAGCTGTTGGATCATTTATTTGTCTTTAGGTTAGTTTAGCTATCAATTGGAAGCGTCGCAGCCTTGCAGCTCCTAATAAGGTAGAGCTTAATTTGTGTAGGTCATCTCAAAATATCTGCAAAACGCCTGAAAATTGAAACCGTTGGTAAAATATAACTAATGGTTTAAAATAATGAGTAATAATAAGCTAAGCTCAGTTAAACGGTATTATTACATGTGAGATGCGTACGCGCATCGCGCATTTCACTCTCTACGGGCGCGGCGGCACAGGGCGGCGCGCGCGCCGTCACGGTCAAGGCGATCGACCGTCTATCGCGAGCATTACAGACGAGTATCCATTTATACACGTCACACGACCTATCATTAAGGTGCGTTGCTTAATGAAATGTTGATCAAATCATTCAAAATAATCCAGAGAGGATCGAAATCATATTGTTCTTAAAAGGTGAGGTCCTCTAGCCTGGACTGAACAGTCAATGTAGCTTTTATTAATTCATAGTTTACTGGTAAAAAATCTACGGTCATACAAAATGAATCTTTTTGTAAAGGCAATTTATTTTCCTGTAAATATTTACTCATCCAATATTGGCACAATGCAAGCCTCAGAAAGCTTCATTGCCCAAGAACCTCCACTTCAACCGCTTGCGTAAACATTTGCTCGTATCGCGTCGAGTGTTGGAAACGCGCGAGTATTTGGCTGTTTGTCTGGTAAACAGTGGTTGTCCCCGGCACTCGAGATCTATCGCAGCGGCCGACACGACGCTATCTAATATGCAAATAAGTGTTTGTCTATAAAATTATTTGGTTAACATCTTTTGTGAAGTATTTTAATAAGCACTTGAAAACGTTATCAAGTGTAGAAATATACATAAAGCAGCTTTTATACGAACTTTCCGTAATACATATGAAAGCAACTCGTTTCAATTTGATATTCATCGAGAAATATTCGTTGGCTACGAGGTCGTATCGTATCTGTGATATAAGAATACCGAATACATTAACGGTACCCATTGACATAATATGATTGTCATATTATTATAATTATGAATCAGAGTTACGTGATCAGACAATATTAATAATGATACAATTGATAACAGCGCAGCGCGCGTCCGGCGGGATTGTTTGAGTTGCATTGTGTTGATCACCAGTTCTTAATAAAACGTGACCGAGACGACATCAAAGTATCTTTTCCTTATATTTTTGCTTTCAAAACATATTCAAAAGTTCGCCTGAAAGGAACGTGTGTACTATATTTTAGTTTTGTTTAGTCAGTCATTTTGTTCCGTCTGACTAACTTCATTATCTTGTTCTCATTACAATTTCAGAAATAAGATAAGAATATTTTTAGATGTGTTATAGTTTATAATCTATAGTCTCTGCCTACCCCCTTGGGATACAGGCGTGAGTATATGTATGTATGTATGTATGTTAAAGTTTATTTGTGTGACACCCTTTTCTTTGCTCGATGGTTGACATCCAATATAATTATTTAATGTTATGGTAACGGTAAAGAAATTAACTGGATTATGTGTTATCGGTCTGTATCTGTTTTCCGATAATATAAACATGCCCCCGGCAGTTCCCGTTCAGGGCAGCAGTCTCGCGGTGCCACGAGGAAGCCGGCTCGATCGCCACTAGATACTGAGTTAGTGCCTGCATACACAATCCCACTAGACGTTTGAGTATAGGAGTAAATACGTTTGCGTGGTAAAGTAGATTCTGATGACTATTCATGTGTTTCGATGTCCTACAAGATTTGATTTAAAGTGAATCTCCCTCATTGTCATTGTCTTTGTAGCGAGACGATATTACGTTAGCCCCATTCTAGCTCGCTTAAATCAACGGTATTTTGTAAATCCTGTGAACAATTGAGGAGATCAGCATCTTTAGTAACTTGAACAGGGCTTATTACAAGCACATTTTTAACTGCTATCTAGTGGTTTCGTGTACGCTGGTCACTAGTAAGTACGGCCTGTATCTACAGATAATATACTATTGCGTATATCAGCCGCAGCCAATGACCGGAGAAAGCCGCGGCCCGCTTCCATTGACACCACAGTATGCCCGCCTCATATCCATCGATACTATTAGTCACTAATACATCATGGGAATACCTATCACAAGAAAAACCATCCTTAAATATGAATTTACAAAGGATTTATTTATCTGTCTGTTCATTACACGGAAACAATTGAAGTTTAAGTTTCATTCAATAAATGACAGTACAGTAGTATTTATTTGGTAATATTTTCCTTGTCATAAGGGCCTCCGCAGACTTGCTACTTTTAGCATCGGCGAACGGCGATTTTGATGCTGCGTCTCGCTCGTTCGCGCTCGAAGAAACGCGACGCAGCATCGGTACAGTCGCAAAATCGCCGGTCGCCGATGCTAAAAGTAGCAAGTCTGCGGTGGCCCTTACTTGCGGTGCTTTGCAATGCGAACGACGACGTTGAAGAATCAGTCCGTAGCCATCTGTTAATACAGCTAAAAGCTCGCTAGAATCTAAATTCTATACTTCAAGTATTGTTAACAATTAAGTACAGTATCTGTTGCTTAAAACTCTGCCACGCAACATTTTGTGGAGGATCTCAGTTTGCAGCGTCCAAGATAATATTCAGCTTCTTCAAATTCTGATGATATTTTTGTTATTGTTACAGTTTATCAAGTTGCGTGTAGAATGGTCCAGAGATATTGAGGAATTGGTAAGTGGAATAACATACGACTTTAAGAGCACAGTACTTACGATGATCTTCAGATATATTCCTCATCAAGTATATTGTTATTTTGAACTTAGAAATGGCTACATAAATCCAAATATGGGCAAATAAATAAAAACAAGGAATGTCATTATGCATTAGTGATGTCGAGTCAAGTGATCGTAACGGGAAAGCGAACGAACGAGGTAATATACAGAGCTTAGGCACCTGCAGATAGATACTAGGTATACTTAGGTAGTTGAGTATAATTTTAACCCAAATGATATCATAACCCTTTTAGGGCTCGGCTTATCAGATTCCGATCTCCGCAGCGAACTTTTAGGTACGTTTATACACGTTCCGGTAGTAACGAGCACGACACTGGCAGCCCGCGGCGATAGCCCTATGCAAGCCGACCTTGCAGTGGAGAGATAATAAGATAACTTGTAGGTGACTTAATCGGATCAATTAGAAGGGTCATGGAATACGGTCTTAAAAAAACTGCAAGAGTTTCGATATGAGAATCAAATATAGTTATTTTATCAATAGTAAAGTATTTAGAGCATAGTAAGTAGCTTTCTTGTAGATATTTTCAACCCCACCCGTGCATTATTATACCCATACATACATTTTTGAAAGGCAATAACACCCGCCTCATAAATTATCCAGCTTTATTTTTCTGGTGTATGTCATTTCTTTGCATGCCTCTGACGGGTGTCGTGTGAGGTTGTGTGGAGCGGGGGTATATTCTAGATGAACCATAAGTAAAAAAACAGTTCGTACAATTTGCAAAACAAATTAAAGGAATACAGTGATATCGTTAAAGAATGTGGATCAACTTGACCGAACCACTTGAGGAGTTCGACAAATATTTGATTTTGCTTCTATTAATTGGCTTTACTTTCTAATGATCGCAAAATACTTCAAGTGTGGTATAATGCATTAGGAATGCAGTGTCGGTCTGTATAAACTAAACGACCTTATACCTTTGATTAGTTTCAAATAGTTACAATAATCTTGTGAAAACATTGATACTTGACTCTGCATGGTTCCTAGGTTCCTACACAATGACACTATTTATGGCGAGTATGAAAATGGATAATTATTACATGCTTATTTTTATTTGTTCGCCGCAATCAGTGAAAGCAGGGTCGGCAAGAAGCTGAATAACTTTACTGATATTGGTAAAAGGATCAATGAAAGGAATGTCTATAAATATAGATAGGTATTGTTAATAATTTCACAGATGCATATTATTGTGGACACAACGACATGTGGGACACATGCAAATGGGCACACGGCAACAATACAACAATTTGCTACAACGAATGCATTCATTTAACGCCGCGATCTACCCTGTTTTTGTATTTTAACAATTTCCCAATTTAAGCCACTCCGTTCTCTCTTGCTCTGTTACTCTATTCTGCTTATTTTGACAATTCCATCTAGTAAATCAATTTCTAAAAGTTTTTCTGCTAGAATCTGGTTATTCTATTAGAAACCTACTGTTTCATCAGTCTATCATCTATTTGTGCCCCTGTGCTGTGTGTCCTAATGTGTCTTGCCTATCCCTTTTGAATTAAAACACATTGAAGTTGTTATATGACTTGAAGAGAATCATATTCATGACCTGCGCTTCAAATATGACAATTGACCCTACACTCGCCACAATTAGTCTTAAAAAGGACGCTTACGTAATCATCCAAGTCTCGCGGCAAAACGCGGGTTACGGACCGTCGGTAACTGGACTTCGCCATCTAACCCTCAACAGACAAATATATTCAAATTGTATTGGACAGCTTTCTACACGCTACGCGTCCTGAATAATGCCGAGGGTTAAGCTATGGGCGCACACATCAGACAAACCTCATGTGATTTTAATTGGATACCAGATTTTTGCCGTTTACGAATTCAATGTGAGTTTAGTTACATTTGTACATTAGATCTACTTGCACATGCAAGCTTTATAGCAGACTTCATTGGCCTATCGTCGGTATTTGTTGTTGACGATTCTTTGGATACCTGCTGAAGAGAGAACTCATGCGACGGAGACATAGCAGCCTTTTGCTTTAAAATACGACTGCATTGTGGATAGTGTGCGCACATTCTTAGTTGCTTTTATCCGCTTATCGCAGCGGTCGGCAATGGGCGCCCGCTCCATGTTTGGCGCACAGAGACACCGGTCCACCGCAGCGCTGAAGGATTACCGCGTTGCGCCGGCGCACCAAAAATTGTCGCCGTAATAACAGTTGTTACGTAATAATGACCCCAATTCGTACACAGTACTACATATTCCATTATTTATATGACACAGCCTAGTGTTTTCTGATACCCTGGTACCTATAGGTCATTCGCTCACAGACATTTTCAGCGGCTGGACAATTTTTACAGCAGATTGGTTGAGCAATCTGATTCTGATTTAATACTTGAATTGCTTCCTTTATTTTATTACCTATTTTGTCTTCGTTTCATTAATTAGGTACCTATCTGCCATTACTTAACAATTTCCTTGCCAACTTTTAATATGAATTGTGTGTCGGTAATCGCAACAGGCTTGATTAGTTCCTGGATGCAAACGTTCCGCTTCGTTCACTTTCGATAGCTTTTCTCAAGTTATTATTTCGGTCTAATAATGACACAGTTTATAGAAATCGATTTTAGCAATATCAATATTCTAAACCAGTGTCATAATGACATCTATTATTACACTTTATGATGCAAGAAACTTTCTAATACTTTCTTTTGCTAATGAGTATCAACTGTCAATATTCAGTATAATTTCTGCTTGTACTGCAAGTGATTCAGCACGATGGTATAATTCAGTCCGTCCATAAATCAGTCCAATAAGCGACGACGGTGCATTGCTCGAGTGGCCCAATTGAAATACATCTTCGCGGCTGTTATTGAGTTCAAATAGTGCGTAATTGGTGACAATATTGTGCGTTACGAAGTACTGCATATATTGCGTAAGTTTATCATCTTTACATAATCAAGAATAGGGATATACGATGTGATATCGGGACCAAAATCAATCAAAGTCGCAGAGACAGAGAGACAGGTCGCTTGTATTCAAGTTTATATGTTTAACATAGACATTTGATATGATATGAGTGCTGGATAATTAAATGTAGTCAGACACAGATCCTTATCCTACTTACAAGAGTGACATTGGTAGGACAATTAGAGTAGGTCAAGTTCCTTTAGTATTGGATTTAAGGCTTTTAATTTTTTTACCAAAACGAACCCACATAGGGGTGATAATAAAATTACCATGATTATCCATCTGTCATTAACGGCGAATCACTTTCGTCTTAACCAATCGTCACGGTCGAGGATGTCTGTCATCGGTCGCGCTCTGATGACCGTTATGTAATTACTTGGCCTTTGATTAGAAGGATGGCTGCTGCTTGATTAGCTGTTCAGATGACGGTAGATGATTCATCATTGTTGTTGTGATATTGTCACGTTTGTCAGGAAGGCAAAAGGTTCTAAGGAGGTCATGACCCACTTTGATCCGTTCTTGATATTTTTCAAGACGCATCTATCATAACAACACACTGTAGGAGTTTCGTTGATCTTTGCCACCATCCCACGCGGCCGAGATTCATACGATTGGGGTAGGTTTTTGTTTATGTTTACTTAGACTTATAAAAACTATGTGTGTAATCCGCAATAGTCTCAACCAAATCTTGAAAAATAATAGAAATTCTATTGTCCAGTGATAAATATGCTCTGCCGTAATTTCCTAAATCCATATTATGAACTTCACTTGATTTGGCCGATTCAAATTTTTAATTGCGCAGATAGGAAGCTGTGTCCGAACTAACGTGGTAATTTTGATATTAAAAGCCATGAGTCTTGGTTTTCTTATCTCCACGCTCCGGCGGACATACCGCATCTCCATCAGTTAACTCTCCGCCAGTACACGCTACTGACCCACTTGCTACAACTCACCAATTATACCTCATTCCATGGTTCCGTAGGGCTGACAATACTTGTGATGTCTGTTAAAATTGAATGAGGTGTCTGTATCCAAACACGAAATATCAGTGTGTTCATATCACGCCCAGCCAAATCATTTGGAGGTGCACTTCATGTCTCACTGCTGGGGCACTCACTCTTTTTACCCAGTTATGGCCATGGTTATGGTTTGAAGGCAGCGGTCTCTGTCGACATCTTCCTCGCTCTTTCTGACGATCCTTAAGACGGCATATGGAAAAATCTAAGCTTGAATTTCCTTTCTTAGCAGTCACAAATTTGGTAACAAGTAGTACCTATACTATGTTAGCGCTATTCTGCTGTAGACCTATGCAGCCCTAGGTACTAGTTAAGCAGATACGCAGTGACGCAACGGCCGGTTCCGCTTTCCGCTACGCGAGTGCCGAATTTAATTACCGCCAATACTGCACTTTCACGGCTCCGAGTGCGCACGCGCACGCGCCGCCCAACGGTACTGCGCGTGAGTTATCGTAATGCCGTCATCAGTAATACGTCATACTTATTATATTCAACATAATAAATTAGTTACGTAGTGGAGATTGGTTTATTATCTTGGTTATTAGAGGGGCCTAGGTAAGTAAGTTTTTTCTCGCGTCAGTCGTGATATGAAAACAAGCCGCTAGACTAAACACGACGTGCAATACACGAGTATTCATTGCACTCGTAAATTACCATCGCACTCGCTGTTTGGCGTGTCAAATGCGCCATCCGCCGCTCTCCACACCAAATGTGTCGTTTCCAAGTCTGCACGGAATCCCGCGCAGGGCTGGCCATATTGCAATAGACGGTAATATCACAAAACCGAGAGGTAGAGTAGGAGAGAGGTAGGAGAGTATCTTGGCAGTTAAAGAAGCAAAAGACTGCAGAGTCCTTGCACCGGGAACCACTCTTCTTGGTACTGATGATATTCTATAAATCAGAGACTTGGCCCAATAGGTACTCACTACTGTAAGCAGTGTCACTATTGTAAGCTAGGACCCACTAAGTCTGCCGAATAGAAGTATCTCGTAAGAGCAAAATCGAAAAGCATCACTGGTTTAACATTGCAGAATCGTGTCTACCAGTCTTAATAGGTCGCGCTTTGTAGGCACTAGCGGTGTCCCGTAAATCTTAGAATTAATAAAAATAAGGAACTCTGATTGGAGCGTGGGGCTAAGGAATATTGAAAAGGTTGCAAGTTGGCAACCTTGGTTCGGGCCGCGCTATTAGAAAACACCCTCGCATGCAAACTTGGAGAGTGACAGTTAATGCCAGGTGGCAGTGGAGTGCGCTATTCCAGCTGAGGCCGAGAAAAAACCAACGCTTTCACCGAGACTGCACTGAACGTTCCGAGAAAACTTGTATTGGTTTATTTATTTAACATCCTTTGTATTATTTACGTACTGATGAAGGCTTCTTTCAATGTTCCTTGATTGACTCTGTCAACTCTAAAGTGAATGTGATATCGTCAAAGCTAGCAGGATAAAACATCGAGAGATATTGTTCTTTCGAAACTTTCGGACAAACTTAATTCGTTGAAACATAGTGCTTCCGAATATTACAGGTTGTCCGTTAAAGAAGCGTTGAAGCACGTAGTCTCATCTTGACCACTACGAAAAAAATTATTAGAATTTTTGTTTATTGCTTGACAATCCTCTAAAATGTTTCAAGATTTCTTATTATAATGATACTAATTTGAATTTGAACGACTTGTTAAACATTAAACTGATTAGACGCGTGCAGTGTCGGGTACATTGGTAGGTTAATTAAATCGTTATTGTGGACAAGGTTACTAGCATTGAATTGATTTATGGCTTTTCCGCCTATGATCCTAATCAAATAATGCATCTTAAAAAAGCGATGGACAATCTAGCTCGTATAGAGTCGTCCAGTTTGGACCCCATATTCAACCAGCTATCTTACAAGTACTTAAAACTGTATAGCGTCCTACATCTTATTTAAAGGGGTATGATAGAACTTCGAACGTCGTGACCGAGGTAGACCCAAAAAATGGTGGCGCGATGACCTCGATGCTCATCTAGACGGGTGGTACGAGAGAGCCCAAGACCGCGATGGATGAAAGACGGTGGGGAAGATATTTGCCCAGCAGTGGGGCACAATACGTTAATAAAAAAAACAATGATAGAACATCAATCAATGTTATAGCTATTAAATTAAGTATTGATGGAACGGTTACAGATTTTATCGCGGGGTGAAGTATTATTTATTTCTCCCGGCGAGAACGACGAGACATTTGCAGCTCCTTCTAGTGGACTTTAGGCGTTTGTCGAACTTGTGTCATAAAGTTATTCTTACGTAAACATAAAAATCTTTACCGTAATTTTATTTGCTCAAATTCACGCTATTACTGAACAAACAAAAATATAAAATATCAATTTGGTTACCTTATACGGCGATCAATCGTAATTTATCGCTGCTATAGTTCAAGAGCAACCGAATGATTAGGTTGCGCTCGCGCTGCCATGCCACATATTATTATTAGTTAATTTACAATATATCACAAATTAATATTTATTGACTTTATGACAAGGACTTTATGATAAGGCATCTGAAATTATATTGGTTAGTTTGTAATAAAAACACTTAATACTGATATCAAATCTTCAAAATCAAAACTAAGGGCCACCGCAGACTTGCTACTTTTAGCATCGGCGATCGGCGATTTTGATGCTGCGTCTCGCTCGTTCGCGCTCGAAGAAACGCGACGCAGCATCGATACGTCACAAAATTACCGGTCGCCGAAGCTAAAAGTAGCAAGTCTGCGGAGGCCCTAATTCGAGAAAAGGATACTGTACAGCCTAGCCTTCTTGTTTGGTTCGACTTCGTGCGCTTCTCGAATGTATGTCTTATTTTGTAGAAAATCCAACGACTAACGATTGATAATGGAGAACATGCATAATTGATCCTCGTCTGGGAAACCATTGAACGATAAAACAATCACGTGACCTCACCTGACCTAAAATAACAATCAACATCTAATAAACTCGTCGCGGTAATGAGTCCCTTTCCAGCGCGCTTCACATACACCCATCAATTAACTTATAATACTTCACCAATTACCACTGCTCTAGTTCTGCACAAGCCAACTGTGTTAGCTAACTATTGTTTGCTGCAGTCACGCGTGCAATATTGTAATGCTGTTTTAAAATCAGGTATCAGATAAGTTTCCAGCTGAGTTATGTATTATAAATGAGTAGGATAAATGAATAAGTATGTAGGAGCTCAGTAATGGTTAGGTTTTACTCGCAAAGTTTTTCACCTTGCTCACAATTTCTTTAAAATTAGGTACATTAAAAGAATACAACGGCATTATTCTCTCAGAAGATAGCGATCATTCTGGTAGTATACATGGCTATTTATTCGCACAGCAATGACAAATCTAGTTCTTTATCTAGATTTAATTTTATCTAGATTGAACTAGGAGCGCATAGATTTTAGAAGGGTTTTATTTGTCGAGTTCCATACTAGGTCTGGTATGCGGCCTTGATTGATCACAAGGTTAAATTCTTCACTAACACTACGCCAGTAGCAAAAAAATGGCAGCAAAGTAAAAAAAAACTGACGCCATCTATTTAATTAGCTATACAAAAAGCGAATGTTGAGTTGTACCCGAATTGTTTCTAATAATACTCGAGCATGTGTCTTCCAGGAGGTTATCGGACGGCTTCCAACCGAAATAAACGTTGTTTACTATAAATCTTGCTGTACTAGGCAGATAGTCCTGCTTGACAAATACGTCCCTTTATTCGTTCATTCTTCGTCGTTCATTATTCTTTGCCAGTTCTTCGTCGCAATTCTGTATATTTAGCCCCATGTTTTTAGGAACACAGCAAAATAATTAGTTGATTATGTGCGATTATTTATCATGCATCTCATATCCCGTACTGGGTTTACAGCTCACGGTCAGAATTAAAACGCCATTAAATTGCAAGACAATAGTACTGACTAGGCGATCAGGCCAATAGGTTACCGGTGTTAGCATGCATGAGCATACGCGAAGTACTAGGGTAACATAGCTAGGTGACAGTGCCGCTACATTGACGATTACTTTACTTTCGTCAAGATTTGTATAAAGAACACCTCGTTCCATTTTATTCAAAATTATTCTGAAACTGTTCCTCACTTCTTCGATGAGTCTATTACAAAAATTTACTATTTTTGTAAAATGGTCAAGTCATGCTTTTGTTATTCACAAGCATATTATTATCTACCTTTTGCCTATCCAAATTCATTATTAATCTAATATTTGCATAACAAGTAATATCAAAATGCAAGTTCATCGTACGTAACAATAGGTAAAGAATTTGCATGTAATCAATCCAATTCAATAACTTTTAAAATTCAAATAGTGATACTCAAATACATATTTTAAGATACTATGTATTAGGATCACATAACTGTGTAAGAGTTGAATGTTTGGGAGTGACACGATGTCTTGTAAAATCGCGAGATTGAACATTTTCTTCGTTGCTTGTGTAAGTTTGCCTGTTGGGTGATGGAGTCAGTAGTAATAGTAATGGTAGCCACACGCGTGCTTGTTGTTTACATAAATCCTTCGACGCGCCACTTAAAATAACTCGCCGATGGACAAATGCTTCAATCAGAATATTCTTTAAATTGGTTTTCGTTGATGGACCAATCCATTTAATATTATTTACATTTGCCTGTTGACACCCGACCCGATAGTTATATTAAAAGCAACTTTATTTATGGGGCCAATTTTACATGCACATTACTAAGACATCAAAGATGCAAGGAGTGCTTGCCTCGTCGGGCGGGGCGGGACGTTCACAAGTGACACATTGTTCCATTTGACTCTCAAACACGTTTCGCATGCACCGCAGTTTCATAGAACGATCGTAATGGTTCGTTTATAACTGTGGGCGTTTATGATGCCCTGGTACTTAATGCGTTTTCTCAAAATGGAAAATTGATATAACATTAACATTTCAACCTTTATATGGGTTATCCATTACTTCCATTTATGTAGTTTGTGAAACTATTTTCAATTTATACTTAATAACAAAAAATAAATAATAACGTATTTTGTTGTAATATGCTAAGGCTATGGATTTCTATCAAATTGAACTATACTATCTATAGATTGTAAAATCATTAAATTGTACCAACACTATGATCAACACCATTACAACTGGTAGAGCCGACATTACTCTCCTCACGCTCCCAATGATTGTTGATCGTTCCACATCGCGCTACAACGCTAACGACCCGGTGCTAAAATCGCTCACAAAGGTGCGTGCACGCAGCAGTAGTGTTGCGCCATTGATGAGCTCTCGATCCGTCAATGAACAGGGCATCGGCGCGGGGCGCGCGGGCGCAGCGGCGCGGCGCAGAGCTTCCGCTGCAACGCCCTTTGGTTGTGGTCTAAAACTATAAGTTGAAGAGTTTGAGTTTTTATCCTCCTTCTCCGCCGTAACTCTCTTTGCCGAGTGGTCGTGGTCATCATTTACGCATTAGTAGCACGCTTGATAATTCGTCGCCACTCCTCACGCATTGCTGCCTTTCTGGTACCTACACTTGTAGAAGGACCGTTAATAATAAATTGTATGTAGCCATAACTTAGATTTTTTTATTTTTTATTTATAGGACTGCGGTGGCAAAAAAGCGTACGGCCCGCCTGATGTTAAGCAGTTACCGTAGCCTATAGATGCTTACAATACCAAAGGTATTGCTCGCACATTGCCGACCTGAAGGGGAGTGGGATGCAGGGAGGGGGAGGGGGGTGGGCTTACGGCTCTCTCACTCATCGTACGAAACGCAGCTGTAATAGCTGCTTTACGCAGATCTTCTGTGAGAGGGTGGTACTACCCCGGTCGAGCCAGCCCGTTTATGAGCTGCAGTCAATTGGCTACAGCTTGGCTCTACCACCTTACAAAATTACAACAATTTACAACATTTAATAAGTTAACTAAATATAGATACAATGATAGCCGATTAGCAAGTATGCTAGACATTCAATTCTTTATCAGCTTTGGAATGGGATAGAAGACACCATTTGTGTATAGGTACTGTAGGTACATATGAGTTTATGAAGTATTTGAATTATAAAACAACAAGTTATTAATCCTAAATTATTCTTGGTTATTAATTTCCATCGCACAACCAATCGGTTCTATTGACGTGTTTGTTTTCACAATCGCTTTGCACATCATTTTATTGAGCCTCAAAGGTTATCCTGTAACATTATCGAATTACTTGCCAATGCGAATAATTGTAAAATACACTGTAGAGAATTTCAATAACATTTTGCAAGTAACTGTCGGTTTTACGAATATAAGTCGTTGAATAGGCACTTATTCAATAAGAGTTACTTCATTTGGACATGTTAGCCAGATAAATACGCGTATCAAAAATTGTGTCGAGTGACGACTTCAAGTGAAATTAACCAAAAGTAATAAACTCTTCCAGCTTATAACTGGAACCACACTTACCACTTCACTGCCCTAATATAACAATAACAAAGTTAACCCCGCAATCTTCACGACTCTTATTCCGTGAGTCATAAAGTCTATTATAGGTGATGGTGTGTTTACGAAACGTTTTACGCGGAACCGCGAAGCGATGGTAACCAGAAATGGATTTTTCTCCTATTTTTAGTGGAGTTTGAGGTAGGCATAGAGCGTATTGTGTACACTGAGCCGGGGGCGGGAATCAGACTGTTTGTGGCGCGAATGGATATTGACAATGTGACCGGCCGTGGTGGTCTGCGCAGCATCAATTATTACTTAACTTACCCTATGTTATATTTTGAAATCTCAGTAAGGGCCACCGCAGACTTTTAGCAGCGGCGATCGGCGATTTTGATGCTGCGTCTCGCTCGTTCGCGCTCGAAGAAGCGCGACGCAGCATCGATACGTCACAAAATCGCCGGTCGCCGATGCTAAAAGTAGCAAGTCTGCGGAGGCCCTAAATAAGAACTTAAATAAGTGGAAGTCGTATAGTCGTAGACAATAGAGGAATGTTTTAAAATCCATATTACTGACCTATTTATCATAATTATTCACTTAAAACTTACTGGTAATCGCAGGAGTTCATTTTTATTTGGTTCTCAAAAAGTACCTAATCGGTGTCACAAGCAAACATAACCTAATAAACTGTCATCATACACATAGCAGAACAATCAGTCGTGTAGACCACAAGTTGAACCGACTGTGGCGACGAAAGCGAACTGAGTATAATGTGCTTTGCGGTGGCGTCGCCTAGATACCGGTGCCGTACCGAGCCTACCGCTACCGCCAGGCAGCGCCGGGATGCGGTCGCAGTGACATCGATACGATTGGGAAATGGAATTTGCGTGCACTCACGTTTTTATTAGACGCCTAGAATCTCATGATGTCCTGGTATTTTGAAGTAGCAACTCTATCAACGACATTTGTTCGTAGGTATAGTTAATTACTCAAGCTCTAATATGTGTCTATTTCCACAGTCTATTACTAAACTGGGGTTTGCTGCCAGTCTTCCCTGGTTTCGTCTGAACCCCAAGACATAACCCAATGGGTCTTCTGGCTTTGGACTGCTCGCAACTACTACCATGTATGTTTGAATGATAACTGGACGCTAGATGTCGGTACCTGATATACTAGCCACATATCGACGGATGAATGATCAACAAGTCGTCGACCCGGGAACAGATCCAGGATGCTGTCCATTGCAGCCGATTAATGTCGAGAGATCTTAGATATTGCACTCAATGCACTCGAGCTGATCCCGTCGCGTCGGATGCACTGAAAGCTTGCAATCGACAAATAATTGCGCACACGGAACTGTTAATTATTTCTTTATTATTATTTCTGATTGTTTTGGAAGGTAAGCAGATGTCAGATGTAGAGATGGAAAGAGCATCGAGACTTGTCATGAATCGCCTTTAGATCAGCATATTCATAAATATGTAACTGGAGAAATATGTACAGGAAAATCTGAAATATGCTGTGGCCTACAGACGATATAGACATTCCTTCTGCCTTTTATCATGCTTTAAACACTTGTAGAGTTATTTCACACACGTTTCCGTAGTCGAATACCAGCCTTCATCCTTCAAAAACCACAATTAGGGCCTCCGCAGACTTGCTACTTTTAACATCGGCGACCGGCGATTTTGTGACGTTTCGATGCTGCGTCACGTTTCTTCGAACGCGAACGAGCAAGACGCAGAATCAAATCGCCGATCGCCGATGCTAAAAGTAGCAAGTCTGCGGAGGCCCATAGGTAAAATGAGGTGCCTTTCGAAGACTATCTTCATCTGCTGCGCGCCGTGTACATATGAGCGTCTTCACATAATGCGCCTCCAGTCACGGAAACGTGATACCGTCGGTATTTGCAGCCTATGGGCCCTACTAACGCACTCCGATCAAGAAATAATACTACTTACGAGGAAGGAAAACGTCTAACGAAACAAAATATTGTAGATTAATCGTCCTTACAATTTCTGAATTGGTAAATTTTACCAAGGTAAAATTAATAAATGAAGATTAAACAGAAATATTTAGTTTTGCTACACGACCGAAGAATCTGAATAAACACGAGCGTACGAATCATCTTCATCTAGAATACCTTCAGTATACGATCAGTGGCAAGAATTCCAATCGCAATTAACCAATTGTCTCATGAAGCAATCTGTACGATATATGAAGTATTCGCGAATGGCAATAGTAGCGTGCGCTGCACCGGGAGCGAATGTGATTATCCAATTAAGGAGTGGGCTCTCGGGAGCAACGCACTGGGCGGTGACACTGCGCAGGCCGCGGAGGAAAGCGTCACTTGAACTGTCAACGATAGGTATAAGGATAATGGATGATTCTTGATCAGATCTTCCTACGTAATGTAGAGAATTGAGACGATACTTAATATTTAATTTGGATCACAGGGTTGAGATTCGTGGCGAGACAGAAAGTTATGAACCCTAAATACTACTTTAATTGGGCAAACGAATCCCAGCACATTTTGCATAGTCATATGAAACACTAGAACATTCTGAGTCATACGCACAAGTAGGTCACGAAATTGTTAACAAATACAAATGACCATGCAATGGGTTCAAGACCGCTGTGTAAAAGCCAGGGGTGCTACCACGGTTTGCGAAACGCAACTTACGTTAACGAACGATATTCAATCCGAAATTTTGCTAATTTGCTACTCTTGTTCTTTTGCGGATGGGCCCACGAAGTACGGATCCATAGACAATTTTCGTGAACGAATGGGACGAGCAAAATAGTGTGGTTGCTTTTTGACGTCAACTTCGGTAAATTACGGTTTTTACTTTATCTTGAAATAATTAAACTAGGTAGCTTTATTTTTAAATTTTACGTATAGTATGTGGTAAATCAAGCATTACTTGTAATATTCATGCAGAAAATATTAATATATGGGTAAAAATTTATATTTTGAACAAAAAATACCACAGACAGTATAATTCTCTATAGTGTTTATGGTGTTCCCTTTTACGGACATTGTTAACCAACTAAATTGAAGAGTACTATTTCTTGCGAACGATTGGTAGTAACGTATGACAATCATAATTATCCGTATATTCACACTCTGTCAGTCAATGTTTATGTTGTGAGATTTTTCGTTTGAATTAATTGATGTTTTCTGAAGTTAGTTTCTCAAGTGTTGTATTAATAAATGATGTTTCCAAGTGCTTCTTACATACTTCGGAATCGTGATACGCATTCCGTATAAAAGCTTCAAGCCATTTTGTCGGCATTTTGGGTCTCCAAAAGTTTGTCTTCCAAAACATGTAAGTAAACATTATAAATATACATAGTAATTAGTTATTTCACTAAATATATCTCATTTCCTTAATAATAACAATGCATATCTACATCTTTTCAGTTTAAAATGGCTACACAAACGGGTTATGGGGAATGTAGAAATCCGCCACGAAACCACGAGCCACTTAGAACCCCCGAGTCTACCACCGATGTGACAAGAATCCCGGACCTCCAGAAGTTGTGAGTATTTGTTAATGGTATTTTCAGTAATGCTATCATAAATATTTTAGTACATGATGGATTTGTATGAAATATCTTTCATAAGTCATTTCAGCCAAAGGCCGTCCACTGCTGGACATAGTAGGTACCCTTAAGCATAATCAGGGCAACTATTTAACTTAGTAAAAAGTGTCCATTTAGTTAAAATTATTTTTCTAAACCCGTTAAGTGTCCGAGGCATTTTTTGTTGAAGTATTTAAATTGGAATGTTGTTTTGCAGACTCACAACCTACACATACCAGAAGGAAAAGGCAATCAACTGCTGGCTGTGATGTCAGAAGCTTGATACAATTGGAAGAGGACCGTGCAGAGAGATAAACAGTCAGGAACACCGAGCTCGCAGGCATCAGGGGCTGCCCTATTACAGCTGTGTGGACTTCTTAGAGAATAGTAATTAGAATTAGATGAGTTACATTCAGCAATTTGACGGGCCCATTAGCGTGGTTGGCGCGGAGGCGACTTTCACGCTGCAGGTCGTAGGTTCGATTCCTACCCGTGACATGCATTTGTGTGCATGAACATGTCTGTATGTCCGGAGTCTGGTTGTATATGTATATTAAGTATGTATTTACAAATAAAAAAGTAGTATATGTAGTAATATCAGTTATCTGGTTTCCATAGTACAAGCTCTGCTTAGTTTGGGATCAGGTAGCCGTGTTTAAAAGAATTTCCCAGGATATTATTATTATATTATTATATTTTCCCAGGATATAATTAAGTCCTGTCTATCATGGGAGATGGGTTTGTTGGACGCCATACTATAGCCAGAGTGTCAGCCTTTAGTGAGGAAGTCATTCTTCAAATCTCATCAAATAATTCTACATCTTTGTTGTTAAAATATTTCTTCAACAATAATTGATTTCATTATAAAGATGAATTTTTATGTAAGAATTTAAATCTATTTTAATTTAAATCTAAATATCTATTAGCTATTAAATTTGCTTTATTTTCAGACCAATCAACCAACGCCATCCACATCCAGTCAAACAAGCCAACCACCGAGCTTCCCACAGCCTCAGTTTGTTTCAAGATTTGCCTGAAGTCATGTAGTTTGCCGTATACAGCCAGGAAGCGTCTAGTCACTCCACACAGCATGTAGACTGTTATTGTTATTTACCATGACGTTTGTAGGTAGGGGTTAGAATAAATAAAACTATTATAATAAGGGTTTTTTTTTATTTTACCTTAAGGTACCGATTTCCCTAGCTATGCATAAATATTGTACCTAGTAATATGTAATGCTGAATAGAGAAAATAAAAACGTAGAAATTCCTACGTCAATGGATATAGGTACAAACTTCTATACATGCTTAGGGCAGTAATTACTGTTATTTACCATGAACTTTGTAGGTAGGGGTTAGAATAAATAAAACTATTATAATAAGGCATTTATTTTTATTTTACCTTAAAGTACAACTGTTTTATAAGTTTGAAAGGTGTAGCTGTTGAAAAGAAACGGGGCAGGAAGCGCTTGGCATTTTTTTCACATCTCCTAAAACAAAGTAAAAATAAATTAAAGCAAATGAATTATATTTATACATAACTTATGTAAAACACAGCAGGCTATTATAATTTTACCTGCTGTTTCAGGACAGTAATGTAGTGCGAGCTGCCAAAAGACATCTCCATCGACCTTTCAATATGCCAAATGTGCGTTCTATGGTGGTGCGTGCACTCTTTTGGACAGAGTTGTATCTTCCCTCAGGAGAGTCTTCAACAGCATTATCTATAGGTATCATCATATGCTCCCTTTGAGCGTAACGAGAATCGCCTAAAATTTAAAAATAAATATTAATGTGAGTTACATTACATACATTATTATATTATATTTTTACACAAATAAATCAATTCAAACATGCCTAATAGATAAACTATTTCACTCTGGAGACCCTCCATGTGGGTTCTTATGTCACACTCTCTCCAAATATATGCATCATGTGTTGCTCCACAAAATGAAGCGTCCACATTAGTTATAAGTATAGCACCCACTGTCGCATATCTAGAAAAGAAAGTTATTCAATGTAATATACATAAATAGAAGGTAAGTATAGAGATTAATGGGAATCATATACAACAGTACCTAGATCTTACACCAACAACATTCAAACAATAATTAATATTTGGTCTTATACTCAAAACTTGAGTATTAATTGAATGAAAATGTTTTCGATTAAAATATTTTTCCTCTTCCTGCGAAGGTGCAACAATAATTGCAATATGAGTGCAATCAATGCACCCAATCACACCCGGAAGCCCATATTTTTCATTAAATATGGAACATTATGATATCACATTTATTCAAAATACACTAAGCCAATATTAATAATAAAACTTAGATACATGTTAGCTAGGTACTCACCGCCGCTTAATGAGATGCCTTTCATTAATATTTTGCGGGAATTTTATGTATTTCCTTAGTATATGGAGTGCATTGAGGGCAGTCGTAACCTCCTGCAAACAACAAGACACAGTCTGTTGTGCCATGGGCCCGTCTAGGTTTTGTCCCACAGATCCTTGGTAACTGCCTCAGGCATAAAAATTCAAAGCCGTAAGGACCTGAAAAAAAGATGAGGATTATGAACAGAGAAATGCCAATATTTATTTAAGAAAACGATAAAAAATATACACCACCTTAGTTGTGAGGTCGATTCCATAACACCTCCGAAGTGGAGGTAACAACGGCACTATTTCCTTACACAACTCCTCAAATTATTGCCGACTGAGTCTGTAATTTCCCACAAACTCTTTGAGTCAAAATTTGGCTAACATTTAATTGATTCCGCAGGCGACGCCGACTTCTTCTACGCTCTAAACGTTCCTTACGTAGAGCAGCCTCGATTAAAACTAATCTTGCAGCCATTTTAATACAATTTTCTAATAAAATCAACACAAACGATAATCAAACGATAACACTTTTGGTTTCGTCGATTTTGAGGTTAATATCGCGAAAATCATCTGTCAAAATCAAATTTTCGTTCGGAACATTTACCAATTAGAGTAGGTTTAGAGAAACGATCCGTCAAACAATTTGCGTTCGGAAGAAATTTCGGAACGGATGAGAACCGTGGTAGGAAACACGCGAAATATCGTCCGCAATATCGTTTTCGTTTGAAAGCGAGTAGCACCCCAGGAGCGAACTGTCTGTAGGTACCAATGAAGGCGGTGAAGCGGTGGGACCTTCGGCGCGCGCCGCGTGTAATTTGCTTAAACGGACGATTTTCTCGTGAGCTGCGCGCGCGCCGCCCTGGCCCGCTCAACTTGACCTGTTGCTTATTGTTGCCAGATGTTATTACGATTACGAGACTAGATACATATACTTACTAGAATTGTAAATCAAAACTGCGGAAATCGTATGAATAATTGATCGATTGAACAGCTCATAATCACAGATTATTCATAATGTACAGGTTTTCAAATGTTGTAGTGTAAAGAGGTCCTTTTAATATGGACGTATCTGCTTTGCTTCAGGTTGTTCCATTAAATTTTTTTTTTTGGTTGGCAACACTAGCCACCGGTCGTGCAAAAATTGTCTCCTGCAATATTTAATTGTAAAATTCGATTAAAGTTATTATTAGTGCGTGTTTATTAGTGAATTATTGAATTAACAAGTATTAGTGATAAGTATTATAGCTGAAGAATGAAAAAATCGTAGAAAAGAAAGATCAGCTGTCAACAGAACGACGACAACGGCCAGGATTTGAAATTTTCACTCAATCCGGGGGAGTATTGTTTTCAATTATTGTATTTTTTACTTTAATTACACACTCCACAACACATAAACACGACTCATAACTGTGAGTTACGTCCAGAAAACATATTGGCATCGTTTGTCTCCTTTTGTTTGACAAATACCCGGTGGAAACAAAATCGACGACAAAACACTCGCCACAGTCATTAAACACTACAAATAATACTGTACAAATTACACTACAACCTCACTATTGTATTCTAAGTGTAAAAGTTTTATTGCCCTCTGCAGTTACATCACATAGAACTTATTTGTGTTATGATTATTATAACCTCAAAATTGAATTAGTCATTATTCCTAAAACTGTTTATAGTAGGTGTACAATTAAAAAGAAATTACTGTAAGGAACTTGTGTATATGCCTTTAACCTACCCAATACAAAATTAGTCTTATTCACCACTTTTTTTCTGCCTAATTCATGTCTACAAAACTTCTTTTATAATTCACTTCATCTTTTATTAATTTTATTATTTAGTGTTTCAATTTCCTTTAACAGACTCCTACTTCATCTGTTCTTGATTGTCACTTATCCTTCACTGCATTTTTCAGAATGTCCACAACAGTGAAAATGATGACCCGAGGAGCCATAACCCGTGACATGGAAGAAAAGCTGAGGGCAACACTTAGGGAACTGGAGTCCTCAAAGAAGCTGTGCCAACAGTTGCTGCAGGAAAGAGAAGACAGTGAGGTGGAAGTTAAGAACATTATTGACAAAAACACCGAGCTCAAGAACGAGTTGGCTGCGCTTCACACACAGCACATGGACACACTTGGCCAATGTCAACAGCTTCAAGATGTCGTTGCTAGCTTCGACCAATGCAGTGATGCACACGAGCTGGCTCTAAAGCAAATCACCACACTCAAAATTCAATTGAGTGAAGCCCATAAAGCTATATCTAATTTGGAATCAATTCAAATCACCAAGCAGGCCGCCTCCACCCAGAGCCTGTATAATGAGTTGGTGGTATGTGGTGGATCCAGCTCAGTGAGTGGCTTGCCGGCCATCACGATTGATTTGACTGGTGACGACACCAACAATAACATACGTCCGTTGTTCAAAAGTAGTAATAAAATTAAAAAGTACATTAAAATTAATAATATTATTAAAAAAACTAGAAAGGCATTAAAAAGACATAATTATTTAAAACGTAACATTTGCCTTAGAAAAGAACGTATACAATTGGTAGAAAAGTTAGAATTATGTACAAATGACTTAGAGCAAAACCAGATTATGTATGATATAGATATTCAGTGTCTACGGGATGAGTTGACACTTAGGGAAAATACAATAAGGGATATTTTTAATAAATATGAAGCTGCCCAAGCACAACTATGTGAGCGCATGCGCGAGGCCAGTGAGCTGATGGACCTGGTGCGGTACAATGCCGAGAGATACGAGTCGCTGACAAACAATCTCTCGTCCGACTGCGCCTGCTCAGCGTCTGCTCCTGAGCCTCAGCATGCTGCATCTTTGCCTGATGCAACTCTTCCAATAGACAGCTGTACTAATCTAAACAGTGAGAGTAAAACTTTGATATTTTCAGATGAGTTTGGTGTAGGATTTGGTTCACTGTTAGATGATAAACTTAGTCATAATGCCACTAATTATTGCTTTAGAAACCTCCCTTATAACTTACTTATAGAAAAAATTGTTCAAACAAAACTTGATAGTAAAACTACTGTAGTGTTATTACTAGGTAATAGCTTTGGTTTAAGAAAAAAGGACATTGTAGATGGTGTTGACACCTTATTAAAACTTAACATGGGGAGGCTCATGTTGTGTGCCCTCCCTTACTGTTACCATCTGTCAGAGAGACATAATAAATACATTCAGTATTTAAATAATTTAATGTTTACTTTGTCATGGTATAATGACAATATTTTATTTTTTGACACAAATAGGTTTATAAGTAGCTTTAGACTGACCCAGGAAAATATGTATCTTCCTAAGAATGATAGAAAAAAGATTGCTACACTGATAGCTTATAATATTAACGCTGTTGTAGATTCAACAAAACTTAGCATAGGAGACGAATCAGTATTATTTAGTTATTCGAATAATGCTGTGATTGACTGTTTAAACTTCCGAGGCCGACAATAGAGGTACATTCTAGTATCCCTGGCGTCTCACAAACGTGCGAAAATTATAGGAAGGAAGAGAGGCCTGGAACGCTAAGATTATTTCACCAGAATATACAGGGATTTTTATCAAAAACATTAGAAATTGAATTATTTTTAGAAAAGTCACAATATGATATTGTTTGTATTTCCGAGCATTGGCTTAATGAGCATCAAATGTTAATAAATTATGAAAACTACACGGTCATAAGTTGTTATAACCGCAAGTCCAGGCTTCACGGTGGTACATTAATATTACTTAGAAATATTATTAAGTCAAAAGAACGTAAAGATATAGTAGGACTCTCGGTCGAACAGATTATTGAGATTTCCTGTGTTGAGCTGGATAAGCACATTGTAGTATGTGTTTACAGACCCCCAAACATACAGAATTTTAGTATATTTGAATCTGTGATGGAAGATGTGTTAAAAAAAATCTTTGTAAGTAATAAGTCTATTATAGTCTGTGGTGATTTTAATATTAATATTTTAGAAGAAACTAGTTATACTGATAGACTGTTAGGCCTTTTTAAAGCATTCAATTTAGCTCACGTTTTTTTCGAACCGACCAGAGTAACTTCTACTTCTGCCACTTGTATAGATAATGTATTCTGTAGTTGTAAATATTTAGATACAGCAATAGTTTGCCATTTGCCGTCAGATCATAGTGGTCAAACGGTCACCTTTAATTCTACCATACCTATAAAAACCATAAAAATTAAATGTAGGAATGTAACATCAGGGAACTTACAAAAATATAATACTACTTTGTTTACCAAATTAAGTTTTCCCAATTATAACTTAGATGATCCTGATAGTTTTTACGCAGACTTTTTTGCAGTTATACATACAGAATTTGATAATAGATTTCCTATTAAAACAAAGACAATAAAACCAAAATTTACCTTCAGTGACTGGGCCACCCTAGGGATACGTAGGAGTAGGGAAAGGCTATTTGAGCTTTATGAACAGAAGGCCCAGCTTCAAAATGCAGCTTTTACTCAGTATGTTAGAAATTATTCTAAATTGTTTAGGAAAGTATGCCAGGCGGCCAAAACGATACACATTAGACAAAAAATTATATCTGCAGATAACAAGATCAAGACCACCTGGAATATAGTTAACAGTGAAACTGGAAAAACCAAACAACGCAATACAGATTTCACTTTAGAGACCTCGCGTGGTCTCATTAGTTCAAATGAAGATGTAGCACAGGAATTCGAAACGTTCTTTACAAACATCCCTGTAAAAACAACAGAATTTTTAAACTGCTCTCCTTCACTTTCACTCTCACTTCTTAAAGATAACATAGCCACTTGTCCTGTAGAATTTAAATTCGATTATATTAACGATCGGTCTATTGTTAAAGCCTTCAGTAACATACAAATTAAACCAACTGAAGATCTATGGGGAATGTCAGTAAAAGCATGTAAAACTATCATTGGTACTGTGGCGCCATATTTAGCTTTGATTTTTAACAAGTGTGTTGATCAGGGAGTCTTCCCGGATTTAATGAAATACAGTAAAGTAATACCCCTTTTTAAATCCGGTAATAGTAAAGACCCCAACAACTATAGACCAGTATCCGTCTTGCCAGTTTTTAGCAAAATATTTGAAAAGATTATGCTTACTCAAATGTTACATCATTTCAACGCAAATAACATCCTGCATGATCAACAATATGGTTTCACCAAAGGCCGCTGTACTATCGACGCCGGTGTCACCTTAATCAAGCATATCTTCGACGCATGGGAGAACTCACAGGATGCTATTGGTATCTTCTGTGACCTCTCAAAGGCATTTGATTGCGTCAATTATGAAATACTTTTGCTTAAATTGGAACATTACGGTGTTAGAAATAGGGCGCTCAAACTTATAAAATCTTACCTAGTAGGTAGAAAACAAAACGTTCAAATAAATGGTGTTAAATCGTTAGGCTCTCTAGTTAAAATGGGAGTTCCTCAAGGATCCATTTTGGGTCCTTTTCTGTTTTTAGTATATATAAATGACCTTCCGCATATAATACAAAGTAGGGCAGAGATAGTTTTATTTGCCGATGATACCTCTTTGATTTTTAAAGTAGGTAGACATGTAAATAATTTGGACAACGTGAATAATGCTATTCTTCAGGTCCATAACTGGTTCAATACTAATAATTTAGCATTGAATAGTAACAAGACTAAATGTGTAAGATTCTCATTACCTAATGTTAGAAGTAATGAATGCGATGTAGTACTAAATAAAGAAAAACTTGAATTCGTTAATGATACTGTTTTCTTAGGTATTACGCTCGACTCCAAATTACAGTGGGGCCCACATATAAGAGCTCTCGTGAAGCGGCTCAGCTCCGCCGCCTACGCTGTTAGGAAAATTAGACAACTTTCCGATATCGACACCGCGAGAATAGTTTATTTTAGTTACTTTCATAGTGTCATGTCGTATGGTATATTATTGTGGGGTAGGGCGGCTGACATCGAATCTGTTTTTATTTTACAAAAGCGGGCCGTTAGGGCCATCTATAATTTAGGAAGTCGCGACTCCTTGAGGGAACGGTTTAAGGAAATCAACATTATGACTGTACCATGCCAATACATTTATGAAAACATAATGTACACTAGGAAAAATTTACATCTCTTTAAAAAGTTAGGTGAGAGTCATCGATATAACACTAGAAATAAAAACAAATTAGATCAACCGCGCTTTCGACTTGCGAAAGTTCACACATCTTTCATGGGATACTGTGTCAAGTTTTATAATAAAATACCACCAAACATACTTAGTCTTAGTGAAACTAAATTCAAAACTTGTGTAAAGCGTACGCTTCGTAAGCGGGCTTACTACACATTAGATGATTATTTGAAAGATAAAGATGCTTGGCTAGGTGCTGGTCCAGCTCCACCGGAACGGGAATAATTCCTCAGAATTTCTTGTTTTGATTTATTCCTTATTTATTTATTGTTTTCCTCTTCCTTCTCTTAATTTAGCGCTATTGACATATTAGTCACAATTACCACCTTTTTAAGTTGTGGAAATCATGTATCATGTAGCCATTGACAAGCATTTGTATGTCAATTGTAGCGGATGTTATCTTGCCGTACGCTTACTTAGCTTTGTTGAACTATGTCACTGCGGTAATGGATCGGTCATGCTCACTCTAATGTCCTTGCTTGCGGTGGCTCTGTGGAGCGGGTCACCCTCTTCCCTCTAAAATGGTTGAGGAGGGTGATGCCGCTGCTCAAGTCATGCTCGGGTTCCGGGCGCTGCTTGCGGGGACTGGTCCGCCCATTTTCCACTTGACACCGTTGTTCCAAAACTTTTACAGACAAGACCTAAGCACGGAAGGCATCACACCAAAACAATCGTTATAAATATTCACCTTTTGGTTTGACAGTTAAGTGGGAGTAGGCATGCACAGCTTTCTAGGCTAGTTTTTATTAATTTTTATTTAAATACCTTATTTTCTTTTTTTACTCACACTGTGTTAATGCATGCCTGCTCACATAGCGTTACTGTTTGAAAATGTATACAATTATTCTTTTGAAAAGAGTAACCATTGAGTTTCTTGCCGGCTCTTCTCAATGGAAGCAACATTACGAACCGGTGGTAACGCTAAAATATTGTTTATATTGACTATTTATAAATGCTCTAATGAGCTTACATGAATAAAAAACCTTTTGACTTGACTTGACTTGAAAATTATAAAATAAATATATTATAAAATAAAATGTATCCCTTTTAAATCTGGACAATCCCCCGTTTCGCATTTATTTGGTGACCGCAAACCATCGTATACGGTAGAGCAGCATGCGCGTGGGCAGTACTACGCATCGACACTGGTACTTTATGCTGATCGATGATGTCCAGTGCTACTGCGTTGAATTTGTATCAAGGTTTATGTTCGTGTTGCAACCAATTGCTCTTCTATGGGAATACGCAATAAAAATAATCAAGTTGAGAAAATTCGAGCGGAAAAGAAAACAAATATCGCTTACTTTAGTAGATTAGTGAGTATACATACATATAGCTAATTAGACAACTTCGAGCAACATACAGAGTAGCTTGTATATGTGATTTACTATACTATTTGTAACTCATCCCAAGTTGCCAAGATACACTCGCTTAATTCGGCCACCGCTGCCTAACTTAATGCACTTATTTTAATAAGGTAAAAGATAAAGATACAGATAAAGGAGAGAGGCAACCACTGGAATGTTTAAATGCGCAGTTAGGAATGTCCAATATATCTCTTTCAAGCAAAATAAGTGAAGTACGAATCGCACATCGCGTGACCACAAGCCGGTTTACGTACAATCAACAAACAGAAAGCGTTTAAGGAATTCAATTTAATGCATTAAACAACTAAAGGAAATTTAAAGAGCATTTACGCACATAGCATGTTTTGCTGAATACAAGTTTCCTTTACGACGAAGTATTTGGCTACTTTAAGTAAGCAAATCGTCTCAAATTATAAATACAACCTAGTGGATAGCCCAGCGTGCACTTCGTGGATTTACTCGAGAGTCGCCGCGTCGTCCAAACCTAGTAGATTCGTTAGATGAGATGATAGGAAGAATACATTGTTCTAGATGTTTCCACTTTCAGCGGTGGGGGAAGCGTATACATGACAATTTCAATTTTTTTTAATAAAAATAATGATACTTTTCATGCTCCAACATGATAAATTGAAAAAAAAAAATCTCTCGGGCGCGCCAGATTTTGTAAGCATCTATAGGCTACGGTAACTGCTTAAAATCAGGCGGGCTGTACGCTTTTTTGCCACCGCAGTCCTACTTTTATTTTTATTTTTTTAATCTGAGGGGGTGAAAAATTGAAACTTCCAGATGCTGCCATTTCTTAGACTGACGATCAAATTAGCAAAATTGTCATTTTTGACACTTCTTAGCTAGTAATGAATCCCCCTTATCTTAATCTGACGAGTTCGAGTATTTAAAGATCGTCTATTTTTTTTTGTTTCCCTTGAGCGTACCCACCAATATTAAGGGCTCATACTGGTTGGATGTTCTTATCAATATGTAAGCTATCTCCCTTATCTTAATCTGACGCGCTTGAGTAAATCCAGAAAATCCTTCTACGGCTCCCCATCTATAGTACTTATACCCCACTATCAATTTGGCTACAAACTGGCTAAAAATCATGAGTTTTCATTTACCATGTTTCGTGTTAAATCAATACCGTCAGACTGCTTTCACCAAATTTTCCATATTTCCATATTTTTCCAAACAATACCGCAACCTGCACAGACTCGCGTGCCATCTCCCATCAGTGAACCCTCATTGAAAATTATACTCTAGGATATTTCGGGAGGATTCAATTTCCTGTGAAGGAGGCACAGTAATGTCATGCAGAATATCGTCCCGATTGGATCATAAATCGATTTTTATAGCGTTTCGTGTTATTTTAGCGACGGCACGGGAGCGGTGCCGGCTCGTCCCGGCGGCCACTCGCTACATAAATTAACTACTGCAGGAAAATAACTCGTGTTTTGTGGAAAACAATCGTATACTTTGTCATTCTTTATAGATTAGTACTACGTATGTATGTCTTTTTGTGTTGGTACAACTTTGATAGTTATCGGAGCGATTATACTTACATTTCCCAACCCTGCGTCAAACGAATAGACTTCAGCAATTCGCCTTTCGCTTTCTAAACTATGTTTTGTGTCGTGAGAATACCAGCTTTGAGCTCTACATAATGTATTTTATCGCTCTACCATTCATTTTTTGAGTAGACTATTCTGCCGACCTTTCCAAAAAGTTAATAATCCTGTCATGAATCCCACTAATCGTCTTAACAAAAGCCTCCCATATTGGTGATATTGTCCAGGTCACGGCGCGGGCGGTTCGTGTGTGAAATCCCGCGTGCTGCGCGCGGGTCACGCGTGGCGGGTCGTGCGCCCGCGCACAATCACGCCGACACCGCACCGGACCGACGACGACGACGCGACGCCCCCCACACGGCTGTAAGGGCTCGACTACATAAACATGTTACGATTGATGACGTATTAATACTTTGTGGCGGATTATTGACAAAAGAGCCCGCAATTAGAGCAGTCAAAGCTTTACGATACTTGTTTGTATCATAAAAACATCGTAAAAAATGTCAGATAACGTTCGCTATGCCACGCAGTCTATGACTGCATAACTAAACCTAAAGTTCGTGGTTTGGATGCTCGCCAAATAACAATTGTAGCTATCGAGATATTTAAATTAATGATTCCATAGAGACATTGTACCCTACCTACTCCTAGAGTGTTAGTCACCCTACATAGTTCGTTCTTACAGCTGCATTATACAGTAATGTAATGTACTCAAGTTAGAACGATGATTGGAATCTATGTCATATAGCTGGCATGCCCTTTCCCTTCTAAATGTCTGAGGAATTCCATATCAATAACTATTAATGTCCTTACTGTCACAAATACACGCTGTGTTGAAACTTTGTGTTAACATGATGTGAAATACGGCTCTGGCAACCGACTTACGACTGTAATAGTACACCTAAAGTATTTACTATAATTTTAGTAGAAGTTTTGAAGCCAATTTATGCCAATCAAGTTAAAGAAGTAGGTAGTAACAAATATATGTATGGAAAAGCAAAGCTTTTGAGCTCAAGTCTTGCTACCTCGCTTAAAATGACAAAAAGGTGAAATTAACAAAAGACAAACACAAATAGTCCATAAACAACATGTTGGGTGAACATGATTTTGATGAATCCCAAAAAAGTTATCCGGCTAACAGAAACAAAAGGAGGTCGTTAGTAACGGCTCAAGCGTTGTATTGAACAATGAACCCGAAATATCTCATTAAGGCATAAGCAGTGCCAATACCTATTTTAACTATTAAAGCAAGTCTGAACACAGCTCAGTTCCAAGCGTCGTGTCACGAGCGCCGCGTATATGGTCATCCGTATGATCTAGCCGCTGTACTCCTGGTATTTCGCTGAGAAAGGCACAAGGTTCAGTGCCGATAAACGTGAGTCGTGTAAGTTGTAAAATGAAAAATGCTGTTTCCATGGAGACGGCGAAGGTCGCCCGGTATGTAGAGTACCGAGATGCAGCTACCCATGGCAGCTACGGAGAAATTGATTTTAAATCGCGGTCCCTTTATAATACTACATCGCTCTACAATACTCAACACAATGTTATTCTATCAGATCCATTTTGTATGTTCGATGTTTTAAATAAATTAGGATAGGATCATCCAAATAAAGGTTGGCAGGAAAACGCTATCACTAAGATGGAATTTGTAATTAGAATCTTGATATTCGCCGCCGGCGTCGGCGACAGCCCTTGATTTCGTAACTCATTAAATGTTCCATCTCAGAATGGTTGTTATTATGTACAAATATTAATTATCCTGCCACAGAATGTGGGCGCAACCAATCAAAACAAAATTCGCTATAATCATCGAACAACACCTGTCTGTCAGCAAATCAACGCTTGTCAGTTGATATGTTTCCACCGAGTCCTCGTCTTTGTGTCTTAATCACTGACTGTCAGGGTAACCTTCGGCGCATCATTAGTTGTAAGGCCCTCGTCAGCCATGCAAATGAGTGTCGTCTACAAAATTGCTTTCCTAAACTGAGTCCATTTGCTGTTATTGGTTTACGTCTAGAAGGCCGTTCATGTAGAACAACACAATTAAGACTTCATGATGTCATTTGTAGCAAAAACTTATTATTCAATGTTTTTATGAACTGGAGTTACGACAATAACTGATGCAGAAGCTGTCGTAATGATTAATTTATACAGACAACGTACTGCTATTTTCTAAGCGATATTGTTAACTCCTTGATGTTTTAAAATCGTTTCTCAATAAAGATCAAGCAAGCAATTAAGTCAACTGAAAGAAACTAATTCAGGGAGGATCTAGTCTTCAGAATTAGACCGGGCGCCATAAGAACACTTTCATTTATAAAGTGTAGAGTCTCAACACATAAAGCAATCTATTATTTACAATATAACTATTCAAGATCCTCTTTTTGGCACCCATAATCAAATCTACATTCCAAGAAACCTCGATTAAACAATTATCCCCAAAATAGAAAGCTATAATCGACGTGCACTGGCATTACAAATAACTTTTGTTCTTAGAAATGCTTTTTAAAACCATTATAAACTGGCTAAAATCGCCATAAGTTTGACGGCTATTCTTTTTAAATTTCTTTAACAATTTATTATCTCGTTCCAGGGTAGCAGCCTGCATCATGGCGTACTACCGCTGCGGCCCCACCGCCATCGGCAGCCGCACCTCCTGGGGCCCTGTCACTTCGCCAACGTCCGTGGAACCCAAGAGCTTCGACAGGCCGCTGAGCGGAAACTTCGATAGAATCTTCAACGCTTTTGAGAGGACCAATGCCTTTGAGTACATCAGGAGTTCCTTCGAAGGAGGGAAGGAGGAGGAAGAGAGGCATATTGGGCATGGGGACATCGTGGTGAATAGGAAGATGAGCAGCAGTTACGAGAGGGCGGACTGCGCGCTGGCTGCGCAGACGCCGAGCTCGGAGGACGAGGACTTCTACAGGGAGAAGATACTGTACTCGCAGGCGAGGCAGCTGTTCCCTCTGCAGGAGGACCTGGCCGACTGGATCAACAAGACTATTGGTAAGTTTATAAATAATGTTCATTCCTACAAACCATAGAAGAAGGAAGGCGGCGATTCAATTCAATTACATTAGCCAAATGTAGTTTTTGTAGCACCAGAATGATCACTAATCAGCAATGATATTTCATAATGCTTTGTCAGCACTTTATATTGCAAGGATTTATTTATAGATTGTTTTGAAGCAATATTAGAATCTCACTTTTTATGTTAAACAGTGATTAGGCAAACCCGTGGCTTATTGTGCTATTGTTATGTACACGAGTTACATAAACGAATGCGAGCGCCGCGCCGTGGAAAATCGCGATTTTACGAGTTTCTCCGACCTGCGCCTGCGCTGTGCCTGCCATGCCCGTGTGAGCTCGCGGATTCTAGTAATCCGGATTTGGTTCAAAATACTTTCATTATTTATTATTTTACCGGAACTATTATTTCTTTGGGAGTTGGTCTCGCATCTCTGCATTCCCCTCGCTCGCAGCTAAGTATGAGACAAACGTTCACAAAACCGTCTTTATTTATGAATGACAAATGAGTTTGGTTGTTATCAGTGACAGGCACTATAGTTTTATTTATTGTAGAACAGATAAAACTCGGATTCTATTGCTACAAACATTTGTATGGTGTCCTTCACTACATTTTTTGTATCTCACTTTTTGCTCCAGACTCTTGATAATTCGTGTTATACATTTGGATCACGAATGGGCAAGGCATGGGTACAAAGAAGCACAATTTGTACGGCAAGCGATTGTATCATCGTTGCCATATAGGATCGCGGTGTTTTTGTGCGTAGCTGCCTATCCGGCCGAGGGACGAGTTGCGGCCCGTGGCCGTGGGTGGTGGCCAATTAACGGACAACATTACGAGACTGGCATAATTAGTCGCATGACAAATTGTTGTTATTCCAATATTGTGGATGATCGGATACTGATGTAACCAGGGTCACATAAGCTACACGTAGAATACCTACTACCTACCCGCGAGTTACATTGACGTCTTCGAAAATAAAAGAACAAAAGGTGCAAGTGCAAATAAAACTTGTTTACAAATACCTGCGAGTTCAGATTTGAATATCTTGCTCGGATTACCAGGTCTTCATAAACTGCATATGGTATAAAAAGAGACTCCGAGTAAGGTACCTACGTCTCCTCATATCTAAATTGCGCTCTCTTCTTGCCGCCCACGTACCACTATTAACGAGACACGACGCGCGAAGCAAGACTCACACGTGCGGATTGCAAGCCTCCTTAACAGATTTACGAGTGGTGTTGCTTGCTGTCACAATCATATTCCAACAACAATAATAAATTCTAAGCAGATGTCTCGCTGAGAATAAGCGTGGACCACCGTGCTTTTAATTCATATTCAGTTCCTGCGCTGTCTCCCTGGTGGCCGGAAGGCGAGGAATAGAAAACTAACTGCAGAATTGGCACATAATGCATTTTCCCGAGCTTTTTATATTTGTTGTCCTCAAACCCGGAAGTAATACTTTATGACGTAAGTCCGAAGATAACTTTGCAACGCAACTCATTATAACACTTTTGTGAAAAGTTTCACCCTAACAATATAAATTTCCATGAAATAACGTCATTATCATGTCATAAACCAACATGCTACGCACGACACATCCATTATGTTCTCATATACAATTACTTGTCCCATGAATATCTCCATTAAACACTGGCAATGTAGACTCTATTTCTTCGAAACAATCGTGAAGAAACATAATGTATCGCCACGCACATCTCCTCACATTTATGCTTCACTGGTCTCATGAATGATGATGTTTCATAAAAAGCGTCGTGAAATAGGGCACGAATGATAGCGCAACGTGGAGTGGTCATTAGTAAATAGTAATTAGTGTGATGCATCATTGGGTGCGCCCGCCCCGGGTGGATGGCGGCGGGGTCGACGACACGTGACGACAGTGCGCTACTGTTGTGACATGGGCAATGCCAATCAATCAGCTCTATTATGATTATGATTGCCTGGTACTCCTTTGCATGAAGGACCCGTAAGTATTGCCTGCAGTGATTTCGTACTAAAGACGTTTGTTAAGTTCTAGTCCTAAATGGCTGCTTGGTACTTCCTAGCACTGTATGCTTACTGTAATAAATTAACGGCATTCATCATTTGGCATTATTACAAGCCGAAAATTCCATCGTATATGCAAAGTTTTTAAATTGCGTATCATTAAGTAGGTAGGCAGGTCCCGTTGGCGTCAGTCGTCACACATTGTCGGTTTCTTTTAACCATTCCACTGGGTATCTTTTAATTTACCTTTATTGGATTGCGAAAAATAATTAAGGGCAAATGCAGCGTGTCTAATAAATTGTCGCGAAACCGTTCCGAGTTTAAAATCGCCTGAATTAACTTTAATTAATGCTTGCCCAGTGGAGATTACATGCTTGTACCGAAGTTTATGAGACATTTTAATTTAATTCAAATTGATTAATGTTAATTAATACAAATCTGCGTCTGCAGTGGGAGCTGCGGCTGAGAAGGCGGACCTCGGCAAGCGGCGCAAATATGCACTGTTAAATAACAATTATGTGTTCGTGCCGTTTGCCGTGGAAACGCTTGGCCCATGGAGCCATAGCGCTAAAGCGCTATTCAACAAAATCACGCCCAGACTGGTTACCGCCACAGGTGACAAGAGGACTGGCTGTTTCCTTGCTCAAAAAATTTGTTTAACAATACAGCGAGGAAATGCAGCCAGTATTCTTGCCACCGTCCCACGCGGACGGGATTTGTTTGAATAGGGGTAGGTTTTTATTTTATTTGATCTTAATTTTAATTGGTGTCTTTTAAAAATTAAAATATTAAACAAATTAACAACCAAAAGCTGGATATTTAAATTTGTTTTGGGGCACAAATAGTTCCCAATTTCTCTTCTAATCTATGAGGATACCATAACTTGATAAAAAATATTAATGATGGTTAACTATTAATGGATCACGATCTTCCTTATTTTCCTAATGCAGCCCGACCGGCGTTTTTGCACGGCCAGCAATATTATTTTTTGCTTGGGCTGAAACGTCTGCACACAGACGTAGATCTAATTAGATGCCGCAAATGTATGTACTTTGCATGCCAAAATGTGCATAAAAGGCAGAGCATTGCACTGCCTTTAAAGCTGTTCACTCAGCCCCTGCTCCACCGCTGTCGGTGCTGGACGTCATACGAGATTGAAAAAATGCCTAGTGGTGCCGTATTGAGCTGTAAAAACTCCACACGAAAAGTTAACCGAGATAAAAGGCTCACAGTAAGTAGAAAAAAATGGGCACGCTAGGTTTTCATACAAAACGAGGGACATGCGTCATCTATTTAGATCTATGTCTGTGCCTCTGCATCATATTTACCGGTTACTTTCTAGTATCACTTATACCTAGTGCTAGTAAGTAAAAACTACAATGAGTACTTAAAACAAATTAGTGGACCAGATAGACACTAATGATCAACCAAGAAAACAGCAGTAATTGAATGTAGCTTTTATGTCTGCAATATACTTATGGCGAGTATGGTGATATGGAAAATATAATATATTATATCCGAGACAAAAAAAAAAGGTAACTCGGTAATGTGATACGAGCTGCAACTATCTAAACCACTCTCAAGAACAATACACCCCATTGTTAGTGCAATAGATCGATAATAATAGGATAGTAACAGGATTAATGACATCTGGACAAACTTGAAGGTTGTCCTGAACTTATCTTTTCAAACTATCTAGTTTTATCTCATGTAAGTATACTCCATAACTTTGCATCGAGATAGGGTGTGGGGTGAGTTATGTTGAACTTGCCTCGTGACGTCACACGTGCATCCTAAGCTTTATTTTTGCTATCTTCACGAGATTATGCGGTCCTAGTAATCGGATCCCATGGGTGGTCGTTTGCATACTCGTTACACTCGCCTTTACCTGTCTTATATTAAATACATATTTCTTGCAAGGTACCTACTTCTGAAAGCCGGTTTGTAACTTCGGAGTGCATTCTTTCAACGACAATATGCACATACCAATTACTTCATTGGCAAGAAAAAGGCTTATTATTTGACTAGCGACGCATTCCCAGACACTTTTAATATTTTGATTTGGTCGGGAAGTGTGGGAAAATCGTGGGTATATTGCGAACGCAGATGCAATGGCCGATAGCTAAACATATCCAATACGGTAAATAGGTCCGGCTCGGCGCGGAGCTCCTAATGGGATTGTTGCAGGTTTTATGTCTGTCAGACGTCGAGTCGCGTATTGCAAATACAACTGACCTACTTTACATAGGTATTAGGTGAGTACACTCATAGATAAGACATTTATAAAAGATATCATCTAGAGCTACTCGCGGTTTTTTTCTACTAATTATGGAAGGAGCGCGACTCTGCGTTTGCGCGTATCAATCAATTATTCATAACTGGGACTTACCGTTGCGTTGCGGGCAATTAAATACATTCATTTTACGAACAATACAGCTAGGCGGGAAAAATTGTCACGATAAGTTCAATACAATAAGATAAAATATCGCAAGCAGCGCCGAAAGGCCAAAGGTCTCGGATTAATAAGCCCTAAGGTACCAAGTTATCATAAAGGCGGGGCGGTTGGCCGCCACGAGTCGCCGGGGTCATGGGAACGCGATCGGCTGCGATCCCTTGCCCTGGGCCCGGCCCTTGTGAAAGTGCTGTCCAGATTAGGCAGTCATTATTTTATTGGAGTGGCACTTGCGGCTATTTCAATGGGGTTTATGTGCGATGTTGCCATGTTACCTGCCTATGGGCTCATGGCTTCCAGTTGCTTGCTTGAATGGTTACGTTACTGCATCTCGTCGTATAATTTGAATAGCAAGTAAGTGTCGTCGTCATCGTGTGTGTCATCGTGAGGAAACCTACCTATCCCTCGGGATTAGGTAATAGTCAGTTCCTGTATACACGGCGACAAAGTTCACCACCTGTCACGTTGGGTCTGACTATCTGGTGAAACGTGGGCTTTGAGTTGGTTAATACCTCCACAATGTGGTGGTGTATGACCACTCAAGCGTCTGACTAACCCCGAATGGGGATAAAAGTCGTGACGTTACATTTCTTATTTGTCCAGCTAGAATTTGGAGGTCTTTTACCCAAATCAAAGTTTCAAGATGGGTTTTTTTATGAATAGCCTGGGTATAGGTTTTAATCTTGTGATTTCATGGTCATTACGTAGTTACTCTGTTTATATCTTTCGATTTAGTTAACTTATTCACTCGAAAACTGCTTAATTTTGACGTGCCATAGGAAAAAAATACAGATGCGTAAATAGCAAAGTAGAACTTAGTATTGCCCCATTAAAACGCATTCAATACTGTCTTCATACCTACATGCTATACTCCGCCGACATAGCTATAAATCCTGTACTTTATTATCCCCACAACTTTGTAGGCAGAGCTTGCACAATACTCATTGCTTTAACATTAGGCACTTGAATATTATTGCGGCAAATAATCTTGTTGTTATGAGACAAATTGCTTGTCACTGATATCTTAATAGTAGGTTCTCATGATAACGTAAATCGTTTCACTTATTATAACTAAGTTAAAGTAAATCTGCTAAATTAAGCAAAATTTTATTCAGATTGGATCGCAACGCTACGCTTATTCATGACATGACATGAATCTGATGCCTGTAAGAATCGAATACACACTGACAGCTGCCTGCTTATATGCATTGCTGTCATTCTTCGCCGGAACAGTTTTGTTGAAATGGAACACGTTTGTTCGCAGGCATCAGTTACCTGAACGGGGAGAACTTCCTGGACGTGCTGGACAACGGCGCGGAGCTGTGCCAGCTGGCCGCCGTCATACACGACCGCGCCCGCGACGCGCTCGACCAGGGGCTCATAGTCGGGGTGAGACACATCATTACTGTTATCCTGGTTACATACACTGGAAAAAAACACTGGAATACTTACATATTTTTATTTCTGTATTCAGCCGGTGCCACAAATCCGCGGCCGCTGCTGGCAGCGCGCCGCTCGTCGCAGCTTTTTTTCACGCGACAACACTGAAAACTTCATCACCTTTTGCCGAGAGTTGGGCGTCCATGAGAACTTGCTGTTTGAGAGTGATGACCTTGGTAAGTTATGCCGCCTTAGTACTTTACTACAGGGGTCAGAGGTAGTGTTTCCCTGCAAGGAGTTTATATGGTTCACAGGAACCTTCTTTTAGTAAGGTTGACTGACTTTCGTGAGGATATGCGGTCCTGGTAGCTATATCATATGTGGGTAATTTATTCTCGTGTGAATCCGATCTGGCAGTGGATCCGATATTCTAGCCAATAGAGAGAGGCAGAGCTATATAGTATACTATAGAATCTTTTTAATTTGGATAGCTAAGTCCGGTCCATTGCCCGACAAATAGGAAGGCTTTTCTTCATCTAGCTAACTACAAAATAAAACAAATGACTTTCATAACTCTACTGTTAATGTGTCCCCAGTGCTGCATAACCAGCCTCGTCAAGTAATCCTGTGCCTGCTGGAGGTGGCTCGGCTGGCGACCAAGTTCAACGTGGAGCCCCCAGGACTGGTGCAGCTCGAGAAGGAGATCGCGATGGAGGAGCGCGACTCGGGGCTGGACTCTGCCATGTCGGGCGCCGCCTGGCAGTTCAGGGAAATATCGCCTATGCCTGAAGTCAACAAGTAAGTGACGAAGCAACCGTCCACCTTGGACTGTTTTGTAATTATGCTAGATTTTTAATCAACGGTCTTCTTTAAAAAATGTTCCGTAACGATCTTCATTTTTATTTAAATAGCCGTTATACGTCCCTCTCCTGGGCAAAGGCCTCCCCTTTACGTCTCCACATGTCTCTGTTTTGGGCTATTTCCTGCCATGATGATCCCGCAAAGGTGGTCAAATCATCTCGCCATCTCTTCCTTGGTCGACCTCTTTGTTCTTCAATATATCAGTAATAATATGTTTTTGTTTGAAGGTCTACAGCAGAAATGCCAACAACAAAACCAGATCCAAATGATCCTGATGACCCCAATGACAGTAAGTACAAAACCTATGATTAACATCATCCTTGCCTATTGAGGTTTCTTACTAATAAATACCATGTCTACGGCAGCCCAACAGTCAGTGCCAGACAACGTGGACGCTGAGAGCACTAAGTCTGGGGGAACTGAAGCCAGCACTGACTCCGATGTTCCGCTCAAACCTACCAATGAACTGGACAAGAGGGTATGGTACCTTATCTGAAAATTTTAATGTTATTTCCGTGGATACCTACTAGACAAAAATTTCCGACCAAGTATGTAGTTCTAGATCTCTTGCCAACGACGAAAAGAGCTATGTCGTATACAACCGGAAATAACGATGATTTCCGTCTTGTAGGTTGTAATATGGTCGTAAAACTAGTGTGGGTATCTTTGTAGTGTTGTTACTAATTGGCATGTGTCCAGGTGCAACTGGTGACCCGTCTGATGGAGCGCGGCTGCAGCTGTAGTTCCGGCAAGTGCTCCAAGCTGCTGAAGGTCAAGAAGGTCGGCGAGGGGCGCTACAACATTGCCGGGAGGAACGTCTTCATCAGGGTAACTACCACTTCATTACGATAACTAGGGTAACTAGTAACTATTCATTGGTATGTCATTTCGACTAGAGCCACAAACATGTTTTTGAAGTATTGCTCACCTGGTCTTTCAGAAGCCCCTTAAAAAGTTTTCGTACCTCTATTTACAAAATCCACAGCCCTCAGTAACAACATCATCCCTTACATAACTAATCTTACGGCCAATAAAGGATTTACATTATATAGTTAAGAACTAGTCGAGTGAAAGTTATCAAAAAATCTAAACATAAAAATAAAAAAATCTTGTTTGCCTGTTATGTGCCAGATCTATGGTAGGTGAGTATTAGAGAGTGCGGTGTGTGTGTGTGAGTATGTGTGATGTGTGAGTCTCGTGTGTGTGCTCTATCACTAGAGCTTATTAAGCTGGATCTCATGATACATTCCAGTCTCACGCTTAGTTTGAGGAGCACTCAAAACTTCTTGTTTGTGTGATTTGAGGGTAATGTTTATTGTGTTTTATTCCAGTTGTTGAAGGGTCGTCACATGATGGTCCGCGTGGGCGGCGGCTGGGACACGCTGGAGCACTTCCTGTCGCGCCACGAGCCGTGCCAGGTGCGCCTCGTGACGCAGGGCCGCCGCGCCAGCGTGCTGCCCGTGCCGCTGCCCGACCCCGCCCCCCCACTCTCACCCATCGCCAAACCGCCCACCGTCTCCCCCGCCAGCAGCAAGGCCTCCCTCACCAGCAAGGAGCCCTCCATCGCCGGCACAGTATCACCCGTAGACAGCAAAGCTTCCTCTATAAGCGGCAAGTTATCACCCGTAGAGAAAAGCGGTCGCAACACTCGCGCGTCGAGCAAGGCCAGCAGCGGGAAGAGTTCTCCCGTGCACGACGGCAGGAGGACCTCCACGCCTAACAAGCCGGTCGTTAGGAGTGTAAGGTCCGCGCTGACTCTGCTGCTGCGGGCCGACTCGGTGGACGGCCGCCAGCCGCAGTCGCCGGCGCCGCGCACTAGGAAGCAATCTGCACCCTCAAGCTTCAGCACCCCGAACACGCCGACCGGTAGATCGGTCAGAACACCGCCAGTAGAGTATAGAAAGTCGCTCACCTCCACCGCACTGGTGAACGCGCCTAAGAAATCCAGGAGCATGAGTTTGGCGCACGTTCAGAAGGACGATAAAAAGAGTTTCTGCGGCACCGACCGGCTGAACCAGGCGAAGAAGAAGAGTATTAGCGCGGCAGCCACGCCCACTGAAACCGTTTCAACGACTCGTAAAACACGCAGCCAAAGTCTAGCGTCCACTCCCGTCAACGAGCCGAAGAAAACCTTCAATGGGACAAACGGTTACGCAAAGAAAACGAGGAGTATGAGCCTCGCGACTCCCGTAGAATTTAAACCGCTAAATAAGAGCTCGTCGGTGACCGTCACCGGGGCGATGACTCAGGCGGCCATAGAGGAGAGCATCAGAATGTCGCTGGCGGCCAGCATCGCCGACCACACCTCCCCCAAAAAACCTTTCTTGCACATCAAAGCGAAATACAGAAGTCCCCCTCCCCGGGAGGTCCCCCCCAGATAATTGCTTACACACAAACCTCTCATTCCATTAGTATTTAAACTTTTGACATTTAAGGCATCGTTATTGAAGTTTGAAGTTCAATTAGCTCGTTCTGTAACTCGTAAGCATTATTTAGATCTCTTAACTAAGCAATCTCATTCGTATCATCTCGTATTATTAAGTAGTCGCTTTAATTTAATTCACACATTCATGCACTCCATCTGTACGGGAGACTAGTCATAATGAATTTGTTTTGTAATTATAATTATGTTTAATGTTAGTTATAATGTAATGATACCTAATGATGCTGAATAATTTTGATTGATTTTTAATTGTGTTTTTATTTTTTCTTTGATTTATTATTTTGAAAAATTATGTTAAGATTTCATTTAATTTTTACGTCGTGTGATAAAGGTTTTAACTTCGCATTTTATTTTGACATAAATTACTGTTTTGGTAGAATTTGAGTTTGAATTTTGATTAATTTATGTACCTATTATTTGATTCTGTGCACTGTTTAGCTAGAGTTAGACGAATGTGGCCTCCGCACTGCGCGACACACGGTACAAACGACGTTGGCTCTTCCACACATACCTATATTTTGATAAGAGACGATAGATGATATTTTTGCACCGACATTAGTTATACAAGCACTAGATAGATAGTATGTAATTTCTGACACGACAAACCAAATGTTTTGGGATGATCACCAGCTTACTAAAATGTCAAACCAATACTAAATATGTATCTCGACCGGACTCGTATTTGGAAATTAGCGAGTTAGGAATGACAAAATCACAAAACAGTAATATCTTTTTCTCTAGTAGAGTAACTTAATGAAAAATATATTTGCCAAGTTGGTGTATATAACACACAACCACAACTTTTTTAGATATGGTAGCTCGCAACATAGAAATAGGAGCTAGAGCGCCGCACTTATAGAACAAACCGGCCGTTCCAAGTATTACAGAATAGTTTTACCATTTTAATTATCTACGAAGAACATTATTTTCCATAGAAAATAACCTTACTAGAAAGACCACTACAAAGTAATTGTGGGCTATGCAGGGGAGCATTCTGCACACAAGTATTTATTTGATGTCCTTGACTGACTATTTTTTCCGTCAAAGTAACTAAAACTTAGTAGACGATAGTTTAGTTCTTCCATATGAAGCTATAGGTAATTAAACGAACACCTATCTACTTTCCAAATGTTCGAATTACGCACAGGTTCCTTCCTCCAATTCCTAGTTGCCTTGCTTCTCGAAAAGCTCCCTACAATCCTGGAATTTTCATACGTTCATATTGATATTCAATATTCATCGAATAGTGTTAATTAGTATTTTAATGATTCCCCAATAATCGAGAGCTTAGCAATAATACATATAAGGTGATATACATCATACATACTGCCAGTCTACCTACTGCAATATTGTGCCAAGTTTATAATGTACGGTTGATAATAAACTTTTTGATATCGATACAATGTAGTTTGATTTAGCACGCTACGCTTGAAGCACCCACGAGCACGGGCGAGGATTTGACATAGTACACTGCAGGCAAAGTTTTACTGCATAGAATTGATTGAAACAGATCTCAATAACACGGCAAAAAAATTGGTGATAGTTTATAGACACACACGACCGCAGAATGAAAGTCTACTCCCCAAATTTATAGAAAGTATGGTGAACTTGCACCTTGCATACAAATCACTTCTGTTACTAGAAATGCTTTGTAAAACCATTGTAAACTGGCCAAAAACCTCTTTAAAGGCGGTACATCTTTAAAAAAAAAGATTATCCCTTCGCTGAAGGTAACATGAGGAAACGCAGACGGCCTCAAGTCTGCTAACTATTAACCATTGATCGTAATTCATAATCTTCCTCTGGCCGTTGACTGAATAATCCACGAAGATAATATTAATGATCAATGGATTTCCACTGAAAAGAGAAAAGCTGGCAAAAAAAAAGGGTCTTACGCTTGGGTCTCGGACAGCAGATCGCAATCGTTTCTGGATTTTTTTTATCGGTAATCAGCCAAATTAGGGTAGACTGAATGTGAACCACATCCAATGAGATAAGGCTAGGAAGAGAGTAGATTTCCCCTGGTAAAACATTTGCAAAATTGGTGCCTGGATAGTGGATTATGGCCTGTCCTCTCATTAATACATTTTCAGACTGCAAGTGATGCCTGTAATGCAGGCTTCTCACGACGCGTGATATCACGAGTCGCGCCGCGCCCGCTCGCGTCTCGCGCCGTGTGTAGGCAGTGGCTCGACTCGACTCGGGCTGGCGCGTTATGACGCGTCTGATCCGCCAAATGTCGGTAACTTCAAAGGCGAGGCGCGGACGCGAGCGGTGCGGCGCTGGCTCGCGGTATTGAAAACACGTTCATTTCACGACATTTCAAGGTGCATTGCGTGACTCGGTCTGTCTATATGCGGCCCAGAAGCTTCAACAGGCGCCGCGCCGCGTCCGTGAGAACGGGTGGCGCGGGTTCGCTCGTGGCGCGGGCTTGCTCGACAAATCGACTCGGCGCAGCGCGACTCGTGATATCACGCATCGTGTCGTGAGAAACCAGCATAAGAGACGCATGTCTGACTGGTATTACTGTCCGCAGTGCCGCAAGGGGTCGTCGTCGGCGGCGAGAGCGGCAGGGGCGGCGGGTGCGGGGGCGGGGGCGGTGGCGGTGCCAGTGCGCGCGTCCGTGACGCCGCACCGCCGCCGCTACACCTACTACAACAAGATGTACAAGCCCATGTGCTACGAGCTGCCGCAGCCGCTGCGGGTCTCGCTCGTCTGATACTGATAATCCGCCCTCCGGTCCCTGCGGTCCGTCCGTGGCGTCCGTCCCATTGAGAATAGAATACTGAGTCTACTACAGAATATGACTGCCGTCCGTTATAAGGCGCGTCGTGATGACCGCTTAAGCGCTGGGTTCCTAATCATATAACGGCCGCACTAGAACATTGGCTATGTCAAAAACGGTGTCCAAACCGGTCTCTAGGCAACCGCGCCATAGTTTACATAGCCAATGTTCTAATTCGGTCGTTATATGACTGCACCGTTCTGGAGGAACCCATCGCTTTAGGGAAATTTTGTGTGGGGACTTTATAATTATACATATAAATCTATAACGCCAACGGTAGTAGTTTTTTAACCTCGGTCTAGTCACTTATTTTTTATTTTTTTCCTATGTAAGACTGCCATTGAGATGCACTTCATATACGCTCATCATAGCGTCTACGTTTGTTATTGTAATGTTTAGTTTTGAAACAAATAATATAACTTCCTCGGATAATGCAATACGTTAATCAATTATTGTACGTAGATGCTAGCGGCTAGCATGAAACTATTGGTAGGGCTGAAAAGGGAAACTCGATAACGACTACGTCCATTTTGAACGAGATAAATTCCTGCGTTACATGCTAGGGGCGATGCCATCAAAAATTTAACCATTTTGATAGACATAGCGTAACTTGCCATATAACACAAAGAATAATCGCTATTCCCGCTATTCAATGAATACCTGGAAACAGCCAATATTATGTACCAAAAAATAAAATTCTTATTTATTGATTCGATATTTTTATTTAAATACCTCCATTAGGTAATACAAAATATTTAAAATTAAATATAAACTTATAGGAATGAATGAATAAATGCTACGAAAAAGTTCATTCTATAATTACTCTCGTGGAAAAGTTCATTCTTACGAGAAGAATCGTTAGAGAGCGAATGTGTTTGATCTTTTTATTATAGAAATAAATATTTTTCATTTAAAATCTCGTTTTAATGTCAATTTTAACCCTAATTCTCATTGAATCCAAGTATTGATAGTACAATCATTAAATCCCTTCGAGTGTTTACCAAAGGAGATGGCAATTTCGTCACAGCCGGCAGTTTCTTTAACGCACGGCACACCAACTACACTTGCGTCAAACGAATACCATTTATGGTAATACACACTCAAACGATAGTAAACACGCACATGGATATGTGTATGGTAAGTGACCATAACCGACGCCTTAGCTTGCTCCCTTGGCGAACCCTCGACTAATAAATAAGATTAATTTGGGCCAAATGAACGTAAGTATAATAAATATAATTTATTACACGCGCCTAACTAACTAACCTATAGGCAGTTTCATTACAAGCGATGCGATATTATGTCAGTACATTATAAACTATGCAAACATAACTATGTTCATACCATAATTTAATTATATGAAATAATTTTATGCGCGTTTTCATACTCGAATATTTCTTTAAAGTTAAATTGATTGTATATTTCCACAAGTAAAAAGTTCCTGTCACGTTGGGTTCTGAATATCTGGTGAAACGTGGGCTTTGAGTTGGCTTAATACCTCCACAATGTGGTGGTGTATGGCCGCTCAAGCCTCTGACTACCCCCGAATGGGGATAAAATATTATTTTTTATTATATATTTTTTTATGTTGTGTGTAAAAGTGTATCAGTGTGTACATTACTATGCTGTAAAATATAATAAGACTATTCATACAAGAGACATATTCGAGTATCTAACACGTATCGCTTGTAAATAATATCATCTCATTTTAATACATTTTGGTAAACAGTCACTTTGAATAATCGATTCAATTATTTGGCCGATAACTATAAACTACATTCGATTAGAATACACAAATATTTCGTATGCAGCATGTTATTATTGTTAAATTTACTTTTTAAACTAGTGCCCGCTTTATACAATTTTATTTTATCGTTAAAATATGAAGAATTAACTCCTTAATCTATCTCAAGTTACGTACTTCGGGCTGTTTTAAGTAAAATTGTTTACATATTTCTACATAACAAACAAACCATGCAAAAAATTCAATCAAACTACACTCTTATTCTGGGAATTGGATGAGGGTCTATTTAATTACACGCAAACACTCCAACTCCTTATCAGCCGATTTGAATAAATCTCTCTTCTGTAAAATAGACCCTACACGTATATAAATTAAAGTTTTAATGATAATTACAAGAAACTCTATGTGAGGTGAATATTGAGTTTACGTTCTCCGTACAACTTTGTAGCTCTTAAATGCTAATGTTTTGTGATCATGACACGACTGATTGCTATATAATGCGGTATTTATATGAGGGTGTCTATGGAAATGACGCGAGTAGCGACTAGATTTTAGATCGAAATAAATATGGCTAAAACTCATCGGTTTAGGTGTTATTCAGCAACTTTTACCCAGTTACGGATTTTTCTGAATATAATTCGTCGCTTAATTGTTAGGATAATTTATCGTTAAATTAATTGATTTAATTAATTTATCGTTCAATTAATTGAACAATTAGTTTATCGTTAAATTAATGGAATAATCAATTTATCGTTAAATTAATGGAATAATTAATTTATTGTTTAATTATTGGAAAAATTAATTTATCGTTAAATTAATGTAATAATTAATTTACTCGCAATCAATTGAATAATTAATTTATCGTTAAATTAATGGAATAATTAATTTATCGTTAAATTAATGGAATCATTAATTTATCGATAAATTATTAGATATAGCGAGCGCGTGTCGCGGCGCCGCAGGTACCAGGAGCGCAGAGCTGTGCGGCGGTCGCTTCACATGGTGCGCTTGCGGGCGGCGAACACGTGTTACTTCTTCTTGCTCTTGCCGAGCGTGAGCGTGTGGTGCGCCTGCGCCGTCTGCTGCTTGCGCCTGTTGAACTCGATGGTATCGTCCTCTATCTTCTTGCGCAGCTCCTCGAGACGTTTTTTCTCGTCCGTGTGGTCCTTTTTTAGTTTGTCGAATTTTGAATGCAGCTGGAAGCAAGAATATGGAATAGAATATTGTATTATTTTTTTCTGTATACGGTTTTACTTTAATGAGTCATATTTTATTTGAAATAAATAACTTATGAAGGTGGCAACTAAAGAAACGGCCCGCCTGATGCTAAGCAGTTACCGTAGTCTATAGATGCTTGCAATACCTAAGGCATTGCTCGCACTTTGTCGATCTAAAGGGGAGTGGGACGGAGGGGGGGACGGAGGGGGGTTTTGGCCTTCCGGCTTTCTCACTCATCGTACGAAACGCAGCTGTAATAGCTGCTTTACGCCGATCTTCTGTGAGAGGGTGGCACTACCCCAGTCAAGCTTGGCTCTACCACAAAATAGCAATACACCCGCCCTCGCGTGTGGCCCAGAATCATGTTTCTTAGAAGACATTGGGGGAGACCATAGAGTAAAGACTTAAGAAAGAGGTGCCCTTATTAGATTTCTCTATTAAACAACGCGTGGTAATTTGCGCGGGATGGCGCGGGTGGTGGGGGTTAAGAAATGCGTGGCATCTATCTACCGGGAAATAGCTGAACTACTCGCTTCGTTTTATGTCGATGTTAGTACGTAGTTTAAATATTTGCACTAGATGTCACTAAGTGTATGATCATGAAAAATTACGTACAAAGGGACGCCATCTAGTGTCGAATATAATTATATTTGGGATGCGAACGTTGGCAAGACGTCTGCACAGGACGAACGCCAACAGCACACTGACTTAAGCCACGCCTACTGTGATGACGTCACCGGCCTAGTTGTGCGATGTTTAAGCAACGCGGCTTAGCTGCTTAGACCCAGTCCTTTAGTATTAGGTTCATGGGGGAGACCTATGAACAGCAGTAGACGCTCGACAAAAAAAAAGTAGCTGTTGTTGCACGTGACGTGACGTGAGCGTACCTCCTTCTCGGCGTCCTTGAGCTCGGCCTCCTTCTCCTTGACGCGCTGCACGAACATCTGCCGCATCTCGTCCTCCTTCTGCTGCAGCTCGGCCAGGTGCGCGCTGCGCTTCTGCTCGAACGTCTGCTGGAACGACACCTGCAACACCGCAACACACATTACATCGTACACAACTGAACTCAATGTATTGTTGTTGTCATGCTCGTGAAGCGTGAGCGAGTGAGCGAGACACTAGTATTTTTTGCTGTGTCAAATTTAGATTAGAGCGGCAATATACGTCAATACCTGATTAGGTACCACCTGTCACGTTGGGTTCTGACTATCTGGTGAAACGTGGGCTTTGAGTTGGTTAATACCTCCACAAGGTGGTGGTGTATGGCCACTCAAGCCTCTGACTACCCCCGAACGGGGATAAAAGTCGTGACGTTACATTTTTTTTTTTTAATTCTTATTAGGTATTGTTTGAATACTCAATACACGTCCGATCCGACAGCCGGGTCGGCCGTCTGACTAGGAAAACTGCACCGAGGGGTTTATGACCAGCACACAAAAATGCCCCCAATTTAACATACACTGGCATTACAAATCACTTATATTCCTAGAAATGTTTGGTAAAATCAATGTGAACTGACTAAAACGCTCTATAAATTTGGTGTTAGTATTTATGGCGGTGAGGGAAAACATCGTGAGGAAACCTACCTATCCCTCGGGATTAGGTAATAGTCAGTTCCTGTATACACGGCGACAAGGTTCACCACCTTTCACGTTGGGTTCTGACTATCTGGTGAAACGTGGGCTTTGAGTTGGTTAATACCTCCACAATGTGGTGGTGTATGGCCACTCAAGCCTCTGACTACCCTCGAATGGGGATAGAGTCGTGACGTTATATATTTTTTTTTTTTTTTAAAATATTTATGGTCGTTTTTAAAACAGTCTATCGACTGCAGTCCATATATATGAGCTGCAGTCACTTGGCAACAACCGCGTGTAGTATATATAGCACGTACCGGCTTGTTGTCCGCGTCGACGTCGGTGAAGCCCATCTGCTGCAGGCGGCGGCGCCGGTACAGCTCGTAGTGGCGCGCGTGCGTCTTCTCGCGCAGGTCCTCCATGTTCGTGCGGATCAGCATCTCGCGCAGCTTCACGAAGTCGCAGTGCGACTCGTTCTCAACTGCGCAATCAACATTGTAATTAATATCTCCGAGGTAATGATAGACTCGCCTCGATAACAAATGAATGAACCATTACTGTACTGTTCCACCGCACCAACTAGGAGTCTGTCAAATGACGTCACCCGCACGAAAAGGCGGTGTTCCATCCGAGTTCCTAGTTGGCTTGGTGGAGCGCGGAAAAATACATCTTTTTTTTTATAGGACTGCCGTGGCAAAAAAGCGTACGGCCCGCCTGATGTTAAGCAGTTACCGTAGCCTATAAATGCTTACGATACCAAAGGTATTGCTCGCACATTGCCGACCTGAAGGGGAGTGGTATGGAGGGGAGTGGGGGGTGGGCTTACGGCTCTATCACTCGTCGTACGAAACGCAGCTGTAATAGCTGCTTTACGCCGATCTTCTGTGAGAGGGTGGTACTACCCCGGTCGAGCCATCCCGTTTGAGCTGCAGTCGATTGGCTACAGCTTGGCTCTACCACCTTGAACTTATTATCATTTGATATTTATACCCGTTCGCCAAGTTGGCTTCGTGGCGTAGTAGGAATGTTACCTTGCACGGTCCCCCAGGGGTACTGTCGCGCGCGCACGGTCTTGTTCCCGATCTTGACGAAGTCAGTGCTGCCGACGACCGCGAACGGGATGTGCGAGTTCATGGTGCTGTTCACCTCCGTCACGGACTCGTCGTCCACCGGAAACTGGTAGATCTCCACGCTGTTCGCTTGCAGCTCTTGCATTATCTTCGACTGGAAACACAATTTAATATATCAGGTGGACCGACGACCTGGTGAAGGTCGCGGGAATACGCTGGATGCGGGCAGCGCAAGACCGGTTATGATGAATTTTGAGGGCGACCTATGTTCAGCAGTGAACGTCTTTCAGTTGAGATGATGATATCAAATATCGCTTACAATATAAAAATGTAGAAGTCCAGCGTCAAGTGGAGCAGTCTATAAGCATTTCTACAACTGTCATTAGCTGTCTATAAGAAGATCGTGTGACTTATGTCACTCCACTAAAACGTAAGTGGAAACTGCTGCACCGGACATCTGCAACTTAAGGGAAGAAGATGCGGTGCCGACCTTTTAGGGACCTGTAAGCATGCTCTTTGAAGAGCCCCATGTTGTAGTACAAAGGAAACACTTCAGGTGGAATGTCATCCCACACTTTCGGGCGGGCCCGTTAGCGTGGTTGGCGCGAAGGCGCCTTTCACGCTGCAGGTTGTAGGTTCGATTCCTACCCGGGACATGCATTTGTGTGCATGAACATGTCTGTATGTCCCGAGTCTGGGTGTATATGTATATTAAGTATGTATTTACAAATAAAAAAGTAGTATATGTAGTAATATCAGTTATCTGGTTTCCATAGTACAAGCTCTGCTTAGTTTGGGATCAGGTAGCCGTGTGTAAAAAAAAATGTCCCAGGATATTATTATTATTATATTACTACTTTGTACATTCCAATGTCATGTGCGAATCTAATATAAAGTAAACATCGCAGGAAAGCCTACACGTCTTTCGAAAGACATGTGAAGTTCGCCAACCCGCGCTGGGCCAGCGTGCTGGATATGGCCCGAATCCCGTTGAGGGATGTGCCCGGTAAGCAATAGCTCCGCTATTGTGCACTGCAGTGAGTGCAGTGCATTACCTTCAGACAATACAGGTGCTAGGCGCGAAGGTGTATGTATATCGCTGCAAACCAAGACTTAATTTAAATACCCATGTATTATGACTGCCATATATGACCGGATAAGAGATGCTTTAGGGCGAGGCCCCACTAGCGCGTTGCGCTGCGTCGTCGCAACGGATCAAAGGGTCGACGGGCGAGAGACGAAGCGGGGGAGGATGATGCGCCAGTACAAAATATTGCGACGACGCAACGCAACTCGCTAATGGGGCCCGGCCCTTAGGCATGACTTTTATGGTGACTGAATCATTACATATTTCCAATGTAACCTACTTACCTACATAGTGAGTAGGCATGATTCACGCCATTTATACACTTGTATCTAATCGTTAATTGAATATTGAATACGTTAGATAAATCTATGTTAATCTTTGGCAGCATACCTTGAATTTCTGCAGTTCTGTCTTGGAGATGGTGTCGGCTTTGGCGATGATGGGAATGATGTTCACCTTGGTGTCCAGCTTCTTCATGCACACCAGGTCGATGGACTTGAGGCCGTGCCCTGGGGGATATAAAACATTGTAACTCAGTGATCGAAATTGACTTACAACTACTACTCCACCAAGCCAACTAGGAACCTGTCAAATGTGACGTCACCCGCACAAAAAGGCGGTGGCGGTGTGCGGGAGGTGTGGCGGGCGGGAAACCGCAGGCAGTGGCGGGTGCGGGCGGTATGCGGGCGGAGAAGCCGCATTCCATCTGAGTTCCTAGTTGACTTGGTAGGTAGTATAAACCAATATCGCCAGACACAACTTCTTGATTCCCAAACTAAAGAGACCTTGTGTATACAATGGACTGGAAACGATTCCAGTGGCACCCAGACAAAATCACGAAAAGGGTAGCTCAAGACCAGACCAAAGTATCACACACATTAACCGAATGTGGGTTCCGGAAGTTGGAAAATGGCACCGAGGCAGGCCTAGAAAGCGATAGCACCACGATATTCGGATAATATTATAGCGCTTTCGGAAAGGACACAAGATAGTTTCGGATGAGCGAGACCTTTGCACAGTATTAGGACGAAATAGGTAAACAAAATAGTCCCAAGTCCAAGTTATATGTATTAACTTGTATGGCGCGTTAAATAAGCACGCAATCTTATATGAGATGCGTTACATACCCATGCCTATAGCTTTAGTACTGTGCGGTAAAGGACTTTGTGTGTCTATTAGGATGACAAAACAGACACAAACTGAATTAATTTGTATTGATTTTACAATTACAATTAATTCATTTGAAATAACAGCCATATTATTATACGACACATGGGTGTATAGTCCAGTGTATTAACTGATGATGGTCATGCGAGGGCGTCACCGCCGCGGCACCGCGGTGCACTTGTTTGTTTACTCTGTGGCCGGTACAATCACCCCGACGGAATTACAAACATTATCTTTATCATATCCTATTTGTGGACGCAATATTGTCTACAAGTTAATTAACGTTCAAGGAGCATTACTATGTCGCAATTAAACATAGCATTAGCTTAGAAACCCTTAAGAATAATCTAAAATAGTCCTAAAAGTTTTAGTACAATATGATGGAGAATATATTGGTAGAACTATTTTATTCTAGCATTTGATTGAAACAATTACATCTTTTGATGTTTACTCCCAGCCCTATCCTAATTTGTAATGAGGTCAGCTTCCGATATATCTCAAAGTAACTAATGTGACTATTTAACCATCAAAGGATAACTGATATTTACATCGATTTATTTTGACGGGCCCGTTAGCGTGGTTGGCGCGGAGGCGCCTTTCACGCTGCAGGTCGTAGGTTCGATTCCTACCAGAGACATGCATTTGTGTGCATGAACATGTCTGTATGTCCGGAGTCTGGGTGTATATGTATATTAAATATGTATTTACAAATAAAAAAGTAGTATATGTGTTAATATCAGTTATCTGGTTTCCATAGTACAAGCTCTGCTTAGTTTGGGATCAGGTAAACGTGTGTACAAAAATGTCCCAGGATATTATTATTATCATTTACATAGCGACTATCGAAAAACACCTAGTATCATCTGGTAGTACGAAATTGAATGCACATTGCACACCCTAATTAATAATCTAAGCACATTCAAAATAGATAAGAAACCCAATAGGCATAGGTTCCTTTTGGGATGTAGTGAACCACTGCTATGCTGTCTTAAGACTCATTTACAATGTCAACTTTCTAATTTATGTACGAAAGACACAAAGACTCTTAATTAAAACTTAAGCCTTTACGAGACAATATACATACAACAAAAAATATACACTATTTAGGAGTTCAACACATTGAATAACTGTAGACACTACATTAATCTATTCTATCTAAATAAAAAGATAAACAAGCCGGTATAAGCGACTCCCGTTATGTGCTCTGGGGGGTTCGATGGAGGATTCGGGGGCATCGCATTGTGCCGCACGCGCCCTGAATACATCGGCGGCAATGTGGGCGCGGGTGTCAAGGACATGCTCGTAAAGAAGCCGATGTACTACACAACGAATATGTAGTGAAAGTTATCGTGATAGTAACCCGAAATCAATATAGTGATGTATCCTTATTGCTAGTTTTCAATATAAAAAAAATTAAATAGAATAAAGTAAGCAAGGACTAAGATATGATGGCTACAGCGAGGAATCACTACATAGTATAAAACAAAGTCGCTTCCCGCTGTCTGTCTGTCCCTATGTATGCTTAAATCTTTTAAACTACGCAACGGATTTTGATGCGGTTTTTTTATTAGATAGTGATTCAAGAGGAAGGTTTTAGTATATAATTTGTCAAGTTTTTGTCACGATAACCGACATCCACGCGGGCGAAGCTGCGGGCATCAGCTAGTAGAGCTATACGATAGACATACTGGCAGCTTATTGTATATACCTTATTACTTTTTGTCAGGCCATTAGGGGCAGATATTTCTATGATGGGTATATGATTTTCCTGTCACTAGGCAGAATAAATGCTGATACCAAATTTGAATGGACTAAGCCATTTTGTATTTATGGACTAAAACTCAAGCAAATCAATATCATAAAGAAAGAAATCTGTAAAAACAAAATCCCTACTGACTATAAAGGCGGAAACCCACCGCGGCGCACGGAGAGACCACGCACACGGCCAAGGCCACGTTTTGCAAGAAAATGTATGCATGACGTCATTTCGTGCGTAGCCTCTCCGTGCGCCGCGGTGGACACGATTGCATAAATTTTCTTGCAAAGCGAAGCTTAACCCACGTGCGTGGCCTCTCCGTGCACCGCGGTGGGTTTCCGGCTTAACTTCAAAATACTCCAAATGCAGTCCTACAAATTTAGTTTATGTTAAACCTACAAACAACTTCCTTAACAACATAAACATAACAGCTCTGTTTACATTCCAACTTCCACAACTCACTATTTTATAATAATATCCCATTTTCCCCCACTCACCGGTGGGGCAGATGAAGTACAGACAGACATGCAGCCTGCTGTCGTGGTAGGTGGGGAGCGCGCGCTTGATCTTCAGCTCCTCCTGGAGGTAGGCCTCGAACTGTGCGTCGATATAGTCGACCACCGCCTTGAAACTGTCCTCCTTGTTCACTTGGTCACCGTAGCCGATTGTATCACATATTGTAAGCTGAGGACAACATTCCTGTATGAAATGAAAAGCTCCTTATGCAAGGGTCACTGTTATATCTTATGGTGGTAAGCAAACACCATTTATGAAGAACTCTTGCATAATATTTTGTGATGTTTAATTTGCACAATTTTGGTATACCAGGATTTCATGACTGTAAGGATGTTTACTATATTCCAGACTATACAGAAGGTAGGTTATTCTACATTCAAAGACAATTAGTTTCCCTATGTTTAAGATACTAATACGAGCCAAGTACAAAAGCAAAAATCAGTTTCGTTCAGGCTTAGAATTTGACATATTTCCATAGTAATATGAGTCCCAAAAAACTGACGGTCTCGTGAATGTAATACATAAATATATACAATATACCTTGAGTCTTACACTGCTCTCCTGCAGTTCGTATGTGTGTGCCTTCAGCTTCACCGTGGGCAGGCTGTGGGGGCTCGGAGTGGACTCAAAGTTAGTGTTGAACAATGAGTCCATGAGGGTCGACTTGCCCAGCCCGGTTTCACCTGATCAAGACAAAAGCCAGTATAATAGGGTACTTTCACTATAAGAATTATTATAACAATAAGAGCATCAGGTTAAAATGAAAGGTTTCACTTTTAGAATATTCATATTTTAAATTAGTAGTTAATATTTTACCATGAATTTCGATATGTACCTATTTTAATTTATCCTTATGTATCAGAATTTACAGGAAGAAGTAGGTATCCACACGGTTCAATTATTACCAGAACCACAAATGCTATGTTGAAACATTACCAAATACAATGAGATAACACTGCTAGTATATACGTGGGTGATTAACTCATACAGAGGCGGTTTATGCGGTAATTAGTCATACCCACCTATGCACAAAATGTTGAACACAAATCCGTTCTGCACACTCTTGTTCACCAGCTGGTCAGGCAGGCTGTCGAAACCGACGTGCCCCGACAGCTTCAGCGTGCGCATCAGAGCTTCCAACTAAAAATTACAACAATAATCAACCACTGACCGAAATAATAGTAGGCACGAATGACCCGACCTGCATTTGCAAATGAAGCGCAGTTGACACGATTACGAGCACAACTGTACAGTTTACTATTTATATTACCGCTCCGGCGTCCCAGGAATGTTTTATTTACTATTTCATACCGATAATAAACACAATAACACTTTCTGAATCAAATTTCTGATCGGAAGAGCACAGCAACGCCCTTAGCCAACAAGTTTCTATCAAACAGGTGTCATGTGGTGTTTGTTTCTTCAGCAAATTAAGCACGAGCATTTTTTTATACGTAATCATAATTATTCGCATTTTACTTTACGAATAATATAAGAAATAAGGGATAATTCACTCACTTTCATCGGCTCAACGTCAATCGCCGCCATGTTTACTTTTTGACTGATTTCAACGAACTGACGTTGACATTGAGTCAAACAAGCTTCGCTTCTTTCGCGATAACTTCATAGTACAGTACCACCAACATTATAAAACCTACTATGGCGATTATTGTAATATTATGTAGGTTACTCAAGAATTTTATTGTTATGCGAGTAGCTAGAATGATAAATAAAATACGGATCGTACAGATATATTTTTATATAATCTTTAATTTCAGCACATAAAAAATAAACATTAAAAAAAACATCATAAATTGTCAATGTGTCAGTGTCAGGATAAATGTTGCCATGTAGGTATGTTTGAAGCATAAAGATTTCCATTTTATCTCTTCTGGGATTTGCTTATTTTCTGATAAACCGGCTGAAAATAAAAAAAATATATAAAATACATAAAAACTATAGACTACTCATGAGGGAACTGCCATGGTATTACGAAATGCAGCAGGGATTAACTTAATTAACCTATGCTTTAATTTGATAGAAAATAATGATTAATCCGACTTATTGATTAGGTTCCTTATAAATATTTATTCGTTATGTATATCTAAGCATAAAATTTTACCTACCAGACAAATGCTCCGGCGTTTATGGCTGAATAAATAAAACTTATACAAAATCTGGACATTTTAGAGATTAATTGCAGCGTGAAATAGTGTTATAGATATAAATTAATTCCCTCTTTCTTATTTAGCTTCTAGTCTTTAGCTTTACGGACATCGGACCATACTGACACAAATTTTCTACCGTTTCCAATACTATCATTTTTAGTACGATTACGTACGGACAATTTGGATTCAGAAAATGGCAACTCCTATCAAATCCAAAATGGCAGAATGCGACTTTCGTGTGTTATCATGTGAGCCGAGGAAATAATGTTTTCTTGAATTTTATGGTCGCGAGTGGATTTTAAAATTGTGTTTCAGTGAATAGTGGCAAAATAAACCATGGCGGACTTAAAATCGCCGCCGTTTAGTGACATCAAGAGACCCGAGGAAGTGGTCAGGATGACGACGAATGATAGTCTGAAATTCGCAGTTCTTATCGGGCTGATTGAAGTCGGACAGGTGACCAACAGGGAGCTGGTGAACACCGTCCTGCATCTGGTAAGTCGCCACAGCACTGCGCTTGTAGGCAGCAGTGGTATAACTTTATTGCATCAACCTGAAATCTTATTAGATTCGTCTTAGAAAGGTTATTAGATTAGACACTACTCGATGGTTTGATTGTTATTCGATTTGTTTCGCGTTTGTGTTTCGAGTTTATCGTTAATAGTGTTGGTGAATTTTACGAATGATTATACAGTAGCGTGCGGCGGATGGGGAGCCGCGTCTATTTTCATTGTTTTTATCGATCGCGTTTGGTCATGAATCGCAGGATCGCGCGGCCACCGCGGCGGCGGCGGCGGCAGCGGCCGGCGAGCGATCCATGTTTGTTTTGATATTTTACTGCCGTCCGTATGCATGCATACCTCCTACTTACCTCACCTTGGCCATAGTTTCTACAAACGCCATTAAAATGGGTAAGTAAGCAGGTAGATATCTAAGTAGGATATTATGGGGGGCATGTGCAATCCATAACCCACACTAGGCCAGCGTGGTGGATTATGGCCTGAATCTCGCTCGCGGGGAGGGAAGCCCGTGCCCAGGAGTGGGACTTTAAAAGGGCTAACTTTATTTTAGTATAGTGCACGGAATAATGACGTGATTTACCTATTACCTTGAACGCTTTTTAGTCAGTCGCATTCGGGCTAAATATGGCTGAAGTAGGTAGGTTGTTGTTTTCATTACGATTGAGCTTTCAGTACGTAATATTTACTCTACACTGTTAGATAGATGTACGTTCGTCTGACGCTCAACAGTTAAAAGGAACCTGCTCAGAATGGCTAGGCCTGTCACGATTCGAAAAGATCGAAGTCTATAAACCTGTGTTAGCCATAGAGTTCTTCGTCCAAATGGGTTGTGCTATGTCCAGTGAACAGGTATAGTAGGTACCTACCTATCTTAAAATATTTTCCTCTTCAGTGTATCACTCGACAGTAGGTAGGAACCTACCTGGCAAACATTTTCATAGCCATCATTATGCACGTCTCGTCTGGACGATAAAATTGCATTTTGGGTTCTCGCCGTCTTACTCTTGACTCCGCACACGCTTATCAATGCGAAACACAAGGTTATATTCCTACAGTGAGCACAATATGTATTTGGCGGAACATTCCTCCAATTTCGGGGCTTTCTGTTGAAACCAGCCTTACGAAAAAATCACCTTGTTTTAAACACCGTGTTTAAAACACGTTTTAATCATTTAAAACATGTTTGAAACACGGTGATTTATTCCTTCTGATTTAAATCAATGTTTTAAACAATGATTTAAACACGTTTTAATCAGTTTTCATTTTAAATAGGTATCCTGTTTTTTTGCAACTCTGTACAAAACGTAGGTCAAAACGCTAAAGAATATTCAATGGCAGTAGGTAGGTATAATCATCGTTGACCATTGTTTCGGTAAACGGTGTCAAACAACCGTGGTGGTAATCTTTCTTCCTTCGTCAGGTTATAAAAACCTCAACTCACAATGGACAAACGCACGTTCCAAGTTCCAAGGAGGTAAACAGGTATTAGAGAAGTAGCTAATTACTGTAACTAATAACTAGTAACGCTAACCGCAGCGGAACTTATTTATTTGACGTTTTCATACGACTATCATATCCGCTATACATGACGTGCCCCTCTTGCAGAGTTGGGCAAAATTTAATTGCGTTTAATTAATTGCTAATTGCATGTGATGTCACAATTAACATTTAATTTTGATTTGTTCGCGATTGACGAACAAATAAAAATTAATTGTTAATTGTGACACCACATGGAATTAGCAATTAATTAATCGCAATTAAATTTTGCCCAACTCTGCCCTCTAGACAAATGTCTTCGTCTACAAGCGTTTCTACAAATCGCTACGCTTAAATTTATAGAAATGACATTACAAGTCGATAAGTAGATAACGTGACTTATGTCATTTCCATAGATGAAGCGTAGCGATTTGTAGAAACGCTGGTAGATTTATAGAAGACATTGCTTCTTAATCCTTCGCATTGGTTTGTCCCTCATGACGTCAACCATGTGTGGCGGTTGTCAGTGCACCCAAACTGCCGAGTCACCCATTATCACCCAATGTCTGGTTCCTACCTTTATCGTAATCTATGAAAACGCCATGCGTTCTCGTTATCAACATGATAGGTACCTTTATCGATTAATAGAGTCTTACTTAACCTACTACAGTTTACACGCTTACAGCATACCTTGGCCCTGACCAGTCTGGGTCTATTTGCCAACTCTTTTAATTCATGTAGACCTAGTAAAACCTACTTATTAATATGTATTTATAGGTAAAGTGTTTGCCATTCGTCTACATCTAAAACGAATTCATGAATATAAACTAATTTCAGCATCAACCCGACTGCTCTGTAAATATTGAGCGAGAACCGCGATCTAGTCAAATGAGAAATTAAGGTTTCAGTTTTGTCTTTAAAGAAAATGGTTGGCTATTAATTTGAATTTCAGAATTTATTTAGCGTTCTGCGGTCTGAGGTGAGATAGGTGCTATCTAGAGGTGACAGAGAAAAAACGAGAACCCAAAGAATATCTTGGTCCTTACTCTACTTATCATCATCATCCGTCCATACCCAGTAGGTCCCTAGGCCAGTAGGTATTTTATGACTGCTAGGTATGCCAACGGTGATGGTATTTCATAGCCCGATGTATGTCTTTATCACCCTTTACCATAAGCTGTAGTAAAATTACAATAATGCGTCACGATTTCCTTTTTCCGAACAATACTTGTGCGTTCTTGACCGCGACCTTGCTGCTTGCATCGTGGCTAGTTTTTATACCGTTACACATCAATCTAAATATCGTCTCTACATTTGTAAAGCTAACTGATACAACTATTTATAGCCAAAACAAGGTTACTGAGTACCTCGCCGTTTGTCTTAATTAATTAATGGCGGTAACAAGAGGCGAACTACCGTAGCGTCGCTCGGAAATAATTCCGGTCGGAATGGCGTCGCTCAAAACCAATTAAATGGTGACCCGCGCCCCTTGGTTAAGTAATCTTCATCCGCAACGGGCTTATGGCACGCAAAGTCTATGAACAAATACGTGTAATTGCAAGCTTCTTAATTAAAAACGATGAGCTAACCCAGGTGACTTTCCACTCGCCAGGTATGTCACGACAGCTGCTGTTTGATATACAAACAGCTACACAAAGCAATAAGTATGTTAAAGAGCCCATAGTACAGATTTATCAGCTGTTACTGTAGCAGATGATAATTTGTTAGTGCCAATTTATGTGTTTCGCAATGTCGAAAAGAATTGCGTAGGAAAATATATTGAAGGCGATGTTCCTAAAATGACATAACACGCAGACACCCAAACACCAGAGGAATATGGTGAGAAACCAGGTACAACACTGAAGGGATTTGAAGTCAAAGTAAACAAATCGCACGACGAGTGCGCTCGCCGAATCGTGACGATGCGCTGCCAGGAAATTGGAAAATTCTGTTCATTGGCTCAATCTAGTGTTGAGTGAGAATGAATATAAGGGATTAAAGGGATTTTGTACGCTATGTTTATAGTCGGATTAAACTGAAAGGTTCTGAAAAACTTTTTTACCTATTTGTTGAAGTACTCTGCGTTTAATGAATATTTATTACTTACCATTATCAAACAATATGCACACTGAACATGTGAAATTGTATCTCTTTATTCACTTAATTCCGTTTATATTAGGACGTTTTGTGTTATAATAGAAGAATATAAAAATTGCACCACTTTTCTTGTGAGTTGACCATTTGAATACTAGCTTTGTGCTTGCAATAGCGAAAAATCTAGATGTCATCACATTGTTCCGACGAAACGGGCCAAAAGTTCTATTGAATTGTAAAGTATCTGAAGACTTGAATAGACTACAATATTTTACTGTCTGAATTGGTATGGATTCGATAGGAACAAATGAATCTAATAAGAATAGACAAGCGATTGTGAAATCATTATACATTCTTGCCTTTATAATGTGTTTAGAAGAAAATTCCTTTTCGTCCGATTATTGGTATGGTCCTAACGTCAAGCCTACTCAAATAGCCGAACGAATCAGTTGTTAAACGTCGTTTACTATTGAAGTTAATTTAGTCGTGTGGTTGACATTTTGTATTGATAATGTGACAGTGTGAACTCGACCGTGTATCGATTTCACCTACAGATGGCGCTTCTTGAAACAGATCGCGGCGTGCGCGCATCCATCTGACAACAATTTTATGCTTTTTGGATGTTTCTGACCGGTTTTGAGAATGTGTTACAAAAGTCGCCTTTGGCTACGCCTCACATGTTGTGTAATAATTCTGGTGACATAATAAATGAATCGACTCGCTTGAATTTGTCTGTATCAATAACCCTGAAGTAACACGCTAGTAGAAGGGTTTTTCGTTTGTGACTTTTAAAATAAAGTATGATTACTTAGATCCCATTGTTAGATTGTTTTTACCCGACTACGGCGGAGGGTTATGATTTTGACCGGTATGTATGTATGTATGTATGTGCATCTGTTCCCACCTAACTTCCAAAATACTTGTCGTAATTTGAGAAATGAGGTATCGTTAGAAGCGGCTTAATGGCGCGCTGGCTATAGGCTATGTGACGTCACATAAAATTTCATATGGCGCCCTCTAGAGCACATAATGTCATGAACTAAAAAAAATACATTTTTTGATCAAACCGTGTGGGGTATCAAATGAAAGAGCTTGATGAGCACACTTCAAAAATATATATATTGTTACCTATAACTCCAAAATAATTAAATAAAAAGTAAGTTTAAAAACTAAAACCCGACTACTGAAAAATCGCGCTCTAAAAAGTATGAAACAAGCCAATATTCTTATCTGGAGGATAGCCGTGGTCCGTGTAGCTCCTTTAGGGCAAAATGGCATATGACCACGGACCACGGCTATCCTCCAGATAAGAATATTGCCTTGTTTCATACTTTTTAGAGCGCGATTTTTCAGTAGTCGGGTTTTAGTTTTTAAACTTACTTTTTTCCACAACGAGATATTTATCATTACATAATATTAAATCATAAAGATCGCTAAAGACATTTTTCTTTTTACATTATAATGAAAAGAAGTTCAACCAAAGAAATAAACTCCAAGTATTTATTCAGGTATTTTAAATCTTCTGCATTAAAAAGAAACTTGACCCTATGTTGTCTTTTAAACAGATAATTAAAATGCATCAAGCCGCCCCGGAGAGTGGGGTACAGCTACATACTCTGCGAATTTTGCGCGCAAAATACTCAAGAAGTCTGCATTGTTGGTTTAGAAGGGGTGGCCAGTAAATGGGGGCGATAATTAGGCGAAGTTACGGTGACAGGACGAGTCAGGCCAGATAAGATGTCAAGTGTAAACAGGCAGTGCCCGATATTGCGGGGAAATGTTCTAAATTGAATTTTCTTGTCATCTGAAGTCGGAACTCGGAACAGATGTTTTGAGAGTTGTGCGAGTGTTATTAAAATATGGTTTCGCAATATCGGAGACCGTTTGAATACGTTCATTCCACATCGTTTCCGCTGGGTACTGGGTATAACAATTCAGATTTGGATGTAAGTTTTCTCCATTGTACTACTGATAGACATAAATATATAAGTACTCTAGTTTGCAGTTACCAAGGTTACTTTGTAGAAGCAAAACTCCTTAATTTATTTTACTCAAATTAATTTACTATCGAACTAAAAAAAAAAACACGAAGTTAATGCCATCACATGTACATGAAATGAATCGATAATAGCCACAAGAAAAGCAGACATACCCTCCTAACGAACAACGGGGATACAATTAAACTCCACGAGTGCATGTAAGCAGAAACATGAAAAGTGCGCTCTCCGATACATTAATTAACAATCCCATAGCGCGGTGTCTGGACGTGTGATGGGCTGCGCTCTGGGCCCACACGATACGATAGCAGCGGACATGAGATAAAGAAAACATTAGAAATTGATTGATTGATTTCTGATTCAAAACTAATGAGAATTTTCGCATTTTTCATCAGACTACCAATTATCTTAATCATTGATTCGTAAATTTCACAATAGATTTAGCAGATACCGATATCAAATGTTGATAAATCGAAGTGAAAATAAAATCAATAATATCTCAAAACTTTTAACAAGATTTATGCGTCAAAATTCGTATTCGCGCTACTGAATTTATCGGCGTGACTTAGTTATTTAATTTGTCTAAGGCTGAAGTACATCAAGGCTCAGTTAGTTTGAAGAAATTAATTGTTTGGCTTTAGAGTCAAATCAAGTTTCCAGCTAAACTTGCGTTAGTTAGACAGGGCGTCTCGCCGTGATCTATTTATTAATATAGATCCTAGAAGCTCATATTGTAGACATTGGATCGTTGTGTTAGAAGGTCTGGAATTAATTTAGAGTCCAGTCATTCATAAATAGCTTTGATGAGCAGAATTTGATGCTCAGAATTAAGGAAAAGCTGATTTATAAAAAAACAGACGATGTTCCAAGTCTCGTACAATTTTAATTAAAATTTACTGGTTTTTTTTATGAGCCGGTCGGTAGCTATAGCAATCTAATGGACCGGGAGCCCATGATTCAAACTGTGGATTTATTCCAGCGTCGCCCAAACCTATTAGATTCGGTAGATTAGAATCTAATCATTAGATGATAGGAAGAATAAATGGTTCTAGATGTTTCCACTTTCAGCGGTGGGGGAAGCGTCTACATGATAATTTCAAAATTGTAAAATAAGCAATGACGGAAATACTCAAGCGTGTCAGATATTGATATTTTTCATGGTCCAACATGATAAATTGAAAAAAAAAAAAAAAAAAATACTCGAGCGCGTCTGATTTTCAGTGATATTTACAGATACTCCCATTTCTTAGACTGACGATCAAATTAGCAAAATTGACACTTTTGACACTTCTTACCTAGTATTGAATCCCCCTTATCTTAATCTGACGAGTTCGAGTATTTTAAGATGGTCTATTTTTTTTGGTTCCCCTGAGCGTACCCACCAATATTAAGGGCTCATACTGGTTGGAGGTTCTTATCAATATGTAAGGTATCTCCCTTATCTTAATCTGACGCGCTGGAGTAAATCCAGAAAACCCTTCTACGGCCCCCCATCTATAAGCTAGGAAGTTGTCATTGAGAAATTATTATTTTCGTGAGTGCTCTTGTTGTGGGACAGATATTCTATTTTCTGCATAAAATGGCGCTATGTTTGATATGACGTATCGATATCGTATTTATATCGAAAATATCATGTACCGAGAACTATTATGGTAAACTAATTTCCTTCGTTCAGAAGCCTTATTGCGCTCCTAAAATCTTGTTGTAATTGATCGGTGCGCTGGTGTCCTTGGTAACCTGGCGTGACTGCCAAGCAATATCGCAGTTTGTACAGTAGTGGTCAGCGATTGATTGATGTGGCGGGCGCGGGCGCGGCCGGTGTCCCCGCGTGGAGCGCCCCGCCCCGGGACAGGCTCACGGGATAATTGGTTTGTGTTACGGTGCTCGTGTTTACCCGTCTAGCTGGTTATTAGTCACGTATTAGTAGGATATTGTTATGTTTGGAGTTGCAGAATGTTCGTGTTTCTAATCTCCCCGAAGAGTCACCTGCTCTAAATTAAATAGTGGTATCCTAGAACGTTTAGAAGAAGTGTAGGCCGTCCATAATCTACATAAGTTCAAAGGAGGCTCCATCCGTGGGCTAGCAGCGGCAAGCTTTGGATGATGACGATGGTGGTGGCTCTTTGATTTTGATGGCAACACGAGCTATTTAAGGAAATATTCGAAGTGCCTTAATATGATATCTTGTCGGTATTTATATGCGACAATTTTCCTCATGCATGATATGGAGTTCAAGATCTGTATCTTGGACTTCCCAGAATTTTTCCTCCTAACTAATAAATTTTACATAGCATTGAAAATAATTTGTTAAGGAAGTAGGGCTATGTCTGGAAATCATAAATTTTGATGAAGGCATAGAAATTATGGATGGCAGAAGAATTTCTTTGAGCTCAAACATTCTGGAAAAGTTATTAATATTTCAAGAATTATAAACTTGATCCGAACCTATTTGGCTTCTGGGTTGTATAACAAATTTCACATTTTTATAGTTTGTAGTATCTTACTCCATTCAGAAAAGCGTTCCAAGCTCACGATATGCAAATGAGGTGGGGAAGCTACAGCCGTGCACGTGTAGTCCGACGATCGATACCTGCACATTACCCGCTGTATATGCCACGCGCTGCTCCTTACCGTAATTGGACGCATACTCCTATAATATGATGCTGTCCTAGTATATATACTTTACTATTAAGTTTTAACTCGGGACAAATGATTTGAAGATCTGGTTTGGGGACGTTAGTTACTGCATTTTACACATGCGTATTTTTGTTGTGTAAGTGTATATGTAGATTGCGCAATACCAAAAAAATAAAGTAGAATATGTTTTTGCCAAAAATAAAATAAAAATATGTTCATATTTGGTGTGAACGTGCCATCCAATCGCTCCGGGCTATTTGTGCCCGCCCAGCTCGAATAGTTGAATGAACGGGGATTTTTCCAGTGTTTTGCCTGCAACGTCAGTTTTCACGAATCTTCTTGAATTATTTACCCTGAACACATTTTTAAGGATATTCTAGTAAACGCAAAAAATTGTAGCAGCGGCAAAATATTACCAAAAATTCCGGCTGCTGGGTGGAATAATATAAACCGAAAATTCTCTTAGCTCTGAATTTGTCACGTCTATGAATTTAGCATTTATTTCCATTTATAATATAAAATATTCTCCCGTGGGAGCCGCTCGCTTTTGTTGCGTTAATTAATCATTAAAGTAAATTGAAATACGATGGCGACTGGTTGAGGTATAGACTCATAGACAGACAGGGTGAGGTATTAACGAATAAAGAGCACAAGTTGTTTTTTGCGCTTTGTCTGGTAGCAACAAGGTTATTTGCATAAAATAGCAATATTTTCACGGTCAAAGTTAAACACAATTTATTTACAGTGTTTATTTAAAAATATATATAAATGTATGTAGAGTTAGTTTCGAGCAGTTTTCTAGTAGATTACACTTCTGAACTAGCTATTAAATAATGCATTTTAGGAAATTCAACTATGATAGCTCTTCGTTCTTCTGTCAATGTGCAGTTAATGAATACAATTCCATGAGTCCTCACAGCATTTATGAATCCTTTGTAATGCTTCGCTACGTCTCGAGCGAGGCGGTAACCCATTTCTCTTTGACGACTTACACCGTTCATCGTCTCATGTGCTAATTTCAATTCCTCTGTAACACGAACTTCCTCCTGCATTTTACCACAGCATAGAGTAAAGAGACCTATTTATACCATGATTTTATTTCAGTACCGTGAAATTCTAGAATAAAAAATTGTTTCCGCACACGCCAGGTAAATGATAATTTTTATCGATACTATTTTCATTATTAACGAAGGCTCCACTTAGGAATTAATTTTATTAGCGGTTGGCAGCTTCGTATCGAACCCTCGTGTGGTGGATGAATATTTTATCCGGGCCCGTCCAAGTGTCGTAAATACAGCTCGGTGTTTCCACCGCGCTTATAGCTAATCCTGTTCGAAGGAGCAATAGAGCCGTTAACTCGTATCGGTGGCTCGATCCCTGAATAATATAGCATATGAAACGAATTGTTGTGGACTAATTTAGTTTTATTCTTTTATAGCCAATCATCCAAGTCTACACAGATTCTTAATATCAAAGAACTGTTGTAAATCTACTGTCTCATCTGAATAGATTAACCCCCTTATTCATAGAGATTTTAGCCGGTTTACAATGGTTTTGAAAAGCATTTTTAGGAACAAATCTGATTTGTAATTCCACTACAAGTCGATCATAACTTTCTATGAATAAGGGGGTTAGTATCAAAGGAGGCCAGACAAAAAAACCTTTCAAATAAGGACGTTGTTCTCGTGAGGATACCGCATGGTTGTTTCAGACTTTAACATTTTAGGAAGGAACTAAATGTCCTAAAAATATTCTCTAAATATGTCATTATGATACGCCGAAAACTTGTGTGAAAATCATAACAGTGCAGTGTGTTATCGTCAAATTCTTCATGTTTGTTCAGTCTATCTTCATAGTAGGTAATTACTTAGATAATAATAGCAACAAAAATGTATATTTTTCGTCTGCATAGCTAAGAATATTAGGTACGATTGTACTAAAATTCAATCGAAAAATATAGAGACCTTACGCAATAAATATTCACTTCAATGAGCTGAATCTGAAGGAGATACTTAGTTTAATATTTTATCTGAATTTCATTCAAAAGAGTTCATAATTTTAATCCTGAACATTGTTTACGGTCCACATACTCGGTCCAAATTCGTAGCGTAAAGATAATGATCCGTTTTTCATATTTTAAGCCGGTTCAGTGAGCACTTCGTCCGCGTCGGGGCTGCGGGCGTTGTCCCTACCTGGCGAATATTTATTTTCAGTCGGAGCACTTGTTTCGCACAAAATGTAAACTGCTATAAGGCCAATTACCCAATGGTCTTCAACCTGTGAACTCTTAAGATACCTGGGTGTTTTTACCCGACTACGGAGGCGTTATGATTTTGACCGGTATGTATGTATGTATGTATGTATGTGCATCTGTTCCCACCTAACTTCCAAACTACTTGTCGTAATTTGACAAATGAGGTATCGTCAGAAGCGGCTTAATGGCGCGCTGGTTATAGGCTATGTGACGTCACATAAAATTGCATATGGCGCCCTCTAGAGGACATAATGTCATGAACTAAAAAAAAAACATTTTTTAATGATACCGTGTGGGGTATCAAATGAAAGAGCTTGATGAGCACATTTCAAAAATATATATATTGTTACCTATAACTCCAAAATAATTAAATAAAAAGTAAGTTTAAAAACTAAAACCCGCCTACGGAAAAAACGCGCTCTAAAAAGTATGAAACAAGAAAATATTCTCATCTAGAGGATAGCCGTGGTCCGTGTTCATGTGCCATTTGGCCCTAAAAGACCTACACGGACCACGGCTATCCTCTAGATGAGAATATTTTCTTGTTTCATACTTTTTAGAGCGCGTTTTTTCCGTAGGCGGGTTTTAGTTTTTAAACTTATTCACCTTGAGACAAAAACTTGCCTGCCAACACTCATTTTGCCCCGTATTAATAAATCGATCTCAAGATTGAGATCGAACTTAGGATGCTGTTTTTGACAGATGTTCCATACATTAAACGCCAAAACTGCGTCTTAAGATCGATCTCAACTTTGAGATCGATTTATTAATACGGGCCTTACAGTGTCTAGTCTAGAGTTACCACCGCTAACTCTACTCGGCCTGGTAACTTGCAAAGAAACAATTACTCATTCATTCTTAAATGAAGCCGAAATACTTCATTCATAGTGGATATTTCTATCGACTGAATCTGTAATCAAGCTGATTATCCTGCTTTGCCTGTATAATTGCCTAAACATTTGTCGGTTTTCGTAGAACAAAAGTAATTCCCCGAATCCCCGACCTCCGGGAGTGATCGTTTAATGAACGCGCGTTGCCAATTTGCGGGGCGGACCCTTTCACTCGATTTTTTTTTTGTTTTTTCGCCTGAGTATAATCGGCGGACAGATTACGCTGCGATTAGATGAATTAGCATTTTTAACGTATTTTTTTGCAACACAACCGATGGAATTGGATTGGCCATTGACTACAGTTTGATTTAAGCTTGTGTTGATTCTAAGTTCTTGTTACGCCTTTTAATGTTGTTCCAGTATTCAACAGTCATTCGTATCTACATTTTTATCATGTCAATATGTCGCTATTTTGTAATCAGCGTCAATTCCAAATGCAAACCTTGACATAAATTGTCTAATTGTGACGTCACACCATAGAAAACCCGTTCCATAAATACTTAATTTGCTTTGTCATGAGAATATACAGAATATACAGAACTTATCGATTTTTACAACATTGCTTCGTGTATGGTATATTTCACTCAACAAAATTTAAACTGCTCAAATAATGCAATGGAAATTAGTTTTACTTTCAATTATATCCGTCCGATAATCCAATTTTAAAACACCAGTATCATCGCCATCGGTATTATAATGGAGTGGTGGGTATCGCTCGATCGTCGTCCACTACACGTCGTCGCCAGTGTAGTGCTACGGGCCAAGCCAGCCATGCATAGCACTCACTTGGGTAAACTCGCCAGGAGAAAATTCCTGGTAAAGGCGACAAAGAAGCGGTAATGCTGCTGGCACGATGATATGGGAGATGTACTGAAAACATACAGAGAAAATGCACCAACATGTTTTTTTATTGCCTAAGAAGGCACACAGATAGACGGCCCACCGGATGGTAAGTGGAAACCTCCGCCCAGGACATCGGCAACTTAAGGCGATCAGACGGTGCCGACCTTTAAGGACCCGTAAAACAAGCCCTTTGAAGAGCCCTATGTGGATAATACGATAGGTGTCATAAATAATGTTGTCAGTGGCAGTTTTTACAAAGATATGATCGCTACATTAGGAGATCCGCAATAGTCGCATGTAATCTGAATAATTAAAAACGAAACTGCAGATAGGAAAAACGTACAAGTACTTTGCCTTTTATGTTTTTAACGCAGCATTCAAACACATAATTAATGTAACGTCACTTTTATCCCCGTTCGGGGGTAATCGCAGGCTTGAGTGGCCATACACCACCACATTGACGATGTATTAATCAACTCAAAGCCCACGTTTCACCAGATAGTCAGAACCCAACGTGACAGGTGGTGAACCTTATCGCCGTGTAATTATTATCAAGTATATATTTCCTATAAAATTGTAGTCAAGCTACTGGTGTGATGGGTCTGAAGAGTGGTGTTCATAACGCTGCGGCAATGGCCCGCCACTTAATTGCATGTCGTCTCATCGCGACATCCACTTTATGTCCGACACAGAACACTAGTTCGAGTGTTGTATGCTCCATCATGAGCTCTCATTATACTCATAGTGGACCAGTGCCAATTTTCGCCGTGGACTCCTGAATTATAGGACCTCTAAGGTAATTTGAAGTATCCCTTATTATCAGATTTGTTTTTACTATCGTAGAGGCCACGCTTGGAGGTCCTAAGTTTAAAATATTATTTTGCAGTCCGTGGCGAAATAGGCATAAGGGTACTAATTCTAATTAAGTTCTCATTTTTGACATGCGATGGTTCTCAATTAACAAATTTAATACGCTTACCTTCTTCTACTTGTGCCTCTAGAACTAAAGAAGTTCTGCTGGCAGCTGAGAATAACTACTTTTGCAGCCCTACTTTTGTTAATTTTCTCATGCTAAGCAAACAAGATTTCATCCTACTTAACATCTTGAGTCAAGCAAAATTCTTAGAAATCCGCATCATTTCAGGGATGTGAAGAAGATTTTATCGCTAACGGAAATGCCCAGTAAAAATCTTTTACGTGAAGAAAGAGTACCGATTTTATTTTATTTTTACGTCTGTTAATACCACGCGAACGATCAAGCCGGACTGAGACCTAGCCACAATTTAAGAACCTCGTTTTGTGAATGTCCGAACTCGCATCACACCGAAATACACTCAGAGGGTGCTTAGATTTCTTTTACCTCCAAGTGAATTGCTTCAATGAGTGTTTATTTGTATAATTTTCATCTCCCTTTTCCTTAAATCGTCGGGAAAGAGGCCATTATCGCAGAGTCCATTCGACACAGAATAAAAATAATGACCCCATGTTTCCTCTGGAAGGAAATCCGCTATTATTTTGCTTTTGTCCTGTTCATGACTAGACGGGAAGTATGTAATACTTGTATATGTACCTGGAGGTCAGGATATACGAGGAGGTACACGACGAGTCGCTAGTAGACTAGTGGGTTTTCTGGATCAATATACTTTCAGTCATACTTAGCCCGCTTCACGTTTATTCGGATTACGCTATTTGTTGACCTTGATAACAAGTACATAGGTATTAGGTATAAACCTATGTCATTGAACTATGGTTATTTCCTGAGCCAAATAAACTTGTCAGGGTTATAATATCTTCGTACCTTTACATTACCCCTTCAAGGGGTACTGTTTAAAACTTGAATCTAACCGCATTATTACTGGTGGCAATCATTATACGAGCATGCTCTCCCAATCAGCTCCATGTGGAAATAAATTTAACACTGTGCCGGTGGCTCGTAATCGGTAAACTGCTGGATTGGCGAATTTGACACGATAACGTTATTAATTCCAAGCGGTGTGCACTGCGCCACGGTCCGCGTCCGTCCGATGGCGACAGTGAAGGATGTGATGGCGATACATCGCCGTTTATCATCGCGAATTGTGTTGCAACAACTCATTTGTTATTCTGCTGGAAATCAATGGGGCGTAAACATTATCATTTTGATGTCTGTCTTTTGTTTTAGGAGTGTATTTAGCAGATTATTTCCTACTAGCTGTTTCCCGCGGCTTCGCCCGCGTGGATGTCGGTTATCGCGACCAAAAGTAATCATGAAATTTGGATCCCGTTCCCGCAACCCGCGCGTCCTTAATATTTTTGCGATTACTCCTAAGATATTCGTTTAAATTATATGGTGTAAAAGAGTAAAATAATGTGCATGGAATGCTTAAAGCCTCTAACTTATTTAAAATGATAAGGATTAATACCGCATTTGTGTAAATAGCTTTCCAATTACCACTTTATAATTGCCTATTATTTAAAGTATTAAAATGGATTTAGTATGTTATCCTTAAGATAGACATATGCCATCGCGGCCTTTTCTGTAGACCTATATAAGATACACAATTCCACCATACATCATTTTGCTATATCTCAAAGGGTTTAGGCAGCGTTTTCGTTGAAAGCTCCCAGACGGCTTATATTTTTCCGACACCTCCAGCAAATATCACTATATTTTAGCCAATGTATACAAAAACTTGACAAATTATATACTAAAACCTTCCTCGAGAACCACTCTATCCATTGGTGCAAACAGCATGAAACTCGGTGCAGTAGTTTTTGAGTTTATCGCGAACAGACACACAGACAGACGCGGCGGAGGACTTTGTTTTATAATATGTAGTGATTTTTCATTTAAAAATGTAAAAAAATGTAACGTCACGACTTTTATCCCCATTCGGGGGTAGTCAGAGGCTTGAGTGGCCATACACCACCACATTGTGGAGGTATTAACCAACTCAAAGCCCACGTTTCACCAGATAGTCAGAACCCAACGTGACAGGTGGTGAACCTTGTCGCCATGTATACAGGAACTCACTATTACCTAATCCCGAGGGATAGGTAGGTTTCCTCACGATGTTTTCCCTCACCGTCAGCGAACTGTAAATTATGCACATAGATGAAAATTATCCATTGGTGCATGCCCCACCGGGGATCGAACCTGGGACATTCTGATTGCTAGCCCAACCTGTTCACCCCTAGGCTACAGTCGCTTTTTTCATTTAATTCATATTAAAAACCATGTCGCAGAAAACTAAACATTATAAATGCATTATTAGTGTAAAAGAACGGTGTCTTTTAACCACATTGTACGTAAAATATGGAAATATGGACGACACTCCACGTCTTACGTAAATTCGGTGCTATTCGGCCCACCCTATAATAATAAAGAAAAATAATACGCTCGCTGAGGGAATAACTTGTTATTATGAATGTTACATCCTCTCAGTGTGCACTAACGGACGCAATTTTATGAGAACATAGTTGAATTTTATTGCTAGGTGCAGAGGTTTCTTTGGCGAATAAGATTTTGTAGATAAAATATAGTGTACTACTCACAATGTTGATCCACACCGACAACTTTGGGAAGTCTTAATCCTAAGTTGTTTCTTTCGCAAGAATATAAAAAAATATACGGTCGAATTGAGAAACCTCCTCCTTTTTTGAAGTCGGTTTAAAAACACGCGGCTTTCATTCGTGAGTCTACCTGTACAAATAAGAAATATTGATGATAACTGCGCAAGACGAAACGTCGGCTGTTAAACCAGAGCGTGTTTTATTGAGGCTTTTTACTCGCACGGCAAAGATTGCAGATATCAAATACCTACCATTGAACAACCATTCGTAAGATAATTCAGTCATAAGTGATACTGTAACAATTACGTAAAATTCTCCTGAAAATGTTAAATATTTTGGCAAACATTTTGATTCCACACATTTTGCTATATCCTTTTACACAGGTACATTTTGTCATAATATCTCTTGATTACGCTTTGTATGCTACGTGTCTGCCTACGTCGTAGCCGCTACGAGCGCTCGTAGCTCGCATAACGCAAAATATGGATATGCCCGCTTTGAAATTCTCATGAGTATTTCCATAAGCAGTCATCTCAGTAGCATATGTATGAACTCATTTTTCGTTGCTTTAGCGAGATCGTCATAAACCTACGTTTAGAGTTCTTTTTCTTCATGTTTTATAAAAATCAAGGTTGTCTCTGTTCCTGAAATAACCAGAAAAGTTGGACTTCAAACCTTACTCCTAATCTCTCTGGATAGTTTCCTAGACTCACCTTACTAAAGGCTTGCGACCGATATTTTTTTCTATTTAGTGTGCTTTTGTTACCCTTGTGTTTGCTCGCGTCGTTTGGTTAATGAGCGCCCGCCTGGCTCGGCGTACGGCGGCTTTCACCAACATTTGCGAGATATAAAAACCTTTTGTGCGGATGCTGACAGGTTTAATTCCTTCTTTTTAATGTTAAATGTGCGGTTGATCATTTGTGTTATACAAAGTCGGCCTAGTGGATATAGTAGAGAATGTCAATTGATATTTTGCTCGTTGGTATTGGTATTTTGTCTATAATGTGGTCCATATTAACCATTAAAAAGCAAGTTGTCAGTCCATCGTCTCCATGCGCTAATGTTGCTAAAACTACAAACTTGCCTGCTCTTTCTCGTTATGTAGCCGGCATAAAATATATATGCAATGAATTCGCAATTAGATTAGTATTTAACTATTATTAATTCTACTAAATGGATAACTTTTTCTGTCTTCGCGTCGCGGCGCCCCGTTGTTCAAAACGTATTTTACATACCAATGCTCCGAATAAACAATTACTTAATAACCTTTAGTCGTTGAACTATGTTTTATTATGTTTGTCTTCAAATGTAATAAACCGTGCGTAAGGGTTGGAGGTTGTTGCCCTGGAACTCCCGAGACAATATAGATTAGATACACGCTAAGTAGGGATTGGATTACGTGTCATAAGTAGCGGGAAAATATTATGATTATTGTGCTCGAAACTCTGAGATATTGATAAGATTGTGGGACTTACAAAAATGTTTCACACTTTATTGTATGTCTGTGACAGTCTTTATTATACAGTTCCTATTATGTTAATTTGATTGCAGGTTTCTGAAAATGATTTCACAAATTAGTCTTAGTGCCGTGCAAAATTTTAACTCTTGACCTCGGTCAATATAAATGTACTGTTATTAAACCAATTGTAATAAAAACGTATTTCTTTATTGCAGTTTTATGAGAGAAACTATAGAAGTAGAATATCGGCAGTAGAATAAGAAGTGAAAAGAGAGAGAATATACGAATTTTCAAGATGAAGATTAGACTAGAGTGAATAGAAATGCTGTAAAAGTAGAAGATAGAAAGAGCCAGACGAAAACTTCTCACAAAATTAAGAAAGCTTATGGAGAATTTTCTCAAAACATTATATATTTTTAGTTATTTCACAGCTTATGTCTTCTGGCTGTATTGAATTCTCTGTAGCAACAATCTCTGAACAACACTAATTCCAATGTTAGGACAAAGTTTGTTGATAAGATTTAGGAAATTAAAACAAAAACTTGGAATTCCTTCAAACTAAAAACCCGGGAGTCGCTCAGTTTGGTACTAAGTTCTCCATCCCTTCGCTGCCATTTGCTTTTGAATGTGGCGGAGGATACGACACGATGTTAAGGTTATGTTTAAGTAATGTGGTAAAATACTAGGCAAAGATAAAAATATGAACAAAATGATTGCTTTTGATTTTAGTGTTAACTTATAATATAAGAATCTAGAAGTTATGAAACGCAGCTGAATCTTCGTTATGTTGTGTAGGTTACGGTAAAGTATTTATTTTAATATATAATTAATTAATCGAAAACAGTTTAACTACGGTTCCATTATACGTTTTACGTCAGGGTAATAAAATGATAATGAAGTCACAATTGCGCAAGTCTAATTTCCATATTTAGCCGTTATCAATGGTGGCCACGACCAACGATCCTTGTATTTGTATCTTAAGCTCCGCGGACCTCAACAAATGCGCAGGCTATTCGATTAGCATAGTTACCTAAAATTGGTCCGAGTTGTCTGAATGGCGGCCGATTTATAACACCTGACCTGCTTCGCGCTCGAGATTTCGTTAAGTCGATGGACGACTTTGGATTAGTAACATTAGTACAGAGTTACGACAGGATAGCGATTGATGGATGCCCTATATTTTGATGACCTGAAATTGTACTACATGCATAGCTTTTTCAAAGTCTAAGATTAAATATTTTGTGAATATTGATAATCAGAAAAGTACAAAGCGATTAAAACTACGCCTATATTTCTAATTGAACGGGTAGTTAAATGTTGAACTGTTTTATTCACACATTTCGGTGATGCCAGTGGTTATTATTTAATAACCCATATAATAGGGGGCTTAATGCTTACTGAGGCACGCTTCAAGAATAGGCTGTTACTGCTTAAAATAACATTCCTAAAACTGCACATTTTTAACGTAGGGAAACCGTCTTAAAATAATTGATGGAATCAGGCGTAACTTTGCGGAAATCCATTGTTAAACAATTTTAGAGAGGGACCCACCACTCACCCTCGGAATTATCAACCTCCAAAATTATAAACCAAATGAACTGATCGATAATAGAAGAAGCCAGGAGTTCGGGTCTTGTTGGCTTCTTCTATTATCGAACAATTAATTTGGTTTATAATTTTGGAGGTTGACAATTCCGAGGGTGAGTGGTGGGTCCCTCTCTAAAATTATTTTACCGACGTAAAAGTCAAGATAGAAATCCAATAATACTTAATTACTATATAGTACACATAAAATGCCGTTGATATTACCGAATCGTTAACGTACACGTACCGGCTGCGTAAAAAATCTATTTAGCAACTGGCCGACTGTTTTCACTGGGATAATAGCTGGCAGCGGTTTCAACCAATTACCGGTGTTGCGGCGGCCGATGATGTGTTGCGTGCGAGCCGCAATCTGTTCAGCAGCGGCTGATTGATGCGAGCCCTCTGGTTGTTTATGTTGCCCGGAGTCCGTTGCTAGATCCTTTAACCGGGAATTTGGGGAATCAAAGATATTTTCCTGGATATCTAGATGATAGGTTGCGTTTTATAGAAGTCGCATTATAAATAATTTCAGCCATTATACAACAGTGTCTCAGTTATATTTATCTACGACAGACGAGGTTTAGTATAATTAGAGAGAATGCCAATGCAATAGAAAGGTTGCGCGCGATTTGGACGTGCCAACGACATGAATGGGAGAAGTTTCATAATTGGTTGTTATCTTTATGCCTCTGCAATATAACCTATGATATATATTGACAGTGCATCTTAATACATGTAAAATTACCAATAGCAAAACCAATGTCTTTAGAAAAAACAGGCTACACTTAGGCTAGACTTTATTACAACATAAAGTCCCACTTCCTTACAATACAATCCTTTATACACATGTCCAGCTAGACAATGCTATTTGTTTGTGGCTTTACCGTCTTGATTTGGAATCTCGCCACAAACGTCTGGCACAAGTTCATTGAACTCTGATCCCGAACGCTGGAGAAATATTTTAAATAAATCTTATGTAACCCTGGTGCATATAGGTTTAAAGAACTTTATTTATTTCTCAAAAAAACCGGGAATATAAGGGACTTGATATTGGGTAAGTACGTTGGTACCTGTATATTTATGGGAGGATTCTCTTCGGTTTATTATAGCTACACAGCGGTATTTGGTATAAAAGGAAAATTGGTAACGGAATCATTAGTGACCAATTGACCATCTAACACTAAAGATGGCTATATTTTGACCAATGGGTAACCAGTCAAATATGCAGTTCTCTTTTGGTGACAAGATGTTTCAAAACTGTCCAACTGTTTGGAATAACTTTGGTTCCTTTTGCTGGGATTTCGGTCATGATCTTATATAATATTTCGAGGTTGTTCATCGGCTGTTGACGGCTGTAGCGGCTGTAGCACGTGTAGAGGTTCCCAGCGGGCCTACACGACGACATTTGACACTAATGTCGACTTTTTCCCACTTGATACGTGTACAAACACTTGTGTTACGGCCTTACGGCTATAAGCGGAGGAACACGGGTACTTTGTTTAATCTTAGCGTTTTATACTTTCAAGGTTTGTTAGCTATTTCAGGCTAGGTTAGATACTACCAAAATATATTAACCCTACAAATCCCGGTTGATTCTGAAAATATAATATTTTGGTCCCACGTAATATCTACTTCCACGCAGGCAGGCAGGCAGGCATCTTCCATCCATTTCAAAGTTTCATAGAAATCAAGATAGAAGTTTATTTCAAGTGTTTCCTTGTTAAATAAACTAATTTAGAACATTGTTATCGTCTACCTTTCTTGCCTTCGTGATCATGATCATGAAACAGATCTGTATAAAGATTTATTTACGGAATTAAAAGTGTTGTGTTGTGAGGTTAGACAAAGCTAACGTAATAAGACAATTGATCACCCGAGTGAAGCGGGAAATACACAGACAATACACATCCCCTCGCCATTCACATGCCTTCGCGTCTAGGGTTGCTAGGGTTACATTACACCCAGTTATACGGTACCTATCAATTTATCATAAATGTGCTCTATCAACTTAATCTTACAGCAGCTGATTTGACGACGACCTAAGGTTGTATTAATAGATTTGTATTTTACTTTCCTCATGGAAGCAGTGAGATATAATACACAATGGACTTATTTCTCCCCCTTAGTAAGTAGTTTCTTTTCCCATTAAATCTGGCAACCTTGTATCAGTGCGATCTCCCGCCAGGGTGTGCGGAGGCCTGGTTATATCGGTTTACGATGCAGGCGCGACCGCTCCCGGCTGCGGCGCGCGATACCGCCCTTTACAACCGACGGGCACTGCGTTATGAGGGCAATTGAAAGAATTAGCTCGCCTTTTCTGCTACTTATTAGATTAACTCAAAGGAACTGGTCGGAATCTTGTCCGTCGGAGTCGGAGTATTCATTTTACTCCTAAAATAATCTATTTACTTAAAGCACTAGCATTTTCGCTTTCTTGACAGTTTCACGAGTCTTTAAAGAAATCTCTACCAAAGTCTAAAATGTATTCCATCGAAGATATCATTCACCCGTCTTATCATAATGGTAAACAGTTTGGATTGCGTGAATTGTTAAGATTAATGTCCATGAAAGTATTCACTATTTTCCATTTAAAAGATAAAGTCATGCATGAAGATTTCACCCCATATTCTGAAATCATAAAGCTTACGTCAGTGAAGATGAACGTGCAGATTTGATTTACGATTTTATTAGTTCAGACGTGGTATAATATTTTAGCATATAAAATATGATTCAGTACTCTATTTTTTACGCCCAATCCACTCCCGAGACAAGCGTTGTCGGGGCGATGTTTCGTGTTAATACGATTGCTTCGCCCTATTTCGGATTCGGGCTGTGTCGTCGACGTATAACATTTCACGTTACATTATACGGAACTGCGAAGGAACCCCAGTTGCAACATTTGCAGGTTTACGGCTGAAATACCAGGCGAACATACCCATTGAGGTAGTTTATCCGCAATGTATAATTCCATTTCTCCTCGGAAACCTAATTTAGCCTAGTTAAACAATACGAGGTAATCGTGTTTGATATCTGATACCCATATAGGGGTGCTGGAGGTTACGTAGACACCCTCTCGGTACGCTCAGTCGGTCGATCGACTTGTTTGAGTTTGAGGTGTGTTCTGTTCGCTTCGGGTTAAAATCGATAATGTTAAAATTTTAACGATTATTGAGCAATATCACCGAACGCGTAATGTTTGTCGTTTCCGTTGTGGTGATTTTAGCGTTAATTTGCGGGAAATTTCAATGAATTTATATGCATACCTGAATTGACCACGCAATATGCAGAAGTTAGGTGGAAAAGTATTGTTGGTCTGCTAAACCTCATAGGTTTTATCAAGTCCTGGTTTCTGGGTGGGTGAACAAGCTCGAAACCCTTGGTTTTCACACAATCTGCTGCCATCCTTAAATAATAATGCAATTTTCACTTAATAATACGTAGTCAAATGTTTAGAAGTCTAAATTCCTTCAGGCTAACGCTTAACGCTAAAACATTTACCTGCCAAATAGTCCTGAATTGCAACACGCCACGCCCTCTCCTAATTATTGTTTTATAGTTATAGCATTTTTTCCTTCTAATGCTATGTTAGCTCCCTTGTACGCTTTATAGCGTTTTACGATCCGGGGAGTGGTTTTATTTCGTCACGAGTATATGACGTCATACCGGTAAAGGTGAAACCAGCCGCTGTTCCACGTCAGAAAATAAAGGTCAACTCAGTAGGAATTATTGGTGTGTAAATAGTACATATTGCGTTGTATGTAAGCAGAATATCTAGCCCGTCTTATCTACAAATATAAATTAACCAGGCATGACTGTACTTTCTGCCTTTTCCCTATGTCATTCCTGTTTGTTTTCGAAAGGAGTAGAATATTTTCATCTTGCAAGTTCAGATATGTATTAACTTGCAGGATGTTTTGTTGGTCATATACACCACGAAATAAGAATGAATATCACTTATTTTGTACTAACACCATCCTTAATTTCCTTTCGTAAATTATATCCACGCTTGATACAATTTCTAATATATGCCAGTGAAATATAAATCACGGGGAATACATGTTCTCTCCACCAATAACCAGTGGATTCCGGATAAATTGGTTATCGGCGAGGACTCGCATCCCGGCGGCTGCGTGAACGGGCGTAAATCGCACGTGGGATAACCCTACACGTCGGATTTACAGGTCGCAATTCAACATTGACTGTTCGGAAATAAAGGTTATGTTTGCTTAGTGGCATGCCGATTCGGATAGCCTATATCCAGTGGTTTATTCACTTAATAATAATAATAATATCCTGAGACATTTTTTACACACGGCTACCTGATCCCAAACTAAGCAGAGCTTGTACTGTGGAAATCAGATAACTGATATAATAATAATAATATCCTGGGACATTTTTGTACACACGGTTACCTGATCCTAAACTAAGCAGAGCTTGTACTATGGAAACCAGATAACTGATATTACTACATATACTACTTTTTTATTTGTAAATACATACTTAATATACATATACACCCAGACTCCGGACATACAGACATGTTCATGCACACAAATGCATGTCTCCCGGGTAGGAATCTGCATGTCCCGGGTAGAAATCGAACCTACTACCTGCAGCGTGAAAGGCGCCATCACGCCAACGGGCCCGTTGAAGAGATTAAGTGTGATTTAACAGGATACTGAATAAATCGCGATACTTTCTATAGCTACAAATTAGGAAATCATAAAAAAAAAATTAACATACTTTTGTGTTACCGGATTGCATGGAACTCCATTTCCCGCGTCTCTTCGCTGCAGCAGTCCAATTATCAGATGGCGACGGGTGGCGGGCGCTCAGTACGGAAATTGTCGGGTCGTGTTAATGCGTTGCACCGGTCGTGTTAGGCTGACTGTAGGCTATGGGTAGTAGTATATTGGAATACTTGGTAAGTAAGTTAGAAAGTTTACATTTGACAGGTTAGTTTCTTTTACAACTTATAACTTTATAGTTAAAGGCAGATACGAAAACGTCTCGGGTTCTTTGATAATAACTTATCTCAGAATCAACTTACGTATGTTGTTACCGAAGGCCTACGTAATTTTTTTCGGACAAATTACTTTTATTATTCCATTAAAAAGCATAATCAGGGGGTAGATCCGATCCGAGTTAATCTCTGTCTGACCACAATCTACCTTCAATTGTGCTGATCCGCTCTTCGAGTCTACCCTTTGCCCGGCTCAGGTCGGTCTAAAGGCGCAATCAGCCCCACCAGATAACAGCTGTGATCAAGATTTGTCTGAAAGACTCGCCCGAATGGATGGCCGTTTAAATAAATGTCCGTTTCAAAGCTTCTTTGAGCGAGATTTTCTCGTTCATCGTTTTAAATGTATCAAAGTGGAGCTGCGCCCTTTTAGAGAATTGATAGTAATTCCCGCAAATGACGTGGAATGTCTAGATTGCGGGATTATGCTACTGAGGTTGCCTAGATTCGGAGTAATAAAAGTGTTACGTTCTAGTAATAAGGCTCTTGCAGTATACTCGTTTAATAAACATTAAAACTTAGTGCCATTTCTTTGCCACTGAAAATGGAAGATAAATTCCCTATTCCTTCAAAATAAGTTACTAGGCACAACATCGATGTAAACATTGCTTATAATAAGAGGAACTTTTTAACAGTGTTAGTCGAGTCAATACTCAATACCGTTGGGAGTATTCAGTGCAAGACAGCCCCCGGCCTGGCGAGCGCCGCAAGTTGTCGACACAAAGTTAAGCTATTGGTCCCCGGGAGATGGGATTGGACAAACACTGTAACGATTGGACCCCGATCGCTGCCTCGGAGGGCGTTTTCAAAGGTAAACCGTTTAGAAAATGCACTTAATGGTCGATTGAAGGTTTGATTTAAAATAAATTGTTTGGGACTGGGACTGCACTGAAATAAACGGTGTGATGTTCGTTTTTTGTTCGGTCCGATTATGATAAAGTTTAAAATTATCTTAGTGCTTTAAAAACTCGCCCACGTACAGGTTAATAATGAAATGAGTGTGGGTTGTGTGCGTGTACTTGAGGCGTGATTTCCCCCGCGGTCTGCCCGGAGTATGTGTTGAGCAAGTTGCGTTGCCAATTCATCATTGTTAGTCATAATGAAGACTTACCGTATCATATTTGACTACTTTAATAATAATGATTTATTGTTTAGCTTTATTCTGTGTCTACCTGAGGAAATGCAGATCCATAACATCACTAAAATCTCAGCTTTTATGGGTCAGTAATTCTACTTGCAAGGCAGTCTGTCGTTGCATAGTGGTAATCAGCAAAATCTTGTGCTATTGTTTAGGTTGCTAGTGCTTGGGTTGCCAGTAGAGCAACTGCTTAGATCCCGCTAGAACGACAAAGGAGACAAAGGCTAGAAAGAAAGATAGTTTAAAACTTGCTCAATTGTTAGCTCTCTTATCTTTTGTAAAACTACTCATAGCAGTTTCACACGTACGCGTTTACCTGTCGATTCCAATGTAAAGTTTCCGAGTGCCGTTTCGAGTTGTTTCTCGTTTGTTATTACTTTGTATCGCTGTTTGGAGTTGGCGGAGGAGACCCAGTGCTGACTCCGGATCTGCGTTCCTCTACCTAAATCGAGTTTTACTTGTTTCATGACTTGCAGTTTCGTTGATCCAGTATTTTTTCAACCGAATTCAAAAAGGAGGTTCTCGTTATTATTCGCTGTTCCCTCGTAGCCAAAAGTGTTGTAACTATATTAATAAACTGTGGCACCTTCCAGAAGGGATGTTTAATATCACATCACAATTAAACTATACCTATATATCAATGAGAGAAAGCCATATACGCCAGACCTGTTGTTGGAAAGAGATGAATAAACATTGTAGCGTTATTAGCTACTTAATTATTGGTGCGCGCGCGTGTAGCCGTGTAGCCGCGACGCTAGTTGGTGCGTGACTCAGTGGATTTCAGGCAGTTACCTTGCATTAATATTGCCAAGATAAGCGCGGTATCTCGCATCTAAAGGTTTAATTTGTCTTTGGTCCATCGTTATAAGAAAACTTACCCCCTTATTCATAGAGATTTTGGCCAGTTTACAATGGTTTTGAATAGCATTTTTAGGAACAAATGTGATTTGTAATTCCACTGCAAGTCGATCATAACTTTCTATGAATAAGTGGGTTAATGTTTACTTGTTAATGTAACAGTTTATGTGTTGTGTTAAAAGTCGCCGGTAAATGAACATAAACACTGTTTGTCTCGGACGGCGCGGCGGCGAGCTGTCAACGTTATATTACTCCAGTAAACTCTAGCTGCGTATATCTTCTAACGCGAGTGATATTTATTTGATCATGATATTGTAACGCTTGAAGTTTCGCTGTAGTTAAAAGGATTGTTATTGTTTATGTTCAATTTAATTAGCTTTAATTGCACTGCGGCGCGTGGATTATCATTTATTTAGGCGCATTCGCCAGAACTGGACGAGCTCTTAGACGAGATACATTTCCTCCCTATCCTATTTCATCCCGCATCAGTGACCTTTACGCGCAATGAGCACACATCAGATCACAAGTTTTAAATGATCAGTTCCATTTTTAAAATAACAGTATGATACCGGTGGGTGGCGTCCATAAACAAGCCGACGGAGGCCAGGCCATAAAACACGTCTCACTGCGTCGCGCTCGCACAATATGCGCATTTTTCCATCAACTGCTAGTGTAGTGATGCGCTCTCATTAGTTAGTCGGATAATACTGGCTGCTTCCACGCGATGTGTTGCCAACGTATCAAAGTATTATTTATTTTTATGTTGCCTGACATAAGGACGTGGCTGCATCGCAATTTCTTAAGCAGTGCAGCCCGAGTCTATGTATTATCTTTACCAAAAACAAGAGACGACTGCATTGTTGGGACTTCTAAAACATGCTATTCTGAAAGCAAGGTGCCAGAAATGTAATACACATAACATAAATGTTGAACTTCATAATCTTTTTTATATTCTAGCATATTGGTTGCAGAATAATCTTAATCCATCCGTGATTTCAATTTGTTTGAAATGGAAACAATATTTTAACGCTGGCAACACAGTCGCCGCATTTGCGTAGAGCCATCGGCGTGACAAACGACCCGTCACAACACTAGCAGTTTTTGCTCTCCGCTTACTTTTATTTACTGTTCCGGGATTCTCGTGTTATTTCACACAATGCTATTTGTGACTGTGCTCATCCAAAACTGAGTCGAAACTCTCCGCTATAAGTATGACATCCTGGTAATCATAATGTTCTTAATGCCGACCTCGCTAAAATTATGTTCATCTGGAGTGTTGGACTTTGTTTTAAGCGGCCTAGTTTGGCTAGAGCCCAAGATAGACAATTTATAATTATTCTTAACTTCTATCTTGGAGCGACTTAAATTAATTATCAAATAAGTCTGACAGGCGAGCCCGCGCCTCGTCAAGGGTTAACTCAATAAATCCTGTTACTGAAGTTGAAGATCGCGACACTTCTATGAAAACATGTTCGGTTTCGAATCATCTTCAATCGAGATAATACCTATTCTTATGGATTGTAAGATCTGTGAAGAATCGTATTTTATAGTTATCAATGTTTTCAGTTTCTCCTTATCCGGAGCAATACTTTTAATTTAAAACCATCTTTGCCTTTTTCAAGATAGTTAAAACTTTTACATTTACGCCCCTACGCTATCAAAATTGTTCATTGCACTCACATTTTCATGTCGAATCTTGGATTCGACTCCGACTATTCGGGACGAAATTGATTTCTGAATTAGGGTAACTTATGCGATTTGTCCGGGAGTTCTTTTGCTGTAACTAACACTTACAGCTGTTTTATTTCAATTTAATGTCGTCTTCTAGACAGTGGTGTAATGAAGGTATTTAACTTGTGACTGAGTTATTTTATAGTAACTATTCTTTTTGTTCTTCTTATTATTGTTAATTAGTCTTATTTATGTTAGGTAGTTTGTGATTTCTAGGACGTGTAGGAAATTTGCATTTAAATTATGATTAGTTTCAAAATAACATAATTAAGCTACATAAATAAAAGAAACATCTATATTAAAATATTATTTGATAAGTTCAGTCCGGAACAAAAATACAATGGTTCAGTCTTATCAGGCACTGATAAAAAAAATTAAAACATAAATTGAAGTAATCTGAATTTAAAACATGATTTTTAACTTTTTATTATCTGTTAAGACACTTTAAATAACAGTTTTCTTGAAATTCATATCAGTATTTTGGTATCATTTTATCAGTGGCTTGACCTGCTTATATTTCCGATAGATGTACTACCCTCTATATTAGGAACTGGATGCTGGAGGCAAATTAGACCATCTTGGCTCACCGCATGTTAGGTCTGCCTCTACAAGCGTTGCATCCATTAGTGGCCTGACCAGGGGGGTTACTCCGAAATACGTCGCTGACGGATCGTCCGAAGTACGGATTCGAATTTACGATCAAAATAATGTCAAATCGTAGAGAAAAACGAAAGAAGAAATGTCATATCACAACAATCCGTCAGCCGAAACGTTAGGTTCGTATTTCGGAGTAGGCCAGCTGATCACACATTTTGGTCACTTTGCTTGTACTACTACAATCTATTATTATTTAAATCTAAAATGTCTGTTGCCATTACAATCTGACTCATTTTATAAAGATTTCTTTATGTCAGGATTCTTGATGTTAAATTGGTATGGGTAACTTTTATCTAGTCTTTCTAACTTGCTATAGAGAAAGCAGTTAAAGTAAAGACGGTCCAACGCTTAGGTCCAACGCCTCGCGGTTCTGTCCCCCTGGTATTGAATTGAAACGGTCCGCCCCCGCTATTAGCCGCAGTACGGCGAGGGGCGACAGACGTGTTCGTTTGATGCTCAAGACATTATATACACTCGCTTTGCGATAGTTTGTCTGAAGATGATGTTGCTTTGGTTTAAAGTTGTCTGTGTTTTATGAACCACCCATCTTGGTAACGTTGAGTAGTATCAAAACTGCTCAGAACCTATGTCTTCCCGGTATGTGATTGATGTTAAAAAAGAGAAAAGAAACTGTATTGGAAATGCTCGATATATCCATGATGAGATGATGTTAATAATATTAGGTGTTCATTTCCAACCTGGCAATACGCCTACTTCAGCTACAGCGAAGCTATACTGAGGGCTTCATAAAAAGCAAAATGTTATAGATCCCTATCCCCCTAAACAAGCCGTCGTCGGGGACGGTTCAAAGGCGATCGAGTGCATACTTAGTCTCAAACGAGTGAATCTGTGTGGCCTATCAGCTCTGTGGGGATTACCTTGACTTTGAAACAGGCGGCGAGCCACTCAAGACGTCATTTCAGGCTAAATAAGGTGGTTTGAGTTGGGTCCGTAGGGTTCGGTTTGTTGGTACATAATTATGAAGTAGGTATGTTCATAAGTAGGTACTTCCGTGCAACCTATACTGATTCTTGCAATCTACAGTCAGATTTTTCTAAGTTCTGCTGTGGCCCTAATGACGGGCCTGTATCGCTATTATTATATGCGAATCTGCCTATAGATATAGAACTAGGTGTTCAGTGTGCACATAAATTTTACGGTTGAAGTTGTGAAAACATCGTAAAATTTTATGGCTTTGAATTTTCTTAAAAGATTAAGCACTCACATGATTTGAAGTACATTAAACATTTTATAGGTTTTCCATAAGTAGGGTGTTCAGGTGACTGGGTTGTTGGGTGACTATGTTTTTGAACGAGACAGACGTAGTATGGAGGAGTTGCTATCTCATGAAACTATCTGACTTTATCCGAATAAATAGGATCAAACGAAGTTTCCAACAAAAACTTCTAAAGGAGAAACGTACTAAATAGTTTAAAAACTTTTTGGACTCGGAGTCTTTAGATAGTGTACGACTGTACTTAATGCTCCCCTAGTCATTAGATAAGTTTATACAGGGTTATACAGGTTTATACAGTTTATACAAGGATACAGAATGGGTAATAATACTACATAAGGTTGTGAGTAGAGCAACAGGATAGTAGAAAATGACTTGTTTACACTGGTAGGCCGAAGTGGAAATAAATTGGGTTACTGCTGCAGGTCTAGCTCAAATGTGTGGAATATCGATAATATTGATTTAAGCTCATTGGGAAATAGAAAGTTTGTTTGCGTGTTCCCTGCAGGTCCTCGAGAACGCTGCGATGAATATTTTACAATTGAATCCAGGCACTGTATTACAAAGACTGTGTTCCTGACGTAGTAGTCAGAAATTCTTCTGTATCTGTGGTTCCTACATATAAATTCTACCCAACGGTAGGTATTCATCTTATGGTTCTGATCCTTAGGACCTGTTTCTTTAGTTTTTCCAATATCTCTCAAAACACCATATTTATTTGGTGGATAAATGTTATTTGACAATTCTGAAATATGCTCTAAAACTGATATAAAATTGCCGTGTGCAAAGTTTGTGTGAATTGAGTAATACCTTAAAAGTAACGAGTGGTTCGTCTCTCTCGTAATCCGTGTTTACGAGTGACAGTAAAATCGGCGTTGTTCTCTTGATCTGTTCAAACTGCTCGGATCTCGCGATAGAACATCGATTGGTGTATCCTAATCGTGATAAATGGCTGTAAACTTAAGCTACGGACCTGATATGGTATCGTGTGTATAATATGGTTATTACCTTATTGTTTATTGACTCTCGCGATTGGGTATTGAGTTATTAGCTGTCGAAACTTACACAACCGTAGTCCCTAAGGCGAAGGCTAGACGTAAAGTATATACTGTGGTCCGTCAGTATGGTACATAATGATGGATGTCATTCCATCGACGCAGGTTACACGTTCAGTATTTACTCCGTCAGTATTGTGACGTAGTTCGTCCAGTGCAGACGTCAAATGAAACATGAAAGCTTGGTATGGATATTACCTTAGCGCTTGGTTTAATCCGCAATCTCAGAAGACATGTCCACTCTATTGCATACGCGACGCGGAATGCCAAACTGTCATTCTGGAATTGAAATTCGTGGTACTGTCATCCATTAGTATACTAGCCTACACGATCAGTTTGGACCACGGTTTTTGGTAAATAATGACGGACCACAGTATTTACTTTACGTCTAGCCTTCGCCTAAGTGTACCTGTACTATTCTGTGCTAGAAGGTATAGTATATTTTGGCAAGTTACGTAGACGAACTGCATGCAACAGGTGATGAGTCTATCCTCGCTAACACGCAATTCATATGAGATGGGCCATGAAATTAGATCATATTACTGCAGCACTATAAAAGTGTTATTTTAACCAGAAGCCTAGACGAGTGGATTCGTCTAAAAGCGTTTCTACAAACTGTTACGCTTAAATATATGGAAATGAAGTTACATGTCGATACGAGCACTTGACTCTGTTATTTCCAGACATTGAAGCGAAACGATTTAAAGAAACGCTTGTTGACGAATCCACCTGACAAGGCTCCTTGTAGGTACCACACGCGGTTTCGTCTTCCTAGAATCTATTACCACTAGAAATTAAAACAATAGCCACAATTTATACGTTTGCTCTCACAATTTTAAGGGTAAAGAAAATATACTTGACTCACATTAATTTTTTAGGAAAGTAGACGTGTCTGTAAACATAATGTTTAAGTAATTGAAACATAAACAGCGCCACTTGCTGTTACAGTAATTCGTAGAATTGTTAACATGTTACTTACGATCCTTTTTGTTCCAGGTAAGCATATTAACTTGGATTATACAGTAAACGTAAGTAACGAGACTCTGACTCTTAATTAACCCTTCAGCTGAAAAACAAACGTTTTTACTCATTATTCTTATCTCTCTATTCATCACAAAACAACGCTGTCTTTGTGTGATCTTTTGCGTTAAGTTTATGTGGCTTTGTGTTGTTAATTTAGAGTTTTAATTAAGATCTTTCGTAAGACATTCCTGTGGGATTGTTTGTCTTAAGTGAGTTGTATGTCATACTGTCTTCTGCCCGTAGCTTCGCCTGCACATCGTTTTTGCTCTGATCCCCAATGGTCATACAGTTGTGTTCATAGGCTATTCAATTTTGGAAACCGCGTCGAAAACATGCAAGTAGTTGTACTGTGATGCGCACACAAACCTATGAAAATTCTAGATGTCTAAAATATCTTTAATGTATGGTCGATAAACTAAATCGTTGCATAGGTACCTATATATATATATTTAGCCCTTTTAACGTCCCACTGCTGGGCACGGGCCTCCTATCAATGCGAGGGGGATTCAGGCCATAATCCACCACGCTGGTCCAGTGCGGGTTGGTGGATTTCACATGTCTAAAGACATGCAGGTTTCCTCACGATGTTTTCCTTCACCGTACCTATAGGTACATGATATTTAAAACTAGTCTTAAGGTAGATCAAGATAATATGTTGTAAATTTTACCTACAGGTGTTAGGTAAGGACTTGTCAAAGCAATGGTTATATTAACCCAGATGACAGCCAGGAACGGTTTTAACCGAGATTATGAAAGTTTAATATGTGAATTTGTGTACATGTGTAAAAGTATTTTAATTAAAGCCAAAGTTGGTTGTGTTCGCGTGCCGGGGCGGAGGGCGGGGCGGGTGCGGGGTGCGGTGTAGAGCAGGGATTGTTTTTTGATTATGCCGAGTGGCCTCCAGACGGACCCTACCCTAATTAATAAACAGTTGCCTGTATCCGATTAAACTATGAAGTGGCGGAGGAACTTCTCTATTGCTACTGTCTGTTTGTGCTCTATGCCCTGTTTGTACGATGCAAGTTGGCCAGTTGGCAAGTCAATTGGAAAGAATTTGCGAGCTACTGCGGCAACTTGTCAACTTGCTAACCAACTGTTTTAACGAGACAAGTTTGTCGGTACTTTGCAACTTGCTAACTTTAACCAGGTGAATGTGAAGAGTGTGTAAAAGCTGCGCTCACTATGTAGGTATACAATTTGTCACATTGTGCGAATGTGACGTTTTGCGGATGTGACATAATACGCCTAGAGGTTTTTTTGTACCAGCAACATACTAACCTTGGAAACTAAACTGAAGTTACATGTTAAGAGTAGGTAGTTGTTGGCATTGGTAAACTGATCTTATTAAAAAAATATAGCAGTGTAGGCATTTTTATTAGAAATATTAAAAAAATGTCCAGGAAACATCTTGATGGAATAATTAAAAAATAAAACCCGTCTTGATTAAAAGCTCTAAAAATAAACGAACTACCTAATTAGATACTGCCGACGACTCAAGAACTGGGATGGTTCTTAACAAAATATTATCGAAATGTTCCTCCCGCGGTTGTAATTCAACCTGAAAAATAACAACTTCGCTTTCATATTTGAACTCGGAGCTTAAATCATTTTGTGGGAATGCTCTGTTTGTTTTACAGAATTTATTAAACGATTTGTTTGTTTGGGAGCGATCCGATGTTTGAAAGCCGCGTTTCTATTAAATTAGTGACTTTAACAAGTTTTCGCTGTTAACGTTTATGCTATTCTGTAATTACACTGATAACAACCTAAGGTTAAAGCACTAAGGTCTAATATAGCTCAAAAAATATATAAAATAAATTCGTCGTAGATACGTTTACCTGAAAAAAAAAAATACCAGCACAATGATAACGAACTGAAAATTCTGAAAACACGAAATCCCAAATTGGCAATTACCCGGACAACATAACCGAAAACGACCTTTCAATAAAAATGTCAAAATATAATTCTTAAATCAAAAGGAGACGAGGACACAACCAGTCGCTTGGCGGTGACAGGTCATTATGGTAGACGTTACAGGTCCATACAATCGAGCACGGATGTGATATTTCCAATTGGCGTTCACATCCGGATATAAAGAGTTGTTACTGCACACCCCGTGAGTGGTTATGAAAGCTAATATTTATCCGTTGATCGCCGTTAGCTCGATGCTTAGGGCTGGTCGGTGGTTTGAAAAATCATTGGAATAGTGTCGATATTTTTTTTTGGCAATGTAGGTAGAGTCAGATTGGATTGCGCTATATCACAAGACTAGTCCACTATTTCAGACTTTTGACGTTAAATTAATCGAAACAAAAATGAGCGAGTCGTATTCTCGAGATTTTCAGCTAAAACGCTTATATTTAGAAAAAAAAAACAGTAGTGTTCAAGTACCTATTTTCAGAATTAGGCTACCTACTCACATTTCTAGAACTTTAATAATGTCCCATTCGGTACTTCTCGAGGCTTGTGGACGCACTTAATAACTTGGAAATCTAAACTCTAAACATACAAGCCAGGAGTTTGCCTGCTTGTAATTTTCGTACCTTTTCCGATATTGTCGATTTATTAACTACAAACATCGATGAAATATCGTCCCTAGCGTGTGTGCACAAGCTATTATATGCTGAAGATCCAGGGTGTCGAGCCTGTGTACACTGGCGGGAAAAATTGAATACGTCCCGTAATGTGATCGTGTTTGTACGAGATTATACGCGGGCTTTTTGTACGCCACTGTCCATTTATTGCCGACGCGACGGGAGGAGAAAAAAATATGAGCAGACGATTTGCTTTGTGTGTTTTAATGTTTCTGACGAGTGGGTCGTGCGTGTTGCTAAGTGCATTATCTACACTAATATTATAAAGAGAAAAGATTAGTATTTTTGGATATTTGTATTTTTGTATGTTATGAATAAACTCAAAAACTACTGGACCGATTTCAAAAATTCTTTCACCATTAGAATGCTACATTATCGCTGAGTAACATAGGCTATATTTATTACTAGAAAAAATTAGGGATCCCTACTAAAACTTCAATAATGTAACCCAAGGTGTAAAAAAATTAGCCGTAAGATGCCTTTCAACGCATGCGCTACGGAAACTATTGATGGGGGGGGGGGGGGGGGGGAAATGTTCTACAATATTAAAGAACATATCAATATCCACAAAAAACTTCGCGATACCAAATGCCCAACTATTGTAGTTACGTTACTATAACTACTTTTTTACATTTTAAAAGTTGATAGAAATGCCGACCAAAATCAGACCATCCACCTTTTTGAATTATTTAAATCGGACATTCCATTCAAAAGATATTACGAATTTAAAAAAGGGCGTTAAATCGGGGATTAAGGTTTATATGGAAGTTCGTCATTTTTTAAGTTAGGATGATGAAAATTCGTCTGGAGGTTTCTTTTTATATAAAAGAAATATAAACTTCAGCGTTTTTGAAAATGTAACCCCTGAGGGGGTAAAATAGGGGGTTAAAGTTTGTATGGCGGTACCGATTCCGGCTAATCTCCGAAACGGCTGGACCGATTTTGAAGGGACTTACCGGCAAATGCGATACGGGATCGGGAATCCGGACTGCGGAATCCGAGATCCGGGATCTGGGATACGGGATCCGGATATACGGGATCCAGGATCCGGTAAAAACGGGAAACGGGATCAGAGATACGGGATCCGGGATCTGGGATCAGAGATCCGATTTTTTTTTCATTTAAATTCTACGCGGACGAAGTCGCGGGGGAAAGCTAGTAGTTGTAATAAATCTAGTGGATGACATTGGCCACCGGGCCTGATAAATTTGAGATACTTGTGCCTACTTTTGCTGTTACTATGAAGAAACTGGCCGTAAGCCGTAAGGCCGTATTTTGCACTTGAACTGAGGACCTTTGAGTATCTTACCGACCTATAAAAACCTGTAATGTTTTTAGTTCCCAAAAACCGCACAAAGTCGACCCACGTCTATTTCCCAATCACCCTGTAGTCCTAAAAGTTCCTCTCGCCAACTTTCCTCTGAAGATACAGAAAGGGTCTTGCGCAAGTTGTGGCAACTCTTCAAATAAATTACTGGCAGGCACTCGTTACGCGAGTGGCCCGCTCCCCGCCCCACTCCCCCCCCGCTCCCCATGACGGCAATTATTCAAATCCGACTTATTGCCCGGATCTAGGCCCTTTGATGTCTTTCTTTGGAAGTAGTGAGATCTAGTTTGGGAATTCTTCCAAAATTTTGGCAATGATAAGTTAGTGAATCAGTATTTTAATGGCTAAATCGCGCACGTCTGTTCGGTCCGATTGGCAAGTAGCGAATCAACTTGATTCTCCTTGTGTAAACAGGTTGGTAAGATTGCAAGTTGGCAAGTAGACTAGTTGCCGAAGTAGTTGGCAAGCTGATAGTTCACTGGTTACTCGAAAACTTGAATCGTGTAAACCAGGAATAAGAGCAAATGCCAATAAACGAAAAATCTCGCAGAATATCCACATTCGTTTGAAGTGTAATATCTTAGCGTATAAAAGAGATATCTCATGAATCAAGAGGAACGGCCGACCAATAGCAATTTCCAGTGAAATTTCGAATGTATCACCGTCTCCTTCCCGTCTGTTATTGATATGTGAAGTGGTAGCCATTTACCAGCTAGGAGGGTAATATCAGTATCATAAGCACAATCTTTTTGTGAACGTTCCGTCTTGCTCACACGACAGATTTCCTAAATAAGAATGACATTGAAAGCATGCTATCGAGCATGATAGGGTTACATTTGAAGATTTAGCCATCTCGACCAGGCATCGTCACTGGTGACCATAAATGTATCTTGTATCGTGGAGTACATTACTTATTCAGTTTTAGCATCTCTTTAACTTTGAAGGGTTATAATGAAAATAGAATTCCCATCAATACAGTTAAGTTATTCAATTGTAAAGTTGATGACAAGTCTCATTACCCGACCCCTTCGAGCGGTTTAATTGAAAATCGATAGTGACTCGGTGATTGTGTTATCTGTTAGCGTAAACTACGAAGAATAACATTTAGCACGGGCGAGGAAGCGCCGTGATAATCAAAACAACTGATAGAAAATTGGAAACCCTACGATTTTTATTTCATCATGGGACTGTAGCAAAAGTTTCCTATCAAGTTTTACCCAAATAAGGCTAGAGACAGTCGATGTTTCATTAGAGGGGTGAGTCCGCAGATTAGGGACGTTTGTTCCGCCGCCAAGACGTCGCGGTCCTCTCACAACTTTTCGCCTCCGCCCCGCGACCTTTACAAACCCAAAACATAACTTTATAACACCAAAATAAGTGTCATTTTAACTTGCAACAAGTCGTTTGCGAGTGTTTAGGATGCCATTAGCGAAATGTCAAGCTGTCGCGACTTCTGAGCGCTAAAAAGAAGATTGATTAAATAAAAATAAATTGCGTATTGTTAAAGTCGACTGAATTCGTTCCAAAGATGAAATCCCTCTTTATTCGCTTCGTCTATAGTATTTAGAATGTCTAACTCAGGCCCATTCATGTTCAGCATCAATCATTTTCAGCTCGCATGGACGGGGTAGGCATTTGTACTGAAGCCTCCAACAATAGGCCTCATGAAAAGCCCACAAAATGTGCTTTTATAGTATGTCCTACCATTAAATGTATTTCATATAGTGTGTGTGTATGTAGGGACTACTAATATGTATTAGGGCGCCAGTTGTGGTTAGAGGTCGTAAACGATGTCTCTAGGGTCACATGCGGATGTAATAAGTCCGCTGTTTTTCATTACTATTTCCTTTTATGCGCATAAATCGTATCAACTTTATCTTTTAAAACTTCTGTATCCCGGTACTTGTATCTCGGCAAAAACAAGTTCCAGAAATACTTTAACAGTGAGGAACAGACGGAAAACTAAGCTCGGTGATTTATTACTTACTTTTTACAGGTCAAGAATAATCCTTGGTTCTTACTGTTCCGAACTGTAGTTTTCGCTCTAACGTGCCCGCGGTAGCAATGGCAGGGTCGCCATCTAACGTGTGTTGGGTGGTTTGGTGGCGTAAAAGTAAACACATCTAGTTCATAAAAGTGTAACGTTGATACTAACTATTATTACATACAATAAACAACATGTGTACGTACATACATGTTACATCGCTGAGTGAGGCATTTTTGCGGAGTACTTGTACCAGGAGAGGAGGGCTGTGAAGGAGTTGGTAAAATATATCAATTGGGATTACTGATTTTTGGGCTAGGATATGAAAGATATCAAATATTGGTTGCGAGGAATGATGTGTATTCTATAAAAGTTTTAGAATGAGCAAATTTTTTGTAACAACATCCCGCCAACATATTTGTTCAGAAATAGTTTCTCAAACTACCATTCTGACGCTTCCGCGAGATATTCTCTCGAGATTTCAAACATTTCTTTCACGTTTATACTTCCTAGAAGTAATCTGATTTTGTTGGACAGCTGTGAGCACCGTATTGTGTGAATACAGGTGGTATACTTATGAAGTTACTACTAGTTTACTAAAAGAAAGAAGTTCTAAAGGGGCGGTCTCATATCGTCTTCTGTCACTTCTAAACATGACTTGAAGGCTTTGACTCCGTACGTCAATATACCATCATTTCCCATTGCCGGTCGTCAGGTCGTCACGTCCCAGTTCCATTTCCCAAAGCAACGACCACTAACCGGTAACTAATGTTAATTTATACGACGCCCGGCCGTAACTCACGACTGAGATGTCACTATCGAATACCGTTTATCCGATCAAGAATTAGAGGCGCTCTGCTATGTATTTATGATAACCTGGTAATTGTGATTGTGTGTTATACTCGCTTTGTGACCTGAGAGAGATGAAGCTATAGCCATATATCCTACAATTTAGAAAATAGGGGAAATATTATCTATATTGTGGGGTACTTGTTGTTCAGCATAATATCCTTACACAATACGGAATATATCACGTTGTATTCAGAATTGTATCTGTGCACTGAAATGTGTGTCGCGCGCGCGTGTGACATGTAACCCACGTATCGGTTTTATACGATTCGTCGGGAGTTATTGCGTTTTGAGCTAGGGTTAACACGCGCGTAGGAGGAAATTATATTAAACTTTAAAAAATACCAAGAAAGAGGGAGACATGTGAATGTCCACGGACACAGTACGACTCAGGTGTTTGCAGAAAATAATGTTGCTGCCTACGACTGTTATTGCCTACGACTCAACTTCTGGTGAATAATACGCATAAATATGCCTTCAAGATTGTTGAATTGCGAGTGCGATAGATAAAAAATGTGTGAATTTCGCTGTAATATAGTGGTGCACTTAGCACAAGTCCAGTGATTGCAATGTAAGCACGTACCATATCTGCTAAAGTAATACATCAATGGCTTTTACTTACTAAAACAACACCTTTCTGAATTGGTCTGGTATCTTATATCGCGATTGCCTCTTTTTGGGTTATAGCGCGCTCCAATCCCCTTTATTAGTCTTGATCCAACCGCGCAGTAGACTATGAGTTTCTACAGAAATTGAATTGGTGCAAATTCGACATAAATTGTGTCAGCCCTAATAATATGCATTGTAGTCCCAATCGCGACCCGTATTCAATACCCTCGATTTTAATTAAAAGCGCGTCGTCATGAGGCCGGCGATTGTACGGGCCTCACTCGAGGCTCGCGATTGTACGGGCCTCACCCGAGGCCCGCGATTGTTCGCTCAGGAGCCCTGCGCCTGCGACGGCGGTGAATAATTCACTCGCGCGCTCCGCGGGTCTCGCAATTATTCACCGCTCCGCTACGGATTGCTTTGTGCATGCACCGCGGTGGCGTAAATCTGCCGTGTGGATGTACGTAACGCGACCAGTTGTAGTACTACATTCAACTGTAGTTGTACTGCCGAGCTGAGGATTTATTTTGTTGTTAGTTATTTTTGGAAGAACTAGAATATTTTTTTTCACGTTCAAACATGAATAATTTGATTTAAGAAATTAAAACTTTCTTTTTCATTTCTAAGAATTTGTGAACGGTTCTCTCGAGATACCAGGGGTTCATGCCTTATCTGACAGTTGGACGTATGCTCTAACACTCGGCTTAAACTTGCTCCTCGATCGCTCCGCTGACCCACATTTGTATTGCGGTTTTGTATTGTTCTTCCAGTGCCACTGGATTCGATTATACTTGCTATTTAATTATGCTCTCCTAATTTTCTCAAAGATTTTATTAGTTTGGTGTCTTAGGAAAAAGTGAATAATTTCTCTTTGTCTAGATCTATATCGAAATGTAAAACGATTGTTATATTCGTCAATGTACTTAGCTCATAATAAGTTCACTAGGCCATATTTAAAAAAATAGTTTATCCAAATTTCAATACAAACAAAACAGGCAACAGATATTTCTGATAATGCTACTATCGGAACAATATGACAAGTTACATACTCCACTTTTTCTCTAATATCCGAAATCCCCACATCAGTCCCACTGCGGAACCAAAATTTTATTCATAGATTTCCATCTAATTTATTACCTTGCAGTAGGGAGCTCGTGGCCGTTGCGTCATCGCGCCCGGCATACGCTTAAAAGTTCAGAGTTTTTAGCGAACACTCGACGAGACTCGAATTGATGCTTTTATGATGAGTTAGGGTATTACAACACGTGGCTCACTGTTTTAAATTAGGACGAAACTTTGCTCATTTCGCGTCGAGTGCGGCCGTGGCCGTAGCCTCGGCCGGTATATCGATTTTTATTAAATTAAAACAGCAGTTTGACCGATTTCTCACGCAGACCTCTGGTCAACTTAATTAGTATCGACAGATTCGCAGGGATTACCAACGGTTTTATGGTAATAGACACATTAATTTATAATCCACAAATAGGCGTTTCTCATGCCTTTCTACCAGGATATCATAAACACGAGTCAATAGATTCTTAATTTCATTTCTTTAGCCTCCAATTCATCAGTATTTTGGTGGCTAGCCCAGATTACCCGAGTGGGACAGCATACTACAAGCAGATAATACATTCATAGCTCCTTGTTTCTTCTTATAGCTCTGTCCCTCTCAGGCATCAGATCATGTAGTGGTCTTGACATAAAAGCCACAGGGCTCATGATGATCATTGTGAGCGTGCGTAGATTATCACAGGACATCATCACATACTAGGACATCATTCCCTTGTGATGAATGCGAGCGGTGGCAAAAGAACTTTCGAACTTTTTAACCCTTTCGCAGTCCTCGTAGCAGACCCTGTAGTTAAACAATAGCCGTCTACTATATCTAGTACCTACATTGGACTGTGAAGTGATTCCCAAACGGATCGCATCCAGCCAAAGCGTAATTCGGAAATTACAACGGCCGCTGAAACTTTTCCTTTTTTGGAGAAACAAAAAGCGTGCTGAACAAGGAACAAAAGGGCGGCGCCAACTGTTCCCGTATTTAAACAGAACATGTCAAGTGCGCGCGGGCGCGGGCCACGCGGGCCACTCGGGCCGCTTCACTTGCATTGTTTGATTTATGTTCTGAAATGTTTCGGTAAATGCGGTATTAATTTTCAGAGATCTTTTACAAGTTGAAAACATGGCGTGAATCTTCATCATTTTGTGGTTTCCTGGTACTTTGGTTATTGTCATTATTAGGATTTCAAACATTCTACGTTACTATTTCTCTGAATATTTTTAGTACCAATCACATATTGGCCGCGAGATGCATCTTGCATCTTTGTTATATTTACCTGTAGCATGCTTGTTGAAATGTCAGATGCATTTACAGCTCTTTGAAGAACTCAATACAATTTGCAGGAGTTTGTTTGTATCGTTCTTGACGAACGAATAAATACATTACACACGTATTTGTTTATTTTAGGAGTGTCCGCTTCTAATGTAGTTGAACGTCGTCGTCACCTGCAACCTTAATCACTATTTCCTCAGCACATTATACACCCGGCCCCCTCCACTCACATTAATGTATTTACGTACACATAACTCCGAGTCTATCCTAATTCCCGCCAGATTGCATTTTCCGCTCAGCGCGCTACGCTACGCCGTCGTGTCAATGTGCTACGACCGGCTTATCTGCGCTACGGTGTAGACTCCGGCGACTGCATCGTATATCACGGGCCCGCATGCAATTACAGACATTCCACTCACCGCGTAGATGCTATAATAGCGTGGGGATCTACGAACCTAAATTCGAAGGCGTAGCGCTACGATGTAGTCCCGTAGCACGGTCTACGAATATTATGTAGCACTCTGTAGCTTGAATGCTAATGTGAAATTTGTCTTGAGTTAAAGTTTCGCTGCGTCCATACTCCCCTGGTGCGCTGTGCACTTACTTAATGTATTTGGAAATAGAATAACCAAACAGTGGTTGTATTAACAGATTCCCTGTGACTAGCGAATAAAAAAGATCATAATAAGAAAGTTATTATTTGGTAGCTTCGGAATTTGATAACGGCATAACAACAATGATCGAAGTATAACAAGCCTATTCCTCTCATAAAGGAAAAAACTTGGATAATAGGACATTTATTTCATAATGAGTACTAACATTCCGCACGCTTTCATGACATCAATACAAACATCGTTTGTAATGTGATCGAGACTTTCATATTTTTTATTTTATTTATAAGTACTTACTTACTGTGTTTTCTGCTCTTCTAGTTCGAAAAATTGGTCATGAAACTTGAAATAAAATATGCTTAGTCTGTTGTCGCTCTTAAAAGAAAATGATTAATCGCTTAACTTCCCTGAACTCCTAGTACTAATGTTTGTTGTTATAAAAGTTTTCTATTGTTAGCGCAATCGTTTTTATCTCGCCTCCGCTAATCTAAAGCGGCGCTCGCTATCTCGTCGGTTATTAATTGTGTATTTGTATTGTTTAAGCGGCGAGGCGACAAGCCGCCAGTAATAGTTACACAGGAAAAGCAAGCGCCGCAAGTTTTAATTCCATACAATGGGGCTTGTTTGGACGCGGTCCAAGTTAAAAGAAATGGGAGTTTCTAAAAGTTTATTTCTCGCGAATCGTCGCGTCGGGTTTACTAGCATGATCATTTTAGGTCTATCTTCCGGTCATAGTCTGGGACCATCTGGTTCCATTCTGTGCTTTTTGACCATTAAGTATAGCGGCTTTTAGATCTATATTTACATTACATCTGCAAATCTAGTGAGATGCAACAGATAGTTCCGATCTTACAATACTGGACAACCAGGCGTGGAGAGCGACTTCATCCTCATGTCTTCGACATTCCACGCATGCCTACCGCTAAGGAGTCGAATTCGCTTCCACCATGTGCGTTTCCAGAGTGGTATAATATGGGTCTCTTCAAATCAAGAGTAAACAGGCTGTTTCTGAGTTAGCGAGCTATATCTTCAGCCTCATCGTCGCTCTCCATCATATGAAATAGGGAGCAATCGTTGACACAAAGAAAAGTGAAAAAAAAAAAAAAGAAGTGAACAAAAAAAATACATTTATTATTTTTATATTTTCGCTTCCTCTTCTGATGTGTACCACGTTCGGTTTGCCCTCCAGCCATTAATAAAGCTTTGAACAAACTTGCGTCGTTCAGTGCCATTGTACATCTTCGCGCCGTTATTTCTGCGCTCGGCGCCCGCGCACACCAAGTTGCAGCGCTCGCTCTACGTTTTATGGTTTTATGGTACTAGTTTCGCAGTTTGGAGTTTGTAATAGCGTGAAATGTCTATAACAGAAGTACCTAAGTGTGGTGGCGTATATTCTATCAGGAGCTTTTTCAAAGGCTATGGTGGGTCATGCGATGTCTGTCATCTGTACTAGGCTGTCTCCGAATGACGTACTACACTGATTATGGCATTAATACCCGTTGTAAAGAGGTGATAGCTTAGACGCCTCCACCTTGGGAATTAAATTAGCGAATAGCGCGCGTGTGGAGTGGTCTCCGTGCTTTTATCATTAAAGTTGCTGCTGCACTTAGTAGATAGCAGTAGGTGTATTCATTCGCGCCTAATGTATTAAATAGAAGCTTGCTTAAGTACCAAAGTTTCTTATCGACTTGAAAGCCCCTTGATAAAAGCTATCAAAATCCTATCAATATGTCTCACGGCTGACATTATAATTTGGCCCCAATCTTGGCAAAGAGGTGATCTTTAACAGTGCCGAGGCCTCATCAATATTTCATTACCTGGCGATGTGTTTTTTCTCGCGCCTGTTCCGCTTTCCAAGAACTTGCCTGTGCGCCATTATTAAACGGGATTTTACTTGGCGACATTGTTAGTCGCATTTAAGCTGTTTATTTCCAAATATTATTTTACCTTTTCGTTCTAAAAATGGTTTAAAAAATATTGAAACAGATAATAAATCGTCTGATCCGTAAAAACACTCGGTAACTTAGCGAATGCGATCGAAGCCGTGACGCAGCGATCCGCCGCACGTAATAAATTGAAGACGGCCTGTAAATGACGTTTATGTGGCCCTATTTACATATCTATGCAAAGGTCAAACCTCGGCGAAATCCTGACAAATGCCCGGCCAACGATTGCAGGCCTTTGGAAAGGACCGATGTATACGCCGGGAGAGGGCTCTCTCGGTCACGTAACGGGACGAGACCACCGGATTGTTTATGCGACCCTAGTACCCGAAACTCGTGTATTGTAAATAAACCCCCATGCGACCCTGTTTTTGGCCCGAACCGTAAAACTTGGTATAGGCGGGATATTTATCAACTTGAAATGGATATCGATCGGTATCCTGTGAAAAACATTTTCGTAGGTCAACAGGATTTTGAGTGGATTTTTTTCTAAGTTAAGTGAATCTTTAAATTTTAGCATAAAATATGCCTATGCCTGCCTTGTCAGTTTGAAGAAACCATTATTCTTATAGATTGTCTATTGCCGCAATCTCGGCGAGATCTGGTTATAGGATTTTAATTTCCTTCTATAAATCTTATGCCCTTATACAATGGATTTGGACTAAGCATTCCATTCGAACAATGAATTACCGTAACGAATTTAGTTGAAACTGCAGATTTATAGAGCTAAGGATTCTATAACATACAGCTCAATAATTTTTGGTCTACGACAAAAATTAACGAAGATACGACTAATTTCCTAACGAAGTTTCCTGACCGGGCCGCGCCGGCCGCCGCACTCGCTGTGACGTCACGCGGGCTGATACGCGCTCGGCTAGCGCTAGGGTTCGGTTGTCTTGTTCGCGCGCAGCGTGTTTTAAGCCTCAAAATGAGTTTACAGGAAAGTTTTCAACAAGCTAAGTCGGATAACCTGCCAAAAGTCGATACTTTTATGGTATTCGACTACTTAAACAATAATTTAAAATACACCAGCGCCGAGACACGTGGTTGGAAACGGAAAAGGTATACTTAGGTACCTTTTCACTTACCTTTTCTGTTATGAATACTATTTATACAAAGAAACCTATTATTTTACCACTAGGTTAAGCATGGAAAGGTTCGGTGTACCTACCCAAAGTACTATAAGATATATAAGATACCTAGGAAGGTAGGTAGTATCCTGTCATAAGTAGGTAGATTAGGTGTTTATCCTATTGAGTACTATTTTTATTCCTGTTTATTTTTGACGACCGCTTGGCGCTATAGTTTGAGCGTTGGCCGCTTGGCTCACTGCATCGGGTGGTTGTGGGTTCGATTCCCGCCAGAGGCAAATTTCGGAAATGGCCTTTTCGTAATCTACTCTGGTCTGGTTGTTACTGAGATCGCCCCCAGTCCATTGTATGGTAGCCAAGTATCAGCGGTGCTTAGGGGGCGTCCATAGTCGAGCCAAAACTCACCAAATCTCACGTGGGGGAGAGGAGGGGTCTCTGCAAATCTCACGTAATTTTTTCTCCGCAAAAATTAGGGTGCGTTTCCATTGAAGCGGAGCTGGGCGGAGCGGACCGTGAACTGGCCAATCACAGTGCTCGAAATCTCCACTCCGCATCAGTGGAAACAGTGTAAGCGGAGCGGAGCGGAGTTGAGTGGACTTTCGAATAAAACAAATGAACACGCGGCCCCGAGCCGGACAGAACGGAGTCGAGCAGGCTGTGGTGCCGAGTGGTGGGCACGAAGCGGAGCGGACCGGAGCTGAGTGGAGCGGAGCTGAGTGGAGCTGAGCGGATCTGACCGAAGCTGAGCGGAGCTGAGCGAAGCTGAGCGGAACTGAGCGGAGCTGAGCGGAGCTGAGCGGAACTGAGCGGATCTAATCGAAGCTGAGCGGAGCTGAGCTGAGCGGACTTTCGAATACAGTATATGAACACGCGGCGGATAGCTTCCGAATTTTCATCTTCTAGTAGAGAAAGATGTAAAAGCGCTGTTCTTTTCTTAACCGATAACATGACGTATGATCACTCGATGAGATTGAATTTGACTCAAATTTGACTGATCGGAACACGGCTCAATGCAGCTCAGCTTGACTCCGCCCCGCTCCGCTCCGCCCAGCTCCACTCCACCCCGCTCCGCTCCGCCCCGCTCTGCTCCACCCAGTTCCGCTTAAATGGAAAAAGTTGCCACTTTTCACTGCTCTTCTCCGCCCCGCTCCGCTTCAATGGAAACGCACCCTTAAACTGCGAGAAAACTGGGTTAAATTAAGTAAAACATGTTTCTCCACTAGAATATGGCTTTTGAAAAATCTCACCTAAGATTAGAGGGGGAGGGAGGGGGTCGAGCAAAATCTCACAACATCTTACTAAGGGGGATGGGGGAGGCAAAAATTCACCTCACGTAATTTATGGACGCCCCCTTAGTTTGGGACCATACAGATGGCGTGTAAGTCTGGCGATATTTATTATTATTATTTATTATTCCTTTATAATCTATTATTAACATAATATTATATTACCCATCACCCTACCTAAGGATTCACTATCACTACATACCTAGTATAAAACAAAGTCGCTTCCCGCTTTCTGGCTGTCTGTCTCTATGTATGCTTAGATCTTTAAAACTACGCGGCGGATTTTGATGCGGTTTTTTTTAATAGATAGTGATTCAAGAGGAAGGTTTATTATGTATAATACATGCTTAATATAGTAGAGAAACACTGATAATTTTAGAGGTTTCTAATGTGATGTCGTAAATAAATATATTTCTTTGCCCTTACATTGCAAACGCTGGCTGAATCCTACGAGATAGATCAAAATAATGTACTACAGTATTGTACACCATAAAAAGGTATACAAAAAGTCCGCGATGGTATTTATGTCTATCTCTTAGGGATAACCCACAATAACCATTTTTTTCCTTTAGTTTTTACGAGAAATAATGGCTTATTTACGAAGCGATTTTAAGCAATACAGCATTAATCCTTAACCAATTAAGTACCTTAAATACATTGTGCATTTAATATAGATCAATATGGCCCTTTACAGCATGTAATTTAAATGAATAACACCTAAAATAGTGAATGGCGGCGCAAGCGGGAAACCGGGCACAGCGCGAAATCAACGAGGCGCGCCCGGTGACGTCACGCGCGCTGGCCGCACTTACCGCCCGTCGATAAATTTTGGATACATAAAATGTGTTAGGAAATCGCAACCGATGGACCGATTTCGATGATTTAAAAACTATATTGATAAGAAAGCTTAGTTTTAACTGTTAGTGTTGGTTATGAGTTGATTTGTTGACCTATTACTGATCCTCAGTTAAAATGGAATAAAGCACTTTAATCTGAAAGTTCTCCGCCGTATTAGGTATTATTCTTCTCAGGTTTTGTAAAAAGAAAATGGTTTCTATTTGGACCAGGATAGGGATGGGTTTTGTTCGTGCTATGTGCTGTTTAACAAGCGATCTTGAGGCCACGGCGATTGCACTCGACGACAGAACGGCTGCTAGCCTTCCAGTGGTCTCCGTAGGCCGGGAGCCATTTCGCCAAAAAGTGAATATTTTCCATTTATAATCCGCTCATAGATAATTTAATCACTGACTTTGTTGTGGAGGCGAGTTGTCTGGCGGCGCGCCAAAATGTTTTCCGTACCACTAAATCGATTTTCATAACATTTTTGTGTGCGAAAATCTTGATTGAAGGTTGCAATCTTTCGAAAAAAAAATATAATCACAGACCTCACTTTCTTGAAAGATAAATTCAATTAATTACTCGACAGATTCTTGTTTCTAAACTTGTGTGATACTATTGTTTTTTACTGTTCTGTAATTATACAGCAAGTAGAAAACTAGTTTGTTTATTCGAACATTTGTTATAACCACTTCATTATATCCTTCGCTGAAACAAACCCGAAATGGTTGCATTTAAGTTATAATTAAATAAATAAATAAATATAATTACACTGAATTTTTTGAATTGTAAGTAAGTACCTAGTATCTACAAATTTAGTAAAAGCCTTAATGCCAAAAAACTAAGTCATAAAATAGGCTTCAGTGAGTATTATTAGTCTCGTGTTTCGTTAGAATTATTGAATATTTCTGAGTGAAATAAAGTTTATTTTAATACACTGCTTGAATACAAATTCATGTTTACTCATAGACGTTTCTCGTGATCCATACAAATAAATAAAATTGAAGGGACTGTTTGTAATAGTCGGGGGCCCTCTTAGATTAAATATGTTCCACAGAACGGTCCCCCGACTGCAATGACACTGCACTTGGTTTATACTTTATAGTTCGTTTTTTGCCAGGGCAGTAGAGAATACAATCCCCAGCATGTTTTTTAATCCCGGGATTTCGGGATTTTTTATGCGTAATCCCGGGATCCCGGGGCTATCCCGGGATCCCGGGGCTATCCCGGGATTAGACTATGTGGTTTCTAATTGGGCTCAAATAAAAAAAACTTGAGTAATTTCTTAAAAAATATTTTGAATATTGTTGCACACAACGCAAATCACAACAATAGTAAGAAAATAAAAATACAAAAACAAAAAACCAAAGGTCCTTTGTAAGAAATAAAAAAGAAAAAACTAAAAATCTATTGGAATTTAGAAAATACACTCGCAGTAATATCAAAGCATCTAATGTTTGACTTCCAAGCCTGTTTCGTAGTTTAATGCCAACATAAGCAGCAGCTGCAAACGCTCGCTCAGGTTCTACACTGGTTGGAGATATTTCTCCAACCAGTACAACAAGACAATAGATACTTATATGCGGTTTGTACGTGATATCCACGAATTCCTCCATTTTCAAACAGTCTCATTTCACGTCTAATACTAAACTAAACCTGTTTGTGGCAATCCCAAAAATCCCGAGATTAGCCAAGTACAGTCCCGGGATTTTCGGGATCAGAAAACGGCCGGGATCCCGGGATTTGGGATTGTATTCTCTACAGGGCAGTCGTGATTTTAATTTTTTAAATTGTTTATTTTTATTTTATGCATTTTAGTGACAGCAGCCAAAAATGAAATGTTTGTTTTGCATGTACACCCTAGCTATGCTAAATGATGCCTATAAATTCTACAGTTTTGGAATGTGCTCATCAAGGCCTTCAATTTGATACCCATATTGTAATAATGGAAGAAAAAAATATTTTTTTCACATTTTAAAATTGAGCCATAATGCCGCCATATTGCTTTTTTTTCAAAAATAATATACCCAGTGTTACCCGGAATGATGTAAGGATTCTAACGATACCCCATACATCCAAATCCGTTCAGGCATTTATAAGTTATGGTGGAATAAAGAATCTCACTTACATACATACGAACAAACATACATGAACCCTAAACACATATACACTTCTTTTTTGGGCAGTCGTGTAATAACAGATTTTTACTAAATAGATGTGTCCATATGGCGCGCATGCCTCACCCGAGCACTCATATTATGACATTACGTCTATGCGTTCCGACGTCAAAAGTGAGTGATTGCGCGAGGCATGCGCCTGAAGAAGACGCCGCCAATGCTTATTAAAGTATACGGGTACTAATAACAAAAAAACAATTTTTAAATTATTTGTCTGTCTGCATGTATGTTTGTTCCGGGTAATCTCCGAAACGGCTACACCGATTTTGACGGGACGGAAAGGAGTAACTTAGGCTACTTTTATTTTCGAAAAATAATTAGGGTTCCACGTAAAACATTAAAAACCGCGTGACATTTCACGCGGGATTAAACGCGAGTAATCTTTTTCTAAAATTTACGCGTAAGAAGTCGCATTGAATTACCGTAACGAATTTAGTTGAAACTGCAGATTTATAGAGCTAAGGATTCTATAACATACAGCTCAATAATTTTTGGTCTACGACAAAAATTAACGAAGATACGACTAATTTCCTAACGAAGTTTCCTGACCGGGCCGCGCCGGCCGCCGCACTCGCTGTGACGTCACGCGGGCTGATACGCGCTCGGCTAGCGCTAGGGTTCGGTTGTCTTGTCCGCGCGTAGCGTGTTTTAAGCCTCAAAATGAGTTTACAGGAAAGTTTTCAACAAGCTAAGTCGGATAACCTGCCAAAAGTCGATACTTTTATGGTATTCGACTACTTAAACAATAATTTAAAATACACCAGCGCCGAGACACGTGGTTGGAAACGGAAAAGGTACACTTAGGTACCTTTTCACTTACCTTTTCTGTTATGAATACTATTTATACAAAGAAACCTATTATTTTACCACTAGGTTAAGCATGGAAAGGTTCGGTGTACCTACCCAAAGTACTATAAGATATATAAGATACTTAGGAAGGTAGGTAGTATCCTATCATAAGTAGGTAGATTAGGTGTTTATCCTATTGAGTACTTTTTTTATTCCTGTTTATTTTTGACGACCGCTTGGCGCTATAGTTTGAGCGTTGGCCGCTTGGCTCACTGCATCGGGTGGTTGTGGGTTCGATTACCGCCAGAGGCAAATTTCGGAAATGGCCTTTTCGTAATCTACTCTGGTCTGGTTGTCACTGAGATCGCCCCCAGTCCATTGTATGGTAGCCAAGTATCAGCGGTGCTTAGGGGGCGTCCATAAATTACGTGAGGCATTTAGAGGGGGGGGGGGGTCGAGCCAAAACTCACCAAATCTCACGTGGGGGAGAGGAGGGGTCTCTGCAAATCTCACGTAATTTTTTCTCCGCAAAAATTAGGGTGCGTTTCCATTGAAGCGGAGCTGGGCGGAGCGGACCGTGAACTGGCCAATCACAGTGCTCGAAATCTCCACTCCGCATCAGTGGAAACAGTGTAAGCGGAGCGGAGCGGAGTTGAGAGGACTTTCGAATAAAACAAATGAACACGCGGCCCCGAGCCGGACAGAACGGAGTCGAGCAGGCTGTGGTGCCGAGTGGTGGGCACGAAGCGGAGCGGAGTGGAGTGGAGTGGAGTGGAGCGGAGCGGACCGGAGCTGAGTGGAGCAGAGCTGAGTGGAGCTGAGCGGATCTGACCGAAGCTGAGCGGAGCTGAGCGAAGCTGAACGGAGCTGAGCGGATCTAACCGAAGCTGAGCGGAGCTGAGCTGAGCGGACTTTCGAATACAGTATATGAACATGCGGCGGATAGCTTCCGAATTTTCATCTTCTAGTAGAGAAAGATGTAAAAGCGCTGTTCTTTTCTTAACCGATAACATGACGTATGATCACTCCATGAGATTGAATTTGACTCAAATTTGACTGATCGGAACACGGCTCAATGCAGCTCAGCTTGACTCCGCCCCGCTCCGCTCCGCCCCGCTCCACTCCGCCCCGCTCCGCTCCGCCCCGCTCTGCTCCACCCAGTTCCGCTTAAATGGAAAAAGTTGCCACTTTTCACTGCTCTTCTCCGCCCCATTCTCTTCAATGGAAACGCACCCTTAAACTGCGAGAAAACTGGGTTAAATTAAGTAAAACAAGTTTCTCCACTAGAATATGTCTTTTGAAAAATCTCACCTAAGATTAGAGGGGGAGGGAGGGGGTCGAGCAAAATCTCACAACATCTTACTAAGGGGGATGGGGGAGGCAAAAATTCACAAAAATCACCTCACGTAATTTATGGACGCCCCCTTAGTTTGGGACCATACAGATGGCGTGTAAGTCTGGCGATATTTATTATTATTATTTATTATTCCTTTATAATCTATTATTAAAATAATATTATATTACCCATCACCCTACCTAAGGATTCACTATCACTACATACCTAGTATTAAACAAAGTCGCTTCCCGCTTTCTGGCTGTCTGTCTCTATGTATGCTTAGATCTTTAAAACTACGCAGCGGATTTTGATGCGGTTTTTTTTAATAGATAGTGTTTCAAGAGGAAGGTTTATTATGTATAATACATGCTTAATATAGTAGAGAAACACTGATAATTTGAATAAAATGTGATGTCGTAAATAAATACATTTTTTGCGCTTACATTGCAAACGCTGGCTGAATCCTACGAGATAGATCAAAATAATGTACTACAGTATTGTACACCATAAAAAGGTATACAAAAAGTCCGCGATGGTATTTATGTCTATCTCTTAGGGATAACCCACAATAACCATTTTGTATCCTTTACTTTTTACGAGAAATAATGGCTTATTTACGAAGCGATTTTAAGCAATACAGCATTAATCCTTATCCAATTAAGTACCTTAAATACATTGTGCATTTAATATAGATCAATATGGCCCTTTACAGCATGTAATTTAAATGAATAACACCTAAAATAGTGAATGGCGGCGCAAGCGGGAAACCGGGCACAGCGCGAAATCAACGAGGCGAGCTCGGTGACGTCACGCGCGCTGGCCGCACTTACCGCCCGTCGATAAATTTTGGATACATAAAATGTGTTAGGAAATCGCAACCGATGGACCGATTTCGATGATTTAAAAACTATATTGATAAGAAAGCTTAGTTTTAACTGTTAGTGTTGGTTATGAGTTGATTTGTTGACCTATTACTGATCCTCATTATATAAAAATATATATATTTTTAGCCAAATAGACATTCGATATCGTTCCAAAATACAAAATAATGTTACTCGGCTTAGACAAACAGAAATATATTCCCACTTCAATTCAAATAAATATCATCTAGTGGACAAGAAAAAGCTTTTCTAAGTTCAATAATAGACGCCGTTTCAGTAATGTTTTCATACAATAAAACCACTCTTCCGGCTTAACTGGTACTGGGAGTGCATGCATGCCAGAGAGCATGGCTAGCTACTACACATAAGTTGCATGCGTTTTACATGTACACGAGCCCGTCTGGCACCACTCAGACGGGCATTCATTGGCCGCGCTCGCGCCGGGCTTGTTTTAATCATTCACACGCGTTTGAATTACCTTCGTTTCAGTCAACAAAAGCCTAACCTTCCACCAAGGTTTATTTTAGGCTGGCCCATTAAGCAATACCATTTTATCGATTACTAAGGCGAATGGAATGCAATACCTCAGACCGCTCGCAGACATATTTCATTCGTGGGATTTATGGAATTCCGATATTATATTGAATCTGTTCCATGCTACTCGACAACCTTGTGGTAACCGCATCCAATTAACATCGAGGAACAACAGAAAAAAAAAATTACGCTTACTCCTGACAATCAATTTGTGTGACTAGGCAAACATGAATTTTGGGCAGTGTATTTTATAGATGTTGGCTACTGAAAACTCCTTACAAATACTTTCTTCTATGCTTCCATAAGTAGTAACCAATATTGGCTTTGAAATACTGCCAGTTTTTTGTCAACAAGTAACTTAAGCATTCAATTTGAATGATCGTGAAGTATTCAAGAATGTTGAAAGTCGCGTTCTACTGAAGTTTGCAACCATTAGCGTGTTGCGGGCTCGGCGCACAAATCCCGCGGAGGCCGCTCGGGGCTTATTGCTTTTATCAAACAAACAGCAGAGCTTACCTTCTGTCGCTTATGAGATCCCAATTGAAAACATTATGTGCGTGAAAAATCCCACTAATATTATAAATGTGTAAGTTTGGATGAATGTATGGATGGATGTTTGTTACTCAATCACGCCAGAACGGCTGAACGGATCTGGATGAAATTTGGCACAGAGATAGTTTATAACCCGGATTAACACACTTTAACACACTTTTTATCCCGATGGTATGTTCCCGTGCGATAAATTATGCGCGGACGAAGTCGCGGGCGGAAGCTAGTATTTGTATAAATCTGTCTTTTTGTCAATAACTTCCTTTGGCAAGCGTGTTGCCATATCCTTGTGGGTTATTTCAACACGGTCTATAAAGGATCCCTGCGTACAATCCCCGTCATCCCTGATGCCCTGATCAAGCGATTTCTGTTTATTAGAGCGTTAGGCAGGTATTCCGAGAATCAATACCAATTTATGTATTAATTTACCGTCGGGTTTATCCCCGCCGAAGGGTACGCGGGGTACATAAACATTAATTCATTGGATCGGTTTATAGAAGCCTCGTTTGTGAATATTATCATTGTGGAATTAACGTTGATCTTAATTTAATTCGTCTTTAGGTACATCTGTTAAGCTAAGATAGGTATTTATAGGCAATTGCTAAGACCTAGGTCTTCTATAACGTTATCCCAACGATAGGTCTGGATGTATTAACTCTCGTATCAGCTATGATCTCTTAATATTCTAGTTATAATTTTAAAGATAATATTGTGATCTTGTTATAGCACTTCCTATAAAAAGAAACTATTTTTGTCGGCACGCTTGCTCACTTCGAATTTAAGTAGAGCTGTCGGAACTGCTGCCACCGCGGGATATTATTGGTTTTTACTTTATTTGAATGGAATCGAATGCTGAATAAATTTCTGAAGTCAATACGGCTAAAAATCCTAGACCCTGGAGAATAGAATTGCGTGTCTCACTTGCACATCAGTATTTATTTACACCGCGTATTATAAAAGGGGTTAAGAATCCACACGATCTAATCGGAATGAGACACAACTGTATTAAGAAATGAGACGCAACACTGACATTCTGCCTATTTTTTCCTATAGCTTTATCCCTATCCCTATAGCTTTATTATTTTATATTTTTTATTTTCATCTATGTGCATAATTTACAGTTTGCTGACGGTGAGGGAAAACATCGTGAGGAAACCTACCTATCCCTCGGGATCAGGTAATAGTCAGTTCCTGTATACACCGCGACAAGGTTCACCACCTGTCATGTTGGGTTCTGACTATCTGGTGAAACGTGGGCTTTGAGTTGGTTAATACCTCCGCAATGTGGTGGTGTATGGCCACTCAAAGCCTCTGACTACCCCCGAATGGGGATAAAAGTCGTGACGTTACAATTACATTTTTCTTTATCCCTCTCTGTTGGGTGCTGATCCAATCTTTCATGTAGTTTTAGTAAAACATTTCAAAAGTACCAGGGTTCCATAAAAGCGGACAAGTTGAATTTAACGACAGGCGTGTGATGTGTTCAGTGTTCACGGGTGAGGGGCTCCTTTGTCTCCGGCGGCGGTCACTAATGAAGACTGACATTTTACCGAGACCGGCTTACCCGGCCTGCTTTGTCAATGCGCTCACTGTGAAGATATCTTTACTGTGATTAGGATTTTGGATTAGATTTAAAACATTAATTTGAGCAATTTCTAAAAAAACCTTTTAAATTTCATTTCGTAAAAAAATCATATTATTAACATAATGTGCCCCTAAAATGACAATATTATTGAATAAGAGGATGTTTAGCAAAATAATAAATTAAATCACCATACCATCACCATCTACATCGGTATAAAAGTATACCATAGGTCCTTAAGTATAATTTATACCCTTGGCAAGGTGCCAAACTCACTCTACAATGTTTCACAACGCCTGTAAAAGTAATACCTTTTACATTACTCGAAACATAAAACGGGCCTTTTTGCAAAACATTTTCACGTTTTCAATCGCGCTCTTGAAGAACTCCGCAAGAGGTTTCTCGTCTCCGTTCTCAAGATTGCGGAAATGAAAGCGACACTGTCCATGGGCTATGGTGCCCTGGTAGCGGGCGCGTGGGCGGGTGACGTCACGGGCGTGCCGGAATCGCAATTTTGCTGGATTAATGATGTCATCAACATGAATGGCCCACTAAACAACTCGGACGGCCCAAATTCTCGGCGTATACAGGCAATTTTACCCATTATTTGGCACTTTGATTTGTTATAAGGCTTCAGTGGAAATGTTGGCATTGTCATGGCTAGTTTTATAAGATTTTAATCCAGGCTTTCCAAACTCAAAATTATGGTCGTAAATAATTTTCATTATCATTTAAAATTGTATTACTTATAGAGCAAAAAAGGCAAATACTTTACGGTGAATTCACAGTATAATAAATGGGGGATTTTCATTTAGCAGCCGAGCCGAGTCCGTAACCAACCATGCGCTCGCTACAGGGTAAAAAAAACAAGTACCTACCGGAAAGCACCGCTAATTTTAAACTGCAATACACACTAACGTCTAGTTAGTATGGAGCCGCATGCATAAGCGGCATTTGTCTCATAACATAGCTGCAGCTATATAACCGCTTTTTAAACGTCAAATTTCAAAGACATTCGCTCTACGCAAGTGACAAACGACCTGCGATTACTCGCGACGCGGCCCCCGGAGCGGAATGATGCGGTTTATTTTGTGTACAGCTCGCAATTTGTCCAACATCTCTGTTCCGTGTGAAGACGCAACCGTCAGGCGAACGAGATCCGTATGAGTATGAGGGAGAGGTCCATTAGTCTTGTTGGTTACTTAAGTATGTTAGTTGAATACTGTGGTAAGTACTAAATCGCTGTCACCTCTTCGGTCGCCTGTCGCCCGTGACACTCGTCCCAGTAATAGACGCTTATGATTAAGCGACACCTGCCCCACTCCTTGTCGCAACCCATTACCCGCCCCGTGCTTTACGATGACGTATCGACCCTCCTACTTTTAGTATTTATTCGGATACATTAATTGCTGCAAGAAAAATAACGCGGACATTTGCTCGATTGGTAGCAGCCGTTTCCTTATAATAGAACGGCATTATAAAATGTCCCCTGGATAAAGAGTAAATGGCGCCTTTTAATTTACAAATGCGTTTAGTCGTACTTTTATAAACGGCTAGTTACCATTTGAAGGAAACAATGAAAACAATGACACACGGCTACGAATGCAGAGCTCAATCCATCATTGTCGAGGTCGGTACGCTGCATCGCCCTTGGGGAACGGACACCGAGCGCTCTCCCATGCATTTGCATAGTTCGTGGCCTGTGTCTTAATGTTAAGTATAGAAGTTTTGTCCGGACAAAGTTTATTTGACATTATTAAAAGACACCAAAAACCTAACCACCACATTAATCCGATTCCATAATAACACTAAATAGGATTACTAGTTCGTAAAAGATATTGTTTCCATGTAGTTGTAGAGATAGATACTATAAAACATCCCTTACTCATCTAGAAATTCCAAAGTCCTTTTCTTAAAGATGCAAATAACCCTCCAACAAATAGACTACAAGGCCTTTCATTCAATCGATTTGATTGAGACCCGCGACCTTATTTTATGGCTCGCCATTCCAAATCGCGTACATACCAGGACCGCATGGAGTAGGTAGAACCAGCACTTTGGATAAGCAACGGGAACAAATATCAGACGACGAGCGTACCGACGCGTCCAAAGGGTCGCGTTCATAAATAATTTAGTTTGCCTCACAAGACAGAGATGTGTGGGGTTCGGACATATCTTAAACTGATTCTTGGACAGATTAATCCTGACTATTAGAACTGGTTTTCTTGCCGGCTTTTCTATGTGGAAGCAGCACATGGTAGATTAATTCTGTAAATTAATTTTTTGTTGACTTATGAATGTTTTTTTTATACTCATGCTTTTGGGAGAGTTAGGAGATCTAAATCCACGTCACATATCGATAAAATTGAAATTATTTAGCCATGCAGCGATTTAAGCTTCTATTCTTGAAGCTGCCTCAACAATGTTTTTAGAAGCAAGACTAATTTTCTTCCTTATTCACCTTTATTGGATTGGAAAATCATATCAGCCATCAGTAAATGTTTACATCGGTCCCATAACACGTCAAGTGGTGTGTCGCCCACGCGTCGGGCTCAGGGGCTTTCGAGCCAGCCTTCCTTCAGCTATTTTTGTCTCAATAATGAGACACAGAGAGTTAGGCCATTCGACCACGGCGCTACATAAAATAATCTAATTACTAACTTAAATTACTAATTAGTTTCTAGATAATGTGATAGTATTTCTATGGCGGCTCGTCGTACGTGACGCTACTCAAATAAACGGGTTCGTAATTAATTAGTGATTAGTAGCACGCGACCCGACATGCTGGTTGCGGGGTACTGGTTTTGAGGAACTGTTCTGCACCGCATACTTGAGTGATTGTAATTTGTTATTTTTTTTTGTATGGAGTTTGAGAAGTTCCGATTCTTTTCAGTAGCGCAGTGTACGAATGGCCTTAATATCATTGGTAAATTGGTAAATACGCGATGTTTTGCATAAAAATCAGAATGCCTAAAAATCCTGCTATTTTAAGTTTGAGGAAAACTGGGGCATGATGAAATCAAATTTAAACTTAATGGATACTTGTTACTTAGTATATAATAATTGAAATGCATCTTGGAAATGCTGAGCAGTTTGGGGCACGTGCTTCATCAGTGATGGTGTTAAGTCCGCGGCCAGCAAAATCATCATATCCGCATCTTATTCGCAAAAATCACTGAAAAATACAAATTTCTTGCATCTAAATGAGTAAAGCTCAAGATTGTCCTTATATGACCTATTGCACCTTTCTTTCGTTATTGTTTCGCACACAGGCCTAGTCCGGATTCAAAAAGGCCTGAAGAAAGCGTAACTGCCTGAACTGACAACCCAAGACAGAACGCCTTGGCGCAAGCTAGTAAAGAGACTCGATCCCAATTAAAGGGAACAGGGAAGACGAAGAAGAAAGCGACCCCGTCCCGATTGAGATAACTAATACGACTTTGGGTAAATGTTTAAGGATTACATTTCATTCCTAATAACTGGGATATCACGTACTTTACATCTTTGAATGCTGTAATAAAATATGCCTCGTGTAGGCGTTTTATAGGCAATGTAAAATGCTGCTTATCTTGCGACAGATATCGCAGTTAACGGTAAATGTAGTAAAGATTTTGTTTACGTTTACGTCAGATACGGATTTATTTGCTGGATTTTAACTATTCCTTTCCTACTTGTCAGCCTTATGTGTTCTTTGACAGTAATTAAACTGTAGTTGACGGTTGGTGCAATCGGGGGCGCCGCTCGCCTTTTGCTAGACACAACGTAAGTACCTATACCATACTTATACCTCTGTATCGTATTCTGCCAAAATTACTTAGCTCCTGGGCGCGTCTCCATCAGGCGCATGCCGCGCCCGAGCACTCAGTTTTGACGTCGGAATGCAGACATAATGTCAAAATGAAATGTTTTCTATTGAGACTCCTTAAAATAATAGTCGTTTGTGTGAACTGTCATTACGACTTCCGTATTCATATTGGAGTCGAGCGCGGTCTAAACACGGCGCATTGTCCTGGCCCGATGGAACGCTGCGATTATGCAAACAACCGGCACGTTTACCTTACAAACAACACGTTAGTGTAATCTCAACTTTAATTCCTGCCAGTTTAAGTCGAAAGTCCTACACACGAAGAATACCTACTGTATTTCTATCCATTTACTTGAGACTTTATGGCACTATGCTAAAGGTTGCTTATGCAATACGTTCACGTTAATTCAGGTAGTATACCGAGTTGGGACCCATTTAGTATAGAGGTTTATCTCAAAGACCACTATGTTTCATGGATATCTTTTGGTGCAAGCTAACTTTGCACTGTAATACATTTTGTTTAGGATTAATATGGGATTGGCTAACTCCTTAATTTCCTAGTGCCTTGGTATATTTGATAATGTTTGTGTACTTGTTGCGGCGGGAGGTGCATGTTGGGTTCCGATCGTTGGCCACCAGGGAGGCATGAATAAGAGATATGTTATTGACAGTGGATACAGGAGGTGCACTTAATAGAAATAGGGTTGTATGAAAGATTATCGATTTATTGTATCAAATATTGAAACAAGCCTTGCTGGGTCTGTGCTTTGGTTTGTTGCATAATAATTGACTGTATATGTGAATATGGGCGTTGAATATTGAACTTGACTGAACAAAAGGTTGGCACTCATCTATCAACTCGGCACCCGATCAGCACCGCCTCGTCGGTCGGATTCCACTAACTGAACCGCAAATAAGTGGACCACGAGCTGACCACGCGGTGTTCCCTCGTTGTCCACTGATTGATCACGTGACGTTTATGGTGTAAAAGCAGCGTCCGCTCGCGGACCACCTGTCGACAACGAGTGGACGCCGAGCAGCGAGGCAGTGCTGGTCGGGTGCCGAGTTGATAGATGAGTGCCGACCTTAACGCAGGACAGAAACACTTTTAGATAACAATTTGACACAAATACGCATCTGGTATTTTGACAATTTGGCATTATTCTATTGACTAAACTTAAGTAATGACAAAAATATATAGCGATACTTGACCAGCTTAGTTCATCTGAGTTGCCACAAGAGGCGTTGCAGAAAAAAGAGTTTTATTTTAGTACTTAAGTATTTCAAATTATTTCGCAAAGCACCAATATTTACATAATTAACTTGCTTTTTAAAATAACACTGTTGACACTTCAATAAAGTTTCTTTTTTTTTTCACTTTGCAGGTAAGTCGCAGTACTTTAATCAGAACTGACTACAAAGAAGGTACAAATAAAAGCTTAACCGCTACCAATATCCTTACAAAGTGGCATAACATAAAACATCAATAACTTCAAACGTGTAAGTCCTTTACAAATTTTTCAGCAACCAACGCCATCTATTCGATTAACCTCGTATCACCTGGCAAGAGACTTTACTTTCACCCCCTTCAGTACACAGAATAGAACCTCCTAACCGTTTGTGTTAGTTCTCAGAGCTTCGTGCAGATGGCGCTAAAATGTAACTTGAAAAAATTCCGCCAGAGGTCCGCTCTGAGGGTTAAAAGCTTAGGGTACACATGATATTATGACGAAGGTTGAAAGATTGGAGATGTGGCGAGGACCGTGTCTTTTATAGGGTTGTATAGAGGACGCTAGTGGCGTGTGTGCGGACTTATTAAGCCGGAAACCCACCGCGGCGCACGGACTGGCCACGCACGTGTGGGTCAAGTTTCGCTTTCCACGAAAATGTATGTAAAGCCGGAAACCCACCGCGGCGCACGGAGAGGCCACGCACACGCTAAGCACGTGGGTCAAGCTTCGCTTTGCATGAAAATGTATGTCACCGTGTCCACCGCTGCGCACGGAGAGGCTACGCACGAAATGACGTCATGCATACATTTTCTTGCAAAACGTGGCCGTGGCCGTGTGTGTGGCCTCTCCGTGCGCCGTGGTGGGATTCCGGCTTGATGAATGCACATGACCTTTTGCTTTAATTTTTACCCGACTACGGAGGCGTTATGATTTTGACCGGTATGTATGTATGTATGTATGTATGTATGTATGTGCATCTGTTCCCACCTAACTTCCAAACTACTTGTCGTAATTTGACAAATGAGGTATCGTCAGAAGCGGCTTAATGGCGCGCTGGTTATAGGATATGTGACGTCACATAAAATTGCATATGGCGCCCTCTAGAGGACATTATGTCATGAACTAAAAAAAAAACATTTTTTAATGAAACCGTGTGGGGTATCAAATGAAAGAGCTTGATGAGCACATTTCAAAAATATATATATTGTTACCTATAACTCCAAAATAATTAAATAAAAAGTAAGTTTAAAAACTATAACCCGACTACGGAAAAAACGCGCTCTAAAAAGTATGAAACAAGAAAATATTCTCATCTAGAGGATAGCCGTGGTCCGTGTTCATATGCCATTTGGCCCTAAAAGACCTACACGGACCACGGCTATCCTCTAGATGAGAATATTTTCTTGTTTCATACTTTTTAGAGCGCGTTTTTTCCGTAGTCGGGTTTTATATTAATCATACTCTTTTTTCCTGATTGTATCTTGTATAAGACACGTTTGAATATAGAGCTTTACGAATGTAATTATGAAAAAGAAGGCATTGAAGGTCCCAAAAGGTTGGACTGAAAACAAAATGATGAAGGATCGGTAAGGTCGGTAGCCATTTTTAAATGGTACTTATCTATATCGGTATATTTATTTAAATACATTTCTTTTGAAACAATGTATTGTTGTTGTGTACTGTGTTTTATGACTAGAACGGACTTTTCTTCTTTTCAACTTGTTTTCCCAACCTCCTGTATTTGAATGTAAAACGAAACAACGCTAGTTGCACGCGAAACGCAGTGTGAAAGGACACTCAAGAGATCTGCGGTACTTTGCACTCTTTGTCAACTCTGGCGGCCTGGTACCACTCCAGCGTGCTACAGTTACTTTGTTTCCTTGTTTGCTCGCGAGCTTTGTTGCAAACAGGATCATAATTAAGAGAGGAAAAAGATAAGTTATGGAATGCACGTTCTGGTTTACTGATATAATATTTATGACATCATAATATCATCCATAGGAATATCACCCTCAAAGATCCCATCTAAGTTGGCTTCGTTGATGGTCTTGTCTTTTTCTCGGAAATATGCGTCCTTAAATTCTATTTGACAATAGAATTACTGCAAAAAGGTCAAGGTTTTTTGCACCAACATTATTTGTTTAAAAACTTGTTAAAATGAAGGTCCTTACTATTTGAATTATGAATGGTTGAATAAAAGTTTACCTAACCAGACACGACCGCAGAAAAATCAAAAATCGCGAGCATCACAATCGAGTTAAGAGAAGCAACAGAGAATGTTACCGTCACTTTTTGTTCCATAGCTGACATTTTTATGCAGTTCTAGAATTCTTTCCTCTCACCGCTTAATGCAAATCTGCCTGTCGCCAGGAATGCTGCTGATGCAGGCTGTATTCAGCTGAATTACAATGGAGATCCCATTCTACAGTCTCATACCATGAATCGGTAATTAATCATTAAGCTAAAATTAGACGGAAATTAGAATGCAATTATAAACACCCTTTGTGGTTTCAGGGGGGTTGAAAAACGAAACGAAAGCTTCGGCTGACGTATCGGGTGAACGGATCCGAATGACGGATTCGATGATCGTGATTTGACGTTTCTTCTTACGTGGATCCTACTCTGAAAGTTATTTGACATTTACGATTTCAGCGCTTGACATGGTTTTGATCATAAGAAACGTCAAAAATCACGATTATCGAATCCGTACTTCGTGTCCATAACACTTTCGGAGTAGGAAATCACCCGATCCGTCAGCCGAAGCTTTCGTTTCGTTTTTAAAAGTAACCCCCCAGTTTTATTGTTTTTTTATTTTGATTGACTATTTTATACAACTAAAGCGACAAACACGCCCTAGGATTGTTTACAGCCTACCTCTACGTACTAGTTGAGTTACAGAATTATTATGACGAGACCAGGATCTTATGACCGGGAAGGAGGCCTCAGCCTCGAGCGTCCTTCATGCGAGACGCTTTGTTAGCGACGCTTTTCAACACTAAAATTCCTACTCAAATTATAACCCCACTGTGCGCCCGAGTATTCAGTTTTAACATCGGAACGCTTAGAAATAATTTCATCATGAGTGATGGAGTAACACGCATTATCGACGTATAAAATGGTTTCTCAGATGACGAGGCGGTAAAACTGGTCAAAAACGATGTCTTAACGTATCAAAATAAATAATTGGAGGCGCCGGGTATCGATCCCGGTACCTCTCGCATGCTAAGCGAGCGCTCTACCATCTGAGCTACGCCCCCTTGTAAGATTTACTCGAATTCTATGTCTATTTAGTGCAGGCAGTAAGAAATTCAAGTCACATTGCCTGGGGCGAGGACAGTCGAGTTTATTAAAATGGCCGCGCGGGTACGCCTTTCACTATCCACAACCGAATACCGCCCGCAAAGTTATACCACAGTTCACTTATAACAATAATAGAACCACAATTTAAAGCAATTATTATGATAATACATAATAGTTATAACTAGACAAACACGAGTTGTATCTAGGTCAAAACTAAGCAAAGTTTGGCCCGTTCTCAGTTATCTAGATCAGAAGCTAGAAGCCAATTACGAAGTTTGATTTCTAAGTAAAAGTAAATGCAAGTATCTAAATACCTACAAAGGAATTATTTGAAGTCACTGGGTACCTGCCTGCCTCTATGTATTACGAACGCCCTTTCTGCTGAAAACGTAACATTTTTAGATATACAACATTTTTATTCATTAGGTATTTATATTTAATCCACAATTTGCGTAATCAGCGCTGTCGTAGACAGATCTTAGTGACCTAGATTTTACGTATAACAGGCATTATTATGGTATTTTTAATATCGACTATATTTTGATGTGTAAAAAATCCGTGTTAGCAAAATGAAAATATGCGGAAAACACGAGATGTATGAACATGAAAAGATTTTTTCACGATAGCACCGCCATCGTGTATTTCGTCTCGTACCCTAGGGCCCTGTGACCCATATTCAACGACATGCAAGCATACAGTACCCGGCGACCTCGCACCCTACCTACCAGGCATTCAGAACACGGCAGGAGGTGAGCCTACCTAGTGTTTCCTTTGATCACGACGCTTCTGCCCCAGTTGGCAGGCGAACTGCAAACGCTAAATTCTTTTGTGTTCGCATATTACGTCACAAACTTATTTTCTGGCGACTTAATTCAAAGCCTGTTTAAAATTCATGGAATCCAAAGTAAAATTGTTACTCGCTTTTACGCAAATTACTTGTCAAATCCCGACCAAAATCCCTGTAAGGTTTGTCTATTATTAACGTCCTGAATTCCTCCGGCTGGCTTGTATCGGCGGGGTCGGTATTCGGCCCTCGGAAAAGGGTCTCAATCCGAGTTTAATATCGTCGGCTAATTAATTTCTTTTCTCGAATATCTTTTGTGGGCTTTTCAAAATATCTTACAGTAGAGAGGCTCTCTATATATTACGCTGTTATTAATATTAGAATGCCAGGAAGCCCAAGTCATGTAGATTTAATAAAAGTAAAATCATAAATAACATTTCCAGCGAAGTTTATTATTTATTGACTTCAAAATAAAATATGAACGGGTTTGTTTGTAGCAAAAGTTTGTATTTTAATTTTCGTGTGGTTTTAATTCGCTCGTAATTAGTGGGAAAGTTGATGAAAATAACTTTGTTTTCGGTTAGTCATTAATTTATATGGGTCTGTGGTATTTCGACGCATTTCGTTTCGAAGCAAATATGAATAATTTTGAAAATACAGTCAGTGGTGGACCAGTGATATTCACATACATTTTAGGAGCATGATTGTGTGATTTACAGTTTAATTAAGAGAATTGCAGAGGAGGCAAGTACCGTGCTGTCTTGGTCGATCGCTTTGTGAGTGACATGCAATCGTCTGCACATTTGCACATAGTCGGATATTAATTGCAGTTCGGTTCAACGTATGTACACTTGCGCCGACATAATTCAGTAAACATTCTTCTCGAATTCATTATTTTCCTGGTAAAAAAATACTTTTTACATAATGTTCTTTCTTATAAAAAAACATCTCTGCGATATATTCAACTATACATTCTCGTTATTTAATTAAGTTCGTTAGTCCGCGCAGTAGGCGTGAATTTCAATCACTCCAATAAATCACATTTCTAGTAAAGGATAGAGGTTCAATCTGTATCATTCTCTCGCTATTTTGCACGCTGATAAGCACACCTGGCCTAGATTTGATTAAGCCTTTATTCGGTAAAAATATAAGAATCCCGTTTGTAAGAATCGATATACATTTTTTCTGGTTATTTATTAATTGTATCAATACTTTTTTCTGGTCTCCTGGTCGATGGTAAACGAAGTTCGGGCTTCGCAGATCCAATTTAAGTTTGCTGCTTTCGGCGACTTAGCTCCGACTTTACTACATATTTGGTATAATTGAGGAATGTTTTATGGTGACGCTACTTTGGAGTTTTTATAGATATCGTAGTCGTATAACCCTGGAATTAAGAAATATTGTTGGGATTTTATTTTTAACTATTTATTAGTTGCTTTTGGTTATCCTTAATTTCGGCAAAAAGGTTTTCAGAGTCAAGAGCCATGTTCAATGACAAGCCGTTGTTGCAAACTTGATCATTACTGCTTTCCGTCTTCGCCCATGCCTCGTGCAGGGCCCAAACGGGTGTTCCGCGCACCTAGTCGAGGCGAAAGGGGTAAAACGACGTCTTATTGTTTGGATCCAGGTTGAATTCGCTCAAATTTTCAACTTCACACTTTTGTACCACAATTTATTGTGTTAAGTATTTTTTAACCTCAGATAAGAGTACCTCAAATAATCTGAAATCTTTTAATTGAAGTAATTCCTTATTGAAATATAATTAATTCAATACCTTCTTTCAGAGTTAATAGTCTCATTTATTCGATAGCATCGGTAACACGGCTTAACAGTATTACGCGATTGTAATGCGAAAAGGGCTGATAAATAAATTACATAGTATTAGGGCGGCAGCCGCGCCAGGCGGTGGACTAAGTGGATTAGCCGGCCTTTATGCTCGCCTGGTGGGCTGTGGCCGGGACGCGTCTTTGTTGCCTAGGCCTTTGAAAGGTGGCCCACCACCTAACGGCTAACATGTTTGTAGATTTCCCAATTACTAGATTTTCCCGAGTGTAAAGTTGTTAATCTGGGCTTTGACATGGCTAAGCTTTTTCTATACCAAACCGTAATCTGCTTGGCGGGAGAAGATTCAGATAGTTTAATCCGGATGAAATAATTCTGGCTCTCCAATCTAGAGTCTTAAAGAGTGGCTCTGAAAACGAGGAAATTGGCGTACTACTCTACCAAACCAACTAGACACTCGGGTATAAATATCAAATGATAATAAGTCAATGATTCCACGGTCCTTCCACCACGTAGTGGAAGCTACTGTCACAGGAGTGCTCGGGCATCGGCCCAGGCTCACTACGTTGTGGACGGACGGCGGAATCATTGACTTATTATCATTTGATATTTATACCCAAGTGTCTAGTTGGCTTGGTGGTGTAGTAGTCACAAGCACAAGCATTTGGTTTGGAGGGGCTAACCATTCTTCTAGTATGTGATTAATCTCACATTGATTGCAATCACACTAAAATAATAAAAATAAACTTTGAAAACAGCGCTACGAAGTCTTCAGAACAGATATGCTTTGTCGACTTGAACGTTAGGTATGTAAAATTGAAAGCCAATCTTTTTCTTTTTTATTTAGAGAAACTGTGTGGAATAAAAATCCAAAATATGCGCCGTTTTCTTCACTGGAATAAATTACAGTTGCTTTTCTATCGTTCCGTTAAGTTGGTCAACTTGAGTCGAAGATCAATATCGAGTTAGCAGCCCCATGTATTAACTCGGAGCCATACATACACCGACCCAATTGTTCTCACTTCAGAATGTTCCGAAGGGGACTCGTTAAATACACATTGGAGTGGAACAAGTAGAAATTGAATGAGTTTTCCAGATTCTGTGTGCTAAATTGTTCGGACGGGAGCCGTAACCGAACAGCCTGGATATTTTGTATTATGAACTTCTAATTCGTATCCTAATACAGAATTGATTTTGTTTTTGATCAACGTAGGTCAAAATCGCAATTCTGGCAAAATTATCCAGATTGAACTCAGTAGGTACCTATGGGCTTACCTATGTAAAAAATAAATAAATAAAATTAGCTCTTTTAAGGCCCGATATGAATTGCTTGCAATTTTCCTGTGGAGTCAATACGGCGCACTACCGCTGCCAGAGGTACTCGTTATAAATAAAACACAAAATAGGTCACAAGTTTTGCACTGTGATATTTACATAAACTTGCGTGATATTTGTAGCCAATTTATCTTCGTCGTTCAATAAAGATAATTTATTTTACAAACTCGTTTCGAGCGCGATTTTGCGGCTGAAATTTAAAGCCTACCTGACGCGCGGCGGGGCGGCACATAAACGCGGGCTTATACCTAACACCACTTGGAACTTATGAGTTATGTACAAATTTATAAAATTCACTCACGTAGATAAATTTTGTAGCGGCGGCGGCGGCGGCCTTGATATTTAAACGGGCAAACCTTCGGCATATGAAGAAAAAACAAAGAGAAGTGACTCTTGTACTGTGTTTTGGGAAAATATAGACCTATCTGCCCCCATCTGCCCCTACCCCTGCGATCACTTGAAACTGAACTTGATCACGACATTGAAATTAAAAAATAAGCGATACATCACGAAAGTACGAAATCATGAGTCCTTTGAATTTAAAATTTGGCATGGATTTTCTCTATTGTCATTTGCGCGCACGCATTACTCGCACTATCATTGTTTATGCCTGCAGCCCGCTTGTCAACGTTTATGTTATACGACACAGTAGGTACGTTTGTCCCTCCATAAGAACATACAGAAATGGTAATGTCGTTTCTATAGTAACTTTTAACTTTTCCATGCCTTTTGTGGAAGATGACGTTACAATTCCGACCGCCGCCGGAGAGATGAAAGTTCCCGAAACATTCGCGCGAGCATCGCCGCCGGCCCTACTGTTTTAATTTAATTAAAAGCGAACGTTCTACCTTCGTAGACGCAGATACTTTGCGCAGATTTTATACCTACTGCTAGAGTGGGAGACAGTTTCAATAACTTATGAAAAGCCCCTTTGAGAAACCGTTTTTCTTCCGTGAAAAATGTAATCGGTTCTCTAGTCGGTGGAGACCGCGTCAGTTATAGCCAAGCGCTTTGTGAAGGGAATGTTTCCAAACTCAACGACGCCGTGGAAAGAGGCTGCTCTTGATTAGTTTGAACGAGCGGCTCGCAGCGATTCAGTGGCGACTTGGTCTGAAACACGCTGTTATGTCGGCACTCGTGTATTACTTTTGGATCGAACTACAACTTTGTGTTAAGAACTGCGGCCAAGATAGAAGTTAGTAGTTTTTAGTGTGATTTAGATATTTTTATACGTTTCTTAACGTTTTTGTTCAACATGGCTATTGTCTTCTGTATTATATTTTCCTTTCGCTTGGCATTTCTGCCTACATTCGTCCGTTACTCTTAAGATGTACTTCTAGGAATAAACAACAAAGAATGGACACTTTAAAGCTAGAATCGACAGTAGTCTCCACTGACGCTGAGGTTTGAACCTCGTTGGTGCCGGGAAAAAAAAAATTAACCGCGCACGAGTTTAATGAAAAGAGAGAGACGATTAGTCAGCATATACTTACCTAACACGGGTTATATTCACATGGTCTATGTAATTTTCCACTCGTGATTACGCAAATCCAAAACTAATATACGCGTTAACACCAAGACTTTTATATGTTTCCACTCGCTCCGCTGAGCTGCGAAAGCGAAGATTTCGAGCCCCTTTACATATAAGCGATATTGAAATTGTTGTGAAATTGGAAGCAGTTTCATTCAAGCAAGAGGTCGGTACCTCCCTTATCTGTATTTGGAAGGCGGCGGACAATGTGAGATATAAGGATAACCAGATTACAGGCATAACATCAGCTAAAGGCATACAACGGAGACCTGTTAAGAATATTGTGTTTATTTTTGAGAAAGTCTCGTTTAAAGTTGTCTTAAATTCTCTGTTCTTTAGATTGTGTTAAGAGATATCGGGGGTGGTGTGCTTACAAAGCATACATTTGTGTGTAACACGTGGGCTAGTCGGATTTGCAGCCGGTCTTGGCCACCCACACACCGCTCACGGGACACCGTAATCCCTCCGGAATAATTCCTCCTTTGCATCGCCCCATTGTGTCTTAGGAATATGAAAGATAATATACACTGCTATGTTACAGATAGCTTGATCTAGTCTTTAATCGTCTCACACAGTGAAATCACTACCTTTGAACTATAATATTTCGAAAACTTGCATTTTATTTTCATTTTTACTAGATACGTCTACGCTATTATTCCAAACTAAACATCGCTTGTATAGGCGATCCCAGTGACACGTAAATGTTCCATAACATTCTTTGTTTCCTTGAGCATCTTTTAATTACCCTCTGACATAACTATTACAGACCTAAACAGTCGTGGTCCGCACCCTATCATCCTGCTTAACAGCACTCCCTGTAATTACTCCTCAAGACTTATTTCCTCCTGGTACCGCGACAAATTAGTTCAGTGCTGGCAGTCAGGGCTGCAGCCCTCAATAATTACTGCATCACAAGTCACTTCATGTAACTATTCGCTTCGTGGTCTTTTTCCTAAAGAGGTACTTACTTTGCAAACGGTAGTTAACGAAATGTAGGTCAATTGCTGCTGAAATAGAGCAGCTGGCAAGAATAAAAATTAATCATGATGACTTTGGTATAAAAAAGTAATTAGATAACATACCTACTAGGTACATTGTTTATGTTTGATGATATGAAAAAATTGGCCGAACCGTTAAACTAACTTTTCTCCACCTATCTACAAAGTAAAATGTCGACACAATAATACCTAATAACCTCAGCAATCATTATAAAGCGAAGCAAACAGAGTATAAGTAATTAATTGCTGTCCCTCTTAGTTGAATTAACGTTCGACAAGCAATAACTATAAAAGAGAACATCAACTAATTACGCGGGAGGGTCCTTTTGCCCTATCACGAGTGCTCTACGAGTGGATTAAAAAAGATCGAGGAACAAGGTACGTCACATTCGCAACACTATGGTAACCGGACAAGCGAACTCACATGAAATTTTCATGTAACATTAGATTTTAGAGTATTATAAATTAGCCTAGTCATTCCTGATATCCTAGTCTTCTTTAAATTTTATCATCATCCATTTGTCTTCTTGACTGCCTTTATACGCCTAGTCATGTCCTCATAAGCATCTGTGATTCTGCTTACTCTACATAATAATACATAGCCTTTCAGGGCATATAGAAAGTGATCTTGATAACTGGCGATTTAGGTATTTTTGTTTACTGTTCTGTTATTTTGATGATCGCCAACAACGGTACTGATTTCTCTCCATGGAACTTAAATATACCCGTTCGGTGTGAGTCACCTCCGTCAGTACGTCGACAGCATCCGTATTCAGGTATCGGCAATCATTCGTTATACGTGGCCCGAAACTAAATGGGAAGTGAATGGGAGCGGGGCGACCCGAACGACCCTACTTTATGCGGCCCGCTCGATACCCAACGTGTTTTCTCGCAGGAGTGACCATTCGCTATTGTCTTTTGTTGTTGTTCCTCGGATATCTTTTTTATTCGCTGACTCTCGGGGAGTTTCTGCGATGACTCTGCTAAATCTGAATCTTCAAAGGGTCTTTAATGCTTTTTGCTCAAGTATTTTGTTTTTCTTGGTCATTTTTAGGGTTCCGTACCCAAAGGGTGCCAACGGGACCCTATTACTAAGCCTACGCTGTCCGTCTGTCTGTCTGTCCGTCCGTCTGTCTGTCAGCGGGCTCTATCTCACGAACCGTAATAGCTAGAGGCTTTAAATTTTCACAGAATGTGTATTTCTGTTGCCGCTACAACAACAAATACTAAAATAAAAAAAAGTTTAAAAATAAAGCGGGTCCCCATACAATAAACTCCATATTTTTGACGTTTTTATTTATAACTCATAAATTAAACTATTTATAAAGAGAAAACGAATATTTTAACCATTAGTAATCATTGTAATAGCTTTTACATAAATTGTTGAAAAAAAATATCGTAAAACTACATTTTTTTACCAATTATTTAACTTTTAAGCGACAGTGGCGCCATCTAGTCGCATGTGTGTAAACTAACAATTTCACAGGATGAATTTCAATAAAAAATAATCTAAATATATAAGAATCAAAGTCCTGATTGACTGACTGACTGACTGACTGACTGACTGACAGACAACGCACAGCCTAAACCGCTGATCGTAGAGACTTGAAATTTGGAGGGTGGGTTTGTCTTGATGTGTAGAGGTGTACTAAGAAAGGGTTTTTTGAAATTCAACCCCTAAGGGGGTAAAATAAGGGATGAAAGTTTGTAGGGAAGTTCGTCATTTTTGAAGTTAGAATTATGAAAATTGCTGATTAGGTGTCTTTTGAAAAATAAAAAAATATGGGTTTCAGGGTTTTTGAAAATTCGACCCCTAAGGGGGTAAAATAGGGGATAAAAGTTTGTATGGAAGTTCCGTCATTTTTGAAGTTAGACTTACTTAAATTGGTGATTAGGAATCTTTTCAAAAATAAAAAAGAGTAATTTCAGGGTTTTTGAAAATTCAACCCCTAAGGGGGTAAAATAGGGGAATGAAAGTTTGTGTTTAGATTTCTTTCGTGTTTTTGGAAATTCAACCTCTAAGGGGTGAAATGTGGAGTGAGTTTGTATAGGGGTGGTCGAGTTTTGTTATTTTGACGGGAAAGGGGAAAACGGGGTCAAGGGATGTTTTAATAAGTCATCCATATCTCGATATTGGTTATGATTGCTTATTTGAATTGATCTGACTGGGGTTTCCGTTTTTTTAATCATCTTGACGAGAAAGGGGAGAGCGGGGTCAGCGCATGTTTAGTCATCCATATCTCAAAATTGGTTATGATTGTTCATTTTAAATAATCAGACTGGGGTTTCAGCGTTTTTAATATTTTGAAGGAAAAGGGGAGAGCGGGGTCAGCGAATGTTTAGTCATCCATATCTCGAGATTGGTTATGATTGTTCATTTTAAATAATCAGACTGGGGTTTCAGCGTTTTTAATATTTTGAAGGAAAAGGGGAGAGCGGGGTCAGCGAATTTTTAGTCATCCATATCTCGAAATTGGTTAAGATTGTTCATTTTAAATAATCAGACTGGGGTTTCAGCGTTTTTAATATTTTGAAGGAAAAGGGGAGAGCGGGGTGTGCGAATGTTTAGTCATCCATATCTCGAGATTGGTTACGATTGTTCATTTTAAATAATCAAACTGGGGTTTCGGCGTTTTTAATATTTTGAAGGAAAAGGGGAGAGCGGGGTCAGCGAATTTTTAGTTATCCATATCTCGAAATTGGTTATGATTGTTCATTTTAAATAATCAGACTGGGGTTCCAGCGTTTTTAATATTTTGAAGGAAAAGGGGAGAGCGGGGTCAGCGAATGTTTAGTCATCCATATCTCGAGATTGGTTATGATTGTTCATTTTAAATAATCAGACTGGGGTTTCAGCGTTTTTAATATTTTGAAGGAAAAGGGGAGAGCGGGGTCGGCGAATGTTTAGTCATCCATATCTCGAAATTGGTTATGATTGTTCATTTTAAATAATCAGACTGGGGTTTCAGCGTTTTTAATATTTTGAAGGAAAAGGGGAGAGCGGGGTCAGCGAATGTTTAGTCATCCATATCTCGAAATTGGTTATGATTGTTCATTTTTAAACCGACTTCAAAAAAGGAGGAGGTTTTAAATAATCAAACTGGGGTTTCGGCGTTTTTAATATTTTGAAGGAAAAGGGGAGAGCGGGGTCAGCGAATTTTTAGTCATCCATTATCTCGAAATTGGTTATGATTGTTCATTTTAAATAATCAGACTGGGGTCTCAGCGTCTTTCATATTTTGAAGGAAAAGGGGAGAGCGGGGTCAGCGAATGTTTAGTCATCCATATCTCGAAATTGGTTATGATTGTTCATTTTAAATAATCAGACTGGGGTTTCAGCGTTTTTAATATTATGAAGGAAAAGGGGAGAGCGGGGTCAGCGAATTTTTAGTCATCCATATCTCGAAATTGGTTATGATTGTTCATTTTAAATAATCAGACTGGGGTTTCAGCGTTTTTAATATTTTGAAGGAAAAGGGGAGAGCGGGGTCAGCGAATGTTTAGTCATCCATATCTCGAGATTGGTTATGATTGTTCATTTTAAATAATCAGACTGGGGTTTCAGCGTTTTTAATATTTTGAAGGAAAAGGGGAGAGCGGGGTCAGCGAATGTTTAGTCATCCATATCTCGAAATTGGTTATGATTGTTCATTTTAAATAATCAGACTGGGGTTTCAGCGTTTTTAATGTTTTGAAGGAAAAGGGGAGAGCGGGGTCAGCGAATTTTTAGTCATCCATATCTCGAAATTGGTTATGATTGTTCATTTTAAATAATCAGACTGGGGTTTCAGCGTTTTTAATATTTTGAAGGAAAAGGGGAGAGCGGGGTCAGCGAATGTTTAGTCATCCATATCTCGAAATTGGTTATGATTGTTCATTTTAAATAATCAAACTGGGGTTTCGGCGTTTTCAATATTTTGAAGGAAAAGGGGAGAGCGGGGTCAGCGAATGTTTAGTCATCCATATCTCGAAATTGGTTATGATTGTTCATTTTAAATAATCAGACTGGGGTTTCAGTGTTTTTAATATTTTGAAGGAAAAGGGGAGAGCGGGGTCAGCGAATGTTTAGTCATCCATATCTCGAGATTGGTTATGATTATTCATTTTAAATAATTGGGGTATAAGCTGAGCTGAATATGGTAGGTACTACTTCAGTTTGATCCCATAAAAAATCATTTCGTAAATCAACACCCAAAAGGGGGAAACTAAAGGTAGAAAAGTACGGCAGAAAAATATGTTTGTACCCGATTGACTTGAAACTTAGTATGCATAGGGTAGGTGAGGGAGGAAGGGGAAGACGTAAGGTAGGGGGAAGTGGAAGGGGGAGGGGAAAGGGAAAGGGAAATGGAGGGGGAGGGAGCAGAAGGAAGAGAGGGGAGGAAAAGGGGTGGAGAAGGGGAGGGGGATTTGGGATTTTGGCTCTATATACCTACCTACCAAAACACGCATTCACCGAATTAGGTACCGTGATAAAGTTTGTATGGCTCCAATAAAAATCGTGAAATAAAATTATTTTTATAAAAAAGCAAATACTGACTTAAAAAACCCTGGCGCACTAAAAAGTACTAAAAAGTCTTAAGTCACTTGCCCGGTTTTTTTTTATTTTGAAGTCTACGCGGACGAAGTCGCGGGCAAAAGCTAGTAAAATCTATACGGTGTTTGGTACGGAACCCTCTATGTGCGAGTCCGACACGCACTTGGCCGGTTTTTGTTACAATGACTACACATATTTGAATATACATACTGTTAAGAATCTACACAGAGTGTCTGGATGAGTAAGATTAAAGGTTTGGTATTTTCCAGCAGTTGTAGTCAGATGATGAGTCAAATAAGCAACTCCGTGTTATCAGTTTTCTATGAAGGTCAAACATTACGTGATCTCAATGCGACAATACCAGGATGACATAAGATACAAGAGGGGTTGTCGAGCCCATCTTGATTGCTAAATAAATTCACAGATTCCCATTTGTCCTTCCTTACCCACGTAAGAGGCAGACGTCACCGCGTGAACTCGGCCGCCGACTATCAATTAAGCTGCGATTGTGATTCCTGACACGCGCCCGCATTACGCAAATAAGGAAGAGCGAGGACATCGGGTAAGGGTTTCAGGATGATGGGCCGTGGAAAATACTTGAAGGATGGGACGTATTTGTTCTGTAAGAGGTGCCGACACGTAATGAGTACAAATTACGTATATCTTTCTACTAGCTACTATGAAAATATTGTGGCAGTCGATGTTGTGCAGTTTGTTTCCACATGGAAACCCAAAAGCACTTTCAGAGTAAATGGAAGGTTTTCCGTTTTTATTGATTTTATGTTGGACTGGTTTGGTGCTATAAAGAAGAAATACTATTTTCCAGTGATTGTTGATCAATTTATCATTTATCGGTTGGCAAGAAGATACCACGACGACTTGAGAAGCTTGGAAAGCAAGTTTAGGTACCATTTCTTCATCAGTAAGTTTCATCTTCCGATGAAAAAGGTCCCAAAAATGTTGTCGGAGAGAAATTACAGCTCGATCGATGCGATGATGAATGCGATGTTGCCCAATGTACATGTACAAATAATAAGAATTATTACTAGACACATCATGAGCTATGTAACAAAGCCAACAACAGCACTTACAGTAATTGAAAATGAATTGAATTGTGAACAACATGAGCCAGCAAAGCGCTGTCATCTCGAATGAAAACAACCCGTCCATTAATCACGAGAAAATCTGAACCGATTAGCAAACGAGCCAGTGTTTTATTTTCAGTGGTAACCATGGGAATATCGGACAACAGTTCTGTGGATAGCTCACGTCTCATTAGCTTTCCCAATAAAATAATTGAGAGTTTCAGTTGCGGGGGTCGGCCGGGGCGGGGGATGCTGGGGCGCCCGGGACGCGTTTCAGTGATCGGCCGCCCGCCCCGGCGCCAGTACGCGTCTACGCGCGTTGATTCTCGCGGTTGACGACACCTCAGCGTCATGCATCTTCAACACCAGGATAACATAACATAACAGTGGTTAATTTATTGCAAACATCAGTGGTGTTTACGTTCGTCGGTAGCAGTAACGTGGTTCGAATGTCAGTTGAGATTGTGTTTGGCGAAGGATACGTGATACATATGTTCATCGTATCGTGTTACCTTCAATTGATTATGATAACCCTGTGTAGGAGTTAGTGATATGTTGTGATTTACCGGACATTTTTACTTACGCCGCAAATGTTTAATTTTATCTGCAATTAAATTAAAATCTCATGTATGTTACGTCACAATAGGTTTGAATTTTAATTAACGTCTACAAAGTCTGAAGGAAGGGCTTATTGCCAATTCATGTTGTGCACTCAAACGAGAAATTGTATAGGAATCGTTTGAGATGCTTCAAAATCGAAGTCCATTTATAGTAGTCCCTTTAGTTCTTCCGACTACACTGAATAATTGCTAACAGTTGTAACACAAGCATTCAGTGTAGTCGGAAGGACTAAAGGGACTACTATAAATGGACTTCGATTTTGACGCACTTCTGAGCACTTCCAAAAGTAGGCTCACATAGTTCTATGGCCATGGTGTATAATAACACATTGCTAGTGAATAGTGGTAGAGCCAAGCTGTAGCCAATTGACTGCAGCTCATAAATATGGGCTGGCTTGACTGGGGTAGTACCACTCACAGCAGATCGGCGTAAAGTAGCTATTACAGCTGCTTTTCGTACGATAAGTGAGAGGAGTCTGAAGCCCAATCCCACTTCCCCTCCCCTCCCCCTGTCCCGCTCGCCTTCTGGTCAGTAACGTGCGAGCGATGCCTTTGGTATTGCAAGCATCTATAGGCTATGGTGACTGCTTAACATTAGGTGGGCCGTACGCTCGTTTGCCACCTTAGTCTTATAAAAATGCTGCTAAGGTAAAATAAACTTTGTTGTTCTTAGTGATGGGATATTCTCGAGAACATTCTCACCCTCGGAAACTAACTCGTGAGAATTTTCGAGAATTTATCTTCTGAAGCATGTTAAACTTGGCATAAACCTCATTAAACATGCAAGTATGGTGGTTTTAATTGTTTTTAAGATTTAACTTTAAATCTTTAACTTTAAATCTTAAAAACAATTAAAACCACCATACTTGCATGTTTAATGAGGTTTATGCCAAGTTTAACATGCTTCAGAAGATAAATTCTCGAAAATTCTCACGAGTAAGTTTCCGAGGGTGAGAATGTTCTCGAGAACATCCCATCACTAGTTGTTCTCAAAAGAAATACATTATTTCACTTAATGATAAACTTAAAAGAGTTAACTCACAAAATTGTGTAGATGAGCATTTCAAGATGTATGCTGCTAATTCACTTGGCTTATTTGCACAAATATTTGCGTAATTCAGGCAAAACAAAACAAACCTACCCACATCCGTATTAAGGATCATTTTTATGTGGCACGATAACGCAAATATTTGGGCAAATACGCCATGTGAAGTGCCAGCAAGACACCAAACTTGTTTGTCCCCTTTGGAACTGAGAGTCGGACATACCTCAGTTCCGGGAATTCTGGTAATTTGCGGACACACGAACACTTTGATATACTTAGAGAGGATGGTTGGAGGCTGCGACATATCTATAATTACTAGCTGTTGCTATTGTTATATCGTGTTGAGCAATCATCCGTATTAATGAAACGTCGTTCGATAACAATCTTGACACTCGAAGGTATTTCTTATTGATATCTGTAGGCCTAGCAAAGCAACGCGACAAAACTAGCTCACGGATTTTGTCCCGCTAAGAAGCGCTCTCTCTTTCAAGTATGAGACAAATTGGATATTTTTTCCATTTTGTCTTGACAGCTGTGCTAGGCCTTCAACTGGAATAGGCGTTTACTGAACCAGTGGCCTTCCACGACTCAATGCTGACGAACATATCTTATATTGTACCATATTTGCTTTTGTTTGGCTGCGACTTAGTATATTTGTTTTTTTTTTAATGAATTTACTATCAATGTGAGCCGTTAGCCTCTCCCACTAAGGGCAGAGTGGGCCTATGTCATTAAACTACTATTAAGTCAATGCGAGTGCACTACTAACACAATCATTCAGCTTTATTTGAAAGGCTGAGTTAGATCAGGCACATTGCTTGTAATCTTAAAAAATACTACGTCGTAGCCATGTTGTAGTTTCGTAGCACATACGATTATCCATGATCCCCGTAGCCAGATAAGAGTGGTCACTTGTTCTTAAATAATTCTTAGGAAAAAACGAATCGATACGGGGGTAAAGTTATAGACGCATTTTAGATATGAATAGTAGAAATTAAGGGATTCTATTGGATCTGTGCATACATTCGCGGTCCATTATCCGCGGTCCATTATCTTATAATATTATACAAAAACAACACAATAAATTGCAGACAAAATATTTCCTTTCATAGGAGAGATTTAAATAATAAAGTACGAAGTGTGTTCGGTTCCCATTTTCCCCTCGAAAACATGTATTATTCTCGTGTACATAATAATGGCTTGTTTGTGTAAAAATGGTCTACTTTATGTGCGGGTTGGGATCGGAATATGAATGTAGGTTGGTACGTATGTACTAGGAATTAATAAATTCGCCGTGGTCATACCGGCCCGCGATCCTACCTGTACCCCATTCAACACCGGCGCTCGGCACAAGTACTTATCCCAATGTAAAAGTGATTGGTTTTATCTTTTTTGAAAAGCGATAGCACCTGCTGCTTATTCCTGAATTCCTATTACATTATTGGAAATCGCTTTACAAAATACATAGAATTTCACATTTCCATTACGCTTATGGAGAACAGTTTAGTCAATTTTATTTGGTTCACTTTTATATTCGTCAATTTATCAAACATCGATGTAATAAATATTCCAATTGCTTTATCCTATAAAATACTATCAATTCAATTTAAGCTTTATTATCATCGGCTCACGTTTTTCATTCGGTTGCAATTACGTCAGGGCTGCGAGAGAAATGTCCCACATTTGTCTAGCATGCCGTAATCAAGGGGAATGAGAATGTTTTTTATCTTCGTTATGTCGGTGTCGCTGGGAACTCAGTCTAAGGGCCACAAGGTACAACACTGCGAGCGAATTCGCTTTACTACACCTCCAAGCCATCTAGACACTCAGGTATAAATATCAAATGATAATAAGTCAATGATTCCGCGGTCCGTCCACAACGTAGTGAGCCTGGGCCAATGCCTGGGCACTCCTGTGGCAGCAGCTCCCACTACGTGGTGGAAGGACCGCGGAATCATTGACTTATATCATTTGATATAATATACCCGAGTGTCTAGTTGGCTTGGTAGAGTAGTAGCTACGGAGTCAAATGTTTGATCACTGAAGTGGAGAGAGAAATTTCGTTGTTCAATCTAATCCAGCTAAAGGTTCGGTGAAGTTTTCCAAACCATGGATTCGGATAAAGTGCCAGGCCTCAGTTTCGATAAGATCATTAAGGTGATAATTTTGAGCTCCGGGCCTTTGTACCTATTATCAGCATGTATGTATGTAACGTCACGACTTTTATCCCCATTCGGGGGTAGTCAGAGGCTTGAGTGGCCATACACCACCACATTGTGGAGGTATTAACCAACTCAAAGCCCACGTTTCACCAGATAGTCAGAACCCAACGTGACAGGTGGTGAACCTTGTCGCCGTGTATACAGGAACTGACTATTATTATCAGCATGTTTGCAATAATGTAGTTTTTAATTAAAGTAAAGCTTAATCAAGCGGATTTTTACGCACCCTCATCTCATGGCTCCCTAGTAAGTAATGTCGTAGTCCCGGCGACCTCACCACGGAGTCGCCCCGGATCTCCGGAACTCTTATCTCAATTACGAATTTGTGACATAGTTTTTAGTTAATTCTTGTAACTTTGTAAAATAATATTATTGTTTGATGTAATAATAACTTTTTATTTATTACGATAAGAGTCCAGTTTCGACATCGCATGGCTATAAAGGCTCAGGCGAGTGAAAAAAATTGAATTCACTATCTTCTTCTTTTTCTTTTCGTGTCAACAGATCTACTATGGTTAGACCTTATTTACAAGGTATTTGGCCAATAGCGTTTGGTGTGGCCGCGTTCAAGTCCTGTAGGCGTGTAGGCGTTCGGGCACAAGGGACACTCCAGCAAGTGTCAATAATGAAAAGAAGCGAGCGGCCGGCGCGTCTTAGCAATGTTTTGACGTCTGAACACGTAGACAAAACATCAGAACTGCTTGCTCGGCATTGCATTTAGAAATAAGCTCGTAAATAAGTCTTAAGTAACTTAATAACATAGTTAACAACATTTATACCATAAGCAGCTTATTCCAGTCCGCCCGTCGACAGGTTTACACTTGACCGGTTCGCTGTAGGGCCGCGCCCTTGCAAATTCAGACTGATATTTAACTTCGACGCGTAAATATTTATACTTGATTTCTGATTAGGTTGAACTTGACTTGACAGTTTGGGTCTTTGACTTGAGGCTAATATGTAAAGTTGACATTTACATCGTCAGCCAACTGAATATCAAGACATTTTATAGTAATGAGCATTGGCTGTGATTATATTATGCATGCAGTTTATAGGTATTTCGCCAGTGTCAAGGAACAAATAGTATTAACAAATTCAGCTTTAGATATGACTTACGTTCAAATTTTACAAATTCTTTGCATCCAACCGAAGGTTACTGCCAGTTGTAGGTGCGTAGCATTTCGTAGCGTATTCGTAGTTATTTCGTAGCAAGTGCTACATCGTTGCTACGTTGTTTCGTAGCATAGTAAAAAATATTGTCGCCTCAATAACGCTCCGACATTTTCAATGCACAGTAAACTAAAAATAAAGTGTCATTAAATTCAGTTCGACGCTTTGAGATTGTGGTCACAAACATGAAGCTTAACTTGTGCCAAAGCGTCCGTCGAATAGTCGGGTGAGCCAAATACTGCACCAGCCACACAATGTAACCATTACACGGTCCTCACTAGAGGAATTGCGACAAAGCTGCATAGGAACACTGTGGACAATGCTCTATGCGTTAACTGAAAACACGATAGGGTAAGGGGATGGCTGCATAAGCGAGTAATTTATACTGAAAATTATTCAATAATTGAAATGTAACTATGTGTCTTCAAATGTAATTTATCTTCACGGATTTAGCTCGATTGTTATGATTAATTACGCTAAATACAAAACGAGATCTAGTAACCGCTTATGTGCCTCGCGATGTTCAACTAAACTGAAGTAATTCGCGTTCTGTGGTTATCCGGTCTCATTGTTGCGGGCAAATGAAGCGGCGTGCGACATAACGGATAAGATGTAAGTAGTGCGTGAACACCAGGGGATCATAAATCACTGGGATCTCAGTGTTTGGTGACATCAAAGAGTCAAAGTTTGTGCTTCACTCGACACGCGTGTAATGTACAGCGGCAGCGTAAAATGTAAGAGGGGACGAGTTTTAAATAACACCTTTTAAGGGACAAGCTCGTACAAAAAAGAAGACACTGGCAGCTCCTAGTTTACGATAGAAATCGTTCGTAATTTACAGCTTGATGTTCGTGCTCATCTTGCTAGTGCTACATTCGCGGACAGTTTGTAATTAGACTCAGTAAACATAACCTAACTAGATCCGATATACTTCAATTCAGCCGAGCTACTGGCTTACTGTTTAGGACGTCGGCGCTTGCTATTTATGCTTGAATATGATGATTGATTCTTGATTAATATTTATCTACATCATTTTGTAGGAATCTAGTTATAGGCTGATCATTTTTTTTAAGTAAAACAGATTTCTTCGGGGACTTTTTTTACGGTTTTAATATTATATTGCTATTGGAGTAGGATGTCGCGGATAGTTTCAATTAATCGGAAACCAAACAACTAATCAATAATGAAGCGTTTTAAAATTTCAAAATGAGTAAAACTACGAAAGTCATTTATATACACAGAGAAAATAGACGGTAGAGATGTTCGTATTAGATTTCCCTATGAAACGACGCTTGACAATTTGCGCGGGTGAAGGCACGGATGAAGGGGCGTAGATAACGTCTACTTTGCCATTTCAATCTACCGGTAAATAGCAAAACTACTCGCTTCATTCTATATCGATGTTAGTATGTAGTTTAACTTTTTCACACTAGGTGTCACTAAGTGTAGGGTGATAAAAAAGACGTACAGAGGGTCGCCATCTAGTGTCGAATAGAATTATATTCGGGACGCGAACGTTGGCAAGACGTCTGCACAGGACGAACGCCAAAACCACACTGACTTAAGCCACGCCTACTGTGATGACGTCAATGGCCTAGTTGAGCCATGTGGCCGAGTTGCTTAGACCCAGTGCTCTTAGTAATTGGTCCATGGTCATATGTAACAATAATTTTGCTTAGTTTCTTTGCTCTCCTGTAAAGCAGCTATTTTAGAGTTAGACCCTCACCAACGTTTCATATAATTAAATTAACAGGATTCGTGATAATATCAAAGGTTTAATTTTGATGTAAAGAATAAAATTGCGGGATATTTACACGTTTAATACTCGGCATGACGTGGCTGCTAACTTAAAAGCGCTTGACGTTAGAACACTTCAAGAAAACTCCTTCGCGAAATTCTTTCGCTCCGTGTTTACTTTTTACTCCACAAATAATAAAACAACTAAGAATAGAATGTAGTACGTTAGTTGCGAGTGCCATTTCCTTTATAGCTCAAGGTATTCAGTGGAAAAATAAACGCGAACGGTGAGCCACTCACACTGCGGAGAGGGATGCCGTGTTCATGGGGAACGTTGTGTGGGTGCGCCGCGCAAACACCCGTTGTTATTGCTTAGTTCAAACTTCGTGTTTACTTCATACTTCGAACGTGCGTTCAGTATGATAAGTGGGCGGAGGAACAACCCTGTCTCTTGTATTAATACGTTGCTGTGGAAATGTTGCTTTATGCTCCTGGAACGACGAGGACGTGACTATCAGGATGATGTTTTCTTTTGCGGCGCTGTCGCATGAATAGTAATTATATTTTTCTTGGAACTCATATGAAAATTTTACTTTAATACACTCGCATACACATAGCTACTTACATAACATTGTACGAGTTTAAATAATATGAGTAATAAAATGAATAAAATAATAAAATACAGGCGTATTACTAGGTATTCATAAAAATAAAGTGGTAGGTAAGTAATATACGAAACACTTTTAGCGAGAAAGTGTGAATACGAGCGCGCCACGAGCAGCTGACTGCGGACAAGATGGAGCACTTCAACACACGTGTCTTTAAGCAATATCCTCCGGGAGAGAGAAAATAGCGGGACAATAACGATAAACTTACTCTGAAAATGCAAAGAAACCCACGCAAAGTGTGACAATTTCCCGTAAGCCCCGCGGCATTCTATAAAAGATACGCGAATCCGGGATAAGCGATATGAGAACAACTTTTAAAAACTTTTAGGACCAGGACGTAATGAGAAACGAAGAGGTGATAAAAAGAGGAATTGCAAAGTTAGCGATGAACACCATCCTTCGCATATGAATAAAGTTTCCATTGTCAATGTATAAATCCAACCAAGGGATGTTTCGATCGATAAGACAATACAATGGCAGACGGAGGTTAGACGTGAGACAAATAACCCGAGATCGGATCTAGTCAGACAACATTATTGGCTGGAATATTGTTATGATAAATATACCAGTTTATATTCAGCATGACAGCGCAGGAGAGTCGTTAAAATATACAATAAAATTTATGCAACAAAGAAAACGTACAAGCGAAGTCGATTGAAGTTCAACATTAAAAATACATTTGTTACTGATCGGACCCGCTACGAAGAATTTACAAAAACAATGACAATTTCTGATAACACAGGATCCTAATTGCTGTAATAAATAAAATGGAAAAGGGTCGATTTATGGGAGTATATTTTATTTATAAGCTCTTTAAATGATTTGTGGTGTTTTATTGAGCTCTTCTAAAGCATGATTTCGTTAATAAAAGAGAAAAAAAAAATGCGAAACTTCATTGATGCTGTGAAAACACTATTTAGATAATGGCAGCCAGAAATCATTGCACTGTTTCGTTTAAAATTAGCTATAGCCACCAATTTTAAATTATTTTTTACTATTTCATCGTTTCATTCCCACAATGGCTATGCCGTCGTCGTCATTTCGTCGGCTTAAAACTCCGCTTTGTGCCGTTTGTGGGCCGCAGTGAGTTCCTGCCTTTAATTATGTGTTCCGAGCGTGGCGTGGGCCGCGCCGGCGCCTCGGGCGAGCCTCGCTCAAATTAATGAGTACAACGGATTGAAGTTTTCGGGATCGTTAGGTTAGTAGAATTTAAATAATGTACGCTATTCAACCTATTGTGTGACTAGCTGTAGAGACGGACCTTTCCTGTTGAAAGGGTAACTCTGACTACGCAACGAACAATTGTTCTGGGAATTCTGTAATTAATAGAATCGATTCCTTCTAACGGTTTCTGATTTCCTACGAACTTGGATATTTGGTAGCATGATATATACAATCTGAATCTCATAATGTTCAGTATTTATAATTTACTAGCTTTTGCCCGCGACTTCGTCCGCGCAGTCTTCTTCTTCTTCTAGTGCCGTCTCCTACCGGAGGTTAGCAATCATTAAGGCTATTTCCACTTTCGAGACCGCAGCTCGGAATAGTTGGTCCGCGCAGTATATAAATTTAAAAAAATCGGATATCGTTTCCCGGTACCCGGATCCCGGATCCCGTTTGCCGGAACCCAGATCCCGTATCCTGGATATGCCGGATCCCGTATATCATATCCCTGATCCCATTTTATAATTGCCCATTTATTAAAGTATTAAAATGGATATAGTATGTTATCCTTTAGAGATAGACATATGCCATCGCAGACTTTTCTGTAGACCTATATAAGATGCACAATTCCACCATACATCATTTTGTTATATCTCAAAGGGCTTAGGCAGCGTTTTCTTTGAAAGCTCCCAGACGGCTTATTTTTTCCGACACTTCCAATAAATATGATTATATTTTAGCCTCTGTATACAAAAACTTGACAAATTATATACTAAAACCTTCCTCGAGAACCACTCTATCCATTGGTGGAAACAGCATGAAAATCGGTGCTGTAGTTTCTGAGTTTATCGCGAACAGACAGACATGGCGGAGGACTTTGTTTTATAATATGTAGTGATTGTCATCTAATTTTAATTGTGTGGAACATTTAAAATCTGCGTGTAATTTTATACTTACTTTAATATACGCAAATAAATTGTTACGTGAATACGTTGTACAGCGTTTATACAAAACCAAGACTAAGCGAAAAATCTTTATCTTAAAATACGCTTTTCAAATCGGACATCCGTATAAAACTTGTGTAGGTACTTAAGCGTTAAAAGTTAAATGTTCCTTTCAACTTGAAAGGAGTCGCACTTAGGTAACTGACACTCGCGGCTCGAGTTACAGCTTCAACTCGAATTTATCAGCGGGCTTTGAACGGATGACTCACTAATCGATCGCTCAACAAAACTACGGCTTTTACTTTCACGGCGCCAGTAAAAGAAAATTAAAAGTAATTGTAATAGAAAAATAGCAAGACGTTATTTAAGTTAATTTAGTTAAGCTAATTCGCAAATAACGTTTTTGATAAGCTACTCAGTCTTAATCATGGACCAGTTACTAAGGGGACTGGCCCTAAGCAAGTCGGCCGAGTGGTCAGCCTAGTACTAACATCGACATAAAACGAAGCGAGTAGTTCAACTATTTACCGGTAAATAGTAAAATTAAAATGAAAAAACAATGACCACGTTTTTTTTCATACAAATATCTAATAAGGGCACCTCTTTCTTTAGTCTTTACTCTGTGGTCTTAATGTAAACTGATTAATTATTAAAAGAAAAAATATTATAGAGTTTTTATTCGATAATTTCTCAGTAGTTACAAAAGGAGAGTCATTCAGGCAAAAGGTTCGATCAAACAGATTACCTTAGCTGATTTCTTGAACGAGCGACTCATTTTACTTGTTGAGAACAGTTTTTGTCGTAAGCAGAGAGATTTTGCTCGGATGATAAAGTAGCTACTAAGCTTTGTTGACGTTTAGAGGTAATACTAATAAAGTAAATTGCTGGAGCGTTTAGCGAGAATAAAACGATCCCTATCATTTTATGATAACCTGGTACATTTTGTTTTTTAAGTTATTGATAAAAAGACCGAGAAGCTACTTGTACCTACATGTTTCTTGATATATCTAGCCATGTCCCTCGTTCTCTAGATTTAGTTTTGGGACTTGGGAAGTCATGTCAACATTGAAAGTGTATGTGACTCCTGAGCCCTAACCGATAGGAACCACGGTTGTCGGAACACGATTGAATGATCAAACAGTCGGCATTATCTCTATTACGACCTGTGTCCGTGAAATATCACCCACTTCTTACGTTTTCTTCGCGGCATGCGATTAATTCGGCTCAGCAGAAGAGCACACAGGGTGTTGTGTTTACGCACGCGATGCCCCGCGCCCCCCGGGCCCCGCCCCTCCCCGCGGCCACACTCCGTTTGTTTAGGACACCGTGTTTGTGTGTCTTTGTTGTTTTATCTATGCTCCGTGACGGGTTTGTCTATCTTGTTGTGTGACTAACATTTTAATAGTGTTTATAGACATAAACGAAGTAGTCTAGAATGTCTTTGATCATACCTTTAGTCTTCTTAGACGGTATCAATTTGTACCCGGAATAATATCTTCCCCCATCTGGTAGCCAGCCCTCCGTGCCTCCGTTCGGGACAAGAAACTGTAACCCCAGCCGAAATGTAAATGCACCGTCCTGTGTGTTGATGGAGGCGGGGTGCAGGGTGCGGGGACAACTTGCGTCTTCACTGTAGGGTAGGCATGGCTTATCCAACAGTAGTGTGCATGCATAGCTGAAAGGGACAGATCTATACGAAAGATCAAGCAACAAATATATTATGACTAATCTATAGAGGTGACTTCAGAATCATTGGTCATTATGGCTTATAAACATTAATTAAGAAATTTTAATGCATAATAGGCTATTGGTATTCCAGGTATCGCCCCAGTCTATGGTATGGTGGTCATAGTACAAGCGTTGCTTGGTTTGGAACCATACATTTTGGGAGTAGTCTAGCGAAATTTATTTATTTATCATCACGCTTGGCTATTGGTATTCCAGGTATCGCCCCAGTCTATGGTATGGTGGTCATAGTACAAGCGTTGCTTGGTTTGGAACCATACATTTTGGGAGTAGTCTAGCGAAATTTATTTATTTATCATCACGCTTACACGTAAGAATTGAATATTGTGTAATGTGAACATTGTCACAAAATTTGGAATCTAGTGTGACAATGCCTTTCTATTTCCTAGAAATTCGCGTACCAATTACTAACAATATTACTACATGATAAATTTATTACCTAGGGATAGTGAATTGTGTTAGTTGCTAGAACTATGTTACTACAGCCCGAGGGCCATTAATTTCAGGCTCATAATATTGTAAAGCCTTCTGCGCTAGGCTGATAAATACTCACATATTTTATTAACATCTTCTTTTCGCACTGCATGCCTGGTAATATTCGGTCTCCTGAATTAGATCTATAGAATCAGTTCAATAGCAATATATGGGCGTGATTGTAGTTTCATTGAATTATTTTCAATCTCCTTGCAACTTCTGTCTACCTAATATGTACCTATTGAATGTATGGAAATGAAAAGGTATTCCGAAGCTCTACTCTTCGGGCTATGTATACATATTTTATTTCCCTCTAGTGCCGTATACAATTCCATATTTCTAGGTTAAGCGCCGCTGGCGTGGGATAGAGATAAATAGTAAATGGCAGCCCGAAACACGCCTCTATGACGGATCGAGTGTCTCGCTCCAAACCGACTCTATTTATCACATCGATGCTCGCTGTAAACACATTAATATTCCTTCATTTCGCCATTAGTACCGAACAACTGGCTTACAACATTCATTCCTGACTTCAAGGAACTACCCTTTCTTGGCTGTAGATTCGAATATGAACTCTATTGTATCAAGATAGGGTCTCAACTTGTAAGATTGTGATGTTGGTACATGTTTGATTGAAAATCCGTAATTGCGCGATTTACAAAGATCGTCGGATTGTACCAGGGTGGGAGGAGATTACAGGCGTTCTTCGGAATTGGACCTATTCTATTGTCTGAGCGTATTATTGCCCATTTTAGAAAGATTGGATTTTCTCTTTTTCATTTTTGTCCTGTCTGTTAATCTTATTTTGCCGTTTATACTAGCTCTATTATTTAATGTGAATTTTAAAAGAAAAACTACATGAGCAATATTCAGATTGCCAAAGGTTTATTAAAGTGTTATTTTTATTGAAAATTCAGGTTTTTTTTTTAAATGTTGAGTATTTTTACTCTATCCTTTTTAGGGTCCCTACGAGAAACCCTTATTAAATAGATTAATTTTGTTTAGTTTGTTAAAATGATCCGAGTTGTTTTTTTTATTTAACCCAAACGGCCACAGGTCAATTACACTAATTATGTTTTACACGAATATCAAAAGATTTGAGGAGGTATTTGTTAAACAATCACTACAATTTCAATATTGGGAGTACTCGGAACGATTCAATTTCACTTCAATTTCCTTTATTGAAATGCGGGTCTGTTATTATTATTAGATCTTGTTGTCATTAAAAGCAAATTCCGCGGAGATGTTACATTATAATTGGGAAACAACCGAAGATGTCTATTTATTCTGTGCAATCAACGTGTTTTGAACCATGGTGGAAATAAATTGGTTCAACATTATGCAGGCAAAGTAATAAACAAAGAAGCTCGCATTAAAAAAATCGGTCGAATAGAAGGATATAGAATAGAACCCATTCTATTCTATTATTTTGCATAAAAAATAGGCAAGTAATTTTTGTACGCGCTATTTATCAACAGGGTTGTCACGTTTGCAACTTAATTCAGTAGTCGTAGCATAAAATGTTGTTATGTGTGTGTCCATAACGTCAGAAGATTTATCATTGCGTTGAAATAATATTATGAGACCACTGCCCGGTACCGCAAATAAGAAAATGATTGGCCTAAAAACTATTTCTTTTCCTCTGATTTTCTCAAGCGTGTTCCCTGAAAATTGCCTCCTGCGAGCCTCCCAACTAATACATAAACACAATGGTAGGTACATGAATGTGTGTCGTTCGATTGAATACGTCGTGATTGAACGTCGGTACGTGAGGAGATAAAATCCCGCGATCCCGTCTCACAATGAGGCCAATCAGCCCGGAATGAGTTTGTTGTTATACCTCCTTATACATCCTGTTGCCTTGGTACTTGTGTACTACTCAGATACACTTGTTAACGTTTGATATGTTAATTAAATTTTGCGGTTATACGTAGTTATGATAACTACTAAATTAATTGTGAGGTTGGTACTACGAGTGAGAATTGAAATAACAAGTTCGATGTTAAATTTGATGAGTTTCCAACTAGCCATTCGTATGATATGATATAAAGAAAATATTACTTGTTGTGATTTCAAAGCGCTGAATCAATTTAAAATGAGTTTTGTTCTTCCCATTTGCGAATAAAAGGTGGAGGCCGATGTACTGTTTTTGTATGCAAAACAGACACTGATGTTTGGAATGATTCTATTAAAACGGTGGCGTGTGTTCACGTGTCGTATGTAAATCATCGTGGCCAGCCCTAAATGCCGCCGGATCGCTGGTGCCGGTCGTTTCCAACAAACACCGTTAAAATAATAAATGGGTCCCCCAGATATTCGATTTTATTACTTGATTTATTTTGCCGATTGAATACTTCTAGTTCATTTAACTAACTACAATATCGAATAAACACCACTGATGTTACATAATCGCAGGTAAAATGGTGCCAAATAGTGTGCCAAAATAGTGTAAGTGCAGTATGGAAGTATACATAATAGTTGGAATGGCCGTTTTGATCTACACTTTTGTCACGATACTTCTGAATAGCGAATGCTGGCATCCGGAACACCAGAAGTGTCAGTGCGAGGAGTGTAAGAGCCTCTGCCACAGCACCCGAGCTGTCACGCCGTCAGTGCTATCAGTGTCTTCGCGCATCGACGTTATCGTGCGCCCGTAAACACTTCCTCATTACTGCTACCCTGTTATTTCGGGTGTAAAACATCTGGAATTTATAACAATAAAGGTGAAGTGTTATGATAGTGAACCGGGACTACCGTAAAGATCTCCGCTTTGGTACTAATATCCTGGTACTTTGTGATAAATCAGTGACGGAAGGGTGCAATGCTATGGTAGTGGTACGGGCATGGACCCGCTAGCGAGGCTGATGGAAGGCGCGCCGCTGCCCGGCGTGCTGGGTGCGACCAGGGACGCGCGGCCGAGGGGCGCGCTGGTCCACGCGAGCCTGGCCGCCGCGCCAGCTATCGGCGACAAGAAAGGCAGGCACCTGACCGGCACCTTCTGCCTCACTGGCGACACCATGGAGGGGATCATACAGTGCCTCGTCTTCCTCAAAGCGTTTTCGGTAAGATATTTTCAGGATTCCTAGCGCAATTCAATGCAGTCAAAATTACCCACAATATCCTCCCATCGGCGATCATTAACCCATTTTGTTAAAAGCTTAATGCGTCGGAGGCGATCGGTTAATAATTGAAGCGATTTCAAACGATGTTTAAATATTAATTATTGTAAGTATTTTCTTAGAAATGGCTCAGAAAGAGGATTATGTTCTTAAACATCCCCACTAGGGCTTTAAGTTTACTGAAATTGGGTCCAATTTCAACCGTACCCGGGAGCCCGGCGAGTACACAAGACAAGGGGCTTAGTAGAGCCGAGGAGCTTTGTCAGTTATTAATGAAGGGAGAAAATTACCCAGGAATTTCACTTCGCGTCTTAATGTTTAAGGTGAAATGCAACTGAGGTTCTATGAAGCTCTAAATTCTGGTATTTTGACTCTCCCGTGCAACTTTCGCTCGTCAATCATCACAGTACTACTCACACATCACATCACATCCGTGCAAAGTTATACATTACATCAAAACATTGTTGTACATAGTAGGTGTGACCTTTATGTAATCATCACGTACATGTCAGCCTCCCGCACTCAATCAGCCGACTGTCGGGTTTGGGCCGCAGCCAATAATGTCGCATTATTAGCAAGAGTAATGTGGTCTCACATTCTTATTAGGAGTAATCCGTATTATACTCCTCGGTCTCATGATATCTTAGTACCTTATTACCCTTATTTATCGTAACTTGTTTGACACGCGATTATTTCTCCATCGCTTCTCCATACGTGGGTGGGTGCGTTATTTGTTATCTTTACCGTCATGCAAAATAATAATTTGGAGATGGCTCCCTAAAACAAAAAACATGGCCTTCACAGTTTGACAGGCTTCACCCTTATCTGCAGTTTCTTTCTTCGGAGTGTTTCTTATAAACAATTCAGATCAAAAATTTAAATGAGGAATCTTGACTTCCACGAAAAAAAATACGTATTTTCACCGACTATAGATTTAAATATATATTTTTTACGGAATTCTAAATTTAACAAGTGTCCATGAAGCGTAAAAATCGTTGTTACTTTCTTTCACGCACCCTCCTCTATACATAATTCATGAGCGACACTGTCTCCTAATTGTTACCCTGATATTACGAGAAAAATAAGTAAATAACATACCACACACATACCGTTGGCAGTGGCCTTATTCATGATATACACACAGGAGAGGATTATTCAACAAACAACGTGAAATACAACTCAGAATAGCTATTAATGTATGTACACTGTATCTCTACCATAGAGTCACGATGAATATTTTTGTGTGTAAATAAAATCTCAATTTATGTTTCTCATCATACCATATTAGACCATTAGAACTAGTCGAAATTACTTTCATATCTGAGGCAAGGCTTAAGCCAAATAATATCTGTACTTCGGTAACTTGGTAACTCGGTAACTACCTACAAAATCTTTACATATTCCAGGGAATAGAATGTCCATTCGCCGGGTAGGTAGGAACTTTGATAATTTTTAATTTAATAGGGCACAAGAAATCTCAAAGAGGTTGCAAATAAAGTAAAATGGGCTGGACATTTAAAATGTTCAAAGAGGCTCTCGGGCAAGTAACCGTGAAACCACTAGCATCTTAACTCTCAACGCGTTCGAAGCAGCCATAATTGAGTTAAGCTTTTTACGGCGCTGCTCACCTGGTAGCGAGGAGAGGCCTTTTTTCGACATTTCAGTACAATTTAGAGAGAATGTCATTCGTTCATTTTATGAGAGAAAATTGGAGTTGAAGGCCTACATTATTCGACAATTAATTATACAACAAAGAAAAGAATGCCGTCACTGTCCCAAATCTCGGCATTACATTTTTAAGGACGAAAATAAAACCTTTCCAGAAATTCTGTTCAAATTTTTCGCGATATCCCGAGCCTATTAGCGGACCACTTCCTTCGCCATTATCACTCATAAAATATTTATCACGAAATATTCTGCCATGTGCCTACTTCGGCTTGGTTTATGTTAAGACACATCAACTGTTACCTATTATGTTAGATCTGTGTATTTTACAATTAAGGTAATCTGCAATTGGAACCTATTACAGCTGAAATGCTTGGTAATGGCTTGAAATTACATGCTACATTTCTTCTATACGCCTGTGTGTGTTCTAAATTCTCAAATGGAGCGATTTACGCACGCTGAAAATTGAGCCATGCGTGCACGATATACTTGCCCTGCTCAAACGCTCAGACGCTCCTGCTGAAATACTTGTGGTCCTTGCATTTGATAAAGTATATTTAACTACCGTATTCTAGAGATGGCTCATCTACATCTAAAGATGGAAAATACCTATTTACGAAATGAAAATTTCGTGTGTATTTTCTTAAGTACTAGCGCGCACTGGACGCGGCTTAAAACAGCCTGTTTGTTTAATATGTGTACAATAGCTTAAACTTTTAACAACCCTTTTTTACCGCAGACAAAAATATGTACCCAGAATATAATCTCCCCGTGTGCCTCGTAAAGCGTAAAGCTTATTAGCGAGGCTCGAGCCGACGACGTCGTTACGACCATAAAATATTTAAACTCCATGCTGGCCTGGTATATGACTGCTTTTATGACGCTCTTATTTTATTTTTAGGAGCCAGCTTAGTATACAGGTAATTTTTAGCACGTAAACATGTTTTAATTTACAACTCGCATATGATAGACGAATATTTTTCTGAAATTTGCGATTCGTGGCTTAAAAAGGCGTCGTTCGATTTTCAATCTTAGTCGTTTGACGTTATCTTTTCAATTCCTCCTTAAATTACAAAACAGAGTAACATGTCACCAGTAAACCAGCTGGCGTCTTTTCATTTGCACTTCTGATGCTTTTTGTATATTATGTACGGAAACTAACGTCAACTGAAATATACTATACGACGCAGACTAGATAAGGGAAGAATGTACGTGGCTCGAGGGTGACAGCTGGGGCTTACGTGAGGATGTAGCCTATCAGAAGGCACGTAGTTGTACGGAATTTAATAACAGGACTCTGCTTTGTTTTTCAACAGTTGAGTCTATTAATCGTCTATTTAGAAAAACATCTATGGGATTTATTTGTAAACCTAAACGTACCACGATGCTCCGTAATACATATAAATGTCTTTCCATTTATGCCATCCTAGTATTTGCCATGCACTTAAATTGCTTAACGTTCCGCTGTTTGACTTCAGAACAAGCAGAGGACCCAAATAACGTTCCCCTCAAATATTAACTTTGCTCAAAGGTCGCGGGTTCCATATAAAATATGCTTTTACGAGATTCTGAAAGATTAAAAGAATAATGTTACGTGACAGACATACCGGAACGGTGACGTGAGATGTTTGTATTATGACTGACGTAAGCATGTACGGAAAGGTGGGTACATCACGTATTTTATGTTTGCTTTCACATTAAGGGGCCTGACTGAATGGAAAGAGGTCATTATCATAAAAACATAAATAAGTGTGCTAGGACTAAATCATCTAGTACACCAAGTAATTAGGAGACAGTCATGTGTATGTGTATCTAGCGTTACGTAGCTAGTCATAACAAGGCCGTGAGATACGAGTGGAGTTGGTTGATTTATAGGACAAGTTGCCGGGGGCGGGGCGGGGCGGGGCGGGGCGGGGCGTTGGTTAATTTATTGCGGACACCCTTATTCACTTATCCACACACTTTTTTAATTTAGACGAAATGATTCTGCATTTGCTGAAAGTCCCTGACAAGTCAATCGACTAGATTTAAGTTTTAAATTTCCTTTGATTATTCAGACTACCTACTTAACTTCTCTGAATTTCAAATTACTTTATAAAGTAACGGCTGTAAGTAAATTTAGTTTTATATTATGTAGATCTAAGAGTGTGTTATAATAATAGAATTATACTTTATGGAATACCAATCAGATATTTAAATATTCCTTTTTGTATTCTCAAAGACGAATCGTTACTGGGAATTCATGAATAAGTTAGGTGTGTTCTTTAGAAATTAATTAAGAAACATGATGAGACCTGACAGTAATGAGGATCAGTAATAGGTCAACAAATCAACTCATAACCAACACTAACAGTTAAAACTAAGCTTTCTTATCAATATAGTTTTTAAATCATCGAAATCGGTCCATCGGTTGCGATTTCCTAACACATTTTATGTATCCAACATTTATCGACGGGCGGTAAGTGCGGCCAGCGCGCGTGACGTCACCGAGCTCGCCTCGTTGATTTCGCGCTGTGCCCGGTTTCCCGCTTGCGCCGCCATTCACTATTTTAGGTGTTATTCATTTAAATGACATGCTGTAAAGGGCCATATTGATCTATATTAAATGCACAATGTATTTAAGGTACTTAATTGGATAAGGATTAATGCTGTATTGCTTAAAATCGCTTCGTAAATAAGCCATTATTTCTCGTAAAAAGTAAAGGATAAAAAATGGTTATTGTGGGTTATCCCTAAGAGATAGACATAAATACCATCGCGGACTTTTTGTATACCTTTTTATGGTGTACAATACTGTAGTACATTATTTTGATCTATCTCGTAGGATTCAGCCAGCGTTTGCAATGTAAGCGCAAAAAAATGTATTTATTTACGACATCACATTAGAAACCTCTAATATTATCAGTGTTTCTCTACTATATTAAGCATGTATTATACATAATAAACCTTCCTCTTGAATCACTATCTATTAAAAAAAACCGCATCAAAATCCGCTGCGTAGTTTTAAAGATCTAAGCATACATAGAGGCAGACAGCCAGAAAGCGGGAAGCGACTTTGTTTTATACTAGGTATGTAGTGATAGTGAATCCTTAGGTAGGGTGATGGGTAATATGTTAATAATAGATTATAAAGGAATAATAAATAATAATAATAAATAAATATCGCCAGACTTACACGCCATCTGTATGGTCCCAAACTAAGGGGGCGTCCATAAATTACGTGAGGTGATTTTTGTGAATTTTTTCCTCCCCCATCCCCCTTAGTAAGATGTTGTGAGATTTTGCTCGACCCCCTCCCTCCCCCTCTAATCTTAGGTGAGATTTTTCAAAAGCCATATTCTAGTGGAGAAACATGTTTTACTTAATTTAACCCAGTTTTCTCGCAGTTTAAGGGTGCGTTTCCATTGAAGCGGAGCGGGGCGGAGAAGAGCAGTGAAAAGTGGCAACTTTTTCCATTTAAGCGGAACTGGGTGGAGCAGAGCGGGGCGGAGCGGAGCGGGGTGGAGTGGAGCGGGGCGGGGCGGAGTCAAGCTGAGCTGCATTGAGCCGTGTTCCGATCAGTCAAATTTGAGTCAAATTCAATCACATGGAGTGATCATACGTCATGTTATCGGTTAAGAAAAGAACAGCGCTTTTACATCTTTCTCTACTAGAAGATGAAAATTCGGAAGCTATCCGCCGCGTGTTCATATACTGTATTCGAAAGTCCGCTCAGCTCAGCTCCGCTCAGCTTCGGTTAGGTCCGCTCAGTTCCGCTCAGCTCCGCTCAGCTTCGCTCAGCTCCGCTCAGCTTCGCTCAGCTCCGCTCAGCTTCGGTCAGATCCGCTCAGCTCCACTCAGCTCCGCTCCACTCAGCTCCGGTCCGCTCCACTCCGCTCCGCTTCGTGCCCACCACTCGGCACCACAGCCTGCTCGACTCCGTTCATTTGTTTTATTCGAAAGTCCACTCAACTCCGCTCCGCTCCGCTCCGCTCCGCTTACACTGTTTCCACTGTTGCGGAGTGGAGATTTCGAGCACTGTGATTGGCCAGTTCACGGTCCGCTCCGCCCAGCTCCGCTTCAATGGAAACGCACCCTAATTTTTGCGGAGAAAAAATTACGTGAGATTTGCATCGACCCCCCCCCCCCCCCCCCCCTCTGAATGCCTCACGTAATTTATGGACGCCCCCTAAGCACCGCTGATACTTGGCTACCATACAATGGACTGGGGGCGATCTCAGTGACAACCAGACCAGAGTAGATTACGAAAAGGCCATTTCCGAAATTTGCCTCTGGCGGGAATCGAACCCACAACCACCCGATGCAGTGAGCCAAGCGGCCAACGCTCAAACTATAGCGCCAAGCGGTCGTCAAAAATAAACAGGAATAAAAATAGTACTCAATAGGATAAACACCTAATCTACCTACTTATGACAGGATAATACCTACCTTCCTAGGTATCTTATATATCTTATAGTACTTTGGGTAGGTACACCGAACCTTTCCATGCTTAACCTAGTGGTAAAATAATAGGTTTCTTTGTATAAATAGTATTCATAACAGAAAAGGTAAGTGAAAAGGTACCTAAGTGTACCTTTTCCGTTTCCAACCACGTGTCTCGGCGCTGGTGTATTTTAAATTATTGTTTAAGTAGTCGAATACCATAAAAATTTCTACTTTTGGCAGGTTATCCGACTTAGCTTGTTGAAAACTTTCCTGTAAACTCATTTTGAGGCTTAAAACAAGCTGCGCGCGAACAATACAACCGAACCCTAGCGCTAGCCGAGCGCGTATCAGCCCGCGTGACGTCACAGCGAGTGCGGCGGCCGGCGCGGCCCGCTCAGGAAACTTCGTTAGGAAATTAGTCGTATCTTCGTTAATTTTTGTCGTAGACCAAAAATTATTGAGCTGTATGTTATAGAATCCTTAGCTCTATAAATCTGCAGTTTCAACTAAATTCGTTACGGTAATTCATTACGGTTTGCAAGTTCAGAAGCGGCCGCGCTGCTCTCACCCTCATATTTTATAATATTCCAAACGATCCTCGGCTGTACTGAGCATTTAATTGTTCTTCTCTTTTCATGATTCCTTGGTATTCCATATTTAACCAAGCCAGCGTCATGTTTTGACATCTGAAGAAGCTCCTCAGAGTCAAAACATCAAGAAGTTAGGTCTAATTGAAACAAATTTGTGTTTTTGACGATATTAATGTTGATATTAGGTATTATACTTAAGTAGCTCTCTGCCGTCGACTTATTAAGATTGACGTGTATTAAATCTTTTGGGTTGTTAGTTTCAATCTGCATCTAAATTAAAAATATTTGGCGAATTGTGTTCAGGCAACTTATTCAAAGAATAGAAAATCGTTTCAGAGTAAATTAGCAATTCGAATTGTAACTAGCGGTAGGGTAAAAAACGTTTTGATGCTATCTCACCTCCGTCCTGGCGGTAGCCGCGATTTAAATTCACTCCGCCGGGATTTTAATGGACTCCAGCCAAATCACTGTTTTGGGAGTTCTTACTTAGACGATGAATAAAACATCGACTGAGGGGTGCGGCGGGGGCGCGGGGCGAGCAGTAACAGTTGCTGAGGCCAACTTGTCCGAAACAATTCGAAATATTAAGTAGCTTCAAGTCGATCTAATTTTAATGTACTTACTTAATATCTTAGTCAGATTATGATTTGAGGTGTTTTATGGCAACTTTGATTAATTAATGTAAAGTTCTTTGGGAGAAAAGACCCTTCACTCATTCTCGGCTTGTTAACCTCCAAAATAATAAATCAAATAAGTTGATCGATAATAGAGGAACGAGGAGGATAATAGAGCAGCTAGGCTATTCTGTAACGACAAACTCACTTCGCACGCGTGAATTTGCAGATGATATGTCAAATTTTGTATTGAAATTCAGGTAAAGGTTGTTTTTTTTCTTTTTTGGGGAACAAGCCTGATGTTTTGTAGTATCCCTAACGTAGGTACTGTCCGCCCATTCCGCAGTGACCCTTAGCTGCGCACAAAGGGTTGCCTCCATTAGCGCGCCACTTGCGACCATCTCCGGTGTTTTCTTTTCATTTCCCCATTAGCTGGGGTCGCCATCTAGTCAGTTTAATTCGGGACAAAGTGAAAAGAGTTTCTTCTGGTTTGAGTATGGGACGTATTAGAAAGAGTAAGATGGCTTCCTTAAAAGAAAATCTATTAGGTAGGTACACAAAGTTATTAAGTATCAGTTCGATTTTTAATGAAACGGAGTAATTTGGCAGTTAGAAATGTCACACAATGTCTATTTCACCAAGGATATCGAATTAGATTTAGGTACTTTCCTTACTGCATAGTACATTACAAAGCTGGAACACATTCAAAATACTTGCCCTCAATTTTTGACTCTGCCTTACTAAAACATGTTTATCACAAGAAGGACTAATCGACAAAAAAGTGTGCGTGTATTTTTAATTTCAATATTCATTAGGAGCTTCAAAGATGAACGAGTCCTTCCTCTTAAAAACAGTTGAAAACAAAGATATGTAAAATGTAAATGTAACGTCACGACTTTTATCCCCGTTCGGGGGTAGTCTCCATCTCAAAGCCCACGTTGCACCAAATAGTCAGAACCCAACGTGGCAGGTGGTGAACCTTGCCGCCGTGTATACAGGAACTGACTATTACCTAACCCCGAGGGATAGGTAGGTTTCCTCACGAATTTTCCCTCACCGTCAGCGAACTGTATATGTATAAATAACTGTAACAAAGACATATCCCGGAAAATCATGCTCGTTGGTCGCCCTACCCGTTACAGAGTCCTCAACCCTTTCGCTGGCTCCACTATGTCCGGCGTGTCGGGTAATTGGCCCGCGAGACCGTAAATAAGGTCACGTAAATGCTATTGTAAAGGGTTATTTTCACGGCGCTAAGTGGGGACAATTTCATTTGAGTAAATGTGCGTCTGCAGTTGTCAGGGTGATAATGATATCGCGATCCTTTAATGTGTGTAACGTCCCTGACGGTGCTTTCATAGAGAAGGCAGATTTCCGGTTCCGACGTTACGAGAAACCCTGAAACCCTGAGCTGATTAATAAACCCAGTACGAAAGTAATATCTGTTTCGTTCTTGCTTCGAATTTTGAATTTTGAGACAGGGATGAGGCATTTTTGTTTTATTTTGTGCTTTGTCACATACACGTGTACACTTATGTGTCAGCATTATTTCGTATTTATCAAACACCTTGTTTAGGAAAATCATAATCATAGGTGACATTTCATAACTTTAGTAGATTTTTTGGATTTGGCGAGGCTGTGCAGTGTCAGAAACCAATAAGAGATAAATGAATGATGAGAATGAGAATGTGTGTGAGAGTTTCAATGTTCAGCAGTGGTCGTCTTTCGAATGAATGGCATGCAGGGTCTATTGTCTAGTTGAGTGGGTGTTTACATAATGTTATGCTATCATCTTCATCAAGGGTTGGTATTTACAGAATGTATCGTTATTCCAACAACGCAGCACACTGACGTCGTTTCGTCTCACTCACAAGGTATTCCTCCTGGAATCTTGAGCGCGACGGTACCCTCATAGTTTATTGTTTGCTAATAATTCAGATTTTGCTATCTTAGTAGATACATTTATAGGGTTAATGACCCTCGGCCTTAGTCGGGTAAAAATGTGCAAAATGTGATCATATCGAAAAGCTAAAGTCAATATTCTCAACGAGCTTAAGAAATATTAACCAGGACAACATAACTTGCATAGCATTGCATCGATAACAACAGCTCCACTCGTAGAAAGTTCCAGAAACTTATTTATTGAAACTGTACAAGTAATCAAGTAACAGATAATAAAATTGAGGGACAGACGACGAGACGGACTTATTTAGGTGAAGACGTTTCTCTTTTTCACCTTATATTTAATATTCTGCAAATTTCGGAACTTAGCTCTTTTAAAGCCCTTCTGCAGTGTCTCATAAACGGTCACTAAAGAGAAAGAGGCAGTTGACGTGTCTTACTTTTTTATACGCCTTCTCTTTCTTTTTGTACGTAACTTATCTAGTATTGAGAACTATTTGATCGACAATAGGCTCATGTAGACAATGATAGTACGATTGAAAATCAATTACCAGAACCTAACAAAGGATAGAGTAGGACGAAGGTGTTTGAACATGGTGTTATTACATTCTGGACATTCGATCTGCTCGTTTCAAACGCTGATTGCTCTTCTGTCTAGACCAGGTTATGCGAGTCAATATTTGTATGTACTCCTAATGACTAACCTTTTCTTTTAGCATTATTCTGAGTATTAGATAGCATTTGAGCAATTTGTTTGTGAGCGATGATATAAGTCCAGGATCTTCAAACCCTCTAGAATACTTGTGTGAGTGATATTGGAATATCGCCTAGATTGGTTTACTCGCACTTACCATCGCTTCATATAGCTTGATTCCCTAGTAATACTGCATATTATTCGGGAATTTGGAATATCCTTGATGCTTTAATCGGGACTGCGTACGTAAAACTTTTCTTCTCCCTTCGAAATTCTAAAGTAAACTTGCATCCGCCTATTAAATCGAAAATAATTCCATTCCGAATGGCAGCATTAATAATAGGAGCCCATGGGAAATTCGATCGAATGGCGTGCGGGACGGCTTGCCGCGGGACGCGAGCGCGCGCGCGACTCGACGCGAGAGGCGCGTCTCGAGGCGCCGAAGTAAATAAATAGGCGACATTAGACCGTGCTTCCGCCTCCCATTTGTACTGTTTACAAACGTTTGTCTGCTTTGTTCGCGGTAATTGAGCTCTGCTGTTTCATGATCTCCGTGTACCGACTAGCAATGAGACGGTGCACGGTGGATTTGTGTTTATTTAACCCCAGTACCAGGAGCGGATCTGTGCTTCCTAATGATCCTTTGTGTGCGATACACAAATAAATATAGTAGAAATATCCTTTCAATATTATTTAGTTTCTGTTGTTTGTATATGCAATGGGTTGACATAAATATAGTTATATTTATTTTGTCCAACACAAAAAGCTAAAAAGACATAAGTTATGTGTCTACTACACGTTGTTAATATTCTTCAAATATACACATAGAATAACACAGGCAGTTATGTAGATATCTACAGAGTGCTAAGAAACAAGCTTCGCGCTAGTTTGTGTGGTAATCATCCTCATGTAGTATGCATGAAGCTGAAAAAAGAGAACATTCGCTATCGTGTAAATCCGTAGCCAGTCCGCAGTGCGATTTTATATTCCGATTTAAATTACACGACCAAAGGAAAGAACTGTAGTACGAAATTGATTGCCGAGACGATTACGGCATACTGGCGCACAGTAAATAAGTACACGCTACGTAATAGTGGTTACCTAATCAGCATAGACAACCAGAATTAATGCCCTTGCTATGCTCAAAAGTAGGACTGTCTGAAGAATTTATGTCTTGATCCAGGAGTACATAAATGACGTAGGTTTATTTAACCTATGGATGACTGTAATATTTATAGGTGGCGCAGACAACAACTCTGGTGAAAATTAAGAAAATAATTTCTATTTTGATAACCTTTTGTGTAAACACTTGTCATAGATTAGAAGCGAACGAAAGGTCAGAGCAGTAGGTGTCAGTTGGAGATGAGAAAATGTGTGGAGGCGTTGTATTTGCCCAGTTGCTCTGAAGCAAAAACAACAGATGAAATACAGCTACGAGTAATCACCCGAATATTTAGTTTTTTTTTGGTAGATCATTTATTCCATCTTAGCGATAAACCTTGTTTGATTCTGGATGTAGGAATAAATATTTGTTATTTCCATCGTATTGAAGGTCAAAAATTGCTAATTCTGACATTTTATTAACTTTATTGATTTGCTGTGGTATCTGTAGGTGTCTGTAGGTGTCTTTCTGGCGATATCTTATCTATACATATAATAAGAATGTAAAATTGGTCGCGTCTGTACATTCGAAATATTTGGAAAAAAAATAGTGGGGGGGACTTAGATGGACCAGCAGAATTCATTTTTATCATTTTTAGAATTTTTGTCTGTGTGTATGTTTGTATGTTTGTATGTTTGCTCAGATTTTCGAAAGAGCACAACTTCGAATCCACCGGATGGATTTCAATAAAATTTGGCATGGATATGACTAATAGTCTAACTTAACATCTAAGATACATTTTTTTTCGAAAATGTTTAGGGTTGCCCCAGAAAATTCAAAAAACTGCTTAAAAATTCTAAATGTTTGAAAGAGCACAACTTTGAATCCACCGGATTAATTTCAATGAAATTTGGCATGGATATGACTAATAGTCTAACTTAACATCTAGCATATTTTTTTTTTCGGTAAAGTTTAGGGTTGCCACAAAACATTCAAAAACTACCTAAATATTCGAACACGCACAACTTCGAATCCAATGGATTGATTTCAATGAAATTTGGCATGGATATGACTAATAGTCCAACTTAACATCTAGGATATTTTTTTCTAAAATATTAGTTTGTAAATTTTTATGACCACACAGAAATTCTAGCCAAAAATAAGTTTTAGTTATTGAGATACGTCTATTTAGAGCGGAGCCCTACGGAGCCCTACGTTGTGTGTGATCCGACACTATTTGGAATAGATAATCTTAGTTTTAATAATAAATATTTTATTGCTGCGTTCTACAATCTTAAGTTTCGTTTTTCTTAACTAGATGTCGCTATACTTAAAATCAGACAATACCTGCCTTGCACCACATGTCAAAATTTAATATCTTCCTTGCTTCAAGAAATTTAGTTTTTTTATTCCTAATTACCCAACATTAAGCGGGTCTTTGTATCACGCGGAATCTTAGACGTTAACTCTGGAATTCATCTCCACAGTACTAATGCCGTAGGGAAGCTACCTACGGGGAGGTGGCTGGGTTGCGCTTCCGGCTCTCTCCCTCATCATACGAAACGAAGGTAAATTAGCTACTTGAATGCCGATCTCCACCTTACTGGTCAGACTCTACCACCTTACTGGTATAGACTGGTACAGATAGACAGCCACGGACAGATGAACTCAGACTGATGCAGACTGACGTAATACAGATTAGAAGATAGACAAAGTTATATTTAAGGGCTTCACCGACTGGACGCGGACGGAGTCGCGGGCACAGCTAGTTTAATAATATCTATCTATACATCTATACATATAATAAGAATGTAAAATTGGTCGCGTCTGTTCATTCGAAATATTTGGAAAAAAAATAGTGGGGGGGACTTAGATGGACCAGCAGAATTCATTTTTATCATTTTTAGAATTTTTGTCTGTGTGTATGTTTGTATGTTTGTATGTTTGCTCAGATTTTCGAAAGAGCACAACTTCGAATCCACCGGATGGATTTCAATGAAATTTGGCATGGATATGACTAATAGTCTAACTTAACATCTAGCATATATTTTTTTTCGGTAAAGTTTAGGGTTGCCACAAAACATTCAAAAACTACCTAAATATTCGAACACGCACAACTTCGAATCCAATGGATTGATTTCAATGAAATTTGGCATGGATATGACTAATAGTCCAACTTAACATCTAGGATATTTTTTTGTAAAATATTAGATTGTAAATTTTTATGACCACACAGAAATTCTAGCAAAAAATAAATTTAGTTATTGAAATACGTCTATTTAGAGCGGAGCCCTACGGAGCCCTACGTTGTGTGTGATCCGACACTATTTGGAATACATAATCTTAATCTATATATATAAAAATGAATCCCTATTTCATGTCATGATTTGACGCGAGAACGGCTGGACCAATTTAGATGATTTTTTTTTTAGATTATTCCGTGAAGTTCAAGGAAGGTTCATACATTAAAAAAAAATGGAAAAATTGCCCGGAAAGTGCTAAAAACCCATATTTTACGTATGATTCAAATTACTTTCAATAGATGGCGTAATGAACGCCGGTGTCAGATGGCGGATGGCGACTATAAATTCCTGCAGATTTATTTCATGGGCAATTCATCACAAGAAATAGATCTGCGTTGTGCACATAATAGTGCTGGGCAAAGGTCTCTCCCCATCTTCTTCCATCCATCGCGGCCTTAGGCTCTCTCATACCACCCGTCTAGATGAGCGTCGAGGTCACCGCGCCACTGTTTTTTGGGTCTACGGTTACACTCGGTGATTGCTTTGGCCTACCTTTCTGAGCTCATTAGGCTCAGGTGACCCGCCCAGGTCCGCTTAAGTGTAGCTGTTTTCGCTCCTACATCCGTGATAAGGGTCATGGAACGCAGCTGAGTGTTCCGCACCCTATCAGTGTTTTTTACACCCAAAATGCTGCTCCATTGCTCTTTGGCAAACCTTCAGTTTGGACTTCTGAGCCTCTGAACGGGCGGGATATACATGTCAATGTGTCAGTGGAAGGTTGGCCTTCATGAAGCGTCCCATGGACCAGTAGCTCTTCCAGGCATTTTCAATACGGCGACCAATTTAGCTATTTTTAGGGTTTCGTACCGAAAGGGTACCAACGGGACTCTATTACTAAGCCTATGCTGTCCATCCATCTGTCACCGACCTGTATCTCACGAACCGTAATAGGTAGAGTTGAAATTTTCACAGAACGTATATTTCTGTTAGCGCTACAACAACAAATAATAAAAATAAAATAAAATTTAAAAATAAAAGGGGGGGACTCTATTACTAAGCTTACACTGTCCTTCCGTCTGTCAGCGGGCTGTATCTCACGAACCGTAATAGGTAGTGAGTTGAAATTTTCACAGAAAGTGTATTTCTGTTGCCGCTACAACAAATAAATATTACTAAAAATAAAACAAAATTCAAAACAACATACAAGTAACTTGATATTTTTGACGTTTTTATTCTACGGTGGTACGGAACCCTTTATTTGTGACACGGGAAAGGAGTAGAACAGACGACGAACGGGGGAACCGGGGGGAGGGTTTAGTTCTTTTCCGGCTAATAAGTAAATACAACATTAATTCTGAGGCGGCACGAAGTTCGCCGGGACAGCTAGTTTTAATAATAATAATAAATATTTTATTGCTGCGTTCTACCATCTTAAGTTTCGTTTTTCTTAACTAGATGTCGCTATACTTAAAATCAGGCAATACCTGCCTTGCACCACATGTCAAAATTTAATATCTTCCTTGCTTCAAGAAATTTAGTTTTTTTATTCCTAATTACGTATAAAAAACATTAAGCGGGTCTTTGTATCACGCGGAATCTTAGACGTCAACTCTGGAATTCATCTCCACAGTACTAATGCCGTAGGGAAGCTACCTACCTAAGAAGTAAGTCTAGAGGACCTGCTGATTTTGAATTAAGTAGTAATAGAAACATAGACATTGAACTCTGAACTCCAACCCCTCAGGAATGATGCTGCTGGGTAACTGCCTGCTTAAACCATAAATCTGGAGGACCTGCTAACTTTGAATTAGCAATGTGGGTATCAAGTAGAAACTTCTCAGGCGAGGTCGCGTTTCCGATCCGGCGCTAGAATTTAAGGAAAACATGTAAAATTGCTACTTGTAAGTGCCCTCCTAGGCCTAAACATAATAAACGCTTTGACTATTGACTTAGACGATAAACTCCGGACTCTTAACTTTTTAAGCACGATGTTGCGAAGTGACTCTTACCTAAGCCGTGAGTCTGGAGCACTCACTCATTTTAAATAAGGAACATGGGTATCAAGTACAAACTTGGGGGGAGAAACTTGGACGGGGAGGTTACATACGAAACGAAGGTAAATTAGCTACTTGAATGCCGATCTCCACCTTACTGGTCAGACTCTACCACCTTACTGGTATAGACTGGTACAGATAGACAGCCACGGACGGACGAACTCAGACTGATGCAGACTGACGTAATACAGATTAGACGATAGACAAAATTATATTTAAGGGCTTCACCGACTGGACGCGGACGGAGTCGCGGGAATAAGTAAAATTTCGACGTTATCAATCCACCATCATGAATAAGTAAATGGAAAACTCATTAAACAATCTATAACCTTTTGCGAATTCTTAGACGGGCTTATCTAATCGGGACGGTGGCGTCGCGTCGCGTCTCTCCCTGAATCGGAATGGTAAATAATTTGGGGCGTTACTTGAAATCGAATTACTTGGAGATTTTGTAAATGGTGAAAATATTTGCAGCGAGTCTGCGGCAGACAGTCCGATTGTGTTCCTATTGGGTTTAGCCGTCTCTGGCGGGTGTCAGTAAGGATAGTGACCGAACCGGGGCACCAGGCTTGCATGAATAAATAAGAGCGTCCAGGGTACTTAACTTTTTGAGTTTTTACACGGTGCCGCCATAGTAGAAAAATGGATAGTAGGTTATCTTCATAGAAACGCACCGCGCGCGGCTTGTATGTGTGCGCCATGCGTATCTATGCGTCGCGCACGCACACTCAAACCAAAACTAAACCCGGTTATCAGTGCGAAACAATGCATGAGATCATTGAATGTGCGTGCGCGACGCATAGATACGCATGGCGCGCACATACAAGCCGCGCGCGGTGCGTTTCTATGAAGATAACCTACTATCCATCTTTCTACTATGGTGCCGCCGTGTCAACGGATTTTGTTTTATTTTTTTATTTAATTATCGAAAAAATCATGTCATGATGACGTTTAGTTATTTTAAGCGATCACTGATATAATAATCATGATTATATCGTATGGGCGGCAGCATTTAATTAAGTGTACAAGCAAATTTCCGCCACGAAAATTTATCCCGAAGAGAAAACCAATTTCATAAGTGTAATATTAACGTGCGTTATTACTCACTTACGTACATAAGGTACATGTGTGTGTACAGGGCTCGGTCCATATCCCGTGTTATGCTTGTTACCCAAATAAAAAGGCGAATAAATCACCGGTTGATTAATTCCTTACGTACGGTACACCCAAAATAAAATTTGGTCTGGCTACGTATTGTGTAAATGGTAGGGTCTATCGCGTGTAGAGAAATATAAAAAAACAATATAATATAAAATACGAAATGCTGAGCTAAGCGAAGGGTCCTATATTACTTCTACCTTTAGCTTCTTTAGCTGCAAACGACTCGTCCGGCAACAATTTAGAAGCCCTTAATGCAATCGTGTTCAAATCAAGTCCGTTTTAAGATGATAGACCGGCTTTACATACAGCTCTTTCCGCTTTGCTTAGTTCCTTTTCACTTTTATGGAGTGTTAGCCCAGGACCAAAGTTCGGGTTACTGTCAATAAATCGATATGATGAGCGAGCACATCCCTAGCGCCCGCGCCTCCCGCCCCTAATAAACTTCATAAGTTGTTGTCAAACTTTCCCAACGCATATACATAAGAGATCTCGTTTGTTATGCCACCCTGGTAAGAATTTATGAGTTTCAAAGTGAATTTATATCAAAAGATTTGTTAGTTCTCGCGTGAATAAATAAAATTGTTTGCAAATAAACTAATAATTTTCCTATTTTTTTACAGGTAATTGTTGCTACCCATTTCTTTACCTGACCCTGATGCGTGGTAACGTAACGTAAATTTTATTTTATTTAAGTACATTAAGGCTTCGCTAGACTCCTACCAATAAATACAGAATTCGTGTTAATTCCTCGCCGAATAGAAAATGCCAAGAAGGAAAGCGTGACCATTCTACTGTTCTCGAACATTCTCAGAATGACTGTAGTGATTTAAGTGTTTAACAATTAATTACAAAACCATTTTTTTAAACGCAGTGTATTTTATTAAGTTCTACATTTTAATATTGTTATACTATTCTGCAATGTTCTCACACCAGTTTCCGACTGGCTTTAATCAAATTTCCTATGTAACTGGCATACAAACCGCGAGCAACAAGAACTACGCGAGTTGATTGTATCCAAAATAAAACTACGGATCGCGTGTCCGCGCGGAACGTACGCAGCCGGCGCCGCGCCGTTCCGTTCCCGAATCGTGGGCACTAGAGTAATTGTCAATAGCCGTGTCATAATATGTTATTGCGTAGTTACTTGTGCTACTCCATTAAGCCAACTAGGAATACGGCTTCCCCAACCGCGTACCAGAGTTGCAAAAAAACAGGAAATTTATAATGAAAACTGATTAAAACGTGTTTTAAACATTGATTTAAATCAGAAGGAATAAATCACCGTGTTTAAAACTTGTTTTAAATGATTAAAACATGTTTAAACACGGTGTTTAAAACAAGGTGATTTTTTCGTAACAACCCTGCCGCGTACCACCCGCATACCGCCACCGCCTTTTTGTGCGGGTCACGTCACATTTGACAGGTTCCTAGTTGGCTTGGTGGAGTAGTAGTAGCTCTATATTTTTTAGATTCAAATTAGAGAATGTGACAAAATCGATATTTCTCACATTTTGTTTTGTCTAAAGCCTACAAGTTGCATGTCGGTCAAGGCGATACCAGCTTTTGTCACGTCCCACAGGTTACCAAACATTATATTTGTCGAGCAAATTGGAAAAAGCCCCGCGGTACCGTGGCGAGTGTTTACCAGCGGCCCTGGAGTGGGCTCCTCTTCACCGCGGCCAGGAGCGGCCCTCAGCACTGGCTGGAGTGACCACTTCTGTTGATTTGTATGGTTGCGGATACTGAACGTTGTGTGCTAGTTGTTTGATTAACGTTTTCTGGATATCGACGATCGAGATCTCTTATGTATCGCGAGTGTCGGAGGCCTGGAAAAGTTCTGAAAATTCACTTGAGATTAACGAAATCTTATATTGTTTCACTCACAGTAACGATCTATTTATTTTAGCCTTTTCTTACTTAATACTTAGACACGCAGCGGTGTAGTACACTATGTAATAGGATTTATGATCACTTGTTATAACCGAATTTGCTTCGAGCCAGTGCTTAGGAGTTGGCTGCGTGCCATTATAAAGGTGGCTTTCCACTGACGGCCAGCTGGGCGGAGTGGTGAGGAGCGAACTGTGAATTGCACTCCGCCTAGCTCCGCGTCAGTGGTAAAGCACCCTATGAGCTGCGTGATACTAACCATGCTTAATATGTAGTGCAGTTGGTGCCGATATATTTGGCACATTTGGTTAAGTACCTACTGAGAAATTAATTTGAATGCTATCACGCATGTGTCCCGAAAAAATTGCCAGAAGTGCACATGCTGCCAGTCGCTGCGCAACTCGTAATTTTCAACTAAAGATTAAAAAGATTTTTGTCTTTTCAATGCAGGTAATTAGATGGGAATTTAAAGCAAACAAAAATACACCATACACAACTAAAAGCTGTTTGTCTATTTCTCAGCGACAAAGTGCCATATTTATCGGCGCGCAGTGCTCCGCTAAGTGAAAAGGGACGAGATTGATGACATTTCTTATCTGCATGGAGTTTCCCTGCGTTTCTTCCTCAATCCACAAATATACTGTTTATCATACTTTAGACGCTCTTTTATTGTTTTTTAGGGTTCCGTATCCAAAGGGCCAAGGGAACCCTATTGCTAAGCCTCCGCTGTCCTTCTGTCTGTCTGTCCGTCTGTCAGTGGGCTGTATCTCGCCAGAATGTGTATTTCTGTTGCCGCTACAACAAAAATAAAATTAAATCAAAAATTAACATGGGGTCTCCATACAAGAAACTTGATATTTTTGCCTTTTTATTTTCTACGGTGGTACGAAACACTTTATGTGCGAGTCCGACACGCACTTGGCCGGTTTTTTTGTTACATTTCCCTGTTCGCTTGTTTTAAAAGCTCCACTACATTTATTACGAGAATTCTTGCCAATTTCGGGAACGCAACTTTTTACTCGGGAAACTGGTTTTTGCTGCAAGAACGTGAATCCTAAACTGTTATAAAAGAATTTAAACGTGGATAAATCGTTGTCCAATGCAAGGCGAACGTTAAAATCCGTTTTATTTATTGTTTATGATATTTCAGGCATTTTTATTTTCGTTCCGCGCGCAATACGATGCAAATAAAGTGGATTGTGAGTGGAATTGCATCGAGGGGTAATGATGTGGAAAAAAGCTTGTCAGGGAGCGGGGAGCGGGGCGGGCGGGGATTGTATTGTGATGGGATGACTTTGGAATATTTGGGTGACTTTAAAACTTTTCAAAGTTAAATCGGAATAAAATCATTGTACTATACCTACCTATAGAAAACGACAGCTAGTCGTATCGTAGGATCGAATTAACTTTAGTGAACACAATAATTATTAATTATTGTTACCTAAATTCAAAATGTTTTTCCAAGTTTCATTTGTGTTGTACTTATGTTTCCATAAATACTACGTAAAATTTAATAAGTTGTTCATTGAAGTATTCGGTACGAAATACAGAGAAGCTCTTTCTAATATTCTCACGAAATTAGGTCCCGAGAACAATGTTATTGTACATAAATTGAAAGCGCCGCAGTCGTGTCTTAGCAATTAAAATCGGATTGCAATATTACGGGACTTTTCAAATTAAACCTCCTACCCCAAAATTAAATGTGGCTCATTTCGAAACAGCCAATCGAAAATGAACTCAGCCGCTGTGAAAATTGAGCTCACTTTGTTCTCGTTATCGAGATCATTTTGGCGTTCGGTGGATATTAATAATTTTCACTCTTCGACGGAGAGTATTATAAGTCGGCGGAGTAATAACTGATGTATATTTCCAGTTAGCAAATATCAAATATTTCGGGTGTACGTATATCCTGCGGAGGTTAATTAAATATTAACGTTTTGACGCCGAGTAACCCAGAAGACTTGGTTATTTGCCCTCCCCTGGCACTCTAATAAATTGAAAGCCCTTCGTATGCGTTTATTATTTAATAAAATAATGTTTTGCTGCTTGCTGCATAACCCTGGGCTCTAAATGAGTTGCAAAGTAAACCTATATACTCCGTCAGTGCTCAACTTCGTGAATAAATTGTTTTTTTTTATTTTGTAAGCTATTTACATCTAACTCATTTAGCTATGCATGTTTTTATTCGAAATAGCCCCCCTAGCCAAGTGGCTCGCAAGCCAGTGGCTGGCAAGCCGCTCGGCTAGGGGCCTAGGTCTTTCATTTTAACCGAATAATTTCATGTGCAACTGAAATCCGTACAAAACCTACGAATATACAGAGAATTCAGTTAGTTAGCCGGATTGAGTAAAATTCTCACAAACGACTGAAAACCCAGTTCAGTTTTCATACGGCGATTGTCCAATTTGGCAAGTTTAAACCGGCCGGCTACCAGGGCGGCAGGAGTGCACTGCAAATTGAATCTTGGCGTTGGCTATTCGCTGTTTTGGCGGGTTGCCGGAGCCTCCATGCACCAGACCATCCGACCGAACAAACACGAAGCCTGGATACGGTAGATGATTGATTGATTTTCAATTATTCAAGGCTCTAGTTTCTCGCACTGGCTCTGACAGCTGTCAGTAAGCACGCATGATCCAACGTTCACCTCGTAACAGTTTAGATTTTGCTTTGTTCTACTGTGACTGCTGTATAATTTATCAGGCACTAGATGACACTGAAATAACACTTTTAGTGATAGCAGTTGTTAAGGAAAATATTTAATACTAGCTGGTGCCCGCCGCTTCGTCTGCGTAGAATTTGTACTTCGAGTAGTCTAATTTTTCTCTAAGCGTTCATCCAACTCCATACTAATTCAATAGATGTGTCCATATGGCGCGCATGCCTCACCCGAGCACTCATATTATGACATTACGTCTATGCGTTCCGACGTCAAAAGAGAGTGCTCGCGCGAGGCATGCGCCTGATGAAGACGCCGCCAATGAATAAAAATACTTACAAACATTCATGCCCTATTTCATCCACTTCAAGTTTTATCTTCGCACCAAAAGTGGACTATGTCTTGCTCCAAGGTCCTATCTATCTCTATACCAAGTCATCAAAATTGGTTTAGTCGTTAAAACATAACAGACAGATAGACAGAGTAACTTTCGCATTTATAATATTAAGTAAAGATTTTGCTGTTCTGATTATCTTCAAAACTCGATGCGTCAGATGAAGTATAATATATCAATTCAATGCTTCAATGCTTGGTACAGATAGACTATAGATTATTGATCTTTGCAAACAAATTCTCGCAAAAATCAGTCATGGTGTCTAGATGTCTTGTAATTGAGAACCGGTTTCACTGTGCTGGATAGCTCCGACTAACACCGAATTTCATTGCCCTTATGAGGTTAGATTGTCCTTACATTTGAACTGTCTAAGAAGGTTGGTCCTTTTAGTCCTAGTAGTGATCCCTGATCAATATCTGAACCAGGTTTTAAAGGAACATTACATAGACGAAAAGTACTTGTTATCCTACTGTCTACTATACATAATATTAAACACACACACATACGTCACGACTATTATCCCCATTCGGGGGTAGTCAGAGGCTTGAGTGGCCATACACCACCACATTGTGCAGTTATTAACCAACTCAAAGCCCACGTGTCACCAGATAGTCAGGAACCAACGTGACAGGTGGTGAACCTTGTCGCCGTGTATACAGGAACTGACTATTACCTAATCCCGAGGGATAGGTAGGTTTCCTCACGATGTTTTCCCTCACCGTCAGCGAACTGTAAATTATGCACATAGATGAAAATTCATCCATTGGTGCATGCCCCACCGGGGATCGAACCTGGGACCTTCTGATTGCTAGCCCAACCTATTCACCCCTAGGCTACAGTCGCTTTATACCTAATATTATAAATGTGAAAGTGTGTGTGTGAATGTTTATTACCATGTATATTCATAACTACTAAACTGATTTTAATGAAATTTTAAACGTAGATAGTGTAGGCTCTGGAATAAGACATAGGCTAATCTTAAATATCAATTTCCACGCGGGTGAAGCCGCGTCGCACAGCTAGTATTTACATAAATACCGCGAACTGATTTAAGTGCCAAGTTTTCATTATCGACTCGTAGACGTCGCTCACGTCCCATACCATATTGCGAAACTTTCCTTAATTGACATTTGCGACGGTAACAGTCGCCTCTCCACACGTCGCCTCTCCGCACTCGTTATGACGCCCTAATTATCTTCTGTATGTGACACGTATTTAGTAGTAAACAATTGCACTACGGACATAATTAGGTAATTATTAGTGTAAGTTATCTGCTAGGAGCTGAGAGGGAAAGAAGTATGAACTTGCTAACCGTAGACAAGACTGTAGACTCCTCCTATCATTTCTTTTGATTAATTTCGTGCGGGTTCCAAGACAACTTAGCTTTTCCCCAGGACTCGTCGAGGGTCAAACCTTGGCGTCATCGTTGGACACCATTGTCGATCCTGGCTTACAGGAGTAACAGTGGTGGGAATGTGTGGCGGATTTAGTCCCATTAAAAAAAAAACTGTAGACAAATTCATGTATGTAGCTATTTCTATCGAAATTCTGACAGTCAAATAATAAAAATTGCTTACGCAAATCGCTTGTGGATGCTCCTTTCAAGTTGGAATTGGCTGACATGTTGATAACTAACGAGAGAATGAATTGACAAAAGTTGCGAATGCCTCCCCGCGTGCCTCCCGTGCGGGTAGTGATGGGATGTTCTCGAGAACATTCTCACCCTCGGAAACTTACTCGTGAGATTTTTTTATTTTGGGTGATGTTATCCTAACTTTCAATCTTAAATACAATTAAAACCACCATACTTGCATGTTTAATGAGGTTTATGCCAAGTTTAACATGCTCCAGAAGATAAATTCTCGAAAATTCTCACGAGTAAGTTTCCGTAAGTTTCCGAGGGTGAGAATGTTCGCGAGAACATCCCATCACTACGTGCGGGCTTGTCGCCTCGTGATTGAGCAGCTGCGGCGGGCTGCGGGCCACTTCGTCTTAATTCTGTTTTTATGCGCGAGGCGCCGGCGAGCTGTCTGCCATTACGTTTGTTTATTTATGTCGACTCGCTTCATTGGCTGTTTATCTGAGTATTTTAAAGGTGACGTCATTCGTAGGATGCAATAAATCCTTATCGATTTCGTTCCAGCGGTAGAATTTAAGGGAAAATAAAAAAAAACAAACCGACTTCAAAAAAACCTGGATCACTAAAAAGCCTGAAATAATATTTCTATTACCACCTCTGCCTACCCCTTCGGGAAAACCAGACGTGATGGTGTGTTATCGAGTATTTGGGGTCGGTGCCAATCTATCTTCTTACTTTTATAGTAGGTAGACTTGGCATACCAAGATTGGCACCGACTCCAAATACTCGATAACACACCATCACGTCTGGTTTTCCCGAAGGGGTAGGCAGAGGTGGTAATAGAAATATTATTTCAGGCTTTTTAGTGATCCAGGTTTTTTTGAAGTCGGTTTGTTTTTTTTTATAAAAATAATTTTATTTCACGATTTTTAGTGGCGCCATACCAATGAACATTTTGGCATATTGAACCGTATGAAGTAAGCCCAACAAAAGGTAACTGCTGTAAATCTTTGAGAAATTCCCTCGACTTTCTATGGTCTCCATCATTAGACCTGTAATGGCACTTATAACCCATATGGGTGTAAAGTTCTCTCCAATACAAATTAATCAAGCCCAAACACCAAGTAATTGCTGTAAATCGTTGAGGAGTTCTCTCGACTGTCTTTTGACTCCATCATCAGATCCTTAATAACAGTCACAACCCATCTAGGTGTAAAGTTCTCATCAATACTAATTAATCAAGCCCAAACACAAGGTAGCTTCTGTAAAACGTTGAGGAGTTCCCTTGACTGTCCCTCGTCTTCATCATCAGTCCCCTAATGACAGTCACAACCCATCTAGGTGTAAAGTTCTCATCAATACAAATTAATCAAGCCCAAACACAAGGTAGCTACTGTAAAACGTTGAGGAGTTCCCTTGACTGTCCTTCGTCTTCATCATCAGACCCTAATGACAGTCACAACCCATCTAGGTGTAAAGCTCTCATCAATACAAATTAATCAAGCCAAAAACAAGGTAGCTACTGTAAAACGTTGAGGAGTTCCCTGGACTGTTCTTCGTCTTCATCATCAGACCCCTAATGACAGTCACAACCCATCTAGGTGTAAAGTTCTCATCAATACTAATTAATCAAGCCCAAACACAAGGTAGCTTCTGTAAAACGTTGAGGAGTTCCCTTGACTGTCCCTCGTCTTCATCATCAGTCCCCTAATGACAGTCACAACCCATCTAGGTGTAAAGTTCTCATCAATACAAATTAATCAAGCCCAAACACAAGGTAGCTACTGTAAAACGTTGAGGAGTTCCCTTGACTGTCCTTCGTCTTCATCATCAGATCCTAATGACAGTCACAACCCATCTAGGTGTAAAGCTCTCATCAATACAAATTAATCAAGCCAAAAACAAGGTAGCTACTGTAAAACGTTGAGGAGTTCCCTGGACTGTTCTTCGTCTTCATCATCAGACCCCTAATGACAGTCACAACCCATCTAGGTGTAAAGTTCTCATCAATACAAATTAATCAAGCCCAAACACCAGGTAATTGTTGTAAATCGTTGAGGAGTTCCCTCGACTGTCTTTCGGCTCCATCATCAGATCGACTCCAGACCTTCATAAAATAGTAGTGCTTTAAAATACTTAATGGAAAAAATTACAAACGCACTAGTCGCTCCTACGATTTTCGAAGGTTCCCCTCGATTTCTCTGGGATGCCATCATCAGATCCTGGTTTCCTTATCATGGTACCACCGCTGGGATATCTCCTTTCCAACAAAAAAATAATCATCAAAATCGGTTCATAAACGACGAAGTTATCCGCGAACACACATAAAAAAAATAAAATATATATACGGTCGAATTGAGAAACCTCCTCCTTTTTGAAGTCGGTTTAAAAAGTAAAATGACAATTTGTAAGTGCCCCCGTAGGCCTAAACAAAATAAACGCTTTGACTTTGACTAGTTTTTTTGTGGTATATGTCACTATTTTCAACTATAAATAATTGTTTTTGGATTGGACATAGTTTCTTGTCTATACTCCGTTTTAGACAATACTTACAATTTGCAAACATTCATTCTTCTTATCGTATGGTTAGTGGCCAACCTGGTGTCAGAGTTGTTCAACCTGGTCTTTGACTGCTTTTAACCATATTTTACGTCCTTACGGGACCATCTTTTTACATGCTTTCCGAAGCACGGAGACGCTGTACTGTGTCTTTTGTGCTGTGCCAAATAAATGTTTTCTTTCTTTCTTTCTCAGTTCGAAATGCCACCAAATGGTCACACATCTCTCACTGACCTTGCCAAGCGTTGCTTAACTTCCGATTATTTACCGATCAGTGATTGCAGCTGGCTACAAGCGTCTCGACAACATTCAATATGTGAATAATATGGACTAGTGAAAAATTGACAGGCAAATTCAATATTTTACTGGAATACGCGACATGCAAACATTGCCAACCGCTTGGCTTATCCATGACATGACACTAATTGCTCTTGGCGCTGCTCGCTGCGGCATAAATCTGACCTAAATCAACCGGCACCGATGCACCCATAGACGGGATGATTCGGGAATTATACGTAGCAGTTGCATTTGATTTCTGGAAATTAATTTCGGTTGCTAGAACTAGTAATCCTTGGTCCGGTAGCGATTGATCCGAAATCCAATCATTGAAGTCTGATTTGACCGTAATACACTTGCCGAGAATGAACGATAAAGGCCGATAACGAGAACTAGAAACGATTAATTCATTACCGAATGATATTGCGAGAGATACCGTTCCCGAAACTCTTGACGAGAATTCCTATCTTAAGTGTATAGATGGGGAGCCGTAGAAGGGGTTTCTGGATTTGCACGAGCGCGTCAGATTAAGATAAGGGAGATAGCTTACATATTGATAAGAACCTCAAAAAATTATGAGCCCTTAATATTGGGGGGTTTGCTCAGGGGAAACAAAAAAAAATAGACCATCTTAAAATACTCGAACTCGTCAGATTAAGATAAGGGGGGTTCATTACTAGCTAAGAAGTGTCAAAAGTGTAATTTTTTTCACCCCCTCAGATTTTTTTTTTTAAATATAGGACTGCGGTGGCAAAAAAACGTACGGCCCGCCTGATTTTAAGCAGTTACCGTAGCCTATAGATGCTTACAAATTCTGACGCGCTCGAGTAATTTTTTTTTTTTCAATTTATCATGTTGGAGCATGAAAAGTATCAATATCTGACACGCTTGAGTATTTTTATGTCATTGCTTTTTATAAAAAATAAATTTAAAAAAAACTTGTATACGCTTCCCCCACCGCTGAAAGTAGAAACATCTAGAACAATGTATTCTTCCTATCATCTCATCTACCGAATCTACTAGGTTTGGACGACGCTCGTGCAAATCCACGAATTGCACGCTCGCCTCCCCATCTAGTAGTGGTGCCTTTTTAAATAAAAACGCCGGTGAAAATATCTTTAATCTGAATTGTTTATCTCAGCTGGGTAGCGTTCGGGAAGTTACACAATGTTTTCTCGTCAAAACTACCTCAGTGCTTAAAGACAAAAGTCTTCAACCAATGTGTGTTACCAGTGATGACCAATGTGCGTTACCAGTGATGACTTATGGCACTGAAACGTGGTCACTGACTGTGGGCTTTATTAGAAGGCTCAAGGTCACTCAGAGAGCTATGGAGAGGGCTATGCTCGGAGTTTCCCCACGAGATCGAATCAGAAAAGAGGAGATACGTAGACAAACCAAGGTCACCGATATAGCCCTGCGAATTAGTAGGCTGAAGTGACAGTGGGCGGGGCACATAGCCCGAAGAACTGATGGCCGATGGGGCAGAAAGTTTCTTGAGTGGTGACCACGTACCGGAATACGCAAAGTGGGTAGGCCCCCCACAAGGTGGACTGACGACCTAGTGAAGGTCGCGGGAAACCGCTGGATGCAAGTGACACAGAACCGGTCGTTGTGGAAAACCTTGGGGGAGGCCTATGTCGAACAGTGGACTTGTTTTGGCTGAAATGATGATGATGAATTGATTATAAGGTGTCAAAAACGTGATGGGTGTTCTAAACTGCCTTAATATTTTAACGATTACTACCAGGAGATCATAAAAAGAATGCACCTCCATGTCACTCGAGTAGGCGCCGTCAACGGTCAGCGAGCGTGCATTAAGCCCCATCTATCAAGTGAAATGACGCCGGCCGTCTGCGAACTTGTTTGGACGGCCGTTTGAGCCTTTTAAGTGGGAGGGTGCAGCTCACTGAAGATCGGGGATAGAACGTCACGTTGGGGATTTATTTGCGGAGCTGTATTTTTGACTCATGATGACGTGTTTTCGTAATTTTCTAATCTATAAAAAGGTTTTAAAAAGCAAATCTGACAACCTCCTTCGTAAAAGCCGTGTTGTAATCTCCCGGGAACTTCTACCCACGGGGTGTTGATAAATTGATTCATGTTTATGATATTGAACTCTCGTTATCCCTAAGTTTCCCTGGAGGGTGCAGTTTTGCGTGCGCTCGGGACCTCGTCAAGATGGAACTTTTTAATATTAAATCTGGTTTTCTATCAGTTTTATTGAAAATATTTCACGTAAAGACATATCTTTACGCTATCTGTATAGCTTTCAATATGCTAGGTATCGCAAACAAAATAGTGTCCGTAAAATACAAATGTTGCTTTATAAATAACCTTCACTGTATGTACTGTACCAGCAGTACAGCAGTACAGTTTTTTCTATTCAAGGTATCACATTATATCATAACCGCAAGGTATTCCCGGTTTATTTGGCCAGTTTTATGTCGGGTGACGAGGGTTTTTTGATGAGGGACGGCATTATGTTGTGCGTAATTTAAGCTCACGAAACCTGCCACAGCGTTCTAATCTCCCAGTATCTGATCAGGTGAGTATAATGGCGGAATGAAAACAATTATTTTCCTTTTGTGAAATTCTAATATACGCGTTATGAGTTGCTCTGAGATTTTGTTGTGGAAATGTAAATAATGTAAAGTACCGCTTTACCTATGTACTTTAAAAGGACCATTTTACACTATGTTATAGGAACAGCATGCTACGCAGCACAGCATGTTTTTCCAGCATGTTAATTTAAATGTATATCGTCATGTCGCAACAGGCGCTCCGATCCACTTTGGCGTTCAATTAATGTAATAAATTGAATCACTCTGAAAAGTTGCGAGGCCCTTTTAAATTTTTTAACTGTAAAAATTTCTCGCTGCAAACAACCTGAAGTTCTATTGATTGGGTTAATGCCTTGACATAATTTCAAATAGTATCTGACGGATGAATGTTTTACTGAAGAAACCGAATCTTTAGTGACTATCAGTAATTTCACAAGTCAGGTCACAAGTTTTTTGGGGATGGATGGATGGATGGGAATAATGACCAAACTCGAAGTCAAATCGATTATTCTGTGTGTGCCTAAAGGAGTTAACGGGAGCCCTTAGAAACAGGCACTTCATATTTTTACTTAACTATACAACTTGATTGGAACTTGACCTCCACTAAGAAGATGCGGCAAGAAACTCGGTAGGTATTATTTAATTACCCATTGCTACCACCGTACCTGTAGGTACCAAATCATCATCATCTGCCTTACCTATTCCCATTATCTGTGGTCTGCGCAGTATTTCTTATTCTTCCATTCATCGCGCTTTGCTGTCATACTTACATCCACTCCAACCTCATTCATATCACTCTTTATACAATCCATCCATCTCTTACCTCTACCTCATCTCTTTTCTTTTTACCTCTAGGTACCAAATGTCACCGAAAAAATTAATAAAACAGAAAAGATTGAATGTATTATACCTACGTCTGTTGAATAGTGTTCACCGCTTGACCGCTGATTTATGGAGTCCGGACCATAAATTCGTACTTTCCGGCAGCTCGGGCGAGCGGCCACCGCGGCCGTCCCGTCCCGCCGCTGCCCACTAATCACGCCGCACCGAGCATTAACTTTCAATCAATTCTTCCAATAGACTCGCTCCGATAAGTCCGGGGGACATTCACTCATCTTCAGTGATGTGTGGTATGGACTGAGATATGTCCGCGCATGGTATCCGTCCGGTGCGGATTAGGATCCTATTTGAGAGAATACTTCATTTGTCGAATAAGGTTTTGTTTCCCATGTATCATATAATATTAATGTATTGTATTATAATATATGCTTGCCGTATACAATCTGCGGATTTCACAGTGCTTTTGGCCACTACTGGCGTGATGGTGTATTATTAACTCCAGTCTTTATTGGCTTCAATTTGTTTTTAAAGATAAAGAACTTGGATCGAGGATTTTGCTATCCTAATAAGTAGTTTGCGGGCAAACAAAGTCCATGAATCTGTCCAGTTATTGTGAATCCAAGCTCTTTAGATCTCCCTGCCCTACCTGGTCTTAACATCCTATATGACAATTTATCAGGATGTAAGCTAGGCGTGGATTAACCGCCGCTCCGTCGCACAATAGGTCGCACCGGACGGACATACGTATTGAACATGCATACTTCTCATTATATACAGGCTGGAATTTCCTAACGCCACCTGGAGGGAAAGTACTCTAAATACTGGAGATAGGAAATTTTACTCGAAGGAAAGATTCCTTTATTTTTAAAAAGAAACAAGTCTGCATTCATGTATTTTCGAAAACTCGCTTGCCACACTTGGTAATTGAAACCGGCTAAAATCCGAAAAAATAACAGCCTGTACTATTAAGGCATTAATCGATAGGGTCAATTGTAAGGCTCAAATCTCTCTAACAAACATGGAAAATTAAATGAAATTCAAGAATTCAACGATTTTTGTTTATCCAACAAAATGGAGCTCGTTTCGAGCAACTAATTAGTCATTTAATTTACCATGTTTGTTAGAGAGATTTGATCTTTACAATTGACCCTATCGATTGGTGCCATAATAGTACAGGTGTAATTTTTTCGGATTTTGGCCGGTACGATTTCAGAGTGTGGCAAGCAAGCGAGTTTTCGAAAATCTTTGTTGCAGATTTGTTTATTTAAAAAATAAAGGAATGTTTATTTTAAGTACAATTTGCTATCTCCAGTATTTAGAGTACTTTCCCTCCCGGTGGCGTTAGAAAATTCCACCCTGTATATTGTTAGAATCAAACGAAGCACCAAAATTCGCCTATCTAGTTCAATGCACGGTTCGTTTCGGGTATCGTGTTCTGGATTGTAGAACCCATTCATCAATAGTGCGAGCGGCGTGTCGGGATTAGAGTGGTAGCTCGGCTTGCTGGCCGAGCTACACGGCACACGTGATGGAATTAGCTGCTAATTTCGTAGAGCGTTGTAAACCCATCAGTCCGGATCTGTCTGAATAGGGATGTGATGGGCTAGATAACACGACACTAGTGAAGCATTAATTGGCGTGTCATTAGCGGCAATGCTGTTAACAAATTGTGCCTTAACTATTTTGATACAATTATATTGCTGTCTTGAGCTTTTTGCGACTTTGAAAAGGTTGGTATGGTTGGAAATGATTTTAACCAAATTGGTAACAGACTAAAGAAAGAATATACTATTCGTATAATATCCGAGAGTGATAATCCGAAACAATATCATTGTTCCAGCGGATGTGAGTAATATCCATTTGTGGTTACGCAATACATGAGAATAGTTATTCAAGTTTGAGAAAGGGAATGTAGCAGAATCGATACTGTTAGCAACCTCCTCTCAAATAACAAAGCCGGGTTGGTATGTAATATGGACAAAAGACTAGTATGTAACGAGAAATTCATAATGCTTTTGGAATCACCCATGACTAGCTTTAGGACCAATCGTATTCCCCTGACACTGCATAATCTCTCAACTAAGGACGGAGCTATCAAATACAGTATTTCTCGCTCTCAATTGGAAATCAGATTGGGTCCTGTAGAGGGGTTTTGCTTAGTTGCACCAGGGTTGCATAACCGCTCGTTAGTATTCTCGTCAAGTGATATTGGATTGTCGCTTCCACCGCCTAAGCATAAACTAATACCCACTGCAACACTGCCTCATGTACCTCGATACCGTAGTAGTACCTAGCGTTTGAAAGCTGACACGTCCCTTCAAGGTCTCGTAAGATTGTGTTTATTTTCATATTCAAAACGCAAGCTGAACACTTTTTGAAAGAGTACAATAATATTTTAAGTGACTATCAATCAGCGTGGAATTCTACTCGAATTATTGCTTATTCATCTGTGAGCATGTCGTAATTCTATTGTATGTTTGTAGTAGGTCCTTTCTGTATAATATTGTAGGTACCTACTTAATATTCCGCGAGCTAACCCTACCGAAATAACTTATTTCATTATTATAAATCAATCTTCTGGTTATTTACAAAGGATACCCTCGATCATTGTGATGAATATTTAAACGTCTTAACTGAATTAATGTACCAGGAGGAAAGATCCGGGTCAGAGGTTCAAAGGAGCTTGCATTCATTAAGTAATAAAATAAGCAAAGGCCTTATCAAGTGCGCTGTAATCTTCTTCTTTGAATACATTCCTAACATTGGTTGTGCAATAACTCAAACTAAAATTATTCCGTGAATACCCCTCGGTTCGTTTGTCTGCATTACTTTAGGATATCCTTCCGAATATGACGTAAGAGAATAAGTTTCTAAAATGTGTTTTACGGTCGCTTGTCGGTAGCGTCTACATAAAATAATATTGTAAATCACAGCGTATATTTATAGCAGTACATGGTAAAAGTAGTTATTATTTAAAATCAACAACTAGAGAAGTCAATTTGGAATTGACCTGTCTAGTTGACCCAAGGAACAATTTGCCATACTTTATTCGAACATGTCCTCCATTGTAGAGCTACTTCTCATATTTGTCTGTACGCCTAGTCACCAAACGAGATGATACAATATAAGATTGATATAATAAACAGTAAACACGAGGGTATGTCAGCTAACAAAGAATATTGATAAAGCAAAAATCTGACAGTATTATTTCATCGCTGAAGCGACCACGTTAGCGTTCAGATTTTTCCTTACTAGCACAATGTTTTTTTGGCTAGATTTTATCGAAATATCGTGTCACTGTTATTCTTATTCATGAAATCTGTCATACGAGCGGGATAGATAGGTATGGTTGTGATATGTTTATACTAACGCTAGATAAAATACACGAGCTTGACATGGTTTTTGCTAGTAAAAGCGAAATGTCAAGTTTTAAACAAAACAGTTCTAGAGAATAAATGCACCTACCGATAAAAGTGGTTCACGATTTTATTAATGCTTTATAATACCAGTAAAAACAATATATTCGAAACGTCTAGACAGTGCAACGTTAAGTCTGAGATTAAGTGAAGTCGTCTCAGGCACGGAGCATCACAGACTAAGCGGCCAAGTGAAGAGTCTCTCCGGACGAGAGGCGAGGCCTAATTGGCCCGGGCGCTCGATGCTAACCCTCCACGCAAGGGGCCCGTGGCGCGGCTCTCATATTTGATACACTTTATATTCACTGAAGTCATGTGATATAATATTGGAAATTTTATTACAGGAATTTATTATTGGAACAAGGAAATCGATGCTAACTAACCACACGACAAATTAGGACAAAGTTACAAGAGGAAAAGAGTTATCGTGCAGCTCTCCCAGGTTATGTAATTACGCTCTCGGGTAACTAGGAGTGCATGAATGGAAGGAGTATGTGAAAGCATAAGAGGATGTATTGTTGTATGATGAAAAGCTCTTCTAGAATGTACTTTGACGATAGTTTGAAACCTATGCACTCTCATGAACGTTGTATAAGATAAAATGAGGTCTGGATTTATGTTTAAGCAACTTTTTAGGTTGCAGCATCAAAAAGCTTCCGCCTACAAAGAAGCTACTTAACCTTTGAGGCATACATTATACCAGGCAATCAGCACGACCGCACAAGTGAACTCCCCGGATAACCTCCATAAGCTCAACGTCGAACAAATCCTAGTCATTTAGATTATGCGTATTGTTATGGGGGCCGCGTAGCGTTGATATGGGCGCCCTTATTTGTACTTTACCGCTTAGTTAATTTTGCACGGAATTAAACCCTATGCGGTAGACATAAAAGCGGTTTTATGACTCCACAGATGTGTGGGTTTCCTTTTCTAAGATGTCCATTGGATATTTCCGCATGAATGTTTCATTACCAGGTGCTTTCTGACCTTACCTGAGTACGTTTTATGACTGTTGCCTCGCAACGAGTGTAGGTTCCTCTTAAACCGCTTACGAATTTATGAAGAACATTTTCTATAAATGTATCTTCAGGCTTAAATTACTTTATGGAGATAATTTGTTCCACGTTTGCGGAGTGCGTTTTTCAAGCACCCATATATTATACTAAGATTCCATAAATTACAAAGGGTATGTCTGTCACAGAGTCCCTCTAGAGTAGCGGTTACCAAACGACTCTGTCCTCTTTTATGTAAGTCTAGTCCATTTACTGGAAATCATCCGCTACTTCAAACTTTTGCAGTGTAAAGTTAATTTATGATGCCCGCATTGTTCACTCGACTGAACTAGCAGTGTTTAAATTATAAAACGGATTGCTGAATTACAGTAGCAGAACTCTACGATGGCCGGTTTGATATGTGGTGGGGGGGGGGGGGGAAATGAACCGTTTAAAAAAATAAGAATATCATAAAATGAATGCGAAAATGAATTTTATTCCGTTATAATAATGTTCATCCTTTCCCCCTCCCACATGTCAAACCGGCTTTATAGCGTAGTTATATTGTAAATAGGATATTTTGATCTGCGTCTCAAAGCAAAGCGGCGTTTTATAAGTTGCGTCTGACTACAAGTCTGCAGCACTGTAGCCACAAAACGGATAAACCGATTTTAACACAGTTTTATTGTCGGCTTACACGGAAGTCGCAACAGGGATTTTCAAATCCTATGTAAATTAATAGGTATAAAAGCGATGTTTATATTATTTTTAGCCCCACATCGGCTCATTTGTACTATGTAAAGGTACCTTCTTTGTCTGTTTGTCCATCGGTACAAAAGGAAGATTTTTAATGAAGCCATTTCTTCTCTGGAGGGAGGAACGCCGCTCGTTTCCCGCCAGTAATTGCTTAGTTACGTTTTTTGGCTGTTTGTATTTCGAAACGTCTCGCTTTAATTGTACTTTGTATAGGATATGAAAGAACAGCGTAGGTAAGTACTTATTTAACAGTCAGTTACAACAAATACGAAAATATTTCTTTCCATCTCATGGTATTCTATTCATTTATTACCGCGTGCCGCACAAACAGGTAATGCACATTTCCTTAACTCTAGTTTCTGTAATCTATACACTATTGACTCATGATTTCCTAGTACGAGCACGTCATGCGGTCGAAGATGGGATGAACGTAAGGAAAAACACCTTAAATGTATTATTGTGGCTACGCCAGTCGACAGCCAAGAAGGAAAAAAAATACAATTTACCAAAGCTTTTCTCATCACATTCTTTTGGTTGACATTCGTTTGAAATCAGAAAAACCTGGTGTTTTCCCGCTAAACGCGTGCCATCGCAATTCAAGCGAATAAGCCGTGGGTGGGAATAACGAATATACGCGAACAAAATGTTGGTGTCGTGTCCACACTGTGGGATATTTCTACCTGTTACAAGAAATAAACATTAATTGTAAGAAGAAAATACAACTTTATTTTCTATCTGTAACTCATGATAATTGATGGCTTCTAATCGTATAGTGGGAGGAGGGAGATACTATTTAGGTTTCAGACGGCAGGCCAACCGTATCAGGGTGTACCAATACAATATCAGTGGGTAGGTATAAAACAGGGTAAAAGCCGAATATTAAAAAAAAAAATTCACGTCACGACTTTTATCCCCATTCGGGGGTAGTCAGAGGCTTGAGTGACCATACATCACCACATTGTGTAGGTATTAAGCCAACTCAAAGCCCACGTTTCACCAGATAGTCAGAACCTAACGTGACAGGTGGTGAACTTTGTCGCCGAATATAATGCAATTGGAATAAAGAAATTGTACTAATTAATACAATGGTTTGGCTTACTCTACGTACTCGCCGTGGAGGTACTGCGTGGTTAATGTACGTCCCATTTTTGGTTGTTAAATATTTTTCCATCCCGTTCACCGCAGTAGGTATGAAATTCACTCGGCGCGTGTGATATTAAAAAGCGAATTTATAAAGCAAAGGCTTGTACAATGCTCGCTTCGTTGTTGTTTTTTTACTTCCTCCCGTGAACCGAAACGCTTCCGGTGGCTCTAATTTTGAATTAAACAGATGATACAATACGTGTCAAAATTACGAAACAAAATATTCAGCTACACGTAAAGTGAAAACAAAAAAGTTTCCTATGAGTCGTAGTGTAGAGTAATATAATTACAATGTTTTACTCGTACATTCACAATACGGAGACAAAAATAATAAGACTACAAAGTCACACGTAATTTTCTAGAAATGTCACATTCTGACGATAATATAATATTCTCGCGTTCTGATAATGTCATGAAGTAAATCGCATTCGTATTTTGAAATTCCTAAAATGTCTTTATTCCCACCTCTTTTTGAATTAATTCTATATGCCGAGTGTTAAAGCAGATTCGTACAGATACGTAGTTCGTAGAATCTGTCCTAGATGTGTGTCGACCGCGCCGAGCACAAAGGGAACGGAGACGGATGGGACTCAATGTAATTATGCATAAGGACACACGTCCCGGGAACGTCCGATGCGAGATTAATGGACCACTCTTAAATGTACCACTGTATGTACAAGTATGCTCCGCAATTTTTTGGTCGCCTAGTAGTCTGATAGATAGTAGTTTCATTCATCGCAGGAAAAATTAATGTAATTCAACGATAAATCGTGAATAAACAAATATTAAGACACGTTTTGTAATTAATATCCTAGCCGAGTGGACACAGCGTTGGTACAACTAAGTAGGTCGGAGGTTCGCGCCCGGCCACGAGATGTCTTTTGTGAAATTTGTATTATTTGTTTCTTCAAATTACTGGTAATCCGTAAAGTTTAAAATAATATATTTAAATTCAAAAATAATAATATATTAACTTAAAAAAAAAAGTTAACATAGGATCGAACCTACGCCCCATAGGTCGAGCACTTACCCAGATCCATCGTGACCTGACGGCTACGAATCTGACGAATTTTTCGATCAGAACACGTGACCCTGACGCGAATTTAACCGTTTTTCCTCATTCCAAGAAAAGTGCACAACGCCGCTAAAGAAGTTTTCACTTCAAAAATACGTATATTCGCTAAATAAATAAGTATTCAATGTTTCCGTTTTATAAAAGCACAAACAATATTTTCGTTCTATAAACTGAGTCAAATATGACGGGTATATTACGAGGTACATGGTATCCGAATATTGTGCTCAGATATTTGCCGAACTACAAACGTCCTAACCTTACGGCTCTTGAATACGAGACGAAATGTATTCCGTACTGAGAGCTATCATAAACTTGTGGGTTTCGCTTTGTTATATCGGCATCCATACATGATTTCGAGAATTCAAATGAATATGTTTAACAGGATCGTAGACTTGTTAGGAGTTGCTACTGTGAAACTATCTAGAAATGTTTGGTTTAGTTTAATTCTGTCGTACATTTTCCCTATTACACAGAAAATAATACACCAGGAACGCAATACTCAATAGGAGATTGAATAATAGTAAAACAACACTCAACAGCATCATAAAATAATGTGGTAACGTTTTGACTTTAGATGCCGAGGTAGAACACAATCTCGCAATATGTTGTTGGAAAAAAATTAAACTCTACTAGGAAGCACCAAGTTGAAAATCCTACTGACTCGTGAGACAGGGTAGAAAGCTTTTAAAACTGTTAATCCTTTAAAAACAAGGCTATTTATCCGAACCAGTTTCTCAGTACACGGTCACTATGTACTGTTTACTGATAATAATCCGTGAAAGGGTTGTAAAAAAGTACTCGACAAAGTGGTTTCGGTAATAGCTGTAGATATTTACTGGCGATGAAAATGGGAACTGTCTGTATACGCATTGAAATAAGTACTATAATCAGTTTTTTTTATTCTTTGTCTACGGGCAAGGACTACAGTCCTAGCACCAATTTTTTGTAAAATAACTACAATTTTAACAGAAGTATAATTTTATTTTTATAATTTAATTGCCTCGTAAGGATGCGCTCAAAATAGACTTAAATATCATCAATTTTTATCTTGTAAAGGTTTTTTTGTTAGTAGAACCTGTTTGCATAAACACTTATGTTTATTATTCTTAATAATTTGAAATTAGAATGTGTTCTTTGTCACATTTTTCTTCAATATAAAAATGTCATAAAATACGAGCGCAAATTAGCTAAATTTACGCTGGTCATAGTGAGTCGCGTAATTTATGTTGCGTTCGGTTTTATACAATATTGCGGCATATGTCCGGGTGTTAAATATGATAATTACGCAACTCACGTGGGCTAACGCGGAATAAATAACTCTAGTCAGGCCGGGCGCTTGCGGGTAGGTAATAAAGCTATATTTGAATCTAATAATATGATCCGTAGCATTTTAAAATACAATGCATCAAAATGCCTTAATGCAAGAATCATGTTTAAACTCATTAGCGGACGCTGGCTGGCGAGTCCGGCGACGGAATGAGACCGTGTCGGCATTAAAACGTGTCATTCGGTTAATCCGGTAACGTCCGGAGACCGGACGGAACCAGTGCTTAGCCGGACAAAACTTTAGCTGAAGGAAATTGAGTAGAAGTTTTACTTTTTACGAGAGTCAGTTTACAAGAGAGGATTCTTCGTTAACCACTTTTAGTGACTGATTATAGCAAAATATGGTTAAATAAATTTAAAAATATTCCCAATAAAAAAAATGTTTGTTTCAATGAGAAAGCAATACTTTCTCGTGAATCTCCTCTTCAGACTTTTCTTCGTCAAAACGTGCGAACCTACCCAGCGTTCAATTTTCGAACCTGTGAGTCAATATTCGGGACCATTTTCAGGTTTGGAAATTATATACCTACAAAAATAAGAATGCCCTCTGGATCCCCCCAATCCCCGATAAGGTTACTACAGCGGCAGGGTCGCCCTTTTTGCGCCATCACAGTCCTGCGAGTAATGTAATTACAATCGGTTATACCGATGTAAGTCGAATACTGCCAATACGTCGTGCGCGGTAATCGCGCTTGAGATGGGATAATCTCTTGATTAATCACGTTTTATTTATACTAGACTTTGGTGCTTTTTGTTTGTGAGTCCATTCGCATCTGGAAAAGATTCTGTAATTAACTAAATAAATATCGCCTGACACCAACTGTATGGTCCCTAATTTAAGCAACGCTTGTACTATGGCTACCATACAATGGACTGGGGGCGATCCCAGTGACACCCAGACCAGGGCAAATTACGAAAAGGCCGTTTCCGAAATTTACCTCTGGCGGGAATCCAACCCGCTCTTCCAAGTTTTATGATTGCTAGCAGCGTCTGCATAGAACAACGGTATTAACTATGTAGCATGCAAACATTTTACGTATTGGCGGCGTCTTCATCAGGCGCATGCCTCGCGCGAGCACTCACTTTTGACGTCGGAACGCATAGACGTAATGTCATAATATGAGTGCTCGGGTGAGGCATGCGCACCATATGGACACATCTATTCGCTAATGACAAGATATCTGTGTACACCATAAACAGTAGAAAACAATTATACTTATTCAAATTTTACGGAATTTACAGAATGAATAGCATCAAAAATAAATATATTGTTTTTTTGAATTTTATAATGGACTAGCTTCTGCGCGCGACTTCGTCCGCGTTAACTTGAAAATCCAACAGGAACCTGACTTTTTTCCGGGATCAAAAGTAGCCTATGTTCTGCTGCGAGGTCCTGTCTATCTCCATAACAAAATTCATCAAAATTGGTTTAGCGGTTTAGTTGTGAAAGCGTATCAGACAGACAGACAGAGTTACTTTAGCATTTAAATATTTGTATAGATTAGCATCGATTACGAGTACGTTTTTTCGCAACGATTTCATCGGAATTAAGTGGTCCACTCTGAATATTCATTCTTTCCTAACTTTGCATAAAACCAAATATTATGTTTGCGAATTTTGACACGTACACATTGTTTCATTTGTGTAATGCATGCAAACGTAACACCGCCGGAAGTGTCCCGGTTTACGAAGGGAAAATAAAAAAAAAAACAACAAAGTCAATTCGGCGTGAGCTTTTGGTGTATTTTACCTTTTGTAATATTATCACGTGCGCTGGAATGAATTTTGTTCGTGCCTGTATTTTTGTTTCTAACGGTGACGTCACCGTTGACATTGTGACAGCTTTGTTGTTTGCCCGCATGTGTTCGTACTCCTGCTAATAAAAAATAAAATTAAATAAAATTTATTTGGAACAGAACATTGGTACAATAATAAATGTTTTTTTGAAGTGACGCGAGTTCAGAGCTTGGTCAAATACAGGGTTTGGTTTCAAAGACATTAAAAATACGAAAAAACTAGCCGTGTTGTTTAAAAAAATGTGCGTTTTAATAAACAGATTTCAGTATCGTAGCGTTGTCAATCATTGCAGGTAATTGTGTCGTTATGTTGGCTGGATTCACGGAAGCCACCTGAGCCCGACTGTCTTCAGGGGAAACTGCAATCACGAAATCTTTTTTTTTGGAAATTGGAAAAGTTTTGCAAGTCGGTGAAACCCTCGAATTTTCTTACGTACCGCTTATCGCGGTAATAACGATCCCTTCCAGTCGCAGATTCAACTTCGGTTGGACAAGTTAGATTTTTTAACACTTTAGTAAGTACTTACTAAAGTGTAAAAGTTTTTAATCGAATGGTACAAAGTTCGTTTGCCGCATCCGAGTAAAAAAATACATAAAATTCTTTGTCTTACAAGGACCTGTAATTCCGCACCAGTCAGCAAAGTGGTTTCGCGTAAAAAATATAATATTTCCTTTTTTACCATTCGAGTACATAAAGCCATTCCAAAAATGGTCGGAGCGCCGGGACAAATTAAATTAGCATGAAAAGGAGTCGGCCAACAAACGAGCTTGTGTATTTTATGTATAACTCGACGAACCGTCTCGTCGGGCTCTTAATTTCATTTAGCGGGAGAATTATTATGCGCCAACAGAAAAATGCGGCCCGCCAAGTAGGCACGCAGACGTCTTTGTGCTCCACAGTTTTTCTGTTACCCTAGTACAATAGTATCAGTTTATCTAGGATGTTTCTCATACACCTCCTGAAAACATCATTTCATTATTTATTTACCTATTTATAAAACTATGCGTAGCTCACAGCATACCTATGCCAAAACACCAACATGTCATACAATGTCAAAATTAGTAATGTTTTTAATAATTTCATGCTACTTACCAATAATAGAAATTTCAATAAGTTAATACCATCAGTTGAAGGCTCTAGCAAGATAATCAAAGTATACCTTATATTTGCTCGAAAATGTGGAAATGACGTATTTCGCAGCTAAAAGAAAAATCATGTAATTTCCGAGTGAGCGGAAGTAACCTGGAATTCCGTATAGCAAACAACAAGAAACTTTGAAATGAAGCGTGGAACTGACTTCTTGGTAAAGTTTCTAAACTATCGCTCGCTAGTTGCAGAATAAAAGGAATTAATGCTGTGAAAAAGGAGCAATAAAGTGTTGGCAGACAAATAAATACATCGAAGTATTGATTGAATCGCAGACATCTGTCGCGGAGGAAATTGTTTTCGATCTCGTCGCCGGGCGGCGGATGGCGGAAGCCAGCCGGCGGATGGCTCACTTCCGCAAATAAGATATAACAGCAAGTGAGCTGATATTTAACCGACTAGATTTTATGTGCTATTTATTACAGGTTCATGCAACGTCTTAACATAACTACTTTTCTCAAATAATTGAATACGAATAGTTGTCTACGGTGCTGGCGACGTCGCCATGGCTACCCGGTGTGTTATGACCCTTATGGCTCTTAAAAGCCACTATTCATACACCGAAAAACAAAAATATAACTATAAATAGTATAGATATAGGAAGAAAAATCTTTTTCATAACGTGAGGATTTACTAGGTAGGGTTGGCCCCGAAACCGGCTAGCTAGATTATTCGTGTCTCGCACGTGGCGCTCAGCGGACGAAAGTTAGATGAGTTTCGCGATACCGCGCCGAGTCTGAATAATTACGAACAGAATCGCGATGAACCAGTTTTATTTGCATTCGCCTGCAGTATTTATAACTTCGCCGTGTATGATTTGCTATGTATGTAATGTAGTAGGTATGTTGTTATTTTAGAAAAAAAAAAGTACATTTTGATTCATGGCCACGCGTATTTTTCACCATTTGCACTACCAGGAAATCAGACGTGCAACAGAGATTGCACGCAATTTAGCAGCGGGCGCGTCGTAAACCCTCGTCACGCAGCGTGACGCTGCGTGCGCCCGCCCTCCGCGTGTGCGGCCTTCCCGACCGCGCCGTATAAGTGACACAAAAATCCGGAAAATAGTTTCCCCTGTCACAGAATTTATTACTCGTTGCCAAAACTTTCGTAATATAAAAAAGATTAATGAAGATATAAATTGGCTTTCTGGAAACAATAATAAAAAAATGTGCGGCTCTCGTATATCTGTCAAAGATGTAAGTAATGTCTATAAGTTTAGAACCATTGAATAGTTTAGTAGGTATAACACAGAATTCTGCGTACATATGCTGCTATTTTATTTATTTTTCCTCCCTGAAAGCCCGGCACAGTTTCAATGTAAAGGGCATCTTTTGACCGTCCGCCCGCCGAGATTACATATTGAAGCGGTTTTTATTACGCGACATTTTTCTGAAAGGAATGCTCTCTGATTACACAGGTTATTAATATACGTCGGAAAAGGGAGCTTTTATTTTACAACCTTTAAATTAATAAGACAGCAGTTTGCAGGTCGTTGAAATTTCTTTTTCGTCCCTCCCTGGGGCTGTTTACAATATTTTTATTACCGGCGCTGTATTGCAACTGTAGCCTAGGGGTGAACAGGTTGGGCTAACAATCACAAGGTCCCAGGTTCGATCCCCGGTGGGGCATGCACCAATGGATGAATTTTCATCTATGTGCATAATTTACAGTACGCTGACGGTGAGGGAAAACATCGTGAGGAAACCTACCTATCCCTCGGGATTAGGTAATAGTCCGTTCCTGTATACACGGCGATAAGGTTCACCACCTGTCACGTTGGGTTCTGACTATCTGGTGAAACGTGGGCTTTGAGTTGGTTAATACCTCCACAATGTGGTGGTGTATGGCCACTCAAGCCTCTGACTACCCCCGAATGGGGATAAAAGTCGTGACGTTATATTTATTTATTTATATTTATATTGTATTGCAACGAGCAGGATCGGTGACGTTTGGAGCGTTTCTTCAATTTGTCAAGTGACAACAGCGGGAGTTAAAATAAATTCAGTCCTTGTGACCCGACGGCGGCGTCTTTTTTTGTTATACTGTTCGTAGTTGTAGTGTTAGTAAAAAAATGAGTTTTATATCTATTTTCAACGCGTCTTGTATTTAATATAATACACAAATTTAGTTTGCCGTTGTTGCATCAACAAAGGATTTTTAATTAAGTTTCGAAACAGCACAAAAGGCGAAACTGTGAGAGAACTTTTTTTGCTAAATAAAGAAAGTCTCATTCTCGGGACAGTTTGTGCAGTCCGGCGGGATTTTGCGCAGCCGCCTGCACTGCGGTATTGTTACGTGATACTGTGAGCCCGGTGCAACTAATACAACGCGAAATATTTTATGACTGAAAAACTTTCATTTTTATTTATAACATACGTGCATTTTTTCTCCTACTTAACTAGGTATGTATTGTATTTTGCAGTGTTTTCAGTTATCCTTAGATCACTAAAAAATCCCTATCGTTCATTTTCCTCGAGTTTTATTAACCTTATTGTTTTTTATTTTCAGGTAAGTCGAGCAAAAAGACGGAACAGCAAAACTGGCAAGTCAGAACTAAAAATCGCAATAAAAATACTAGAACATCATAAACGCAAGGCGTTGCATTCGCAATTTCGCAAGGGCTCCCGATCCCGATCCGCACCCTCAGTCATGTATCGCCCGAGGGGTGGGAGGAGCGAACTAGGGACGACGTGTGGCGTAATGGCCGCGTGATTGAATTGCCGTATCTTCACCGCTTCAGCGCTCCACCGCCCCTGGTATCTATCTATCGAGTTAATTTAGCGGGCACGCTCTAACGATATCCACTTTTCTTATATTTTATGGGCACATACTTTATCTTACGGCGATATCAGCGTTTTTCAACTAACCTTAAAAATGTATGACGCTCGTCAATCAAAAATAAACCCCAATTATTTTTATTACTAGCTGTCCCGGCGAACTTCGTACCGCCTCAGAATTAATGTTGTCCGAAAAAGAACTAACCCCCCCCCCTGTTTCCCCGTTCGTCGTCTGTTCTTCTCCTTTCCCGCAAATAAAGGGTTCCGTACCACCGTAGCATAAAAACGTCAAAATTATCAAGTTTCTTGTATGGGGGACCCCCTTTGTTTTCAGTTTTTATTTTATTTTTAGTAAGTATTTGTTGTTGTAGCGGCAACAAAAATACACTTTGTGTGAAAATTTTAACTCTACCTATTACGGTTTATTATTTTATATTTATTTTTTATTGTTAGTATTTGTTGTTATAGCGCCAACAGAAATATACGTTCGGTGAAAATTTCAACTATAGCTATTACGGTTCGTGAGATACAGCCCGCTAACAGACATGGATGACGGATGGACAGCGTAGGCTTATTAATAGAGTCCATCATGAAGGGCAACCTACCACTGACCCATCGACATGTGTATCCTGCCCGTTCTTTCCTACGGCGCCCAGACATGGTCAGTAATCGAGGCTCAGAAGTCCAAACTGAAGGTTTACCATAGAGCATTGGAGCGCAGCATTTTGGGTGTAAAACACACTGATAGGGTGCGGAACACCTTGCTGCGTTCCATAACCCTTATCGCGGATGTAGGAGCGAAAACAGCTACACTTAAGTGGACCTGGGCGGGTCACCTGAGCCGAATGTGCTTAGAAAGGTGGGCCAAAGCGATCACCGAGTGGGGTCCCAAAGCACGACCGTCATCGCCGACGTAGACCCAAAAACGGTGGCACGATGACCTCGACGCTCATCTAGACGGGTGGTATGAAAGAGCCCATGACCGCGATGGATGGAAGAAGATGGGAGAGACCTTTGCCCAGCAGTGGGATACAGTAGGTTATTAAGAAAAAAATGGTCCAGCCGTTCTCGAGTTTTGCGCTTAGCAACAAATTTAGCGATTCATCCCTTTATTTTTCGACACTGAACTGTTAAGCCGGAAACCCACCTCGGTGCACGGAGAGGCCACGCACACGGCCACGGCTACGTTCTGCAAGAAAATGTATGGATGACGTCAATCTCCGTGCGCCGCGGCGGACACGGTGACATACATTTCCGTGCAAAGCGAAGCTTGACTCACGTGCGTAGCGTGTGCGTGGCCTCTCCGTGCGCCGTGGTGGGTTTTCGGCTTTATGTGCACAACGCGGATCTATTTCTTGTGATGAATTGCCCATGAAATAAATTTGCAAGAATTTATAGTCGCCATCCGCCATCTGACACCGGCGTTCATTACGCCATCTATTGAAAGTAATTTGAATCATACGTAAAATATGGGTTTTAAGCGCTTTCCGGGCAATTTTTCCATTTTTTTTTAATGTATTAACCTTCCTTGAACCTCACGGAATAATCTAAAAAAAAATATATCTAAATTGGTTCAGCCGTTCTCGCGTCAAGTAATGACATGAAATAGGGATTCATTTTTATATATATAGATAACGTTTTTACCAACCAATCATAAAGCTGGATGTTATCAGTGTCGTTTTAAATAAAAAAATGACAAAATTCGCACGCCACATTTACAATAAAATGTACCTTACAACAAAAGGTAATAAAACATCCCGAATGTATGTATATTATGTTGGACCAATCCATTTTATTGGCCGTATATTTTTACAGTAAAAATGTTATAAGTCGTAGCACGGACCGCGGACGTATTAATCCGTGCAATAAATGGCGGACGCGATTTGGAGGGACGCGTGCGACGGTTGAAATATACCCGCTCGTAAAGAGCCCGCTAAAAATTTGGTCGATCTTTATCCAGTAGCTAGATGACGTAATTACCTGTCAGACAAAATCCAGAGCAATAATCCCCAAGATTACAAACGGGATAGGTTTTATCGTCGCGTCGGAATTTATTTATGGTCTTGAGAAAATATTTACGTCGCATGAAGTCAAAGTTCACCATTTCAGCTATTATTAGAAGCTAACGTTTCGAAAAAGTTAACATTACATGAATTCACGAAAATTAAATCAGGACTCTTTGACTGCCAACCAAAAAAAGATTAAAGACCTGTCTAACCGAATAAATAACTTTAAAACAAAGGATTGGCCTCCAGATATTTTCGCGTTTAACTCTATAATTTCCGGTTTTAGGGGAAATTGCGAAAGATATTCGCCGCCAGCGTACTCTCGAATTGTTTTTTTATGGGGTCCCTTTGTGACGGAGTTATTCGACCCCCGCAATTGTACGGGACGCATACGGTGACACGTAGAGACAATAAAATTTAAATTCAACCCTGTATTGCCCGGTTGGTTAACTTGGAAAACATTAAAATTCGCCGGCGGCATGGGGCCATAAAGCCGGAGTATCGCGGGCGGGCGACGCGCACTCATGATCTACTGGCCCCGGGTAACCGCTCCAATTATCGTTTATTTTATTTAGGACACCGAATGCTTGGAATTACAGCTTTGGAGTATTTGTGAAAAAATTGAGTGCTAAAGAGTAGTTTCCTATATTAGTATTTTTTTAAATCAGAATATGAGAGGCAAGAGATAATACCTATACTTGTGCTTTATTGACACACGTGTAAATATGAGAACTGTAAATGTAGTTATGGAAGATATTAAATTTAATATTTTGGATTAAAAATTTCAAGTAGGTATAATTATACAAATGCGATTTTAATCGCGATTTATTTATGCGCGTCGACTGGCCGCCGTTGCGATTTATCGCCATACTTTCGTTCGTTTGATTAACGGTCGCGTTCGCAATTAAACAACAGATCCGGAGAATGTCGGTGTTCGCAATTTATCAGGTCGCGAGCGGACGGGCGAGGTCCGAGCGGCTCCTCGCGGCCGCCCGCAACACTCCCGAACTCCCATTTAAAACGGACGAAGTATTTTATCAGAGTCAGAGACAGGCCGCCGCCGTGGGTGGCAACAGCTCATTTAGAAAACAAAGGGTTGCAGGGAAAGGACGCGCCGACGCCTCCCGAACGACCCCAATGACAAACGTTCTTTGCAAAGATACGGACTAGTAAGTTAGCGGGTGCGGCGACTGCAAGCGAAAGTACAGTGAAAACAATGAGCCGTAGTAAGCTGATAATGGATATACGCAGTCGCTTTGAAAGTGTAACTTAAAAGTCTTAATTGAATGTCTTTGTTTATAAATTCCTTTGTTCATTCTAGAACTTATTACAGCTGTCAGTTCAGTGAATAAAGAATTATCTTTTTATTAATAAACACAAAAACGCCGCGAAAGCTGTAACTAGTGGTAGGCATTTGTTTACTCATTACGAATCACTACAAAACAAGCGAAGTGAACTCGAATGTCAGGAATAGTATGTTTCCTGGCCCCACAATCGAGGCTTGCTCCGTGATTATGTGAGAATATCTGATTGAATTTGCGCCCGAACGCGGATCTTTTGGTATTTAGACGCGTTTATTTATGAGACAGGATGGAATTTACATTTCTATCACTGCTTGAATCACAAGGAGATCGCTTGTTTACTTATACAAAGGGAGTGGTGAATAAGGATTTTCTAAATTCGACGACTAGTCTCGTGACGACTGCGTAGTATGGGTCTAGAGATCGCGTGTCCGTGGTTACGAATGTCAGTTGCGATCGTCCGAAAGTTCGCGAAAAATATTCAAAAACTTTTAAAATTTGTCTGGGTTTGGGTGTTACCTACTGGTTACTAGGGTCATCTTTGACCGTTGCAAGCTAAGGTAATCCCTACTTAGTTTAAGATCGCCACCATATCTCATAATTTTTACTTGTAACTACGACCAGTCAGCCAAGAATAACGAGGATGAAGAATGTAGTAGGTATCTCTAATTTGATTTTGATGGAATGCGGATATAAGTCTGGGATTACAGTCGTGTTATGTGGCGTTAGACATTGTTAGTAACTGCGGAATCCGTTGGAATCTGAAAATAAAAGTATTAGCCCCGAACGCGTTTTATGTCTTGCTTTCCGGTCAATTGACCGCAGCCGGTCGGAGCGGCCTGATCGATCGACGGGCTTATGATCGATGTTACGACCGCAGTGCTGCGGTCACCCGGGCGGTACACGCACGCTACGGTTTAAACATTACTTATTGTATACGCAAGTGAGATTTAAAAGATCTTCTACTAAAACGGCTACAATATGAATTGAGGCTCACGGCGACTGCCTCTTTCCTATATTTAACCGACTACGCCAAAAGGAATGGTGATGTTTTTAGCAGTCAATGTATGTTTGTATATACGTATGTTCTACTACTACATTTTAATAGTTAAAACGGAAAAGTTTTAATGAAAGATAACATTTTAAAAACTGAATGGAAAATTTGGTTAAAATGTCAAACACAAGTTTGAGCAATTTTTTTAAATGTTGGTTTATATCGGCCTGTCCCATAGAGAAGCTGTTTCAGATTCAACATTAATCTTTATAAAGACAATTTATTGAGAAGTTTCGCGGTCGATAAATAACACATGTACCTACTTTCTCCGTATTTACAATTAGTGTAGTGTACATTAACGCAAAATCGTCCGCCAAATAATCGCATTGTTTGCCAATGCTTCAATGGTAATACGCGATGATCCCTTGCAGTCCATCGCTCGGTATGTCAACACAATGTTCAATAGATACCTACATTTCGCACATTGGACAGCGAACATCATTATGTGCCGTCACGCGTACCAAACACCGCCCGACAGGTATGGTGCCCTGGTTGATTTGTTATTTGCACTGATCCGTTTGACTGCGTGCACATCGATGGACGTCAGTTACACTGAAAGTTCATTCAAAAATAATAAATAAGGAAAGCTCGGATGTAGAAGTAAATTGTTCAATATTTTGACGATTAATTTGCGTTTGGTTTTCTTCCGAAATATTGCGCATAACAAAATGGAACGTATGCTTGCAGCCCGACTCTAGAATCATATACTTGGATTTTATGAAATCCGCGTAACCTCGCGACTGGAAGGGTAAGGTAAATCAATTTGGGTAGCTCGGGGTCCTAAATTCGATTCCCGCTCGAGGCGACAGATCTCGCTCTTTCGGAAACCTCGGTTATACACCCATCGACACCGGCGCAAATTTGATAAAGTCTAGCGAGAAATATTTTTCCAAAATTTATTTATTCTGGAAGTAAGATTTGTTCTGCGTAAAATGTGGATGATTTCCTTCCATTATCGAAATACTGCTACCTTTTTATTTATTATTTATTTATTAAATAAATATGTGTTTGTTTTAATAATAATAATAATATCCTGGGACATTCTTTTTTTTTACACACGGCTACCTGATCCCAAACTAAGCAGAGCTTGTACTATGGAATCCAGATAACTGATATTACTACATATACTACTTTTTGTTTGTAAATACATACTTAATGTACATATACACCCAGACTCGGGACATACAGTCATGTTCATGCACAATCGAACCTACGACCTGCAGCGTGATAGGCGGAATCTTACCAACCACGCTAACGGGCCCGTCTACGTTTTATGCACTACTAGCTTTTCCCCGCGACTTCGTCCGCGTAAAATTTAAATTAAATAAATCGGATCTCTGATACCGGATCCCGGACCCTGTATCTCGGATCCCGTTTCCCGTTTTTACCGGATCCCGTATCCCGTATCCTGTTTTCCGGATCCCGTATTCCGGATATCCCGGATGTCGTATCCCGGATCCCGTATCCGGGATATCCCGGATGTCGTATCCCGTATCCGGGATATCCCGGATCCCGTATTCCGTGTCCTGTATAAAAAGAAACATCCACACGAATGTTCACCATCCTTACTTCAAAAATGAAGAACTTCCATTAAAAATGTCATCCCTTATTTTTTAAATTCGTAATATCTTTTGAATGGAATGTCCGATTTAAATCATTCAAAAAGTAATCAACAGGTATTAAAATAGTCTCAAATACAAAATGATTTATTTGGATAAGGATTAATACTAAGGTATGGATAACATGGTCTGATTTTGGTCGGCATTTCTATCAACTTTTAAAATGTAAAAAAGTAGTTATAGTAACGTAACTACAATACTTGGACATATGGTATCGCGAAGTTTTTTGTAGATATTGATATGTTCTTCAATATTGTAGAACATATTTTTGTTCTATCATCAATAGATTCCGTAGCGCATGCGATGAAAGACATTTAATGGCCAATTTTTTTACACCTTGGGTTACATTATTGAAGTCTTAGTAGGGATCCCTAATTTTTTCTAGTAATATTTATAGCCTATATTACTCATGGATAATGTAGCATTCTAATAGTAAAAGAATTTTTGAAATCGGTCCATTAGTTTTTGAGTTTATTCATAACATACAAAAATACAAAAATCCAAAAATACAAATCTTTTCCCTTTATAATATTAGTGTAGATAGGTACCATGCAATATGAATAGACGGGGCGATCTCCTCAGTTCCAGTCCCAAGCGTTCCAGCTCCCCTACAAAAGTGGCATGAACGCTAATCGAATAGAATAGAATAGACTTCACAATGTATGGAAATGTCATTACAAGTCGCTATGTAGATCACGTGACTTATGTCATTTCCATACATGAAGCGTAGAGATTTTAAGGAACGCTTGTAGACGTCAGCCACTTGTCTAGAGGGGCAGGTTAGGTCGCCAAGCGTTCGCGCTATTATAATAACATGATATTAAAAATAAAAATGAGTACTAATCCGTGGTATCCTCAGCATAGCACATTCCATCGGGAGTCATCGTAGCGTGTCTAATTAGTGGTGAACCCCCCTCCCCCCTTCCCTCATGGCCACGACACCTGACTCGCCCGAGATGACAAGTGCCTTTACACACAGGGACGTGTTGTGGGCGGGAGACAAACACGCAAATGGATGTTTATCGAAGGTGGCAAGGTGGTTAAAGGAAAATGTATAGGCGTCAGTACTTAATGTTGGGTGGTGGAGTGTTTTGTCCTATTTGGTGATTTTAGTATCACTGGTATGACCATAATTGTTAACAAATATTTGGAACTTAGGCTGACTATGTAACACGCATATGTTATTCTGCGGGTCACCTTTAATTTCTATAACCCATTTATCATATACAAAAATACAATCATGTAGATTTGTAGAAGATAAAAAACCGACTTCAAAAAAACCTGGAACACTAAAAAGCCTGAAATAATATTTCTATTACCACCACTGCCTACCCCTTCGGGAAAATCAGGCGTGATGATGTGTTATCGAGTATTTGGGGTCGGTGCCAATCTATCTTCTTACTTTTATAGTAGGTAGACTCTGCATACCAAGATAACACATCATCACGCCTGATTTTCCCGAAGGGGTAGGCAGTGGTGGTAATAGAAATATTATTTCAGGCTTTTTAGTGTTCCAGGTTTTTTACAAGTCGGTTTTTATTTTTTTATAAAAATAATTTTATTTCATGATTTTTAGTGGCGCCATACAAACTTTATCACCCCAAATTACCCTAATTTATTTGGGGGGTGACTTTTCCAAGATTCCAAAACAAAAGTTTCTTAATTTATTATATGGAGTATACATACTAAGTTTCAAGTCAATCGGACACAAATATATTTTTCTACCGTACTTCTACCCCTAGTTTCCCCCTTTGGGGGTAGATTTCCGAAATGATTTTTTTACGGGACCAAAACGACTTAGTTACCTACCAAATAACAGTTTAAAAAGAAAAATTGGTTCATAAACGTTAGAGATAAACGGTAACTCTCCATACAAACTTCAACACCTCGTTTTACCCCTTTGGGGGGTGATATTTCCAAAATCCTGAAACATGAGTTTCATTATTTCTTATGCAAAATATACATATTAAGATTCAAGTCAATCGGATAAAATTTTTTTTTTCAGACGACCTTCACCCCCCAAAATTACCCCCTTAGGGGTTGATTCTAGGAATTGTTTTTTTATGGGACCAACTTGGAGCTACGATCTACCGAACAGCAAAAGATATTTTCTAATCGGTTCATAAATGCCGGAAAAATCGGTGAACATACATAAAAAAAAAATTAAAAAAAAAAAAAAAAAAAAAAAAAACATACATACAGCCGAACATAGAACCTCCTCCTTTTTTGAAGTCGGTTAAAAATATGGAAATAGTCTTCTTGCGATCGAAGATTTTGTAAAGGATTTGCAGTGACTTCAATATCACCTTGCTATGAATGAATCAACAGAAAAGTGTAAAAATCGTGAGAAATAAGTTAAGTTTTAACTTTACTATGAAATTCCCATCACGCGAATAGATACATATTATGTAACAAAACAAGTATTTACGGAGAGCGGAAGGTCGCGCCAACTTTATTGCATCATCTGAACGCCGTGCGCGATACAACTCAACTATTTCTGGAGTTTTACCGTGTTTTACACGGAAAACTTTCTAGTTATAGCGGAATGAGTTCGTGGGACAATGTACAGAGCTAGCAGTGGAAATGGACGCGCAAGACCTAGTAACAGCTACGTATGCCAACTTTCAGTACCAACCTCTAACAAAAAACCACCTTACATTTCTTCACCCCTAGTATAAAATGTTATAAAATGATTTTTTTCGCGTTAATGCAAAATGAAATCTGCTGAGACTAAATAATATCGGATTTTGAACCGGTATAAATATTTAACTGGATCTGTAAAAAGACCACTACTTCCTGTTAAAAAACTGTTTGTCCTCCTCCAAATTGATCGACTTTGATGTGTCGTAGGGTAGTAACTGTTCCTTTAAGTGCTTTCCTACCTCCTCATTCCTCCTGGTCTCCTGGGATACGACGAGGAATGAGGCCAAATATCGGAGTTCGATGGAGCAAATATTAAATAAATTATTAATAGTATTTATAAATATTCTTTGATAGACATTATTTAGATTTCATCCTGCAAATGTTTCTCTCACTATGAAGCGAATAGAAATCCCTCGGAACATATTTTCAATCACGTCCTATTGTGTGTTCGGTATGTTTGAATAGAGTCTATATTTAGACTGAAAAGAAAACGTACCGTGTGGTTGATAATAAATACAATAATGTGCTTTTATTGCTTTAATATTTTCTTTTGTGTTGTAAATATCTTGATCATTTTGTCACGTTTGCAAAGTTTTATTTTGGTTGGTTTACTAAGCCATTTTAGTTTATAATGGATGTTGTTATAGTGCTAAACATTATTTCCGCCTGAGGTTGAACATGGTAATTCTTGGTTAATGTTAATAAAAATTTTGTTTTTGTTCAACCGACCTTTTACCTAATTCAGCGATCCGCCGTCCTATGTAAACTGGCCTGCTCTAGGAAAATACAATTGTTAATATCTCATGGGAGCCTGGTGGGTGCTCGCCGAACCACGTCGAGTTACACGAGCGTGAGGTTAAATACACAATATAGGCACATTTTTAAAAAGTTTATAAAATATGAAATGAAAAAATGAACTCTACGATCTAAAGAATGTTTTATTAGCCGTAGAATCTATTAAAGTTGTAACGGTTCAAGTATAAAGTCGTGTAATAGCCGAATAAAGGGCGTTTTTGGAATTCAAGTCTCATAAATTGCAAATGTCTGTAGGTACTTTAAATTTACGATAATGTGAATTGTTGCGAAGGAACTCGCGATTGTCGTATCGTAAGTGGATCGCGTTTGTAACGAGACGGCCGAGATAAAGGGAGCATCGTTGCGTAATAAACGCGGCGCGCGATATCGCGCGTTACGGGACGGGTGGCGATTCTCTAAAGTCTAAACGCTCCCACGTCGCACACACTTTTGCGATACAGTTTTCGGGAATTAACCGTTCGGGGCGTGTTCCGAGAACGGTGTATATCAAAGATAAAATTTATCGTCCCTATATTCCTGAGCTATTTTGTTTTCTATTCTCATTCGTTGCTGCGACCTTGGTGAGTTCGGTTTTGTTAAGTTAAATAAAACCTTAAAAGGCACCGAATAAATCGTCAAAAGGGGAGTCAGTGAAACGGAATATATTTCTGATAAAGTTTTTCATAGGGTTCCGACGATCGGTGGCTGGTTTTCGTTCTTTTTAGGGTTCCGTACCCAAAGGGTGCCAACGGGACCCTATTACTAAGCCTACGCTGTCCGTCTGTCTGTCTGTCTGTCTGTCTGTCTGTCTGTCTGTCTGTCTGTCTGTCTGTCTGTCTGTCCGTCTGTCTGTCAGCGGGCTGTATCTAACAAACGGTAATAGCTAGAGACATGAAATTTTCACAGAATGTGTATTTCTGTTGCCGCTACAACAACAAATACGAAAAATAAAATAAAACTTAAAAATAAAGGGGGTCCCCATACAATAAACTCGATATTTTTGGCGTTTTTATTGATAACTCATAAATTAAACAATATATAAAGAGAAAACTAACATTTTAACCATGAGTGATCATTATGACATATTTTAGATAAATTGTTGACAAAAAAAAGAAATGTAAAACTACATTTTTGACCCATAAATAAGTTTTAAATTAATAGTACCAGTCAAAGTAGCGCCATCTAACATTGTTATGATATCATTGGCATTACAGTGTCATAAGTAGTATAATAATTCGAGTACAATACTAGAGATCATCTTAGCCGTATGGTTAAGGCGTTAGTCCACGTGTATGTGGGTATTAGGTTCGAATCTTACTACGAGTTGTTTTTTTTTTTGAGTAATTCGCATTTTTTTTGTCGCCCACAGCTTAAATTAAAATAATGTTAACACTAAACTGATTTGTGCAAATACATTGTTTACGTACGTAAACATATTTGTAAATCAAGTTTCAAATGCATTCGGAGTTTCAAGCACAGAGTATTAGAACTATAGATGGCGTTGTAATAGTTTTTCACAGAATGTGTATTTATTTATTTGTGTACTTTATGTACCTATTATTGCAGGTGTGTACTAACAATTATGGGACTGAGGTGGCAAAAAAGCGTACAGCCCGCCTGATGTTGAGCAGTTTTTTTTATGGGAGTGAGGTGGCAAAGAGTAAATAATTGTTGCTATAACAAAGATAATATAAAATAAGAATCTCATAATATATAAAATAATAGTACCGCTACGCACCACTAGATGACGCTAGATGAGCTCCTAGATCGCGCTATGGTTTCGTTTTTCAGATCGCAATATAGTCACGACCAAAATTCGCCTGCTATTAGAGATGGGTTGGACTAGGTAAATTTGGGACTAGGTGCACCTATTCCTAGTATTTAAAAATACGTGATCCAAACACCTGTTCCACCTAGTCCACCTAGTCTCCAGTACTTATCGGCTATGGTTCGCGTACTTAGTCCTTAGATCCATAATAGGACTCGATACATGAGATCAAATGGGGACAAAAACTGACTTTTGCTCACGTCAGTTAGATGTCGCCTACTGCTTACTAATGATGATGACTTGATGATGACGACGATGATGATGATGATGATGATGATGCGATGATGATGATGATGATGATGATGCGATGATGATGATGCGATGACGATGATGATGATGACGATGATGACGATGATGATGATGGCGATGATGATTACGATGATAATAGTGATGATGATGATGACGATGATGATGATGATGATGCGATGATGATGATGCGATGACGATGATGATGATGGCGATGATGATGACGATGATAATAGTGATGATGATGATGACGATGACGACGATGACGATGATGACGATGATGATGATGATGACGATGATGACGATGATGATGATGATGACGATGATGATGATGATGATGACGATGATGATGATGATGATGATTATAATGATGACGATGATTACGATGATGATGATGATGATGATGATGATGATGATGATGAAGATGATGACGATGATGATGATGATGACGATGATGATGATGATAATGACGATGACGATGATGATGATGATGATGATGATGATGATGATGATGATGACGATGACGATGATGACGATGACGACGATGACGACGATGACGATGATGATGACGATGATGATGATTATAATGATGATGACGATGATGATGATGATGATGATGACGATGATGATGATGATAATGATGACAACTTCCTTTTAGAGCCATGTTTGTTATAAAGACAAAACTAGGTTATCTCAACAATTTAACACAAAAATATGATAATAATACTACTTGGACTAGAAGACTAGTTACCTACCATATACTATGTAGACTAAGCAGTTCGTAATACTCATAATAATACGCGATATCCACACGCAATCGAGAGAGCATCACGTCCGCTGGGACGTGTTGAGTGAAATACTAGGTGGACTAAGTACTCTCCAAATTGGAATAGGTGCCGCCTAGTCTCGTAAAATACCTGTTCTTCGCACCTGTTCTAGTAAATACGACTCATCTATACCTGCTATTGACAAGTTTTGCGTTAACTCTAGGTTTCGATCGATTGGAAATTGTTGTATTGCTTTCATAGTGTCATATTTGATGGCAGAATACTCCCGTTGCCTCCGACTATAGTGTGCGGGGATTTTAATGTAGACTTACTGGAATCTAATGAGAATGCACCTTTAAAAAAATATTTTGACCATATTGGTTTAAATTCAAAACTTCCTCGTGTTGTTACCACAACGGGTTATACTCAAATAGATAATGTGTTTATCAATATTGACTTGAATGCTGGCACATACTGTGCACTCTTTAGTTACCTAGCCCGTTATGGATACAATTTCGAATTGAGCAATAGATTTTATCAAAACTATCCGAAAAGTCAGAATAAAATTTGTATTTCTGTTGCCGCTGTAACAACAAATACTAAAACAGAATAAAAAAATATTTAAGTGGGGTTCCCATACAACAGACATGATTGCCGTTTTTATAGAATGGTACGGAACCCTTCGTGCGCGAGTCCGACTCGCACTTGGCAGGTTTTTTTTGTTTTTATTCAGTGGCCCTTGTTAGCGGAATATTCAAATCGTTGGCAATCAGCGGAAATTAATTGGTTTCTTGTTTCAATATTACGACTTGTTCGTATAATTTGTTGTTCGTTAAAAATGTTGATTTCGAAAATGGGAATAATTATTTGAATATTCTTTTGAGCGTGCAGATAACGTCAGGACCTTCATCAATTCGTTCTGTGCTTCTGAGGTATTCAACGAAAGTCTTCCAACATTTGAGCCGTCTGTAATAAACACACCAACGTATTACTGTAGTTGTTATACAATTGGAAATCGGATCTCGAGGATGCCACCCATTGGGTTGTGAAATTGGGCCGCGGGACCGCGCTGCGCCGCCATCCGACCCCGGCCTCCAGGCTCCAGTGGTCTCGATGCAACCGAGAAACGATTGCTTTCCGTGATAGATGCAATTCTACGATATATTTTGTTTTCTTCTTACGTTGTGTTTGAGCTGACTTTGCTAGAGAGGGCTCAGCAGAAGACTAATTAAATAGCAGCTAAGGCAGATGTGGAACAACCCTAGTTAACACTCTACTTGATTGCAGCAAATGATAAAGAAGTTAATGGTTGTAGTTTTGCGGTAACCAAGACCCAAACTATCCAGACCCTTTAACTCAGCATTTTGAAATTTAATTAAGTAGCTGTATATTTGGAACATCACAAACATTTGCTGTGATTGTTATTTTATTGGATAATGACTGCAGATAAACATTATACCATCTTTATTGTTACCGCGAAAAGGGGGGTGGGGAGACGGACGGTAATATGCTGAAAGTTGGGTGTACAGGTGCGCTGATGGACCAGCTAAGTGTAGCACAGTATTTAAGTACAATGTACTTAACATTAGCAAGCAAGCAAGTTTATGTTGGATAATGTCTCGACGATGCATAGGACCAGGCTTAAGTTAAGAAATATCATTATGTAATGCTAGCCGGTACCTGTGTCTCGCTGTGGATGGGAAAGCTAATGCGATCGATGCACGCGAAATGGACCGGATGACCAATCACTCTGGAGATAGACAAATCCCATGGGTTCCTTATAATGTGCCAGGAAAGCGCCGAATGCGAATAGTCGGATCGGAGCACCTGAACCAATTGGACCTGTTAGGAGTGTTACATTGCGAACGTGAGTGTACTACACAACCAAGCCAACTAGGAACTCGGATGAAATGCGGCTTCCCCGCCCGCATACCGCCCGCACACCCGCCACCGCCTGCATCTTCCCACCTGCCACACCTCCTGCACACCGCCACCGCCTTTTTGTGCGGGTGACGTCACATTTGACAGGTTTCTAGTTGGCTTGGTGGAGTAGTAGGTATATTTTGCCGCTATAAAACTAGAAACCATGTTTTGGTAAGACTGTACCCCAACGCGCCGGGGTGAGCTTAAAATTGTGATCATCGCGTGGTGGGGGGGGGGGGGCTCATTTGTCAGCCGGGGCCCGAAGCCGCGGTGACCGGCATCAATCATCGTCTCGTGCTATTCGCGGAGATAACTCGCTTTACGCGACCATTCTTTCGGACCGATGACTATTTGCTTTTCTTATTCGCAGTGTGAAAACAACGATTTTTTCATTTAAATACACATCCGAAAATCAGGAAAAGTTTTTGAATATTTGTTTTTCTGCTCATGTCAGTCATCGCCATTATTTCTGCTTGGAAAGAAGTGTTGAAATTGTGGAGAGTGGAGTTGGAATACAAAAATGTAGGTCTGCTTAATACATCTCCTTATTTTCTTGGTATATCACGCCTTCTCTCATTTGAAAGCCAGATCAGTATGTAGGATATATGACGATACATCTGGAATTATTGGAATCGAATACAATGGAGAATGTTATACGAATAGGCTTACCACTCTGATTCATAGTATATTTCCTCAAATAAACAAAATCTCCTAACTTGACTTCAGAGTGATCATCTAGCTTCTAGTTACTGACCGCGCAGTGATTTCTAATTATAATGATGCAGCCGCAATCGAATTTCAATATCTCGCTCATAGAGGTGACATATAAGATGTCCAGGGTTCACATATAGTCGACTCGGCAACGTCGGAGCAGGTTTCGGCGGGAAATATTCGCTCCACTAAATCATTGCTTCCATAACTCGGTGAAATGAAGGCTCGGAACCGCTTTTTGCTGAGTCGCAGTCGGCAGTCCCCTTTGTGAGCGAACTTTGAGCTGAGTTTGTTTCAATTAGGGCGCGTGAATCGGCGTTTAGTCTCCCCACTTCTGCAACTTAAAGAATTCTTTCACTCGACTTTGCTATGAATGATCTTCCGTAATGAAATAAAGTCGGTAAATTAAATTACATACCTATAAGTAACTTTGGAGAATCTTTGAAACTTTGACTAACTTTCCATTACAATTAATATGCTTGGAGTCATGCACATACCAGGATATCATAACGATATTAGGGTTGAACTTTGTGGCTAATCTTCACCTGCAGGTAACGTTGCACTGAGTGGATGTGATCGATCTCCTGAAACATATGCGACCCCAATAAAATCACAATTTTTATGACCTGTTCACGGGCTGTATAACTCTCGCCACTCTTTATTTTACGTTGTGCACGCATCAAGACAGATTTACGATCCTTTTAAGGACTTCCATTGTTGTATAGTGTTTGGTTTATGTGCCTCGCAAACAATAGTGGTGCGTGATGTTGTATTTCTACGCACTCATTGTACCCTGGTATAAAGTCTCGCACTTAGTTGTGTTGTGCAAATATTTGAACAGTAATATGAGTAACGCACATAATATTTTCAAGAATTAACTACTAAAATAGCATAAGTTCTAAAAATAGAATCTAATAATACAAATCCATATCTCTGGCGACAATTATCTTCAGGCATTGTCTGAGTTAAACATCCTACTCTCTCCAAGATTTGTTTATAAAGTGAAGTGTATACGAACAAATGTGTCTCAACATACATTTCAAACTAAACTTCACCCTAAACCGAAACTATCAATTTCTATGTGCACTTGGCCGTTCGCACGCGGATCGGGGTACATTTGTCTGCCTCCGCAGTAAGTCTAACGGTTTCAACTTTAAACTTGTTTGCAGTTGCCCGCAAGGCTCTGGTGGGTTGCTTTCAATTAGTGCTACTAAATTGATGTAAAGGACTTAAGTTGAACCTCCTAATAACTATTGGGGTCCTGGTGTACTGTTACACTTTCGGTTCTTGTTTAACCCGAAATGGATTGTTGTTAGCAGGATAAGTAACTACATATTTATTTCTCGTGTTTCATGAAAATCAACTTGAAAAAGATCAAAATCAGGCTTTTCAATTCAATAAATCTTGCCTCTCATCTAGATAACATTTCTGTATTTTATTCCATTCCTTTGGAAACAAAAACCAATTCTAACAGAAGTCGAAACACCGAGCTAAATAACTTGAAACAAGATTAACTAAATAAAACCTCACATCCATTCGAAAACTTGAACCATTAAAGTCTTAATCAACAGTACAAGTGGATCGTGCTCTGAAGTTACTCCCTAAGTTCCACTTTATTACTAACTAGCTGTGCCCGCGACTCCGTCCGCGTCCAGTCGGTGAAGCCCTTAAATATAATTTTGTCTATCGTCTAATCTGTATTACGTCAGTCTGCATCAGTCTGAGTTCGTCTGTCCGTGGCTGTCTATCTGTACCAGTCTATACCAGTAAGGTGGTAGAGTCTGACCAGTAAGGTGGAGATCGGCATTCAAGTAGCAAATTTACCTTCATTTTGTATGATGAGGGAGAGAGCCGGAAGCGCAACCCAGCCACCTATCCGTTAGAGTCTATTAGAGTCCGGAGTTTATCGTCTAAGTCAATAGTCAAAGCGTTTATTTTGTTTAGGCCTAGGGGGGCATTTACAAATAGTTATTTTACATGTTTTCCTTAAATTCTACCGCCGGATCGGAAACGCGACCTCGCCTGAGAAGTTTCTACTTGATACCCACATTGCTAATTCAAAGTTAGCAGGTCCTCCAGATTTATGGTTTAAGCAGGCAGTTACCCAGCAGCATCATTCCTGAGGGGTTGGAGTTCAGAGTCCAATGTCTATGTTTCTATTACTACTTAATTCAAAATTAGCAGGTCCTCTAGACTTAGTTCTTAGGTAGGTAGCTTCCCTACGGCATTAGTACTGTGGAGATGAATTCCAGAGTTAACGTCTACGATTCCGCGTGATACAAAGACCCGCTTAATGTTTTTTTATACGTAATTAGGAATAAAAAAACTGAATTTCTTGAAGCAAGGAAGATATTAAATTTTGCCATGTGGTGCAAGGCAGGCATTGTCTGATTTTAAGTATAGCGACATCTAGTTAAGAAAAACTAAACGTAAGATTGTAGAACGCAGCAATAAAATATGTATTATTATTATTAAAATTAAGATTATCTAGTCCAAATAGTGTCGGATCACACACAACGTAGGGCTCCGTAGGGCTCCGCTCTAAATAGACGTATTTCAATAACTTAAACTTATTTTTGGCTAGTATTTCTGTGTGGTCATAAAAATTTACAACCTAATATTTTAGAAAAAAATACCCTTGATGTTAAGTTGGACTATTAGTCATATCCATGCCAAATTTCATTGAAATCAATACACTGGATTCGAAGTTGTGCGTGTTTGAATATTTAGGTAGATTTTGAATGTTTTGTGGCAACCCTAAACTGTACCGAAAAAAAAATGCTAGATGTTAAGTTAGACTATTAGTCATATCCATGTCAAATTTCATTGAAATCAATCCATTGGATTCGAAGTTGTGCGCGTTCGAATATTTAGGTCGTTTTTTTAATGTTTTAAATGTTCTGTGGCAGCCCTAACCATTCTCGAAAACAAAAATATCCAAGATGTTAAGTTGAATTATTATTGATATGCACGTCAAATTTCATTGAAATCAATCTGGTGGATTCGAAGTTGGTCGCGTTCGAATATTTAGAATATTAAGATAGTTTTTTACATTTTCTGTGACAACCCTAAAAATTCTAAAACCCTAAAACGTGTTAATGTCTTAATAATAAGCTATGTAACACAAAACTAAGTAATTTTTAATATTTAGTTTTGCAAATGTTCTATGGCAACCCTAAACATTTTCGAAAAAATAAATATCCTAGATGTTAAGTTGGACTATAAGCTATATCCATACCAAATTTTATTGAAATTAATCCGGTGGATTCAAAGTTGTGCTCTTTCAAACATTTAGAATTTTTAAGTAGTTTTTTGAATTTTCTGTGGCAACCCTAAACATTTTCGAAAAAAAAAGTATCCTAGATGTTAAGTTAGACTATTAGTCATATCCATGCCAAATTTCATTGAAATCCATCCGGTGGATTCGAAGTTGTGCTCTTTCGAAAATCTGAGCAAACATACAAACATACAAACATACAAACATACACACAGACAAAAATTCTAAAAATGATAAAAATGAATTCTGCTGGTCCATCTAAGTCCCCCCCACTATATTTTTTCCAAATATTTCGAATGTACAGACGCGACCAATTTTACATTCTTATTATATGTATTGATTTACCGCCAACTAATCCTAACTCCATCGGGGGCTGATGATGTGTCAATAAAAGCCAATCTTCGATCCTAGTTGTGTGTAATTTTGACAGCTCTGACATTAAGTGGAGCATTTTGGTAAAGAGAAGCGCTTACTTAGTAGAAATTATATCTGCCAGATATTCCATAACCTGTGCCCCATTCATTTAGGCATCTGTTCATGCGGTCTTTGAAAACATCGTGTTAATTTCATTACCGTAAATCAGGCGAGAACTAATCTCATGGTTATATTTATTAGATATGCGAATATATACAAGTGAGAAGCAATAATAAGTTAGTATTTCCCCACAAATGCCTTCCTGAGACCATCAAAAGGATGTAAAGTATAAGCCTGAATAGTTCTTAAAAGAACGATGACACCTCGACACATGAAAGCGACGCAAAATAAACTTGAAGCGAAGATCTAAGCAGGCTAGGTCTCAACCCTTTTATACGAAACCCGTGTAATAACACCGCGATGTCCCACCTGTGATTTATCATATGAAACCTGACAGTTTATTTATATGATCGTGTGATATGCCTGTGCCTCGCTTGCGAAATATTGAATTAAATATAGCATGTTTGTTCACACGGGTAGCCTTTCTTTCACTTACATTGGAATTGTCAAATCTAGGGTATATTTTTTTAAGGTCTTCCATAAATGCTAGAATATCAGCCAAGTATGTGGGCATCACTTGTGCTGTACATAACATACACTAGACTGAGAGCAAGCAAACATTACCTACTAGAGCGTCATAGAAACGTAAGCCATATTAAACGACACTAGGAATGCATAACAGAGTTACAAATGGAACGTTTTATTCGCAAGAGAGGGACGCTGCGGAACTATCGGTCTCTACTGGGACAATAGACGTAAATCATTTTGAAGCGAAGCTGCGCTCATCTGGGCGTATTTCAGAGCGTGGTGCCCACTCCCGCGCCAGACGCGGTAATTAAAAAACTTTCAAGATTATTTTCATTAGCCATCTCTTTCCGCGCCCTTGCCGCCTGGTATACGAATCACACGTAGTACAAAAGTTTGGGCTATCCGAGGAAATTGTACGATATATTCGGAAGAATACAAAGTTGAGCTTTTATTGTTCCTTGGAGATTTTATGTCTTGGGCTTTATTGAATTGAGTCTTTTGTTGAACAACTCGCCTTTCGGGATGCGCTTCTGAAAACCGTTCAAGTTTTTTTTATTATTAGTGATTCTTTCTGCATGATGTGACATAATTACCTTGTAAAATTGAAAGAAAACTACTTTAATTGCAGATTATTTATATTAAAAGTAACAATTTTATATGACAACCCCATAATATAGTGGGCTGTAAGCTAGACGATAAAGCTTCATGGCTTGATGTAATAGATATACATAGGTCTTTTGCACGTCCCATGAACTTAACCCAGCGTGAAGATTCCCAACCATTACGAAATGGGAATCCAATTCGAATCGCTCGGGAACGTTTCTAGAGGATCCGTCACACGTGCGGTGCCAACCGATGTTTATTTTTGTTCGATAAATTGAATCCATTTGTGACCCATTACTATGCTCTCCATACCTCAAATATACCTTACGTGAGTGAAAATGTATGCTGCAAGGAAAACTGTTACAAACCTAACGTGGCGGTGGAGTTATTTGCAAAATTAATAAATGTTTATTTATCACGCAGATCGATGATGGTCCTTTTCTTGAAGCTCTAATTAATGAGAGTTTAATCTCTTCAGTAAATAACACGGTTCAGTGCACCAGGTACCAAGGCGACAGGGTCGCAAGGAGAGGGTATTAAGTTGAGCCGTCTCGCGTAACAGCCACGTTTGTCACGAGACTCCGGCGTCTATAGCCCTTACTAATTCTGAGCTCCTACTCTCTAGACTTGAGATGTCGCCCACGCACGTTACATGACATAATCAAAACGTGTAACTCCTTCCCATGAATATAAACGTACACTGTTGAATTCAAAACAAATCATGTTTTATTAATGTCTTTCGCACGTAGATAATGTACTTGTCAGACGCGAATATTTCAACAAAGAAGATACTAAAAGGGTTTATTTATAGAAAAATATCTATGTTTATGGTGCGAATCTCCATACGTGCATTGTCGGCTGTCTCGTGGCGGTGGCAGGTGTTAGGCGCTTTTACGGAGAAGATCGTTACTTTCGCTCTAGTATGCATATTGGATAAGCGCTGCGCACTTATGCGTCCCTAGTGGCAATAAGGCGTTTTATTTTCTTGTTTAGAGATTTTATATACCTAAGAGAAAATCTGAAACGATGTCAATTTAGAATCCCCGAGGCCCAAAAGGACTAAGCTCACTTGAGTTGAGTTAAATTTTTCAACATTAAGTGCCCTTCATGTCGTGAAGATTTATAACGTAATACTCAGCTTTAGATAAGCAAATTATTCTTCGTCGAACGCAACCTCTAGCGAGAAGCAATTAGAAAAGTGGTTGAGCAATATCAAATCATTACTGTTTGTTGGTTATACGAGGTGTCTTGGAGGGGCTAGTCCCACGGACAAATTATATAGCAATGGACAAACTTATTCGATTTTATTTTGCGTTTTCTAGTAACTTCTATAAAGGGAGGCTTTTGGGTAGACCGACGCGCCTACGACGCGTTCTCTGTAATTCCTCCCTAACTCTATTATTCTATTCACTAGCCATAAATTTTTGGTGTCAATTAATCTATTAAAACGTTGCCTACTTATCAGAGAACAAACATCACGTACTAATCTCTAATTTTAATTTAATACTCGACCTGTCTTTATAACTAACAGAGTTGCTATTAACTGGTCTATCCTAGCAGTAGTATTCAATCTCAGCATTAATTAAGTTCAATGATAATTAGACATTAATTCAGCAACATCCATCAATCGCCGCGATGGGATCACTTGCTGTGATGATTGTTAATTTAGTATCGGACATGTACGAGAGATCATAACATGTTTGATTATTGGAATCTAAATCATGGTTAATTTAATGATTAGCAAAATGTGTTAATTGTTTATTACTCAACCGATTATAAGTATGTTGTTTGGAAGACAAAGAGACTTGTAAGTTTAGACTGATATCTTACTAAACAGTTTTTGGAACTTCTCGAGGCTTTTACGGTGCATATGCAACTACCTACTAGGAAATCATATAAAGATGGAGATGTATTGACTATCAACCCCGTTAAGGCGCCTTCATTGTTCCCAAATGGTCAAAGATATTCCAGTATAATAACACGTTGGAGCAGCATTGAGGGGCATTATTCCACTTTGTAGTCGAGCTTCGGCGCCGCGACGGCGCGGCGTCTCAGGAGCCGTGACGTCACGGCGACGGAGCACCTTCGATGGCTCAGTGCTGCCTTCTACTTGGGCAAGTAACTAATAGGTTAGGCACTTGCTTAAGTGAACAGGTCCATCACTTGCAGGAAAACTTATTGCTTTTTTTTTATTGTAGACCAAAAGAGGCAATAAGTATCAAAATTGGAACCTATCCTAATAAAAAGCTTTCATCGCGAATCAAAGTTGGAGGACTAATAGACTTTCTCCTATGATAAATAAGCTGACTATGACTTAACAATGTGAATAAGCATATAAAGAACAACTTACAATTTTCTCTTATCCCATGCAAATTATTTTTGAAATATGCTATCACCATAGAATATCTCATTAGGAATACCAAGGCAACATCAACGACGTGTCGTTTCGCATGCGATGTCTTTCTTTGTAGCGTAAATAAGACGCGCAACCCCCGGCTTTGTCGCTGGCGACGTGGCGCGGCACGTGCCCGGTGTAATTCAATCACAGATCTGACGCGACGAACCTCATTTGGGATTTAGGGGTGACAAAGAGCGAGAAAAGGTAATCCTTTAGGTGACAAAAAATAATAATCTTATGGACTTCAAGCATCTTGAAAATTACCAAAACAATTTTATTGAAATTCAAGAATCGAATCGTCGAAATTAATACCTCTTTATGGTTAATTTTAGATGGGTTAAAATGTTTTCTTTTACGAATGAATTACTTAAGCCTTATTTGATTGTTCGAAATCCTTTCGCCATCCTCTGCTTGATAAACAACCACCCTTATCATGCTCTCCCACTCGTTTCCCGGTAGAGTGCCTTTTCTGTTTCGGAAATTTTCATACTGTAATTAATTTATGATTGAACAAATTCTCACTGTTTGTTATCTATCACGTGCCAGCCCTATACGTCACATCACGCCGCGGGCCGCGGTGCAGGCGCCGAGATTGCTTCCTCCTCCGACGATGCCTGCGTAAACCAATTTAAACTTTATAATCCGGTCGGAATGGAGCGCCGCGAACAATACGCGAAGAAATTCTACCTCAAGGTCTCAACGAGTGTGGAGCGTCGTATTCAAAAGTCGTACGTCGAACATTTTACGCCTTATGCGTCCCTGGTAGACAGTAATTTTTGAAGCCTATTTACCGAACAAAGTTTTGAACGAGTAGAACTTGTTGTCGTTCAATCTGAGTTTTTTTTAACTGTAGGTAACGAAGCTTCTGTTTTGTGAAGAAAGTTTGATAATTTATTGAAATGGCTACGGAACCCTATAATTTGCGTGGCCCGTCACGCTCTTGGCCGGTTTTTTCGCATAAAATGAGTCGCGTAATTTACGCTGCATTCGGTTTCATACTGTTTCGTTTATGCCACACGGCGACGCAAAATAAGATGTGATTTTCTGTTGGATGTGGATTGCGTGACTTACAACTCAATAAATTGTGCTCGTTTGGCTGGGCTAAATGTAAGTACCTAATTCAGGTTAGTTTTTAACGGTACCATATCTGTAAAGATAAACATTAAATAAATGGGACGCTTTTTTTATTTTCTATGTGCGTTTTGTATTGCGAAGAGGGATAACTACGCCCTAGTGACGACTAACCCACTGGTTTGCCCGAACCTCGTATATTTCATCGCCTAGGGGTGCCCCAGTTTCAGATTTACTAAGTTTGTTTATTCTTATGGCTTGTGAAAGTTGAATTTTGTTTTAGTAAATTGAGGCGAGCGTTCAGGGCGTGCATCAGACAGCGCGGCTGCGCGCTAAATGCTCACCCAAAAGGCCTCCAATAACTGATACCTATAACTATAAACCGGCCTAGTGCGTGTCGAACTCGCACATAAGGGGTTCCGTACCACCGTAGTATAAAACGTCTAAAATATTAAGTGATGTACGCCTTTATTTAGGGACCCCTTTTTAAAATTATGTTATGTTTAGTATTTCTTGTGGTAGCGGCAACAGAAATACACATTCTGTGAAAATTTCAACTCTACCTATTATTTTTTTATTAATTCCGTTGATAACATATCTGCTGAGAGAAAATGAAGGAAGTACAACTACATTTTGGACTTGTGACATTATTTTTGTTATAAAAATTTAGTTTTCTACTAACAGAGTAAAATTGTTTTATTTGCGATAGCGAGTAAGGACGCGGTTTAATGGACTGAAGAATGTAGCATTTCGGAGTGTCAGCTGGAAAACAGATATAGGAGTATGAATTCGTTTATTCAAGTGCCGTATCGTTATTTTGCGTAAAGCGATCGACCAAATTAGCAATCATTGCGTTTCCATATAGCCAGAATGTCGTTTAACAGCAATTCAGTCACAATAGCACTTGGGTAATAGGGGCGCCGGTAACCGTAGCGTGTGGAATAGGCTCTGGGCCGGCATTTTCCTCGTTTCTTTTAAAACGCTTTCATGCCACGAATTCGGGGGATTTCAGGGGCCATTTTTAATTTACAAGATGCGACATCTAATGGAATTTGTAAGTAATTGTCGGAGTGAATTGGAATTTGTGGAATGAGGAAAACTAGGGGAGGTTCTTGACGAGCCAGCGACATTGTCGTGTTGTTGACTAGGGGCACAGTTCGATGTACTTTCCTGACGGGTTTTTGCGTAAAAATAATTAGGATTAGTGTATTTACTTTTAGTGTGTTCCCAGCCGAGCTTGCACGCGCGCCTAAACTTGTCATGGATTATGTCGCACTTATATGTCTCCACACGGCTCACCACAATCTGCTGGGAAAGGAAGCTCGGCTTCTTCGGACACATCATGCGGTCTTCCAGACGACGAGAGAACCACATATTACTGGGCCAGATGGAAGGCAAACGCGCTAGAGGAAGGGCACCAACTAGATGGTCCGATACTATTAAAGCCGCTGTAGGCGGCAGTTTCTACAAGGCAGTACACAGCGCATATAACCGCGAAATTTGGCAGGGTATCCGCAATAGTCGCGATTCTCAGAATTGAGGGAACGAGGAAGAAGATATGACATATGAGCAAGCTTGAAGCTGTGAAGCACACGTGTGAATATTAATCCCACGCCACCTTTAATATTTTTTATTAATATAAATATTCTTGCTCATGCGAACTGCTAGCTCGCCATAGTAACGTAATCGTAAAGCAAATTATGCCTTGGTAGCACCGTCGGCAGTTAAACGAACCACCTGGCTGAATACACGACGGCACATCAAAGGGCTGTTAAGTCTTTGACGGAGAAGGTATTCGCAGGACGCGCACTGTCTCGAAATTGATTGTATTTTGAGCTACGTCATTTTTGGTGTGTATCTGTTGTTCCCTTCCACTTAAAAGGAGGTAACCTTTGCTTACATTAATGAAGGCCGTTTTGTTAACTTAGGAGATATTTACAATTTATGCACAAGTGAGAATTACATGCCATTGTTGGAGCCAATTTTCCTGTTACTGAATCTTATTATGTTGTTATGAGTTCAGGGGTCACAAAGCTGAATTATCTCTTCAGATTATCTTATAATACCACTCTCTTTTTTTTACCTAGTGTGTCCCACTACTGGCAAAAGGTCTCCTCCAACTTTTTCCATCGCGGTCTTGCGCTCTCTCATATACAACTCTCTTTATTTTTCTATAATTGGTAAGGAAAATGTTGTTATTATATTCATACTTTTTAATATCATAAACAGCACGCTGAATTAATTAAAAGTTTAGCTGACTCAAGATTCTTATGCGGTGTGTTGGGAAAAATAACTTCACTCAGTCGAAAAGTTTTATGCTTTATCTGCTTGAAGTGAACTGTTAACATGTGTGTGACCACACGACAGAACTTTTCGCATACTTTTGACCTTTTTGTGCTTAGAGAGTAAAACCTGACACCGTATTATCCTATTTCTCTTACAAGGCTGCGGTTTGACTTTGCTTGTTACACTGTATCTTGTGTGGTATTATATAAGTACCTTTTAGTTTCAAAAAATGCCTTAACCAGAGGTCGGTTGGATGGATCTCACAGAAATAAATAAATCGTGTGTTATAGACACATAAATACAGAGTTTAACAAAGAGCCAATAAATATTTGAACACGGTTGTGTTAAATATAGGTAGGCATTATGTGATAAGTGAACCGCCCAGGTATGCACATCGTGCCAGATAGGCTGTGCGTCCGTCGGGCGAGATTTTGCGCTCGGCTTTCAACAACAGTCGGTTAATGAAAACGGACGCTCCGCTCCGCCGCAAATTTGTGGGTAAATAAATTATCCCGTGTCATTTGTCACAATGTTGATTTAAATGATTTGTCGAAACGAATGAACATAATAGCTGGAAATCTGTTTTTATTTACGTTCATCATTTCTGAATATGAATACACAAAAATATTGGTAAGAGTGTGATTGCTTTGGAAAAGTGCAGATTTTACACAGTCGTGCGAATTAACGAACCGCACGCTTACTGTGCCTCCCCAGTGCGGTGATCTGTTACCAGCAACTATTGATCTAAGATTAACATGTTTACATACCTAACATGCCACTGAATAATTACTATATCAATTACAAATTAATCCCTAGCGACGTTGAGATACATAATCTATTTGAATAACTCACCAGGGTAGTATGCGGTAGCAGGAGGTGCTTGAACCAATCTCCTCGGCATTATATGGTTGACTACACGTCCAAATTAAATTAACATGAGGCGCGTACAATGACATTCTGCGGGGCGTGTTACACGACGCGGATGCATAATTCACGCTTCTTGTGTGAACTCTGCGCTGTTTATTGGCTCCTAATAAATTGCGGCTTTCCGCTGCGGCATGAAACCGCGTACTAATGAGTAGAAGCTTCTTTGATTGTGTCTCAACAGAAAATAAAATAATGATGTCTTAAATAAAGATCCAACCAAGGTCCAGCATCTTATTTCATTGGTACTTAATTATACTTTGTAGTAGGTACTACGTGTCAATACATTATATCCTCAGAATTGGACTTATAAATAGAGACTGAAGTTAATTAAGTGAGTTATAGAGTTGTTTGATAAAAGCTTGTTAACACTAACAAGCATTTATATCTAATTATTTTCCACATCTTTTTAAACCGACTTCAAAAAAGGAGGAGGTTTCTCAATTCGACCGTATATTTTTTTTTTATTTTTTTATGTGTGTTCGCGGATAACTTCGTCGTTTATGAACCGATTTTGATGAATCTTTTTTTGTTGGAAAGGAGATATTCCAGCGGTGGTATCATGATAAGGAAACCAGGATCTGATGATGGCATCCCAGAGAAATCGAGGGGAACCTTCGAAAATCGTAGGGGCGACTAGTGCGTTTGTAATTTTTTTCATTAACTATTTTAAAGCACTACTATTTTATGAAGGTCTGGAGTTGATCTGATGATGGAGCCGAAAGACAGTCGAGGGAACTCCTCAACGATTTACAGCAATTACCTGGTGTTTGAGCTTGATTAATTTGTATTGATGAGAACTTTACACCTAGATGGGTTGTGACTGTCATTAGGGGTCTGATGATGAAGACGTAGGACAGTCAAGGGAACTCCTCAACGATTTACAGCAATTACCTGGTGTTTGGGCTTGATTAATTTGTATTGATGAGAACTTTACACCTAGATGGGTTGTGACTGTCATTAGGGGTCTGATGATGAAGACGTAGGACAGTCAAGGGAACTCCTCAACGTTTTACAGTAGCTACCTTGTGTTTGGGCTTGATTAATTTGTATTGATGAGAACTTTACACCTAGATGGGTTGTGACTGTCATTAGAGGTCTGATGATGAAGACGTAGGACAGTCAAGGGAACTCCTCAATGTTTTACAGTAGCTACCTTGTGTTTGGACTTAATTCATTTCTATTGATGAGAACTTTGCACCCATATCGTTTATAAGTGCCATTACAGGTCTGATGATGGAGACCATAGACAGTCGAGGGAATTCTTCAACGATTTACAGCAGTTACCTTTTGTTGGGCTTACTTCATAAGGTTCAATATGCCAAAATGTTCATTGGTATGGCGCCACTAAAAATCGTGAAATAAAATTATTTTTATAAAAAAAAAAAACCGACTTCAAAAAAACCTGATGCACTAAAAAGCCTGAAATAATATTTCTATTACCACCTCTGCCTACCCCTTCGGGAAAACCAGACGTGATGGTGTGTTATCGAGTATTTGAAGTCGGTGCCAATCTTGGTATGCCAAGTCTACCTACTATAAAAGTAAGAAGATAGATTGGCACCGACTTCAAATACTCGATAACACACCATCACGTCTGGTTTTCCCGAAGGGGTAGGCAGAGGTGGTAATAGAAATATTATTTCAGGCTTTTTAGTGCATCAGGTTTTTTTGAAGTCGGTTTTTTTTTATGTTTTATAGGGACCTATTCCTAACTATAATTAACTTTTGGAGAGAAAAGGAGAATAATAATGAATTATCATTTGTCACTCACTCGACAAAATATCGTTCAATGAAAAATGTATGTCGACTAACGCTCATATTCCAGTGAGAGTAAGGAAAATTACATTAACATAAAAATCCGGCGCGGTGCCGGCGCGGAACGACATCATTTAAAATGCTAATGCGTTTTATACGGTGCATTATTACAGGCTCGGGGGGCGCCGGGTGTGTGTGAAGTATGTATGTCCGGAATATTGCAAAATGATTGGTCGTTATAGTAAGAGAAATCAATTAAAACTGTTAATGGGCTTGCTAAGTATAGTCTAAACTTTATTTGTGACAAGTGAGACTATTGTGCTAATTATATATTACTAGTATTGTACTAATTAATAGTATTGTACTAATTAATAGTATTGTACAGTTCAAAACTTTTGATTTGGAGCGTACACAGCCGAGCCGCCCCGTCCGCGCCCGAGCCATCAGTTATGACACTGTGTGAAAGCGTTCAGACGTCAAAACTGACTGTTCAGGCGTGCCGCTCGACTCTTGTAGACGCAGCTATTTGTTTATGTCTATGCATACTAAACTATCCTATTATATTCTTAACTTTGATATGACTGCCTACCTACACACACAATCACGTTCTAGGACAGTGCTACGGGCATACTGCTACGAGCACAGTGCTACGGAAAGATGCTACGAGAACCGTGCTACGGTCACACACAGCTACGCTTAGTGCTATATCGCACGAGGACACCAGTGGTAGCGCAATCAGTCGCTCCACTAACAAAATGTATAGAGCTGTATGGAGGGTATCGCACCTGTAGCCCGATTCACGTAACCAAAACCGTAACGATGTATCAGCGATATAGTCTAGCCTTTTCGTATTATGAAAAGGCTATCAACGACTATATCGCTGAGACATCGTTACGGTTTTGGTTACGTGAATCGGGCCACTGGTGTCCGCTTGGTAGCGCAACCAATTCGGTGTCGGCTATCGAATCACCCGGTGGCGCAACCATGGTTGCCTCGTGCGATATCGCACTTAGAGTGCTTATAAGCGTTTATTGCATCACCAACGTGTTTCTTATCACACCCATTCCCGTGGAATTATCGACTCGCGAGTGGAATTGGAAGGCGTCCAGAAAACACGACACGCCGAGACAATCCGGATGATCCCCTGCAGTCATGTTGGCCTGGTGCCCTGCTATATATTCTACAGGGATTACGTACAAAATCGGAAAAATATCGCTTTAGGTTACTGCATGCTGTAAATTTGAGATGAACCAAATCCTTCTGACATACGAATAGCAGTATTACTATCGTGACCAGAGGTGTGTGACTATTGAGTGGCATTTTCGAGCATCTCCGTGCTTTGGTGGTTGCGTAAAAAGTCAGTCTCGTTGGTTATCATCAAGGCAGCAGTCATTAAGCCATGCCAAAAGCCTTTGAGTGGCTTGATAGCCTACTGGTTAGAGAAGCCACTTTCGCAACGAAGGTTCCGGGTTCGATTCCCATCATTGTCATAAAACTGTTGAGCCAACGATCACAAACCTTTAGCTTAGTTACTGGGGCTTAGGGAATACTAGTAGGTAGTGTGATGACTATAAGATAATTAATGTCATTATTTCTCTTTTCGCAGGTAAGGGACATCCGACGTCAGGATTCGTAAGTTTTAAAGCTGGGCTGGCTTGGTGGACTATCGTCCGAATCCTCTTTTTTGTACTGAGGTAGCAAACAAGCGTACGGCTCACCTTATGTTAAGTAGTAACCGTAGCTTATGGATGCTTGCAATACCAAAGGCATTGCTCGCACGTTGCCGGTCTGAAGGGCAGTAGGACGGAGGAAGAGGAGGGGGGGGGGGGGGTGGGGTTGAGACGTGCCCGGGATAATGGCAATAGGCTCGCTCTCTATATTACATTGGGACCAAAATACCATTGGCGAAATGTGTACAGCAGTGTCTGTCTACCCGTCCGGGGAATAAAGCCGTGATGGTGATGGTATATTATTAACAAACGAACTAGCGTAGGCATAAAGTTAATTTAGACGATAATAATATGTATCTTCAACAAATAATTACGTATTTAGAAATTATGAGAGCTGGAGCCCTGGGGCCATAGCAGGTATGATGTAGATAAACTTCGAAGTTAGCTCTAAGATATAAATTTAGCAAATAATACTTGATATTTGGCTACATCCAAATTCGAGCTAAGTCTATGAAATTTGTTCAGAATATTTAAACTGGGACGTACTTAGGTACCTAGGTACCTAACATAACCAAGTTTTGATATTTGGATTGTGAGATCCACAAACACCAACCCTTACATTTGTATACATGGATGTTTGCACTCGAGGTATTAGGAGAACATAAACAAGGCGAAGCTTAAAGTCGTGACGTCAGGTGTTTCATACAAGGGTTGCGGTGTACGGTCCCCGCAGTGTCTGCTTGACTGATGAGCGCTCAGCGCTTGACAACGTTCCACACGTTAAGCTGATCGCTTTGCATGGTCGCTTTAAAGCGGCTGCGGTCACAATATGCCAAGGATTAAGGAGACTCACCATGATACCTTTGATTTGAACTTTATCCTATCTATTGTTACTGGCTTCTTATGTTAACAGCAACAGAAAAACACAAAGAAAAGTATTTGTACTAAAAGCTTTATCTACAACCCTAACTAAAATCCTCTTAAATATTAAACATCAAAAAATCAGGACTCATTAATCTGTCTTGACTAAAGAGGGAAAATCTCTCTCCAATATTTTTTACTAAAGAGCTCTCTGAAATGTCATCGAGATAGTGCTTTGAGGCGTTCTATCAAACTACAGATTCATCAGGATTAAGACGTATGAAAAAGATTAATATCGTCTCGGATTTAAAACCGTCTCGACTTTTTGCTTCCACCACTGGCGAACGGATTTACGACGTTTCTTAAGAGTTTATAAATTGAAACCTCTACGTTATTTATGTATTTGTACAGATTGCTTTACCGGTGGAGTGTTTTGTCGTATTTTTATTTCGCATACATCTAGCACATAGAGACAGATAGAGACCCACTGACACCTGCTTCTTTCAGGCAAGCCTCGTCTTGGAAGCATGAGGTGTAAACCGTTTACCATTTTCGATTATTCACGTCCAATCCCATTAAATTATAGGCACGTTGCGTTGGAGCCGTTGGAGGTGATGAAGTAATCAAATCGCTATAAGCTGCAGCGACGTCATGCATGCCTAGTACCCGTGGCTAATGCCCTGCTTCGACGGCGGTGTTAACCACTATTGATTTTCGATGGAAACGCAAACAATGTCATCTTAGTCGCTCCCAACATCTCTAATGGAATTTCTCGAGCGGATAGTTGCATGCACCAACTTGCAAGTTTGGAAACATACGACATAAGTTATGGCTGCTTATCCCAAAACAATATTTGGACTATTCGATTTTCTTTGAGAACATAGTGTGACGTGAAGTTAAATTGGATCGGAACTTCTCTTTATTGGCTTCATGAAAAAAGTACGCGTAAACTCTATCAAACAGAGCGTAGTGATTTTTCAATATCACCGAAACTCCAGTCTAACGGAATATTCATACTTCAAAAACAGCCGGCCGTTGTGGAATTTAAAACCTCTTTGTACCAGGCACACAATGGCATGCGGTGGTTCCACGTGTTCGACTATCAAACAGGATTCCTGTGTCAAAAGGCCGCGAGCCCGGATGCAGGTGCGTCGGATTTTCACTGGTGGATTGGCCGGCTCGGCGCCCGCGGCCAAATCTATCTGAAAAACTGAAAACATCCATCGGCAGGATGACGGGAGGTTTTGTTCGTGATTTGCATCGGTTTGCGACTTGTGTTTTTATGCATCGCCGCGATACCGTCGTAAAGTTGCGATCGAGGCAGTAAAGCGGGGTTAGGTAGCGGCCCGCGAAACAACCTCTGACCTTACGCTTTTATTTTATGCGGTACGTTTCCGTTATAGTTATCGTAAAGTTTGTTTGATAGGTAGCGGGGAACTTTATTGCGACAACCGGAGATGCCTACTGTGCTTGACTACATTGCGATTTCTTGCGAAAAAATATTTTTCTGTTCGTTTCTTAACCACATTTCTCCTCTATAAATGAATGATGATGATTCACCCCTGCTTCGTAAAGGTATAGCCGGTGAAATATTGAAAGCAATCAAGAGAAAATAGACCACCAAAAAGGATCTTTAATCTTCGCCGTTTTTCTCCCTCGTAGCTGAAAATATCGCCTAAAACCCAACCAAATTGTCTATAAACCATTCCTTATCCAGTATTCCCTCTCACCTTAGCATCGAATTTGTGAACATTTGGCCGTAAAGAATGAATATTTATGTTATACTCTTTGGAGTTGTTACGTAATTTGACAGGTGAAATATCGCAGAATCAAAAGTTTTTAACTTCAGGCAAGATAATGTATTTATTGCTTGTTACAATTTATGAATTCTTAGTAGGCGAGATTTTTGTTTGCTGCGCACCTAGTAGTCAAGCGATGTATTTACCTCTCACAGTCGTGTTCATATTATTTACTTTGTCACGCAAAGACAAAAAGGTCGTAGACACAGACAGATGCGAGCCGGTGGTTCCATTGACGTGCGGAAACTGCCGTGTGTATGCCCGAAGGAAACGGAAACGGTCGTACCGCCATTGTACCGCCGCCGCCGGTTGCGGTTCACCGCACGCGCCGGGCGGTGGCGCACCGTATGTCACATGGAATTCACTTTGCTCCAGCAAGTTTAAAGATTTTACGGTAGACTCCTGGGAGATACTGATCTCCTGGTAGAAGTAATAACTTATGATTGGCTGGGCATGAACTGAAGATAGTAAATAAATTATTCTGATAGAGATGGATGGAGATATAAAATACCGTATAATTTAAAAAATACTGCTAACGTGTTCTTTATGGCAAAACTAAATTTTCGCGTTGACCGTACCGTACGTCTTGTGGTTTCCAGTTAGTTGAATAGTTGGCAACTATGTTCCAAAGAAGGTTTCCTCAAGAGTTTCCGCACAGTTATGTGTTGTTTTCTACCTAAGCAGAAATTTAATGCACCTGGTTATTACGAAATTAGTTTGTTAATCACTTCTAATAATCCAGTCTCTATGATTTAAACTGTTTTCTGATCATAATTTCAAAGCAAACCGAGGTACTGGATAACGAATTTGTCTTTAAAGTAATTACGTCACGATGTCAACCATTAAATTAATGCCTGCATGTCTAATCACAGAAATCATCTAGTTAATCAGACGAGGCAAACATTATAGCCGATAGTTAAACCCTCATTAAAACTACTATCGTCAGTAATAGTCTATTCCCGTAACGCATTACCCGGGTGTTTACCGTCCGTGCCGGATACGATAGCAGGCCTTATTGATGGCCGGAGGTGACGTCGGCCGCGCGCACGGAAACGGCGCCATTGTGCCTCCGATCCGCCTTGTGGCCGTTTGCGTCTGACAACTACCGGGCCAGCAGAAAAGCGAGGAGTTTGACAGAGGTTTTTCTCATGTATTGTTTCTTGCTGTGATTATTGTGGATTGATTTTTGTCTACTTTTCGCATGAATGCGTAGCTGCAGAGAGAACCTTCAATTAAAATTACGTTTAGTTTTAATTAAACTTATGCAACTGAAATTCAAGCCTTTTCGTTCGTCGTTATAAAGGCCATTGTTCAAAGTAGTATAGTATAAACGATTTGCTCAGCATTATTCGCAGATGATTGCCGACCCCGTCAATACGGCAATGTCTGAACATGTCTGCATCCTTTGTTCACGTCCTGAAGCCCGCTATTTATTATGAGGGGTGTGCACTGGGAGTAGGTCACGGTATTAAAGTTATTGCGTAACTTCTATCTGCTTTTATTATTTCGCACAATATCTAGTAATAATGTTGGGAGTCTGTACGTGAAGAGCTGTTTTTCTAGAAGATTATTTTGTTTGTGTATAATTTTGACGCATTTGCTGTGTATCTGTGCTATCGTAGCACCTGATATCAACGCAATCTTAGTGTTTGCTGATATTGGCAAGATATTCAAGTTTTATATACAAATGCGTGCCACCGTTACTAATTTCATTTACCCGTATGTTTATTTTAAATTTTCTCTTAAATTATTCTTATCATAATTTGGCATGCATACGTAGAACAACAAAGGCATTAGGATAGTATTAAAGATCTTATGAAAGTAATCCAAGAAGCTGTCGGCTGCACCATACCGCAGAACATTAAGATACGACTGTCTTTGTTTGCGTCGCGACGCTTATTTATTATGGAGTGAGGAAGCGCGGCGGGAGCGTGCACCGCTCTACTGCAGCGATGCAACCAATTTCAATTGACGCTCCAATACCGCGAGTTATCGATACTCGATTCGATGTTAGATATTTCATTGTCTGCCTTCTCGCACCACGAATATTTCATGGTCTGAAATAGTGGTGGAAAATGGAATATTCCAGTAATTGCATTTTGTGTAGTTCATAAAAGTTGTGCAGTATTGATGTCTCGCCACATTATCCAGTGATAGAAGTGGGTAATGCGGCTCTTTATAATTCGAAGCAAGCCCTAATGCCGGTCGACTACTATAAGTACATACCTGACTATAATAAATGCTCCGCCGCATTTCATCTGCCTGTTTAGCTTGCTTGCCACGGGCTATCCGTTCCGCGCCCGGCGCATCAATATTGCATAGTGTCGTCCACAGGCCCATCTGAGCTCTTCTTATTACTGCGAGCCTGGTACACCGATACCTTTTTTACTCGGGTTTTATTTATGTCGGCCGCAACCGAGGAAATTGTTATTTATGACGTCGGTTATGGGGGTACAAGGGATAGCCATCAATCAGATTTTTTGCTCCTAGTTCTGCGAACAGTGTAATAATAATAATATTTTACCTGGAAATTGACCTCAAAGGCTGTCGATAATTTTAAAACTTGTTCTGAATATAATTCTGAGAATATTGTGTAGTAAGTAGTAAATAGGTTATAGTATGTTTTACATAACAGTACGTCCGTACATTAACATGAAAAAACCAATTTTCTCACTAGAGCATTTCACAGAGGCAGAGACATTTTAAATACTCACTTTTCTGTGAATGCATTTAAGTACCCACTGGGAGATGCGCTCGGGCGAGCATAGTTAAGAGGATATCAGAGTTTCCCAGCGGAGTTTTAAATAAAAGCCTCCTCAACGATGCTGATTACTTGGTAATTTTAAATGTTGCGTTGCGTTTAACCATGATTTAAATGTGTTTGGACTTAAATTACAGCACTAGCATGCAGTGCGTCAATTTGTACATGTCATTGTGGCAACACGTCGACCAAGCGATAAATGGACTGGTGTCGCAAATTCATGCCTCGACAAATAACACTAGCGGCTCACTAACGCCATTAATTCGGGATGGCACACCGTTTGTACACTAGACAGTTGAACAAACGTGCGATACGGGAACGAGATCGAATAAAACTTCTGCCAAAGATAAAAGATACAGATCAAAATATACATTTAATGCAGGTCACATGACCCACAAACCCCTTTAAAACAAGTGAAAGTGATAATTCACGCCTTGTCCAGATTGGCTATTGTATTGCCGTAACATTTTAACCCCTTGGGTGTTTTTAATCCCGTCACAAAGCTGACATTTGTTTGTTCATCAATTTGCTTCAATAACAATACGATATTGTCAATATTACTGAGTAAACACTCGTCAAAAACCTCCCGGCTCTGTCCATTGTGCGACACGCCATCAAACGCGCAAACGGATTTGTTAATTGTCAACAAACACTCCCGTTTGCGCATTTTAGATAGTAACATTTAGACAACATTGTCCCGTCCCGGGCTCTCCCCAAAAACAATAAAGTTTCGCCATTGTTTACATCTACAGTTTTAAGACTTGCCATTTCCATTAGCATTCGTATGAATAATGCAAACCGGCAGGCCCTTTTTATTGAGCGCGTCCGTTTATGTAGAGTACAACAGTTTTTATTTGTTGTCTCCGTCGTTGTCGCCCCGCCTATTACCTCGTCCTATGCAACTGTTCCAGCCCTACGCTTATTGAGATCTCCGTTGACTTCATGATATCCTGGTACATTTGAAGAAATGTCACCATAACTCTTTTGTTTTATCATTTTACTAAGAAGTTACAAGAATTTCTTAGAAATTTTATAGTTGTTGTCGCTCCGCTCTACACTCGCACACTCTCTCTACACTTATCGACCTAAGCAAATTCTCCGATCCTTCGCTTGTTGAAACCTCTGTTTAATTCATGAAATCCTGATACATCTAGGAAATGTCACCATAACTCTTCTGTTTTATGATTTCGCGCTTCAACTGTTATTATTAATCATGATCATCATAATTGTTAGGTTAGGTTGACGTTGTTTACATTTTTTAGAAATTTCGTATGGGAATGTATGTATGTACTCCAAGGATGTATCGGATTCGTATTGGATCTTATTATAATCTCTTGTTAGTTTATTATATCCTAGTATTTGTAACCCTTTCCTTCTTTCAGCATTATTATTGTATCATCATCACCTTCGGTAATTATGTAATTGTGGTGTCTAAGCTGACCGGTCACTTCCCTTGATTTTAGATAACATTTCATAAAGAGGTCGATCCACCGGCATACATGTTCCCCGTCAATTACGTACGTAACTTGTAGTGGAACACCAGGTGTTCTAATTAAACACCTTTGTTACCCCAACCTCATACGGTGCCTCGTTTGCTCCCCAAATTAAATTATCGTAAATCCCAACTCATTGGCCGAGATTACACGATTACGAGCGGATGACAGGGGTCTTGCAAACAAGTGATCTTTGTGCTCGGACGATGCACAGTAATTATAGGTCGCGGCTAATTGACGGATTCCTCCCGAGGGCACGCGCCCGAGTTTCATTACAAAGAAAGTTTGTTGTGACTTTTAAATCTGTTCGCGTTTAACTTCCCCCGGTTGACGGAAGTTGAGCTATTGTTATTTAACATAATAAATTACGGAGAGTACAAATACAATTTACTGAGAAAATTATTTGAATTTCGTCTTGTGGTAGCTAATTTGAACAAAGCGCCTTGAATAGATTAGCTTCTCGCCTAACTCCTCATACATATTCTATTTCATTACGAATTTTACTCGGGAAAAAATCTTGGGAGACTTTGTTCTATATAATTTCGTACGAGCGGGAGTCTTCTGCGCGGGATTATGCCAGCCGGGCTGGGTACTGCTTTACTACTATTGACTTTCACAGTTGTAGCTCCAGGCCTAACAGAAATTGGCTTGCACGTTTAATTCGAATCTCCTATTACCTATGTGAGCCTAATCAAGACTCGTCAAGACTCGTCCTAGATAAAAGGTTATTATATCCTCATAACATTCAAGTGAATACAAGCTTTTGTGAAGTCCGAGGGTAGCATAGTAGCGAAATGGTGGCCGTAAATTGCAACAAAGTGGCCGGGCCGAGCGGCCTTTCGAACTAATTCTCTAGGCGCGATTTAACGCTATTGTTGGAGCTGTCCCGGCCGCCTGCAATTGACTCTTGTTCGCTTCTGACACCCTTGTAACCTGGTACACCGCATCGTTGGGAATTTAGATTTACTTGCGTGATTTAACCATTCGTATTTAGCTTTAAACATAATAACATTGTGTAACTGTGTTCATTTTCTTGCTACAATACAATAATGTGTGTTAGTAGTGTAACGCAGATATTAAATTCCGAGTAAATAAGTAAGCTCTGTTATTTACGTTCCTACAAGGAACTGGTTAACATAACATTACGCACGGTTTTTTGATGATTTTCCTGTTCTGCCTCACAGTATGGTTTCGTCTTTGATTTTGTTAACGTTACATGTTTTAGCCTATGCTTACATTTGATGTTGTTTCATATTTCCGCCAATTCTTGCCAAAATGCGTGTTTGATTTTTGTACGAGTACAAAAATTGTTTGAAGAGACTTGTTTATGAAGTGCGCTTAATCTTGACTTAAGCGAAACACTTTGGTACTTATGACAAAAGACATTATTACAATTGGAATTCGCAGGAACTCATAAACAAGAGATGTTATATCATCGAGATTACGGCAATAGAGGGTCCGAGTCTGAAGCTACTGGAGTAAATTCAGGGTTGTCGTTAATAATGAAGGTCTCATAATATCTGTCAAAAGTGGCGCTAAGGGCTGCTGCGTCCCCTTTGTTCGATATACCCGAGCCACTTTACTCGCCCACTTGTCTATCTGTTTATGATTTGGGTCGCAGAGATACCCCAGTTTTACTGGAGTTCCATTATATATATAATTAATTCTTCTTAGAACTGCTGCTGTAATTAAGAACAATGCATACCAATGAATTATGTGTTGGACTTTTCTTAATTACTACGTTATCCTCGAAATATACTTTTATAATATGCTAAAAATAACTGCTGCCAAAATGGAACATCGTGAACGTCAAAAGATATTTAATTACAAAATGTAAGAAATTTCCCCGATATCCGTTTCGGGAACCCTTTTCAATTTCGCCCGCGCCCCGGCAAACAGGAATGTTGCGAAGTAAATTATACTCTTGCGGCGATGAACGGTGATTGAAATTAGTTCCCTGGTATCTGCAACCTCCTCCAATGTTATGTTAGCCTAGTTATGATACGCGAAATGGTTTTCTGCACAAAACGTCAGTGTGATGTGATTTCGAATCCTATCATCGGTCATCCCCTGTTGGGCCTACATTAATATTATCGTTAGATCACTTGCCTTGTTTTAACTTACTATCATGATGAAGACGGGAGAGAGTAAATCCCGAAGTTGACTTCCAAACTTTCATTTCTCCTTTTACTTGGAACAATGTAGCGACAAAATTTGCTCAGATGTCTGAAAAATTCAAACTGTGCCACCTGGCGAGACGACTTTCGTAATCCTTTGCTAAAATAGAATTAAAGACTTTGTATAATTAAACTTTACAGAAGTGTTGTGATGTTGTAAACTCGATTATGTTGTCCCATTTAATAAATTAATAATATGAAACATCGCTGTCACCCGAGTGCTATAAGCCATAAATATTATGCTCATGTTTTGGTTGTCTATTAGAACAATTTGTGTGTTGTTTACTGCCCCATCAGAAAATTGCCCTCAGTGACTGTCACTAGGGTCACATGATGATAGGACCCGATAGGAATAACAGGCAATATACGAAGGACACATTCTAAAATCTTGAAAACGACCTTACAGTTAGTTATGTTTCTCTGGTAGATTTCTTGCAATTTTGCACAAATAAAGTCTTTTATTTGCGTCAAATACGAGCACCAGATGTGCAAACATCAAGAAATAGCGTCGGCACTTAAACGCTGACGCCCCCTATTCATCTTGACCGGAAGTTTTCCGGCAAAAACTACAAAACCCATTCACGGGCTATCTACGGTGGAGCAAGTTTTTGCCCTATTATAAGGGGCGTAGATTAGACGTGGAGCGGGATCTTTGGCTTTATTTTCCTTCATTCGACCCGGATGGGAGTCAACAAATCATGGATCTACCTGGCTACCCGTATCGTGGTTACTTTCGCAAGGATTTTGTAAAAGTTGGAAGGCCTCAGCGGCTTAAGAATTGTGATATACATGCCTCTTACAGGCTGATATCCGTGAGCCTTCCCAACTTTACACGTAGTTCGGGGTACGGCGTAAATGTAATTTCTGAAAGATACAAAAGTAAGCGAAATTTTCGAGTGTCCTATAGTGTAGAGCTTTTAGTGTGACTTCCCAGTACCATTCGACTGTGTTAGCGTGAATGGGGCCGCCGTGAAGAGCACTTATGTGCCTCCATTCAACGCCAAGTCTTTCATATTACGCAGAATAAATAAGATTTAGAGATAATAACAACAATTTATTATTGAATACGTTTAGTAAGGTGAGCACTTATTTTTAACCTTAAGGTTTGAGATTCATTGGGAAAACAGTTTTACTCCTACCACTGTGTAAGCCATGCTCGACTGTGGTGTTAGCTGATGATGTTAACCGTAGTTTGGGATCATAAAGTTGGTGTCTCCGACTGACGATGCCGTCTGTATTTCGCAAAACATTTTCGTAAATTAACTTCGGATTTCTGGCGAACTCTTGTTTAACTGAAGTTGGTGAAGTATGCGGCCGGCTCGATATTCAATGAACAACAATATGGCGGCTCCGGCGAATCAAATTGACGAGCCGACCCTGTTTACTGCGGTAATTGAAAACCAGTTCTGTACTTTAAAAGTTCGTCAAGTATTTCTTGAAAACCTAATACTTACTTAAATGGAAAAGTTTCGATGAATGTACCCTCCAATCACATTATAACTCTGAGCGGATTAAAATTAATATAAATATGAGAGAGACGACAATACCAAAATAATGTTGGTTTAAGTTGTTTAGGACTTGTTTAACAACTCTGCGCGTTAACTTTGCTTGCGTGTTTCAGATTTGTATAGAAACCGCCATATTTGTTATTTTTCTTCTCCATCATTACACTCTTTGCATTGTGTAGGGATTACAATCCGGCGTCATTTTTAATCCGGCCGGATCCGGCCGGATTCCCATCGATCCGGCCGGATCCGGCCGGATTGATCAACACAAAATGATTTTCGCTTTTCGGTCCAAAATGAACTGTTAGTGCGTTAATCGAGTGTAATTGTACTTATTATAGGTAGTTAATAAAAAAACAACATTATAAAATCGACTTTATTTCCAATGTTAGGACTAGACAACGTGCAAAAAATTAAAATTTAGCTCCCAAATTAAAAGAAAGTTATGATCGACTTGCACTGGCATTACAAATCACTTTTAATAACTCTATATAACTCTTCGATGAGTATATCATTGAAATTTACTCATATAGCAAATTTTGCATTAACTATATTGACCACAGAGTAAAGACTAAAGATGACTGGTCCATGATATTGACTAACTAACACGTGATTGCCTCCCTTCACTAAGGCCCGTATTAATAAATCGATCTCAAGAATGAGATCGAACTTGAGATGCTGTTTTTGACAGATGTTCCATACATTAAACGGCAAAACTTCATCTTAAGATCGATCTCAACTTTGAGATCGCTATTCTCGAAACTTGCCGGCTATCAGTCAAGTATTATTTTATCACGTCACTATTTAGGATTAACTAATAGTTGTTTGGATTATTTTCTTCACAATATCGAGCGGTGTTATAAGCATACGCTTTTAAAGTATATTAGTTTCCAGTGTCCGTACGCCGGGGACACTAGCGGGAATACCTAATGCAATATTCTTATTCATGAGATATTTATCGGACGGGGGTGTTTTCATCGCGCGAGCATCTTACCGCTACAAGGAATGCCACATCTTCCGTAGTATTTTTCACGATTTAAGGTTGGATATTTTGTAGCGATATTAGGATTGACAGGCGCTTAATATAGCTTAGTGCTGCGCGCATCGTCCTTACTTAAAATTTGAGTGGCAAAAAATTTTAAATTAGAACAATAATTTCTTACACCAAGACAAGAACTATCCTTTCGCCCATATTCTCAATAGCATTGTGTAAACATTTTACCTCTGTATAGGAAATCGATAATTTAGGTAAGCTCAAAACAATGCGTCTCTCGTTGTTATATTGGTCAAAAGCGTTTCGACATAGCCCATGATTTTGTTTTTCTGGGAATGGCGTATCTACATGCATTTTTACTTTGTGTAACGAACGACTTGGGAATTTATTATACGAGTACCTATTTATGTCTATTTGTATCGCGCGAGGGACTTTTTTCCCCCACGTTATTATATTTAAAGAAATACCATATTATTTAATTGCTGCGTCCAGATTCCTCGCATGTCTCGCCCGAGCACTCATGTTATGACAATGTCTATCCGTTCCGACGTCAAAACGCTCGGGCGCGGCATGCGCCTGATGTATTTGTCCCAATTACGTCACACATTTCTTTCCCGTGTACCAGGCCATCATAAACCACAAAGCGATGTGTTACTAATGGGGTGGAGCCAACACTATCCTCGCTCGAGGGTCATAATGACGTATAAACGGTCTTCCGCAAAAATTTTAGCCCTTCTACACGGTTGCAGCAACCGCCCAACAGAGAATAAGAAGGAAAAAGGCAGTTTTTGTGCGTTGGGCGGGTGCTCCGCTCGTGCCTTTAGTTTCGTGGTTATTTTCAGGTATTTGCGGTTCCTCGAACATAGTACCTAATATCTATGTAAAAAGGGTTATTTATTTTGGTACTTACATAAACATCAAATTGATTTCGAAGTTTTTTATGAAATAATTCGAATAAGCTGTCTATCTCGACAAGTAGGTACGCCGCTGACATCAAAGTCGTTTTATTAACGACGCGCCCATTGACTCGGGGCGTGAACGCCGCGCCGATGAAGGGTTACCCGGTTGCCCTTAACCTCAATCAACCCTATAACGACCGGGAATAAATTGGTATGGGCACTTGTTTTTATGCCTATAATCGTTTGGCGTGTAAGGCAACGGCTTCGGCGAACTAATTGAGATACGGGAGAGGCCGACGTGTGCCGCCTTTATGCTCGGTAAAGCGATGTAATTCATTAGCCGCGGACGGACCTCTAAATGTTTATCGTTAATGGAACAGAAAATAAACTGAATAAACTGATGTTTTCGCTTTGTTTGGGGCGGGTATTCATCTCGTCGATAGTTTTGACGAAGGTTATTTTAGTATAACAGCATCCAAGGGCGATCGATGATTGGGTTACAATTAATTTAATAATTTTGAATAGATTTTATTAATACCATATTGAAACTACATTTTGTGGGTATTGCTGAACACGCTATTATACGAATATAAGCTAGTCTAGGCGAGTAGATTCGGTAGGCAAAGGCGCTTCGGTGTGTTGAGTGATCAAGCCGAGTTTATCGTTCGTCTTTCCTCGTCTTATGTTAACATCTGTATTAACGATGAAACGATAAGTCTGCAATTTAACATTTTAAAAGTCAATAGACATAAAGTAAATGGTGAATACAAATGTGTAATGTTCCGCCAGAAAATATTGAACGAGGTCCGACGTTCTGTGACGTTGACATCGGGGATAACTCTGCACCCTACACTTACTATTCAAGCGGCCCGCCCCTAACCACAGGGGGTTTCTGTGCAGCATCCCTTGTCGCGAACTGGCATCCTCTACGGTCTATGTCAACCTGGTACATTTATTGCATATTCACGGCTCTTTTAAGTTTTCGCACGCATTTTGTGGTGTGTGTGGGTGCTCTCTATGAGAGAGAGAAGGGATATGTAGATATCTATACTAATATATAAAGAGGGAAATGCTGACTGACTGACTGACTGACTGACTGACTGACTGACTCATCAACGCCGAGCCGAAACTACTGAAGTTAGAGACATGAAATTTGGATAGTAGATATATTTTGTGACGTAGACAAGCAATAAGAAGCGATTTTGGAAAATTCAACCCCTAAGGGGGTTAAATAGGGGATGAAAGTTTGTATGCAAGTTCGTCATTTTTCAAGTTAGAATTATGAAAATTTGTGTTTAGGTGTCTTTTTAAAAATAAAAAATATGGTTTTCGGCGTTTTTGAATATTCAACCCCTAAGGTGGTAAAATAGGGGATGAAAGTAAGTTGGGAAGTTTGTATAGATGTTCGTCATTTTTGAAGTTAGAGTTATGAAAATTGGTGTTTAGGTTCCTTTTTAAAAATAAAAAACTTGAATTGCTGCGTTTTTGAAAATTCAACCCCTAAGGGGGTAAAATAGGGGACGAAAGTTTGTATGGAAGTTCGTCATTTCTGAGGTTAGCATAATGAAAATTTGTGTTTAGGTTTCTTTTTACGTATTAAAAATAATAATTTCATCTATACTAATATATAAAGAGGGAAATGCTGACTGACTGACTGACTGACTGACTGACTGACTGACTCATCAACGCCGAGCCGAAACTACTGAAGTTAGAGACATGAAATTTGGATAGTAGATATATTTTGTGACGTAGACAAGCAATAAGAAGCGATTTTGGAAAATTCAACCCCTAAGGGGGTTAAATAGGGGATGAAAGTTTGTATGCAAGTTCGTCATTTTTCAAGTTAGAATTATGAAAATTTGTGTTTAGGTGTCTTTTTAAAAATAAAAAATATGGTTTTCGGCGTTTTTGAATATTCAACCCCTAAGGTGGTAAAATAGGGGATGAAAGTAAGTTGGGAAGTTTGTATAGATGTTCGTCATTTTTGAAGTTAGAGTTATGAAAATTGGTGTTTAGGTTCCTTTTTAAAAATAAAAAACTTGAATTGCTGCGTTTTTGAAAATTCAACCCCTAAGGGGGTAAAATAGGGGACGAAAGTTTGTATGGAAGTTCGTCATTTCTGAGGTTAGCATAATGAAAATTTGTGTTTAGGTTTCTTTTTACGTATTAAAAATAATAATTTCATCTATATCTATATCTATACTAATATATAAAGAGGGAAATGCTGACTGACTGACTGACTGACTGACTGACTGACTGACTCATCAACGCCGAGCCGAAACTACTGAAGTTAGAGACATGAAATTTGGATAGTAGATATATTTTGTGACGTAGACAAGCAATAAGAAGCGATTTTGGAAAATTCAACCCCTAAGGGGGTTAAATAGGGGATGAAAGTTTGTATGCAAGTTCGTCATTTTTCAAGTTAGAATTATGAAAATTTGTGTTTAGGTGTCTTTTTAAAAATAAAAAATATGGTTTTCGGCGTTTTTGAATATTCAACCCCTAAGGTGGTAAAATAGGGGATGAAAGTAAGTTGGGAAGTTTGTATAGATGTTCGTCATTTTTGAAGTTAGAGTTATGAAAATTGGTGTTTAGGTTCCTTTTTAAAAATAAAAAACTTGAATTGCTGCGTTTTTGAAAATTCAACCCCTAAGGGGGTAAAATAGGGGACGAAAGTTTGTATGGAAGTTCGTCATTTCTGAGGTTAGCATAATGAAAATTTGTGTTTAGGTTTCTTTTTACGTATTAAAAATAATAATTTCATCTATACTAATATATAAAGAGGGAAATGCTGACTGACTGACTGACTGACTGACTGACTGACTGACTCATCAACGCCGAGCCGAAACTACTGAAGTTAGAGACATGAAATTTGGATAGTAGATATATTTTGTGACGTAGACAAGCAATAAGAAGCGATTTTGGAAAATTCAACCCCTAAGGGGGTTAAATAGGGGATGAAAGTTTGTATGCAAGTTCGTCATTTTTCAAGTTAGAATTATGAAAATTTGTGTTTAGGTGTCTTTTTAAAAATAAAAAATATGGTTTTCGGCGTTTTTGAATATTCAACCCCTAAGGTGGTAAAATAGGGGATGAAAGTAAGTTGGGAAGTTTGTATAGATGTTCGTCATTTTTGAAGTTAGAGTTATGAAAATTGGTGTTTAGGTTCCTTTTTAAAAATAAAAAACTTGAATTGCTGCGTTTTTGAAAATTCAACCCCTAAGGGGGTAAAATAGGGGACGAAAGTTTGTATGGAAGTTCGTCATTTCTGAGGTTAGCATAATGAAAATTTGTGTTTAGGTTTCTTTTTACGTATTAAAAATAATAATTTCATCTTTTTTGAAAATTTTAACCCTAAGGGGTTAAAATAGGGGTTGAAAGTTTGTATGGACGTGCGTCATTTTTTGAAGTTGGAATTATAAAAATTGGTGATCAAGTGACTTTTAAAAGATAAACAATATTAATTTTAGGGTTTTTGAAAATACATCCCCTAAGGGGGTAAAATAGGGCATGAAAGTTTGTATGGAAGTTCGTCATTTTTGTAGTTAGAATTAAGAAAATTGGTGATTAAGTGTCTTTTAAAAAAAAAAAAATAATAGCGTTTTTGAAAATTATACGGGGTATGAGATACGGGATACGCGATATGGGATACGGGATTTTGTATATGGGATACGTGATACGGGATACGGGTTACGGGATATGGGATGCGGGATGCGGGATGCGGCATACGGGATGTGGGATGCGTGATACGGGATACGGGATACGGATACGGGATACGGATACGGATACGGGATACGGGGTAAGGAATACGGGATACGGGATACGGGATATTGGATACGGGATACGGGATACAGAATGTGGGATGCGTGATACGGGATACGGATACGGGATACGGATACGGGATACGGGATACGGGATGTGGGATGCGTGATACAGGATACGGATACGGATACGGGATACGGGATTTGGGTTCCAGAAAACGGAAACGGAATTTTTTAAATTTATATTCTGCGCGGACGAAGTCGCGGGCAAAAGCTATATATTATACACGTAAAAACTTTGCCTGAATTATGTCATCTTGTTTTACAACTTTATTGTTGCCTCAACCATCTTAATTTCCCGTCTCTCTTCAACGCACCACACGAAAAGACGGATCGGATAAATAAAACCTCCTTCCCACATCTACGCACCTAATGACCATGTGAATCTATAATGCTTCCAGGATAATCCCGAGGGAACTACCCGATGGAGATAAAAGGCAGCTGCTTTGTAATTCTTTTCATTTTCTGTTCTCCCGGTAAATTTACTGCAAGTACACAGAACCGGTGACTTGTGAACAGTATTTTTTGAGTAAATCACTTGGATGGAAGGTTGGATTTCAAACAATACGCCGCCTAAGCATTTGGGTTTATAAAATACTGGTTGCGTATTGGCTTATGGAAAGAAAAGGCCTAGAAACCATACTAAGTAAATGATTGGGTCACAAAATGGCAAAAAGAGCATCAACCTTAAAAAAAGGGCAAATCAAAATCGAACGAAATAAAAAAAAACTTTGCTCATCTAAACAGTAATAATATCCTAATCTCGGTACCAGGGTTTCATGACCAAGCAGAAATTTAAATCAGCTTAGGGACGTAACGTATCAAAGACGTATGAAAAAGGGTCTTTTAAATATCCGCCCCTAATCCTCCATCCTTTTCTTTCGTTTGATGATGACAGTGATGGCCTACATCATAATCGCAGGGGTAGTACATTAGACACAAAAAATCACATAATGTGACTGAATGTAAAGTGAGAATCATCGTCATATTTTACAAGAAAAATCTTAATTTTTATTAAGTACACGCATTTTCTGATAAAATAATATATGTCTTGTTGTATAGACGCAAACCATTTTCTCGGTAAATCCCTGAGGAGCTTGCCGGCTAAATCCGGCGGAGGCCGGCAAGAGGCGGAATTTCCGGTAATTGAGACTCATTCACCGAAAACGTTTCTCGAAATCTCGCATTGTTTAGGATTGCGAAATAATCCACTAAAATTATATTCTGGATTCTTATAGTATACATGTTGCAAGTACAGGGTGTCCAGTGGAAGATTTCTAAATTTGATTTTTTTTTTTAAATTTACTACGCCCCTAATACAAAGAATGTTTATTGTAGTTTATAGACAATGAATGCGGATTTAATTTTTTGAAAACCATGTTCTCCAAATGGGGACCATCGAGCCTAGCACAATCTTCGAGTATAGCACGCATTTTTAAAAACGCGTTTACAGTAATCCTACTGACTTCGGCTCGAATATTTTTTTTAAGTGGTGTCACAATGCTCGGATTTGTTTTTTAAACGACGGATTTTGAGTATCCCCATAAGAAACAATCATGCGGGCTTAAATCTAGTGACCTGGGTGGCCATGGTATGGTGCTATTTCGGGATATGCTTTTTTCAGGAAATAACTCCCGCCTTGCATTCATGGACACATTAGCAGTATGAGCTGTGGCCCCATCCTGCTGAAACCACGTGTTTCGGTTGAAATAAGGTCTATTCTGTAGTCCCAGTTTAAAAAGTGGATCGAGTCGAGTCCCAATATCAATGAACGTGCATGAAGTGATAAACGGGGATTTTCAGTTACAGAAATCAAAATCGTTCCAAATTTCGCCCGTGGCTACCGCTGGTATAGGTACTGGTCTGGGTCTGTTTAATGTTGATCCTGTAGCTCTGAACTCTGCTACCCAAGACGAAATTAAGTTGATCTATGGTCCATCACGTAAACGGGAATAACGAACGATTATTGCTTGACAATGCGAAAATCCACTTGAAATGTACGCCTCGACGGCAGAAGTACGAGGGGTTCCTCTCCACCGTTCTATGGCCACAAAAAAATCCGCATCGTTTACGCTTTCAACGACGCCTCCTCCGCCCCTCTAACGTGTTGCGTTCAGAAACTACGTTTATTCAAACTTAGAAATCTGCCACTGGACACCCTGTATTATACACAACTATGTAAGAATAGGTACACGCAGGGCTGTGGGTATGTATATGAGTGTCGGCGTCTATTTGTTTATATCCCATTTCACGGAGGACGTTAGAAAGGTTTTCGTCCCATTTGGATCGTAACGTTGACAGTTTATAGATGCCTGGTGTAAGTGACATACTTTCCGAAAAAAATGCTTTAGAAATAAATTATTATAATTTATTACCACCTATGGAAATAAAGTGTGTGTGTAACGTCACGACTTTTATCCCCATTCGGGGGTAGTCAGAGGATTGAGTGGCCATTCACCACCACATTGTGGAGCTATTAACCAACTCAAAGCCCACGTTTCACCAGATAGTCAGAACCCAACGTGACAGGTGGTGAACCTTGTCGCCGTGTATACAGGAACTGACTATTACCTAATCCCGAGGGATAGGTAGGTAAGGTAGGTAGGTAGGAAATAATAAAACACATTAATATTGTTACTTGGCTCACTTAAACCGCTCCAACGTTACCCATAGCAGAGATTCGGTTGGAAGTTGAAACTCAACCTGATAAAGTATCTCCTTTCCACATCTGGGCCCTTAGTAACCGTGTGAACATGAACGATCTAGTTACAGTATGGAGAGTTTATAGGATAATTTTCATAGTTCCCTGGTCTGATTTATAAAGCTTCATTCTAAACGTGTAATCTCTTACCGTGCGTCGCTTGGGCCGCCGTTGAAGCCTCCACTATACATTTATCATTGCGACGTTTCTGCGAGCGATTTTACGGCCACTTTGTCTCGACTCGCGTAACTAATGCCGATGTGTACTCGCCTTTTTGAGCTGCCTCCATTTACTTTTGGCGTTGTGTGGATCTACTTGAGTATACTGTGTGAAACAGAACGATCGACGTTCCTAAAATGATAGATTTACTCGTCACGATGCTGCTTGGCCTCAATAAAATTAATAAATGTTTATATAAATTTTCTATTCTCGCCGAAATTGAAATATTACTTGACAATATCCAATCGTACGTACGCCCGTTTGGTGTTTAATTTTATCATACTTTAACAAGAACTCAAATGGTTAAATTGTGAATATGGTTTTTGGACAAAATGAAGTACAGGAACTACACAATTCTTTCTCATCCAGTATTTGGAGCTTTTTTATGGAACATGAAATTTTCTGCAGGAAATATAAAACATACGTAAAGTTTTAGCGAGAACAACGATACGTGACGTCGCCGCATTTTAATACGCGCGTCCGGAGTATTTCCCCCGCGAACCAGCTCGGCGGTCCCACCGGACGCGGGCGCGTCCACTCCGAGTAATTACTCCGCCGCTGCGAATGTTAATATGAATTTACCTTATTCACTTCACCATATTTATGGTAACCTGGTATGTTGTAGAAAATGTGAGTATATTTTTTTTTTTTTTTTTAAAACGGACTAAGCGTGCTTAGTCTTGTGAAGGATGAGGGTCTTTCATCTCACCTTAACAAAATAAGAATTTAAAAAAAATATAACATAACGCTATTATAGCATTTAAAACCTGATTGCCGATACTGTATGGCGGACACTATAAAGAATCACAGGACTGACAAGGACTATTGCTTCTTGTAAATATTGTCAACTAAGTCGGTAGGCTGGATGCCCGACCCCAATTAAATTTAGAGAAAGTTAAGAATAATGGATGTGTTAACCAAATCCCAACGAAAACAAAAGGCCTAAACATCATCAAATTATTCCTCACAGACCCAAAGGTGCGTGACAATTGCACTGTCACTAATGAAATAGCGAGTGCCAACGTTATTGTTACTGGGCCATAACCAGATCTTGGCCGGATATAGGGATAACCGGGCGGGCCATCGAATTACCGGTGCCGTGGCGGGCGGCTACCGGCAATAATCACGGTTATAAATGACAGTTGGTGCCTGTTACCGGAGTATGGGATTACAGGGAGGGAGAATGGCAGGTTTCTTTTTATCGGTAGTATTTAACGCGAGAACTTTAGGGTTAAATGCAGTTTCATTGCTTGAGGTTAAGGGGTGTTTGTTTTAATATTTTTGAGGTCCGTACAAGTAATCTCTTATGATCGTCTCGGCTAGGCTGTCTGCTTCAGTCCAGCATCCTACTGATTTTCGAAAATGCATCAGAATATTCCCATGAAGGGCCGTCAGGGTGTTCAAATCTCCCAAACTTCTGAATCTTATAACATCCTGGTAACTCTAATCTCAATAAATATGCCTCGTTGCACTCGAACAAAAGATTTTTTATAGCAAACATTTACAATTTACGAAATAAGTGATGGCTGTTTTTTTTTTAAAGCACAATAAAGGGGATTAAATTTCATGCACCCTACCCGACACAATCCTGTATCCACCCCGAGTGGCACGCCCCAATATGAAAGCACATCTACACATTCATGGTAACCTAGTACCATGCATGAATAATACAAGAAAAATTATCTACCATAGGCAAAGCTACTGTTTGTTTGCCCCATTTAACAAAAACTAAAATTATATTTACCTACGCGTTTGTACAAATAAAGATCTAAGAATCCATTTTGTTTTCTTATTATTTAAAAACAGAAATAAATCAGAATTAAGTAAGGTATTTTTGTACGTTTTTTGCAAAACAGAATATGCTCTACCGTTCTAAAATCGATTAATGTAAAATAAACAGTGAACAAACATTTCCAACCCCCATATCTAAAATTACTCTCCTATTTTTATTATCGCCTAGTACTGCAACACCATAGGGGTAGAAACGCCATTGTTTAGCGTGGGGTTAACTAAAGCACCAAGGGGTTCCATAGTGATCGTTACGCCCATGGGGTGTGACGGTGACAACTATACTTACTTTTAGAAAGAGACAGTGTTATGTTTTTTTTTGTTTTTGCTAAGCATAACTACGCCTCTTACTTCACTATGACAACTCACGAGGACAAATGAGATTAAATATTAAATTTGCTAAATACATGCTTTTATGTTTCGTAGCAAATAGGAAATGGCCCTAAGTTTCAAAGACGTGGCTTTTTTAAATTATCTATAATTCAACAGTCTTCAATAACATTTCATTGCATAAAAGATTCAATATGGGATATTCATTCGCTATTACATAGTTCACATCTAAATTATGCAGTACTAAGTAAAACGACATAAAAACGCGCTCGTTGAGCTATTTTTCATGTTCTTTGCTGACGCCATTATGGTGAACACAAAAGGCGCGGGTACCAGGCGAGCAGGGGCTATACAGAGATTGACCGATCGCACAAATTGAATGTCCGTTGAACACGACGGGGACAACACCCCATTGTCCCGTTGACTTTTCAAGATACAGCCAATATTTCACTTCGCCACAAAATCTATATCAATAGGGAAAGAAATAATCGGGAATCGCAATAGATATAATAACCATTTATGACCAGTCAGGCGTATACGCACTTCAACTAGTCACGTGGAAAGTAACTAATGCAGCCGTCGCAATAAAACAGTTACGCAATATCTATACTTCTATATCTATACTTCTATACTAATATATAAAGAGGGAAATGCTGACTGACTGACTGACTGACTGACTGACTGACTGACTCATCAACGCCGAGCCGAAACTACTGAAGTTAGAGACATGAAATTTAGACAGTAGATATATTTTGTGACGTAGGCAAGCAATAAGAAGCGATTTTTGAAAATTCAACCCCTAAGGGGGTTAAATAGGGGATGAAAGTTTGTATGCAAGTTCGTCATTTTTCAAGTTAGAATTATAAAAATTGGTGTGGAGGTGAAGTTTTAAAAATAAAAAATATGGTTTTCAGCTTTTTGAAAAATTCAACCCCTAAGGTGGTAAAATAGGGGATGAAAGTTAGTTGGGAAGTGAGTATAGATGTTCGTCATTTTTGATGATAGAATTATGAAAATTGGTGAATAGGTTCCTTTTTACAAATAAAAAACTTGAATTGCTGCGTTTTTGAAAATTCAACCCCTGAGGGGGTAAAATAGGGGACGAAAGTTTGTATGGAAGTTCGTCATTTCTGAGGTTAGAATAATGAAAATTTGTGTTTAGGTTTCTTTTTACGTATTATAAATAAAAAAAAATCTGCATTTTTGAACTTTCAACCCCTAAGGGGATTAAATAGGGGATGAAAGTTTGTATGCAAGTTTGTCATTTTTCAAGTTAGAATTATGAAAATTGGGGTTTAAGTGTCTTTTTAAAAATAAAAAATTATGGGTCTCGGCGTTTTTGAAAATTCAACCCCTAAGGGGATTAAATAGGGGATGAAAGTTTGTATACAAATTCGTCATTTTTCAAGTTAGAACTATGAAAATTAGTGTTTAGGTGTCTTTTTAAAAATAAAAAAATATGGGTTTGGGCGTGTTTTAAAATTCAACCCCTAAGGGGGTAAAATAGGGGACGAAAGTTTGTATGGAAGTTCGTCATTTCTGAGGTTAGAATAATGAAAATTTGTGTTTAGGTATCTTTTTAAAAAAAATGTTTCGGCGTTTTTTTAAAATTCAACCCCTATGAGGATTAAATAGGGGATGAAAGTTTGTATGTATGCAAATTCGTCATTTTTCAAGTTAAAATTATGAAAATTGGTTTTAGGTGACTTTTTAAAAATAAAAAATATGGGTTTCGGCGTTTTTTAATATTCAACTCCTAAGGTGGTAAAATAGGGGATGAAAGTTCATATGGAAATTCGTCATTTCCGAGGAAAATAAATAACACGAATGAATAATTGAGTTTAGGTTTCTTTTTACGTATCAAAAAATATGGATTTCAACTTTTTTTATGTAGCCAATTGACTGCAGCTCATATTATATGGGCTGGCTCGACCGGGGTAGTACCACCCTCTCACAGAAGATCGGCGTAAAGCAGCTATTACAGCTGCGTTTCGCACGATGAGTGAGGGAGCCAAAAGCTCCATCCCACTCCCCTTCAGGTCGGCAATTTGCGAGCAATGCCTTTGGTATTGTAAGCATCTATAGGCTACGGTCACTGCTTAACATCAAGCGGGCCGTAAGCTTTTTTGCCAACGCAGTCCTATAAAAAAATGTAGGTTGATCCTTTAAGGAAAATATTTATATAGTAAGCATCTATCATCATATACGGTAACTGCTTAACATCGGGCGGGCCGTACGCTTTATTGTCACCCCAGTCCTATAATAACAAAAAAAACAGGTTGATACTTTAATGAAAATATTTATATAGTAAGCATCTATAGGCTACGGTAACTGCTTAACATCAGGTGGGCCGTACGCTTTTTTGGTACCGCAGTCCTATAAAAATAATATAGATTGATGCTTTAAGGAAAAAATATATATAGTAAGCATCAATAGGCTACGGTAACTGCTTAACATCAGGCGGGCCGTACGCTTTTTTGCCACCGCATTCCTATAATAAAAAATATAGGTTGATACTTTAAAGAGAATATTTATATAGTAAGCATCTATAGGCTACGGTAACTGCTTAACATCAGGCGGGCCGTACGCTTTTTTGCCACCGCAGTCCTATAATAAAAAAATATAGGTCGATACTTTAAGGAGAATATTTATATAGTAAGCATCTATAGGCTACGGTAACCGCTTAACGTCAGGCGGGCCGTACGCATTTTTGCAACCGCAGTCCTATAATAAAAAAATCTGGTTAATACTTTAAGGAAAATATTTATATAGTAAGCATCTATAGGCTACGGTAACTGCTTAACATCAGGCGGGCCGCACGATTTTTTGCCACCGCAGTCCTATAATAAAAAAATATAGGTCGATACTTTAAGGAGAATATTTATATACTAAGCATCTATAGGCTACGGTAACCGCTTAACGTCAGGCGGGCCGTACGTATTTTTGCAACCGCAGTCCTATAATAAAAAAAATCTGGTTATACTTTAAGGAAAATATTTATATAGTAAGCATCTATAGGATACGGGATCCGGGATTTAGCTAACGGAATCTGGGAACGGGATCCGGGATATTCGGAATACGGGATTCGGGATCCGGAAAACGGGATCCAGGATCCGGGCAACGGAACCTGAGTAACGAGATCCGGGATACAAAATCCGGGTCCGGGATACGGGATCCGGGGTCCGATTTATTTTAATTTCAATTCTGCGCGGACGAAGTCGCGGGCAAAAGCTATAATAAATAAACCGGAACAGTTCAATTATAGGAAAATATCAAATATCAATTTGACATAGATATTGCTTGCACTAGGAGAGCAGAAGTACCTAGATGGTTTATGTAAAACACGTTTGACACGGCCATGGTACCTTTTATATGTAAAAAATAAAATATGTACATATATGTGATAAGTATTGTGTGTTTGTCCACAGCTTGTGGGCGGCGAGTTCGACATGGAGCTGAACTTCGTGATACAAGACGCGCAGAATATACAGCACATGTTGGAGTTGTTAGACCATTGCCCGCCCAGCTTACAGGTAATAATATCTTCTTGTCAACTGCATTCTGCATTCTATCACCATCCTTTTCTAATTCATATTTATTTATGTGGGGTAAAGAGAGAGAGACGATAATAATATGAATGGTCGTCCCTTCTAAAGTGTGCCCCAAGGAGTTTATTTTTTGTGATAGTCAGGTTTTTACTTACGAAGGCGGTCCTTCGTATGTTTTTTCTTGTTGTTGATTTCCAATAACGAAATTCTATTCAGTATCTTTTAAATCATGTTGCCCTGGTATAGAAGTAGATCGATTTAACCCTTTGTAGCAACGGCAAGTAAAATAAAAAGCTTTTTTGAGATTTGGTTTTTAAAATATTCCTTCGGAGTCATTCTTTCAATCCTATGTTGCCTTGGTGATAAAGTAGAGCAGATTAACCCTTCGGTTCACACTTCAAGTGTAACCCTTTCATACCTTTATGCGCACAATAAAATTGCGACCGTTTTTACTTATAAAAGGATTCGGTTTAAGAGTGGTACATTTTTTTCTACCTTGATATCATATAATATTTATCTGCAAAAATGTTCTATAAAAAAATGTAGGATAGATCTCTCGAGCAAGGGAGAGCGCAATCCGCAAGTCATCGTTCCCTGGGCGCATCTTAACGAGGTACCTACCCACAATCTCCCGCCAGCTATGTTATCCTGGTAACGTGGAAGATCTCATTTGAAGGGTTAACTTTTGGATTGGTTAATACATAAAGGCAACGAACGCAAGTTCCAGTTTTGCCCACCTGAATAGACAAAAAATGGTGGCAGCACTGTGACGGTAAATATTGCTCTAGATACGCCGAACTTGCTCGTTATTTTGAACGTAATTGAATAAGTTTCCGTAGTGTAGTGGTTATCACGTGTGCTTCACACGCACAAGGCCCCCGGTTCGATCCCGGGCGGAAACAAATTGATTCTTTTTAAAATTAGTTATTTAATTCTGTTAATTATTTATACACATTTTTGCATTATATTAGACAAAATATGTATATAAAAAGTAAAAGTTAAATTGTATTTGTTTTATGTAATGGCCGATTACCGGCTCTTGAGTCATCTTAAACTAAAGGAACTGTCGTTATTTTGCTTCATCCATAGCTTTTTTAGATGTTTGAGTTCTTCAACCTGCTACATCCCACTGCTGGGCAAAGGTCTCCTTTTCGTACCTCGACTCCTCCCTTCTATGCCTGTTTAATTTTGGTAATCGGTGTATGTTAATCTGTTAAATCGTTTTAAATATGACCCAACTCTTCAGACGCTAACATCACATTGCATGACTTTAGAAAAATAAGGTCTTGGAGTTATGTACGGGTATATAAGCAGTAAGGTAATTTTAAAGTTAGTTGTAGGCAATAGCCCGGCAGTTGCAAGCGGTATCGTGTATTGGAATCGCATAAATATGGATCAGCGCCGGGTGCATGTTCGGAGCCTGCTTACGGCGCATGAAGTCCTGGTAATGCCGGGAACAATCGGGAACATTCATTTCCTGTAAAACTGTATACTGTACTGTACCTATTTTGAAAACAATCACTTTGTTTACATTGTTTACTCACTACAAAGACCCGGTTATTACTTATGATAGAACTATGTATTAAATAAAAAGACAGTAGGTACGTCAATATACATATTATGGAGTTGGTACATCGTAAATTCTCAAATTAACAAATACCTCTGTATAAAATATGTAGTTACAAAAAACAATAGTATTTCATTGGCAGTGAGGTCTTATCATCGTTATGTCAAGTGGGTTTTTTCTTCATACTAGGTTCTCTATTTACCATGCTAGTAAGTAGAAACAAAGTAAACATATAAATACCTACTATGTGGTACCTACTATACGCATAGGGTATGTATTTGCAATACCCTTGGTTGCAAACCTTTGGCAAATTTCAATTTGGGATTATAATTTGTTCCCGACGAACATCAAAGGCGGTCCGCAGAAAGAACTTTGGTTTCCCGGGAAAATAATCAGTTTCACGTTCAGATTCTTCCTTGCTCGGGATTTATTTGTATGTTAAAACGTGGTTCAATATATCAGAAGTATGTTTAGTTAGAAATGAAGTGATTTCTGACTAAAATTAGAAATTTTGAGAGTAATATAGCAAACTAATCACCGAATATTTGAACGCTCTAAAGCTGCTGTATGATAGTTATGTAATAGTACTTTCTCACAAATATCTAAATAGCATGCCTACATATTTCATTTCAATGGAACACATAATTGACTAACATGTATGTTGACGTTCGACACGTCGTGTAGTTAGCTTATAAATGCTCGTTCTCTAACCCTATATTTTTTACTAAAATTATAAGCTTATTGGAAAATACTCTCTAAAGTTTACTTCTACGAAGGCTTATGAAATTTTAGATTTAGAAAGTTTTGATTTAGATGTTACTCGTTCGCTACACAGTATATTGAGCTCAATACTTGGTGTGGGCGAATAGGTACGCCAACGTCAAGTAACTTTTGGCCTTCTAAGAAATTAGAATTATTAGTTAAGCTATTGAAACCCTTAGTGTTCCGGATGGTCGGGCAGGCAAACGAAGCGGTGATGTGGATTGAAACAACAAACGCAGCTAATAATATCGGTCCCATGTGCGTTATGCTTTTTTTTGGTGTTCGAAGTTCTTTTGACATAAGTCGCCGGTGTTGCCGCGTAAAAGCATAGCGCGCGGGAGTCCGCGCATTTATTAAATGGTAACACTTTACATTGCCTTTTTCCTTATTTTATTCTTTCTATTACTATATCTTATTTACTTATATGTTAATACAAATTAAGATTTTATTTTAGGTTGGTGTATATTTTATTTTACGGTTTTATCATACGGTGAGGTGTGCGCGTCGTCAACACTTAGTTTTAAATTACATTCAAGTAGATTTACTTGCATATTACAGACCATAACCTCGAGAAAGTCCAGATTATATTAATTATCATCTTCATCAGTCAACTGCTGAACATGGACCTCCCTCATAGTCTTCCGAATTTTTTCTTAGGTATGAGCACTATTGGGCACACCATTCTGCCTTTACTTCTATGACAAGTGTTCTTATAAATCATCTAAAACAAGATTTTTCTTCTAAACTTACAACATCTGAACCAGACCCTCAGAATGACGGAAAGGTTTGTTTTTCGCACGTTCTAATTAAGTGATACATCAAGAACGCACACTCGTCCTTAGCTTCACCCACTCACCCGACCAGGATTTCAGAAACGCCGCGCCGTCACTCGCTCTCGAGTGATGGACGACGCGCCAGCCAGCGCGGAATCCGCGCAGTCATCTTATGAGAAGTTTTTCTTTAGGGACGTATTAGGGGCCCGCGAGGGCCTGTCAGCGGTTGGTTTTTAGACTTCGCACTTGCTCGACAACGATTTTATTAGCCTTGTTATTAGGCAGTTTTTTTGCGGCAGTCATGTCTGGAAATTGCCCCTTATTTTTTACACTGAAAACGATGTTATTAGTAGCCATTTAGGTTAGGCTATGAAATCTTTGAAATCCCAGTGACTCATTAATTTTATTTTATGTTAACAACGTAATCTGAAAAGGTACCCTAGATTCTCGGAAATTTCCGATGCCCTACAAATTATGCCTCAAGCAGATTGTTACTGTTTGTTGGCAAGTTGTCTTGTTACCGGGGAATCATGAGACGGGAGCGTTGATGAGGCGCGTTGTGAGTTTCATCTGATAACGAAGCGGAACATTTGCACGAATGACATTATACATGTGACGGAGGTGTGGGCGACATTGTGCAAAGTTTGTCCCGTTAAGTGAAGGAAAAGTTTGGCACAGCGCGTATGATGTGAAGACTTAGGTAATATTGTATGGCATACGTGGGATTTTTGTCTCAAGTATGAAGTAAGAATTTGGTTTTGCTTCTTGTTAGGAGTCGGGTAAATATCTGTCCATATTGGAACCAAATATTATTAAATCAAAGGACTAGGTGACTGCTGCAACTTTTTGTCTGACAAACGAAAAACTGAAAACTACCTACGTTTGATCTGATATCCACTTATAGTTTCTCGATTTCAAAGAACACATTATTACCACGCCCTATTAACATTCAAGGAATGGCAGAATTTAACCCTTCAATACTGTTTGTTCGATTGATTTCAAACTTGGGTACAAATAAATCTCGATGTCCCTGTACCAGCTGTTTCTTTGCACCAATATTTATTGTATACTCAACGCTGTCACGGTAAAATTGTTTATAGTATGCGATCACGACGCGAGGGGAACAGGTAGCGGTATATTATAAAAATTCCTCACTCCTCTGAACGGCTGAATTGCGGGAATTCTCACTGAACTTGTAATTTCACCGTGATTGTTCCGCTAACGGCAGAAGAATGTAATATAATTACAACCGGTCTCGTTAGAGCTGTTCTACGGCCTTTTGTGTTAACTAAGTACTCGGTTTCCTGGCGTCCCGGTGCCCACAGTGTTTGGTTTTGTTTTATTCTTCTGTGGAGTGAATTTGGTGCTGCGTTAAATTAACAAATAGCGGAATACTAGGTGAATGTTTAAACGTTACCCACGTTTAAACATAATACTTTTGATATAAAAGTTCGTAACATTCTCATTGTCAGCACAGGTAACACGAATAATACAAGAGGAAAAAAGAACCATGAATTTTATCGATCACCTCCTACATAGCGATGCCATTCTGGTACACCTGGGAACAAAATAGCGCCTGTGTGAATTCATACGCTCCTCGGAATGCCGCTCACGTCCTGTTACCCATGACACCCTGGTACCGATGGGAACTAAACGCAACCCTTTACTCGCTGCAGTTGCTGCTACAAGGAAAGGGGTTGTTGATGAAATATGTAATTTCAATTTATCTAGAAGCACATTTTTTTCAATAAACAAATAATTTTATTGTTAATTTTAACATTAGTGCTGTTAACAAAGGTATTTGTTTTCGTACGTCCCTAGCCGTGAAATTCAACATTTATGTTAGGTACACGCCGTAAATTAGAGCAAATTAAGTCGGGCGCACATAGTGTTGTGTAAAATTAAAATTACCGGACTGCAGTACCGCGAGGGTAAACAGAAAAGAATTTCATTAAAAATATTTCGCATACCGCGCCGCTGCGTCGTTACACTGCAGGCTCTATTAAACAGAAAGCTTTGAAATTGAAAATTTCTGCCATGATGTGCGCCGTCGGTCGGTATGGACGAATAAACGCGGCAAGTGGATTATGCTTTAATACGCTCGCGTTGTTTCTGTTGGTTCTTTCTAACTTTTTTACTGAAGCCCCATTTTGGCCGGGATTGTTTGAAGTCGTTCACTTTTCAAGAAACATTATAGCATTACATCAAATCACTTTACTAAACCGACCCGATTTTGTTACAGGCGGAAATATGGTCGGTGTTCATCGCGATCCTGCGCAAGAGTGTGCGCAACCTGCAAGCGTGCACCGACGTCGGGCTCATCCACCACGTGCTCCACAGACTGCCTCGCGCCGAGACCGTCGTCGCCGGTAAGCACCGCCCTTAAATTTATGATGCCCTAGTAGGGGTGAGAATTTAAAAAATCGTCAGCCATATTTTTATTACCTATTTTTTTTTCTCAAGAAAGGGACGGAATAATAATGAACTGGGCCCAACCCTCCCTTATTTTTTTAAAAGCTTAACTGCGATCTCCTTGTTAGTTATAATGCTCGCGTACGCCTGGGAATTATAAGAATAATTTTAGAAAACGAATGTCTTAAACACTTCTTGAGAGGTCGAGTAAGGAGCTTTTAGAAAATATAACGCCCTCTTCGATGATTTAAAGCTATTTTTGGTAATATAAAATGCTTCAAAATGTTCATTATAGCGATAAATCACGAATAATTTGATCGCACACTTATTTTTCTTTATGACATATGTCCCTTTTGCAAAAAGCTCGTTACTCTCCACAATATCCGTTATGGTAAACTCTTGAACGAGTGGCGTCGCATAATATCATGCCCTTATGCGCTGTTAAAGTGCTTTGCGGGTATGTTACTTGTTATTTTTATGTGTTCATCTTACGAGTATATCCGTTTTGTAAAGGACTTACATGTTTCTTTTGCACACTTTAGATAAAAACGCTGTGATCCTGTTTATGCGAGGAATGACCTACCAATGTTCATCGTTTATCTTCATTACCCCTATTTATAATTGCCTCAGGGCGCATGCCCCATGTTTAGCTGTAAAAACAAAGGGACACGTCTTTTCTACGGACTTCGTTCATGTAGCTCCCTATTGTATTCCTATGCTTGCCTGGTACCTCTCTCCCTTGATTTCGCTGGGTCTTTATTTTCCGCGTTACCTTTGCAAACAGAAACGGGGTCAGTGTGCCTCTTGGGTGAAATGAGCACGTGTATTATGGTATGCGTGATAATACCTGTGATAATACTTATACTTCTATCCATTATTGGATGGGTTTCCATTGTTATCTTCTAAAGCATTCTATTCCATGATCTAAGTCGGGCAATGGCCATACTCTCTTAACATTCTAGATCCTTGCTTGATGGAAAACAATCTGAAGAATGGGAAACCCGTTCCGAAGCTGTACGTTCATCATAAAAATATGGTATAGAACGTACGAAGGATTTTTTTCTCTGATGCCCAATATCTTCGGGAACTACGCTGTACAGAATTTTATTTCGTAAAACATCTTTGGAATTTTGGTACCCTGGTATCTGTGAGAAATACCATTTAACCCTTTCTGGTCTCTCTGTTAGTTTTATCCAACAATATCTCGCCGTCCTTACATTCGATTAAAAATTGTCATGCTTATTTTTTTGAATTCACTTCATTATGAAAACTTCCGTTGTATTTCATAAGAAATGTATGTGTACTGCCAGCGCCTCATACTTTCTGTCATCCTAGTCTCTCTGGGACCAGATCTTAAAATATTCACACGGGTGTCGCGTAACATCCTTGGGACCCTTTTTTTTTACAGAGTTTTTGTTCAGGTTTTTTATTTTCACAAGTTTGACAACATAATAAATTGTTGTTTACTACATTAAAATTTTACACTTGTCCTCTCCTGTCGTCCTAGTTTCTCTGGGAACAGACAGGATGGCGAGCGCCACACCTTTGTAACTTGTCATATGGGCGCAATAAGGCTTCATTTATTCAGGGTATTGTCGACCTCTTTGTATCTTCTCGTATCTTAGTCCATCTGGGAACCATAATAAGCCTCTAAAAAAACGTTGGTATCTCTATTGTAATTTTTTATCAGGGGATTTAATATTTTTGTCTGACAATTTGTTTAAGGTCCTGTGACGTTTCACGTACCCTCTTTTCGCTTCTGTTGTCCTGGTATTCTTGGGAATTTAAATAATTTGTTATGAAAGTGAATTAGGCCTACTTGCACCAAAATCCTAAATACGTTTAACTACTTGACTAAACTACTACTTGAAAAAATGTTTCTGCAATCGGTATGATTTAAAATAAGAAATGTGATCTTGTGTACGGTTTTGAATGCATTTTTATATTTTAATTAAAACGTTTTTTTGACGTGGGTATACTGTTTTAATATCTTATATCCTTCTGTTATCCTGGTCTCTTTGGGACTTTGATACAGAAAAGTGCGTGCGTTAAATGCGTGCATCCATCCCTTCTCTTCCCTTGAGTTTTTTTACCTGCTTCAGTTTGAACATCTTTTTATTCGTGTAATCCTAGTATTTATGGGAACTATCATTACTTTTCGATGCAGTAAACCCTAGGAAGATTGACGCTTCAGAATATTGGAATATTGTTTTTATTTTTGCGTCGTAGTCAGCATGGAGAATTGTATTATGCCCATGATAACTTTAGTACAATAGATAAGTGAATCGATAAAAATCATAAATTTTATAATTATCATCTGATTTTATAATATCTGAGATTAATAGTAGAACATTATCATAATAATTTATGGCACGTGAGATTACTGATTTATACGGCCAAACGAAAACGTGCTTGGTTACTTAGTGAAAGGTATTGCGTGAGCAGTTACAATTGCTTGCATTGTCCTTACTACGTCACAAGGCTAGGTGCGTGCTCTGAATGTAATTGCTATTTTTGGCTTCTGTTCCAACGGGGGCGTAGCTCAGATGGTAGAGCGCTCGCTTAGCATGTGAGAGGTACCGGGATCGATACCCGGCGCCTCCAATAAGATTCCTTTTGGTTTTTTCCTTAAATAAGAATGCATAATGACAGTGTATGAGGTTGGTTAGAGCATCTTGTTATTATTTATTTTAAACATGCGTACTTTTGAGTCTGTTCCTTGCGTAAAGTAAAAAATTATCTGCTAATTTCGGTAACAGGTTTACAGGAACATCTCTTTGTCCATGCGACGTGAAAATATTGGCATCTTGCAATATGCTTGGTATTTATTTAGAACGAAAAGACACTTGGATTAAACGCTTAGACAAGATTAAATTAAATGCTTTGTCAGCTTTTTTAGTGAACGGTTGTTTACGCACGCGCGTCGCGACTCGCAAGTCGCCCCACTTTACCTTTACCTTGAACAATACCTGCAGTGTTTATAATCGCAATGAGATACTACAATTCGCAAAGTCAGGCAACAGGGGGCGTAGCTCAGATGGTAGAGCGCTCGCTTAGCATGTGAGAGGTACCGGGATCGATACCCGGCGCCTCCAATTAGATTTTTTATTTTCTTGTTGGAAAGTTTAAATGAGAATTACGAGTACAAAGTAGTTTTCTTAAGGTTAAAGCGTGCAATGCATATCCTAATTTATTTAAAACGTTTGAAATACGCCGATGAGTATTATCGACATAGTATGAATACAACTAAAATTGTCTTGCACCTTGGGGGAAATTCCCGTGAGGATAAAATATAGGCTGCTAATAGTTGACGGAAAACAACGGCAACTTTCCGTCAAACGAAAGTGCACATGGTCGGTCTGTGCTAAATAAAGAGGCCTGAATAAATACAGCTCAGTTGCTACTATGCTATAAACACAATGTTCATATCGACCAGATTTCGATATAATACCATGAAATGATCACTGAAACGCAAATGCAACCACCGCAGGCTTAATATTTAATTTCAGACAATGGCTCCATTATAGCGCAGCATTTGTAAACCCCACGCGTATGGCGACAAATGAGTACGGATGTGGCTATGTTGAAGCGGAGGCGAGCTGAGCGGGGGATGGAAATCGTATTTTTTATTTATTTTCATTAGTTTAATGTCTGTTTATATAGCTGTACGTAAGGGCCTCCGCAGACTTGCTACTTTCACAAAATCGCCGGTCGCCGACCGGCGATTTTGTGACGTATCGATGCCGCCGCGTCGCGTTTCTTCGAGCGCGAACGAGCGAGACGCAACAACAAAATCGCCCATCGCCGATGCTAAAAGTAGCAAGTCTGCGGTGGCCCTAAGATATCACGGATTTGGAACGGCTTTGTACATATATCTCTTCGATTTACATTAGCCGTTACAAATGTGCCAACTCTTAGTTTTGCGGGTTCCAAGATAATTGTAGATTCTATTAAGTTTCAATGTCTGCGATGGATATTATTGTTGATATTGGCTTACATGAATGATAATAAACGTGTGGTGGGTTAAGTTCCCCAAGTACCTATAAAACGACAACTGAAGTGGTTTCTACAGTATGGTATCTGAAAACGCATACTGAAATATTTTTTTCGCGTAAATGGTCCACGTGTTTCCGCTAGCGTCCGCTCATCTCCGCTCAATGTAATCGCAACTTAACTCCACTTTAGCGTTATTATTACCCAAACATCGATTTTGTATCGTACGTGCGCAAAACATTTTAAATACGCTTTATTTTCAATTGACAAAATTATTTCATTTGATTTCAAATGTTGTAATGTTATTTAATAAATTAATTCGCTAATTAATTAATTAAATGACACTTGTAAATAAACAATAAAATAACAGTAGAATACAAACAATAAAAAAATACATTGGTCTTATGTATGATGTTGTTAGCTATCATTTTGTTTTTCTTAGGCTATTTGAGGTAGTTTCCTTCCTTCCGGGGGATGTTTTCTTTAAACATTCGATCCAGTCTGCAAATTAGCCGCCATATTTATTGAGATTTTGAACCCGTTTACAATAGCTTTACCAAGCGTTTCTAGGAACAAAAGTCTTTTGTAATGCCAGTGTAAGACCATCATAAGTTTCAATAAATTTGGGGGATTAAACTGTACCACAGAATAACTAACAGTAAGAAACTGTAGTTTGCACTTTTTGTTTTTATTTTTTCTCGCATTATACCTGTTCAGCCAACAACCCCACCTCGCGAAAACATCATAAACATTTGACCTCCGAGTAAACCAACGTGAAAAATCCCCATTAATATTTCGCGAGCATAATCGCGAAAAGCATTTTAATATCTCGGATTGCATTAACCGTAGCCCCGGGAAACGGGACTACAATCCCGGGAATTACGCCGGGATTAGGCGCCGTCGCGTCGCCCGGGATTAACCCGGTAACAACGGCCGGGCCATTAGGTGACAGATGGACTTTCCGGGTTGTTGTTGGTTGTTTTTTTGCCGGTGTGTCGCGTGGCGCGGATGAATGATGAAACGTGAATTCGAAGCGAGCGTGATTGATACGTGCTAGGGACAACTCCGGAGAAAAAGTATGTACTTATACTTGACCCTGTATAGTTTTAAATCATGTGCATCCTTTTACATTATGACTCTAAACATGATTCAGAATATTTTGGGAAAATAAATAAAAAATCTTTTGATGATAAAATATTGCTCGAGTAAGCAAATAAGCAAACCCGTTAACTGTTATTCCTTGCCTGGGCAATACATTTTTATCAATTGATTTTTTGATTAATATTCCCTAAGTATTCTGAATCATGTGTAGAATCACCGTTTAAAAGGATGCCCATGATTTCAAAATCACCCTGATGAAAGAAGTTTGCTAGCAGAAACTGGATTTTGTGAATTATTGTAGATGTGAAAAGTTGTTGTACTAATACGTATTTATTTATTACTAGCTGTGCCCGCGACTCCGTCCGCGTCCAGTCGGTGAAGCCCTTAAATATAATTTTGTCTATCGTCTAATCTGTATTACGTCAGTCTGCATCAGTCTGAGTTCGTCTGTCCGTGTCTGTCTATCTGTACCAGTCTATACCAGTAAGGTGGTAGAGTCTGACCAGTAAGGTGGAGATCGGCATTCAAGTAGCTAATTTACCTTCATTTCGTATGATGAGGGAGAGAGCCGGAATCGCAACCCAGCCACCTCCCCGTCCCCTCCCACTAACCCCACTCCCCTTCAGGTCTGAATCGGTCTGTCTGTAATCTATCGGTAGGTGAGTATCTCTGTCTGTACCAGTCTATCTGTATCCGTCTATCTATATCTGTAGTTACTCACAGTATCACGACTGAGAGGTTTGACTCCAGAGCTCAATGTTTAAGTTTGTACTTGATACCCATGTTCCTTATTTAAAATGAGTGAGTGCTCCAGACTCACGGCTTAGGTAAGAGTCACTGCGCAACATCGTGCTTAAAAAGTTAGAGTCCGGAGTTTTTCCTCTAAGTCAATAGTCAAAGCGTTTATTATGTTTAGGCCTAGGAGGGCACTTACAAGTAGTAATTTTACATGTTTTCCTTAAATTCTAGCGCCGGATCGGAAACGCGACCTCGCCTGAGAAGTTTCTACTTGATACCCACATTGCTAATTCAAAGTTAGCAGGTCCTCCAGATTTATGGTTTAAGCAGGCAGTTACCCAGCAGCATCATTCCTGAGGGGTTGGAGTTCAGAGTTCAATGTCTGTGTTTCTATTACTACTTAATTCAAAATCAGCAGGTCCTCTAGACTTACTTCTTAGGTAGGTAGCTTCCCTACGGCATTAGTACTGTGGAGATGAATTCCAGAGTTAACGTCTAAGATTCCGCGTGATACAAAGACCCGCTTAATATTTTTTATACGTAATTAGGAATAAAAAAACTAAATTTCTTGAAGCAAGGAAGATATTAAATTTTGACATGTGGTGCAAGGCAGGTATTGTCTGATTTTAAGTATAGCGACATCTAGTTAAGAAAAACGAAACTTAAGATGGTAGAACGCAGCAATAAAATATTTATTATTATTATTAAAATTAAGATTATGTATTCCAAATAGTGTCGGATCACACACAACGTAGGGCTCCGTAGGGCTCCGCTCTAAATAGACGTATTTCAATAACTAAAACTTATTGTTGGCTAGAATTTCCGTGTGGTCATAAAAATTTACAATCTAATATTTTATAAAAAAATATCCTAGATGTTAAGTTGGACTATTAGTCATATCCATGCCAAACTTCATTGAAATCAATCCACTGGATTCGAAGTTGTGCGTGTTCGAATATTTAGGTAGTTTTTGAATGTTTTGTGGCAACCCTTATCTTTACCGAAAAAAAAAATATGCTAGATGTTAAGTTAGACTATTAGTCATATCCATGCCAAATTTCATTGAAATTAATCCGGTGGATTCAAAGTTGTGCTCTTTCAAACATTTAGAATTTTTAAGTAGTTTTTTGAATTTTCTGTGGCAACCCTAAACATTTTCGAAAAAAAAGTATCCTAGATGTTAAGTTAGACTATTAGTCATATCCATGCTAAATTTCATTGAAATCCATCCGGTGGATTCGAAGTTGTGCTCTTTCGAAAATCTGAGCAAACATACAAACATACAAACATACCCACAGACAAAAATTCTAAAAATGATAAAAATGAATTCTGCTGGTCAATCTAAGTCCCCCCCACTATTTTTTTCCCAAATATTTCGAATGTACAGACGCGACCACTTTTACATTCTTATTATATGTATAGATAGTTTTTTATGATGAAGGAATTATTAAACCAAAATCTGCTCGATGTTTTTCCAATAAGGTTTATTAAATCTCCTTTGTAGAGTTAAACGATTGGGACTCGAGTGCGTTCAAGAGCTCCGCGGTTTGCGGCAATTTCCCCTAAATTAATATTTAAATGGGTACTTTACCAGGCGCCCAGGAGTTGAAGATGATGTCTCAATGGAATAATTTACAGCGATATCAAAACTTGAGGTTGTAGGGTGGATAACCTTCAACGGAATTAGGAAGATGGAAAGATCGAAGAAGATAGTAGGATTTTGGTCAGGATCCTTTTCTATAACAACAATTCGAGAGTATAAACGTTGTTGGATGCCTGAATTATTGGCATTAATTTACTGGGGAATCAGCCGGCTGCAGTAGATGCGTGCGAATGAAGCCGCAACCGCAACTGTTTGGTCGAATATCAGCTATGCCTGTCAAGTTTATAACCATCAGTCTGGTTCGCTGATCCCCTGGTAGCAATATTGAGGTTTCCATCATGGTAGGACCTTGATACTATTAGCAAACTGGTTGCTAATTATAAAATACGTGTTTTATCATCTATTTTAAATTAGTAATAATCGTTTTATAAATTCATGATGAAAACATTAATTCACTAATGTATAAAATAGCTATTTAATTGTACACACAAGATTTTAATCTTAGTTCGTAAACTTTTCAAGAATGTCAAATTAATTCTGAATATTTTAGTTATTCATCATTCATAATTTTCAATCTGTCTGTAGAATAATCATGATAAATAAAGACAAATATCTTAGGATATCGAAATTGTGGATTTCGAATTATTAATTCAGAAACTATTTAGACTAATAATAGGGGTGGCTCAGTCGGGACTCGATTGCAAGCCGTAATCTTAATTAGTAATTCACTAAGCGAGTATATTAGGTACGGGTATAGTCGATCTCTCGTGTCAGTAATGCGTTGGAATTATTAATCGGGTTGGAATTAATTTTCACGATATTCGAATGTGGTTTTGTATTACGTTTGTAATACTTAATGTTATGCGAGAGAGAATTGATGTTAAGGTTTCATGATTAGATTATTATCATCCGAATTAGGGTAGACTAAACTGGCCCTAACCAAGGGAAAGGCTAGGACGAAAATTTGCATTCACGTGTCATAAAAAATATTTGGCTTATGTGACAATATAAAATAACTCGAGGTTATAAAGATGCCTCCCATTGTCTGAGATCTTATGGTTATTATATTTTTTGTTACAGACCTCCTTATCGAGATGTTAGGTGTGTTGGCGAGTTACAGCGTGACCGTCAAGGAGCTCAAACAGCTGTTCAGCGCTATGAAAGCGGTCAACGGGAAATGGGTGAGCGAATGAGGATATGTATGCGCTTAGAGTTTTAGACTCTCCACCATTGCTATGCTCTCCTGGTATGAATTCACAGGAATCCTTTCAATATTGGAATCTCGTTTTTATGCCATCCTAATACAATTCTCGGCAAGTTGGAAATTTGCTCGGAAAGTAGCGAATTTATTTCTAATAGGTACGTTATTTTCTGTGAAAGATAGATTTGTAAGAAAGTCGTTGATCATCAATTTAGGTGCTTTTCCTAAAAGTAACTGTATCGTCTGGGTAAAAGCTTGTACTACAACCATCAAATAAAGCTTCTACCAATACGTTTGTAAGTCGCACTTTAATTTAATCCGAAAGAATGCAATAAGGCATAGATAGTTGCCGTGTGGCGAGACGCGCCCGGGGCGAGCGGTCACTGTGGGCAAACACCACTTGACACGGCCGCCCCCCTCTCGGCTGGACAGCGAAACAACGCAGCTTTTATTGCTTCCTCTAGTTTCTTCTAGGCTTCGATCTGAGGAAACTTTTTATAAAACTATTTCAAGCTTTTAACTTATTTTGTTTCTAAAATGTGTGATACTATGTTGCACAATATATGCTTTATATTTTGTGTGTGCAACATAGTAAGTAGCTGTGAGTCTTGGTATAAAAAATAATGCTACCAAACAAAGCGTCGCAGCTGCCGCGCCCCCGCAGAAACGGTCCGATTCCACCAGGGCAACATAAACCAAAAGGGAACGTAATGAACTCGTACAAATGCAGAAGGCCTCGGTCAAACGGGCAATTAGGAGCGCGCGCGAATGCTTTTCGAATTTGCATCGTTTTTCAGACGGTACGGGGAAAGCGGTATGTAATTAGTAGGCAGGTAGAAACAGCATTTACTTTGTGTTTATGTTTGCCTGGGAACGAGGATCGTTTTCCCTTTTCGGCTTACTTTAATCTGTACCAAGTTTTATTTTTGAAGGCTGTTTAAAGTTGTCCTGTCTAAAGTTAAAGATAAAAAGACTAAGATAAAGAATGTCGGGCCACGTTATGAATTGTTAGCCCCATTATTTCTCTAGTTGGCAAGCGGCTTCCTTTATCGAGCGCCATTACTGCCGATATCGAGAGGGTTTATGTCGCAGTATATTAAAACTTTTCAAGTCAAAAAAGCATTTTTTCCAGCTAGTCTTCTCATGGAATTGGAATTTAAACCTATAAAGCCTGCCACATACATACGGAATTTTCCGTACGGAATTGCGTTTCAAAACATTGAATCGGGGATTCCGAACGCAGCAAATCCATCCAAATGTATGGACGTATCGCGTTCGGAAACCCCGATTCGATATTTCGAAACGGGATTCCGATTCGGAATTCCGTATGTATTTGGCGGGCTTAAGATTTTGTGTACGATAAGGGGGTCTAATGGCGACGATATGCAAGATTGCCAATACAATTCATTATCTGTAAAATAGTCAGACATTTTACGCCGTTCATGACCATTTCACGGAAATTTAGGGAATTCTGCTGGAGGGTCGGAAAAATTAATTGCTTTTGCAGAATGCTACAATGTTGCATAGTGTCGCTATTAGACCCCAAGTTGTATTAACTCTGTTGTATTAACTCAATTAACGTCTAAAGTTAACTTGACATAACTAAAAATATTGTTGTCTTGTCCATTACTCTCAGCCAGGAGAAAGACGGTAACGGTAATACCGTCAGTTCAGTCAAGTTTAGTCTGTGAACTACCTAGCAAGTAACATGGCAACGAAACTAAATTAAATTCCCGCTTTTGACTTGTATTATTTATTATGGATTGTATTTGTATTGACCGTGTGTGTTATCCACAGCCGCGGCACTCCGCCAAGCTGCTGAACGTGCTCCGGCAGATGCCGCACCGGAACGGCCCGGATGTGTTCTTCAGCTTCCCCGGACGGAAAGGATCGGTACGTTATTATTTACTAGTACTACACTGAATATCGCATTAACGGGGAGTGTGCTCAGGGCCTAAGCAGCTTTGGCGAAATGTGCAACTGCAATACCAAGCAACAAAAATGAACCTCTCCAATTTTATGATATTCCAATTTTATGATAGTTGCAGTGTAAGGGAAACGTAAGGGGAACCACGCCTGTATTTCATTCCGTAAGGGAAGGCGGAGGGCATCTATCTATCTTGGTATAGAGATCGATTATTTCCACGGCGGAGTTATTTGAAAATGAGCGAAAATAATATGTGGTGATCGGGATATCATAAAATTGAAGAGGTTTATTTTTGTTATGAATGAAACTATACTGGTTACACTTACAAGTGGTTACAAGATGCCATATTGTATGAACCCCCTATGTGCGGCGAAGGGCACGCAGGCCTGACTATTCATTGTAATATAACAACTATGACGTACACTGAAAATACAATATATTAAGAAAACCCTGTCCGAGCCGAAACCGGTATTTAGGTTTCCCAATCACATGACCAAATAAAATAAAATAAATTAAATATTCATGATAGTAAACATATTAATGAAAATTTAAAATGCCATATTTTTGCCTTTTTCCTACACTATGTAGCAAATTTTAAAAATATGACAACACAGTTCAGTAATTATGTTAGATCATGTGGCGGCACCACTGACCACAAAGTATGTGATGACGTCATTTTATGTTTTTTTTTATGTAAACGGGGTAATTGTTTTCCAAAAAAAAATTTTGGAGGCCTTTGCCCAGCCGTGGGACACTTAGGTACTATGCTAAAAAACATAAAAATATTTTTTTTCAAAAATAAAAAAATATGAAAAATATAATATTTCTTTACAAAAATAGATTCTAATCTCGATACCCAACAATACGTTTTCGGGTCGGACAGGGTTTTCTTAACATATTGTATACAGCATTAAAATCGTAAGTGTAAAAAATACATACGTACCTATGTTTATTTGCTGTTAACTGGAGTAGTGAATCTGCATCCAATTAAAAACGTCCTGATCTGCTAATTGGGCGCTGTGCTTGTTGTCATACACTTCACTTACAAATTGCAATTCCACATTCGCTTTTTTTTTGTTACTGTACACATTTTCCGACAATGACTATACCAACGGATTTCTATGTTGGAGTGTATAAAAAGTCTAATTGGAGGCGCCGGGTATCGATCCCGGTACCTCTCACATGCTAAGCGAGCGCTCTACCAACTGAGCTACGCCCCCTGTTGGCAAGTACGTTTAATATATCAAGCTAATTAATTGTTCCATTGTCGAAAGAAATGTAACCAAAGTATGAAAAAAATGTTGAATCCAAAAGTAATCATATTGGAGGCGCCGGGTATCGATCCCGGTACCTCTCACATGCTAAGCGAGCGCTCTACCATCTGAGCTACGCCCCCGTTGGTGGACATGATAAAAATCGAGATATCTTTGTGCAAAGTAGCACGTATCGCTCAAGGCAATTTCAACTGGATTACCCGTTCAAGTGCGCTTACGCAACACTGCTGCACGCTTTCACGCGAGAATCAAAATGCAACTATACCTTATCCTACACTTGTCAATTTATAATCCCACTAATATTATAAATATGAAAGTTTGGATGTATGGATGGATGGGTGTTTGTTACTCTTTCACGCATAAACTAGGTACTAAACAGATTTGGATGAAATTTGGAACACAGATAGTTTATAACCTGGATTAACACATAGGATACTTTTTATCCCGATAGTATGTTCCTGTGGGATAAATTATGCGCGGACGATGTCGCGGGCAAAAGCTAGTCATTCATAATTTAAAGTTCTTCTTAAAACATAATTTAACATGACACAGAGCAGTGGACAACAATAGGCTAATGATGGTGAAGTAGTATTATAGCTAAAACAGTTAATATTGCCTGATACAAGTTTTGTATCGCTGATATATGATACGACAACTTCAAAAGTTTCTGCTGCCTTGGTAGCTGTTTTACTCAAGTCTAACCCTTTCGATCGAACACCGAGGGGCTTAAGGGGCTTAATAACGTTGTAAAAACAGCCCCTTATTTGGTCAAGTGTACGCCATGCTCTTCTTACATCTATGATCCCAGTATCCAGGAGACACAAAAGCCAGATACGGTATTTTGTTTGCTCCTTACCTCCTGGTATTCTCAGGCAGGCGGGCGAACGGACACGAAAGATTTTAAATCTTTATATTTATTGATTTCTAATCCAGCTCTATTATCCTAGTTGCAATGACAACTACTCGAGATTTTAAAATTGGAAGCTTGTGATCTGCGTGTGTTATTGCTGCGTTTTTTGCATTACCTCTCTCTCTCTCTCTCTCTTTCTAATGGCCAATCATAACATCCGGCAGGAGTCTACTTGATCTCTTTAATCTTTATATAACCTTAGTCACCTTGGGAATTATGTTAATTTAAAAATATTAACGACCATTTTGATGCCGTTGTTCCATAAAAACACCATTGTATCAACTAGCTACCTGATAGTCCTTGGCACAAATAAATCCCGGCGTCGTTTACTCAATATCCTTTTCCATACCTTATGTTCTTATGATGTCCTGGTATCTCTGGGAATGTTAAGATCCTCGTGAGATGTTAGTTAGTTTAACGTATTTCTTTTCTTGTGCTGCCCTAGTCTTCGTGAGAGTCATAAGGATTCCTTGGGAAATATACGTCCCAGTTTTTATCATTTCTGTATCTTGTATTCTTCTGTTGCCTTAGTTTATCTGGGAATCATGATAATATTTATATTTTCCATTAAAAACGTATATTTTTCTTATGTTAACCTAGTTATCATGGGAGCCATTACCAATCCTTGGGATTTATAAAAGTACCTGGCATCATATTCACATCTTATATGCTCCTGATGCCTTAGTGTCTTTGGGAATATGAGTCTTGTGAGATGATCATTAGAATTTTTGGGTATATAATTTAACGTCTATTTCCTTCATGTTACCTTAATTTTCATGGGAGTCATAACGTATCTTGGGGATTAAAGGTACCATCCGACATCCTTTATACTTCTTATATTCTCCTGATATCCTAGTTTCTATGAGAATGTATGATAAGGCAACTTGCTTATTTTATTTTTGGGTACAGAACATTTTGCTATTTTTTTGGTTGTGTTTTTCTTGTGTTGCCTAAGGCCATTCGTCCACGACGCTTCTCAAATGGAATCATACAAGAAAAAAACACAATACGCAGTGTTTTGAAAAATGTTTTAACTGCACAAAGGTTTCTCGAAACCAGTCGCGCGCGACCAGCATGTCAAGTTGCGTACAACTAATTAGGTCGTGTAGGAGCCGCCATAAAATATTGGTGCTATTTAGTTACATTCTAACAACTCATTAGTACTTAATTGTTAGTAGCCAGTTTCTTTTGAGTAGCGTTGTGGACGAATGACCTTAGTATCCTTGGGAATTATCATTCACCCTTTCGAAATGATTGCAGTTGTGCATCGGTTATACGCTGCCCTTAGGTTTTTTACTTCATACCGTTTTCATATCCTCTCATATACTGATGTCCTAGTCTTTTACGAAAAGTTCGTTAAAATTGAAAAGAAAATAGTTTGTTATGATTTTTTAAGGCGACGACCGACTTCCGTGTAGTCATTTGTGCTGTCTTTATTCATACGGGATTATAAAAATTGGAGGCGCCGGGTATCGATCCCGGTACCTCTCACATGCTAAGCGAGCGCTCTACCATCTGAGCTACGCCCCCGTTGGTGGACATGATAAAAATCGAGATATCTTTGTGCAAAGTAGCACGTATCGCTCAAGGCAATTTAAACTAGATTACACTTTCGAGGGCGCTTACGCAACACTGCTGAACGCTTTCACGCAAGATTTGAAATGCAACTATACGTTATCCTATTCTTGTCAATTTATAATTATTCATAATTTAAAGTCTCAAGACATAAGGAAACATTACGTCCAGTAGTGGACATCAATAGGTTAATGATGATGATGTAATATTATAGCTAAAAGAGGTAATATTGCCTGATACAAAGTTCTGCGTCGCTGATATTACGACAACTTCAAAAGTTTCTGGTGCCTTGGTAACTCTTTTACTCATTTCTTACCCTTTTGATCGAACCCCCGAGAGGCTCAAGGGGCTTAAGATAAAAACAGTCCCTTAGATTTTGGTCAAGTGTAAGCTATGATCCTAGTATCCAGGAGACACAAAAGCTAGATACGGTATTTTGTTTTCTCTACCTGCTGGTATTCTCGACTAACAATCCGACTGGTAGGCGGGAAGGAGGCAGGCGAACGGACACAAACTATTTTAAAATTTTAATATTTATATTTAATTATATCCGATCCATCTCTGCTATCCTAGTTGCAATGAGAACTACTCAAGATTTTAAAAATCGAAGCATATTTGTGTTGTGCGTGTGTTATTTTGCTGCGTTCGTTGCATTTCACTCTGTATTTCTATCTCTTTCTAAAGGCCTATCATAACATCCTGCAGGAGTTTACTTGATCTCTTTAATCTTTATATTACCTTAGTCACCTTGGGAATTATGTTAATTTAAAAATTTAAACGTCCATTTTGATGACGTTGTACCATAAAAACACCATTGTATCAACTAGCTAACTGATATCCCGGCGTCGTTTACTCAATATCCTTTTCCATACCTTATGTTCTTATGATGCCCTGGTCTCTCTGGGAATGTTGAGATCCTCGTGAGATGTTAGTTAGTTTAACGTATTTCTTGTCTTGTGTTGCCCAAGTCTTCGTGAGAGTCATAAGGATTCTTTGGGAAATATACGTCCCATTTTTTTATCCTTTCTGTATCTTGTATTCTTCTGTTGCCTTAGTTTATCTGGGAATCATAACGTTCTCATGAGACTCCTTTTATTTTTTTTCATTAAAACGTATATTTTTCTTATGTTGTCCTAGTTGTCATGGGAGCCATAACCAATCCTTGGGATTTATAAAAGTACCTGGCATCATATTCACATCTTATATGCTCCTGATGCCTTAGTGTCTTTTGGAATATGAGCCTTGTGGGATGAATCATCTGATTAATTTTTGGGTATGTAATTTAACGTCTATTTCCTTCATGTCACCTTAGTTTTCATGGGAGTCATAACGTATCTTGGGGATTAACGATAGCATCCGACATCCTTTATACTTCTTATATTCTCCTGATATCCTAGTTCCTAGGAGAATCGTAAGATCCTTATAAGAAATGTATGATAAACAGAGATCGGAGTAGGTAGATTGATTTTTCGTACTTGCGCCATGAGGTCATAACATGGACATGCCATTTTTCCGGAATTACCCGAAATGGAACTGGCATGTCAAACATTTCGTAAAAAATATATTAAAATGAAAAACGTTGAAGTGAGCAAATTACATCATTTATTGTTGTTTATTTTTAATCTTCATCAATCAGTAGGTTATTGATGATGATGTAATATTATAACTAAAAGAGGTAATATTACCTGATACCAAGTTCTGTGTCGCTGATATAACGAAAACTTCAAAAGTTTCTGGTGCCATGGTAACTCTTTTACTCATGTCTAACCCTTTTGATCGAACCCCGAGGGGCTTAGGTGGCTTAATAACGTTATAAAAACAGGCAAAACAGCCTCTTATTTTTGGGCAAGTGCAAGCCATGCTCTTCCTACATCTATGCTCCTAGTATCATGGAGACACAAAAGCTAGATACGATATTTTGTTTTCTCTACCTCTACTCCTGGTATTTTCGACCAACAATCCGATTGGTAGGCAGGCAGGCAGGCGAACGGACACAAGGTATTTTGAAATTGTAATAGGTATTTCTATTTAATGATATCCGATCCATCTCTGCTATCCTAGTTGCAATGAGAACTACGCAAAATTTAAAAAAATGGAACCAAATTTGTGGTGCTTGTGTAATATTGCGTTCTAGCATTACTCTCTCTATCTCTTTCTAATTGCCAATCATAACATCCTGCAGGAGTTTACTTGATCTCTTTAATCTTTATATTACCTTAGTCACCTTGGGAATTCAGTTAATTTAAAAATTTTAACGACCATTTTGATGCCGTTGTACCATAAAAACACCATTGTATCAACTGGCTACCTCATAGTCATTGGCACAAAAAATCCCGGCGTCGTTTACTCAATATCCTTTTTCACACCTTATGTTCTTATGATGCCCTGGTCTCTCTGGGAATGTTAAGATCCTCGTGAGATATTAGTTTAACGTCTTCTTTTCTTGTGTTGCCCTAGTCTTCGTGAGAGTCATAAGGATTCGCTGGGAAATAATACGTCCCCATTTTATTATTTCTGTATCTTGTATTCTTCTGTTGCCTCAGTTTATGTGGTAATCATAACGTTCTCACGAGATTTCTTCAATTTTTGTTCATAAAAACTTGTATTTTTCTGATGTTGTCCTAGTTGTCAAGGGAGCCATAACGAATCCTTGGGATTTATAAAAGTACCTGGCGTCATATTCACATCTTATATGCTGCTATTGCCTTAGTTTCTTTGGGAATATGAATCTTGTGAGAGGATTCATTTGAATTTTTGGGTATATAATTTAACGTCTATTTCCTTCATGTCACCTTAGTTTTCATGGGAGTCATAACGTATCTTGGGGATTAACGATAGCATCCGACATCCTTTATACTTCTTATATTCTCCTGTTATCCTAGTTCCTATGAGAATCATAAGATCCTTATAAGAAATGTATGATAAGGCAACTTGCTTATTTTATTTTTAGGTACAGAATATTATGCTATTTTTGTGAATTTTGTTTTTCTTGTGTTGCCTAAGGCCATTCGTCCACGACGCTACTCAAAAGGAATAAAACCGGTTAGTAATTTACCAAGCTCTATACAAGAAAAACCAAAACACGATGACTATCAAGTACGCGTTGTTTTGTAAAAAAACTGCTCAAAAGTTTCTCGAAACCAGTCGCGCGACCAAGTTGCGTGCAACTAATTAGGTCGTGTACGAGCTGCCATAAAAATACTAGTGCTATTTAGTTACATTCTAGCAACTCATTAGTACTTAATTGTTAGTAACTAGTTTCTTTTGAGTAGCGTTGTGGACGAATGACCTTAGTATCCTTGGGAATTATCATTCACCCTTTCGAAATGATTGCAGTTGTGCATCGGTTATACGCTGCCCTTAGATTTTTTACTGCATACCGTTTTCATATCCTCTCATATACTAACGTCCTAGTCTTTTTACGAAAAGTTCGTTTAAAATTGAAAAGTAAATAGTTTGTTATCATTTTTTAAGGCGACGACCGACTTCAGAGTTGTCATTTTTGTGCTGTCTTCATTCATACGGGATTAAAAAAATTGGAGGCGCCGGGTATCGATCCCGGTACCTCTCACATGCTAAGCGAGCGCTCTACCATCTGAGCTACGCCCCCGTTGGTGGACATGATAAAAATCGAGATATCTTTGTACAAAGTAGCACGTATCGCTCAAGGCAATTTCAAATAGATTAACCGTTCAAGTGCGCTTACGCAACACTGCTGTACGCTTTCACGCAAGAATCGAATGCAACTATACGTTATCCTACTCTTGTCAATTTATAGTTTTTCATAATTTAAAGTCTTAAAACATAATGAAACATTACGTCCAGCAGTGGACAGCAATAGGTTATTGATGATGATGTAATATTATAGCTAAAATATTGCCTGATACCAAGTTCTGCGTCGCTGATATTACGACAACTTCAAAAGTTTCTGGTGCCTTAGTAACACTTTTACTCGAGTCTAACCCTTTCGATCGAACCCCAAGGGGCTTAGGTGGCTTAATAACGTTATAAAAACAGCCCCTTATTTTTGGGCAGTTGCATGCCATGCTCTTCCTACATCTATGCTCCTAGTATCATGGAGACACAAAACCTGGATACGGTATTTTGTTTTCTCTACCTCTACTCCTGGCATTCTCGACCAACAATCCGACTGGTAGGCAGGCAGGCAGGCGCACGGACACAAGGTATTTTGAAATTTTAATATTTCTATTTAATGATATCCGATCCATCTCTGCTATCCTAGTTGCAATGAGAACTACTCAAAACTTAAAAAAATGGAAGCATATTTGTGGTGCGTGTGTAATATTGCGTTTTAGCATTACTCTATCTCTTTCTAATTTCCAATCATAACATCCTGCAGGAGTTTACTTGATCTCTTTAATCTTTATATTACCTTAGTCACCTTGGGAATTCAGTTAATTTAAAAAATTTAACGACAATTTTGATGCCGTTGTACCATAAAAACACCATTGTATCAACTAGCTACCTGATAGTCATTGGCACAAAAAATCCCGGCGTCGGTTACTCAATATCCTTTTTCACACCGTATGTTCTTATGATGCCCTGGTCTCTCTGGGAATGTTAAGATCCTCGTGAGATATTAGTTTAACGTCTTCTTTTCTTGTTTTGCCCTAGTCTTCGTTAGAGTCATAAGGATTCGCTGGAAAATAATACGTCCCCTTTTTATTATTTCTGAATCTTGTATTCTTCTGTTGCCTCAGTTTATCTGGTAATCATAACGTTCTCACGAGATTCCTTCAATATTTGTTCATAAAAACTTATATTTTTCTGATGTTGTCCTAGTTGTCATGGGAGCCATAACGAATCCTTGGGATTTATAAAAGTACCTGGCGTCATATTCACATCTTATATGCTCCTGATGCCTTAGTTTCTTTGGGAATATGAATCTTGTGAGAGGATTCATTTGAATTTTTGGGTATATAATTTAACGTCTATTTCCTTCATGTCACCTTAGTTTTCATGGGAGTCATAACGTATCTTGGGGATTAACGATAGCATCCGACATCCTTTATACTTCTTATATTCTCCTGTTATCCTAGTTCCTATGAGAATCATAAGATCCTTATAAGAAATGTATGATAAGGCAACTTGCTTATTTTATTTTTAGGTACAGAATATTACGCTATTTTTGTGAATTTTGTTTTTCTTGTGTTGCCTAAGGCCATTCGTCCACGACGCTACTCAAAAGGAATAAAACCGGTTAGAAATTTACCAAGCTCTATACAAGAAAAACCAAAACACGATGACTATCAAGTACGCGTTGTTTTGTAAAAAAACTGCTCAAAAGTTTCTAGAAACAAGTAGCGCGACCAAGTTGCGTGCAACTAATTAGGTCGTGTACGAGCTGCCATAAAAATACTAGTGCTATTTAGTTACATCCTAGCAACTCATTAGTACTTAATTGTTAGTAACTAGTTTCTTTTGAGTAGCGTTGTGGACGAATGACCTTGGTATCCTTGGGAATTATCATTCACCCTTTCGAAATGATTGCAGTTGTGCATCGGTTATACGCTGGCCTTAGATTTTTTACTGCATACCGTTTTCATATCCTCTCATATACTGACGTCCTAGTCTTTTTACGAAAAGTTCGTATAAAATTAAAAAGTAAATAGTTTGTTATGATTTTTTAAGGCGACGCGACGACAGGCTTCTGATTTGTCATTTGTGCTGTCTTTATTCATACGGGATTATAAAAAATGGAGGCGCCGGGTATCGATCCCGGTACCTCTCACATGCTAAGCGAGCGCTCTACCATCTGAGCTACGCCCCCGTTGGTGGACATGATCAAAATCGAGATATCTTTGCGAAAAGGAGCACGTATCGCTCAAGGCAATTTAAACTAGATTACACGTTCGAATGCGCTTACGCAACACTGCTGTACGCTTTCACGCAAGAATTGAAATGCAACTATACGTTATCCTATCTTGTCATTGAATAATCATTCATAATTTAAAGATCATCTTAAAACATAATGTAACATTACACCCAGCACTGGACAGCAATAGGCTAATTATTATGAAGATGTAATATTAAAGCTGAAAGAGTAAATATTGCTTGATACAAGTTCTGTGCCGCCGATATATGATACGACAGCTTCAGAAGTTACTGGTGCCTTGGTAGCTCTTTTACCCAGGTCTAACTCTTTCGATCGAACCCCGAGGGGCTTTTAACGTTATAAAAACGGCCCCTTATTTTTGGTCAAGTGTAAGCCATGCTCTTCTTTCATCTATGCTCCTAGTATCTTGAAGACTCAAAAGCTAGATACGGTATTTTGTTTTCTCTACCTCCTGGTATTTCTCGACCAACAATCCGACTGGTAGGCAGGCAGGCAGGCGAACGGACACAAGGTAATTTTAAATATCTATTTAGGGCCTCCGCAGACTAGCTACTTTTAGCATCGGCGATCGGCGATTTAGATGCTGCGTCTCGTTCGTTCGCGCTCGAAGAAACGCGACGCAGCATCGATACGTCTCAAAATCGCCGGTCGCCGATGCTAAAAGTAGCTAGTCTGCGGAGGCCCTTAATGATATCCGATCCATCTGTGATATCCTAGTTGCAATGAGAACTACTCAAAGTTTGAAAAAATGGAAGCATATTTGTGGTGCGTGTGTAATATTGCGTTATAGCATTACTCTCTCTATCTCTTTCTAATTGTAATGTAACGTCACGACTTTTATCCCCGTTCGGGGGTAGTCAGAGGCTTGAGTGGCCATATACCACCACATTGTGGAGGTATTAACCAACTCAAAGCCCACGTTTCACTAGATAGTCAGAACCCAACGTGACAGGTGGTGAACCGTGTCGCCGTGTATACAGGAACTGACTATTACCTAATCCCGAGGGATAGGTAGGTTTCCTCACGATGTTTTCCCTCACCGTCAGCGAACTGTAAATTATGCGCATAGATGAAAATTCATCCATTGGTGCATGCCCCACCGGGGATCGAACCTGGGACCTTGATTGTTAGCCCAACCTGTTCACCCCTAGGCTACAGTCGCTTCCTAGGCTATAGTTGTTTACAGTCTAATTGCCAATCAAACATCCTGCAGGAGTTTACTTGATCTCTTTAATCTTTATATTGTCTTAGTCACCTTGGGAATTATGTTAATTTAAAAATTTTAACGGCCATTTTGATGCCGTTGTATCATCAAAACACGATTGTATCAACTAGCATCCTGATAGTCTTTGGCACAAAAAAATCCCGGCGTCGGTTACTCAATATCCTCTTCCATACCTTATGTTCTTATGATGCCCTGGTCGCTCTGGGAATGTTAAGATCCTCGTGAGATGTTAGTTAGTTTAACGTCTTCGTTTCCTGTGTTACCATAGTCTTCGTGAGAGTCATAAGGATTCTTTGGGAAATAATACGTCCCAGTTTTTATTATTCCTGTATCTTGTATTCTTCTGTTGCCGTAGTATATCTGGGAATCGTAACGTTCTCATGAGATTCCTTTAATTTTTTTGTAATATAACGTATATTTTTCTTATGTTGTCCTAGTAGTCATCGGAGCCATAACGAATCCTTGTGATTTATAAAAGGACCTGGCGTCGTATTTACATCTTATATGCTTCTGATGCCTTAGTTTCTTTGGGAATATGAGTCTTGTGAGAGGATTCATTTGAATTTTTGGGTATGTAATTTAAGGTCTATTTCCTTCATGTTACCTTAGTTTTCATGGGATTCATAACGTATCTTGGGGATTAACGATGACATCTGACATCCTCTATACTTCTTACATTCTCCTGTTATCCTAGTTCCTATGAGAATCATTAGATCCTTATAAGAAATGTATGATAAGGCAACTTTTTAGGTACAGAATATTATGCTATTTTAGTGAATTTTGTTTTTCTTGTGTTGCCTAAGGCCATTCGTCCACGACGCTACTCAAAAGGAATAAAACCGGATAGTAATTTCCCAAGCTTTATACAAGAAAAACCAAAACACAATAAGAGTTATTAAGTACGCGTTGTTTTGAAAAAAAACTGCACAAAAGTTTCTCGAAACCAGTCGCGCGCGCCGAGCATGTCAAGTTGCGTGCAAATAATTAGGTCGTGTACGAACCGCCATAGAAATACTAGTGCCATTTAGTTACATTCTAGCAACTCATTAGTACTTAAATGTTAGTAGCCAGTTTCTTTTGAGTAGCGTTGTGGACGAATGACCTTAGTATCCTTGGGAACTATCATTGGCGGCGTCTTCATCAGGCGCATGCCTCGCGCGAGCACTCACTTTTGACGTCGGAACGCATAGACGTAATGTCATAATATGAGTGCTCGGGTGAGGCATGCGCGCCATATGGACACATCTATTCACCCTTTCGAAATAATTGCAGTTTTTTTTTTTAATAGGACTGCGCTGGCAAAAAAGCGTACAGCCCGCCTGATGTTAAGCAGTTACGTAGCCTATAGATGCTTACAATACTAAAGGTATTGCTCGCACATTGCCGACCTGAAGGGGAGTGGTTGTGCATCAGTTATACGCTGCCCTTAGGTTTTTTACTGCATACCGTTTTCATATCCTCTCATATACTGATGGCCTAGTCTTTTTACGAAAAGTTAGTTTAAAATTGAAAAGTAAATAGTTTTTTTATGATTTTTTAAGGCGACGACCGACTTCCGAGTTGTCGTTTGTGCTGTCTTTATTCATACGGGATTATAAAAATTGGAGGCGCCGGGTATCGATCCCGGTACCTCTCACATGCTAAGCGAGCGCTCTACCATCTGAGCTACGCCCCCTGTTGTACTGCAAACCAAATATAAAGTTTGCATTGTCAATGCCGATACTACAAACAAGTACATTGCAAAACGTGTAATAAGTAGCCTTTCACTTGCGTCAGTATTTATATGTATTCGATCGAAGTAAGCAAATTTGAACCAATAACCTTATGCCGTAAAATTATAATGTTTTTTTGGTATTACCAGTTAGTGGATTTATTTTTTATTTGGAATTGATAATATATCACCAATAATAATACAATACAAATAAACCTTTTTAATGTAAAGTAAATTTATATTAAAAATAATCCTTTCACAAGGACTTCACAAAGCATTTTTTGGAACTAAAGTGCTTTGTAACGTAACATAAAATAGGTAGGTACTACTTGAACGCGTATTCATTCGAAGATATTCATTCGCCAAAAGAAACTGAAAAAGTAGAAGTTACTGATTTGTTCTTTCTATGTCGATACAAAACTTTTCCTCCCCAACAATAACATTATTTAATCTCCTCGATATTTATGAAATCCGCGTCCTATTCGATATTCATTGTACGCAAGTTGAGCTCGAAGCGAACATTTCAATCGAGTTGTAAACTCAAATAAGTTGTATGGAAAATGTTATGTCTATTATTTAATAAGGACTGGAAAAAAGTAGGTGCCTGGATAACTTTCTAGCAATTCCTTAGTACAAGTTGGAAATAGATTTAGTAACGTTAGGCTTATTGTATTTATGAGAGAATGATTTTATATTTACTTAAGTAAGTATACTTCATGTATTTGTGTACAAATTATCAATTTGTCTAATGGGCGTTTTCACATTGGTCGATAACTACACTGACCCCATACCGACACCGATTACTTCGATACGGGCGGCCGCTGGAGACACAATCGATGGTACGGGCTGTGAGTTGCGAGCGGGGGGAAGAACTTTGTTTACTTGCGGCTTTGCAATATGACGTCGGTCATCGATATCTCACATATATCGGTGTCGGCATCGGGTTGGTAGACATCGTTCGTTATCGGCCAATGTAAAAGCGCCCATTTCGTTTACTTAATTGTTCGCTTCAAGATTCAATGTAAAAATCACCGCTTATTTTAACGCTGAAATAATATTTCCGAATCTAAAACAAGACGTGAATTTGTAACACGCACCAAGGATTATCATTACCAACCGCACCAGGGTATCACGAGTCAACTCGCATATTGGCGAACGACTAGGATGACATAAAAAGAAGGTGTTTATTAGATCTGTTTTAGTTTTTACCACGCACTGTTTTTCGAACCAACAAAACATTTCAGTGCGAAATGAAGAGTAACGGCCGCCTATTACCGACCGCTTTTACTTATAAACAGTGCTCATATTTCAAAGGCCTACCCGGACCAGCTGCCGCGGGCTCCTGGGGCTGATTTGTCCATTATTTTGCACTGCAAATTGTTTTTGACGGGGCACTCATTCATCTGGCCACGTAATAGAGGATCTTTTAATATTGATGTCGTCGTTTTAAAAGTTTGGAACAAATTAGGGTGAGACAGCGTAATTTATTGAGTCCAGTAATTTACTTTAGAATACGTTTACACTTAATACGTGTCTTGCGCATGCGTTCTCTGTCCGACACTGACATAGCTAGCACGTTCGGTGCTAGCTATGTCAGTGTCGGAGTTTTTTTTTTACCAAGTGATTCGTACGTATTTCGTATGTACGAAATGCTTTTAGAGGCACAAATGAAATCATATCGGTGATGGAAGTCAGAATACCTATCTACCTATCTCAAAAAATATTGTCTCGAGAATTTTTTGATTTCGTAATTTGAATTTCCTTTCAATCAAGAGTTGAGTAAAACCTTACTATAGTAAGTTTTTTTATACTTGTCCTATTTGGTAAGCAAAGATGGCGTCCAGCGGGGCGATTGCGTAACTTTTTTGTCAATGTTTCAATTGGTTTCATTCATCCTGTGTCAATTATATACGATACCAATTGAATCATTGACAAAAAGTTACGCAATCGCCCCGCCGGCCGCCATCTTTGCTTATCAAATAGGACAAGTATAAAAAAACGTACTATAATTTAGAGTGTATTACTACCTATTCATATTAATTAGCTATTCTTCTTCTTCCTTTAAAACTGTCCTACCCAATGAGGGCAGCCCACCAGGGCCATTGAGAAACCACAGGTCTCTATTATCTTCGTGAAAACTTCATTATAAATGGCAAATACTTGACGCCCGGCATGCTGTCGGCCAAAGGACTGCTAACAGATGGCCTGTCGTTATTTGTCGCTTAAGTTCTGTCAGTGTCACCACAACGCCCTCGTCAACGTGGCGCCACCATGCGACATTTTTTGACCTTGTTTAATGGGTACTTCGCCAGTGTCAAGTACTGAATAGCGACAAAAAACATTTAAAAAAACTATGTGGGTGAAAATGGAGGCTATTGTATGAGATCCGTCACCGATGTACAGACCTGTCGGAGATTGTGATTTGCCTGACTAGTTTATTTTGCTTCAGTATATCTATCACGTGCTGGCGTTATTAACTGTGTAATAACAAACTTGGTTACCTTTATAGTACCATTGATAGCTGTCGTTAAGTCATGATAATCGGACACATTTAAATCTATAGCTTTCTCATATAAATTACGGCCACGATAAGGACGGCGTAAAGTTTAGTTTGTGTATCAACAGAATTGGGCCATTGTCTGTTTCTGTGAGAGTTAACAACAACCACAAAACTATTGTTGCGCCTATATTGTGTAACTCCTACAACTATTTCAAGTATCTGAAAACCTCAACGGATCGATACCGGGATAGCAGGACAATTTGGGAGCGCAGTTTAAGTGTCCCACCCGTCCTTATTGGCAATTCTTATTCAAATACGGGCTAGAGGCGTAATCCGCGTGACATACTGGGCTATCTGTATGTCCGCTTTTTCCTTATTTATCGCCGTACCGCCCGGGGCCGGTCCATTTCTCTCTGTCGTACTTATCCGGAGATCTGACGGCGAACTGACGCTTCTTAGCCGCTTCTGCTGGCCTGGTAGTTTAATACTGGATAAATATGTGGTTGGAGTGATGTATTATGTCAATAAAAAAGGGTTTCTTTGTCGTTTTGTAGAGCATGAAATAAAATCATTTCTTACGACCACTTACATGACCTCCTTAATTTAATGTCTACGCTGAAATGTTTTGCATCCCATATAACATTCTTAGTAAATTATCATGACTCATATTACGCCTCAATAGTTTAATTTTCAATCTATAAGTCTAACTAGACAAGACGCATATGGTTAGCAAGGGTAAATATTAAAAGTACACATTTTTATGAATGCAAACATTCTTTGTGACGGAACCCTTTTTAACACGTCACACTCGCATTTTTCAAATATTCTGCACGACATGAGAAACACGCTCAAAGTATCCCTTTTACATAAATATGCGTCTAAAAAAATTGCGTACATCGCCGGCCGAGGATACTCCTACAACACTATAAAATATCTTATACGAACATTATTGATGTCGTTTGCGGGGAGAAATATTACCTTCAATTTCTTACATTTTATGGAATCCTGGTAATAATGTTGATCAACCTACGCGTTATCTCACAGTTAATAAAAATATATATGAAACATTGTACTTATCATGTCATAATACTTATACGAAAAGGACAATAGGTGCGCCCTCAAGCCCTAAGCAGCCGCGCCCGAGGCTTCGCGGTGGGATGTCAAAACTGGCTATCGGGCGCGCCGTTTGGTGCTTGTGTATGTTTTTTATATCATGCCTCGATACTAATTTATATTTTGGAATGAGAATACCTTGTGAGTGAAAGATATGTTTTAAAAACTAATGATTTATGTGCACAGTCACTCTCTCGTATCGGAAATTTGCAACATTATTATTCATCAAAAAACCTTTGAACCAGAACTTTCACAACAGTTTGTTGTCTCCACGTCGTACTTACACACTAAGTACTAATCGAAATCTTATCATCTAAATTACCACATAAACGTACATCTAGGTATCAGAATGTATTTCCGCCGTAATATCGTCAATGAGCACTAACACCCTTCTCTTAAAACATTTGAACTGAGCTGTGTTCATATCGTTGAGTTCCGGCAACAGGCTGTTCACGAATGACTTCACCGCCTCGTTCTCTGAGCTCTCGGCTGGTCGCGCATGTGACGACGACGCGGACGCCTGTGCAGGTGGCACTCTCTTAGGTCGGTGAACAGTCTCATCAGCGTCTCTCAATCGTTTCGTTGGTTGTGGCGTAACGCTAATTTCTTCAAATTCCATATTATTTTCCTCATCATTTATATCGAAAGCTTCAACTTTAATACAGCCGACTTCATTACTAAACGGGTCGCTGTCAGTGCTGTCCCTGGTGACGTCACCGCAGGCCAGTTGTCTGGAGTCCTCGTCGATCTCCTCGGGAGGTACCCTCATGTAGGGTATCACGAATTGCATCATATCAGCTAAGTAGTATGGTTTCTTTCTCCCGGCGCCTTTGCGTATTTTCAGGTTCCTCATGAATACCGCTCGAATGTTCCTCCATCTCTCGCGGCACGATGACGCTGTGGATAAATTAAAATTTCATTTGATTATTCTGGCTACTCGATAGATGTTCACCTACGCGTATTTGTAATATGCAAAAATAAATAAAATTATTAGGCGTCAAATTGTAACCGGGAGGTTCCCGGTTCGTATTGACCCCACTCCGAGCAAAAAATAATTTACTTAGAGGGTCTAACGGTACTACTATAGGTAAGTAATTTTAAATGCAATGTTACTGAAATTTAAGAATACTTATATCAGACTATTATAATTTGATTTTTGGGATTTCAATACTATCGGTGTTATGACAAAAAAATATTGCCAAAATTAATTAAGTTTTGTCAAATTTTGCAAAGGCAATTGACGCACACGCGTTCAAAACCAGTTTAACTTTTTTTATAATAACACCGTGTAAGTTTTTATATTATACATGAACGGTTATCATTGCAAGCTAGATAGCGTGTTGTACTCGACGTCAGACGAGCCGGTCCGGTCCGAGCGGGGTCAGTCAACCAACCGCACTTGTTACGTTGACAACTAAATCACAACAATAACGGAGATTGCTGATCACCCACCTACTAGTATTGTTATAATCGATCCATCGTAATGCCATGTTTCGATTGTTATAATATCGATACTACGCAGCTGTTTACAACAGCGGTTTCTACAATCATTTACCAACCAAAAACGTCGATAATTAACGTCGTGTCGCGGTCCCAAGCGAGTACGCGTCACGAATGTACTAGAGCACCATAAATATATAAATAGTCTTACGCGTCATCTTCATTTCTTTGCTGATCTCCAGCCATGCTTTCTCGGTGAGATCCCTGCGAGAGTAGGCAGGCAGATCGGAGTTGTACAAACAGGGGTGTTGCTTGACTGCTTTCACGAATTCTATGTTGTTCTGTTGCTCGCTGATAATGTCACGGGCCATCGTTACGGTCGGTACGCAACGGACTGGCGACCTCGGCGGCGGGCTCCGCGCTACTGATTTCAAACGGGTCTGTGACGCATACCATGCGCATACTGAATAAGTTCACCCCGCCCCGCGGCCCGCGCTGCTCGCGCGGAACCGTGTATCGCGTCCGTTTTATGTCGCTTTAAAATGATAGTAATATCGCGCTGGTATGTCGCTGCGATATCTACAACGTGCAATAGAAATAACTCCTATTTGCTCTTGCAATACAGTTATTTATTGTAAGTAGGTACCCTAAGTAATAAAATTTTTGATACAAGTCCCATAAATTCGTAGATCTCACTCAGACTATTATAATTTGATTTTTGGGATTTCAATACTATCGGTGTTATGACAAAAAAATATTGCCAAAATTAATTAAGTTTTGTCAAATTTTGCAAAGGCAATTGACGCACACTAGTCGACGCAGTCTAGGTTAATAATCCGCTTATTCGGTATCAAGCCTATTAACTCTCGCGTATTTATTGTACTCTGGTATTATGTACGCTTTAATGCCTTCTTTATAGTGTAAAATCTTAGATTCATTATTCAATCTAAGCATTTATAAGCCATAGAATAAGATTTTAAGAGTGAGTTAAGTAATAGTCATAAGTTACATTTTTCCTTGTATTTGATAGCGAAAACACATTGGAATGCAAGGATAACATACAGAAACTCATGTAGATTGTATTGGGGTGATATCTTGATGTGGGACCCTTTACTACAAGGATTTTATTATGCGCTGACCTTCCTTGGGAGCCGTTGACTTAATAAACCTAAGCTGGACTTCTGATGACCTAGTAGAAATAAATCTTATCAAATAACGTAGCATCAATATTTACTTAATCTACGTAGCGTTTGGCTAATATAGTAATTATAATAAACTTAAGTAGCAAGATAATAAGTAAACGTATATTCTACTTAAATCTTGGGAATACACCATAGTATTAAGATTGGAGTAGCGATAAACTGAGCTCGTATGTAAATTTTATTGACACGATATCTTGATGGGACCCTTTTGCCATTGTTTCCTTCTTGCCGCTTATTCAACCATTTTATTATAGTTTCTTATAAGACAACGTACGTTTTACTTCCTATACATACATATAATGAGAGACACATTAATTTCCTGCATCATGTGCAAGCAGAAAGAAAATATGTTTTTATAAGTAGCTGATTTTAATGAAATTTTGTTTATTGGTCGCAGGCCGTGGTGCTGCCCCCGCTGGCGAGGTGGCCCTACGAGAACGGGTTCACATTCACCACGTGGTTTCGGCTCGACCCCATCAACTCAGTCAACATCGAACGGGAGAAACCTTACTTATACTGGTAACGTTATTACACCTAATACTTACATAGGCTATTAAGTAATTAGGAATCAACCGATAATGTTCTTTATCACTGGACTTGGTGCAAACATTGGTCCAAAAGTCCGCTGGTGCTACGGAATATACCGACCATCACCACAGACGAAATGGACTCTATTGGTGCGAATTATGATGTGTACCAATTACGACTAAAATTAATTTGACATAATTAAACATATTGATGTCTTGGTCATGCATTACGACTGTAAGATGGATGGATACTTGGCTGGTCAAGTTTAATTTGTTTACCAAGATAAGGTCCATTGTCCAGCAAACAAAAAGGCCGTCGTTTGCCCATCTCTTAAATTGCGTCGGCAACGAGAAACTGTGGTCGGCGCTTCGGAACACTGAATCCTAATTACATTTTCATATTCCTCTAAAGATGTTCAGTAACGATCTCGTACAGAAAAGTAAATATTATTATTTTCTCATTTTAATAAACATGCGGCCTAAGACGCGAACATTTAATTATTCCATTAGCCAAAAATAATTTTGGGGAGAGTAGAAACTGTTGAGATTCCACTCTAAAGTCAATTTGTATAAAGGCTAAGTAAGGAGTGCGAAATGTATCTGCGAGTGTCGTGCGACCGCAGACCGCGCTGCACCTGTGAAGTTTCCATTTGATTCGAGTGGAACGGTTCGAGTGTAGTTTCGGGTGTGTTATGCTATCCTGGTACTGAGGCTAAACCGTTTTGGGTTTCCACGATAATTGAAGTTATCCACTTTGCGATGCCGCGTTTATTTACCGCGATGTAGTTATTGGATTCATCTCTGAGAGGAGTATTTAGTAAATTGGTCGTTCATTTTCAAGTTCTAATTATATTGGGCAATTTTCTAATTCAAATTCTAATTTGCCGAAAATCTGGCCTAACAAAAAAGTAGTTTATTTCAATCTGGTTAGTCAATAAATATTTTAAAAGTTGTCCTATTTTGTTAACAGCTTCAAGACGAGTAAAGGCGTAGGGTACACGGCTCACTTCGTCGGCAACTGTCTCGTTTTGACCTCCATGAAAGTCCGGGGCAAAGGTTTTCAGCATTGTGTTAAATACGAGTTCCAACCGAGAAGGTAAGATACGATAGTTATTTATTTTATGTACTATAATATTCCTGAAAATAATCAAACCAAATTGCACTGGTTCATTCAGTTACCCCTAAATTCAATTTAAAAGTTGTTTGCATAAATACACCAGCATGTTTAGTCAGTTTACGATGAACAGCGCGAAAAGTTGGCCCCAACATTATCACGTAAATTTTTATTCAGTGCTCGTGCGGTTTGGAAAAGTTTGCAATGGAATTTTGCTATGTTGTTTGTTTGTAAATGCTGATTTCAGTTTTTTATATAAACTTTACTTGTTTAGGTGGTACGCGATAGCAGTTGTCTACATATACAACAGATGGACGAAGAGTGAGATCAAGTGTCTGGTCAACGGCCAGCTCGCGTCCAGCACCGAGATGGCCTGGTTCGTCTCCACAAATGACGTGAGTTAATTTTATCTTGAATTTAAATTTCTTCCACTATTTTCTGTCTTCTGACTTTCTGGTTATTTTTTTCTGGATATGCAGCAGGCAATAAAGTTTATTTGAAATATGTAACCATCATCTTCAATCTTCATTGTCATCTTGTCTCCGATAGGTGTAATCCGTTTCTCAAGTAGTTAGTTAACTCCTTAATCCACCCTCAAGTACCAAGCGCTCATAACTCCACAGGAGCTTAGCATAATACATTCAGTTATCTACGGCGAACATCCCCGCCGCGACAACTTCTGCGTTCTACTCGTCACGTACGTGTCGTTAGCAGCAATTTATTGCAAGTAATGTTATGCAAATTCCTGTGGGTGTACGCGGAGCTCATAATAATGATAGTTTTAAGAGTTCCCCTAGGAAACTTAGGAAGAGCTCTTGAAAAGAACTTGAAGTTACAGTTTTTGACAGTAAGATGCTTAATCTAAGTCCCTTCACTCGTTACAAAGTGGTTAGTCAAGAAATACAACATTCGCGGAGCGACATAGCTATACAAAAAATAAGTTGCACAAGTACCAGCCACTTGTTTCTTCTTATAGTTCTGTCTCCCTCTTCTGTGCTGCGCAGTAAAATCAATGGTAGAAAACTCTGTGGATTTTTGTTGTTCATAAGATAAAGAAATAACGTAAATGGATAAATTTATTGCACTCGTCTAAATTATTTAGGACCTGTTTCAGAATCGTCAAATAACTTTTATCCACCAACTAAATGAGACATGACATGACAAAACTGTCAAAACTTCAAATGTATGTGGTGGATAAAAGTTTGTTTCTGGAACAAACGTTTCTGGAACATGCCCCTTTAGTGTGACACTTAAATAAATAAATAGACGTGTAGAAGTGAGTCGCTTTTGCAACGATTTTATCAAAATATTTTCTTTGTTTTACCTTCTTGAAACTTTAATCGGACTGCGAGATTTTAGCTGATACAGCAAAATGGAGGCGATCATTAAGAAACTGAAACTCTACTGAATCCTTTCAAATTCGCCATCTGAAGCGTATCTCTGTCAACGATTCAAAGGAATATTAAAGTTAGACAAAAACAGATTTCAAATCTTCATGTTTGGGAAGTTGGGAAGCTTCTAATAAGTTCTGTATTGCACCCAACGAGCGACCAAGCAGAGACAATATCTATTGTTCGGTATACCTACACTCGGGTGTTAATACACTGTCAGTCCCTGTTCAATGTTCAAAGTTTTAGCGGGCTAGATTACTTAATCAGTCAAGTTCATAATATTATTGTTTAATTTATTTATCAGTACCAACTTTTTGTTAATAGTACCCTTCTCCAATCGAAGGCTGGAATAACATTACAACTCCGAATATAACATCGTAACACTGAATCCTCGCTATTATGATTCAGAATATGAACCTCGTCATCGCGCAAGGCTCATCTATCAATCCCTTCAGATCCATACATTCGTTCCGCTACATTAATGAATTGCGTTTGCCGTTGATCCGAACCATTCGTTTTAGTAATCCGATTAAAAAATACAGCCAATTAGATGGAATACCGGACTCGTCCACATTTATTATTTTGATTGAAAATGTTTGCTGACTCCATTGTTTATCTCCAATGATACTTATACTGATGGCACACGAATTGAACTAAATGAATGTAATGTCGATCTTGTCATATTGGCAGTATGACCAAGAAAGCTAGGTCAAAAAATTACAAGGCATTGGCCACTAACACTGAGATGAGGGAGAATAACTGTTAAGGCGTCGATTGTAAACTATGATGTATTATAGTATTAACCTCATTGATTGTATATGATAAAATTAGCTGATTGCAACTAATTCTATTACATAGAAAATTTTCTGTGTACTATAAGTAATCATGTATAGGTATGAGAACTACGTATTCTGATACCTGTTACAAACTATATGAAATTATTTCCAAATAAGAAGGCGCTATTGAAAAATACAGTTAGCTGATAACGTATCTCATTGATTTGTGGTACAATCCAAGCAAAATTTAACCGTTAATGAGCACCTTGGTTTACTTACTATAGTTTATGCACCCCTAGTACTCTCTTTCACGCTCATCAGGATTAAAGTACGTGTTAGCTGTTAGTTCATGCATGCAGCCATGAATATTCACGCGGCTCGGACGTGGTCACGCATTGTGTTGAGCGAAATGAAGTTTCAGCGTTATGAAGGGTATTTGGAACGAGCATTAATATTAAATTCTGAACCAAAGTTTAGTTAAACAAATGAGAAATTAGTGCTAATTGTGTCTATACATAAATTACACAGTCTGGTCTTGTCCACACGAATTAATTCATTTAGCGTAGATTAATTATCTAAAGATGAGACAGATGACAAAAGCACGAATTAATTCTGCTAAATAATAAACACGGCGTAATTACGTTTGCGGTTGAATAATGTGCGTAATTAGTTTTTCTCATTTTAATTTCCATTTAAATTACGAGCACCATTTTAGTCTCGGTCTAACCGAATATTTTAGGCAAACTATGTTATCGCTGGGCAAACTCCAACGATTTATGGACGCCTGATCAAAAACATATTAAACCTCGCATTGCACACATATTTTTTATTCATATAGACCTATTAAAATTGCAAAAATAAATTAAATGTTATCGACATAACTAATAATTTATTCAAATTTAGATTATAAAAATAATTCTTTAAAAAAGTCATGTGTAATAAAAGAGCCATTTGACTAAACAGAGGATCGTTTACCTGTAAATGGGAATTTACATGTGATTAGTGATATTACTGAGCGGCGAGTTGGAATAGACCTTAACGATGGGCTGGCAGCTAGCGATAACCGCGAGACTGTTTCCAAAAACTTTTATTTACTAATTAATTCTAATGTTGAAATTAACTAATTTGCATCTGTTTAATTCCCCTAATGCATAGATTTATGACATTTTTGCGCCTGCGACCTCGCACCAACCAGTAATTAATCTATGCCCTAATGATACCAGGATAATTACATCATGAAGCTACTTAGCTGCTTGAGATTGACGCACCGTACAAAAAATAATAATCTGAGAGCTAAAACTTTGGCTAAAAGAGGAAATAAATTTTCAATACAGAAAGATCATATTTGACAATCTTGTTTGACACTAGCGAAGCTGTCAGCCGGCCAGATAAGTGTGTGGGATGTGGGTGTAGCGTTTCAGGAATTGACTCTATGTATTGTAGACTCATATAACCTTATTTTTTTATGTAATTAAAGTCTTTTATAAAAGACTAGCTGTCCCGGCGAACTTCGTGCCGCCTCAGAATTAATGTTGTATTTACTTATTAGCCAAAAAAGATCTAAACCCTCCCCCCCGTTCCCCCGTTCGTCGTCTGATCTACTCCTTTCCCATGTCGCAAATAAAGGGTTCCGTACCACCATAGAATAAAAACGTCAAAAATATCAAGTTTCTTGTATGGGGACCCCCCTTTGTTTTGAAATTTTATTTTATTTTTAGTATTATATGTTGTTGTAGCGGCAACAGAAATTTCAACAACTTTCTGTGAAAATTTCAACTCACTACCTAATACGGTTCGTGAGATACAGCCCGCTGACAGACGGACGGACAGAGTAGGCTTAGTAATAGAGTCCCCCCCCTTTATTTTTAAATTTTATTTTATTTTTAGTATTTGTTGTTGTAGCGCTAACACGCTACGGATACCGGCTTAGTAATAGAGTCCCGTTGGTACCCTTTGAGTACGAAACCCTAAAAATAGCTAAATTGGTCGAAGAGCTACTGGTCCATGGGAGACATCATGAAGGGCAACCTTCCACTGACACAATTACATGTGTATCCCGCCCGTTCTTACCTACGGCGCTACTGTGGGCTGAAAATCGAGCTTCATAGTACTTTAATTTTTTTTCTCTTTTCTATTTATTTTTTTGCTTTTGATAAGCTTCTAACGCCTTCAGCAGTCATGAATATATATAAGGAATATCATTTCGTAGGTCTACTAAATTATATTAAAAAAAATGAAAATGTTGTATGGCCCAAAAGTAATTAATCCAAATAACTTCAAAACCGCTGTGTTAACCGTTATATCCTTACAGATGGCTGTTCTACAAATTATTTGTAATTTTTTGGCGTATTTTATATAACGTTAACAACGGCGGTTTTTTTTTAAATATATACGTTATATTAAAAAACTTTGAACTAAAATTTGTAATTATATATGCTATATTAGTGTTTCTCTAAAATACAGACACTTCCCTGCAAAATTTCAAGTTTATAAACCGCAGGTAATTAAAAATTTTAGTATAAAATATTTAAAAAAAAACCGCAGTTGTTACCGTTATATAACATACACCAAAAAATTACAAATAATTTGTAGAACACCCATCTGTAAGGATATAACGGTTAACACAGCGGGGTTGAAGATACATATTTGGATTTATTACTTTGGAGCCATACAAAATTTTCGTTTTTTATTTTATTTATTTAGTATACCTATGAAATTATATTCTTATATATTCATGACTGCTGAAGGCATTAGAAGCTTATGAAAAGCCAAAAAAAAATAAAAAATTTAAAGTAGGTACTATGAAGCTCGATTTTCAGCCCACAGTGCGGCGGCGCACAGTGGCCGGATTTCGGGGCTTCCCTTTCATAGGATTTTTGAAAATTAAAATGTGTGTTTTGCTACATTTAAGGACACAGTCTCGTTGAAAACATCGTAATATTAAATTATCTAGTAGTCACGGATTTTTTATTAGCTATTAACACCATGAAATATTGATTTTTAGATTTCAGATGTATGGAAATGGAATTTGTTTTCCTTATAACTTTTTTGTGTTTCGAGTTGTAAAGCTGAAACTTTTATGTATTGTTACTGAGATAGTAACCAAGCCATATGACCTTTGACCTTGACCCGGGACGGTCCTATTCAAGAGATATGATTTTTTGAAAAATGACTGTTTGGTGACATTTATTCAGGCAATTTATGTTCAAATAATGAGTGTAACAAGCCTTTTTATGTGAATTATTGTTACTGAATCAACTCTACTACTACGACTAGATTGACCTGGACTAAGAAAATCCCCGTTATAAACATAAAAATAAAATAAAACACATTTTTTATGACTAATATTCAATATTCCATTGAGTTACACATAAGTAGTACAAAACCTACACATTTTGACTAGGTAGGTAGCAGTTGTCACTACCTGCCCCCATTGTCTATTGTTTGTTCCACACACAGGTGTCACCAAATGTCAGGTTTCACTAATTAGGGTTATTAGGGATTAAGGATCGTCTAATCATTGTGTTGGTATTGTAGGCGAATGTTTGGCATACAAGATTCCTGGAAATATTTATTGTTTGTTCCATACACAGATGTCACCAGATGTTTCGGTTTCACCAATTAGGGGTATTAGGGATCACAATTTGGCTTCATCTGATAGTTGTTTATGGTGAAGTTTACTTATCATAGGTCTAAAACTTGATAAGAATGGGTCAGAAGACATTAATCAATTGTGGATAATATCCTCATTTGTTGCGATTCTGCTGAATTTACGAGTGTGGCACGCTCAAAAATTTTTGATATCTTTATTGCGTGCTTCAGAGGCCTCTTCAGGTAGTTTACCGATTGGGATAGTTGTTCTGCTTAATTATATCAGCACCATGCATGAGTAGTTTTTGTACGCTAGAGGACATATACTACCATGCATATAGCTCGACATATTTATGAGCTGTTGCAGCACAATATTGCCGGAACTTTTCCACGTCTATAAACTCTCCACAAGAGACTACCTGAAGACCTGAAGAATAACTGCAAATCTTTTGATCAGCTCTTCATCAACACCAGTTATCTATGCAGTTGCTTCGGGATTTTCAAAAAATCTTCGTGCAGTGTTCCCATCATTTATAGTACCTGCACCTTGTTTAACTATGTCCACGTTGAGACCCGTTTCATACCGAAAATTTTCATGGATAGTTTTCTTTTAAGTTATAAACAATATGTTCGTTTCAAGAATTTTGCTTCATAAATACAAAAACGTCGAGATTTTAAACCAGACTATCCATACTGAACAAGTCAAAATTGTTAAAGGAGAACATTTAGGATACGAAGTAGTTATTATAAGTGAAACGAAATAAAGGTACTCTCGGCATTTATACTGCTTTCATTTAGAACCCTAAGTCATTTCCAGGAATCTTGTATGACAAACATTCACCTACAATAACAACATAATAATTAGACTTAATATATAATCCCTAATACCCCTAATTAGTGAAACCTGACATTTAGTGACACCTGTGTGTGGAACAAACAATAGACAATGGGGGCAGGTAGTGGCTACTGCTACCTACCTAGTCAAAATGTGTAGGTTTTGTACGACTTATGTGTAATATTGAATATTAGTCATAAAAATGTGTTTTATTTTATTTTTTTGTTTTATAACGGGAATGTTCTTAGTCCAGGTCAATCTAGTCGTAGTAGTAGAGTTGATTCAGTAACAATAATTCTCATAAAAGGCTTGTTACACTCATTATTTGAACATAAATTGCCTGAATAAATATCACAAAACAGTCATTTTTCAAAAATTCATATCTCTTGAATAGGACCGTCCCGGGTCAAGGTCAAAGGCCATATGGCTTGGTTACTAACTCAGTAACAATACATAAAAGTTTCAGCTTTACAACTCGAAACGCAAAAAAGTTATAAGGAAAACAAATTCCATTTCCATACATTTGAAATCTAAAAATCCGTATTTCATGGTGTTAATAGCTAATAAAAAATCCATGACTACTAGATAATTTAATGTTACGATGTTATCAACGAGACTGTGTACTTAAATGTACCAAAAAACTAATTTTAATTTTCAAAAATCCTATGAAAGGGAAGCCCCGAAATCCGGCCACTGTGCGGCGCCCAGACATGGTCACTAACCGAGGCTCAGAAGTCCAAACTGAAGGTTTGCCAAACAGCAATAGAGCAGCATTATGGGTGTTAAACACACTGATAGGGTGCGGAACACCCAGCTGCGTTCCATGACCCTTATGCGGATGTAGGAGCGAAAACAGCTACACTTAAGTGGACCTGGGCGGGTCACCTGAGCCGAATGAGCTCAGAAAGGTAGGCCAAAGCAATCACCGAGTGCGGTCCCAGAGCACGACTGTCGTCGCCGACATAGACCCAAAAAACAGTGGCGCGGTGACCTCGACGCTCATCTAGACGGGTGGTATGAGAGAGCCTAAAACCGCGATGGATGGAAGATGATGGGGAGAGACCTTTGCCCAGCACTGTTATGTGCACAACGCAGATCTATTTCTTGTGATGAATTGCCCATGAAATAAATTTGCAGGAATTTATAGTCGCCATCCGCCATCTGACACCGGCGTTCATTACGCCATCTATTGAAAGTAATTTGAATCATACGTAAAATATGAGTTTTTAGCGCTTTCCGGGCAATTTTTCCAATTTTTTTAAATGTATGAACCTTCATTGAACTTCACGGAATAATCTAAAAAAAAACATCTAAATTGGTCCAGCCGTTCTCGCGTCAAGTAATGACATGAAATAGGGATTCATTTTTATATATATAGATTACATAAAACCTAACATAAAAAGCGTTGTCAAAATGATTTACTTGAAATGATGTGTGAAACGATAAAATACTTTTGGAACGTTAAAAAGCTCTGAGATAAGCTCCGGTTCTTTCTGACTTAAAATGTTAACTTGTTATCTAGTTCGTTGGTTGGTGCGATAGCTGATAGCGCAGTCCTCCTGGGACTGACTTGAGTAGTCTGACTTCCCTTAAACTACTTGCGATATTTGTGGAAATCTTCATGATAATGTGGATATGGATGCCAATTCTGCTGTCATCAAATTAAGACAACAATTTTGATACATCAACAAATATTTCTGTCTTGCTTATACATTAAGAACATGAGAAGGATGATAGTTATTTTAGTCAAGTTTAGCTGTATTCTGTAGTCTGCCAACAGACTCAGCATTATTTTGGGTGGTTAGGTAATTAAAATGTACTTTCTAATCGTTATTACTACACTCGTTTGCTTTTATTTTATTGCGTATTTTAATTATGTACCGTTCGCCTGATAAGCTTGAGTATCCTTAAATGTTATGACATACACTATTGTCTCATTTTTATTATTGACATTTTCGCTTTTCTTTAAGCATTAGTTGTGTTAATTGAAATGTGTTTCATTTTTTGAAACAAAAGATTGTCATAAATGCAAAAGCTCCTGGATCCTTACATATAGGTAATAAATGCGAAAATTTGTGTGTTAGTAAGTTTGGCTGAGCATCCTGTAGAAACGACAGAAATGTTTGGTACAGAGTTATTTTTTGGTTTGTGGTTTTAAAATAACAAGACCCTTTTTACCCTCGAATTCCATCGCGCGGGCCGCAAGTGAATGCAACCATTGCAGATGTAGATACCTTGAAAGGGCTAAGGATATAAATACTCGTGTATTTATATCCTTAGCCCTTTCAAGGCAAGCCAACCAAGCTTCCAGGCAAACTTGCTTCACTTTATTGGCTCCGAATTCCTCCGATAAATGCCTCGCGGTTACCTCATTGTTCATTTTATATTAAGAAACTTTGGCACATCGTTCACGTCTGTTACACTAACAGCAACTTTGTTTGCGAATAAATTACGTTCCATTTTCTACACTAACTGGGCTACTGTCAGTAGAAATGTCAACCTTTGCTTAAGAAGTATTTCCACTTTGAAATGACTCCTGTCGGGATTTTATCTGAGAGAAATTTAATAACTTGAGTTTCTAAACTAATTTAGTATCTTGTTAAAGGGAGCTTGCTGGGACTGGACTTGATAAACTAACAACTGAGACGTTTGAAAAGATGTAATTTCCAGAGCATGGTTTTATTTTATTAACTGAAGTTGAAGGGTCTGAACTATGCAAGTTCAATGTCTGAATGTCAAAATGATAAATGACGGATGACGGTGACGGTACGATACTAGCATTTAAGGGAGTGTGCCCCGTATAATGACAATACGCTCGCCACCTATCCGATTGCTTTTGAACTAACTTACTTTTGATTTGTCAACAGCCCTTCGACAAGTGCTACATCGGTGCTACGGCGGAGCTGGACGAAGAGAGGGTGTTCTGCGGACAAATGGCTGCAATCTATCTGTTCGGAGAGGCTCTCACGACGCACCAGATCTGCGCCATGCACCGGCTAGGTCCCGGCTATAAGGTGAGTGGGTGATAGCACATAGTGTTTACGTCGATGATGAGAAGACGATTGTGGAGCTTATAAAATTTTCACATAAGTTTTGTATTGTAAAAAACGACTTAACAGATTTAAAAAATCAGTTTAATGCTACTTTTCGCAGCAGTGGGTCTTGGCTTCCAAGATGAAAGAACGCCAAGACTTGGAATTAACATTCGGTTTTACCCTTCGAGGATGGGTGCTCCAAGCCGATGCATTAATATCACTGAAGGGATATACCCACTAATGAAAAAAAAATGCATATCAAATTTTAACTCATCGAAATTCTGTTTATGTTCTTGCTATCCATGGATACAGAGTCAATTCCGTTTCGACAACGAATGCAACATCAGTTTGCCGGAGAATCATAAAAGGGTGAGCGAGACGGCCGCTCCCAAGCTTGACAACGCTGAAGTCCCTCCCCCCGATCCCGAAACCTCTCCCGAAATTCCCCCCCAGACGCCTGATATAGCTTTCCCCGAAGAAGATACTAAGGCGCCAGAAACAGAAGGAGCATGCGTAGTTGTCAAAGAAGATGCGACGCCTCGGGGGCTGCGCTTGGCTGACGAGGCGCGCGAAGTGGCCGCCGCGCATGCCTCAATGCTCGTAGATATTGAAGCATGCAAGCGTGTAAGCATGTCGCGCCGCTTGCTCTTATATTGACATCTATGTTTGTCTCGCTTTTACGTGTGCCCCGGAATGTTGACTGATTTTTCTACCAGTCTATCACTAAGCACTGTGCCTGTAAAGTTCACTGTTACATTGTTAATATCCATATGCTGTTGTCCATGTGTGGTGCCAGGGTCAGTTTCGTTTCGACGCCGAGTGTCCGCAACCGCTGCCGACCACCGAAGTGCGCGTGGACCGCTACGGCGAACTCGTACACGATCCAATGCAGAACATTCACGACGTAAGACCCTCCCTTGATGAATGCATCTTTAACGGGTTTCTAAACTATGGAAAAGGACTCTTAATTCTGTCATCATCTTTACATATTCACTAACTCTTGGTATCCTGGTAGTGATAAATTTAAAGGGTACATAATTAATTCAACAAATGCATGGTACTAAAAAAGTAACCTTTATTTATTAAGGTTTGCCAATAATTGTTACACCAAAAAAAACACAAAACTTACAATACATTTTCCTTAACTAAGTGTAAAAAAATTAAGGTAAACACAGCATGCAAGCTGCTGCTTGCATGCTGTGTTTACCTTAATTTTTTCTTTGCTTTCTTCACGAAATGAACTTCGTTATTTTATCATTAATTAATGTAATCATTTCCATTTAGAAACAGAGGGAAGCGAAAATCATTTAATGCACAAAAGGAACGCCGAGCGACAATAGAGACTTAATTTCTGTGATTGTTAAATTCGCTAAACCGTTGCGATTTTCTACGAAATCAGCTAAATTGTGCGATTTATCTCAAACGATCCATTCAAGCTGATATTTTAAAGGGTTTCGAGCAAATATTTATTCAAAACTCCATTTGCAACTTAAATTATATGACAGTGTTTGTACATTTTAATGTTTAATGAAAATTAATTCGAAATGAGCTCAAAATTATGAAGTATCTTTCGCTTTATTTTACTTAGCTGTGTTATCAAAGGGAATAACATTTAGTTTATTTGACTCCGTCTGATCTGTGTAAAGCAATTCATCTTAATAATCTCGTTTAAATTCAGTATAAACTTTAATTTCATATTAATGTAAAGTTTTAGGCTTTGGACTAACTCGAGTTAACAGACGGCTCACAGACATATCTATGTTGTCGGTTCGTCTACACGGCTCGCTGGTTCGAGACCTTTACTGGAAAGTTGTTTATCAGTCCCGGATTGTAAAAGTTTCAGGTAGGAAATTTAGGGCTTCATTAGCCCTAAATAAATAAGGGGTTCGGACGGAGCTCAGCTGTCTTGTGCCTACATTTGCTAATGGTATACTTACAAGGTGTTTACGAATTCATTTAATTCGCTTTGTGTTCTGCTCTTTGTCTAATTTAACAGTTGGTGTTGCTGTTGAAGTTTGTCTTCACCTGTCTCGAACTAGGGCTCGATCGATTTCACTTCATTAAATAGTATGAATCTAACATTTTATTTGGTTCTTGTAGTTTATTTTTGACCTAGTTTTATCATTGATAAATAATTCCTAGCCATATACCGCGTCATGGAAATTACATCCTCCATTAAAAATTAAATTTGCTTCACTTAAATAATATTAATCGACCTTAACCCAACCTACACATTTAACTAGCTGTGCATCAACTAACAAAACATTCGGAACGTTATAACCGTCTGCAAATGAGCATTACTCGGTATCGCACAAACGTTCGGCACTAAGGGTCAGTGTAACAACCTTCAAACCGCTATTTGTTGAAGTTGGGCCGTTCAAACAGGAGTGCTGGACGCGAGTTTGGGCTTGAACCGCAGAATGAGCGCCGAGGGTCAGATGTTTGATATGTCTCGTAATGACCAGAGGTTGCGGTTTCATTGATACGACTCGGAGGACTGTTGCGATCTGTTTGAGAGCGAGCTATATGGGAGGGGAAGTGAATTTTATTGCGGCAACAGATATCGATGTTCAGTTAACTTGTATAATAGTTATAGTTATAGTTTGCTAGTTAGTTGCTCATAGTTTGCTCTCAATCTGGATCTTCGTCTCGTTCAGCTATAAATTTGGCTTGTAGGTAAACTTCTCTTCGCGTGATTGCTATGAAAGGATTTTTGAAAATTTATCCCCTGCATAAGAAGTAGTATACCTATTATGTCATTTCCCTTTATTATGATTTGTGCGCATGGAAATGCGATCAACAGCTAGTTTTGTATATAAAAATATATGCAAAACAAATACTTTGTGTTTGACCTACGATATATTAGGACATGGAAGGAATCACTTTTGTTATTAAACCAGTATCTTTGATAAAAATTAAACCCTTTAGTTCTTCAGCTTACGCGGGCTGCAAAGCAAGTCTAATTAATTTAACTTCTGCAAAGCTCAATTTAATTCCGAATCAGGTTGGTATTAAAATAACATCAAGAATTTTCTCGTTCTGAAGTCTCTTATTAAGTTTTCATTATTTAATCTGTACGGTCCACAAAGCTCTTTGTGCGCTGATATTTTTTCTTTTTAGTCTCCACAATTTTACGTTTCAGCTCGTTTTATGTTTAATTAATTGAAAAACGTAGTGTTTTCATCTTTTGCGCTGCGAATAATGATGTTGGCTTTCGGTCAACATCGCTTTTGAAATGTTTGAACGCATTCCCTTACTCATTATTTTTAAAAAATAATATGTTTGTGGCTCTCAAAATAGTTGTATATTTTATTTTACTTCTTACAATTAGATTGCTTGATTGCCTTCGCTGTTTTATTTGAACCTGATGATTAAAGTTAACTGCTGCTAACTTGGATACAATCAACTTAATGTTAACGATCTTTACTCTCTATTGTACAATGCTCCAAACTCTACTATAAACTTGTAACGAGTGTTGCCAGTTCCAATTATTTGAATACTCAGGACATTTGAATGTAATGTCTTCAGAAGTTTAATGCGGTATTATCTCCGAGTTTTGTTATTAGGCATCCGAACGTGTTCTCGCTAATCTTCCTTTGTATCGCTTTGTAAATGACCTTCTGTGTTATTACTTTTAGAATTGACTTTATATGAAGGTGAAACTGAAAAGTTAAACTACTTTGGAGCTAATTCTTCACAAACAGAGCAACTAATCAACTAATCACAACTAAACAATTATAGAGAGGGACCCACCACTCACCCTCGGAATTGTCAACCTCCAATATTATAAACCAAATGAATTGATCGATAATAGAAGAAGCCAACAAGACCTAACTCCCTGTCAGTCGAGAGTATGTCTGTCATACATACACATACATTAATTGTTTAACAATGGATTTTCGCAGAGTTACGCCTGATTCCATCAATTAATCATAACTAGCTGTATTGCCATCCGATTATACAAAATTTGAAATACAACGTATTTTTCCTACATTAGGAGCATGAGAAGGATAATAATAAAGTTAGTTTATTTAGTGTACGACAGAATAAGCACCATTATCTTTCTAATTTTATTGAGAGTCTTTATAATTTTCATCACTTTGATTAATCAAATTTATTCTTTACGGTCGCACTTCACAATTTATCAAGTTTTCTCGTAAAAAAAAGTTGGATACACCTCTGCCGGTATGCAATTAAAAGTTTTTAATTGATTTTTTATTAATTATCTCCAAGATACAGATAATAATGAGGTCCTAGAGCCCTCGCCGTCGGCCTGCCGTACTAATTTGACTAATATCCTCGCGTTCCTGTGATCCTGGTACTTGAAATGGCAGCTTCATGAATATTTCACGAGGGGCTCCTTTTTTTATGTGAAATTAATTATAATAAGTGCGTCAGATATTAACACATTTACGCTATGATCAAACACAAAACTATTCCGTAATTAATGTGTATAACTTATAAAATAGTACTTTAAGGGTTCCTTCCTGGCTTAATTCGCTAACTACATAGTAGGTATGTTCGTGCCGATCTATTCATTTTTCAGAGCAAAAGTGCTTTGTTGTGCCATATTTAATTATTTTTTAAATCCTTTTTTATGAAATACTTACGGTATTAAATTAATAACTTTCCGCTGTCCCAACTAATCATGGGGATAAGTATCTAAATAGTAATACGCCGAGTTAGCCTATAATTTATATTTTTTCTACAGAGACGTAGTAAAAACCACTTGCGTAATGAGGACCTACTTTGTACGTACATTTTAGGAATCATAAAGTCGGTTTTACGACCCTTTTTGACAGAGCGTTGCGTTGCGTTTTGTGAATATTGTGCTAAAGTAATTTTGAGTTAGTGCAGTAAAAAAAACTTTTTTACGTAACCACTTTCAAGTTACTTTTGATTTTTGTACAGGATATACCGCTAACGATATTGAGGATAAAGAAGTACAGTAGATGTGTATGGCAGAATTTTAAATGAATTCAAACAAAACATGGCGGCGCCAAACGGAGTTCCCGACATAATGCAAATTTAATGTTTAATTTACTTCGAAATAATTTTCCGACGCGCATTCGGAATTCTTAATTAGGGGGAACCGCGCGCTTTTTTCCAATACTTAGATTTTTTCGAAATGATAAATTATACTCGTCGCGTCGACCGCCTAGGCTGGGCTCATTAATATTGTATACTAAACGTTGGTTAGGTCTTATTGGTGGAAGAATAATTACCGGTCATTCACCTTACTACGACAATTATGATCCAAAATTGCCTTATTGTAGTCAATACCCAGTAGCTTGCGTAAGTGCTACTTACTACATCTTGTAAACATTTTATGAATAATAAAACACATAATTACAAGTGCGAGTAATCACACATAACGATGACGCAAGTGACGATTATGAGTGGCAATAGGTATCTAAAACCTAGTCTTGTCTTGGTGAGAATTCACCAGACCTGTACTATATTATATGATATCTTATAATTTAAAAAACATATGTAGTCGGATTTCACTCTGAAATTACACACTGCACAATGTTGCTGAGAGATTCCAATGCATGTCAGATTTTCTCATATTGTTCGAACGTTTCCTTTTTAAAGTTTTACTCGTATACCTCGTGCATCTAAAAGTAAAATACAATCTTGCAACGAGTTGACTTCACCTGTACAATGTTGTTTTGCATAGCCTTAGATATTTTAATATTAAATCCAACCGCGTCCGTCTTCCAAGAATTTGCTGTCTTTTACTTCGGTAAAGGAGATATTACTTGATACCGAGACATTTGCTGAAGTTTTGATTAGTGTTAACTAGTATTCTTAAAGTTTTAATTGTTTCGAAAATGTAGTACACTGAAATATATCTACAGTGCCTTGAACCAAAAATCATTCCAACGGAAGCTGATTTTGATAAACATATATCTTCAGCAGTCACTGCGAAACTTCTTACTAAAGACATAATTCATGTTAAGTAAGTCAAGACGCCGTGTTCAGTGTGAAACTTTGCACTCGTGGCAGACTTACCAGGATGTCATAAGTTAGTAAGTTGTGCAATAAACCGGATGAAATGCGTCCTGGAGTTGTGGTAGCTACAAAATCAATGCACTTGCTAGATATATGTCACTGAGCGCTTTATGATGGTCATTTAGAAAATACTTTGAGAGTGAATCAAGGGATATCCAAAGTTCATCATTTTATTAATGTTCAAGGATACATCTACTCGAGTCGATTAAAGGACCCAAGAGCTTAAAAGTTCTGTGGAAGTCAAAGGAGTTTCCAAGATAATTCATGTGTTGACTTTGGTAAAGATTTAACACGTTATACTTTTGTGAATTTTCTTCAACTTAAATAAGATGTATCAATAATTCTAAACAACGAACTGCAACGAGACCTCATCGATTTCTTAGCACAACACACGTAATCTTATTACTGCGTGCACCAGGTTCCCAGAAAGTAGCGAGAGCTTAAGTGCACTCCCGCCGAGATACTCAGATTAGCCCTAATGCACGGTCGTCGCTGTGCAAACTTGAGCTTTGCTACGATTCACTTTAAAACTTCGAACACCCGGAACCAATAGCATACGGTTTAAATGGCTGTGGGACTGGTTGTCATAGCCAGGTGCCAGTTTACGTTCTGCTTCTACTTTTCTAGGGGTTTTGTTATAAGTCCTACACGACATTAGTTAATAGAGTAGTACTTGTCTAGTTTAGTTTTTACTGCAGTTGCTTACTAGTTAGCACCAAACCTAGTTATGATGGTATTTTCGAAAATAAAATTACCTGAACGAGATTTAAGTCTAAGCTTAACTGGTTTTGAACAAAACTGATGGTAACATTATGGTAGCATGTGATTTATTTAAGGGTCTCAATTTTTACTTTTAGTTTTGACATATAGGTAAGTATACTCTTATTAGATAGAAAAATGTTTTACATACTTTATTTAATAATAAGCAAGGCTTTTAGCTAGGTATAGGTACAGTAGTTATATGTGGTTCATTGCATTATTTTTTATAATTATCACGGTGGCTGTTTTCTTATATTAGTATCTCCCATTAATTTTGTTATACACAAGAAAAAATCACAGAAAACAGACATTGGGAAAAATGTCCGTGTGTTGTTTGTTATTGTTAATCTCTATTGGGTTTATGTTATCCTGGTAAAATATCTGTTTGTGTAACCTTATCCGTTAAGCTTTATTTGGGTTTTGCATGTTAGTTATAATTCTGTCTGGGTTGTTTTACTGAGTTTTTATTTTATGATAAGTTCCATCAAATAGATATGGCGTTATGACAGCTTTTCCATGGAATATCTGTCGAAACGCTATATTTATTCGGTGGATAAAAGTTATCTGACCAATCTGAAAGAGGCCCTAAGGCTCTGCATTCATTACATAAATAAATCTTAATATTCACTTCATAAGTTCCAAAAAGAATTCTTCATTTCTTATTACAAAATCATTGGTTTTTGATAATCTTGACCCTTGTTTTTTTTGTTTTTTTTCTAATGTTATCATTGTCCCCACCAGGTGTTATATGACGGTAAGCTGTCATCGGGTATAGTGTTCATGTACAACCCGGTGGCGACTGACGGTCAACTCTGCCTCCAGTCAGCGCCCAAAGGCAACGTCTCGTACTTCGTGCACACGCCTCACGCATTGATGCTGCAGGTAACCTGTTTTATAGTTATGCATTCCTGGTAGGAGCTCTTTTCTTAAAACGTGATTCTTTATTTAAGCTCTACGGGAAGTGGGTTGGTCCAGGCCTTTTTTAAGTAACGGGAATTTAAGTAAAGGCAGTCTAAGATGTGGTTCAACCCCTAAGTATAAAAGGAGTTTCTATCGCAATACGCCTTATAATGTAATCTAGTTATATCTATCTCGGTAGCGACTTCAAGTTGAATTCGTTAGCAGTTTATTTATGGGATCAGATATTAAGTTAGCCATACTTTCGTTCCAGACTGAGGAGTTATAACGTGACTTAAATAACTAAGCAAGTTACGAACAACTATCTTATTACTTTCTTATTAAAACTCCCTGAGCTACGTGAAATTATGGAAGTTAGTTTCATCTGGGGTGTCAAACTTATTTATTTTATTATAGGTAGGCACATATTTTATTAATGTTGTTTCTTATTCTAGGAAGTAAAAGCGGTGGTCACACATTCAATACACAGCGCATTGAATTCCATCGGCGGAGTGCAGGTTTTGTTCCCGTTGTTCGCTCAACTGGATCTACCGCACGACGCGCCCGCTACGGACCCGAAGCGAGACCCCATGCTGTGGTATGTTCTCCTAGTACTTATGGTGTCATTGATCTACTTTATATCCATAGTGTATGGAGATTTTTTCTACTCCACTGCATTGCACTCCAATGCATACGCTTCTACAACAAACTTCTTAAAGAAATCCGAGATTTGCCTGTTAATAAGTTTAAAACTATAGTTAAAATAAAACTAAACTCTGTCAAAAGGCCTATTACAAAATCTCGGATTACTTGGAAGATAAATCAGCTTGGGACTGATCGCTCAAATACACTTCGTTATAACAGTGTCATGTTAAAGTGTAGCGTGTCTTGCCTTGCTTATTTCGGAAGGCAGCACACTGGAGCTATTGTTTACCAAATTACATTGTATTAAAATAAGTAAATGGCGATAAAAAAAAAACAATGTAAAAAAGACAAGCCCGCTGAGTTTCTTGCCGGATCTTCTCAGTCGAGGTCGCGTTTCCGATCCGGCAGTAGAATTTAAGGAAAAAATGTAAAATGACAATTTGTAAGTGCCCCCGTAGGCCTAAACAAAATAAACGCTTTGACGTTGACTTTAAATTATTAGGGAAATAAAACAACCTCCAAAAAGTCAGTGTTTCTTGTCACCTGCTAAACAAGCCATTATCAAGTTAGGCTCGGCATAACTTCGACAGAGTTCCAGTCCTCAATCACAGCTATTTGGGCTTAGCGAGCGTTTGCGAGTGCCAAAGCCATTCATTAATATTCGTACTAGCTTCGATCGTATTAATCGGCTAAATGCACTTTCACTGTTCGCCGGCAATCGGCTCTTGAAACTCTATACCATCCAGAGGCGCCCGGGTAATAGGAGTCGTCGACTAACTCCTGCCAACTCCTAATTGCCTGGTGTCTAGTCCGCTCGCAACTAGATTTATGGGCGACGGTTTGCGGTGACAATTTATTTAGCGCAGGGGTATAAAAGTCGGTTATTAAATTATCAGACGTGATATTAATTCTAATAATGCCATATTTTATGAAAATGTCTTGAGGTTCTGTAAAATTCCATATTTTGATAGTTATGTGACGCAGCCGTAGCGATTAATGATGTAATTAATTTTTCAGTTATAAATTTTAAAATATAAAATTAATTTGTTCAGCCATCCAGACTCAATTTATGAAATCCTTTTATGAACAACAGTTTTTAATAAAATCTCTCCAGTCTATAGTTTTCAACGGTATTGAATATAATGCTATTAGTGATTCAAGTTATGCTTCAGTGGGTTTCTCGACGGAGAAATTTAATAACGTAAGTAGGAACGAGGAGTGGAAATTGCATATTTGTCGTTCTCGGCTGATTAGAAACAGTAGAAAACTAGTTACAAGTCTTTTAAAAGAACTTAAGTATACGAGTGGTACCAACTTTATAACTACCGCCAAATTAACATACCAACTGTATGGTCCTAAATTAAGCAACGCTTATACAATGGGTAGCGTACAATGGACTGTGGAAAAAAGCAGGTCCAATTTCCGACCACCCGGCACAATGGGCTCGTGGCCTACGCTGAAACCACTACACCAAGTCCTCGTATATGCACACACTCAGCCACAAACTCGCAATATTGACGTAGGCCGGAGCGTGTATGATAACGTGACAGTTCAAAGCACCGCGGACCCGTGTCACAGCTGGCTGCGTCCGGGTCAATATAACCACCCCAGCCGTGAGCAAAGCCATCCAAATTACACCAACTCACATCAAAGGTGGGCTCGGTATTAAATTTATGCATAACAGTGGTTCTGATGTCAACTAATGAGATACCATGTGTTCAGCGAGCGATGGAATCGATACACGGTAAACATGGAAATCCGGTTGAGTGCATTTCACCAATGGTCTTTTGGTCTCAAAATCATTATATTAAGTAGTTAGAGGTCAATGCGAGTAGAATTCTAGTCATAGGCCATCACGCTGGCTCAGTGCGGGTCTGAGGTGCGGGTTAGAAAATTTCACACGTATTTTTCTAACGACGTGCAGGTTTCCTCACAATGTTTTTCTTCTGCTCGATAACGTCATTCATCCATGACGCTTCTCAAAAGAAACTGGTTAACAACTGAAATTAATAATGCGTTGCTAGAATGCTCCAGCACTAGTAGGTACCTATTTCTATAGCGGCTCGTATACGGATACGTATACGTGGCTGGAGGACAAATGGCATTACTGATAAATCTTTGTATAGCAGAAGTTTGAATAAGGAAATCCTAAACACCTTTTGAAATGACCCTTCTACAGCTCCAAGCTCCTCGGGTTCGTGTGCTCCCTGGTAGAGTCGTGCAGTACCGTCCAGCAGCACATGCTGCAGTGCCGTGGGTTCCTGGTGATCTCGCACATGCTGCAGCGGTGCAGCCGCGACCACCTCACGCCCGACACGCTCGCCTCCTTCCTGCATCTCACCAAACATCTTGTCACTTGCTGCTCTCCTAATTCGGATTTGTTATTGAAACAGGTATGCTTGTATAGATTTTTTGTTTTTTATTTATATTTGCACAGTTTGTCAAGTTTCGTTTATAATATAAACTTGTACAACTACAAAAATAATATTATACAAAATTAACACAAAATTACGTAGCGAGTGGATAAGACATGACAAGCGCGGCGTCTACCTATAAGTTAACTACTCGTCTTTGCTTAGTCCATTTAGACATACGACCATAAATTACCTTCAAAATACTTTATTTTGAACAAAAAAGATCACAGGTAAGTACAAAAAAAAACATATTGTTTGAAGCAAACTTGAGCATATTTTTGTCATCATTTACATACAATTTTAAAGTTTCAGGCAACTTATAAAATTTATTGGTCTCCTAATTCGGTATTTCATTCGAATTTTCTTACAAAATTAATGCAATAAATTTCCTTTTTATCGTTTTACTGTAATATGAAGATTAATTTCTCAGATATTAGCATAATACTGGCCGTTTAGGAGTTGCTACAAAGGTACAGCATCCCATAAATAAGTGAGAAAATTGCCTTCATAAGGTAATTTATAACGGCTCTCGCTCGGCTGCTGTTTCTTGTAAACAAATGCTTCCTTGACTTTTATTAAGTTTTTAATAAGAAAATAAATAGAGAGAGCCGTTAAACATTTTACGAGCTGTCTTCGTTTTATTAACCTTGTCCAAATATCTGTATCTGTACCTTCATCACTTTATACTTTTAAAAGGGTACATTAATTTAACGTAGTGTTCGTTTTTTTATGTATAGAGTGGCATTGCACGGTATTGAATAAAATATATCAGGGTCGCATTGTAAGCACTGCTCTGGGAGCGGTAGATAAACACTGTCAATTGAATTAAGTAAATCAATTACGAATAATTGGGCAAATAATATTTGTGATGCGTTTTGATACAAATTGCGTTTTGGGATTATTTGTTAATTGTAAATTATGTCTACACACTTACCGCCAAATTTATAGAGATTTTAGCCGTTTAATATGGTTTTACAAAGCACTTCTAGGAACAAAAGTGATTTGCAATGCCAGTCAATGATAACTTTCTATAAATTTGGGGGTTATATTTAAAGCACTATTTTTGGGGGTTATATTTACTCATTTATTTTTACTTTATAAGGAGATTGCTTATGTTTGGTTTTAATAATATTACAGAAAATTAATACGAAAAATATTTAAAACATAAAATTAAATAATTTTACGGCGGGTATAAAAAAAAATACTTATGTTAATAAAAAAACCCTATCCTTATGTGTAAATTTTTATTATTATAATTTTCATTTTCGATTGGAAACTAATACCAGTAGACGTTGACAAATTTAACATCAGGACAACATAAAATTAAAGAGGTCGATACTAATTTTCCAATCGAGAAGGAAAAATACACTTTCCGCACGTGGACACGATGTGATTATACCTGAACTGAAGTTTTGTTCGATGGTTGTAGCGCATGTTCCTCTTGCTTTCTCACCAAAATCCATAATGTACTGTCTTGCACTTCCGCTGTTATCCAGGGATTTATGGAGACGCCCCGTAGCCATTTAAGGTTATTTTAATTAGTAACCCACTTAAGTTGAATATTCGCAGGGCTTCAAATTCATGAAATTGTTGAGAGACCAATTTTATTATGGCGAACGTTTCCTGAATTTGAAGTTAACAACCCTATCACTGGCCACACTCCATGATAGTTTTACTTCTCACGACTTATGACATCCTAGTAGTGCTTTGCAATTTTAGTCTCACGTTACAGCAAGGGTTTAAAACACACTTACTTAAATTACACCATGAAGGTGTTAAATTTAGTTTTGCACTATGCTCATTTAGAAAAGCTTTACACAAATAAATTAGTCAACTAGTGTACCTGCGTAATCTATTTACTTATTGTTTTTCAGAACTTCTACTTAATATAAACTTATCGCTTACTTATTAAATTGACATAATGCATTATAACTTCATACCTTAGTCTATTTAATTAGTTTTTCCTGATTAATTTGCTATACTATCTTCTAATTTGCCCCAAAGTAGACATGGCATTAGATCCCAGTACTAGGACAACATAAAAGCAAGAGAGCATAACGCTATCAACCATCGGACAGCTTAAGGTCTATGCTAATCGCAGTCTTTCTGCCAATCTTTCCTGACTTGGCAGCTCCTGGACCACATATTGTTCAACCCCGCGCTATGGATCCACACGCCCGCCGCGGTGCAGGCGAGGCTGTACTGCTACCTGGCCACCGACTTCCTGGCCGATGCGCATATATACGGCAGCGTGAGGAGAGTCAGCACTGTGCTACAAACTGTTCACACGCTGAAGTTTTACTACTGGGTGGTCAACCCGAGAGCCAAGAGCGGAATTACGCCTAAAGGTTTGGGTGTGTATTGTTTACGCTTATTTCAGATCGATATCGATATCGAATAGATCAAAATTCGGTTTATTAATCTTTAAAAATAAAGTGGATGTAAGCCCAGGTTCAAGATATTATTAACGTAAACTTGTAGATCAAATGTGCCTTTAAATTTTAGAGTAATAAAAAATTAATTTGCACCCACACTGATTAAATGTCTATGTTAATTTCGTTTTCAGAAGGCCCCAGGCCAGCCCACAAAGACATCCTCACGATACGAGCGTATATTCTACTCTTCTTGAAGCAACTGATCATGATCGGCAATGGTGTGAAAGAGGACGAGCTACAATCAATTCTCAACTATCTGACAACTATGCATGAGGTATGTTACCCTGGTACTTTTATTGCGAAACTGTGCAAACAGCAGTCGTGCTTGCACACTATCAGCCTGTTTTTTGAGTATAACTGCTGGTCTCAAGGACTTGAGTACTTTCTTAATTATTCGATGAAAATTCAAAATTAAGAGATTAAAAATATTTTTCAGGACGAGAACCTACACGACGTCTTACAAATGCTGATCTCACTGATGTCTGAACATCCCAGTTCAATGGTGCCAGCCTTCGATGCGAAGGTAGCAACTATTGTTTAAAATTATATTCTACTTTGAAGTATCTGAATGATATGGTGAAATTAATTGCTGCGTTCTGATTTCAGGGTGGAGTGAGGACAATCTTCAAACTGCTGTCTTCAGAGAGTCAGCTGATCAGACTACAAGCACTGAAACTACTCGGATTCTTCCTCAGTAGAAGCACACACAAGTAATTAAACTAAACTAAAAGAAATATGTAGACTAACTTTTATATAAACTAAGGTTACAGACATTGTGTGGGAAAACTGTCAAAACGCCATATTTATTTGGTGGATAAAAGTTATCTGACGATTCTGAGACAGGATCTTAATATTTTATTTAACTCTTTTGTGGTCTACAGACGGAAATATGACGTGATGTCACCACACAACCTATACACGTTGCTAGCGACGCGATTGGGCGCGTGCGGCGAGGGGCTCGCGCTGCCCGTCTACAACGCGCTGTACGAGCTGCTCACCGAGCATGTTGGCCAGCAAATCCTGTACACCAGCCATCCCGAACCTCAGCCGCACTTTCGATTGGAAAATCCTAGTGAGTTTTTTTGCCTAGTTAATAGTTACCTAATTTAGCTGATTAGGTAAGTTCTTACCGATAAAGATATGTAATATAGGACGAATGCCGATTACTATCTAACACCTAGCTATTAGAACAACCTAAGAATTAGACCAATAAACGAATGTTCAGTTATAAGACCTCTCAACGATTGTGATATTAAAATAACAATCGACGAATATACCGGGGCCCCTGAAGCACAGAGGAGGTATGGATTAATTTTGAGAATTTACGCGCTGATCTATAGAACCGTACCTATAATCCCACCTTATGTAAAAATTACCCGTCATTCAATTTATAAAATTTGCGTCACAAAATAAGTTATATTTTCCAGTGATCCTAAAAGTGGTGGCGACATTGATAAGGCAGTCCAAGCAGACGGAACAACTGCTGGAAGTGAAGAAACTGTTTCTCTCTGACATGACGCTGTTGTGCAGCAACAACCGGGAGAACAGACGCACTGTGCTGCAGATGTCTGTGTGGCAGGTATGTTACCTGTCTTTAAATTCTTTATTCTATGTGCATTGGTACATGTTGTCCATGTAATCTCTGTGTATGTTATGTTCGCCTGGTACATTGGGTTAGATATTATCATAACAATCATAAGTTAGGACAATACAAAGAATCTGATATGGAACTCGAGAGACAGAGCCAGAGCTATAATAAAAAAAACAGGCACCTAATAAGTCTTATTTCTTTGTATAGCTGTCTCTTTCGGGCGTCATTGTGTTTTGTGGAACTCTCTTGAAAGGAACATTTTACACATATAAGCAATCAGCAGACCAACAGGACTACGTTTTCAAACGAATGTCTTGCTTGATCATGTCACCCTGGTAATCCTCAGAAATGAATCCCGAAAAGTATTTCTGACTTTGTTGTTTGTTTCGTTTTGATGATACAGGGAATAATACATTTATAATTTGCAGGAATGGTTAATAGCGATGGCATACATCCACCCGAAGAACGCGGAGGAGCAGAAGATCTCTGACATGGTGTACTCGCTGTTCCGGATGCTGCTGCACCACGCCATCAAGCACGAGTACGGCGGCTGGCGGGTGTGGGTCGACACCCTCGCCATCGTACATTCTAAGGTAACATCTTGAGACTCTTGGTCTCTTGAACTCTAATTGGTGATAGAGCCAAGCTGTAGCCAATTGATTGCAGCTCATATACGGGTTGGCTCGACCGGGGTAGTAGCACCCTCTCACAGAAGATCGGCGTAAAGCAGCCCCCCACGCTCCACTCCACACACCGCCACTCCCCTCGCACCCACTCGCCACTCCCCTTCAGGTCGGCAAAGTGCGAGTAATGCTTTCGGTATTGCAAGCATCTATAGGCTGACGGTAGCTGCTTATTATCAGGCGGGCCGAACGCTAGTTTCCCACCTCAGTCCTATAAAAATAACTTAGTGATGTCATACCACGGCAAACTTGAAGTTTCGTTCTCTCATAACACCTGTCTTAATTCCAGGTGTCATACGAGGAGTTCAAACTCCAGTTCGCGCAAATGTACGAGCACTACGAGCAGCGGCGCGCCGACAACATCACGGACCCGGCGGAGCGCCAGCAGCGCCCCATCTCCACCATCTCGGGCTGGGACCGCCCCGCCGGCCCGCAGCCGCCGCCGCCCAGCGCCGGCCCCGGCTCGCCCGGCTCCGCCAGGAAACAGAACGTCCTCAACCACGCCGCCCAAACCGAAATTGGAAAAGGCCTCTCCCTCCGAGAGGTGGAGGCGTGCAACTGCGCCAAAAAACCCAGCGAGGACAAACCCGACGAATCCCGGACTACAGTCGTGTACAGTGAAGTGTGTAAAGTGCATAGCCCGGTTAAAACGATCGATACCGACGTGCCCTCCGCCGATGACGGTTGTGATAGTGTTAGGTGTACAGATAGTGAAGTGGAACACGTGATCGATGAAGCGGAAGTGACGGACGGCGAACCCAAGTTGATCGCCGAAGAGGTGCAGACGGACGAGTTAGTGGAATCGATTATTAATGAAAATAAACTGCTGGAGGATCCGGAATCTGGCATCGGAACTTTGGAGAAAACCGACAAGCCGTTGACTCGTCAAGGCAGCCTGGACTACATTCCAGTTAGAGACGTCGGCGACAACGTCTCCAAAGACGATAATACGGACAAGAGTGAAGGTATACCTTCTAGTCTGTCGGCGAGTGAAACTGCGAGCCCCGAGAGGGTAGCGGAATTAAATGTGGTCACGGAAAGAGAATCTGACCTATCGGATCCGTCCGAACTGTACCTAACTCCGAGTGAAGCTACTAGTCCTAAGAGAATCCAAGATAAGACTGATAACATTCCTGATGATATTGAGACGGACGACCCAAAACACGTCGCTATAAATATTGTCAATGACGTACTAACGATTGCACTGGAAACTGTGAGGTTAAAAGCTGATGACGATACAGATTCCGGTGCAATATCTGGGGGACTACAATCTGAAGGTAACACGCCCAATGGTCGAGACGACTTCGAGCCGGAAATTGAAGAGATTATCGACGAGAAGCGAACGGCAGAATTGATCGCTAATGAATTAGTTACTGATATTGTTACGTCAGTTGTATCACAGAGTGAAGAGAAGAATGACAATGTTATCACAGATGATAGTAGTCCGCAACGAGTGATACCTTCCGACCACCCACACGAGGGCAATGTGTTGCCCCTGGATGGAGAATTCTTGGTCAATTCAAGAACTGAAGAGACTGAAAGAGAAGAAATAGAACCAAAAGATGAAGTTACTGACGAGAATGCAAAGAATGAAAGCCAAAGAGTTGACACACCAGAACCAGAGGAGCAGGAAACCCCAGAAATACCTCCTATTTCGACAATCAGTGAAAACATTTCACTGGCAAATAAAACCGAACATGAATCTGAAGATGAGAGAAATCGTGATAGTGAAAGAGATAAGAGACGTGTCAGCTTACCGGGTGATAGTGAGATGAAGCAGGATAGTAGTAGAGGTGAAGGTGTCGCGACGCAAGGTACTAATACTTCGACGTCACCAAAGAGGCCACGTAGTGCGTCGACTAGCACCCAAGTTGACTCGAATCACTTTGGTAAGTGTAATAAGGGTTAGTGTATTCCAACTTACGTCATACAGGTTTGGACTAGACATTCATGCATTTATGCACTCCTGTTACAGAAACCAAGCGTCCATCCAAATGTTCGAGGCCAATGTTCTCCCCCGGACCGACGAGACCACCGTTCCGGATCCCGGAGTTCCGGTGGTCGTACATACATCAGAGATTATTGTCTGATGTCCTGTTCTCACTTGAGACTGATATTCAAGTGAGTATGCATGCACTAAGTACTTTTAAATGAACATTTATATACTCTACATCATATCTGTATTAACATTTATTTCTGCCAGGTTTGGAGAAGCCACTCCACAAAATCGGTGATAGACTTCGTGAACAGCAGTGAAAATGCGATCTTCGTCGTCAACACTGTCCACTTGATCAGTCAGTTGGCCGATAACTTGATCATCGCCTGTGGTGGCTTACTGCCGCTGCTGGCGTCTGCTACGTCGCCCAACGTGAGTACCTCTTGGGTGATCATGATTGCCTGGTAGTTGAGCTACGGAGGGCGTAACCCTTTGGGTCACGGTTGTTACTATGGTTATATCAGAAGGTTTTGTAATATAAATTAATGATGCAGTAGGCGTAACGTAGGCTTACTTTTTCTTCTTTTAGAATGAGCTGGACGTGATAGAACCTACACAAGGCATGCCAGTAGAAGTGGCCGTGACCTTCCTCCAGCGGCTAGTCAGCATGGCGGATGTCCTGATATTCGCCAGCGCACTCAACTTCGCAGAGTTAGAGGCTGAAAAGAATATGTCCAGCGGTGGGATACTGAGGCAGTGCTTGCGATTGGTGAGTATAAATCAGGGACAAATCGACTGAGAATTGAAATTCAGCCGTGTTGAATATTTTGTGAGAGTTTACAAGTGACTTATTAACGTTTATGTTATCCTGGTAGCATTGGTAAAAATGTTGCAAAATTTTGAGAATAAAAACATCCAGTATGGAATATACAATATGGCCGACTTTCTAGTACCTAAATACTATATCGTTAAAATGAAATAACATTTTTTCAGAATTATTTACACTATGTTAGAATAATATTTCTAAAATAAATAACCCATAATAAGTAACTTTGAATATTTTAAATCTTCATTATTGTGTAGATCGTATAGATATGGTAACATTTTGTTCTATAAAGCTAAATATATCTAGTCCTTTTATAGTTAAACGATAGTATACTCAGTATTAGAAGCAAGTTACTGTAGAACACTTCTTCAAACTCTAGTCTTTAGTTCTATTTTTCCCTGCCCTACTCTTGATGTTTCTGTTTTAGTTTAATTAACTTAGAAACATTAACAATAGATGTGACTATCTTTATTTTCACTATAAACATTCAAGAGTACAGGCAACCTCTTTCCGCCTATGTCTTCCTAGTACTATAGTTGAGTTGTAGCGCATAGCGTATAGCGTCCGCGCCGCTACGGTGCGCGCTAGTATCGCGCGTGTGTGTGTGCGTGCGTAGGTGTGCACGTGCGCGGTTCGCAATTGTCTCGAGTGCAAGGAGCGGCAGCGGTACGCGGCCGCGCGCGCCGCCGCCCGCCACGCTGACTCGCCCTCGCCCAAGGTAAACATCCCTCTACGAGCCTTCCGACAGACTGTACCTTCTATTCGTCCACATTTCTAACGTCCTGGTATTTCAAACCCGACTAATTACTTCACTTTCGTTTTCTTCAACAAAGAGGGACCGTCTCTTTTTATGCAAATAACAATGGATCGCTTTAAACCAATCACGGCCAAGATGAAAAAGTACTACCACCAATCGCAAGTCTTCTCGAGGGTTCCTTCGACCATTGGACAAACCTTTGAAGATTATTTTTTTGCGACCTTTATGACTTGCATTTGAGCTTGAAAGTTTCTGTCAAGATATGTGATCCTGGTATTTGAACTGTAAATTAAAATCGACGATTGCTTTCCACCTTGCACACTGCTCACAAAAATAGTATTGTTGATCTTTAAAATATTTGAAAACACGACACACGCTGCAATGATAAATAGACCCACTCACTCGGCATGTTAATTTTCTGTTACACGCTTTTGAAATTGTTTACTACACAATTTTTCTATTTGCATGATGCCATAGAGCTTTTTTACTTTCTATAACTTTTAAAACAAGTCTTTATACAAACGTTACGCTTTGAAAGTGAAATCAAACACCACTGCGACGGTTATGATCGCCTGGTACTGTTGATCTATATTTTTAATCCTTTTCTTCGAATTCGACGTCAGTAACGAAATGAGATAGGTAAATTTGAATATTTTAAAGTGTTTTTAGTAGAAGTAATGTGAATTGTTATGATGTCAGAGCGTGGTGGCGAGCCTTGCGGACGCGAACAGTCCAGTGAAGGACCCGGAGCGGTTGCTGCAAGACATGGACGTCAATAGACTGCGGGCAGTCATTTACAGAGATGTTGTAAGTATAATTTATATAGCCCTTCTAGCACCTCAGCCTCACCCTTTTTTTCTATAAAACGAGACACGTCTCGGGAGACTCGCCCGCTAATATTTTAAGTTTCATTACCATTTCTATCATCATCATAATCTTCTGCGAACAATGCAATATGTCTTTTCTCGTTCCATATATCACGGTTTACTTTGGCACTTATGTTATCACACCAATCTCTCACATGTCACTCTTGATTTATCCGCTCTGTGTCCATACATGCATACTCATTACTCTTCTGGTTATTATCATCATCATCATCATCATCATCTCAGCCGAAAGACGTCCACTGCTGGACATAGGTCTCCTCCAAGGTTCGCCACAATGACCGGTCTTGCGCTGCCCGCATCCATCGGATTCTCGCGACCTTCGTCAAGTCGTCAGTCCACCTTGTGGGAGGCCTACCCACGCTACATTTTCCGGTGTGCGGCCGCTACTCAAGAACTCCTTGGTTACTTGCTTCTTATGTTGACCCCAAAACTTGTGAATTTGCAGGAGGAGACGAAACAAGCTCAGTTCTTGTCCCTGGCGATCGTGTACTTCATATCGGTGCTGATGGTGTCGAAGTACCGCGACATCCTGGAGCCGCCCGCGCACGCGCCGCCGGACTGCGCGCGCCGCACGCACCACGCGCACGACCACCACGGTACGTATACTTGGAACATACAGTATCATTTGATTTCTTCTCCTTGTTAGTTCACTGGAATGTTTTTAAGGCTATTGACAGGTACTTTGGTAAAGTTTCTACTGCTCGTTCGGAATCTTCTTCAGGACATACATATTTTATAGAAACTCAGCCATTTAGAACTGCAGAATCTGCAAAAGTACATCTGAAGCTAGCAATGAACGTGATTAGACATACATTGTCATTGTCTTTGTTTTAGAAAATACAACCAATATTTTACTAAATATATTTTAAAGCATTAGACGACCATGTTTAAAGATTTCTTGGCAGTATTGCAATTATCTATCTACGTACATATCTATTTAAAACACACATCTTATGTGCATACATTATGTATTTATATTCTTCATTAACATTACGAGAAGTAGTGACACGCACTTTGTTATGTCAAGCATTATCACTGTTTATATCTAGTAGATTATATACTCTTGTATATGTATTTCATTTACAATTGTAAACTATCTTATGTATTAAATCTTCAAAAACTTAACCGAAGTTGTTTATAAATACTAACAACGCATGGATATTTAGCAATTTGGAAATAACGAAAGGTGTTTTATAAAAGTAGTGAAATAATATGTATGACATTATTAAATCGTATATTTTTTTATCCATAGACATATCGGGTTTGTTTATTAGATACTGTTTACTTGTATGCTATTTATTTCTGCTTCTTTTTATAATGCTTCCATTGCACTCTATATGAACATTGTTATCAACAATATACCTAGGTTATGTTTATATCTATTCTTATCATTGCGGTCATCATCATCTTGTGTCGTCGCAGTCGGAGGTGGATCAACTAAATCATATCTATTTATACAAATTATACATTTACTGAGGAAGTATTTATTTTATTAGTACCAATTGTGCGTATTATCATGCTTGTGTCATTAGATTCGTCATTGTAATTCATTTTAGAGGAAATGAGAAATGGTATACCTTGAGGTCAATTTCACCAACATACATGTTCTGTGAAAATACTGAATGATTGTTTTAGTATATTAAACAATCGGTTACTGCTCCAACGGTCCGCTAATGTATTGGTAAATCTAATTCTAAAACAATGGAAACAGTCATCAATTTCAAAATTTTTGGCGACAACATTAAAATAGGAAGACTTCAGTTAAGGCAACTGGAATGTCTGTCGATTCTACCGAAACTAAATGACCTAACCCCCTAGCCAAGTGGCTTTATCTAAAATCGATTTTACAAATCGCTACGCTTAAATGTATGGAAATGACATACAAGTCGACAAGTAGATCACGTGACTTATGCCATTGCCATACATGAAGCGTAGCGATTTGTAGAAACGCTTGTAGACAAAGCTACTTGGCTAGAGGGGCTGCACGCTTATTTCTCGTTTCTACTATAATAACTCTATTCTTCATCGATGCTTTACCGACACTTTCGATTGCGACGGACTAAAAAGAACGATATTAATAGACTGTATATCTGAATTGTGTCGTTTCTCCTTTTTCACGCCGCTTGATATACGCGTCACGATTTGGGACACTGGTAAAATCGTCAACATCTTACTACACTTGCGGCACTGCATTGTTGGTTACACCACAAACTCGCAACAAAAATGACGCTTATTAATTCAACATATGCGGTATCAAACGATCCAAATACTTCCTGTGTGTTCCATGTCCTATCTTTGTCTTCCTTTCCATGGTTTTGTTGTTGTGCGTTCCTTGTTCTTTCCTGTACGTTATCCTTGTCACCTGTCTCCCGCGCATGGGTTGCTTCGCGCCCCAGGGTCCCGCCCGCTGTTCCCGCAGTGGTCACACCACGTGTACCCGCAGTTCCTGCCCGGTGGGCATCCCGCTCACCGACACCCACACACGCACTGCAAGCTCGATTGCAGCCAACACGTTAACAATAATACGCACGCACACACACGCATCGCTAGTTACCACCGCGCTCACGCAGGTAACGCGGCCGACGACTTTGGCGTTCGCATCACAGGGTTTTAGTTAAAATGCAAGCAGATTTATAATGAGATTAAAATAAAATACATATTTTGGGTAGATAAAACTTTCAGGTCCTAATAACAACTCCCTGAGGAACACCTATTCATTTTATATAAAAAAATATTAAACTCAACTTTAGATGCAATAAATTTAAATTTATCTCCAGCATATTTCAGTGTTGATCAATATTATGAGTATTATTCTACTTATTACTGAAAGTTTCTTAATATTTGGCTATATCAACTGTGTTTTAAGCTCGATATAAAACTAAACTTGATAATCGTATTCGGGGATACACCCAAGAGTAACAAACACTGCGTTTTTCTTCGTGCTTTGATATTGCCTGCACGCTTCTAGTGAAAATCAAGTTACTTTTTGGCGTGGACCCATAATATTTTGTACACGGAGATAATGAAGTTTTCAGGTTGTGATGTGGACGCCACAGATACTTAATGTGGTCGATGTTCGCGAACGTTGTTTTGTCTTATAACATGGAATTTATATAATTGATATTCGCGTCCATTGTATACAACTTAATCATCTTCAACAATTTGAACATTTCAAAGACACAGCAATGTAAAACTTGGCACCGCTATGGCACCGCTTTTCATTTGATTTCCTTTTCTTCTAAGTTGCATCATCATTTGAAGTAGATTAAAAAACATAATTAATAATGAGCATGTATAAAATCTAAGTAATAAAAGCAGTCCATTAATTTAATGTAGAATTTAATGACGGAATTCTGTACAATTTAATATAATTCGACTTATCTATAGTAGGTAGCTATATTCCCTTTATCGGCCGATACAAATGCTTTTCGTTCCTAAGCGACGCTTAGTGCAGAATTCCAATTACAATTAGTATGTAATCCCTTAATATTAGTTACATTTTCTGTAGGTACATTCGACCTACCCGCTTTATTAAAGCAAGCTTTGTCGATGTTGTCTGGAGAGTATGAACGGAATATAATAATCAATATAACGATACTAATGAATGTTGTTTTTACATTTCCAATAGAACACAATGGAGATGACGTCGAGTATGCAATGATTGTCGTTGATGAGAATAATTCAACGATAAATGATTTGGATTCACCGTCTATGAAGGTAAGAGTTATGAAAATAAAGATTCATCAATTAGGAATTTCGTGTTCGGTAATAGAATTTATCGTGTTTGCTGTACGATTCAAAATTGCATGAAAGATTTTATAGACCCTTCTTAAATCTTCCTTGATCTTTGTTGAAAAATCTGTGAGTAATTGGTTTGAATTCCGTAGGCAGTTTTTAGTAGAAGTAATGATACCATTCATTATTTACATAATTTATGTATTGCTTTTATCGTTGATACTACTTCTATTTTGATTAATAGTTGTTAAATCAAATTTGGCAGTATTTTCCAAAGCATGTTTTTCTAGTATTTAGATTTTTTTCAATATAGGTACTACATAAAGACGGTTTTCTATTGTAAGTAGCGTAGTATAGGAATAGTAATTATAGTATTAGAATTAGGGATTAAATTCAGCGTTGAACGCATGTCATTCAGATACCCAACCCCTGACAGTTCCAAATCATCAACATCATGTTGTGTTTGGCGAATTTATTTGCAGTTTTCCAATTGGTTTCCGTTATCGATGTCGCTATTACAGTTAATGTTAAATTATTAAGTGTGGCCGAATTTGTTGTGACCTGTGGACGCTTCATTACATTGGTTTTGTTTTGCTTTTGCAATAAAATTAAAAAGGAGACGGATGGGAAAGAAGAAGAGGGTGTTGCGAAAATTGAGACGACCACTGACGAATTGAAGCCTAATTCTGGAGAGAAACCGAAGCCTACTGATACCACCGAACATAAACCGGTACAGTCGCCGGCGTCGGAAAAGGAAGAACCACTTTTCAAGTCGAGCCTCCGATTGAAAACTCAGCTGAAACCAAAGGTTAGTTGATAAGACCAATTGGAGAGTCGGCGAAATGCTATGTCTCCTTCTATTAGATACTGCGTCTCCTTTTGATTGTGATCTTTGGGGTACCTCTGCTAATCACTAAAATATTTTACTAATTCAAGAGGGGGTTTTTGGGTGTATGGGTAATTTAACTTTGATCTAATAGTTCTACCTTAAAAATTCTCTCTATGCTGTGTTAGTTTATTGTTTCATTTAATAAATGTTATTGTCTTGTTGAAAGCCTCCTCCAAGGTCCAAAACATTATCCGGAATAACGGTGTCGGTGGTCAATTTGGTTTGTACACGTTCTCATTTAGTGTGTGAACCTGAATTTTAGTGTGAACACCTCTTGATTGGTTCTGGAATCCTGGTAACTTCATTGGCTGTAGTAATATTTATTGCTATTAATATGTTTACTACGGTAAATATTAATGGAAAGATAATTTCATTTTATTTATCACATTTCCAGTTCCAATCGTACAGAAACACAAAAACACTTAGCTTGTCACATAACATATACTTTGTAAAAAATATTTTAAGTACACTGTGTTATTAAGCTACAAGCAATGCTCACGGTTTGAAGAAAATATGTCTTAAAATTGTTCACTTTTATACACATATGATAGCACTTAGCACAGAACACAATCACAATATAAAATGTATGTAAATAATGTATTTTGATGAAATTTTTGTAAGGAATCGTTTAAGTAAAAAGCGGGCTTGTCTCAAATAGAGTGAGGTCTTGAAAAAATCGAACGTAATATTTTGTTAGTGTGTAATTCAAAATTTAATATCCTTGAAATTGTAATAAATTTGTCACAAGGGAATATAATTGTTTGGTTCGATACATCGGATTTAAAATGTTTGTCCTTCGACGTTATTTTCGGTACCTACTGACTTTGTTTATTTTCCAGCATGTGTGTGCTTCGCTTGCTTTTTCACTGAATTCCTTTCAAGCATGTCTCTCACATTTAGAACTTTATCACGGTTGGATTCATCCTCTTCACAACCACTTTAAACACTTTTTTGTATTGTCACGAAATTAGGTTTAGCTAACGAAGGTAAGCCATTGAGAAAAATAACATTATTAATTTAGTTTGTATTTATGATAGGTATTGTACATACCTAACTAATTTCACATCTACATTTAATATCCAAAAGCTAGTACCTATAAAGTTATCACTTTTGTCCTATATTAGAAGATTATCATTGTGAGAAATCTTTGTTACAAACAGCCAAACTAAACCAAAATTCTGTCCCATCTATTAATAACACAATTGATTACCGTGGACCAAACATCAACAGAGTGTGGACTCCATAGAAGACGCCGGCTCTTTTCACCTCAACTCCAACGAGACGACCAACAACGACCCCGAGACTTCCAGCGAAATAGCCCTGGACGACAATAAGCACCCGGTTCGTAGTAACATTGATCGAAGATTTCAGTTAAGCCTTTGAACAGGTCAACCACGTTTGCATGCTAATTTCGTGCAAAAAAATCTTAATTTGAATTAAAAGTTTTAGCCAATGAAGACCTTTGTCTAGCACTGGGTAGAGAACATGCCTAAAATAAGACTAAAAGTGGTCATAACTTGAGGAAAATGGAATTTAAAAATCGATTGTTTCCAAATAAAGTCACACTGTGTATTCGTATTAATGTATCATGTTAAACTATCAAACTGCAGGTGAGCAATGACGAATCATGGACTGACGTGAACCTCAATGAAGATGGCGAGAGGGGGCCTGCCACGATCACGGGCAGGACCAGAGATCACGAGGGCAACATACATGAAGGTACACCATTTCAAGTGAAGTTTAATATTTTTTCTTATCGTATGATTAGTGGCCAACCTGGTGTCACAGTTGTTCCAGCCTCCCAAAGGCCTCTGAGAAGGCTTAACGACTGCTGCCTAGATGAAAACAACCGGGACCGACTTTTTACGTGCCCTCCGAAGTACGGAGACGCTCAGTTCAAATGTCACTAAATGGTCACCCATCTCTGCCCGACCTTGCCAAACGTGGCTTAACCTCCGATAGTTTACCGATCAGTGATTACAACTGGCTAAGAGCGCCTCAAAGTGTAAACAAATGGCAGTTTGTAAAACTAATTATAATCTATGTTATTTCAGACATTGACAAACAGATTCATATGAGGAATTCAGAGTCCCATCACCACATTCAGCAGAGGCACCAGAATAGGAGTCTGCAGGCTGCTCAGAGGCATTTACATCCGGTAAATAGGTTCATTTACTCCTAAACTTTCTTAATACTCGCAAGAATAGGATATGATCTATTGTAAAATAAGAGCGGATCTTAAAAGGCAAATGAAATAGTTTAGATTTATTAGCCTTCGTAGATGAAAGTACAGTGTTACAGGCTTATTTGGCTCGGTGGTCAAAAGAGTAACTAAAATTTTTAATAGAGAAATTTTTATTCTGATAGTCGTACATCGTCAAGCGACGCTCTCGGCTGGCCAGATACGCTTGTCGGACTGTACCTATGTGTCAAGATGTTCATTTAAGATCTCTTTAGAATCCTAGATCGGGTAACAGAAGTGGCTTTGCTAAGCTAACTCTAAGGTAATTTTATCGTGTCTAGAGATCGTGCTGTCACTGCCATCCTTATTAAAAGATCTGGTGTTTGAGCAAGACAGGTTTTTTTTTTGTTTATTTTCTATGCGTTGCGACTTGGTAGCGAGAGTTGAATAAATGTTTTTTTCTTACTTCTTTCTTTAAACACCAGATCTTTTAGTAAGAATGGCAGTGGCAGCACGATCTGTCGTATCGTGTCGTGTTTATGGAGCGTAAGTACGCTATGTATAAATCGAGGTGCTGATTGAACGTTACAAAAAACTGCAGACGATGATGGCTTAATAGCTACTTTATTACAGGACAACGAGACCCTAGCCCGATATAACAAACTGCAGATGATGACGCTGATGAATGATACTGATGATGATGATACCTTATTACAGGACAACGAGACCCTAGCCGGTCTGAACGCGATGAACACGTCGATGTCGGCGGAGGGCGTGTCCCGCGAAGCGTCGCTGACGCACAAGCTGGAGACGGCGCTGGGCCCGGTGTGCCCGCTGCTGCGCGAGATCATGCTGGACTTCGCGCCCTTCCTCTCCAAGACCCTCGTCGGCAGCCACGGACAGGAGCTGCTCATGGAGGGTAAAGGTACTCGGTTCTAAGCATGGTAGATTGGGATTGGCTTGGTGATTCTGTTTGAGTTGACGCTTTGTTACTACTATTTATGGCTGAGTACTGAAACGCCACTTAAATGTTTAAGTACCTTGTAACCCTAAAGACTTATCTGGTATACGAGGCCGTATGTCATTTCTCTATAAAAAAAAATGTTCCTCTTTAGACCACCGAGATAATTTTTAGGCCTTATACAAAAACGAATAGTTAACTATTATTATACTGGCGCGTCCAATATAAGCAGTAGTTGCTTTCGAGTAATAGCCGGTTAATAAGTTATAGGTGCTGATTCTGCTGGTATACAAACTAAATTCTAAACAATTATAGAGAGGGACCCACCACTCACCCTCGGAATTGTCAACCTCCAATATTATAAACCAAATGAATTGATCGATAATAGAAGAAGCCAACAAGACCTAACTCCCTGTCAGTCGAGAGTATGTCTGTCATGAGTCATGGACCCTAAAAATTAGCAATTCTCCGCAGACAAAGCGAATCCTAAATAAATTCGACACGTGTTTCGCCTCTAAACGAGGCATCCTCAGGAAAGCTGGACTACGACTGAGCGACTAAGCTGCGTGCGCCTGATGCCATCAATTATTTAAACTAAATTCTATTTATTTTGAACCTGTATATTGCCGTCCTTCTTATGGTGGTAACGTATGTGCATGACGGCAATACTTTTAGGTATGTCTTAGTTATATAACTGACACCAATAACGGCGTCACAAAACCTGTCAATACTGTTTCTTAGAGCTTGGGTTGCTGCTTAGAAACTTCTTACTATTACTTCTTGTCGTGGACTGTAATTGTGTGTGCTATTAAAAACAAAGGCCTATTGCATGGTTGTAGTAGATAGTTCTGGCTCATTCTTTAATAACCACATAGCTCATTATAGCTTTTTAAATTGTTCTCCAGGCCTCCAAACGTTCAAATCGAGCACCTCAGTGGTAGAACTAGTGATGTTACTCTGCTCGCAAGAGTGGCAGAATTCCCTGCAGAAGCACGCCGGCCTGGCATTCATCGAGCTGATCAATGAAGGCCGACTGCTCTCCCATGCGATGAGAGACCACATCGTGAGGGTAGCCAATGAAGCTGAGTTCATATTGAACAGGATGAGGGCCGATGATGTACTGAAACATGCTGATTTTGAGGTTAGTTTAGTGCCGAAAGTGGCCCAATAAGCAACACCTTACACGGGACAGCATAAGAAATGAGCAGGTGATATAATATGTCTCTATTTTCAGTGTCTTTGTGCGACAAGTAGCGCGGAGCGCGCGGAAGAGGAACGAACATGTGAGCGGCTGATTGCGGCGGCACGTCGTCGCGACCACGCCGCCGCCGCGCGACTGTTGGATAAACTACGGCACGCGGCATCGCACTGCGCGCCACAACCTGGGTACATTTTGAATAAACCTTCCTGTTTCATAGGGTGAAGCTTTTTTGAGTTTCTGCGCTCCTGGTAATTTGAATCAGAAAATTATGCAAAATCTCGTGACGATGCACTAATAGTAGTACAACGAATCTATTACACAGTAATTAAGATACCTTTAAGGTAATTTCGTATAGTAATCAATTTAATTTGTAGACTAGAATTATCCCTAGTTGTATAGCTATACTGTCGTCGTAACGTGCTTTGCGGTTCTGAAAGCCTGGTATATAACCGACCCATATATGCGTTCAGTTTCTAAAATGTATCTTCCGAACTGTTAATTAATGACCTCCTTTACAATTCATTGCGCCTGGTGTGTAGAATCCAAGGAAGTTAGATCTAATCTAATAGACGCATATAAGCGTCCCATCTCCTCTATTTTTTTTATCTAGCTGCCAGGTACAGTGACACCCCCGTTGCTGTTCTGTGCGCCTGGTATCGAACCAAAATATGAACGCACATGCGCGCCTATTATTCGGAAACACTTGTAATACCTTCAACGTGACTAAACTCCTTCATAGTTCAGAGCGCTTGGTGAATGGACTCATTGACGCGTTCATGTTCTCCTTACAAGCTTATTACCGGAGTAGCGAAGTTACCTCCTTAATAGTTATGAACGCCTGGTACATAGCCGAGTATGGACAGACATACACAAATTGAAGTAGGAATTATAGCAGGTACACGACTATCTTTAACCATCATATTTAATTTAGAACCAAATGCAAAATGTCATCAAAATGAAATTAACATTATGTACCTATTCGGTACTTAAATTCGGTAGGCTCAATAAGAATTAATTAATTATTTGCAAACAGTTTTAACGTTTGATGTTCATTTACCATAGAAGCAGCACGCAGTTCTGGAAGCTAGATTCGTGGGAAGACGACGCCAGGAGACGAAGGCGGCTGGTGCCCGACCCTCGTGGTCACAGACACACAGCTGCCGCGTTGACTAGGTCACCTTCAGCACCGCATCATCACGACGCCATATTACAGGTAACATGTGACCTCTTTCACATCATGTTCTCCTAATAAATGCGGCCACACCCAACACTATTAATGCGGCCAAAATCCTTATAAATAAGGTCGTCTAACAATAGTATAACTTGACACGAATAGAAGAAGAATAAAATTAATGCTGAATTCGCACAATTTCCAATCGTGAATAACATTCCTTTGCAGGCCACAGAGGAATTACATTCTCGCATAGCAGCTGGTGGGGCGGGGCGTGGTGCGCAGTTGCCTACGCCCGCTGCGGCCGAACTTCTTGACGACGCTGAACTCCTGGTAGACGACCGGGAAATCGATGCGGATCTTACTGGTAAGAAGACGATAGTGAATTACATCAAAAATCTCTTGATGGAAAAGGACGAAAGATACTTCGTTTCGTAAAATATTACCAACAAATTACCAGAGTCCCGTTCATAGATTTAGACGACATTACAAACGCCTGCCAAAAACATTAAAGCAAAACATAACTTTCTAAATGTTGCTCGAACATTTTTATCAGGCGTTCACATTCTTCTTACCAGGTCCTGTGAACATAAGCACCAAGGCGAAGCTGGTTGCCCCAGGGCTAGTAGCGCCTGGTACCGTGTCGCTGACCTCTACGGAGCTGTACTTCGAAGTGGACGAAGAGGATTCGGAATACAAGAAGATTGACCCTGAGGTAAGTTCTTTGATAGTTATGTTTTCCTGGTATAAGATCAGAACTTTTCCCGGTTTAGTTCCTTGTTGGGGAAAAAGCGTAAAATATAACAAACTAATAAAATAAAAAATAAAACACTTTAGTATTCATAAAAAAAATACTAAAATAGTTATGCTCCCACACAGCCTCTGCCTATCGAATAATTATAATATAAATTAACTTTATAACTTATTAACTGAAACTAAACGATAAAATGTTCGTTTTATTGCCGTATTAATAAATCTGTTTTTTTCTCCCTAATCTATTGTACAATAATATAAATTATAACAGAGTAGAGACAATCGCATGACAAAACGGCCTTCAAATAAGGTGCGACATCAGATCTTTGTTTCGTTATTTATGGACCATCTCGTGTATTCAAGGAGTACTAAAACGAAAATTATGTCGCTCTCCATTATACTCGAATTGACATAATCGCCTAATTAACATACAAAGCAATGTAATCCTTAAAAGTGAACTCGTAAAGTTTCCAATTGATTGTCCCGGTTCGGAGTAAGGATATTCGTAGTTGGAAGATTGGTGATATCGATATTGCGTATAGGCGCGTGATACGGTCGGGTAACCAAATATGAGGCACTTAGATGCGCGCACAATGCGATCCTGTGGTGCTCTGCCCTAACAGGCGCCACGATAGTGTTGTGGTGTATCGACAAAAATAATACATATTGAAGTTTTATAACAGCAATTATGCTATTTTCGTTGTGTCAGGATTTTTAAGGTAATTGAAAAAAACCGCCATGAAATAAAATTTCGGTAATATTGAACCTGCATCTTTCATGCAATGATTATGCACAAGTTTTCATTGAACACACCGAGATTTGATCCCAGCATGGAAAGTAATCTTTTATTTCTTATTTCTTAAATGAGAAATCTGCATAAAACAATCATAAATGTTTTGCCCCAGGTGCTGGCACTATTTGCCCCTTTTCCATGGATCCTCATGAACCCATACCTCAGTGTAAGCTCTAGAGACAAGCTGGTTATCGGACTCCTTGCTGCCTACCGACTAATAACCCACGATGGTCGGACACAGACCGCTTTCATATTCTATGACCAACACTATTTGCCTCCACTCAAATGAAATCATTTGCTAACAAATAAGTTATTACAATTACATTTTATCAGTGAGTCTTAGACTCGCCACATACATACGGAATTTCCGTACGGAATTCCATTTCAAAATATCGAATCGGGGTTTCCGAACGCGATACGTCCATACATTTGGATGGTTTTGCTGCGTTCGGAATCACCGATTCGATATTTCGAAACGCAATTCCGTACGGAAAATTCCGTATGTATGTGCCGGGCTTTAAACTAAGCAGGGCTATCTTAAGACTCCGATACTGCTGAAAATATTTGAATACGTATCATATCGATAGTATTGCACATCACTACTGAGCTGGGCGGTGTGTGGGGCGCGCGCTCGGCCTCGGACAGCAACACAATGGCGCCCCGCGGCGCGCCGCGTGTCACTCGCCGCGGGGGCGCCGCGACACACCCCGCGCGGGGAGGGGGGGACATAGGCAGTGCGCGCGCGCATAGCTGTGCTGAGATTGTTAGACTTGGTTTGAGACGTTTTTTTGGGTCTAATATTTATTGTGGAGGAAGTCGCAACCTTCTACTCTACCAAGCCAACTAGGAACCCGTCAAATGGTAACGTCACCTGCACAATAAGGTGGTGGCGGTGTGCGGGAGGTGTGGCGGGCGGGAAGACGCAGGCGGTGGCGGATGTGCGGGCGGGGAAGCCGCATTCCATCCGAGTTCCTAGTTGGCTTGGTGGAGTGGTCAATGCTAGTTCGCCGTTAAGACATGCTACCGGCCTGGCTTTAGATTGTTACATTTCTTGCCTGAAAATGTCTGATTTTGAGATTGGTTGGTTGAGTTTGACGGGCCCGTTGGCGTGGTTGGCGTGATGGCGCCTTTCACGCTGCAGGGCGTAGGTTCGATTCCTACCCGGGACATGCATTTGTGTGCATGAACATGTCTGTATATCCCGAGTCTGGGGGTATATGTATATTAAGTATGTATTTACAAATTTAAAAGTAGTATATGTAGTAATATCAGTTATCTGATTTCCATAGTACAAGCTCTGCTTAGTTTGGGATCGGGTAGCCGTGTGTTAAAAATGTCCCAGGATATTATTATTATTATTAGTCGGAGGCTTGAGTGGCCATACACCACCACATTGTGAAGGTATTAAGCCAACTCAAAGCCCACGTTTCACCAGATAGTCAGAACCCAACGTGACAGGTGGTGAACCTTGTCGCCCCCCCCCACCACCCCCCCCCCCCACCCCCCCGATGGGGATAAAAGTCGTGACGTTATATATTATTAGTTTAGGTAGGCAGATATCGGTAATCAGCCAAATTGGGCTATAATGGTAGCTAACTTCAATTAAATTGACGATCGGATAGTTAAGTTGAAGATCAAAAAAAACATCATCCCGCTCATCGCATCCATCGCACGGCACCGATTTATAAATTAGCCGTATAATTTATGATTTGTTCTATCGTGGTGTTTACCGTTGTTAATATTTAAATGGATGCAGCGCTCGGCCCAGTGGGGACTTCGGCGTCCGCCAATATTTGACACAAGTTACAAGAGATTGACCGTTTGGCAGTGGTTCGAGTGTAGGTCGTTCGGCTCACTGCATCGGGTGGTTGCGGGTTCGTTTCCCGCCAGAGGCAATTTCGAAAACGGCCTTTGGCCTTTTCGTAATTTGCCCTGGTCTGGGTGTCACTGGGATCGCCCCCAGTCCATGTACGGTAGTTTACAGTATACAGTATGTGGCCTTATATTATATCGGTCTGTTTATCTATGGACCCTATTTACGCCTCGCTAACCACGGGTGGCAACGACGGTCATAGATTATATAAATAACACTCTGGACTTAGCAAACCATCCGGATCCAGGCCGGCCTAACATGCCTTAACGACGGCCCATCTTCGAGATTCCACTTCTTACGCAATTAAAAAAATATATAACTTATAGCAAAAAAAAACAATACTCAAATAAAATAAAGTATATCTTACGACTACTAAAAGTGAAACATAAGTTTCATATACTTAAAAATTGGCGATAATACAGACGTCATTTCGAGAACTGCTTGCTACTTATGACGTCATAACTTTTGGCAATCTTGAATAGCGTTTTCTACAAAATATTTTTGAAAAAATATATCACAGTAATCTCAAAAAGAATTGGTATTGCGTATAAAAATACAAAAAAATCAATATGAGTAATGGTTGGTGGTGTCCAAAGCTCGCTCCGCTCGTGGCTTGCACCGCACCGCTATAATCGAAACTGTATCCCAGATATTATTTACTGCGACTAATTTAACCGATTCCAAAGATTGTAAATTGAATTCGTAATGGGGCATTTTATTTGTTTATGCTAATATACCGTTTTAATTATCCGTGTCGTGTTTATGGCCGGTGCGAGGGGGACGGGGGATGTACTCCGTCGGAATCCCGGGTATGCCTGTCGTATACCGATACATCGATTTATTGGTGCATATTTCATAATTAAACTTTTGAAAAATGTATGGTGCTTTTTAGGGTTCCGTACCCAAAGGGTGCCAAGGGAACCCTATTACTGAGACTCCGCTGTTCGTCCGTCCGTCCGTCTGTCTGTCAGCGGGCTGTAGCTCACGAACCGTTAAAGGTAGAGAGTTGAAAATTTCACATAATGTGTATTTCTGTTGCCGCAAATACTAAAAATAAAATAAAGTTTAAAAATAAAGGGGTCCCCATACAAGAACCTTGATATTTTTGACGTTTTTATTCTACGGTGGTACGGAACACTATGTGCGAGTCCGACACGCACTTGGCCGGTTTTTTTTACTTTGCCGGTTTTAGTAGATCGGGAATTATGAGTTCTGGGTGGCAGCGGGAAATAATGTGTTAAATAATTAATAATTAAGTAACTATTTGTTTGTCTATGGCAATTGATTACCGGATTTGACATTTGGAGTAATGAATAACTTCGTGGATTAATTATACTATTTTTATAAATAGGTACATTAATGTTTCCATCGCCATTTTGAGGTAGGTACTGCAGTGAAAGTTTATTATTAATAAATTAATGAAATAACTCAATTAATACAAATTCTTGATTCTAAAATACATAATATAAATAATATTTCGGACATTATGTCATTAACACAACAAAGTCATTAAATATTATATAAAAACCGGATAAGCAACAAAAATCTCTGCAAATAAATAAAATTATAGTGTCTGTTTGTAATGTCAATATAACAGCTTTTTACTAAATGCATATTATGAAAGTATAATTATGAGGCATTTGACATTTTTTTTGTCTGCCTGTTGTTTGGTCCGGCTAGTCTCCGAAACGGCTGGACTGATTTTGACGGGACTTTCAATGTTGTTATAAGAAGTAACTAATAATATAAGAGTATAATAATAATATAAGAAACTAATAATAAAGAAGTAACTAATAATAAGTAACTAATAATAATAAGGTTACTTTTATTTTACCAAATATTAACAAAACCTATTTTGTTAAATTACACGCGTACAATGTCGCGGGTACAGCATAAATAATATTTATTTTTTATTTTGATCTCTAAATTACCAGGAGTCCATATCTCCCAAGCGAGTCTCTAGGAGTGTTCTCACGTCATCGATGACGGAGCTGCACGCAGCAGCCACATAAATAAGTATATTACGTCACTTTGACAGCTCCCGGCGTAACTGACACGTGTCATGATACTCTTCAAATTTATTATCTTTTGAATACAAACACTTATCCACCTTGGTCTTAGAACCATAAGGTTTATTTTTCTACAACATAGTGAAGATATTCGTATGTTCTCGTATCTTGGTGTCTACCTGTCGTTCCTGCATTCTATTTAATGTTTGATTATGAAAATTGATAAATACAGTTTTGGCATTAGTTTAGTATTGATAAGGTTCTTATAAAAGTTAAAGTTAATGGTAATTGAAAATAAAACAAAACAGTTAAAGATGGCATGCAAGAAATGGCTAATAACAATAAGTACCTATGCATGGAAGAAAAAGAAAGAAGTATTATTATCTTCGCTTTTCTCCTTTAGAATCAAGTTAATCTATATATATAAAAATGAATCCCTATTTCATGTCATTACTTGACGCGAGAACGGCTGGACCAATTTAGATGTTTTTTTTTTCAGATTATTCCGTGAAGTTCAAGGAAGGTTCATACATTTAAAAAAAATGGAAAAATTGCCCGGAAAGCGCTAAAAACCCATATTTTACGTATGATTCAAATTACTTTCAATAGATGGCGTAATGAACGCCGGTGTCAGATGGCGGATGGCGACTATAAATTCTTGCAAATATATTTCATGGGCAATTTATCACAAGAAATAGATTCGCGTTGTGCACATAAAGCCGAAAACCCACCGCGGCGCACGGAGAGGCCACGCACACGCTACGCACGTGGGTCAAGCTTCGCTTTGCACGAAAATGTATGTCACCGTGTCCACCTCGGCGCACGGAGAATGACGTCATACATACATTTTCTTACAGAACGTAGCCGTGGCCGTGTGCGTGGCCTCTCCGTGCACCGAGGTGGGTTTCCGGCTTAACAGTTCAGTGTCGAAAAATAAAGGGATGAATCGCTAAATTTGTTGCTAAGCGCAAAACTCGAGAACGGCTGGACCATTTTTTCTTAATAACCTACTGTATCCCACTGCTGGGCAAAGGTCTCTCCCATCTTCTTCCATCCATTGCGGTCATGGGCTCTTTCATACCACCCGTCTAGATGAGCGTCGAGGTCATCGTGCCACCGTTTCGGAGTTCTTTTTCGGACAACATTAATTCTGAGGCGGTACGAAGTTCGCCGGGACAGCTAGTAACTATATAAATATGAACTGTGCACATAATGTGAAAGTTATGATCAATTTGTGTAGGTACATAATATTTAGTTTTGGTTCAAACCAAATATACACTTTCCAAACCTATCTTTCTAACCTAACTTTACTTCAAGAATCTCATTGATTTCACTAACTATGTATATTACCTACTGTTATTTTTTTTTTAATTTTCCATCTGATTAAACGCAGCAATAATCACGTTTACGGCATAGTTGTTACAATTTTATTGATTTATAATTTAACGACTACGTCGTATCCATACTAAGTCTATAGCGGTCATATATTGTTACCGTTCGTCCGTCTGTCAGTGGCGATTCCTGCTTTATTTACAACCGGTGTAGTTGCATGTAGGAATTTAGGCGCCTGATGTCGACTCGATAAGCCGACCCCCGCTGCGTGTCTCCGATTCATCGATAGGATAACGTTACCCATCACTAGTCGTTAGTAATATCTTGTAATGATAACTTAGGCTGTTGCCGTTGTATGTTGCCGTTGTGAAAGTACTAGTGATTTCATGTTTTACTGCCATTACGACCTAATATATGGGTAAAATATCGAATCTATAGTGTTTTGTTTTCATGGAATAATATTTTTTTATTTTAAATGTTTTTAACTGGCGGCGTCTTCAACAGGAGCATGCCTCGCCCGAGCAATCAGTTTTGACGTTGGAACGTATAGACACAATGTCATAATATGAGTGCTCGGGTGAGGCATGCGCGCCATTTGGACACATCTATTTATGAACGATAATTTCAAAATCTTAATAAGTGTAGCTTCTATTTTAGATAGATCAATACACATTAAAATAAGAATGCGTGCGTAACGATCGGCCCATAAAATAAATCACTGAACTCTCTTTAATTAGTCACCCAAAGCAATAGAGCGTGCGTTTCACTCAAAAATAATTACCAGGGTCGCATACCACGGGAAGAGTTCGTCAGACGTTCCCAGCATCCGCCGGCGGCGCGGCGGTCCCGTGGGCGCCGTCAGAGCCCTAATTGGCGTCAGAGGAGCGCTAACGGTGGGGCGGAACCCGTAGAATGCTTCCTAATTGATGCGTTATTGAAAAAATTGGAGAAAAAATACTTCTACTTCATGTGTTGTTGGTTAAACATAGGAAATGGAACGACGTTATATTGGTCTCTTGAGGTTATATAAATATTGAGAGTTCTGTAACCATGTTTATACCTTACACTGGTTTTATTTCTAACCGGATTTAAATTTTGGTGCAATTTAAAACGTCCGATGTCTGACTATGTGAATAAAATAAACAATAAATTACTTTTTAGTGACTTATTTCAATGTTTTCAAATTTATATTTTTCTCTATTACTTAATTAGTTAATAAAATAGTCTCAGCAACGGAAACCAAATTAGTGTAATGTGTCATATTTTAATAGTTATTGTCGCGATGACCTTAGCGTTCCCAAGGTTACGTTATTGATTAGGTAACTGCTGACACATAAAACTATATGTGAAAAAATCCTACCGCAGGAGCACGCACGCGACCAACTTGGCCCGTTTAGCAAAACAAAAACCTCCCTATCTTTGCACTTTATACCGTCTGCGCACGCTAGCAGTAAAACATACTTGTTATAGCCCGCTACGAGCTGTGCGACAACCCTGTTTAATTTATAAGATTTAAATTACCGGGATATCTGCGGATACTCATGCTCTTCGCGGTTCTTATGACCTGGTAAGAATATTTGGAATTGCGTGGTTAAATTCAGTCTAATAAACCTTATTTACTGGCGCGTTAAAGCTGGTATAAGAACCCAACTTGTCAACACTGACTTAGAACTATTTGTAGAAAAAAAAAAACTATTCTATTTGCCTTAAAACCTAACCATTTACAATTTGGAGGTGATCTTTATGCCTATTCCGGATAGGGGAACTGGAAGGTTTCACTCTCATGTCTCCATTTTATCCATGGTACAGTCTAAGTGGTGTTAGATAGCTATATTTCATTTACAACACACTAAAAAACTAAATCCGTTGCGTTTCATAAGACAATTTGTATAATATTTCTGATGACCAAGATATCATCAAACACCAGGAGCTTATGATCCTTGGTCAGCAGCAGTCATGCACCAGGCAATCATGACTTCAAGAAATCGTTTATTATTAATATTAATTCAGCCTATGCTTTCACACTACAACCGTTCCCGAATGTAAATTATATTAGTGAATTTATTAAATACAGGCGCCGGCATTGAGGCACGTAGCCGATGTGAATAAAAAAAAATAAGACAATGGACAATAAAATACAAGCGTGCAATATCAAAATAAAGTCATCTTCGGACGTGATAAGAAAGCGATTGGATTGCTAAATGTTCCAGGAAATTGTACCGGGAATATGGGAACTGTTACTACTGTTTGAGTCGCGCATTCTTGCGTGTGTCAATTCTCACAATCAATTTTCATACGCGTACTTGCTTTGATTTGTGTTATAAATGTGCGCGCTTCTGGAAAGTAGTTTCAATAAATTACAATGGTTAAGGAATACTGATTAGCTTTACTGATACTCACTAGAATCGTATGCCATATTAACGATTTTACTTAAAAGATATATCCGATTATTGAAACAATGAATTACTAGTAAAGCATACAATTATAGGAGTTACTGTTCTAGAACTTGTGCTCGAAGGTGGCATTTTGCGAGAGAAGCGCGTGCGTGCCTTAGGGTACGCGGCGGGTGGCCGCCAGCTTGTCCCGTTAACCATGCCTGTTGTCTGGATATGATTGCCTGGTATGCTTGATTGAAAGATTTGCTGTACTTCAGGTACATTAACTGAATCCCTACAGTGGCCAACGGGAAAATTGTTCTTAAGCCTCTACGTAAGCGATAATGGTTATAGTTGTAGGTAGTTTTATGGGCACACAAACCAAACTACTAAATGACATTTATTTATATCCCTTTAGAGACCTTTATGTATAAGTTAGACGGAAATATTTTCAGTTATGTCTTTAGTTTAGGCGTAACTATATTGACAATAGGAATAGTCGTCAATCTACTCAGAAATCTGATTGTAATAATGTTTAAAATGTGAATGAATCTCGATCATCTGTTATTTAAATCTTATGCTAATACGCGATTTGGAAGTAATTTATCAAAGTCAACTCATTAAAACAGTCTCTCGGTTCGTGCCGTCTCTCTCTTATCTACAGTACTTTATTAGATGTTGTTTAATTACTAATCGTACCGGTAGCGACTACTGTATTGGTTTTGCTACAAAATCAATCATAGAATTTAATGAGGCCCGTCTATTTAATGCATGATTGTTACAAGGCGAGCAGCATCCGAGCGGAGCTATCTACCCATCCATTACACGTCACTTTCATCCTGTAGTCTTTCTTGCTCCATTACTCATTATTAAAAGTTGCTACCGTAAAGAATAGATTGGAGTCACAATTTTATGATGTGCTAGTACTATATACAAGATTTCTAAATCCAAAGCATTACAAATAGTACCTACATTCTTGATAATTAGAAGATGTCATCTATTCAAACTTTCCTCGATACATTCCTCTCTGTGTACCGTACTGTGTGAGTCCAATTAGAGTATCGATATTCAGTGTTTATCGATAAAATATACAAATAGGTGTCGGTTAAAAATCCGGTTTCAATCACACTAACGCAGGCCACGAGAAATCTAATCTGATAGGCATTTTTAAATAAACATGTATGAATAAATACACATTGATCGTGTCGTAGAAACGCCACCTCTGCTGTTTCTTCAAATCTGTGAGAGGTCTGTAATTGGTAATTTATATGTAAAACGGGGCGCGGGCGGCGGCGCGCGTCAATCATACGCGGGCCGGGCTGCGCCCGCGCGGCCACGCGGCACATGTCGTACGGAATCAAGCGAATTATTCATACATACTATCACGCATGACCGTAATGCCCAAAGGGTTGTTGCATTGCAAACAGTTCAATCGATTTGGGTCGTACTTTTTTTCCCTAATAAAATAATTTATAGGTGAAAATACGTGGTCCTGTTATCGACATAATAAGGCCCTTCTAAGTTGATTTCTTAGACGGGTGAAGATGCCAACTGGGCCCGCGTGGTGGACTATGAGAGGAGCGTGTCCCGTATAATTTTGATGTTTGCAAGTAAACAAACAGTAGGTGGTTGATTTATCAATTGATTCATCGCCTTTCTACCCAATCATTTTCTATAGCCTATCTACACTGCCCCAATTTTTACCTATGTGAAGTCATCGAACTCGTATATCTTGTACCGTTCTCGTCTCATGGGCTCCTGGTCATCCATCGATTTTTCGATGTCTACCGCACAATGATTTACTCTCCTTGTAGGTACACCTAGACACCTACCTAACTCGTGGCAGAGTCTTTAATAAAAATAAGCTAAATATAATATTCGCAATATCCTTTTGAGTAATGTTCGCCTAGTTATTCGTAATATCCTTTTGAGTTATGTTCGCCTAGTAAGTGTCAATAAAAGCATTATGGATTCCGAGCAAATTGAAAACTAATTTACGCCTTTCAAATAAATAAAGCTCAACTAATTGATATAGGGTAAATTGGTCGTAATTTCAGTTCTTCAGACCATTCAGGGATCAATAAAAAGTCGAGAGGCGCCATTTTTATTGCCACCATACAACAATAATAAAAGTGTGCAGTAACTCGTTAGTGTTAGCGTGCCATTAAACGTTCAGTTTTATTGAGGTGCTTCCAGCTATAGACCTCGGAATTGTTTGTTCCTCTATGGAATCCTAATAGTCGTGTAAAATGGAACCTTATACAATCACGTAATGACGTAGTTACAAGATCTCTGTCTACAGTCTTAACTTATTTGTCGCGGTCAAACTGCAAAAATATACCCATTTTTATCTAAGAAAAACGGAATCATGATTTTACAAAGATGTTCTTAAATGTAAATGTTTTATGTCGTTAACACCTTCACACATTAAGTTACAAACTACTTAATTAATACTAAATTCATTAGATTATATTAAAAGCAGGTGAACTTTTTAGTCTGAAGCATGAATCCTCGTTTTATCATCTACAGCTGATCGGAACATCTGCTGTGTCTACGTCTCTTATCGGTTAGGTGTTGGTTGATTAGATTAGGGCTGCGTATTAATTAAAAGATGTCTAAATATTGCTACGCATTGATCGAAACTTTTAAGCCAGAAACTTTACCTTTAAAGTCGTTATCGTCATAGTGGCTGAAAGTCCGATACTTTTGGCCAACCCAAAACCCTTTTGGCTAACCCACGCCACATCATTTGGACAACAATCGCATAGTCATACTATGCAGTTAAATAGGTACTGTGTTTTATCTATAGAATTAATTACGTATTATGAACACGAATACTGCATTCGAACACGCCCAAGGGCGACACATTGCCCCGCGACATTTAAACCACCTTAATATATTCACTCATTTAGTTATCTCCCAACTTTGAATACACGAATCGAATGTCCACGACGCCTGTCTCATTAGGCGACACCAATTTACATACTGCATTCAAACAAACCCGTAAATTATTGAGGATGAAATATACTCGTACATGCGACGACAGCTGGTCCTTTATACCCGCATATATCAGATCAAACTATCGATAGGAATATATTAATTCGCGTCACTGCATTTTCGGTATTTTAAATACATAGTTTAAATGACGTTAGGGTGAATAGTTTGTGAAGTGGTTTTTTTTTTCTTGGGACAAGTCTAACCTTATTTTGGCTAGCATTTTTAGTGTTTCATGAGATGAAAATACGATAAATCGAGTTAGTACTTAGACCATAATGACCTCTGCTCACAAAACCAACAAACCCAAATAACATTAACCCTTACGATCCGAGTTATTAATTTATATGTTGTTTTAACTTTCTAAGGAATGTCAGTGAAACGCCCCGCGGGGAATTCGACTGTTTTTAGGGTTCCGTACCTGTAAAACTGAAAAATACCGAATCCATATATGATAACTCTCTCAAACCGCTGGTGTTCGAAACATGACATTTTGACACTAGGTACCTTTTAGGTAGTGATCCAGCTAAAGAACAATTTTGTAAGATTCTACCCCTAAGAGGGTAAACTAGGGGATGAAAGTTTGTATTAGGATCAAATTTTTCTGAAGTTAGAGACGTGAAACTTAATCTTAAGGCGGCTACTTAAGGCTAGTTTAAGGCGTTTTTTTTATTAAAATTGTATTCCTTATAAGATTGTAAGGAACCCTCAAGGCCCGAGTCTTAGGTACTCGCTCTTGTCCGGGTTTTTTTTAATCACTTGGAGAAAAAATTCAACAGTGGATGGCCAGACCGTATGATGGATGGCGAAGGCACGGCGGGGGCGGGACGGCCATTAAAAAACAATAACACACAGGCGGCCAGTGTCGGCCACAATTTGTACGCATGCCCACTCATCTTTATAAAACAAACGCTCTTCAAACATATTAATTTGCATCTTATTTTTTATGTACTACAGCGGTAAATTGAATAGGGAGATAGTGAAAATTAGTTTTGACGGGCAAATTGTTAATATGGTTTTAATTGATGAGTAGGTAACACGACCACGTGCTCTTGTTTTTTTTTTTAACTCGCATGCGTGTCGTCAGGTAGTATAGGCTGCAGTCACGGCATCCCCGCATAGCTCTAGTTTATGAACCTGAGATCGTTTCACGAATATTTCGTTTGAACACGACTTTATTTTTTATGGCGAAATTGAATGAGTATAACCGTTGTTAACTTTGTTCGCACTGTCTGTAAACTATAAAGCATTTTCTCACGCTAGAGACATTTCAAAGTAAGCAACACATATTTCAACACATAAAACAATCTTTTAACATCATTTTAAGATTCTAAAGGTAGGAGTTCGTAGCAAGCGGCAGACAGCAGACGTCAGTCGGTCGCATACAAATTGTGGCGATGACATGTGCCGCGATGGCAGACGGCATAACAATTTCTATGAGACCGACTGGAAGTCTGCTGTCTGCCGCTTGCTACGAACTCCTACCTTAGAAAGAAGGAGACATGAGACTGTTCAAAATAGTAACTCCTACTAAACTGAGTCCATGGACACAGTACGACTCAGACGATCGCAGAAAATAATGCTGAAAACATTTCAAATACGGCTCATTTTGTGGTGAATAATACGCATCAACATGCCTTTAAGTTGATCGTAGAATTGCGAGTGTGATAAGGGCCGGCCTCCATTAGCGCGTTGCGTTGCGTCGTCGCAATATTTTGAACTGGCGCATCTCCTTCCCCCGCTTCGTCTCTCGCCCGTCGACCCTTTGATCCGTTACGACGACGCAGCGCAGCGCACTAGTGGAGCCGCGCTCTAACATGTATGAATTTGGCTGCATAGTGAGTGGTGCGCTGAGCACGAGTCTGATAGCAATGTTAGGTGGTACCATATCTGCTAAAATAATACATCAATGTTCAACATGCTTAAAAAATCACTCAATTATAAGTAAAATTCGAATCATTTAGTAAACTATTGTGTTTTATCTTTTCAGGTAAGTCAACCTTTATACCAGCTGATAGTTTTAAACGGCTCAGATTTTGGTAAGATTTAATAATATTTGGATTATCTGATTACATCACATGTCTACGAAACCTGAAAACATATGGCATATAACACGTAATTTATGCACACATTGCATTGTACATTTATTTCATACCTTATATACTTGCATATAACATTCATCTTATGCGTCGTTTTATACGCATTCGAAGAAAATCGCATATATCACAGGAAACGTTGAAAAAATATGTAATGTTGCGCAGAGTGCTTGTAATGCCAACGAGAGGTAAACAAATAATTTAGTTGTCGTTTGCGCGCGAGTGTACAAATGGACATGATTTCTTATGTATGTTGAAGATAAGGCATGTATGATGAAAACATTCGGTTTTACCTGCATTCGATTTGAATGAATTTGCGTTAATACCCCCGAAATTACTGTCGTGGGTGTAAGAGGCTTCACCAACAAATTCGCAATATTTACGCATTTCGAATCTGGTTCAATATACCACAATACAGTACAATAGACAATGGTGGTCGGGTTTAATAGACCACAGAAAAAGATTTAGGACTCTTCTACTTAGTATAGGATTAGCCAAACATTCCACCACTAGGTACCTATTTAGTACTTACTCTAATATATTGTGGTTATTTTACTTACAACTTTTTTTTTTGTTTTTTTTTTTTAACTTTTTTCTTACGAGAGGTTGAATTAAGCAACACACAAAATTGAGCTTAATTCGGCGATATAATCCTTCGTGGTTCACAGCAGCGCCATCAGAGACTTGTATTTGAACAATAGATGTATCCTTTATCAAGGAACCAAATGTAAATTCACATTGTTTATTTAAAATAACACGGGAAGGACATAATTTCGTTCCACAAACATACAGACGGACAGGCGGACAATGCATCCGCGTGTAACCGCCAGTTTATTGCGCGTTAACCGCAAAGCTGTAATTAACACTGACAATATTGTTTTAACATTCCTTGGCACCGGCCATTTTGCATTTAAACGGCGCTGACTCGTTTTGTATATTAATAGTTTTAATTATCTGAAGTTCTGAGAGTGTTTTATTCTCAAAGGTATTCTGAGACAGTATCTTTTGACTGTAAATGGCTGTAATGTTTTAAGCAATTGTTTTTTCTAACGCTTTTATTTGATAGCGAATAATATGTCCAAATGGTAGATAGTACTGACTAATTTCTAGTAGAACATAAATAAGTCAATATCCCGCGTCTTATTTCTTTATAATAACTCAGTACATCTCCGTCAGAACTTAGGAAATTTCTCGTTTGTTTTACTCGTCCAAGACCAACATATACCAAGATGTTACTTATATTTTTTTCGCATTATTCAGACCTTGTACCAGGCTATCATGATCCCCAACAGTCGTTTACTGGTCCATCACCGCAGACCCCGCTAATTAATCGCGATTAATAACAAAAAAGTCAGGGTTTCTGTGAAACAAATTAATTTTCCAATGTAACCGGTCATAACCACGGTATAAATAACGTGGCTGTCGACTCCGTTCAGGCGACTAGTACGGCACGCTGCCGGGACGGGAACGGACACTATATAATCACTGTAATCGGCCCAATCGCGTCAGAAACCCGTATATCTTGTGGAAATGATCGCTTGACGGTGCGCGGTCGGTTACTGATTCGTGTTGGAGTCCATTTGGGAACGTTGTTAAGGGTACCACGTCTTTAGGTGTGTTGAGTGAGATGTACTGAATCTAGTACCAAAAAGTTTTGCTAAACGACTCTACGCGCTTGTTTGGCGTTGCGATATATAGGGTGAAATCGAAATCGTGGGCAATATTTTAAAATATGACTCACCACATAATTCAGAATCTTTTGGGAAAACAAATAAAAAAATCTAATGATAAAAAAATATTGCTCGGGTAAGCAAATCATTTAACTGTTATACCTTACCTGGGTAATACATTTTTATCAATTGATTTGTTTATTAATATTCCCTAAATATTCTGAATCATGTGTAGAATCACCGTTTAAAATATTGCCCACGAGTTCGATTACACCCAGTATAACAGGTCTTAACCCCCCTAAAATAACGTGTCATCTGTAAAATTGTGTTAAAATCGGTGACCATAAGACTTTATTTTAACTTATTGTAACTTCATTTTCAAAATACGTACATTACTCTAAAATCGTAATAAGTATGCCTTAAATTATTACATTTATAGAATCGTCATTTTAAAGTTTTAAATTGTAGGTAGAGTTTTATTTCGACGATGTCGTTTACCAAATTACCTAATGAAAAACGCCGAACTAAGACGGACCCACTCAACCAAAGTTATAGCGTGGGCTTCGCCGGCGGCTGTCGTGTGTGCTACGTTAACCACAGAGCAGTCGATGTGCTACCACCTACCTCTTGTGTGGTCCTGGACTCCTGGTGTGTGGTCCACACTCCTTGGTCTTCATTGAGGGTTTAAGTTACGAAGAACGGAGCTTATGATGCTCCGGTGGTCTGTGCTCTTCAAATGGAGGTGGATGGGTGTTATTAGCCCTTCACAGGCGTGTTCCATTGGACCTTGGATGAATACCCATATCCTCAATACGTCGTAATTAAGTACATAGCATTTAGGTATGTCATTGACAAAAGTCAGTGATGAAAATTTTCCAAATGCACCGTACAAAAAGATGATGACTAGGTTGACGAACGTGGCAAAATGTGCTTAAAACTTAACGCACTGTACATAATAACTTGACACGTAATTCCTTCCCCTCCAACCTGAACAAGCTCATATTTTACCAGAAATACACGTTGATTAGTGGTCCCGCGCCGTTCGTCTCAAGAAAAATCAATTTCCACCCAATTATTTTTTCGCTAAACTCACGACGAATAATTCGCGCCGATCGGCTGATACTTCACCTCGCTTCGCCTAAAATGGCTCGACTGAAAAGGTTCTTCAGTCTATACAACTAAGGTTGCGTTTCAGTATTTTGAAAATTAAATTGAATTAGTCGAGATTCATAGGATAGTTCGACCGTCTAAGTTTAATTTGCGATTTTGTAATATTGTATACCAAGGTCGTAAAGATGTGTTTCGTGTGTCCTGTTGTCGTGTGTATGTTTGCGAGGCGTATAACTAGTTGGCAGAGTGCGTATTAGCAGTGCACGGTCGTGGTCTTGTTGGCCCGCGCCTAATTGTAGGTTCCCGACGCCTGTATGCGCTACGGGTTGTTTGCAGGGTTGTCGCGTGGAAACTTTCGATCTATCTTCTTGTTTTATATTGATATTAAGTATACGTTAATATGTCCGAGGACTCGCTCGCAATGAAACACGGTTGTGTTATTTGTAGTTTAATGAAAAAACAGTGGTTAATTATCAATAAAATAAACCGGTTTCTGATTTATCCAAGAGAAAGTATATTATTATATTTGAATGTTACGAAAAAAATATCGTTAAAATTATTAACTGACACCACTATTGATATAAAGAAAGTTTGTTTACGAACACGTCATAAATCACGACAATTAAAAATCACCACGAACTAATAAAACATTAATAACACGTCTCGAGCAATATCCTGAACGTTTTATTGACGCACAAACAACATATTAACATCAATACAAACATAATAAATAACGCAACGTACTAATCGACTAATAACTATAACCGCCAATTAAAACGGGGTTGTTGCAACCCACGTAGTTGTTCGGTGGGCCTGCTAGGCGGCGGTAATCTGTCGGCGCGGTGTGTGGCGGCCCTAACTCAGCGGGGCCCTCCTTGCCTCGCCACTGACGGGTTAAATTGAAAAATAAACATTCTGAGTGATGGCCCAACGAGCTGGTTGACGTGTGCTGAGGTTGTTCACTCTGGGATTCGCCAATTTCAGGTATTATATGAATTTGCGAGGCTCCATTGATATTAATATGAGTGATTGCGCTAAGCAAACTCGAGGGACAGGTGGTGTATTATGAAATTTGCCTGTGTATTATAATTAAACTTTATGACACCCTTGCTCTTGTAACTTCAAGAATCCGTAATTCATCCGTAAATTAAGTAAATCCGTAAATTATTATTATCCGTAATTTATTATCCGTTAATCGTAATCGTAAATTAAGACCAAAGTTAGGACACTACATGAATTACAGACTAGATTACGTCTCGAAATTAAGTACTATTGGCAAAATGAATGATTACTTATCTGATGATCCTTAATTCTGATATCAATGGAATATAGAAGTCCCTTATAACCAGGGTAACTCCATCCGAAATACTAACATTTCTCTTTGAATTTGGACCACCTTACCTATCCACATACCTACAAAGTAATTAATAACATAGATATTAATTACTCTCATTACCAGGCGAGCATAAGATGCAGGATGTTCCCATGGATGGTAATCATGCAACGGGACCGGCGCGGCGGTCGGCTGGTCGACTTGTTTTATTCACCGTCTCGCGATTGATATGCACTTGGCACCTAGAGATGGGATGTCGGTTCGTGGGTAGCCTATTGAACCGAGGCTTTGGTCAACGGAATAGGGATTCGAATTCTATGCGAATCACATCCGTTTTGATGATTCTGATTTCTCGCGTGGGATTTGTATTAAATTCGGATTTCACGATAAAAAACAAAACTATTTATGATATAGTGGCTATGATTTAAAGCGCAGTAATATACGGACTGAGCTAGCTGAGTTCTCGTTTTACAAATAAAATACACCCGCGATTTAACTCCGGGAATTAATTACTGGTATCGCTTCACTCGCAATGCTGTATCTGGACGTAGTGGTTATTATAAAACAGTCATTCTGACATTAGATTATAAGACTTGATTAGATGTCTTTCGTGTTGCAAGCGTGTACGGGAACACCAGGCGTTTGATACCTAAGTGATATAAAACATTACCTTTTAAAACTAGTTTTTGCGACTATCGACAAACTACTGGATAACAAATTTCTTCTGCGGTCTGAATTCTGAATTCAAAGCTGCCAATGCCCGTAGCGACCATCAAAACGTGCCCACTATTATTTAAGTGAAAAGAAAATTAACTTGTGCATTATAAAGCTCTATTAAAATTATGATTGTCCAAGAATATCTGTCTCGAGCACTGCACAATGGTACCACTGCCTTATGTAAACAAAGCTTCATTCCGATAAATCAGGTGCTTGGTCAGGCACGAACCAAGCGCCCGCGGCACCTCATTGCCTTTATGATGCCCTGGTGGTATCGCCTTAATATCCAGTGCCTTTTATTGGCGATGTTAATGATTTTAAAGTGATTTATTTTTGGTTCATGATGCTTTAATGGTTATGAGGGTCGTCTGATCGGTCCTCAAACGCCTCAAATGGCCATGAAGATAGAAAGTAGTGAACCCCATAAACTGCTTATTGAAATATCTTGCAACTTACAGGCTGACCTGAAAACGGAACAGAGTAAGATGCATTGCCAACTGCCCAATTACACCTTCACCCTATAGCTCATTAGCGAGTCTTAAAAAAATCTTGTGCATTTATGACATATGAATACAACCTATTTTTGAAGCCGCCCCAGAAAATTTTATTGTCAACATAAATTATAGCAAAAGAACTCGGACATTGAATGGAAAACGTTTGAACATTCCGAATGAAATAATATTCACGTTAAAATTCTCCTTTAATAAATACTACAGAGCAAATAAACAAGTACAGTCGCCAATAAAAACGAGATATTTGTTCCAAGTGGGGAATTTTATCGCGATAGGTATATCGTGGTGGATGGTAGGTGGGTACAGGGCAGGGCCTACTCCGAAATACGAAACGAAAAGCTTCGGCTGATGGATTGTAACGTTTTCCTACTCCGAAAGTTTTTCCTATTCGAAGTTCGGACTCGATAGTGGTGATTTGACGTTTCTTCTTTCCTGGACCTTACTCTGAAAGAATCCAGAACACTTCCGAAACACTTTCGTAGGAAAGCGTACGATCCGTCAGCCGAAGCATTTCGTTTCGTATTTCGGAGTAGGCACCCAGATATATGCGCGTGTTATCGTGTGATGTCGCCGAAACTCGTCGATATCGCGACGCTTGCTAAAAGCGAACATCCATCCGGTGCAGTGCGAAATGCGATTGTGTAAACGCGGGTTTACATGGCGGTTATAAACATTGTTTGAAGTTCAAACATTGTTAGCCTTTTAATATTAGAGTTTTACGCAGGCTTTTTTACAGGCATTTTAACTTTAGTATTGACTTATTACATTCAAGATTAGCCTAATACCGACGACGACCGCTTGGCGCAATGGTTTGAGCGTAGTCCGCTCGGCTCACTGCATCGAGTGGTTGCGGGTTCGATTCCCGCCATAGGCAAATTTCGAAAACGGCCTTTTCATAATTTGCTCTGATCAGGGTGTCAATGGGATCGCCCCCAGTCCATTGTACCACCCATAATACTAAGCTTTGCTTAGTTTGGGATCATACGGTTTGTGTTTGTCTAGCGATATTTAATAAGGCTATGTGATTTATGTATGTTGTCAAGCAATTCTGCTTCTTGTGTAAAATAAGATCTTTTGTAAATTAAATTCAAGAAGGTCCCATCACTAGGTTCACTAAATTCTTGCATTTATGGAAACCCTTATGCTCAACTTCATGTAACCCCCGTCGTTTTAGCACTAATGCATCGGTATAATTTTATGCGGCGCGCCCGCGGCTCGGCCGGCCCTCGCAACGATAGCGCCTAATGAGGCCGACTGTACTCGCGCCCATACCACCTTGTGGCACTCTTCATTTGCATGGAACAACACCAATGTGGTATTTAACCATTTAGAACCCCTAAAAAATACCTAGAGCCAGGTTTAGGCCAGGTCAAGGGTACCCGAAACCGAAGAGCATGTATGAAGGGAATAATGAAAGTGGACGAAGCGAAACAAGTATGTAAGGATCGTAACAAGTGGAAAGAAGTGGTCTCTGCCTACCCCTACGGGAAACAGGCGTGATTATATGTATGTATGTAAAAAATACCTACCTATTTTTTTTATTACTACCAAAAGGGACTTTAGTTATGTTTATAATATCGTGTAATAATTAATTCTTCATATTAATTAACAATAGCATTCTTTCTAACGCTATAATTATGTCACGGCGGCCAGGCGCTCATAAGCTCGTTAGGCTGTAGAACGTTTTCGTTAAGTCGATTAGTTTAAGTGCCCCCGATCGCTGATGCGTTTTTAACAACTCCTCACTTTATATAACAGCCTGGTACTTTGGTATTCATGTACTTAATTGAATTAAAGAGATATGCCTTGTTTGTTTGTGAGGTGGGCAATAGATTCCCATTTTGAGGACATGAATAATACATGAACGCGTTATTATCATCGAATTCATTAACCCTTTCGCCCTTACCGTGTTTATTTTGCGAGAATGAATGTGGTTTTGCAACTGAGTGCAATGAAAATGATCATATTACCATATTTGTGTTCACTGTATGGTCGGCTGAGTATCGAGTTTCAATCTTACTTCATAAAGTAGTCGCGGTAATACGAATGAAGTGTTTTTCATTTCAATTGACGACGCTTCCTAACGTTTGTTTAATGCTGAGCGGTTTTTCAAGACAAAAGGTGTTTTGTATTGGTTTTTGTGGCCTCATTATAATAATGTGGAACATGTACGGCCACTAAATGCGCGGACTTCCAACCGTATAGCCCAGAGTTTACGTAGTAAAAAAGTTTTATTTCCATGGTATAAGCCTCGTATTAAAATCATGTGTGTATTTGGTAAATAACATTCCAAAACATACATTATTTTTGACCAAATAATGCACAAATGAATTAATAATAATATAATAATTTAGCCCTTTTAACGTCCCACTCCTGGGCACGGGCCTCCCCTCAATGCGAGGGGGATTCAGGCCATAATCCACCACGCTGACCCAGTGCGGGTTGGTGGATTTCACATGTCTAAGACATGCAGGTTTCCTCACGATGTTTTCCTTCACCGCAAGCAAGTGATAATCATATTAAAGTTATGATTCACACATAGATTTTGAGAAATCCAGAGGTGTGAGCCAGGGTTTGAACCCAGAAATGAATGTGTGACAAATGAATTATTTAAAAAATATTAAGCGTACTTCTTTCAGTATCGTAACATATCGCTAATTTCCGAGCCCGACAGTGCACCGTTAAACTAGGAAGGCACATTGTGTGTGTATTAAAGGAAAGGGGGATGATTGACCGCTTCCTCCTCACAAACGGTCGCATTTTGATTTATGCCAAGCGCCGAACCCCTTTGTTTTATGTTCGCCTGGTACTTATTTTTATTCCACTTTTGTATTTTGGGAATTTTAATTTATGGTAATTTAATAGGCAACCCCCTAAACTTTATTATGCCATAATTAATCTAATAAAAGGTCCTAAAACTAGTAACTTTATTTAATTGATCAGCTATATAACGTGCGTGAACTAAATTTGAATTGATAAATGATTAGTGATGGTCGTCGATTTCTAAGAAACCTTACATATTTATACATTAACAAGAATTCCTCTATCTCCCAGTATACCACCGACCGAACTCCAAATAATGTATGATAACCTAATAGTTTTTGCGCGGGGCGTCGTGTGCGAGCATTCTATTAATTAAATATTGTTCCACGTGTGGGGTTAAAGAAGCGCCACCTAGCGAGCGAATTCTGTCGTGTCATCGTCTGTTAACATAATGATGAATTTGTTTGTTAAACGGTCCGTTATTAAAGGTTGGGAGAAGAAAAAATGTAGACATCTTTACTCCAGAGGCGAATAATTTAACATACAAAAATAACCCTAATCATATTAAAAATTATCGTTGAGACAGCAGTTTACTTAGGTTGGAAGCTACTTTTATTAGATTACTTGAAGACTACTTGATGGGAAGTGAGACAGAAGGAGGGAAAGAGGAAGAGCCTTCCTTTCCGGCTCTCTCACACATCGTACAAAACGCAGCTGTAATAGCTACTTTACGCCGATCATCTGTGTGAGGGTGGTACTACCCCGGTCGAGCCAGCCCATAAATGAGCTGTAGTCATTTGCCTACAACTTAGCTCTACCTTGAATCTTATTTACTTAGAATACTCATTCCAACTATGACTAAAAAATAGCATGAACAACATCGTTAAGGAAGGCTCTTATTAATAAATGCATCTCAAAGTTAAGATTAAGATCGACGCTGTTTTTGACAGATGTTCCATCGGTACATTAAATATCAAAACTGCATCTTAAGATCGATCTCAACTTTGAGATGCATTTATTAATACGAGTAAAAAACAACTATGACGATATAGCAACGGAACTCTCATGTACTGTATTAATGTGGCTGTTAATTTCTATAAACCAGAATAACATAGTGTTGTGCATGTATTAATACGTGTGAAAGCATATTCCCACCGAAAAACTACGCAGCTAGAACTAGCGGCCGTGGGAACGCGATTAGTGAGCCAGATTACGATCGAGTGCGCCCGCGTCGCTTTGCGGTTTGCATGCGAATCGAGAATCGAATCGCAGCGGACAGTGGATGAACTAGATCCGTAGACATGTCAACATTGACTGGACATCAAAGTGGTCATTCTAAAGGATACCTATTCCTATTGCTAAGGTTTGCTGGTGAAGTCGTCATGGTCGGGGAAAATTTCGACAATGCCCTGGTTTGGATATCATTGGGATCATTGTCATTGTGGGACTGTTGAAGTAGAGATCCGCCGAACAATTGCACATCGAAGAAGGGTTCTGTCGAAGTAGTGTTTTTGAAGGTGTGTGTTGTCGAAGTATGTTCTATCGGGCTAATGCTCGTCGAATATATGTTCTGACGAAGCAATGAGTAGTCGTACTATTGTTTTTCGAAATTGGGACCGAGTCGAAATAATTAACTGTCGAACTTCTGAATGTCAGCCCTTAGATAGGGACCAAACAATTGGCGATATTTGATAATCTGCCATTTGTAGACTCGTCTAACATTTTGAGAATCTGGCATTATTCGGCTAAACAGTTTATTCATTTCCAGTGCTTGTAAAAAGGATGAAGGTTCAATAATAGACTACTAAAGATTATTTAAACATAAAATCAAATCTGTAAAACAAACATTCGATATTATAATCGATGTGATACCATAGCAATCGATTCGTAATTATATAGTTATGCATGTTTAGGGCAGTTGAACTAAACGTGGGCAGACGACACGCTGAGCAGCCCCTCGCCGGCGCAGTCAGTGGTAACCGAGTTGACTCTGATTAGCTATCGATACCGATAATTTTCCATCTCTGTGCAAATTATTTCTGGTACTTAATTGGAGCTCCTTAAAAGTTATGTTACTCTGGTAACTATAGTTGTGCTAAAGTTCCCATCAGGGCCTCGAGTCTGTTGAGCCATCTGTTAACAGTCCTCTGGCCAACAACATGCCGAGCGCCAATAATTTGCGATTTACAATGAAGAATCCCCGAAGATAACATAGAGACCAGTGGTTTGGCAATGCGCAATTGTTAAGAGACTCGAGTCTCGAGTAAGAGACTCTCGAGTTAAAATAATCCTGGACCTGAGCCCAGGATTATTTTAATAAATTTGAATACTATTTTCGTTTATTTATGACGATTATTAACAACGTGAGGTTAACATAACATTACTAGTAGTTCCGTTAGCCTCTTTTAACCGATGTCAGTAGTGGCTTTATAAAACCTCTAATTAAACATTTCCGTTTCTGTTTCCCTAGTTAGTACACGTCTACTTCGTGTAATTAATTTACTTTTTTGGCGTTAGTTGTATTCGTACCGTGTCCAGGGGAGATGGTATGTGCGATATCGACCGTTTTCGCGGAATCAGCTCGTGAGGCGACGATTAATGCCTTATAAGGAGTGCGCGTCGGCTGTTGGCCCCGCAAATCGTGGGTATTGTTTTTAAATTCAACCTCCTTAGTGGCACTCACTATTTTTTATCACGCGACTTCTTAGTAGCGCTGCGCTCCTAATTGGTGGGCAAGACTTGTGGTGAATTTTAAGTCTTTTAACGGCAGAATTTTGCGAAAAAGGACTATTTTAATATCCTATTTTAATCTTATTTAAACCAACTCTACATACAGTTAAATAAATATCACACATCATCCAGAATGAGTTACTCATACAAACTCACCAAAATTGCTTGTCCTACCCAACACTAATTTCAACCTACTGTACAGTAAAAAATACATTATTTTGTGTTTAATACACATACCTACTTATGTATACCGATATACGCGTGTCTAACACTAGAAGTCGATCCATCGCTCACTCCTCACCGTACCCTCATTTAATATTAATGCTCACCTATGAACTTCTGGTACACGGTACTTTAATACACCAATGAGTGATTACCGAACAGCTCCTGTACATTTATTTTTACTATTATATGTAGTAATACATCAAGCACTTTAATACATTTATTTTTACTAAGAATTGCAATTACGTTCGGACTTACTCGCTGAAGATTGATTTGATATCATCTCTCATAGGCATTATTTTGAAGTGTGCATATTGGGAATTGTTCACAAAATGGGTCTAAAAATAAGAATATTCTGCAACTCGTTGTGTAAGTCTTAAGGAAAACTTTATCATCCCTAACAAATCTTTTAAGTCTGGACCTGTTTTCATTTCAACTGGAGCCTTTAAATGCACAGTAGGCATTAACAAATTAAATAAATGTTGTGGTTTGAACTGAACTTTTATTTGCAATGTTATTAAATCGAATAATGTTTTAATTCTTTAGCAAATATTCGTCGTATGTAGGCGGGAGGTATAGTCGGCGACGCGACGCAACGCGAGCTCCGCGGGCGCTTGTAATTGCCGCCCAATGTTTGTTTTGTTCACCCCCTTAACTCCTCACGTTGCTGCCATCCTTATCACTCCTTAATATTTGCCAGTGTACCTGTTTCATTTCCACGCGCAGCAGTTGAGCTACTTAAAGTTTATTTATCACATTTTACTCTTGATACTGTCCGTTGTGCGTTGAATGGAATGTCTTAAACTGAGCGGAATCTTGTTGGATTTAAGTTTTTATCATATTCAGATTAAGATCTATATTTATTTGAAGTAGAGATGACTGTGTATTTATTGGAAATTCATGAAGAATAATCGGTGCACATCGAAATCATCGGATTAATAGTTGCTATTCGGTTTATATATCGTGTAAGCGGTTATTGATTGTAATTATCATGGCGCCCTCAGTTAAATACGGGCCGATCACGCGATCACAGTACGAACAGCGGATTTATGGGCAGTTTTTATGGCTCGCCGCGGTTCGTTCGACGTTGCATATTGAATTCATGTTGAAATATCGACTTTCAATTTGCAATAGCTAGAATTACTCGCGGGTGTTTATTTGGTTTATCTTATACGTGCACACGGATTATTTTACACGTATTAAAAATTCTACCATCAACTAAAACATTAAATAAAAATATTTTTGTCTTACTGTTATTTCATATCTCTATCTTAACTAACTGCAACTCATTATTTTAATTGATTAAATTAAAACAATTGCTAGTTTCATGTGCAAAAAATCATAAAGACTAAAAACTAAGAGTTGTGACGAGTGTGAGAGACGGCACGCGTGCCGCTTACAATGGAGTTATGTTGCTGGAAGTGTCATTCGAAAACAACTAAAATTCATTGATGAAATGACTCTTTAAAATACACAATTAAATTGTTTAATTAATCATTTTTCTCAATTTTTATCCACACAGCTTTGGTTTAATTAATTTTCAAACAATCAAATGGCTCAAGCGTCAGACATGGGAACAAAATAAGATTTGTAATGGAAGTTACGGAGGAGTAAAGGCCTTTTTACAATAGACATAACTTCTGCGGTCCTAGTTTTTCATCAAAGCAATTCAATATTCTATCCCCGTCCCACTCACGGCTAATTAACCGACAATCAGTAACAAACTAATTAACGGCTAAGGACAAATAGTCGGTGGCGGTCAGAACCCGATGACAGCTCGCCCATGATTTATGTCGCATTGTGCACACTGGTTTAATATTTATGCGGTTTTTGCGCGGTGTCCGCACAATGCCGGACGGCGTGATCGTCCGGCAAAAAGGCTCGAATCCGATTAGCTCTGTGTTGAATGTATCGATTCGAATCGATTGTTCTCGATGTGTTAAGATATGATTAAGGTTATCGTTTATTGATGAGAGGATGTCCCTCGACCTCGGTCTGAAGGTCTGTCCAAGGAATTTATTTCATGGATAAGCAATGCTATTAAAAGGTTTACAAAAATAAACGAAAATCTAAATGCCGTATCGTATCAGATATCATATGGTCTAGGAGTTGTCAGGAAGAAAGAAGATTAAAAAAATCTACCGACAAGACCTCGTAGAAGAAGAAGGAAAGGCTACTTTTTGCAGGTACATTGCATCGTTCACCATTGATGTGATCACCGATCTAGCAAAGATTATATACTTTCATTGGGAAGACAAGTTCTGCCAATCGTAGGGCTGATCCAACATCTTAAATATAAAGAAACTTGAATGATATAGCGACAATAGACCTAGGAGATTTGTTATTCTTATCCCCGTTCTGCAGAAAAGCTCTCACTCACCCATCTTCTTCCGTTTAAATTGCCTTGCAGGCACCTGGGCAGGCAGCCTTCATAGAAAGTGGTATTTGTCGCCTAGGTCATATGCAATTTAAGGATAGCTGATTTTAGGGATCTGTAAACATGGCGTTTAAAGAACCCCATCTTACAAAAGACCATAGTAAAAATCTTGCAAAATCCCATCAATATCGCCATCTACAGAATTAAGTCGCAGCGTCCTGCCATCACAGATGCCGCGACGCGAAACAAGAAACGTGAACTCGATTTAGGAATTTTCCCGATGTTTAGTAAAAACGATATCGGCGTGTCGGGCAGCTTGTCCAATCGGTACACATGTTCGTCATGTATTATACATGTAAGCGGGATGCGTCCGCGCATCGCAACTATGTCCGTTGCACTGTTGTGGTGCGTTTAGACGCGCTAGTTACTTGTACTGGATCGAAACCAATCCCGTAGTTCTATTTTCAATGACACGAAACGAAGAAGTTTGATTGCTCTAAAGTCGCAAGTCAGAAGTCTACGTATACTATTTGTGTAGTGAATTGTTAGGTTATTTGGTGGCCGATATGAGCCTGTATAATTGCCATACAGTAAATATTTTACCTAAATGCTAGCGTCGCTACGTCTATGATAGCGAGCCGTTCAATTCAACTTAAACATTTTCCATTTTATCATACGATGCCTTCGTCATTTTACCCGTTTTATCATTTGAACAGCTTGATACAGCAACTGTGGAAAGGTTTTTTTTTTCAAACCAAAAACCACGTAGTCTTTTTCTCTTCACTCATAAATTACATCAAACACAAGTACTAATACTTAGTACTTTTAACCAGTAACCAAGTGTAAACGCAGCACGACACTTGCAAAGCTGCGAGCTAGTTTTTCCGCGTCTCGTTAGATATAAACGTTTGATTCGTTTTGTATATAATTTTACTAGCGTCTTAATCCTGAGAAAAATAATATCATTAACCTTATTTATTAGTGGTGGGAAAGAGATAAGTAGATAAATGTTTCTGTCTTTATCGACTATACATCTTTTTGTTGTTGCATTGTTCAAATTATTCATGATTGCATTAATTGCGTGGTTATACAATAAATGTGGTCTTATGATTTGTAAAGGTACTGCACACGGTTGCAATAGGACATCTTAAAGTTTAATATTTTAAATAACTATTAAGTAAAAATTCCGTTTCATATTTTCTAACATTATTTATTAATTTCTATCGAACAGACAGTCAGTAGCCTGAAATATTGCACTGATGTCTAACAAACCGACTTGTTATCTCTTACCAGTTGGCGATACTCTTGATGGCACTACAAACACGCCGACAACCGTGTTTTAGATAACGATGCTGAGCAGACGCACAGCGATGTGTAGGTGGATATTTAAATGTTAGATTAGATGGCTGTTGGACGTTCAGTCAAATCACTTTGATTATATTTTTTAATAATAAAGAGCAAGGTAAGTAATTACTGAAACGTCTTTTGATATGGTTGGTTTTATTTATCTTACCGGAAAAAAATGGTACACATAGGTAGGTAGGTTTTATTCTGTTCATAGTAGCAACGTATGACAACGCATGAGCAAGACAGAAATACATTTAGATGTGTCAAATTCAGTTTAGTTGGATTTGATGACAATATAATTGGCTTTATTGGAAATAACTCAATTTGTATACATTTAGCCTCCACATAAAACAAACCCTTTAAAAACAACTCGAGTCATTTTGAAATAATATTTTTACCATAATTAAAACAATAATAAAGAAACGCAGTGGCTTCATCTCGACGTTAAAAGTTAGGAATCTTGACCATCTTGGAATTTTGGAATAGCCAATGAAATTTAACTACCGCGCCGGACCCACGTAACTTGGGAACTAAAAAGGGCCCCGGGAAAAAATAAAGTCGAAATATTCTCGAAAGCTTTATCGCGACGATCGCTGAGTTTCCCGTAGGGATGGATGGTGTTTGTCGATAGAGGTTAGTATGTGTATTTATAAATTCAACTTGCCAGTTCAAGCGCAGAAAAATTATACAATTTACGGTTCTTTTTCACTTCATTGGGCACGGAATGTTGATTTAAATTAAAAACGGTATAACATTTCGAAGACAACATTACGTCACTTTCATGCCGCTCTACCTATATGAAAAAATATAAAAAATAGGATAGACTGGAAATTACATTGAAAAGGAAATGGGGAAAGAGCCTAGAAAAAACATCCTCAACGACAAATTCAAGTTTTTTCTACTTGTGACAGTAAGTAGGTAACCATTATTAATCTTAGAATGTCAGGAGGAGGTTTTTTTGTTAATCTGAGTAGGTACGCTAGAGATATAAATTATTAATAATAAAAAATAATAAAAAACATAAATATAAATTATTATCGATGTATTTTTTTTGTGAATACCCCTCCCTAGTTTTCCAAGCGTCGCCTTACCACCGGATTAAAACATTGCATTTTTACCATAGCGATGTATGGAGGGATACAGATGGTATCTCGAACGTGCCGCCGATACGATTTATTTTACGAGTTGTGAGTTTGTTTATTATAGTAGAGCTCTATGTAGAGTATAGAATAAGAAGACTGAGAGAACATGAGCGAATTTTTCCTAGAACTCACACTGTGTCCTCTTTGGTTACTCTACTTATTATACTTTTTCCACCAACTCAAAATAGATAATAATCTCTCTAATAACAGTGGCAGAGTTCATCTCTTTCCAATGTTTGTCAGTACTAGTATGTGGTGAACCAAGTCTCCTATGCAAATAATGCGTTTTTTCAATTTCGAAACTAAGAACTCGCTTGCGAAGTTTCTCAGTGCGTTTTCGCTTTATGATTGTGTCAGAGCTTATCCGAGCTATGTACGGAACGCCCAAAATTCTCCAAAACCCCGAATATTCACTTACAAACATCATTGAACATTCTTTGTTTTCAAAGTCAACAGCTTTACGAATACTGGAGTATTGGCCTAGCTCTAATACAACATGGGACAAGCCAAACTCAGTTCTTCGATGCTTGAAATATCATCACGTAAAGGCGGAAGGTGCAAAAACGAGGTGGTGGCTCTAATAGCTTCATCGTCGCGTGCGCAGACGGCGGCGGCTCTCGCGGTCTCGTTAAAATGCCGCCGCGATACAAACGCGACCGCTGCAGAATATCGCTGCTTTTGATTTCCCCTAAATTGGTATGATTTTCGATAACGCAAGGATAATATTGATCTCTGCTCGGTGAAGTGGTTCGAGCGTAGGCCGCTCGTCTCACTGCATGGGGTGATTGTGGGTTTGATTACCGCTAGAGGTAAATTTCCGAAAAGGCCTTTTTGTAATTTGCCGTGGTCTGGGTGTCACTGGGATCGCCTCCAGTCTATTTCACGGTAGCTATAGTACAAGCGCTGCTTAGTTATTTGAAAACGTTCTCGAATGAACATGTTTATTATTTATGAAATGCCAGGTCGATACGTCTCTTCGTGAATGTACGTATGTGTAATGTATGTAATCACTCTGAAGAAAGGGCGATTTCCAACTCGTTCGTTGGTAACCGGTCACTTGCTTCTCTCGGACAGCTCCCTTATGTTTCGTCTGGTTAAAACAGTTCACGCGATCCACGACGAACTTGCGTCTATGAAGCGACGCTTCCGTGGACAGTAGGCCTAATGTATACGCACCACAAGAACGCTTCGTAGGTATCAGTGTCGGAGCCGGCTGGATGCCTCCTGAACATCATCAAACATACCCATCATTAAGCTGTCTATGCTAAATCGTATACTTTTTTTGTGTACCGATACATATTTTATTCGGCCGCGCATCGATTTATTTATCGTAATAATAAATCACTCGTATTGATCATTACCGATAATAATTTATAGTAGGCGGCGGCGGTGCGCGGGCGCGGGGCGCACACGATAAATCATGGCGGGGATCTGCGCGTGACCACACAAACGACCATCATAGTTCACTAATACTCGACTCTGTTTGTTTTAAGCAACGATCGATATTTTTTTCGATCAAATACCAATCATTAGTTATCGGATTCGTTGTCTGAATATTATCGTGAACAAAAAAGCTTAACGTATAAGCTCACGTAGATTCTTTTAATGGGGCTTTTATATGTGTTTTGCATTGAATATATACAGTCTTTCAGTTTCAGGGGATCCTGGGCTAATTGTTTCGTGTGAGCTAGTGACCTGGTCAAAGTCCTGGCCCAGGCCGCCCAAAGGCCTCTGATACGTACGTATATCTTACTGAGTTAGGCCTTCTTGGTAAAAACACTTACGTTAAGTAATCTTTGCGTCGGTCCGACCTTGCATCAATCCATCCATCCAGTCGTTCCTTCAAATCTTAAGATCGTGACTACTATTTCCATTAATTTGGAAGCCAGTTTTTCTCCACTGGCTTCTGTCGCTCGTGACCTGTATCACTTTGTACATTTGGAGTTGCGGTAAGTCAGTGATGCGCGAGCTCCATCTAGCAAAGGTCTGCCTCGAGATCTATTTGTTCTCCACTTTTCCCGGACCTTGGATGGATAAGCGAAAACATATGTTCTTTTTCTAGAGAATGATTACCTAGGGTTCGGTGGTCTGTGTCTTATTTTTTTATGGAATATTCCTTTGTAAGGTATCAAAATACATAGAGCGATTATTATTGGCATCACCACCGTCACTGCGTTATCAAGCCAAACTTTTTTATTTTCAAAATGGCCCCATCTTTGGCTCATTGATCTCGTTCCTCAGCATACATACGCGTCCAGTTTGGGCGCGGTGTTGCAAAGGGCGGCGGCCGCGCAGCCCGCGGCCCGCGGCGCGCTAACGACCCCGCGCAATTGATTGATAAATCAACGCGCTGGACGTGCGCGAGCGCGTCGCCGCCCTTTGTGCGCGCCGACACGCGTAATTTGTGTTTGTTTTACTTGTGCGAGGCAGGTACATCGGTTTGTGGATTGTTTGGTCGTATTTTATACATATTTGAATTCAGCAGACATCTTCAATGTTGAGTACATGGGCTGACACGCATACTTTAGCTTGCGGCGACAGTGTATCATGAAATTTAAGGAGTCGGTTTTCTTTCTGATTCGTCTGTATTGACTGATATCCTTTAATAATGGTGTAGGTGTATCTGTCTATGAACTAGAAGAGTAGATAGTAATTGGGAGGAAGTCTGTCCATTGCTGCAGAAATACCTCTTCCAGTGAATTCCACACATCACGGATCTGGGTCTCGAATAGTTTAGTTACAGTATACATTCAAATATTTTGGTATAATCTTTTGATTAGTGAACCTATTGTCGTCCTTCTCATTGTACAAATATATGAGCAAGACAGCACTAATTTAAAATTAGCTTAGTCACTGTGCCAATTTGCAGAATCAATAGGCCCGTTGTGTCTAGATAGATAGTTCTTTACAATGTTGCATTCCTATTAGATTCACCATCTCGCGTCACAAATCATCGCGGGTAGGGTTGCCATCTAATCACTTTAGGAGTGCACTCCGGAGTAATCTCGTTACCAGCCCTCGGGTCATTAGCCCCCCGATGTAATCTAATTCGGATTTCATTACTGCACCACCCCTGGCGTGTTGTTTGTTTGTGTGTATGGTATTATTGTCGAGGGTGCTTTGTATCGAGTAAATTTGTGTGGCCGTGACATTGAGACGTTCAAGATCATGATGTCCTCGTAGGCATTGTTCTAAAGCATCTTGGTTTCTTTGATTTGTAAGACCAGTCTTATGCAAAATATACCCAAGAGAGCATATGCAAAAGAGACACAAATGATCATTTTATGGAAAAGGACTGAGGTACCTACAATATTTCACAGTAAAAGAAATTGGTTAAACTAATAGGTAAGTTTTTTTTGGCTCTGAATTTGTGATTCTGTCAATTCTAGAGATTAGTCGTAGCATTAATTTCTCAAAAATAAAATACAAATTATGCTCTAAAACTCGAAAGTACTTTATCAGTTACATTTATTTGTAGGTCATATTAGACATCTAGCTTTCATCATATTTTTCTTTACCGAAGTAATTCTGTTTACATCAAAGATGCACTTACAACCCGTCCCATGGAATATTTCCACCACTTCTGTACAATACATTAAAGGGAGTACAAATTAGATTGTGCTGGAACTGTTTCCGGCTCGCCGGCTCCTACCCTCGCCCGGCGCGACACTGCACTGACATTAGTTTTCATTTGAACACTTATTACATTACCAACTTATCGAATTACACTTGCAGTAGAATGTGTGTTGTGCATCTTTCGATGTTTATGTTCTTTTGGTATTATTGTAAAAGTCTTACTTTGTGCTTTAATAAGAAAAACAGTGGGTCATCTTCTGTATATTTTGCTATATTTCTTGGATTATTATCAGTTTCCTTGTTTGTCTAATGTCCTGAGTATAATGTTATACTTACACATATTATGACATATTATGTTATACTTTGAAATTGTGGACGTTTGATTAATCAATATAATCTTACAGTTGGATCCAATTGAACTAAGGCAGCATAGACCTGTAGCAGGCTCATTTTAGTGTGAAATGTCACTTGACTCCCACAGTCAAGAGTCATCCAAGCAAACTATTGTCGACGCAGCGCCACGTGCCGCCGCCGCGGCCGCCACGCGCCATCCGACACGCCTGACTCCTGCGGATTCTTGCACATCGCTGCGCTCCTGGTCCATGAAATAGGATATTGATGTGATTTGAATGAAAATCCCATATAATAATCCCACTCCAGTCTTTCCTTAGATATGATAAAATGCCACTAAAGGAATTAACATGGACTATGAACAACTGCTGGCTTGCGACGATCGGATCACTACGTACATAAACTAGGTAATCAATATAACCTATTAACCGATCTTGGCTGTCACTAAACACAATTTTACCTATGTTTAAAAATCGACGACAATGCACGTGTGCAGTTTAAATTCCAATTTAAAGAAAAGAAGTTGGTCATAAGTTTATCTGTTTAGAAATACGGCTCTGGCTAGTCGAAATCGTATCAATTTATGCGAAGATTTATGTTTACGGATAACACTAACACCAATTTACCAAAGATTACAAGAGAGAAACAGTTGTAACATCATAAAATAATGCTCATTCACATTTCCTCTCATCATAATTTACTCCTCAACACTAAGCTCTACTTAACCTTGCACATCGTCGCCACAAATTGTGATGTCACAAGGATCCCACTAAGCGGCGCTTAATCCCTAGGATTAGTCACAAACGATGATTTAATGTAGTCAGCTGTCAACGACTTCAAATGCCGTCAGAAAAAGTACAAGATTGCAGCTGTCGTGCTAAAAATTAGAGAAAATAATAAATATGTTTTGTATCCATTTGTGTCGGTTCGTGTAATAGGAACTTTTGGGAACCTTGTGTTAAGGGTTCCACCACGCTGGCTCAGTGCGGGTTAGTGAACTTCATACGTCTTTTCAAAACTGCGGTTAGGTCATAAGAAATGCAGCATATTGTGTGTGCATTTTTAGGGTTCCGTACCCAAAGGGTGCCAACGGGACCCTATTACTAAGCCTACGCTGTCCGTCCGTCTGTCCGTCTGTCAGCGGGCTCTCAGGAACCGTAATAGATAGAGATTTGAAATTTTCACTGAAGGTGTATTTCTGTTGCCGCTACAACAACAAATACTAAAAATAAAATAAAATTTAAAAATATGGGGACATACAAGAAACTTAGTTTTTTGACGTTTTTATTTTACGGTGTCACGGAACCCTTTATGTGCGAGTCCGACACGCACTTGGCCGTCAAATTTTGGGGCATTTATGAAGATTCATGAGAACCTACGATAATGATTTTAAAAGATTCTGACTATATTTAGCAAGCGATAAACATTGTTGAAATTTAAATTTAAAAGCACAGCTTAGCTTAAATAAATTCGTTTAGCCAATAGCATCATTGTCTAGCTTATCTTTATGGGTTGTTCCAATTAAAGTCAATCAGTTTCAATACTATTGTTCGCGGCAGTGATACGTGTTAATAAGATAACATAGTCTGATATTTCTTAGCCAATCATGGATTGAGTATGAAAGGAATCTATTGAGTTCAAGAATGATTTTGTTGAACTACATAATTTCATATTTATTAAGGCTTGTTTTAATTTAAACTCAGGGAATTATTATGTAAATTAAAGCACATTTTTTTATTAATTATATTTATGTATTTATTCTGAATTGTATAATTCTATTAGAATAAACAGGGCAAATCTTAAATCTCTAATAGTTAAAGGTTCCAAAACTTCTAGACTACGGTTTCGGTAATACGCATAGAAATTATAAATGCGAGAAAGGGACGCACGATAATTACTCAACTACGTACACAAGTGGGCGTGGCTTACGCCGCCCTACGTCGAGTAGTGATGTCACATAAAATCTGTCGATGGTTGTTACCGGACCGTACGTTACATGGTTTATCGACTGGTACGATAGGTATGGTAACTAGTAGATGAGCGATAAACGGAACGTTGGTATCACAACGGGGCGCTCGGCTTTCTTTAATAGACCACGGTTTTAATTAGAACTCAGACTACGAAAATTATGTTCCAGAAATTTTAATTTATTAGCGGATGCTCGGTTTAACGATAGTCGCTGAGTTATCGTCTGTAGACATTATTTTAATTAATTTGAATGCCTTAATTGCTGGAATTTCTATGTTTTACCTCTCGCCTATTGTTGTTTTAATGTTGGTAATAAAATTGCAAGTTTATTACAACACTTAAGAGACTGTACTATGGAAATAATTATTCATGAGATTGATTATAATTGTGTTGGTTATTAACCCTTCTGCCTCCTAATTCTTCTCACAATATTTATCAATAGTTAGTCATAATAGTACTTAGCACGCGTTGTTCTTTTTCGGTGAAAAAAAACTTTACTTTTTATGCCAACCTTACGAGGTGAGACTTCCTCAACTATATAATTACCCATTAACAGAACGCAAAACATAATCATAATAAAGCGATACCAGTTTGACAGATACTAATTAGGCTATTAAACTGTTGTGACTAAACTAACACGCGTAAATACTTGCGTTGCCCAAATGGCCACCATTGATGTTTGTAGCTGTAAAAAAAGGTTTCGTTGCTCTACTACACGAGCGTGTAACTCGATACATTTAGTTGATGCTCTATATCAAATAATAAAAATAAATGCTCGAATAATCGTTGAGTTGAGATGATACTTTGACAATGACGCGTGGTGCGACTACGTAATGTTTGAACTTTAAGAAAGGTTATTTTTATTATTTGTTGACACAGACTCTCGGTGGTCGCATGCGCGGTGGTCTTAGATTCTAAATAGTAGACGTGAAAATAGGTTCACCCCATATTACATTCGCCCCAGTGGGAGTGAGCTACCATCGATCCTCTAGGCGATGATAATATTAGGTCCCAAACTTTATGTTATAAGTAGCCGTTTACCAATATACTTATTGTTGGAATACAGTTTTAATTATTTTATTTTTTAAGTTCATTATGCAAAACTGATAATACTGCAAGCGAATGGCTAACATAGTCATGCGATTTTATGGTTGGACGATTTTATAAAATAGCGATTAAGATTTTAAGTTAATAAGGCAAAAATATAATTATTGGTGGTTGGCGGCGGGCTGGCGCCGCGCGCATTACATCAGGTCTGGTGCGCGCGTGCGCTCTGCTGCGCTGCACTTATCCGCTGCGTCGGCGCATAACACGGTTTGCTTGGGTTTTCTGGTGCAAATGATGAGTGATGAGCGAGAATTTAAATTAGATTGGCACATGAAGTTACTCTCTTCTTCTCTCTTGTGACTCCGAGCAGTAGAGATCAGTATCCTTCGAAGCAGATGCTTAAATATACATTTTCAAAGTGCTTTAGTTATTTCTGAAAATTATTGTGGTGTCATTGTTTTGTGTAAGCAATATTTTCTAGCGTTCATCAATATTTTGCTATAGGTTTCACTCTGCCTGCTCTGTTTATGACCTGATAGTCCCTGCACTATATATAATTGTAAATTTCTTAAGTTGTATGAAATGAAAAAAAAAATCAGCATAGCAGTACACACATTATATAAAAAGAACAGCACATAAAAAGTAGTAAGATCATCACATCGAGCAACATTACCTACAGTATGAGCTGTGCCGAGAGGCATTTGGATCAGCATGTGCTGGAGGGTATCCCCGCTATAAGCCTATCACTCAACACACTAGCGGACTGATATCTTGATTACCGGTGCTTTGTGCGCGACCGACCTTTGTCTCCGCCAGTTATCGACTATCGGCTCGCCTCACGCATCACCGGACAACACTGTTCTGCTGAAGTGCACTGTTATGATTGACTGATTTCCATCATCAGATATCAAATTTAAAATATTACCTCCGGAGTAAATAACTTCTTTTCCTTGAACCAACTAGGCCAAAATAAATAAAAATATCTAAATCTAAAAAGTCGTAAGGTATTTCTCAGCCGCCATATAAAACGACTTAATTGTATATCAAACAATTAGCTGAAGATTCCTTCAAATGAAATGGGTGCCTGCGTGCGCGCCGAAGCCCGCGCCGCCTTTTTATCGCGCATTCGTAAAAAGCGGCCATTACCCGCCGTTACAATCACACGCCCTTTTAGGCTTTGCACAAAGCCGAGCCGACTGAGACAGCCTTCAGAGTACGCTAACATGTTGGTGTGGTGCGACTGCAAGCGAAGCTTATTGTAGCAATAACGCAGTGGCAATGTTTCTTATGGCTTTATTTGATAAACTCTGCGCAGTTATAATTCAAATGACATGGACTCGTATTACTGTTCTTTGTATATTTTAATTAACATAAACTTATGATCTGAACTTGGAATGAATTATAACCGGCTCACCTTCGCTGCAGTTTCAGTTTTTTATGACATCTTTGACAGTAGGTACTGCGTGTCAAAAGTCTAGAAACATTCTGATAATTGATCTCACCCTTATATTATCAGTACTCCCACTTAGCTAAATCTGTGTCTTGGAGTGCTGACGGCATAGGCACGTGTAGAAAATATCCGTAAGTGCCTATTCAGACATATCTGGATAATCTAGATGCCGATATAAATACAAATTGGGTAAAGCCCTGTCAGGACTGATGAGATGATGATGAAGTTGAGGAGGTGAAAGAGATGAGAAGACTTATACAAATGTCTTTAAATCTACCTTCGCTACCAATAGCACCACGCCTTACTCCAACCCAGTTACTTCAAGACTTGAAGTTTAAAAGGACCAGAAACAAAGCCAGCCCTCGGCCCTTTGAATCCAAATCCCTTCTTAAATCTCTATTCAGCATTGTTTGTCCTTCACGATTGCAGTTTTTCTTATACTTTTTGCGCCAAACTTCGGTAATGTAATCTTGTATTGTTCGGTTCATCCCGGATCAAGTATCGGATGATCTTAGTGATAGAGCCGTTTTTTTTTTAACTATTTATCTACTTTTAATGTCTAACACCTGGATATTGTACTTTGTAACGTATTTTGTGCAATATTTTCAAACATGGTAAACGATTTTTGTCCACTTTTGTTAAAAAAATATGTATATTTAGGGCATAAGTCATTAATAAGCTTATGTAAGCAATATGAACAGGCGTGGGTTTCCATTTGCGTCCACAAGATTCCTCTTATATAGGTATCTTTGTAGAAGCAACTGGCCTGACCTCACTTAAGTAAAGAACTGATGTTTGTATTCATTTCATAATATAATTGCATAAAGAAGGCTGGAACATCAGTTCAACCCTCAAAAGTTTGCCTTAGTAATATATTCTATCGATTCATCCAACTTCATAAACAACTATAAAACCTTTTTCAATATAATACTTATTCATACTCAACCACTAAGCGCCGTTGTGCTTTTGTCCGTTTGTCCCGTTCCCCGGGGTCTGCGCGCGCGCCCGCGCAACGTCGCGCGTTGACATTGTGTTGACAAGCATTGTGCGCCGGCTGCGCCCGCGTCGATACTATCGCGGACGTAATGATCTACAATCCTTTGTGGGGGACTGTTAAGATCACAATGGATTTTGTGGAGCGGGTTATGTTTTAAAAGGCTGAGGATTTTATTTAAAAAAAAATAGGGCTGGAAGTCTAGTTTCCTAATATAAAAATCGATATTGACGATGTAGGCCTTCTCTGCGATTTGGGAATAGCGAATTTATGGAACGCCAATCCAAGTTTCTGCAATAATTATCACTTCATGATTTTCTTCTGATTTTGAGCTTCTTACTTAGCTTTTTTCCATAACCATTAAAGAGGATTGACTCATTACGACGTGACTAAATAACGAACAAATGTACCTCCAAACTGCAATGACTTTACCAAATAATCCGCAAATAATACGAAATCCTCGAATCTCCATTTGCATATTATCTGTAACAGATAAACTTTTTTTTTTCTTATGCGACAGAATTATTCACAGCAACATGATTCATACTACAACGGACGCTGCTGTCTAAATCAATATCCTTAAATTAACAAAACAAACGTTCAATAAGAATAATGACGTATATCCGTGTATATGGCGGCGATAATTATGGGCATTCGATTGATACCACTAATTTAATAACCTATTCTTTTACAACGGAGTCGACGACACCCGAGAGCACGGACATAAAAATGTCGGGTCGTGTCCAATCAATCTTGGTCCCATACCTGGACCCAAAGATCGGACCCGAGAGATAACCCTTCTTCAATGCGTAATACCATTAAAACAACGGTGACAATCCAACCAAAAAATAATTTTCAACAGCTCTTTATATCGATAAATGTGGTATCGCCCACGATAGAAGTCACATCCCTAATGCGTCCGCGTACAGTCAGTTTTGGATCGACGAGAAAGATTTTATGTCCGATGATTAAAAATGTGAGATGATGATCATTGCGAGGGATCCCACTGCGAAGGTTTGTTTAACCTCTTTGTTTTTCTGAATTCCTGGTCGTGGGTCCGTTTTAATTAATGCCCGTCACGTATTTTTTTCAATGTTGGTTTTTCGAGTTTTTTTGTTTGTTTTGTTTTTGTTTTATCTCCGGTTTTTTGAAATATGTCCGTGGGTCCGTGGTGTGTGATGCGATATCTCGATGTCGCCCTATTGTTTTCGATTTGATATATTTATGCGTTGTCTTCTCGGGAGTGGTGTTTCTGGTGTATTTTTTTCTCTCTCCAGCGGTGAGTGGAGTGGACGGTGACGCGGTATCATGGATCATCGATTGTTTTGAGTCACATACTGTTGACATTATTTATGTGGGTGCGACGGGCGCGTCTAGGTCGCTGACGGCTACCTCTCTTGGTTGTGTTTGTGGATTAACTGTGTCGGATGCTTTGAGACGTCCGAGTTTGTTTTATTTCCATCAGCCCTGATTTGGTTGGCTGATAAACGTTATAGAAACGTTAAATATCTTAAAAGTTATAAATGAGAAACTATTCAATTTAGTATTGCGTAGTACCAGGCAGTTATAAATAAGATAGTAATAAATTGTAGCACATGTTGTTTAAAATCAAGTTGAAAGCAATTACATTTTACGCCTAATTGAGATCAATTAAAAGTTGAACGTTTCGGAGATAACTGCTAACACTTACAAACATTTGACTAGAAAATCTCCAATCCGACATAAACCCGATCATAAAACCCTATGTTTATAGTAGTGCTAGTATAAGTAACACCGATTAATTTAATCAATTTATTGATTAAGACGTCTCAGGATAAGATTGTGAGGTACTAAGGTAGCATAGTACCTAAATAGGAATCTTTTAGGAATTTATTTGTACTTTGTAATCAGGAAGTTAAGTGTTTATTTCTTCATTAAATTTATGATAACCTAGTACCCGAGACTTATGTAGGTATGACAAACTAGAGCAGCATCGTATTGCATAATGTGCAGACATTTTTGTTCTGATGTCGCATATTTATTATTTATGTTCTACCCTAATCTTTCCTTGCAATTCTCACACACAACAACCATATTTTTTCGTCCACGTTGGTAACAAATCTGTTTGTATCTTTCCAGGTAAGTGTTGATGTAACTTGAGAGTGTGCCCTCCGTGGCGGAGACTCGTACGATCGGTGCCCGCTGATAAAGGTAGATGACGGAAGATGATCATGATAAAGTGATGACGTAAGGTAAGTGATATTGTAAGTGCGAGAGAACGGTACGGACATAAGATATTGTAAGCGATACAAAATTTAATTTGTGTTTTCATGGTGCTTTTATTGAATGGGATTTTAATAATTAAAGGACCACGCCGGAAGCTCCTAGCAGATTAATTTTACTATGAAATTATTAATTAAATTTCCTACGACATTAATGGATAAAACCCGCCACTCCTGTACCTCAGTTTAAAGATAATAGAGATACGGTTAGCATAGTTCTGTTCCTTCCCGGGCCATGTGTAGCGGGTGTTACCTCACACGGCTAGGAAATGTCCTAAAGAGATATTGCGCTACTTGTATCCCCTGCACATGTTCCGCAACCTTCTCCTAGTTATGGTACCCTGGTACACAATATTAAGTTACACAGAATTAATGTTACCATATCAGTTCGTAACTTCACAATATTACAATTGCGTTACAAAACACCTCCACAATATTATTTGCTTGGCCTTCTGTTCCTTGCTACATAAATATATCACCGTCCTTTTCATGGTCGTGAAACATGAGCAGGAGAGCAATATTTTAGTTGTCTTTAGTCATGTCGTAATTTGTAGCTACATGTTACAAATGTGTCTATTTGTCGGTGTGTCTCGTGTTACGGGTCCCGGGAGTACGCACCGGGGATTAAACCCGCGCCCCTCGCCTGGCGAGTAATGCGCCTATGGGTATTGAGCTGCTACGAAATGACCCTTTTGTAAATAAATTAGGATGGCACTTTGGGATGTTTGGCAAATTAAGAAATGATGAGTGAAAGAAATTAGTAGTACAGACTCTTATCTATTCTCATGGGGCAAATACACTCTCGCGAGTACGCCTCATGGAGGCCCTCGCGTGAGCCGCGCCAACGGAGGCTACACGAGTGCTGCCTATCCACACTCTCGTTTTATTCAGTGACAGAGTTGGGCACTAATTATTGATTAAATTTTCAATCAATTAAACTTTTAATCGTAATTGTTGCACTCTGCAATTAATTTATTTAGATTAAAGTACATTAATTGTGAGGTTCAATTAAAATCAATTGCAATTATTTTTTTTAACTGTGAAAAAATATATTACAACTAACAATTATTAGCCTCGTACAATAGGTACATGTACACAGATATCTATTTAGGTGGATGCATGTATAGATAAATAGGCATATAGAATTAGATACTACTTCGGTGAATGCGTGTTTAGGTAGGTAGGTATATAGAGCCAGAATCCCAAATCCCCCCTACTCTTCCTCTACCCCCTCAACCCCATTCCTATTCCCCCCCTCCACGTAAATAAAAATTGTTAATTGGGAGAATTACAATTAATTAATTGTTAATTGTAAAAAATACAATTTAATAATTTTTAATTGTAAAAATACAATTAATAAATTTTTAATTGTAAAAAATACAATTAATTAATTGTTAATTGGAAAAAATACAATTAATTAATTGTTAATTGTAAAAAATACAATTAATTAATTATTAATTGTAAAAAATGCAATTAATAAATTGTTAATTGTAAAAATACAATTAATCAATTGTTAATTGGGAATTCTGGAAGTCATAATTACAATTAATTAATTGGAAATTGGAAATTCTGGAAGTCACAATTACAATTAATTTATTGTGACTTCCAAAAATTAACAATTATTAATTGTAAATTTTTAATTGTTCTGAAATTTAATTTTCCCAACACTTGGTTCGCCCGCCTCCCGCCACGCGTCCTTTGACTCCGGTCAAAAAAACCGACACGGAGCGGAGCACGCCGGAGGCGAGGCGAGACATACAAGAGGAGGCGAGCGCGCAATCTACACTCTCGTGCTCGCGTCGCCTCCTCATGCCTCCTAGAGAGTCTGTAGCCGCGGTCAGACGTAGGCATATTTTTTAACGTCTAGGAAGGCACGCGGATAGATGGTCCAACCTATGGTAGGTCGTAACCATCGCCCAGGACATCTGCAGCTTAAAGGGAGCTGAGGGCCTACTCTGTTTCAAACGAAAACGAAATTTCGGACGAAATTCGCTTAGTTCTTACTACGTTTCTCAATGATTCCAACATTTCTTACGAACGAAAATTGTTTGACGTTTAGATTCGACGACGACGAAGACGTCAAACAATTTTCGTTCGTAAGAAATGTCGGAATCATTGAGAAACGTAGTAAGAACTAAGCGAATTTCGTCCGAAATTTCGTTTTCGTTTGAAACAGAGTAGGCCTTCAGACGCGGTGTCGACATTTCAGGGACATGTAAATATGCCCTTTGAGGAACCCCATGTTTTAGTGCAAAGGAAAGACATTAGGATGATCATTCAATAACTCTCACAACATAGACATAGTTATAAATATTACAAATCCTTAATTGAATCTAAAGAGCTTATTACACCTTCCTAAATTTAGTCACTAAATTTAGAGCCTAATTTAGAAAGCTTCTGATTATTTAGGATTCTAACTTGCTAAATGCGATTAAACTTGCCTAAATTCAGTCACGACTAAATTAAGTAGCCTAAATTTAGGAAGGTGTAATAACCCTTTAAGCTAAAGTTGGTGCTTGCTAAACTTTAGTGCGCCTTTGAAACGTCATTATACCAAAAATGTCATTAGAACGACATGTTAAGGTTCTGGAGAGTTAAAATCGATTAAAAAAGTCTGAGGTGTCTTGCGACGCCGAACGTAACGGTCTTCATTACTTTTCTGTCGAATATCAGAAGTGATGAGGTCCCTCACATCTGCGTTGTATCTTCCACATCTGAACCCCAATCTCAGCGCGACAGGGTCCGCTGATCCGGAAAATTGAAACAAGGGAACCCTACATTGGAACTAACATAACAATGCGCTTGTTAACGCATGTATTTAGAGCGCTGTAAGGTACATTTTTGGGTGTTGTGTCGGTACGGTTGTTTGGACTTGGGTCGCCACGTCCCATGCGATTTTAAGGATTTAGGATAGTTATTAGGAAATAATTCGAATGGCTTTTGAATTTATGCGTTGTTGGTGTGTATACACGTAAGCTTTTATATGTACCGATGTTCATTTTCTGAAGTTTCTCCCATTATATAGAATTTTGGGTAATTTTAATAGTGGTGTCATTTTGATTATTTACATAATTTGTTACAAAGTTTTATGAAATAAAGACTTTTTAGGTAGAAACCTAATCTACAATAGATGTTATTTTGATAAAATAGTGCTCTACTTTTCGTGCGAAATAATAATGCCTATAGTGTAGGTACTAGGATAACATAAGCCCCCAGCATCTCATAAACAAAAGAATGTTACTTAACAAATTGCGACCGAACAATAAATCACCACCAAAATTGCTAAAAAAACTTTTTTTTCCACCCTTCTGTCCCCCGAGGGCGGAGAAAATCGCAACACGATCGTCATTTGAAAAATAATGATGTCATCAAACACTAATCCGAAAGCTTTCATGTGGATTACAATACACAACATTACATTTTCACTTTTAAAACCAACTTTTATACAATCTTGAACCTTATTCCTAAGGGATGCTGACAGTGAAAGTTCGGTTGCAACCGCAAATTTATTTTTTTGCAATGTACTACATGTTCTTTGTAAAACCACGATTATCTCTTAGCTTTGCAGACTAACTTAAACCTTACTTCTGATAATATTCAGTTAAAATTCGTATGCAGCATCTGAATCTAAAAGCAAATCCTAACCAAACATGTTTATTGGAATTTCGATCGTAGGGTTACAGTTGAGAGTATCAATTCGTTTGCTCTCCATCTAAGGGTGGTGGCACACTGCCGTCCGCTGTGCACTGCGCAGTGGTGCGTCATTGCGATACATTAGCCGTGTGATTTATGCGCGGGAAACGGCGAAGTCAAAACATGCGGGACGGACGACGCGTATGGTGTGTACCCGGCCTACTGTCTTTAGTAGGGTTGCCTACACTGATACAAATAATATTGTAGTAAAATTTTTATGCCAAATAATGCAAACCATTTCAAAAAATTCTATTCATTTTGCGACTTTTATCAATACACAGAACTTCATAGTAAGGACTTACTGGAAATATGGAAGTAATACCTATTGAGTTTTTTGGGAATAATTTAAGTATTATTCATATTGTATTCGCTTGAATATCATCCCTACCAGATCTTGTGCTAAGCGTGAAAAGACAAAAATGAATTAGATCTCCATGTAATTAAATGAAATACATGTATTCGGCACACACAAAAAGGCTACACGACAGAGAACCAAGACAGTACAGGTAGTGTACAGTACATTATGTACGTGTATTCCGAACGAATACGTATTATTTAAAAGCCCACAGTCGGTTTTACTCGTGTATATCAAGTAAGCTTCGACAAAGTTTAAATAATAATGTATGCTGAGGCAACCCTATGTGCATTAAAGCAAACAGCAAAGGCGGTGTCCCCCGAGAGGGCTCGCTCTCATCTGAAGGGCCCCGGATATTGCCCTTTGACGGCCGCTTCCTACCGCACACGAATCTTGTCGCAGCAACTCAGGTGCAAGGGATCGTAGCAGGTGCCTGCTATAGGGTACTTTAGGCCATGACGGTTAAAATAGTTGGCGTGTGAATTAATCATTATGACCATAACATAATTAGAAGCTAACGCTTAAAGTTTTTACTAAAAAGTGTTTACTCTCACGCAAATGACTATAATAAATATTTAAAATGGTAACAACCCTTGAGATTTTTTGTATTTTTTATAGTTTTTTTTTTTGTAATTGTCTTTGCAAAACATCTGATCAAGACAGTTATTTAATAAATACATAAATAAATAAAATAAAAAAAGCCTTTTATTTCTTGCAAAGTACGGGGTTATCTTATATTCTAGTGGGTAAGTTTTGAAGGGGTTAGTTATCTTAGTTTATAAATACATAAATAACGGTAAATAATCCGCTTTTTTTTTAATATGTATATCTGAATTCTCTGCTTTGAAATAGCTGTACTAAGTAGTTATTGCCATTATCTTTTAAAAAACATATAATATTAATGCACGTGGTTTGTTAAGGAGGGAAGTACGGAAGGCGCTAGCTACTGTATTAGCTTTAAATACAGCTATATATGCTGCAGCTTTTATATGTTGTTTAAATTTAAACAACATATAACATAATGAATCACTCTTTCCAACAATTTAATTGTTACAAAACATTTTGTTGCTATTACATGATGTAAAGTGTAAACACTCTTGTCACTGCACTTCCAATCTATCATAATTTAAAAGCTCAGGGTGTGTTTTGCAAGTAAATGCGTTTGCACCCCCACAGGGCGAGCGAAGGGTTAATTCACGAGAGTAATTTTATTGTAGCCCAACAAAAAGGGTTAAGTGAGGTGAGCATTGAATCATGTTTTATGCTTTTTAATTTGTTTTCCGAAAACCATTCGGAGGGTTGATCAGTTATAATTTTGTTGTACCTACATATTAAGGGTACCAATACCTGTCATTGTATTTTTTTGAGAAATCCGAAAACGTACTAAGTTCGCAGAAATTCGACGCAGCTAAGCGAAACATCCCTCGTTATTGAGTAATTTATGTTCATAAAAATAACTATTTATTCCTCACAATTTCAAATATTATCACTCGTGATCTTTGTTTTTATGCGGTCCTCGTACTTGCTAACAATGTTAGTTGGCTACATTTTTTAAATGTTCACATTCCTGACCGTGTCGTATAGAGGGTGGTTTCCTTTTAAAAATATATCTTCCTCTAATGAGTCGGCTGCTATTAAGCAATTACCTCCCAAGTTAACAGCACCTGGCTCCTAGCCTGCCTGTATTCTATTAATAAGTAAAACGCTTTAAGATGCGCACTTAATGTGCTCCTTCCATTAGGCGACGTTGTAAATTATATCCATTTAGAGCTATGGGCTCCTGTTGCTTTTGCCATCGCGCTAAGTGACGATCAGGTGATGGCTCAAGTTTGAAATTTAAAAGACAAGGATGTACGAAAAAAGAACCATTCATTCATTTTGTGCATTATCTGAAAGACAATAGACAGAAAGATATGCAAAAAGAACATCGCTATAGTTATCCAAGTGAATTCGTAACACTAACTCAAATAGGCAGTCCAAACGTGAAGTCTTGTTTAATCGAAATAAAGTTCCCCTAAAATTATCCCACTTGCCGTCGATTTACTAAAAACAGCTGATTCTAAAATATACAAATTCAATTCTAAACAGTCGTAATTCACAAACTAACCGCTGCTTACGTCGGCTAAAAAAACCCTAAAACGTTCTCAGATATTAAATTCAATACACTGCTACTATTTTCGTTCAACCATGAATTGAATTTTTTATGGGACGCGCGTGGGTCTCTGTCATTTGTTTTCATTACGCTGCTACACCCCTCGAGAAAAAGTCGTATAGGTACATGCGGTATGACAATAATTTTTGCTCGGAAGCGTACGTTGTCTTGATTTACATGTTATTATTATGCGGACGGATCTCGTGACGTTAATAGCGCTAACGATTTGAGATATTAGCTAATAATGCTTAGCGTTATATTCCGAAAGGAATTCGGAATGCTTAGAATTATTATTCGTCTAATATTTTATGCATGCCTGGTAGCCTAATTTCTTTTTCACTTTATATCTGACGGACGGTGATAATTCTCTTCACGGAAGAGACTACGAAAAATTATAAAATTGTATGGTTCCTATGCTTGTTCCTTTACATAGGAACAAAAATATATTTTGGTCTAAAATCTGAATTTCATATTAATTCAAGGTGGTTTTGTTACCTCTAGCAATTATTTCCATAGGATATGCACTCAAATTCTAATTTTACTCACCTTTTATAGGACTTTTATTACACTTGCGCTGTGATCCTCTTAACCGATTTCAATTTAATTATTATTTTTTAATAACATGTAAAAGCTTTTAGGTGTCTTTATCTGTGAATTTAAATAAGACGAGTATGTAGGCAGGAAGGTACGTGAAAAAGTTAATGTAGGTTGATAATATAAGCGAGTGATTATCACCGCTAATGATCTCGGTCCCGCCAAATGAATAGCGTCAGTATATTTGTTCTACTTTAATATGTTTCATGTTTACGTTATCAATTTAGCAAAGTTGTTTTAAACAGACCTTTGAAATCTTAATTTTTCGATGATAAAACTGCCTCTGGAGCGCATTGTTATATTATTTCTTGCTTTTGTCAAAATACGCTATTATCTAAACGTCAAATATCTTAGCAAATTTATTTAATTTTTCTCAAGAGTTATTTTTGTCGAAATTGTTGACACTTGTCGAGTAATACAACCTCTTCCCAGCAGTCTAAACACTGCATAAATAAGTCCGACTGGCCTGTCAGTGACCACTCGAAACGGTTTCGCAGAAAACATGCATTGGAACTTTTATCGAAACTTATTGGTGCGATAATTAAAAAAAACATAAGGGACATTATCGTATAAAAATGTCGAGATTTACGACTCGAGATTAGATAGGAGAGGTATAAAAATGTAATAATATTATATTTTAGTTTAGGAACGCAGGAGGTATTTGTACCCCGTAGGTGCGGGCGGCGCCTACCGCCCGCCGCGCCGCGCCGCGCCCGAGGGTACACGGGGTACACTCCACGCGATCAAAAGCAAGACTATGTCCGATTCAGTTACACGGGTACCGAGTTGTAATGTCCAACTATTAGATTACCTTTTATGTTCCACGCTAATGACTGAACATGGCTTCGAATGTCTTTTATTGATTGGAATAAAAGGAGAGACGTATGACCATCTGCTTGCAGCCTCCTACATTCTTTACACTATATTAATATACCATCACGCGTGTATTCCTTAAAGCGGTAGGCAGAAGTATATTATTGTGCACCCACATTTCACCGCGGGTATTTTGATGCTAATGTTACCCTCCATGTTTGCAGACGAAACATTTATAACTATTCATAATGTTGTCTCTATTTCATTCTGTCAAAAAATGGAACATAACATGAATCGCCAGTGCAAACTCACGTTAATTTACTCACTCTGTACCCAGAAAACGGGGTACATTTCTAAGTATTTTTCATCATTACCTAGTCATATATATCTAAAGTTAGTTAGGCCTCTTTCAAGACCGGGTATCCTGTTAATTGTAAGACATATATTGTATTCGTGTTTCCCTCAATACAGGGTTATTGAAAAACACTAACAACCTTGCAGGGGTGTATTAATGACATCATAAACAACAACTTTTGTTCTATGACTTTTTACAAAACATAATACATTTAACAAAAAAACACTTTCTAATATGTATGAAACAAGAAAATATTTTCATCTAGAGGAAAGCCATGGTACGTGGTTGTATTCCACTTTGCCCTAAAGTACCTAAACGGACCACGGTTATCCTCTAGATCAGCATATTTTCTTTTTTGATACATTTTAGATTGTGTTTTTGTGTTAATTTTATTATTATTTTGAAAAAAGTCATAGAACAAAAGTTGTTGTTTTTGATGTCAGTAATACAGTTCTGCAAGGTTGTTAATGTTTTTCCAATAACCCTGTATATTGTCATAGATAGCGCACGAGTAGTGAGGGGAAGTTACTTGCGCACAGAATGAGACGAGTCGATATTAATTGCATTACAGGATGACTCGTGTCGACATCTGGCCAGTGTACTTGTATTGTCTACCTTGTAATTTGTCATGTCCACACTGGGTAACTGTTTTCCATAAGACAGAAGTTCCATAAGACTACGAAAGAAGACTTTTATTTTGACTTTTAGTAACTGGTTACTACATTATTTACTTTTTGTAAGTTTTTATCTCTACCTAAAATAAAATATTTTTTATTCAGTAATTTAGATTGTCTTGCATTAATTTATACAAGTTTGATAGATTAGATAGTTTTGTACTCGAGTTATTAATACGATTATAATGAGATAAGCTAAGCCTCTCATACCTATGCGTATAGACGTTTTTAGAGCTCTTAGCTTCAATCATTATTATCTGATCATACTTGATCGATGGTAATAACCATTATATTATTGTTTTCCTTATAATTTTTTACTCTACTAATTTAATGAGTACATTATAATTTATAATAGGTACATTGACTATATTCATACGATTAAACAGTGTCTGTCTATCTGTTCATTATAAGCTTACTTTAAAAAGCTTGACTTAAAAATGTACTCACAATGGTATAGTGAGCAAAGCGGCCTACACTCACAGCAGACTAAGCTAAAATAAAAAAAAATACAATATTAAAATTAGATAAATACAGTAAACTTTATTGGGTACGTTTTAAATAGGCGAGCGACGTCTGACTACGTAAACGTAACGTCATAAAATGATTATTAATGATTTGATGTAAGAATACGTCCACTACTGGGCATAGCCATGATAGGTATATCACTAAGAAAGTTCCGAACGGGCCACGAAGGGCTAGACAAGTGGCTGACGTCTACAAGCGTTCCTCCAAATCGCTACGCTTCATGTATGGAAATGACATAAGTCACGTGATCTACATAGCAACTTGTTGTTGATCTATATAGCGACGTTTGACATTTCCATACATTGTGAAGTCTATTCTATTCTATTCGATTAGCGTTCATGCCACTTGTCTAGGGGGGCTGGTGACAAATACTTGAGAGGAGTCGCGTGCGAGAGCTAGCGACGTTAATAAGCTAATAGCGTATTAATACATTGAAATAGATAGCATTACGCCCACCGGCTCTGGAGGCCAACAGAACATGACACATGGCACAACACACTTAAATGTTGGCTTCTATGCTCGACGCGCTAATGTCATGTGTTCGTGTGTATGTCTTGTGTTTCATGCTTCATATATTATTTTGTGACCGCAATTTATATTGTTACCGCCAGATTTATAGAGAGTTTTAGTTTGTTTACAATGGTGTTACAAAGCATTTCTAGGAACTAAAGTCATTTGTAATGCCAGTGTAAATCCATCATGTTCATAGTTTTTTTTACGTTTTTACCATTACTTATTCGGTCATCTCTAATGTTCTTTCGATCAAGTTAGCTCATTACTCTATTAGTTTTTAATTTAATTGTAGACCTACCGTCGGTTTATACCTATAATTATATACTTTAGCCGGAGATGAAGTTAATTAAGCTATAACGAAAATAAATTATTATTTTATTATCAAACAAATTAATTAATGCAATCAATCGTTTTCTTTGCACAAAATATTCTTGAATTGGTATAAAATAAATAATTTTAATTTTAAATTTCCGCCACATTTTGAATTATTAAATGCATTTATTGGCAACGTACTACATGAGCTTTTTATTGAAACGATTTGAAACGATGTAAGGAATAGTGTTCATTGTTGTAGGTACTAATTAGGTATTCGTTTTTCTATTAATATGCCATTTCTAAAATTGCTGCGAATTGTTTTAACTATTTATACTTTTGATGAAAAGCAGATACTCAATATTATTTTTAAGCTATAAGCATAAGAATTATTAGTTCCTCTAGGATGCATAATTCACTCAAATGCGTTAAGGTGTGAAGTAATACGATGATTTTCGAACCTCGATAAATATTAGCTACCTCATTTTAGCATAATGTTTGTGTGAAGAAAATCACTATTATCTGGTGTTAGATGATTAGGAAATGAAAAGAGATTAGTCGACGGACGAAATAAAGATACTCTTCGCGTAAATTTTACGCTGATGATGGCATTAAATGTTTATTTATGCGTTTGTTTTTATTGAAGTTTCAGCCGAAATAATAGGTTAACGTCTATATTGAACAATATTTAAAAATAATTTTGTTAATTTATTATGTTACGTTTCTTCGCAGGAAGGCTTGGCTCGCGATATTGTAACTAAACAAACTACGGTATAATGGTATACGTGTACTATACATTATTATCGTTACCATATTAGTCTTCCTAAAACTGTACAAATTAGTTTTTCGAATTCGGTCTTCTGTTCACAGCTTTACATTTCAGTCTAGGTATTTCGAATCCAATAATTCTAATATGGACACATATTTACCGGGTATTTATGCAAATCTGATTAGAACTAGCGTTGGTAAATGTGGTATGTTGACATAAGCATGCATAGTTTTAGGAGTATAGTTAATTATCACTATTAAAATAAACCTTTTTTTAACATTGGAAATGCCTTCGTCCGTCAACTTCTTGACGATTTATTTTGGTTTAAATATTTTTTGACAAAAAAAACGTTATTTGTAATAACTGTTAGAGATAATAGAATTTATTAATAATCTGGTTAATTATTAAATATGATCGATTGTAACATTTACCTTGGCAACACGACAACCGCTTAGCGCTTGGCGCAGTGGTTCAAACGTAGGCCGCTGGGCTCACTGCATCGAGGTGTTGCGGGTTCGATTCCCAACAGAGACAAATTTCGGAAACAGCCTTTTCGGAATTATCATTATTAACACTCATATAGAGTCAGAGACGCTCTATTTAGTAGTGATTCCACTAGTCTACATTATAAGTAGTTTTTTTTTTGTGTGGCAACTATCGTTATTATAAAATCAAGCATCATATCGTCATTTGCATATTTTATTTAAAATACCTACTGATATTTAAAACAGGGTACAGTATCATGTTACATGGTGGTAGCGTAGACTATTTGATACATATTCAAATAAATCACATTCTTGGTTTCCTATTTCATGCGTTTTGTTTCTTGTTGATTTTAATTTTTACCTTGACCTTTTTCCCGATCCACAGACCAAAAAGCCATAGACGCCACATAGCCGGGCACATGTTACCCGGCTCGCTTAACATACGCATTACCACTGCATATATGACATTTTAATTGGTCGGATGCCGTTAAGCATTGAAAGGCATTGGTCAAGCGTTGAACGGACCAAAATACGCCATCGCTCCGATAGGGGCCAACCTTTGACGATTGCATTCTCATACAACAATGGACGTCAGTGGCGTCTATAATCTTATTGGTCTGTGGACCAATCGTTGCATAGAGCCATTCGTCTCCATAGCTGTGTCTAGAAGAAATGTATTCGGTAGACTAGGTGAGTAGGTAAGTACTAGGTAGTCTGTGACAGTTAAACCTTCTTGAGACCAGTGAAAGCTGTATCTAAAATTGTTCAGGGGTTTTAGAGATCAGCGCATTCATAAAACAAACCTTTCCTCTATGTAATTCGACGACATTTGTGAGTGAAAAAAAATAAGCTTACCGATGCATGACACCATTTATTAGATCACACAACAAGCCGGCGCGCTGATTAATCACGCATTTTCCGCGCATGACTGCGAGCGCACGCGCATAAATATGCAACGTTCCACACATTGTGTGCGCAGAGGGTTAAAAGCAAAACACTGTTGTACATTTCTCTCCACACGACTCTCTAGTTTTTTAACAGCTAATAAATAAAGAATTCGGTGTTAGACCTACATTGGATGATAGTTTATGTGTTTATGTAAAACTGTAAGTACTACCTACTAAGAAATAAATATCGTCAGACTAACACACCATATGTATGGTCCCAAACAACGGCCCCATATGGCCCCAGCAACACTACTATAGCTACCATACAATGGACTGGGGGCGATTTCAATGACCAGATTAAGGCCAATTACGAAAAGGCCGTTTCCAAAATTTTCCTCTGGCGGGAATCGAACTGGCATCCACCCGATGCAGTGAACCGAGCGGGCTACGCTCGAGCCACGACGGCAAGTGTTTTTCTAAAATATTCACCTACATTACCTTCCTCTATTAGGGTTCCGTACCCAAAGGGTGCCAACGGGACCCTATTACTAAGCCTACGCTGTCCGTCCGTCCGTCTGTCCGTCTGTCCGTCTGTCAGCGGGCTGTATCTCACGTATCGTAATAGGTAGAGACTTGAAATTTTCACGGAATGTGTGTATGTATTTCTGTTCCCGCTACAAAGAAAAATAAACATAAAATAAAACTTAAAAATAAAGGGGGTCCCCTTATAAAAAACGTAATATTTTTAACTTAGTTTGTCTTATGGTCGGTTCTATACAAAAGACTTCAACGTGTGACTCTAAATATCACCATTTTGGGATGTTTGTTTATATTTCATGATGGTACGGAACCCTTTAAGTGCGAGTCCGACACGCACTTGGCCGGTTTTCTTATTGGTTATGGTATGGTTAGTGGCCAACCTGATGTCAGAGATGTTCAAGCCGCCCGAAGACCTCTGACAGGGCTTAACAACTGTTGTCTTGATGACATCAACTTGTTGACTATTCACATGCCCTCCGAAGCACGGGGACGCTTAGTTCAAATGTCACTTAAAGGTCACCCATCTCTTGACTGACCTTGCTTAGCAACGCCTCCGTTCGATTATCGATTAGTGATTGCAGCTGCCTAAGATCACCTTTTCCTTTACTGTCTAGTCTAGTTGGTGGACTCTGAAAATATCTGTATTGTCTATCATAACCTACCTATCCCTCGAAATTAGGTAATAGTCAGTTCCTGTATACACGGCGACAAGGTTCACCACCTGTCACGTTGGGTTCTGACTATCTGGTGAAACGTGGGCTTTGAGTTGACTTAATACCTCCACAATGTGGTGGTGTATGGCCACTCTAGCCTCTGACTACCCCCGAATGGGGATAAAAGTCGTGACGTTATATTTATTATTTTATTTTCGTCTACCATACATTGTGGTTTAATAAACAAAGAAATTATGACGCTTGCATTACGCTACGCTGCGTTTAGCGGAACGTGATTAATATGACAGAAGTCATAATTTCTACTGTCATATTTAACTGCTAGACATTTCTTTCACATCAGTTAGTCAAAGCAAGTTATTAATCTATTTAATTTTTTCACTTTTCCTGTTAAAAATGTGAAAATAAGCCAAGTTATAGAGCAGAAGTAAAAATGAGTAGGGTCAGCGCCATTTTTAAATCGCTTACCAACTTTTGTTAAGCATCAAATCCAAAATATTCTTGATCGAAGCAATATTTAAATGCTAATATTCGGTTTTGTAATTATTCGTCAAATGTTTCTACAATGAAGAGTAAGTAGGTATTATCGAATGTTCAGCGACCATAATATCTTTGTTATTTCGTCTTTGGTCTAGTATTCATATGTCAATCAATGCACATCTAATATGTTGAGTCGTCCGCTTCTTCTTCTATAATTTTTTAAAAAAATGTAACGTCACGGCTTTTATCCCTATTCGCGGGTAGTCAGAGGCTTGAGTGGCCATCACCACCACATTGTGGAGGTATTAACCAACTCAAAGCCCACGTTTCACCAGATAGTCAGAACCCAACGTGATAGGTGGTGAACCTTCTTCTTCTATTGTATAGTTAAAGGCCAATCTGGTGTCAGAGTTGTTCAACCCGCCAGACGTTCGCTTATACTCAGTATACCAAATGAATAAGTGTCGGTAGAGGTAGATCTAGTTCTTTTCATTGTATTCTTGGTAAGTAGGAGTTCGAAACATTGTCAGAATCATTAAAGCATGGTAATAAAAAGACAAGTTCAATTAACCACGCCGACCGAGCTCCGATTAACAATAATTTGTTAACTTGGCTTTACGACTGTAATAGTTAACTTTAAAAGGTAGTCAATAACTGTGTTCACATATCATATTAAGCGTTTCATAGCCTGCTTAACGAAACGCGTCGCGTGCGCGCTCCGCCGCACTCATCCTAATGCTTTGACAACATTTTGATTTAGAAACCTGAACTCTCGTCACTAGCGTCGGGTTGTCGCCGCCAAAGGGCCAGAATAAATGAATTATTCCTTCAGCGTGCCGACATTATAGAGGTCACACGTTTCAGGACGCCACCGCTCTACACATTTAGTAAATAATTACGCCGGAAGCCGCCCATAACGGACCGCACTTAATATAAATCATCCACTTAACACTTTTTTAAAGCTGAAAACGCAGCGACAATATCATCTAAATATACCAGGAACGCATAAAAAGTTTAAAGTTTATTTTGGTGTACGGCGATGAGAAAGTATGCGGCCCGCCGTGAGCTACGGCCGCCGTCGCACCAGTGGACGGTGCCCGTCCATCATAGCTTCTCGCCTCCCTTTCACACTTGTTTAGATGTCAAACAGTCTCCCTCTTGCGAACCACGCGTGAATAGTTTCGAACAATCACGATCATTTTTGAAATTCGAACCTTATTTGAAAATCAGTTATGGGCTAGCAGTTTTCACTTTCCTTTTAGGTTTATTATCGCGACTGTCGCGTGCGCGCAAAACTAGATATTTCGAATTAAAGTTCAAAATATTCTCGCGGAATAAATAAAGGTCGTCCCTTCAATAAAAGCATCGCCGAGAAACGAGATAACGTTTATTTTTACCTTAATTTCTGCCTATTTTTTGTTCCGATATTGAAAAATGTCGTCGGATGCATCACGGTTGGGCTGTTGTTTTTTTTTCGTATATTTTTTCGAGTCGAATGACACAGAAAAGCTTTTTGGCTGACGCGCGTTATCGTACAAGAGCTGCAAAAAAAGTTCGCGAGCGAAGTCGGACTTTGTATTTAAATTTTTGCCGGAATTTTTCGCTAAAAATAAAAGAAAACGAAAAGGTAGCGGGTCTTAAAACTTTAAAGATATTTTTTATTTCTTTTAAAATTTACGAGTACCTACAACACAATATAAATAAATATACATACAATCATAATAGCCGAATAAAGATTTAAAAAAAAAACATGTTTTGAACTTAGATAAATATGATATTAAACGTCATCCCCAATATCATCACAGCGTCTACCGGTGCGTGTATAATAACATGTCTCTATTATTGGTCACAATGCAGCACAAAGCCGCGTTTTGTACTGAAATCAAACATTATACAGCGCCGACAATGCGATGTAATAGTATCTTGGAGCGGGAACCGTTTTACTAAAAATTCAATGATTTACGCGCGAATGAGCGACGGGCGTGGCTCCATTGTAAGCGAGGTAACATAAGAACTTTTTATGTTCTAATTTATCGATGGAGTAAATAAAAAATGCCATATTATTAATGTTTTATCTACTAAAAGTACGTATCATAACGTAAATACTCTTAAATTGAATAAAATTCTCCATATTTTTCAAAACTCGGCACCCATCTCACAACTTGTCTTAAGAAATCTTTTGTCCTAAAAAATCACTCTGCGGTTCGTCAAAAGACAGGCCTCCCTTGTAACCGAAAAGTTTCGATATTCGATCCTAAGAGCCATCAAATTATGGGCGTGAGTCGACTCTTAGTACAATTAATTATTCTTAGTTGAAGTGACTGACGGCAGTACAACTAATAAATGTATCTCAATGTTTATTAAGTCAAAAGAAAAGCCATTACACAAAGCGTAGTATTTGCAGCCGAATCGCTCTCGCTCCGCTCGTCATTCCCGCTCGCCGCTGCCACTGCGCCGAGCCCCCGCCAAGTCGCAAGGCATTAGACGCCCGAACGGACACACTGTTCGCATGAATTATTAAATATTAAATCGACGACGCATAGACGGTGTTCGGTTACTTGCTCATAGACAACTTCAATGTTCCTGTGCTGTAGGTTTTTGTAAGGTAACAAATATGCGGATAAAAGGGGGAAAATTATTTGATACCTCTCGCTAAAAGAGATAAGGAATAATGTTCGTAGTTGAAATCCATCCAATATTGTTCCATGGAAAACAAAGAGCGGTTATTCCGTTGTTTCTTTTAAATAAAAAAATGTGTTTAGAAAAATATCGCCTGTATTAAAACACAGTACCAAAGAGAGAGAGAGACGATTGATCGTTCAAAATAGTTTGTGCTACTAAACGGAGTCCATGATGTGAAACCTCATACACCATCACGCCTGGTATTACTCAATAGAGTAGGTAGAAGTGCACTCATTGCACTCACATTTGGCAATTGGTGTTTTCGGTTCCAATGAGGTTCTTATCAGTGCCAAAGTATTAACGTAGGAAATCAAAATAAAATAATATAACCTACACGCTAGTTTGTTTCCTCAAACATATTTTTTAAACACGGAAGCTCTGCTCTTAGGCATTCAGTGCCTAGGTCTCAAAGTCGAGTTAGATGCTGATTTAGTGTTCAGTCATTGTATTACAAATACTGGAATATATTGGCGCGTCTAGACATTGAGATTATTGTAATGGTCGCACCGGATGACATTAGATCGTTGCTATGCACTAAGGATACCTATCGTAGTGATCATTTAGCGACCGCTTGGCGCAGTGATTCGAGTGAAAGCTCGGCTCACTGCATCGGGTGATTGCGGGTTCAATTCCTGCTAGAGGAAAATTTCGGAAACAAACATTTCGTGATTTTTGCTGGTCTGAGTGTCACTGGAGTGTGTAAGTCTGGCGATATTTATTATTTACTAGCTGTGCCCCGCGGCTTCGCCCGTGTGGAAATTGGATTAGCCTATGTCTTATTCCAGAGCCTACACTATCTACGCTTCAAATTTCATTGAAATCGGTTTATTAGTTATGGAGATACGTGGTAACAAACATTCACACACACTTTCGCGTTTATAATATTAGTAGGATTTTATTTTTATAGAGTGCGTCGATTAACAGTGTCAAGTCAAGAGTAGCAGTGCCATCATTTCGCATGACGGATGCGACGGTGCTGTTAAGTTCAAATCAGTCTGTCATTACTGTCATAATGACCATCTTTTTACAGTGGTCATAAAACCACAGAACTGGCGACCGAAATCAATGTAAATTGGATTATAGGATTATGTATTTATTAAGCCTTTAAGTAGATACTTATTGCAGCTAACTTAGCAAGCAAAACATTATTATCGTCAAGTTACACTTGCTCATCAGAATAGTCTCTAAACCTACGACACTTTACTTAGCATAGGGCTAAGGATGATTACACACTAAGGTAAAAACCGATATGTACAAGGATTCAATATTCAAAAATAATTGAATGATATCAAATGAAAATACATTTTGAAAATTGATCTCAAATGACTACCCTACCTTATGAAACGATAGTAAGTTCTATCCAAAAGTAGGAGGGTTTCATGCAAATGATGAAAATAATCAGCATTAGATGTGAACTGTACTGTAAATGTCCTTTATGGCACAAGTCAAGGAAAATTCAGACCACAGTAGATTTGCCCAATTGCCCGTCATTGGACAATAAACGCCAAATTGAAGATATTGTGATCAGCGGTTGACCGTTGTCAATGTGGGCAATATTGATTGAGTACAATCACCTTCGATCATTACTCCTGCTTCGGCCCAAAGGTCGCCGCCGCGCCTCGGTAGCCCTCATTATGGATATGACAACAGGTTAGACTTACACATTATACCTATAAATATGTATGTAAATCTGGATATAATCGAATAAACATGGTGCCTCCGCCGCCATATTGAATAATTCATCCGGCAAATTGCAATATTATACGCATTACATTGGGATTTGTCGCCGCGGACGCGCCCGCGCATTCGTTATGCAATCCTGGTGGAAATTTCGTGTTTCGCGAGTGTGGGATCGGATTAATTGGAGGAGATGTTTGGTTATCGGGGCTGGTGCGCAGTGATTGTATACGTGGGAATGGCTCTGAAACATTTGATGGGAAACTCTGAAAGTAATAAACAGTAGGTTTTTTACTGAAAGTCATATTTGTGTCCCAGGACAGAATAGATAATGGCCCCAGTTTGCATTTATTTTGATCCTTCTTGATTTGGTGTAGGTGTTACTGCATCGGGAAGTTGTAGGTTCAAATACCGTTGGGAAAACTTTTGTTATTTTTTCTAGTATGCATGGGTTGGTATAGATATCGTCTCCTGTGCGCTGTCCATAACACATCAATTTTGCTTAATTTGGGACCATACATACAAGTTGTTGCTTCCCCGGTAATCTTTTTGTCATGCGTTTTCATTTTAATATTTTAGAGATAGCATTGTGAATGCGTCTGCAATACACTGGGGCCTAATGGTAATGAATCGTGAACAAAATTCAAATCCATCGATGTTATACAATCATTTGTATGATTATCATAATCCACATTAATATGACGAGTGTATGTGTCGCCGTCACGTACATAGCGGGACTATGTTTGACTTATTGTAAGTAGCGGCGCGGTGCGGTGTGGCGCCACCCGTCGGAGCGTGCAGGCATACTGATGGACGATGGTCTTTACATTTGCATAATATTTGTAAGGATCATAGTAGGTCGATGACATGACACTGCTAGATAGAGTTGACACCCACGGCTTATAATGTCACGATTGCAAAACATCACGATATTTCTTACATTAGCACAATGTCACACTCGCCAATGTGAGTTAACTAACATACTGATGGAAGAAGTTGGTGTCATAAGTGACTAGTTTTGTGACTATTTCTAGCTTCGATCGTATGACCCTAGTTGCGGACTTTATCTTGCAATCTGCTGAGCTGATTGCAGCTTTGTAGCCCGTTTACGAGCCCTTACTTATGTATCTAGAGCCTTTTCTAATTGACCCACTGTCATGAAAATAATATGCCACTCGACCTATACAGGTTGACTTTAAAATCGTTGGCAATATGTTAATCTATGTCTCACATGGTTGAATAAATTTAAAATAAACCGATAAGTACAAGATAAATCACGTTAGTTATCGCTCAGGTAAGCAAATGAGAAAAAAATTGCACAATATCCAATTATCGAGTATTCTTAAAAAATAATGCGTCTAGAAAATAATATTTTTCATCTATATAACTAGAATTTATGTACCTCTTCACAAACCTTCCGACAATTTTAATAATTGTTCAAATGCAATTATGGTTTCACGATAAATCGGGAGTCTGCCCACAATATATCCTTGTGCCACGTTAATAGCGGCTATAAATCTCTAATCGATCACCTTCGCGGTCCTATGGGCGCCTGGTATCGTTAATTGGTAGTTAATAGGCAATTATTGAAGTCAAGTGGTTTCTACTGAGCGTTTAAGAGCACTTCTGCTTTAACAGTGAGTTATTGTTTCCATACTTTAAAGACCATCTATTTATGAAGTTTTGATGGTACACAAATGGCTGCAAATTAATGTGGGATTAGTTTTTCAATTAAAAATAATGCAATTAACACTTTTTTTTGCTTTAATTTGCACCTCTCGCGTTCTGAAATTAACAACTGTTAATATTAATTAAACAATACCTTAACAGGAATATTTTTAAACATCCACTCCTCCCTTAAACATTTTTTTCCTACAATATTTTCAATGGGCCTACATTTTATGTTTTGACGTCGGCCCCGCGCCGGCGACGCCCCCTTTTGCCTCTTCATTATAACGATAATATGTGTTTTATTGAAACCTATTGCGTGTTATGCCCGCCAAGTATAATTTATGACAGAACTACTTTAAATATGAAAAAACATTATTTTTTGCGCTTATATTAAATAAATTAAAAGTGATGTAGGATATAATTTAAGCCTAAGAAATTTTGTAGCCTAAATATTATACGAACATGAATACTACGATTATGCTGTAAAACCACTACAAAACCTAATTTAAAATGTATTTAATTATATAGACTAGTGCTTAGCACTTAACGGTAGTGTTGGACAACTATGTACGTAACTTAATTGGCGCAATCATTATTTATTATTGATTGATTAATGATTGTTTAACTACATAATTGCCGGCCCGTAAGCGTGGTTGGCGCGGAGGCGACATTTACGCTGCAGGTCGTAGGTTCGATTCCTACCCGTGACATGCATTTGTGTGCATGAACATGTCTGTATGTCCGGAGTCTGGGTGTATATGTATATTAAGTATGTATTTACAAATAAAAAAGTAGTATATGTAGTAATATCAGTTATCTGGTTTCCATAGTACAAGCTCTGCTTAGTTTGGGATCAGGTAGCCGTGTGTAAAAAATGTCCCAGGATATTATTATTATTATAATTAGTCGGTATAATAATGTTAAGCGCACACTATCAACGTAGTTGTCAACCTACTAAAAACCAAATCTAAACTACCACTATGTACCTACTTTCTTGATGCTTTAAAATATCAACAAGTCTTGAAAATTCTAGCATGTTTGCATTGTAATGTTACGCAAATAAGTTTTCCTTTAGTAAAACTTTAAAAATTTCTATAAATATAATGTACCTAAACATGTGGCTATATGGAAATTAAATAGGTTTATTTAATGAAATCATCACAAATATTTTTTCAGGTTTTATAAATAAGATACTGAAGTCATCGCTCATCCACAGGTTCCTTCGGTTCGTTGATCTTTTAATTATTTTAACGACAGCATATTAATTTCTGCGCTTAACAGCTAATAAAGTTTTAACTCTATTTTAGTAATATAGCACTAACCTGCCAATAATATCTCGCATAAATGTTTAGAATCATCTTTAAAATTAATTGATCACTCGTTGATAAATTTTTGGTGTATTTTAATACCACAAAAAGGCATTATAGTGACAATATTTTATGCGTGTAAACTCAGGAATGGAGTTAAGTTTAAGTACAACAGATTATCTACCCACTGGCCTGTAAATGGGTATGGTGATTTGTTGTATTTACCAGAAAAATCATTTAACAAATGTCATGAAAAAGGTTTTTTAATTTGTATTTTCCATAAAATAGTCTTATCTGACTAGGTTAATGTTACGCGGGTGGCAAGCCTGACAGATTCTAAATTCAAATTGATTCTCTCACTTATTCGTGTGCGTAGTAAACGGACAAGGTAAAAACTAAAACAAATGTGCGCGTGGGCGTCATCGTCACTAGCACGGCATGGTGCGGTGACCAAACGCCGAGAGGGTTATGCGACATGTCCTGTTTTATGGGACACGTCATCGGATGTCTACCTGTGTTGTTGTTTTGTGTCACAGTGAATTTAGTTACAGATTTTAATCCGTCCAGTGTTCTTATTCATTTCTCTAGAAATTTACAAAAATAACTGATATTCTGATATTATTATGATTCCCATCAATAAGTGTTTTAACTGCAGACCTTTGAGTAACCTAAATCTACCAAGTCTGCTTCTTCTTAGTATTTTGGTAGTTTCTTACGGACGGCTAATTCCTTCATCGTAAGTGCCGCAAATTTATGTGGCCCGGTGGCCAAAAGAGGAACTAAAGTTTTAAATACAGAAATGTCACGTTGTGTCAGTTTTCTATCGACACTAGCGACGCTCTTAGTAGCGTACCAGAGGGGCTAGCCAAGTGGCATGAACGCTAATCGAATAGAAAAGAACAAACTTCACAATGTATGGAAATGTCAAACGTCGCTATGTAAATCAACAACAAGTTGCTATGAAGATCACGCTTGAGATCACGTCACTTATGTCATTTCCATAGATGAAGCGTAGCGAATTTGTAGACGTCAGCCACTTGTCTAGCCCTTCTGATAAGTTTGCGGGACTTGGCTGTTACATACTGTTACTTGCAATGAAGATACTGACCCTGGTCAACAGAAGGAAGAAAACAAAAGACTGTCAGGTAGTCTACAGCATAGCTTTTTATTCTCGAGCTGTGACAATCAAGCCAACATAACTCAGCAAGTGTTTTATCTCAAGTCCATTAAACATAATTTTTGCCCCGTCCATTCCAAGCCGTATCTCGCTCGGATATCACTGCATAAACTAATGGCGATGCCAGCCCGCTAGTGCTATCCCAGGCCCTGCCCACGGCCCTTTCATGTGAAATATATCGACCGGTAACATGATACTACGTACGTAGGACGAGACCACTCTTTGTGTATGTACCTCATTCACTATATTTTAAACTTTTAGTTGAAGGTGGGCAGATAATGTGAAGCTGTCCCCATATAAGTACCAGGCGATAAGAATCTATGAGGAGATTGTATCGATATCGATTTTATCTTTTTAGATCAACTGCATAATAGTTGATGCTTCTATAAAGTGTTATGTTACAAGCATCGAGTTTTAAATATAAATAGTTTTTAAATCGAATTAGACGAAGGTATTGATTTTAAATTCGATGATTATGCAGGTCTGTCTATGTTCGTGGGTTATTGAAGCGCACATTATTTACATATGCAAATGAAGTAGGAAATTAACACTTTTGATTTCATGTTAGCCAGCGTCGTTATCTCCTTAAATAACTTGAATGTTTAGAGTAAATACATTGTTGTGAATGAGGCCGTATGTCCGCCAATGTAGGCCTAATTCGCACTTTGAAACGGTCTCTAGGTCTCTGCCAAACACGAATACCTATTATTCTTCATTTACTTTTCCTTCATTCTACTCTTTATATGTGCATTAGGCGTATGTTGAATGTGTATCATAATGTATCTATTATCGGGATATATGTCCAAATCAAAGCAGTCATTTATAATTTCATAATTATTTATTATTAACTATAAGTAGATTATACGCCTACTTTATAAGATTTCAGTCAAATAAATACACGATGTTTTCTTTTAAATTAAATATAGGTATCACTAAAATTGTACAACAATTAAGCTATTTACATTATATCACAAAAATTATATACTGATACTGCGTCCCTAGTATATTAGTATCACTTCTACTTACAGTCTGTCGCTCCGTATGGAATATTTCTGATACGTCACAACTACCGCACTGTCCCAGCGTTCCCGCACGATACTATCCGACACACATCGAAACGCTTCGCTACAAACTACTCAAATGACTCGAACAGCACGTCGCACCGTTCCACAGAACACAATCACTAAGGGAACGCTTACAGCTTCTCGAAAGCTCTGGAGTTGGTGAGCATCTCTCGCGTGAGCCGCCACACTTGCTTAGCGGCGTTCTCGAGCGCCGTCGGCGACTTGCCCTTGAACAAGTCGACGTGCGGCAGGAAGTAGTGCGGGCACCGGCGGCACTGCAGCGAAGAGATCAGCTGCAAGAAGATCCCGTTGATCCTGTCTCCAATAGCGACCTCATCCCATTCGTGTTCCCGGGGATGTTTCTCGCATTCGTACAACAGCAGCGTCTTCATGTGGTAACACGTCACGGGATTGCCGGGCAGGTCCAAATGTCTATCTCTGATCGTCTTCAAAAGGCTCAGACACTTCCGTCGACAGCCACCTTGGAGGAGACGGTTTTCGGCCTCGAAGAAGCTCAGAACCCACGCGTCGCCTTCCATCGCGGAATTTTTGCCTTGCAACGCAATGCACTCTTTCGATAGTAAGTCGAAGCCTTCAGTTTTCACTTCGGCTACGATGTTAGGGTGCGGCCACGGTATGGCCGGCAGCGGCCAGTGCGCCGCCGACCGCGGCCACAAGCCGGCGCATTTGAACGCAGGTGTTATTTGCACGATGTACCTCTCGCGGATCCGTAACTTCACTTCCGTCGTCTCCGCGATCATTTTCACGCAATCTCGGTAGGAACACTTGTCGCACGCTTGCGCTACTAAGGTCTGGAACCTCGATCGGATCTTCCTCGCCGAGAGGTAGCCAGACGCAGTGATGAACTCAACCCAGAGAGACATGGAGCGCTTCCTGCCGTCGCTCAGCTTCAGCACGGCGCAGCCGGGCAGGGAGCCGTCGTCGACGAAGTTCAGAACACCCATTTGGTTCAAATAGATGACGATTTCGAACTCGTGCGGCGACACCACTTCCAAACCGTCGAATCTTCCATTGTAATCCGTGAGCGAGGATATAAACCTCGGCTCCTGCAGTTCCACCTCCTTGAGGACATCTTGGACTATCCTACACACTTCGTGTATGGTCTTCGTGATCTGCGTTTTCCTGTTCGCGACCCGCTCGTTGTAGTACTTGTTCATCTGGTAGACCAGCTTGGATTGCGCCGCCATCATCTCCGGGGGTACGAGCATGGTGGCAGTGTGTCGGCGGCTCTACGCGGTGTGCATCGTACGGCTGCGGCGGTGGACGCACGCGCACGGCACGCGGTTCTTAGCCGACTGAGCCATGTCGGATCACCGGACTGTGGAGCACGCCTACCGGGATGCTTTTAGCGAATGAGGCGGCTGGGTTTCGTCTCGCTCGCTCGCGGGGCGGTCTCGTTCGGGTGGGAAGAGGACGCAGACGGGTCCCTTCGGTGCGTTCGGATCGGGTGGCGAGTATTGATCGCGTGCGGGCTCCGCCCCGCGGCCGAGCCGGTAGGTATCGCCATGGTGTTGGCCCGCGGTGTAGCCGAGGTGTTCGTAATTACATGATTGCGTTAGTTGGACGCTCGTTAATTCGGTAGCAGTAACAAGTTTGGCTCTATTAAAGAGGATATTTTTTATGGCCGCTTGTTATCTCGATTCTAATTGGGCTGATTAATTCGATTTTAGGCGGTTCGTGATGTCGTGCGCAGGTTTCGTACATGATGTTCGAGTTATTAAATAATCGTCGTATCCTCTGTAATCGTTGACAGAAGCTGGTCATTATTCTAGTTTTTTCGTACGTTATTTGATTTTAATGATTTCAGTTTCTAAAGCAGTCTAATATTTTAGCACAACTGCTTTTAATAAAACGTGTTTGTAAATGGCCGATTTTAATAATATGATAATCCTAGGATCAATTTGATCACCAAATCATTTGAATGACTTATCCTCCTTTTCGCAAGAGTGTTCGCAGTTTTTTCATGAACTAAATAAACGAAAACATAAACTAAAAACAATAAGAGCGTTGAGATCTTTAATAGGGCGAAAAAAATGTCTAAGGGAACTTCGGTATATTTATAATTTGCCTAGCTACTTATCTTATTTCTATTCCATCTGAGCATTCCACCAGCTGCAACAGCTCAGTTATATGACTCTCCTTAAGTACCAAGTATATTAAATAAGTGATGAAAACATACTCGTAGGTACTTTGAGCAAAAAAGAGAAGAGGTGATTGTACATACCTACCCATACACGAAACACCAGTGAAGACAATAATAGAAGAATGATATAATAAAACGGAGTTAGAAGAAAACCGAAAGTTATTTTCATCAGATAAAGAAGTTTAATGTTTTGTCAAAAAAGCACGAATGAAACAATCTCTACCAAAAGAAGCTAAGCTCTTTTAAAAGACAGACAAGTCAAATCAACCATTGCTGTTTTAGTCTTATTGTACCTACTTACCTATGTTTTATTGCGAAAAGGCATCTTCTTTCCCCCTTTTCGGTATTTAATCTTAAAATAGTTCATAAAGCAAACCTCATTAAGAGGCTTTACCATCCCTAAGTCATTCCTGACTTCCAAATATCATATCATTAGGTGATCATTTTATACTGCCCCGTCTGCAGTAGCTTCCACACACCACATACAACCGACCACATAAAGTACCGTAAGATATTGACATTTAACCAAGAATTCCGAATACCTACTAGCACAGACTCATTTAAATAACTTAAGCATTCACTAGGGCATCATAAACTGTAGCATACCTATCGATCGACTCGGATATTCACACCGCGTCCTTAGGTGAGAAGATGTCCAAGTTAAGCTATACACGGCCGGTCTATTTCGGTCGCCGGGCGATTGATGGGACGGCGTCGCGTGATGGATGGCACGACGCGTCTTGATTTACGTCCCGGCTCGCTCCTAGCGATTCATGCGAGCCTGGTTACACGGCTGGGATGGCTTCGGCTGACGGTAAAGGGAATAAAACTAAACGCGGTATTTTAATCGTCGTAATAATTTCTATTAAATTTGAACGTTACTGTGTTTCTATTTTTGTGGTTTGAGGGTAATCGTTTGGGTTTTCTTTGATAATTTGTTTAAAATACCAGTCCGGTGGAATTATAGAGATGTAGTGCTTAGTACATGGAACCCTAATAAATAGCTGTGCGGTTTTAAATGGTTTGGAGCAGATAATTAGGTAGGTACTTACCTAGGTAGGTCTCCTATCATTTAACCACTAGAAGTGTTGTCGGCCAGAGCACTGCTAACAGATGGCCGACAACACGTTAACCGCCAAGAATTTGCGAAGATTAATATTAGAGACAGTGTTTTCGCAATGCCTAATTGTTAACTGACTGGGGACCTGTTGTCTGTCAATCTTTGAGTGGTTAAATAAAATTATTTGTATTCGTGCCAAAGCATTCTGCAAGGGCTTGTTTGCAGTACCTACGTATGTTAGTATAGGTGCTTAGGAATACAAGAAGCAGCGTTTTTGGTAACGTTGCCGTTGTATCTATCTTGATGTGTGAATCTTAAATTTTTCACTCTAGAGTTATAAAATAGGTATAAATCTACGTATCATTGTAGGATTTATAAAAACGCGGAAAAGTTAAAACAAGTCGTATTTAATTAAAAAAAATATATAAAACGTCACGACTTTTATCCCCATTCGGGGGTAGTCAGAGGCTTGAGTGGCCATACACCACCACATTGTGGAGGTATTAAGCCAACTCAATGCCCACGTTTCACCAGATAGTCAGAACCCTATGTGTCAGGTGGTGAACCTTGTCGCCGTGTATATAGGAACTGACTATTACCTAATCCCGAGGGATAATTAAAAATATTGCATTGATTATTTTTTTCTGTAAATAGCTGTAATCTTAAAACATCACTTGATACGGAAGCCATTTTTTTTTATCAGTAAAGGCAATCTTGCATCAAACACAATAAATTACCATTACCTGCATTACTTAGATATTTACCATTACTTAGATATTTACATAAACAATGACTTTAAAAAATATCCTCCCGAAAACGGTTCCGGTGGGTAATTCCGTTGTTTATTTTATGAAGCCGTCGGGAGCGCGCACGCGCGGCCTCCGCAAAATGGCGGCTGCCGCGCCCCGCCCACTTCCGCCGGATGTCCGCTCGCTCTGCCGCCCCCCGGGGAAGCCTACCCTTGCATTAATTATGATTATTTTTATTAGAATGTGTGTTCAGATGAACACATTTAGGTAAGTAGTTATTTTTACTTCAGTATTATTAGATTTTTTATTTTACATGCGTAGTCCGACCATTAACCACAATATATTATATATTATTCAAAATATACTCGGTTTTATGTATACTTATACAACGCCTTACGGGGTACAGACTGCCTTGGTGAAAATCTTGTAACTCTTCAGTACACTGCTAAAGTACACTAGCTCTATCTTATCGTCTCTACATCTTCAGATGTTGATATAATTAGGTACAGTCTAAACTAAATGGGCAAGCAGACGATATTAAACTTACATACAAATCGTAAATCTACATAATAAATACGTAGGTATTTCGTAAGAACCATTTAGTGGCACTGTAGCGCCCCCGCCAAGATGATTTGACAAGTAGACGGATAATAGCACCCTTTTCTTGAAGCGATGAGGTGTTTTCTGTTTGTTAATAACCGGTGTCAGTATATTGGGCAAGGACACCAGCTTCATATAATTTAGACATTAATTATTATTTATTGGATCATCCGTCTGTTTATCAAATGATGGTGGTTTAATGATTTCATTTATCATGGAACATACCTAAAACATTTGTTCTGTGTTCACACTATAAGATATTGGCACGAGTTACAGAAAGTTAAGCGCGGCTATCCCGAACATTCCTCCTCCTTAATAATACGTTTATGTTTACGTTAAGACATTGGAACGACAAAATATCCTGAATGGAGTCATTTGTTCGGCTCAAAAATGTCACACCATTGAAACCATTGCCACCTCTTTAGTTTCAAAAACATTTATTAAAAATAAAGAACTATAGTGTTAAGGTGGTAATCCTCTGTCAGCTACGAGGTGCGGAAGGGCTACATAGCTTCGTTTCGTATTGAAATGTAGACTGGGACATCCCCGTGGCACACTGAGAGCTAAACAGGCCAAAACAGGACACCGTTTTAGCGTATAGTGTGCGGTTCTTTCATTGAAGGATGTTTACAATATTCGCAAAATGTGGCATTCTCAAAACGAACCACTGTCCATGCACCATTCACAAAATGTGCCATTCTTAAAATGTAGCATTTACTACCTACTCTACACCGTGCGGTGCTACGAACGGATGCGTGAATTTCATACAAAGTCCTACGCCTTGCTTAACCGTGCGCCGCTGTGAGGCAGGTATACAGCCTTCTTAGTTATACACGTTTTAGTTTAAAAAAAATAGCCTAGTAGCTATGATCCACAACAGATGATAATATTACAATCACGTATCACTCTAGCGCCGGTCGTTTAGACCGAGCGCAGGAATTTATAACTATCATAATGACAAACAACATTCGGTCGGTTAATAACACGAGTAAATCAAACGTTTGGATTGGACGAGACACATGGTTTAATTATAACCGTTGGTGCGCGGCGATCTCAATCGACAGTTTATCACGTCGCATGTACAAACATTTGACAGACAGCATTGTACGGGTTACATTTCGCCGTCGGAACTATATTATTTATTGGGAATTGAATTCGCTATCGTGTTGAGGTATGAACGATGTCGGCGGACAGACATCTGTCATCCCCCACCGCTGGGCCGCGACTGGCGGTCGTCCCACCCTTTCTGTGGCCGCAGAGTGGGGGTTACGCCCCGCCCAATGGGGGATACCTACTCAGGAGTAGTACGGTTCAAGTACATGAGCCTTTGCGTTTGAATTTCGACTCTATTTTGGTAAAATCCAGTTGTAATTTCGATTGGATTGGTTTAAGTTAGGGTTGTGCAATGCAAGACGGGGTTTTTTAATGATTATTTTTTTAAGGAAAGATATTTTGGTCTCCTGGCTTCGGTAATTGGATTCAGCATGCACGGACCAGCCACCGTCTAGATTGAGACGTACACTTGTCTCTTGTAATTATTATAAAGATTTGAGATAACACGCGCGTCTGTTTGTTTTGTGGTGTCCCGAGGATGCTCGGTTTGTATCATTAACGAATTGTTTCTGGGAATGTCTCCGGTCGCGATGATTGAGATATTCTGAGGTGTATTCGTGGAAGTAGGTATACTTTCGATTTCCAAGTTCGTAATTTCGTTCAGTCAAGTTCAGGGGGCTTACCACAAGCTCTTATTGCGATTCAATTACAGGAACGTATTAACGTTTCAGCGACTTTTTGTGCAATGACGTACCTTATTGTCATGACGATAAGAAACGTCATTAAAACGTCGTTAAAACGTTCCTATAATTGAATCGCAATAAGAGCTTGTGGTAAGCCCCCTGGTTTGTGTATTTGACCTCTTATAAATAAGATGATGAAGTGAGAGAGCGTGCGCTAAACGTCAGCTCCAGACCAATGGAGAGGAGTTGTCAAGAGTAGTACAATTCACAAACGTTGAACATGACCATGACTACTTTGCCAAGAGCATTACGACTGAGAAGAAGAAATAATAAGATATCAATAGCTAACTCTACCCAATTTTAACAATTAAACACTCTACCTATGTTCGATAATGATAATTGGATACCTAATTTCTAAACCGTTTCAGATAACACAGCAGTCGTTATCTAACAACTGTACGGTTCAGTTATACGTGTTAAACCGTAGTTGTGTTTGTAACGCGTTTGTAAAGAGCCACCGGCGAGATAACGCGGCTCACGGCGCTGGTTTAACTGCTGCCCTTATCTGTTACTGCTTGTTGTTTGTCTGCGCGCACGCACCATAGACAACGTAGTGAGGTTTATTTATGGCCGTGTGAATTTCCCGTGGGTTGTGATGACCGCGTTTTTTTAAATAAATGACTAATACTTTTGCCAATAAAAAATATACCTACGGGTCGAATAAGAAACTTCTCCTGTTTTGAAGTCATTTATAAAAGTTTTTTTTTCTAATTCTTTTATTTAAAGTTGGTACTTATCAAAATCCGATAGTCTAAACAGCCCTCAAATAGTTTCTAAATTAAAATTCGCCGTATTCCGGAAACGTCGGCGACGGTGGCGCCGCTAACCGGGCGCACATGGCGCGTCTTCCGGCGCGCGCGCACGTCACACGTGGCGCGAATTACACACGCCATTGCTAACGGTAATCGAACGGGACAGAGGCAGAGATGGGCTTCGTGTGGGTAGTCGCGAATTAGATGAAAATAGAGAGGTAATAGGTAGATGTTCCAAATTTAAAATGTTTGTCTTGCAAGGTCTATACCAGCCCCCCTAGACAAGTGGCATGAACGCTAATCGAAAAGAATAGAATAGACTTCACAATGTATGGAAATGTCAAACGTTGCTATGTAGATCAACAACAAGTTGTTTGTAGATCACGTGACTTATGTAATTTCCATACGTGAAGCGTAGCGATTTGAAGGAACGCTTGTAGACGTCAGCCACTTGTCTAGCCCTTCTGAGGCCTTAAAAGGGACTACGTATTCAAATATAACTGCCGATCAAGTGTTAGAATGTCTGTCATACATTCACCAGTAAAGCTGCATGCCTCCGCTAGAGAGAGAATCAAGAAAAAAACTATAATATGATCCAGAAGTCCTTACGTTTTATCATCGAGCTTACTTTTATGTAACAATCGCTCATACTCCTCCAGCACTAATCTCACCTGTCACCAGTTCACCGCATGCAATATTCGCTAATATTTATGACGTTTCTCTACATCCTCATATGTAGCCTGTCGTGTCGTCGTAAGCTGATAATCCGCACTCTGACACCGGAATTCAGCGGATTTAAAACCGCTACGATAACTCCAATAATGTTTTCTGTGAATGGTTATTTGCAGTAAAATAAGTTACTACACCTTAAGTCCATCATATACCGACAGGTATACATACTCCTTTGGGTATATTGTACAAGACGACTATAATTTAGCGTACCCCGCGATTCTGCGTGTCGTAATCAAAACTAAGCGACCGAGATAAACATGCTATATTTCAAATCTGTAGGTCTCAAAATTTCAGAATCTTATAACGAGTAAGTGAGTCAGTCAGTGGTATTTTTTCTTTTATACATTTTTCAGGAACAAGATATTAAACCTGGATTCATAATTTCGCCTTTATAAACAGAAAAGTAGTTCAATTTCACAAAATTATGACGAAAACTTTGTTCTCCAAAAAAAGCATTTTAAAATTAATTAATGTTATATCTGCCCCCAAAACACGAGACACAAAAACGAAATAAATATTCAATATCTTCACAAGTAGAAAGCAAATCAAAGAGCAAAGATTTATATATAAACGTAGTACAAAAGGAGATGAACATTGGGCTAAAAAAAAGCCATAACTCCAGGAATAGTATGCGAAGCGGGGAGACGCGATGACAGGGAATTTATTAACCATTCCCGATGACAAACTGCGAAATGGGGAACCCGGGGTCGGTACTAGGGGTTTACGAATCTTAGGCGGAATAGAGTGAGTTTGTGGCGAGTTGGTGACAATTTTGAATCGGTTATTTTAACTAACTAGACCAAATTGAAAGATAGAAGTGTCACTATAATATGAACTTGAACTTGATTGGTTCGAATACTGTCAAAAGTGAGAGTAGTACCGATGAATTCCTTTATTTACTATTTAATCCAAAAATCTACTATTTACACTTTAAGGCCACTTTTTCGTCTACGGGGCTATTCCAAGCCCAGAATAAGGACCTGTGGAAACTTTTTACTTACCTGTATTTTTTACTTTCGTTTATTTAAAATAAAATAAGTCGATTTTCTTTTACAAGATTGTAGACGTATACTCTAACGACTTTAACGAACGTAGAGTCTCATGGTAGAGACTGTTGACAAGTTTCGTGAACAAATAGTAGAGTCGCCGGTAATAGAGGTGGCCGGTTCGAATCCCGGCTGAGCGTGATGTATGGTGTTTTAATTAGGACTTCCTCGGCTGCGCCCGCGCACCGCGCGCCGCCTCACCGACAACGAATTAGTTTAAACGCTTGTATGATTTTACTTCACAACTCCGTGAATTTAGAACGGAATAGAACAAAGCGGGATTGTGGCCAGAGAATAGCGGCGGTGATTGGTTGAGACGTTTGGCATTAGAGGTGTTCTTTGATGATAAATACAGACTTGGTTTTTAATACGGAATTCTTGGAGCATGAATTCGAAGAAACAAACATACTTAGGGTTGTAATTTCCAAAGGGCTGATCATAAATCTATCAAACAGTTTAGGAAAATCCATATCGCAACAAATATGTAGCCTATAGTGATAATTTTTTCAGTCGCCTTTCACAAAATCAAGAAAAGGTCTAGAAGTAAGTCTAGTGATCATACCTATTCTAAATCAATCGCATTGGATGACTTCATGAAAACTCGTAACATTAAAAACTTTAAGCATAAAAAAAATATTAAAATTGATTTATGACACTCCACCAATCTAGAAAATTGTTATATAAAAAAATTGTTGTAGTTTAATAACGATAATTTTATTATAGTCTTACATTGCTCCAAATATATTCCATACAACATTCCAGTCTATGATGACATATCACATCGATTCTCAGTGTGGGCACGAAACTGCCTAGTTTCCGAACTTATGCGCATTTCTGTACCAGCCCTAAAAAATATTGCCATCCTGTGACAATATCCGTAGCATCTAATTTGAATAATTCAGAGCCTAAAACGGGATACCAAATCCCTGCGGAGTATTCGTGGAACCGCGTCACCTGTTGAGATCCCACGCCATAAATACTGTCCCTGTGATGTGGAGCTTCTGTTTTCTTATGTAACCCTAGTACATGATGTAGGTTCCTATAGAAGTAAGTATATTGTAATAGTAATGCGATGAGGAACTTCTGCGTTCTTATGTAACCCTATTAGATGATGTAGGTCCGTATAAAATACATGACTACTTATTTACTTCAGTTTGCCGTATGTCGGGGTAACTATGGCTTTTTTTACATGGAAATTGCATAGGTAAACAAAAATAATATCTCCAATTAATTTCTATAATGCAGCCATTGCATGAATAGTTAAAAGCATTATAATTGGATCCCTTATTAATTATCTTCGAATCCTAATGACGACGTAAAAAAATTAAGACATGGCGATGGGTTTCATTAGCATTAAGGAATTGTGAGTAATGGCAAAAACTACAATATCTAGTTCAATTAAAATTGTGGAACGCTCAGAAATGTGGAATAGGCTGTTAATTAGCTCTATAAAAGGTATAAAGTCCCAGCTGGTCGTTGTATATGAAATACATCTTTAGTGGAGTTTTGTCGTAATTTGACTTGGTCTACGTGTCACTAGAATTCCCAAAGTAAATTTTATGGTAGCCATACTACAAACTTTGCTTAGTTTGGGACCGTACATTTGGTTTGTTAAAAATAATAATAATGTAACGTCACGACTTTTATCCCCATTCGGGGGTAGTCAGAGGCTTGAATGGCCATACACCACCGCATTTTGGAGGTATTAACCAACTCAAAGCCCACGTTTCACCAGATAGTCAGAACCCAACGTGACAGGTGGTGAACCTTGTCGCCGTGTATACAGGAACTGACTATTACCTAATCCCGAAGGATAGGTAGGTTTCCTCACGATGGTTTCCCTCACCGTCAGCGAACTGTAAATTATGCACATAGATGAAAATTCATCCATTGGTGCATGCCCCACCGGGGATCGAACCTGGGACCTTCTGATTCCCCAACCTGTTCACCCTTAGGCTACAGTCGCTTGGTTTGTTACTATGGCGATATTTATTGAACAACCCCGATGATGGCACGAACTATTGATAAACGGTCTGAGTGCTGACGGTAGCAACAGGCACACGTAGTGGTGACACGCCCGCTCTATTTACATATTCTATGTTTGACGCACCTTGTTAAAGTGGGTACTAGTAGCAAAAAAATCTAAACAATTAATATTATTTTCACTCCCATTGTTGTAGGCGCAGTGGATGTTCGTCGTAGTTTTACTTTTTATTGTATTTAATAAAAGCCAAAACGGCCGAAATCATGTTTCAGTTTGAAAATCCTGCCCAGTGCTCCATGTAAGACATCGGTATTTAGCCAAATCAGGGCACACGGCAAGGCGAACCCAATTTAAAGAAATTAATTTAAAAATAATCCTCTTTTTGTGAAACTTGTAATTTCCTATCTTCTATCTATCTATACATATAATAAGAATGTAAAATTGGTCGCGTCTGTACATTCGAAATATTTGGAAAAAAAATAGTGGGGGGGACTTAGATGGACCAGCAGAATTCATTTTTATCATTTTTAGAATTTTTGTCTGTGTGTATGTTTGTATGTTTGTATGTTTGCTCAGATTTTCGAAAGAGCACAACTTCGAATCCACCGGATGGATTTCAATGAAATTTGGCATGGATATGACTAATAGTCTAACTTAACATCTAGGATACTTTTTTTTGCGAAAATGTTTAGGGTTGCCACAGAAAATTAAAAAAACTACTTAAAAATTCTAAATGTTTGAAAGAGCACAACTTTGAATCCACCGGATTAATTTCAATGAAATTTGGTATGGATATGACTAATAGTCTAACTTAACATCTAGCATATTTTTTTTTTCGGTAAAGTTTAGGGTTGCCACAAAACATTCAAAAACTACCTAAATATTCGAACACGCACAACTTCGAATCCAATGGATTGATTTCAATGAAATTTGGCATGGATATGACTAATAGTCCAACTTAACATCTAGGATCTTTTTTTCTAAAATATTAGGTTGTAAATTTTTATGACTACACAGAAATTCTAGCAAAAAATAAGTTTTAGTTATTGAAATACGTCTATTTAGAGCGGAGCCCTACGGAGCCCTACGTTGTGTGTGATCCGACACTATTTGGAATAGATAATCTTCATTTTAGTAATAATAATAAATATTTTATTGCTGCGTTCTACAATCTTAAGTTTCGTTTTTCTTAACTAGATGTCGCTATACTTAAAATCAGACAATACCTGCCTTGCACCACATGTCAAAATTTAATATCTTCCTTGCTTCAAGAAATTTAGTTTTTTTATTCCTAATTACGTATAAAAAACATTAAGCGGGTCTTTGTATCACGCGGAATCTTAGACGTTAACTCTGGAATTCATCTCCACAGTACTAATGCCGTAGGGAAGCTACCTACCTAAGAAGTAAGTCTAGAGGACCTGCTGATTTTGAATTAAGTAGTAATAGAAACATAGACATTGAACTCTGAACTCCAACCCCGCAGGAATGATGCTGCTGGGTAACTGCCTGCTTAAAACATAAATCTCGAGGACCTGCTAACTTTGAATTAGCAATGTGGGTATCAAGTAGAAACTTCTCAGGCGAGGTCGCGTTTCCGATCCGGCGCTAGAATTTAAGGAAAACATGTAAAATGACTATAAGTGCCCTCCTAGGCCTAAACAAAATAAACGTTTTGACTATTGACTTAGACGATAAACTCCGGACTCTAACTTTTTAAGCACGATGTTGCGAAGTGACTCTTACCTAAACCGTGAGTCTGGAGCACTCACTCATTTTAAATAAGGAACATGGGTATCAAGTAAAAACTTAAACATTGAGCTCTGGAGTCCAACCGCTCAGTCGTGATACTGTGAGTAACTACAGATATAGATAGACGGATACAGATAGACTGGTACAGTCAGAGATACTCACCTACCGATAGATTACAGACAGACCGATTCAGACGGACAGATTATACAACTAAGGCGCCAGGCAAGCGTACGGCGCACCTGTTGTTAAGCAGTTACCGTACCCTATAGATGCTTGCAACCAAAGGCATCGGTAACACGTTTCCAACCTGAAGGGGAGTGGGGTTAGTGGGAGGGGACGGGGAGGTGGCTGGGTTGCGCTTCCGGCTCTCTCCCTCATCATACGAAACGAAGGTAAATTAGCTACTTGAATGCCGATCTCCACCTTACTGGTCAGACTCTACCACCTTACTGGTCAGACTCTACCACCTTACTGGTATAGACTGGTACAGATAGACAGCCACGGACAGACGAACTCAGACTGATGCAGACTGACGTAATACAGATTAGATGATAGACAAAATTATATTTAAGGGCTTCACCGACTGGACGCGGACGGAGTCGCGGGCACAGCTAGTAAGTAATAATTTCATAATTGACAAATAAATAGTCGAATGTTAGTTTATTTCTGTAAATACCGAATTAAATTCCTAAATTACTACTTTTAAAACTGACATTTATTTCTGCGCACGGTACACGTTCAGGGCGCGTTCTCCCTTGTCCCGTCACTGTTCGCTTAATGGGCGCTCTTGTCACACTCCGCGGGACCTTATTTACGGAGCCGATAACCATCGCTGGTCGGACTCGCCGCCCGAAGGTTTCACCAACAAAAAAAACACCAGCGGAATGAACACACAACGAAAGTTACGATGTTATTACGGTACCACGAAAGATGTTATAGGAATACCTAGTACAGAATGGAATGTAAAGCCGCGTATTCATTAGGAAACAAATATCCCGCGACTCGTGTTGCTAGAGATATCGGACGACGTTGGGCGATGTCGACTGAAGTCGCCGGACATCGTGTCTCGCGAAAATTTTCGTCCACATTTGGTGCCAGACAAAGACATGTCGAGCGACGTCGGGCAAAGTCGAGTGATGTCGCCCGGCATGTCTAGCGACACGTGTCGTGGGGCATTTGTCCCCTAGTGGAATGCATGCCTTTAGTTATTACGACTGGATCTTGAAAAACTAGACTTTCTGGTATAGGCAATGGCCTCATTCCCATTGGTCTACCGAGACCATTAAATATAAATTTCTTGGTTTAATTTCACCACCGCAATAGATCATCTCGAATACTAATTCGCACCCGCTACATTTAAAATAGAATGTATCATGTAGGCCACGTGGGTGTTCTCACGGCCGAGACGCCCCAATTCCACCCCGGTGTGTCGTGACCAACCATCATTAGCGATCTAATGATGCCACTGTTCAATGGACCACTTTCAATCTTGTTTTAGACAATGGACAATTCTATTGGTACACATTGTAAAATAGACTATACTATCTGTTGTGTTGCCATTCCACTCTTGGTCGTAACATAGAGTAAGGCTGAAATATATTTTGTTTTGTTAAATTTTGTTTAGTCGTCTTCTTATCGTGTGGTTAGTGGACAACCTGGTGTCAGAGTTGTTCAAGCCGGCCGAAGGCCTCTGTCAAGACTTAACGCCTGCTGCCTTTGATGACAACGTCCGGTACCGGTTTTTAAGTGCCCTCCGAAGCACGGAGTCTCGCAGTTCAAATGTCACTAAATCACCTATTTTGCCAAGCGTTGCTTAACCTGAGATCGTTTACCGATCAGTGATTGCAGCTGGCTATGAGCGCCTCTGTTTAGTCGTGATTTGAATTGGTATCAATACCTGCTAAACTTGGTGATTTTTCTCTGGGATACAATACAATTAATAAGATAGATGAATTCTAGAAAAAATCCCAGTGTTAGGCCTAGTGCGTAAGGGTCAATTTCTTCGGTGATTACTAAACCACTAGGTAGACAGTTATAGCTATGCATAAAGAATTTACGTGAATCGGAAAAACATTAGTTTATTCGTTTGTCATAACAGCGCGATACAAGGGTGTCAGATGTAAGAGGGGTCGTTGACAAATTGCAATACAATTGGAGTGGACGTGTACTTGCACCCGATATTGTAGCTCCTACACCCTCCTGGTATCCTGGTAGGTATAAGCAAAGGAGACCGGCACGGTTTCATACAATCTAGGGCCAAGATTGTAAAAGGATGAAAGTGGTGTCAATTGTTAGCTAATATAATTATTAAACTATCACTGAAAATTCTACGGATTCGAGCTGAGTTATATGTTTCATTTTAACGAAAGTAAAAGTGAGGTTATGTATAAAAACCTTTGCAAACCGTTGATTTTTATGTGCGAAAGGTTCGATTTATGTTTCAAACACAATAACACACTTCCTTCACAAACTGGGCAAGATAAGTCGAGGAAATATCAATAAAATGGGAAATACACACAAAATGCGTAAGCAATAACAAACGATAAGTTTTTTAAGTTTGTTTTACGGCCCTGGGTACAAGCCCTTTGGATTCTAACGAACGAAACGAAACTAGCAGTGTGTAATCATTAGTCGATTTTAAGATTTATCTTTATTATGTAAATGTTTATTATTTGGAACTATTATTTTAGTATGATAGGTAGTTCTAGTTTAAGTACTTAGATTGAAGTAATCGTCTGGTTTCTAACGTTTTTATATGTTTTATTTCATGAACTCATTCACCTTGATCGATTAGTTACGAATAGTTTTAATCGATATTCAGTTTATTTGGGAATATTACTTATTTTTTAGATATCTCATTTTCTAGCACATGAACATACATACATACATACATATACTCACGCCTGTATCCCAAGGGGGTAGGCAGAGACTATTGATTGCCACGTGCTACGATTCTGACACACCTCTTTTGCTTCATCCACATTCATACATCTTCTCATGCACTGCCGTCGGTTGAGGGTGCTACGGACTTGACCTTTCTGGAAGAGACCATTGATTTGGCCGTGAAAAGTTCTCCTTGGGCGCCCTCTTCCGACGCATCCACTTACTTTCGCTCCGTATATCTCTTTCGTCAATCGACTTTCACTCATCCTCTCTACATGGCCAAACCATCTTAGCATACTCCTTTCAATCTTAGTCACCACATCATCCTTCAACTTGCATCTCTCTCTTATCACACTATTCCTTATACGGTCAGCAATGGTGACACCACACATACTCCGTAAGGAGCGCATTTCCACCGCATTTATTTTACTTTCATGCTTCTTTTGCCATACCCAACATTCACTCCCGTACATGAGTGTTGGCACTAACACACCACCGTGAATCGCCAACCGTGCCTTTTTTGAGACCACCTGGCTACTCACTATGGAGTGTAACGCACCATTCACTCTATTGCCTGCAGTCACTCTCCTTTCAATATCACTATCACACTTTCCATCCCTTGTAATCAGGCTTCCCAAATATACAAACTCTTTCACTTGTTCCAATTTCGCGCCTTCTAAAACAATGTCACATTGTGTAACATCTTCCTCTCTTTCAATCACCATTACTTTCGTCTTACTCACATTAATTTTCATTCTTGCACATGCACATGAATTGGGGCGATATTTTTACATTTCGAAATAGAGAGCAATTTTTAAGGCATATTTTGGCCCAGGAATGCCCATCTCCTTTAAGGCTTATTTTATGAACTACAGAATTATAATAATTCAGCAGAAAATCTACATGCATCACAATAATTAGTTTTGTGATTATTTATGTTATAATAGGAGATTTTTATTAATTTGTAAGTTGCAACAAAACTTGCGGACGTTGACTTCTACCATCGATATCCGTGACTTTCACAAGCAATTACTCGTACTATAATGAGCTTGCCGTGGTTGTTTACACGGTAATCTAAACTTAGCTTTAGGTTATAATTTGCCAAAATAAGTCACTCTTTGCAAACCTGATTTTGACTAGTTAACCTAATCTAAGAGAAATAAATCATTAAATGAATTCGATTTTTTCCGAATGTAATCTACATAAACACAATTTGTGAATCGTAGGCCCCACTACGAATTGATCTAGTCGACATAAGGGTTTGATATTGTCCTTTCATCTATTGTCAGAGGGTGCAGGGCACTCACTCACCATTCGAGAGCATCTATTATACCCTTGATACCTTGTAATCATTAATTTAGGGGACATTACTTTGTACATTTTATAGCTCTACCTTACTTAAAAACACGATAGGCAGGTTCCTACTTATATTTGATTAATGATGCTGCTAAATAAGTTAATCCATAATGCCTAAATAAACTTAATGTAGCTCCCTAACATAATACAACAAACCCTGACCCCAAATAAACAAATATAACATAGAAAACCTACAAGAATAGAAGAGGTATCAAATTGAATAAGCTATCCAAGTTCTTATAGTGAATGATAACTAAGTCTCTCCACTACACGTTACTAAAGTGTTCTACCATTCGTTAACACGACCATTGCAATTATATTACTTTAAAAATAAATAATTTAAACCTAATCCCTCAAGACATTACATCCACATGTCGGCTTCCCATTTTCGCCACACAAAGCGGTCCCCACTCCATACACACACAAATCAAAACACTGCGTACGCTAATCAATCTCGGAGTGCCAATTATTGCACCCTACGGGCCTACATGAATGGGAGCATGCATGCTCTATGGGAGACTAACACGTGGCCTCTTTGCGCTTTTTAGCCACTGCTTTTATAGACTGCCTTGCGTGTTGGATCCGTGATGAGTAAAAGCTCTCGATTGTTATTATGGCCTGGTACTTGAAGTTTTAGGAAAAGTAGATTTTGATTAAATTCTGGTTGTAAGAATGAAATGTATTGATGGCGGTTGCTCATAATTACAGCACTTTGTACATGTATTGTATCATTAAGGTAGGTATCGGTATTCTTAAGTTTTTCTTCGTTATTAAATGTTCAAGCTAGTGAATGTCGTCAGCTCAGCAAGAAACATTGTCTTTCTGAATGCTGATAATGACAGAAAAACTAATATTTGAAATCGTAGAGCTTTTGGAAATTTATGTGCCATTCTACTAACAAATCATTCCTGCGAATGAATCTGTTTTGTAAATTAAATAAATGTAGAGATACGATCCAGAAGTCGCCACTCGACAGTATCGCGACATTATTGAAGCAGCACCGTCCCATCCGATATACGCAATTAAAACAATATACTGCACGTCTCCCGCGACTGATTTACACAATTATAGTACGTATAAATTAAACAACTAACGAACTTTTTACGACGACGCGCGTTCTCACGTTTACGACTCGCGGTGTTTCGAGGGGATACGGTTATTTTGATTTTATTTTCAGCGCTATTTTGTGTTTGTTTTGAATTTTAATATATGTATGTAACGTCACGACTTTTATCCCCGTTCGGGGGTAGTCAGAGGCTTGAGTGGCCATACACCACCACATTGTGGAGGTATTAACCAACTCAAAGCCCACGTTTCACTAGATAGTCAGAACCCAACGTGACAGGTGGTGAACCGTGTCGCCGTGTATACAGGAACTGACTATTACCTAATCCCGAGGGATAGGTAGGTTTCCTCACGATGTATTCCCTCACCGTCAGCGAACTGTAAATTATGCACATAGATGAAAATTCATCCATTGGTGCATGCCCCACCGGGGATCGAACCTGGGACCTTCTGATTGTTAGCCCAACCTGTTCACCCCTAGGCTACAGTCGCTATCCCATATCATTGAATTTTAATGTACCTACTTTACCTGCCTGCGCTTTCCGCCTGACATGGATTTACTCCTGTGTCTCTTTTGACCTAAAGACAAGCGCAAAAGATTTCGAGATTTTTCGTGATCCTTCAATTAAGCATGCCCAACTTCAATTCAATATTTAATGTCTTCCTAGTACCTGTTTAAAAGTCCAGTATGATACAGGTGTTTGAAAATAGAATTCCCCCTAAATTAATATCAATTTACAATGGTATTACGAATAATTTTGTTGTTTTTTTGTAATTGTGAATTGATTAGGTATTTATTGCGTCATATCTACTTTTCTTTTTTTTTTTAACATACAGCCGTGGTCACCATTTAAAGACGTCGTGAAAGAACGCAGTCATCTCTTTCTCGCACCTATGATAACTCGGTGAGACTGACAAATGCTGTCTCCTTGGTTCCAGGTGTTGAAGTATTGCGAGCACCTGCACGGCAAGTGGTACTTCAGCGAGGTCCGCGCGATCTTCTCGCGCCGGTACCTACTGCAGAATGTCGCCATCGAGATGTTCCTCGCCAGCAGGAGTAAGTAGCCTACTTATCACATAAAAACGAACTAAATACTATTGAGATAATATGTACTACGTACTAGAGGCGCCACGTCAAACGTCATGCGCCATACGCAGTTAGAAACGAGCGTGGACGGGTGAGAGAGAATAAGTAAAATGTCTTAGTGAAGTGCGGCCATAGTGCCGCAATAAAACGTGACAGCGTAGTGATGCGCCGTGTCTGCTCTAGTACATCATCATCATCATCAGCCTATTGCTATCCACTGCTGGACAAAGGAAAGGCATCCCCCAATGCACGCATAGATACTACATTATTATCTCGATGCTACACGCCGGCCAACTGGAGCGCGCGTACTACAATATACGAGATGTTTCATCAATAAGGGCCTTATCACACTGGCGAATTGCGAGTGAGACAAGACGATCTCACCCCGGGACTCGTCGAGGGTCAAACCTCGGCGTCATCGTTGGACGCCATTGTCGATCCTGGCTTACAGTAGTAACAAAGAACTGTATGTTAATTGTCACATTATGTCACATTTCCAGCGTCGATATTCTTCGCGTTCCCGGACCAGACGACGGTGAAGAAGGTGATCAAGGCGCTGCCGCGGGTCGGCGTCGGCATCAAGTACGGCATCCCGCAGTCCAGGTCAGTCCACGCAATACTATACTCATCAATACCTACATGGAACAACTGAGCTGCACCTCGTAACAACGGAGTTAAGAATTTCAACCTCTTCTGGGTTTTATAGGCAGTCTTGGGCGTACCCAGCTTTGGCTTGACAAATAATTACAAAGTAGCTAAATACTGAAAATATTATTTGTAGCTATTTAATGGAAAACCTGCAGAAATTTGGTATGAAATCCTAAAGTCGGTAGGTACTAACTTAGTTACTAGTAAGTACCAACTTTGAATAACCTAATTAACATTGTCTAAATCTATGGTTAACTAAACTTCGTTAAAAAGTTGTGTTCATAACTTTTTAATACAAGGAATGTCACATTTGATAGTTACTGGTGGTGCCATCTAGGATGACCGTAGTGTACTATAAATGCTTTGTCGCGACACTCTTGTTTCGGTAGCGAGTTGTAAAATATGGATTGATGACATCGATCTTTTCTACTAGATGGCGCTGGTAGTCGCATTTTAACAACAAAATATTCAACTCTGAAGAATCGATAAAAACATTTTGTTAAAACATCCTTTGTGTAACTCATAAATAATTGTGATTTTATAGTCTGTAGGTATCCGCAAATTTTCATAGCGGAGCAGCATTCTCTTCGTAACCAGTATCTTTATCCACTAGGTACCTACCACAGTAAATAGGAAATAGGTACCTACTGTAGGTAGGAGTAGTATCAGTTGTGGGAGAAAAACATATTTTAGGTCCATAGGTACATCTTAGTATCTTTAAAAATAAACTTATTTATTTGGCTCTATAGTCTTTAGGTTATCGGCGATAAATTAATCAAAATAAAAACACACTTTGATAACAACACGGTACTTTATTCACATCAGAGTGTTAAGTTTATCTTTCACAGCTAGTCATTCACCCTGTAATGTTTATACTTACTATAACTTTACACTATTATAAGTAATTACGGTAACTATGAGGAATAAATAGTAATCCTTAATGCAATTAAATTGTAACAAACTTACAAAAATATACTTATCTACTTAAAACGGTATAAAAATAATAGTTTCTTTACATTATTTAATCACTTTTCAGTGCTTCGGCTACACCAATTTGTACTTAAAACTAGGCAAATTCTATCTATGTCGTCACCTTGGCTAAATATATTTATTTACTAATGGAATGTTCAATCAGCGACTTAACCATTCCAAACCTAATTAATACTGATCACAAATTCGCAATTTATTTAATAAAATTAAAAATAATTAACTGTACAAGTTCATTGGTAACTAACATTTTGTAATAAAGTACTAGGGTATCACGAAACGCAGACGGTTGCTCGCAGTGGACTTAGGATTTCTTGCACTCTTCCTGCGTCCAGTGCGGCGCGAGCGCGTTCTTTTCCAACGACACAGCCGCACCCGCGCTATGTCGCCTTTGTACCGGCCTACCCTCCATAGCGCTTTCCTTCTCTTTGGAGTATCCTCCTTCAGGATCATGATCTTTCTTTCCCTCTTCAAACTGCCTCATGATCTCAGTCAATGACTTTCCTTTCGTTTCTGGTAGGAACAGGAAACAATACGCGGCTCCCAAGAGCGCGCAACCGCCGAAAACGTACAAAGTCCCATTGCTCGTCAGCAACTGCTCTAATTGTGGATATGTTTTAATATTAAAGAAAATTAGTACGTATGCGCAACACGCAGTAGCACCTGACATCACTCCTCTGATGTCCTGAGGGTATAGTTCTCCAGACATGATCCAAGGCAGTTGCAAGAATCCAACCATACTGAAGGAGACGTGTAGTAGAATACAGGCGAGTTTCACCAGCGGAGGTCCGTTCAGACTGTCGCATACCGCAGCACCGAGCATAGCAATACCCAGTAGCAATCCCGAAGTAGCCGCTAATGTTTTTCTTTTGAAGCTGTTAATAAGACACGCTCCAACTGCACCCATGAACACTCTAACGCCGCCGACAATGATAGACGCAGTGAACTCATTCACACTGGTCCCGACAGATTTAAAGAAATCCACAGCGTAGTACAAAATGACGTAGATACCAGACAGCTCTTGGAATATAAAGAAGATAATGAGCAAAGCGAAAGGTTTGACGACGTTTCGGCTCGTGAAAAGTTCTAGCTTCTGCTTGAAAGTCATGGTTTCTCCGTCTTTGCGGTCTTTGGTGAACTCCATGAGCTCTTGTTGCGCTGTGTTGTTGTTCTGTCGGAGCCAGAACATGGCGTTGTAGGCTTCCTTCATCTGGCCTTTAGATGCAAGCCAGAGAGGTGACTCTGGCACGAAGTACATGAGGAACGGGGTTAGGAGGGAGACTCCAGCGCAAATGGCGGCGACCTTTCGCCAGTGCACGAAGGCTCCCAGTGAGTAGACGATGAAAATGCCGGTGGACACGAGGCCGGGCCCCAAGGCACTGAGGACCCCGCGTTTCTCTGGCGTTGTTATCTCAGCGACGTATATGTAGGAGACTGTTGACATCCCTGTGAAAGAAGGAAATTAATATTAAACACCATGCGATAGCTTAAAATCTTAAAACGGCTAACTGGAGTTTCAGAAAATTTGCAAATCTGATAATAAAATGATTGAAATTGTGACAAAAAATATGTTTCTGGTTGATCTAAGTTAATGACCGCGTCCACAAGCGAGCACCTGTGCAAGCAATCAGATATGACGTTATATCTACGTGGTCAAACGTAACACTGATTGCTCTGGCGCCGCTCGGCTCGCCAAATAAATATTAACAATTGGTTTGGAAAAAAATTCTAGGGTAACCATTTCTGAATAATCATCAAGTATGATTATTATTTCGATTTATATTCATCAAATAAACGGAAAAATATGATGATGATCATGATCAACTAACCGATAGTAAATCCGGTGATGAAGCGGCCCACGCATAGGAACACGTACGTCTCCGAGAAGGCGATGACGAGCCAGCCGATGAGGTTGGGCAGCACGATGGACTGCAGCAGCAGCTTCCTGCCCACCGCGTCCACTAGCATGCCGCCCAGCAAAGCGCCAATCGGGTTTGAGATCACGCCTAAACTTGCTGTTAACACAAAATTGATAATATTAGTTAGCGAAAACTTTACGATAATAGCCTAAAGCCAATATCTTTAAAAGGTGATACTAGTGTTTTTAGTAGGATCATCTGAGCCTGATGACAAGAAGGTTTAGGCGTATGTGTAGACTCAGACGATTTAATCTAAAAAAACTTCTTAATTGCCGAAGAAGTTATAAAGAGTCGAAATTGCAATAGGTACCTATCCTTCTGAAATACATAAAAGATCTGACGATTAGAATGTCTGCGCGTCATCAATATTCAACTTGCCAAATTCTAAGTTTGTACGTCATACAGTTTCCGAGAAACAGTCGCTGACATAAAGAGATCACTGATGTTTAATATTCCGTAGTTTTCCTTCAATAGAATCAAGGTCTATAGGATTCTCAACTCTCTACATTTATTACTATATTATCAGGAGCTCTTCATATTTATCTGAGTGCTTGCAAATTATCAAGCGGCACTTTTTTGTACAGTTCGGCGATTCAAAGATTGCAAACGGTCGTAAATTTCTCGTGGGGGGGTTGTTGTACAAATATCGGCTGTTGTACCATACACTCATTATCGTGACCTGCAATGAGCCGCGCGGCTCCCAGCCCTGACCCTCGGCCCTCGGCGTTATCAGCCGGCACCCGCTGAACGGGGCGTCTCTATGCAAACCCTGCTATCTCAGTTTGCGCGCTCAGCTTGTAGCTCGCCCAATATTTGCGCTCCTCGTCAACACAGTGTCGCTTTATTACCTACTGTTGATATTTGCGATGTTAATGTTAATAGTTGAGATTTTTTTATGTTCTTTCTATTTGTTGTGCTCGGCGCGATTATAGCATATTAACTTGTTATTAAAACTGTCTCTTTCACACCTTACATTTTTATTAATGTAGATGCATAATTAGGTAATTGTATAAGTAATACTAGAGTCTTGAGATACAAGCCCTGCTTAGTTCATGACTCGTAGAAAAATGTGTAATTTTAAATGATTGTTTTTTTTTAATGATTTGGAAGAAATGTATCGGAAGACTACGGTTCAATTTTAGGGAATGAAAACATTTTTAAATAAAATTCTCTTACTGTTTGAGTTTCAATTTGCGTCTCATCTTGTACTTTCGTTGTTGACAGCGTATTATTTTTAGCGTATTCATTGACCTGAAAGAAATGTTTGGCGATCGCGTGCTAGTCTGGCGATGACACGACCGCTCCCGAAATAAAACATAAACACTGGCCACTAGCTTGTTTGCTATCCTTCATTCACGGTTTGGAATAACGATCGTTTTTAATTTTAGTGCCCGACTGTGATTTTGTTTTGATGAAAACTCAGTTTTTTTTTTACATAAACCTAATTTGCGAAAAAAAGCAATTTATATGCAGTAGGTAATTAATTATTTATAAGCTGATTTGTATAGTGCAGATTCAATGTACTAATAGCTGCCTTAATTCTTTGTTTAACATGATATATGTCATTTTATCATCATTCGTATCGTATCATATCGTCATTTTAAACTTAGTGATAAATACTATTTATCACTAAGAAATGGAATGTTCTAAGAATATAACACACACTTCAAATGTGATTTTCACCATCTTGAATTTTTTTTATACCTGCCAGATAATAATTTTAATTAAGCTAATTATATTATTAAAATAAATTTACTTTAGCATACAATTGGTTGCATCATCGTCATGCTACAGTGATTGTTATCAAAAAGGAAAAGTTCTTGTTTATTTTACATAGGTATTAAGATGTTATGATTATTAAACGAAATATAATAAAAACAATAGGTACACGTTTTATGGTGGTTTTGGTTGAGTGTTTGTTTATTGTGCTCGCTATTAAAATGATTATTTGCGGTAAACCGCATCTAATCTGTTCATCGTTTATCCAAATCCATCACGTGTTAGGTAGGCAGAGAAGTAATGCTAGTCTTGGCGTAGAGATTAGAGGAATTATTTTTGTAATTAACGGGGTAATTAAAAAATCTGAGGCAACAGGACTGAGCAGGAAAAAGACCTGAGGCTAGTTTGAGGCGCTCATTGCCAGCTGCAATCACTGATCGGTGAACGATCAGAGGTTAAGCAACGCTTGGCAAAGTCAGTCAGAGATAACTGACCATTTAGTGATATTTGAACTGAGCGTGCCCGTGCTTTGGAGTTCGGAGAGCACGTAAAAAATCGGTCCCGGTTGTTGTTACCTTTAAGCATTGCCGGAGGCTTTCGGGCGGCTTGGTCAACTCTGACACCAGGTTGGCCACTAACCTTACAATAAGAAGAAGAAGATTTAAAAAATCTCACCGATCCATGATGTCTGTTCGTACGAGATGGCCGGATGCTCGTGTGAGTACTGGGGCAGCAGGACCGCGGAGAAGCCCTGACAGAAGCCCACCGATATGTTGATGGACTGAGCGGCGAGCGCCGCCAGCACCTGCAATTTATGAACGCCTGGTGAATTGATTGTCAACTTGGAATTACAATTTCATATTTATGTCTCTTTTCACCCACTATATATTGAGCTGAGATCCAAAAGTGGGGAAATTCAATTATTGAGATAGGTTCCTAATTAATAACCGCCAAATTCATAGAGAATATTAGCCACTTTATAATGGTTTTAAAGTTTTTTATGTTTTATAATGGTTTAACAAAGTGTTCTTCTCTATTATGATATACGGATTTCCCCGATAGATACACTGTTGGGCATATACCTTCTCAAGTAGAAATTTTCCATCAGAAATCTCATTACCTAATGCTTAATCTGACTGACCCCAAATGTACCTACGCAAAAACAGTTTTATCGAGCTCTAAAAATATGTTTTATATGATGTAATAACAACATGATCTTATGCGCAAGATATCGTTGTGTAGTGTAAACTCGACTGAATAATACCTAACAATGCTGAAAATAAGTATGTTTTTTGTACGAATCATTAGCAAATTAGTACCTACTCTTGCAAGATATTTGTGAATTCCTGAATTTAAATTGCAAAAATATTAGTTATAAATAGGGACACACCTGTGCTAATACTGAAATTCAAATATTTTCTTCTAAGTATATCAAATATGTTTAACAATAATGGTCGCTTAACAAATTCATATTAGCGTGAAATAAACGGGAAACAACTTCATAAACTATAATACAGATGCACTCATGTGAGCCTAGTCTGATTGCCTATTTTCATCTGTTTCAATTTTTAAAGGCTTCGATTGCATGCATAGCTATGCTTTTATTATATGTATTTGCAATCGTATTTTCCACAAAAACTCACCGAAGACTCTTAAGACGATTCGGTGATGTTAGTAGGTAGTTACCGTGAGACCTTTCAAAATTTTCCGAAACTAAATGAATGGACGTTAAAAGATAAGGCATGTTATATGTTCATACTGAACATCTCAATTTATGTTTAAATTACCCTATGACACTCGTTTTTTTTTCACACAAGATCATCACCGTGCGTAGTTGTGCGAAAATTTCAGATAATTGCCTCGATAAGGTTATTGACGTATAATGTGTTGTTGATGATAGATATTGAAAAAACATAAGTCGATTAAAAAATATACAATATTGTCATTCGTTTATCCATCAAACTTGCAGCTATGCGTATTCACACGTGGAAACTCGTCTTTTAGTCCAGTGTATAAATTATATGTTGATGATTGTAAATGGCTGCTGAAACTATACCTACTAATCAAAATAGGTCAAATAATATGCGAAAACATCATTCCACTAGTTTGTAACGTCACTATACTTATGTTTGCCTGGTACAATCAATTACATTTTTATAAAAAGCTAACATACCTAGGTTATTGTAACGCTCCGACGCACCTAACAGCGTTATCTCAAGAGGATGGTGGCACATAACCAGTGTTTATCAGAGAACGTGGTCGCGGAGGTAAATTACATGTGAGGACGGTCAACACGTGGCGAGACGATTGTCACGTCATGCCGTGTCATTAAATAAATACTTTTTATTACAAATCATTAGACTGGGTATATCCTTAATCGAGTCAATTTGCGGGTCAATTTTATTCTTGTTTCGCCATTGTGCGGCCGTCTGCAAGTATATCGTGACATTATCAAAATAAACAAAGCTCTCTTTATTATTGACACCCGTAATTAAGAGAGGTCAGCTTGTGTTGGAAATGTTATCTTAGACGACCGATATGATTCTAAAGTTTTATTGCTAATTTTGAATCTAATATGCATTTGTGCAAGTTGGGATCCCGAAAGCGCGCTCTAAGACAAGGCAATGCACTATACAAGCATCCTTTTCTGAAATGTGTTTCAGTTCCTATGAGGGTTTCGTTTTCGCCATTTGGTTTCGATACCCTGAAATTGAGATAATCTGTTTGTCAGTGACGTGTGTTGTCGTTGTCGTTAAGCACAAATGTCATGTAATTTGACCGGTCAACTCATTTTTTTCTGAAAAAGATTTTCCTCAATACATGTCAATTTGTGTAATTCGTGTAATTTGTGAAACATTTAGACGGTTTTACACGGAGCGTCGCACACGCCGCCAGCCACCGGAACGGCGCGTCACGCGAATTATTATGATTGCGCCCGCGGTCATTACTGCCGATGTTGACAGACACTAATCACTATGCAATAATGACTATATTTAAGCGTTTCAGTTAGCGGGACGACACTACGACATTTTGACCGCTTGGCGCAGTGGCTCTAGCGTAGGCCGCTCGGCTCTCTACATCGAGTGGTTGCGGGTTCGATTCCCGCCATAGGCGGGACCATGGACCAGTTACTAAGGGGACTGGCCCTAAGCAAGTCGGCCGAGTGGTCGGCCTAGTACTAACATCGACATAAAACGAAGCGAGTAGTTCAACTATTTACCGGTAAAATGAAAATGAAAAAACAATGACCACGTTTTGTTTCATACAAATATCTAATAAGGGCACCTCTTTCTTTAGTCTTTACTCTGTGGGCGGGACATTGGACGTCACTGCGATCGCCTCCAGTTCATTGTATGATAGCCATAAAAAAGCGTAGTTTGGGACCATACAGTTGGTGTGACAGTCTGGTGATATTTACTATTGATTTTTGTGCGGAAACTACTAGTTTCTAATTGCGAGCTTAGTGAACCGCGCGCTTAGTAAAGGGGTTATAAAATAGCTACAATTAATAACGACCCAAGTACCTAGGTAGTACTAAGGGTCCTACCACTAATTACGTAATTCTCGTTAAATCTCGAAAAGCGTGGTCAAGGTAAAATTCAAACTCTAGTTTTCCCGATTGTAACACATTTTGAGGTACCTTTTCCACTCCTATCTGCACTGTACTATGTTACATTATCATCTGCCTTACCTTATCCCATTATCTGGGGTCGGCGCAGTATGTCTTATTCCTCCATTCATCGCGCTTTGCTGTCATACTTACATCCACTCCAACCTCATTTATATCACTCTTTATACAATCCACCCATCTTTTCTTGGATCTTCCTTTCGCTTTGTATCCTTCCACCTTCAAATTCAACACTCATTTACACAATATTTACATGTCATGTCTTATGTTACATAATATTTTCTTATTCATACACGTGCACATACTTTCGTTACATAATACATCAAATCACGATATCACGATTATCACAAAACCATTCGAGATTATACATTATGCACATCAAATGCAAATCGCGAGAGAAATAAATAATAATGCAATATTAATGCGAAACAATAGTATTATTACCTACATACCTATGAGATTGCATATTTTGCTATGATATTTTATTTTATTATTTATTTATATAGTTATAGGTAAATTTGTGTTATAGATCTTCAAACTATACAAATCAAGAAGAGTGAGTGAAAATTTAATTGAAAAATCTCTCCTAACCAAATAACGCGTGAATGTTATAAATACGTATACCAAGCAATATCTAAAACTATTAATGGCGCAAACTAGAAAAGGTTTTCGTACCTGACCTTACATCAGCTCGATACTGGCTAATCGATTATATCCCGAAATATCGATACTCACTGTCAGAGAAACTCCGATCGAATCGAAATACTTGTGTGTTTGTTCCGACGTGTACATTCCCGACAACGATTGTATGACTGGCCTCTGCGGGTGCTTAAACCAATTTATATTATTTATTCGCTCCACTAAGGACTATTATAAAGTACTTATGGAAGTGACAGCGATACCTTCGTAAATGCAATCTCTTGTTATGTTATAGTTGCCTGGTGTATAAAGTCAGATTATTTTTATTGGCAAACGCGCTCACACTTGTTGGCCGTGTCCTAGGACCAAGAAAAAATCATGTAGTTTCTAAATTTTCTCGTGCATTACGCTCTTATATTAAATCACTTTTCTATTGCTCATCATATCATATATTACTGAATTGCTTTGTAGTAAATTGTTTAATTTACATTAAACTGTAACTCAACCACAGAACCATTGCTTATGAACGTTAAATTATATTGCTATCGTTGAGTTTATCATTTGAAGTGTTTGCATGTTCATTCGATTTATTTACATTTTATTAGAATGATCACTTCTAGTACATGTAACGCGTATCGTGTAGGGAGACCCTCGAGTGAACGTAAGGTCATGTGTGTTTTCACCTACCACTTATCGCTTCACATTTCTATATGTAACGACAATTCTAGAGAGATCGAGGTTTATGTTACGGTAACATTACATGTAAATTACACTGTCATTATGTATTGTACATATTACATGGAATACATACCTATAAGTAAGTAGAATACATTTTTTATTTATTTATTCAAGTGAAGACTCTTATTCTTAATACTATAATGTATATAATGTTAAATTAAAAAATACAGAGAGTATATTTAATTTGTAACTTTTTTCTAACATTATGGCTATGCAATCAATCACAATGGATTCAAATATGTATGGAAAGGATAAGAGAATAATCACTTTAATTAATTTAATAAAAATAGCATAACAGTTTCTTAGTTCCTTAGTTACCAGGCTGACATAATATCGGAAGGATGTGGACAAAGTAACCGTGAGCAGTTGCTAACCCGCATGAGAACAACCTTGACCGTGCCGTTATTGTGCCGCTAGGTGCACTTCTTGGAAGCATATGTTTGCCTGGTATATGTGGACACGACATGAGCTTTTTTGCATGGTCATATGGCTCAACTAGACCCAACAAAATGTAGGTAGGTAGGTATTGATATTCAAAATAATCCTCGTACATAGCGTGTCAGATCGGTCAACGACACTTTTTTTTCAATCAGCTATTTATTACAAGTTATATTTTTTGCCGTTTATGCAAATACGTCCTAAGAAGCCAGCTCTAATATTTTAATTCGAGATCTAGAATGATCTAGTATGAATTCTGAATGAGTATCATGAACTTAATTGAATAAATTAAAAAAAACGTTCTATGGTTCGACCCTAGCCTCAATATATAGTATTAATGTGGTATTACCAAGAATTACTAACTATCATAGTTAGCGAATAGCGGGAACGGTTTGTGGTTAAATGGTAATGACATTTTTGTAACGTTAATGTCAATTCATACATTAATTATCGTAAATACTTTCCCAACCTCAATTATATGATTATTCTTAAATTTCAACATGATTATATCGAGCAATTATTTCCAATTAAATGCGGTAATGAATCGGAAACCTAAATTACCTAGAGCCTACCAATAACTTTTTGCAATGCGTGCCTATTACAAAATAATAAATGAGATTTGTCATAAAATTAGTTGCGAAAATAAGTAGATAGTGAACAGGGAAATAGTTTAATCGCTCTTATATTACGAAATGCCTAAGATTGCACGGTAGACAATACAACTCATTGGCGTCTAGTGTCGAAATACATTTTGGTCTAGACATAATACTTCCATACAAAGGAAGACGCGTAACGAGTCTAACGTTTAAAAAATTGCCTACAATGTGATCGACTCTCGCGCAGCATTGAGCACTCTGTTATCTAGAACAAAAGTGTGTATCGAGATGACCCCATAAACCATGGTGATTTGTTTTCAATTACGATCGGCGTGCTACTCTATATCTAGTAAAATCTACGGGTTTGTTAGACGAAGGCTGCCATTGATTATGTGTACAGTCAGCAACGAAAGTCGCTGAACATTCTGAATTTTTCAAATCGGTTATACTCTTTATTCTACTAACGTTGGTAAACCTTTATAAAACCAAACATTAGCAACATGTCTACATTTTGTTTCGATAAAGAAAAAATATGGATTTGATGCAAAACTAAAGTGTGCAAGCTATTTGAAAAACTGAGAATGTTCAACGACTTTCGTTGCTGACCGTACCTAATACCTTGACGAGATCGAACAAGCAATATTTTCAAAATGTATAGGTACGTCTAGCAATGGTAGCCGATTGGTTAAGCACGAGTCTTGCGGGCTTAAGGTCTTGGGTCCAAACCCTGGCTCACACCTCTGGATTTTTCGAAATCTATGTGTGAATCATAACTTTAATATGATTATCACTTGCTTGCGGTGAAGGAAAACATCGTGAGGAAACCTGCATGTCTTTAGTTAGACATGTGAAATCCACCAACCGGCACTGGGCCAGCGTGGTGGACTATGGCCTGAATCCCCCTCGCATTGAGGGGAGGCCCATGCCCATCAGTGGGACGTTATAAGGGCTAAATTATTATTATTATTATAGGTACGTCTGTCTGTGTGTGTGAGCTTGTCCCTGTTTTTACAGGAATTTCAGTTGTGTTTTTTCTCAAGTTCAGTCCAGTTTATAAAGCAGGCATCTGGCTAATCAATGGTAATACTGGGGCCATTTCAATTGTAAGAGAAGAGCAAATAGGTCACAAAGATTATTTTAAACTTTTATTAGAAAATAGGTACACATAAATATAATACTGTATTGTACGAAACTAGTATTTCTCGTTTTCATAGACTGTTATCAGTAACTAGTTAATTAATTAGTTTAGAAACGGTGTATGGTGGTGAAATGAGGTGTGACCAAAAATAATGAATTTAGCACACTTTTGTTTCGTCAAAGCGAAATGTGACGTGACTTATACGTCGATCTAAATACTAATACTACTACTATTTTACTAACTAAAGTGTATTTTATTTCTTAGTAAATAATTTTGGGTATCATTGGAAATAAACAAGTTAATGAAATATACTACCTACTCAACAAGGTCCAGGGAACAAGCCAAGTACAGGCCAATGAAATTAATAAATGCTGGTTGAAAGTGCATTCTATAATTTGTCGATATTTAAAAAAAAAACAATAAGAAAATGGTATGAAAATATTGAATTAAAAAACATACAATCTAATTGATAACCTCCTTTTTGAACATACATACATACATATACGTCACGACTTTTATCCCCATTCGGGGGTAGTCAGAGACTTGAGTGGCCATACACCACCATATTGTGGAGGTATTAACCAACTCAAAGCCCACGTTTCACCAGATAGTTAGAACCCAACGTGACAAGTGGTGAACCTTGTCGCCGTGTATACAGGAACTGACTATTACCTAATCCCGAGGGATAGGTAGGTCCTTTTTGAAGTCGATTAAAAAAACACTATAATACCCTTGTTTAATACTTTGTCGAGTAGTGTAATAGCCAAAAAAGAAAAGGATGTCGTGAGTTTAAAGCCTGAAGAATATAATATGTAGCAAGACCGTTTAAAATAATTGCTTATTTCGACGACTTGATATCATTTCGTTTGCTTCAGAATTCCTGACAGTCTGAACTTCATTAGTGCATCTAGTTTCTTATAATGTTTATTAGCTCGTGAACGACTAATACTACGATCAATTGGTCGTGATAGGTCAATCTCAGAGTTACATCTGCGGATCTCCATTTTGTTTCCAGGCGATCTAGGCATTAGAAGAATGGTATACATTAGAATGCTAAAGTATTACTTATCTAGGGTATCAGAACGTCCAGTGTGTTTATAGCTTCGAAATATTATATCAACGTGATGTCCTTATTTAATTTTCAAACAAAAATGTTGTTAGCTAATGTATCATTGTACCTAATAATAGTAGTATCTATCTGCATATTTAGCAAAAAAATATTCCCAAAAAAAAAGTTAAGTATAATGATGCACGCGCGCGCGCAGTTATAATTGTTATACCTACTCGTATCCCAAGCGAAGAAGTTTTTTAATTATACAAAAAATATGCAATCACGTATATTCGAGATTTTAACAGTTTATTAAGTACCTATCGTTTCAAAATTAATGTGCCGTGAATAATTATACTCTACAGCCTAATCTAATAAAAACTATTTGTAATTATTACTCCCTAGTACATGTTTCTTAGAACATTGTTACTCTCGTAGGTATGTCAACGAACTTTATACATAGATCTATCTACCTGTGGTCATATGAAAGTAACAGAATTTTACTAGTGGCCGCCGAGTGGTCGAAATTCGACCATTATTCATTTAAATTGAAGGTTGAAACGTTAGTAAGGTTCTATTGTCAAAGACTAACCTTCGCTTAAAACCTCTTCCATACATCAATCACAAATCGTCTCTTCTCCGTAGAATAAAACCTTTCATAATGTTTGAAAAAGTACTGCCCTTCAAAAAAAAACAAAGTGACAGTGTCAAAATATCAAAAAGTCTACGACAGTACATATGTGTGTTTATGTGAATAGGTGAAACGTCAAACTAACGAATTTCCTTGACCGAAGGGTGAAATTGTATGTAGTGTGAGTAACGTTTTATTTTAATAATTTAGTGCACTTATAATGCACTCTTATTAAAATATAACGTCTTCGCACTGAATCGGCATGTAAACTTAAACTATGCCAACGTTCATACTTCTCCGTCCACACATCTTCGCAAAATTGTTACCGAACGGATTTGCTTCTCGCATTAATACTATGATGATGATGATGATGAATATCTATAATTTCGATATTTATGCAGTTTTTTTTATTTACTATACTTGACTTCAACAAAGTTCCATTCTAGAAGTATTCAATACGCAGTCCATTCAAAATTATGACAAGTGCCACAGGTTTCTCATGTCTTACAAAATGTCACGTTCCTTCCGCTTCCGTTCCGTCGATTAACAACGGATTAATATCACCTTGATTAACGGTTTCGCTCTCATTAACGTTGCGTATAAACATTGTATATAGCTGTCTGTATGTGACGAGGTTAGGAAGTAACTATGCCTTAGATTTACCGTGAGGTTACTGTTATAGGAAGCGATTTTTGATTGTGTTTTGCGACATACACCTACATTATAATATACTATTGACGACAGCTTGGTGCTTGGTTTAAGCGTAGTAGGCCGCTAGGGTTACTGTATCTGGTGGTAGCGTGGTCTGGTAATTCGCCCTCGTCTGGGTGTTACAGAGAGCCACCAGTCCATTGTACGGTACTTATAGTTAAGCTTTGCTAAGTTTGGGACCATACAGTTCGTGTGTCTGGCGATAATTATTATGAATTTGAATTGAACATCTGCTGACCGAGCCCTGTTTTACCGTACTTTTTCTAGATCTGTTCTGTTCTTAAGCAAACCCCGGATTGTACTTTTGTTAATCTATGGTTTTATTTAGAGAGCCATAGTTAAAATTCACGTCTTCTAGTTGTTCTATTTATTTAACTTTCATTGGGCAAGGTTTACCTGGAGTTATTTGAGGACACCAAATTTTACACCCCAGACTTAAAATCATGAGTAGGTATACTTGTTGCTCAAACTAGTGCGGTGCACACCGACAAACGGACCGCAAAACGAATAGCGTTATTGAACTTGAACCGCCAACGGACGCGCTCCGACCGCGCGCTCAATGCCACGCCGTTACATAACACTTTTTGTTACTATCTTAATAATAGCATTATTAGATGCTATTAGATTAGATGCTAATTTATCTTTTTGTTCGTGCGCGCGCGCCTGCATTGAGTGCGCTTTAAGTTTTTGCTCAGCTGCGAAGGTTCTACTTAGTTTGCGATCGACAAATTTGCATTTAGTTTATCAATTTTATATGTTTTTTGCTACTTACACAAATATGTCTCAAATGAGATGTCACTTGAATTCGTGAACATGAGATGGTTTCTTTAGTGTCTTTTTTTTTCAATCTGACGTGTAAATTAGAACACATCTACAAAGACATAGCGGCGCTGCACTTTTTTGTATGTTAAAATCTAAGCAACCGTAATTTATTTTTTATTAAAACGTATAGGATTATCTATATTTCTGATACCTACATTGCTATTATATCACTATTATTTATGTGTATTATGTAAAATACTAAGTACTTAATTAATGGTTTCCTATATGATTCTGTATTTAACATCGTATTATCGTATAACTTCTGTCATTTATCCAATGAACAAGTTTACCACTTGGAATGAACCCCATTCGTCCTGTCTGCAAGTTGTTATAGCAACTAGTCTAGCGATTACAATTTCAAATTGTACTCAGCAGGTTTATTTAACCTTTTGGTGTATTCTCAAGGTCGGTATTTGGTTAATGATAAACGATCGCAAAAACATTGTCGTTACATTAAAAAAACGTATGTAATTTCAATCGCGAGTCGATGTCTCGTTATTTCCCGTTCAGATCACAGCGGTATTCGTCTGGGACGGTTGCTCGCAAAGCCGTATTTATATTGCGTGACACGGCTTTTCTATACAGCACTTTTAGTACAGCTGGCCGTGGCAAGACAAAACGCGAGAGAAATCGATTTTGTATCTTTCTCTCCTACGAATTAAGTAAGAGAGCGTCTCGGTGCGACATAATGTGGCGCAAAAGTCATGACTTGGCGCGTATGTTAGCCCTGCAGGCACGCAAGAATACAGGCATCATTTGGTTGTTTGAACATTCAAACAAGTTAAGACCGCCGTCGCCTGCGGTCGCGCTTTTGCGCAGTGTAGGCGAAGAAGTGGGGACTGCACCAATTGATATTTACACATGCAGTAATAACGCCACTATCTAAACTGTTCTTTATGCTAAATTTGGTGTTTGTCACCACACTGTGGCATTGTCTGTGCACATGGCTGTGTCTGCGCTCTAGAATCAATTACTTATTCCTTTGTTGGAATATAAATACGTACATGAAGCAATCGTACTTTACATACTAATAGGTTCAGCCTAATAATATTGGTATAATCTATTATTTCCCTGTTAAAATGTTCTGTGGATAGTATAATAAAGCCATTAAGGTCTATGCGTTAAGACGTCAAACGTAACTGCTTGGGCGCGGCGCTCGTCTCTTGTAGACGCAGCCAAAGAAAATGTTAGTAGCTTAATTTTAATCAAAAATTTTTGGCTATTGATAAGCAAGAAGGTTCAGATGAAGCGCAGGTGAATAATATAATAATTGATCACTTGTACGAAGCGACACAGAAACTGGAAACGTTTTTGTCATCACATTATTCTGGCAAGTCTTTTTTGTCGTAGCTTGCTAAATTGATTCTATAAACGCAGGTGCATTCGCGAAATCTTGTGCACAAATACTGGTTCGTGTCTCGTGACTTATTTATAGAATTGTTCTTCGCAAGTATTATGTAAACTTGCGTAATACGATATTTACGTCCCGATGTAGCTATAATTTGATGTAATCTTTAACGATCATCTTAATATGCTGTGTTGGAAGTATTTTTAGCACCAATTATGTTTAAAACTCTGTATTTCTGTATGGTACAATTGTTATGCCGTAATATTTAAATTCTTAAACCTCGGTCAAGATAATAAAAAGTACATTTCAGGCATTATTAGCGATACACGAATGCCACACTGACGGTCGCAAGTACGACGCTCGTAGGCGTTTGAATTGTTGAATTTAACATAATTCCTTTTTAAGGTTTAATCTTGCAAAACACAGATCGGCTGTCGAGTTGCTAAATTCACAGATTTCGACTAATTTTACTTCACCTTGCCCTTGACACCGACTTAAATGAAACTGGAACAAGATACCGAGGGGAACTGCGACTTGCAAATTACTTTTATTGTTTGTTTTATTTAAACAAAAAACCTTAATTGTTTAGTAAAGACGTTCGGTGCGGTAATATTTAGTCAATTGTAGCTTAGGCTGCTATTCCACTCGTCAAATATATTTGTCCATTGTACATTTGTTCAAATAAATTTGGTGGCTTCATCCAATTTTCTAGCAACACCGACATTTGATCAAAGACTTTCAACCACACAAGAAAATTCAAATTTGAAGTTTTTTTTTCTCAATTACGCAAATTACTAAGAAATCTTGGACAAAGAAGTTTGACGAGTGGAATATCACCCTAAAATGTTAGTATTTGTATTTTTATTAACTGCTTATATTCTGTAATTCCAGTTATAATAGAACATCAATTGTCTTGCGTAGATCTGCGTTGCGGTATAGTAAGGACTAATCATTGTTTAATTGCCTCGAGTTCTATTCCGAATGACGAAAGTGGATGCACTATAGTGCATCTCAACAGATGGCATTCTGGTGGTATATAAATTGATTGAATATTATTTTTGAAGCCCCACTGAATTCCGCCTTATTTGTGTTGTCTAAAAGTGTACTTATCGAGTTGTAATGTTATATTTGCAACAATACCCGTTCCTTACAGTGTTTTATACATTGTAAAAGTAATCAAACCTGCCAGTAATAGCTTCACCAGTTGCGTAAGCTCCATTCTCCATTCAGGTCTTAAGAAAAAAATAATACTCTAAAGGTCTTTGTCCTTCAGTGCCCTGTAAAGGTAAATACGTACCATGTAAAGGTCGCCGTACCGGCACACCTTCCAGAAGCCCTTGATGCTCGCGATCATGTTGCGCGCGCGCCGTGCACCCCAGCAAGCCGCGCCCGCACCCGCCGCAGCGCGAGCTCCCCTCGCGCCCCTGTCACAAAACAATACACCCTAAATTAGACTATAGTTAATACGTATACAATAAACTTCAGATATGAAATACTCCCCCCCTCCCATTATCAAACTTAAGTGAGAAGACGACAAAAAAACAAAAATATTTAGATTTTATGATTATTTTTTAACGTATTTAACGTTGTCTGAAACAACAGGATACACACACACACACACACACATACAGGACAGGGACAGGGATTTATAAATGTTTGTTTTCTAGTGGTGGATTTATAAAGAGTTATCTATCTATCTAACAGGAAGAGGTCTTCATCATCAATCTTCATCTTTAGTGTCGTTGGTAAAATTTTATTTGTCTTGGGCTGTATCACCATAGGTTCCTCACTACAATATGGATGTCATAGAGTAGCCGTGCAGTAGACTATTAAAGTTGAAAACAATAAAATTAATTTATCATGATTCATCTGCTATTAGCATACTTATCTCACTCGCACTTGCAAGGAAAATGTAACAGGTGTTCGTAAAGTAGGTATAATGCACTCTAGCATATATTTTTAAAATCTACGTCTAGAAAAATGCGCGAGTCATCGCCAGACAAAAACAAATACCATACTTAGAACATACCTACTCGTTTTGTTGAGTTGTATTATTTTAAAGATTCCATTATAATGCAATTCACAAACTCAGGTAGTGATCTAGCAACAATGGTTATAAGAGGAAAATTATATCTTTGTTCTAACTCGGAAACTAGTGTCTTTATACTACTACTAGACTAGATATTACTAATAACTACTTAGGTACCTAAGTACCTACCAGGACTGAATAACTGAACAGTAACACCTTCTTTCTCCGAAATTGATTACGTCACTGCCCGCAGAAGTTCATATGCATTAATTGTAATAAAATTATATTAATATGCGTTATTGATCTTTTCTGTTTTATGGAAGACAAATTAAAACAATATTTGTAGTTCTGTCTTCCTTTATTATTTAATCAAGTGAAAGATTGAATAACCATGTAATTTGAGAAGAAAATTAAATTTTATTTTCCATTCGACATTGTAGTATTTTTTCAATATTGTAACTGGGGAAGCTACACCACCATTGTGGCACCATTGTCACCCATTTAGGTATATAATTGTTTACCAAGTGGTATTTGTGCGAGTCTGACTCATTTTTGAGAAATAGTTGAACCTTTGTAGTCTGTATCTAACAACGCAATTTTCTAATTGCGTCTAGATTGGATACGTTTTCAATCAAAGTCTCTCTAGTTTTACACAAAGTTCTTACGTCATTGCTTATCCAATTATTGACGCAATGAGAATCACGCGCAACGCCAACAATATCAGTGGCAGCGAAGACGCACCGGGAAACGATTTGTATCGATACATCAATCAATCAAGAATCGAGCATTTTAACATTATCGATAACTATGTTCAGTTTATCGGTAAAATTGACGTATGTTTGTATCACTTTATATGGGCGTGAACGTGATTGTTAATAGAATGAGAACTATTTTAGATCGCTTAGTGTCATCGATAAGTTCACCTATTTTCTTTTTATCGATGAACTGTTTATCGATAAGAGAGTCTGGCTTTATCTATTTTAATGCTGGTTACCATGGTATAGTGAGCATATTCAGTTATTTACAAAATTAACATTAAAAAAACTTAGGGCTTACTGAAAACTGCCAAATACATAATTGCGAATAAATCAACGCACATTTTCTTTGTCTATGCGCATATGTCCTTTATACCTTTGACTTTGGTTTTGATACGGATTGCGGATTTCAAGACAGATTTGCTTTTCCCCGGGACTCTTCGAGGGTCAAACCTCGGCATCATCGTTGGTAACCATTGTCGATCCTGGCTTACAAGAGTAACAGTGGTGGGAGTGTGTGGCGGGCCTAGTCCCATATTGAAATATCGAATTTACATACTCGCTTCAAGAAGCTTGTTAAATATGCATCTCAGTAACTACCTACTCACTAGAATATTAGTAATGCTCAATCATTAATCAAGCATTAATCATAATTACGTGCGGTATGTTGTAATACTCTTTAAAATTATTCCATTATTTAATAGCAATAACTAATGTTATTAACCGATAAATGCTTACGTCCGAGCTGATTAATCCTGTTTATGTTAATATAAAAATAATATTTTTAAAACAATGAGCATCTGTCCGCTTTATCAGTGAATCAGGGGACATGCATGTCGTATCTGTCTTCAGCGAAACAAAATATTTAGCTTTAGAATTCCTCAAAGTCAAATGTTGGTTTTTTTACATTTCGCTATCTATCTTTCTTTCCAGAAAAGGTGGTTGTTATTATAACAATTGAACTTACTTTTTATCATGTAAAAACATTGTGATAAGATGCCCATTTCGGCCAATGATCTAGTTTTCAACATTCGTACAAAACAAATGACGCTGAGATAGTATTTAAACAAAGGCCTGAAAGGGCAGGTTTTCTTCAGGGTAGGCATACATTGTAAGATGAAGCAACAAATAGATTTGGCATGAGCGTTCCTAGAGTACTTTCATGTAAAAGATTACGGTAGCTGTCATGTCAGTACAAGCAAAACATCATGTCACATTACTGAATGATTTTCTATTGTTGAGAGCACGAGAACTCATTACGTATAAATGATTATGAATAAATCGTTGCAAATTGACAATAATCACTTTTGAGTAATGATTTTCGACATCGATTTAATGTCATTTTTAAGCTGTTAGCAGTGAGGAAGTAGGCTACGATACAGTTGCAACAATCGCCATTGTTCGTGTTTATAACTGTAAATATTATTTAGATGCACCAGCGGGTGTATATTATATTTTACTACGGGTTTTATTGAGAATCCGCCCACTGTGGGCGGTCGATAGTGGGCTTAGATTAACAGTAACTCTGCAGCTATAATTACGAGGTAATTAATGTCTTGATTATTAGTCTAAACTAGAACTACACTATTAATGAACCGTTAAAAATATTTCTTAATAACTTGAATTCATGTAACCTTAATAATGTGAGTCATAATTAACTTACATATAATTACTTTTGTTTAAACACGATAATTACGTTTTCGTATGATTGTTATTTAAGTGCTCCGTTCAATTATTAACTTTTTTAAAAATCTTAGAAACAAGAAGTTTGAAACATACTCAGAAGGCTCAAAAATTCGGTTGCCAAGAAGAAACCAACTCATTAGTACAGCATCTAAAGAACTCTACACAGTGTTACTTAAGACAGTGTGACCAGTACTTAGCTACTTGTGTTATATTCTGTGTCTTAGCTAACTCCGTGTACTATTGAAAGTCGCAAGTTGCAGACGCACATTAAGATTAGTGACTTTCTAGAGCGGAGTATTATTTAGCTATTGTTATGAAGAATTGCAAAATAACAGCTCATATTAGGTTCGCTTCCGTCTGTAACGCCATCAGTGTCGTTATTTGCAACTCCTTTAAATTGCTGTTGACGACATCATTTTCCCGAAAACCGATGTGTCACTAATAGCGATGTACATTTATATAAATACTACCCACTGATATTTATAATTGCCTAGTAGGTCTTTAAAATTATTTTTTAATTGCCTTATTCTATAACTAGCAAATATTCTGCTAATGAGGTACTAGGAACACAGACATTTGGAGATGTTCTCATTTAGGCAATTATGCTACGTAGTCCATAGGGAACGAAAGCTATTATAATTACTACTGAATAGTTCAGTTCACCTAACTATACGTAGGTGTCCCGGATAACGTCGTAGCATCGTAGCACGGCCCCGCTACAGATGCTACGCACGACGCGTAGATGCGGCGTATGCCCATACCGGGTGCAACGAGAAGTAATAAAATAATAGTAAATTTCAATGTTCAATTGATATAATTATTTAATATTCAAATATAATACACGTTCACAATTTTTTATCGTTAGTATTAAGAATTGAATTACCTATTTTTTTGAAATGTCACGATCAGATAGAATGCACTTTCCTACCTGATTCGCCAAAAAACTAGTTGAGTATGCTAATATCGACACGCTTTATAGATAAAATGAATTGGCACATGTTTAGCTGCTATTATTTCATAAAGTCAGGAAATTGAAAACTTGAAATTCATTCCATTTTGGATTGAGACGTTAATTAAATTAATTATCGTTAATAATAATACTTAGATCTATGTACAGGTCGTTTCTGTCTTTTGTTTGTTTTGCTAGAGGAAATATACAGCGTGTTGTATTTGACGGTCATTATTCCGATCGACGCTACCTGCATGCGAGCACAATCTTTTTAAGTGTTCCGTCCCGCTCACATGACAGTATTCATAAATAAGAATGAGAGTGACAGCATGCTTCTAATACATATCGATTAACTATATTTTCTTTCGTCTTCGCTGCTAGGAAAAAACTTAAAAAGTAAACAGATCATAAGTTCAAGGCACTCCAGAATCTTCGCGATGTCGAGATAGCGCTCATGAATTTGCGTGTATTCATTGTTATCAACCAAGTTTATCTGGTTTTACGCACTAAACTTCTGTATCTGAATTGTTTGCGTCAAACGTACATTGTTTACATGGTATACATACAGATATGGACATATCAGCTGTTTCCTGCACCCGCGAGATGAAGGTAGATGGTACTATTTGACAAATCTAGCGAAAGCGCGTGTGACATTACGCGCATGTGACATTGTGCAAAAGGACATTATACGCCGATAGGGAAACGATAGCGCAAAGTATTCAACGAACATTTGTGTTCAATATATTGTCAGCAAACTATTTGACTCAACAAAGTTAAATACAACATAATGAAAGCTAGATTTGTCGATCCTTTACGGGTTTCAATTTAATACAACAACAACGTAGAACAATGGTTCTAGAGGTGATTTTAAGTGACAATCAGTCAAATCCTCCATCCAAAGATTGCCTTGAAGAGATCGCGGCTTGCGATAACGCCCCCCAATACGCACTAGGTTTATCCCTTTTTTTGTCATTTATTTATTACTAGCTGTTCCCCGCAACTTCGTCCGCGTAGAATTTAAATTTTAAAAAATCGGATCTCTGTTCTCGGATCCGGGATCCCGGATCCCGTATCTCGGATCCCTATTCTCGTTTTTACCGGATCCCGGATCCCGTTGGCTGGATCCCGTACCCGGATATCCCAGATCTCGTATCCCGGATCCCGTACCCCGGATATCCCGGATCCCAAAAAATATAGCCTATGTTACTCAGGGATAATGTAGCATTATAATGATGTAAGAATTTTTGAAATCAGTCCAGTAGTTTTTGAATTTACTCGTTACAAACATACAAATCTTTTCTCTTTATAATATTATTATTATATTATAAGTGTAGATGAATTTTCTCTTGATGTTTAAATAAAAAGTTCATCTATCTATCTATTAACACTATTTCGTGACTGAAAGCGCGTATAAAAGCGTTTAGATCGCGTCTCGTACCAACAGAGATTCATACTGTAAGGTACCCGGCTTTGAGTTTAATTAAAAAAATTTTTCATTAATTATAATAATTATTTTTACTTATTTTTTCCTTTCAAAAACACTTTTTGGCAGGTCCAGGAAGAGAATATATTGCTGCTTTACATATTAGTGTCTTGACATTGAACAAATCAGTGCATAAAGCGAACCGGTAATAGTTTCCAACAATTCAACAAGTTGCAATAAATAGTGAATAGTTACCGTGGGAAGGCGAACCGCTCTTGTTTATCTTAATATCTTAAATACGTGTGAATGTACCTTCACACTGATTTAAGATACTAAGATAAACACGAGCGCCAGATTCGTATGATTCGTATCTTGATAGGGAAAGAAGAAAAATATTATTCGCTTTGTACATACGTCGTGACACAAATAGGAACCTACTTCTGTTTATTATGACGGCGTCAAACGTGAGCTAAACCTCGAGAAATTGACGAATTTTCATTGAAATATATCTGAATATCAGGACTTTTGAAAAACATATTCGGTATACTGCTCATGTCTGCCACCGCAATTTTATGATACTAACAAATGATACGAGTCGAGATGCGTCTATTCTCGCATATGTTTTACACCGGACGATATACGTCAAACCAAAATGCGTCGGACTAGCAATGTTAGTTTTAATAATGGAGTGTGCACAATAAAACTATAATCAAAAAACTAAAACCCGACTACTGAAAAATCGCGCTCTAAAAAGTATGAAACAAGAAAATATTCTCTCTCTAGAGGATAGCCGTGGTCCGTGGTCATATGCCAATTTGACCTAAAAGGCATAAACGGACCACGGCTATCCTCTAGAGAGAGAATATTTTCTTGTTTCATACTTTTTAGAGCGCGATTTTTCAGTAGTCGGGTTTTAGTTTTTAAACTTACTTTTTATTTAATTATTTTGGAGTTATAGGTAACAATCTAAATATATAAGAATCAAAGTCCTGATTGACTGACTGACTGACTGACTGACTGACTGACAGACAACGCACAGCCTAAGCCGCTGATCGTAGAGACTTGAAATTTGGAGGGTGTGTTTGTCTTGATGTGTAGAGGTGTACTAAGAAAGGGTTTTTTGAAATTCAACCCCTAAGGGGGTAAAATAAGGGATGAAAGTTTGTATGGAAGTTCGTCATTTTTGAAGTTAGAAATATGAAAATTCCTGATTAGGTGTCTTTTGAAAAATAAATAAATATGGGTTTCAGGGTTTTTGAAAATTCGACCCCTAAGGGGGTAAAATAGGGGATAAAAGTTTGTATGGAAGTTCCGTCATTTTTGAAGTTAGAATTACTTAAATTGGTGATTAGGTGTATTTTCAAAAATAAAAAAGAGTAATTTCAGGGTTTTTGAAAATTCAACCCCTAAGGGGGTGAAATAGGGGAATGAAAGTTTGTGTATAGATTTCTTTCGTGTTTTTGGAAATTCAACCCCTAAGGGGTGAAATGTGGAGTGAAAGTTTGTATAGGGGTGGTCGAGTTTTGTTATTTTGACGGGAAAGGGGAAAACGGGGTCAATGGATGTTTTAATAAGTCATCCATATCTCGATATTGGTTATGATTGCTTATTTGAATTGATCAGACTGGGGTTTCCGTATTTTTAATCATTTTGACGAGAAAGGGGAGAGCGGGGTCAGCGCATGGTTAGTCATCCATATCTCAAAATTGGTTATGATTGTTCATTTTAAATAATCAGACTGGAGTTTCAGCGTTTTTAATATTTTGAAGGAAAGGGGAGAGCGGGGTCAGCGAATTTTAGTCATCCATATCTCGAAATTGGTTATGATTGTTCATTTTAAATAATCAGACTGGGGTTTCGGCGTTTTTAATATTTTGACGGAAAAGGGGAGAGCGGGGTCAGCGAATGTTTAGTCATCCATATCTCGAGATTGGTTATGATTGTTCATTTTAAATAATCAGACTGGGGTTTCAGCGTTTTTAATATTTTGAAGGAAAAGGGGAGAGTGGGGTCAGCGAATGTTTAGTCATCCATATCTCGAAATTGGTTATGATTGATCATTTTAAATAATCAGATTGGGGTTTCAGCGTTTTTAATATTTTGAAGGAAAAGGGGAGAGCGGGGTCAGCGAATGTTTAGTCATCCATATCTCAAAATTGGTTATGATTGTTCATTTTAAATAATCAGACTGGGGTTTCAGCGTTTTTAATATTTTGAAGGAAAAGGGGAGAGCGGGGTCAGCGAATGTTTAGTCATCCATATCTCGAGATTGGTTATGATTGTTCATTTTAAATAATCAGACTGGGGTTTCAGCGTTTTTAATATTTTGAAGGAAAAGGGGAGAGCGGGGTCAGCGAATGTTTAGTCATCCATATCTCGAAATTGGTTATGATTGTTCATTTTAAATGACTGGGGTTTCAGCGTTTTTAATATTTTGAAGGAAAAGGGGAGAGCGGGGTCAGCGAATTTTTAGTCATCCATATCTCGAAATTGGTTATGATTGTTCATTTTAAATAATCAGACTGGGGTTTCAGCGTTTTTAATATTTTGAAGGAAAAGGGGAGAGCGGGGTCAGCGAATGTTTAGTCATCCATATCTCGAAATTGGTTATGATTGTTCATTTTAAATAATCAAACTGGGTTTCGGCGTTTTCAATATTTTGAAGGAAAAGGGGAGAGCGGGGTCAGCGAATTTTTAGCCATCCATATCTCGAAATTGGTTATGATTGTTCATTTTAAATAATCAGACTGGGGTTTCAGCGTTTTTAATATTTTGAAGGAAAAGGGGAGAGTGGGGTCAGCGAATGTTTAGTCATCCATATCTCGAAATTGGTTATGATTGTTCATTTTAAATAATTGGGGTATAAGCTGAGCTGAATATGGTAGGTACTACTTCAGTTTGATCCCATAAAAAATCATTTCGTAAATCAACACCCAAAAGGGGGAAACTAAAGGTAGAAAAGTACGGCAGAAAAATATGTTTGTACCCGATTGACTTGAAACTTAGTATGCATAGGGTAGGTGAGGGAGGAAGGGGAAGACGTAAGGTAGGGGGAAGTGGAAGGGGGAGGGGACAGGGAAAGGGAAATGGAGGGGGAGGGAGCAGAAGGAAGAGAGGGGAGGAAAAGGGGTGGAGAAGGGGAGGGGGATTTGGGATTTTGGCTCTATATACCTACCTACCAAAACACGCATTCACCGAATTAGGTACCGTGATAAAGTTTGTATGGCTTCAATAAAAATCGTGAAATAAAATTATTTTTATAAAAAAGCAAATACTGACTTAAAAAACCCTGGCGCACTAAAAAGTACTAAAAAGTCTTAAGTCACTTGCCCGGTTTTTTTTTTATTTTGAAGTCTACGCGGACGAAGTCGCGGGCAAAAGCTAGTATATATATATTTGAAATGTGCTCATCAAGCTCTTTCATTTTTTGTTCATGGCATTATGTCCTCTAGAGGGCGCCATATGCAATTTTATGTGACGTCACATAGCCTATAACCAGCGCGCCATTAAGCCGCTTCTAACGATACCACATTTGTCAAAATACGACAAGTAGTTTGGAAGTTAGGCGGGAACAGATGCACATACATACATACATACATACATACCGGTCAAAATCATAACCCTCCGCCGTAGTCGGGTAAAAACAGCATCTATTATAATAATAAACTGTAAGCTTTTTTTGTACATAGAAGCTATTCGAAAAATGGGTGCCAATTGCAATAGGCTATTTTAAGGTCTCTGAGCAATAAAAACCGTTTAATATCAAGAGTTTGGAAATTGGCGAGCATCACGCGAAAACAGCTCAAAGCTATTTTAATGTGATTTTCACTATAAGACAGCAGTTGGTGAAACTTATAGATAACCCCCAAATTTATATAAAGTTATGATAGACTTTCACTGGCATTACACATCACTTTTGTTTCCAGAAAAGTTTTGTAAAAACATTGCGTAAATTAGCTAAAAATGTTTATAAATTTGGCGGAAAGAGTACATACATCATCACGCTATAACTATGGGGGGTCGAGCAACAGAACTAAATCAAAAATGTCTACGCCGATATTTGAACATATAAAATCTGGACTAGCTAAGCTGCGGAGAAAATCTATAATTAAATACGTCTGTGAATTGTTTATAATGCGTCCGTAGTACACCATACCTAACGACATCGCTGAACCGTGCGAGATCAATCGGACCGAAGGAAATCTCGCTACGTGCCCTTTGATTGCATATAGTAAAGAGTACTATACAATATGTTAAGAAAACCCTGTCCGACCCGAAAACGTATTGTTGGGTATCGAGATTAGATTATATTTTTGCAACAAAGGTTTTTCTTTTCTTTAATTTGTTTTTTATTATTTTTAGCATAGTTAGTGTCCCACTGCTGGGCAAAGGCCTCCCCTTTTTTTTTAAACAATTACCCCGTTTAGATTTTAAAAAAAAACATAAAATGACGTCATTACGTACTTTGTGGTCAGAGGTGCCGCCACACGATCTAACATAATTACTGCCGGTAACGGTAGTGTCACATTTTTAAAATTTGCTACATTTTGGGGGAAAAAGGCAAAAAATGGCATTTTAAATTGTCATTAATATGTTTACTATCATGAATATTTTTTTATTTTATTTTATTTGGTCATGTGATTGGGAAACCTAAATACCGGTTTCGGCTCGGACAGGGTTTTTTTAACATATTGTAGAGCGTTGCACGATCTCCGCCAAATTAATAGAGAGTTATAATCGACTTGCAATTGCATTACAAATTACTTTTGTTCGTAGAATCGCTTTTTAAAACCATTGTTAACTGGTTAAAAAAATGTATAAATTTTAAAGTTAATCTGCATTAATGTCAGTAATTTCGTGGTCGAGCCAAGCTTATAGACTGCAACTCATATTCGAGCTGGCTTGACCGAGGCACACCCTCTCACAAGATATCGGCGTAAAGTTGCAATTTTAAACGCGTTTCGTACGATGCGCAAGAGCACCGGAAGCCCAAACTCCTCCCTCCATATAGGGTTCCGTATCTCGAAAAGAAAAACAAACGGAACGCTAATAGGATCACTTTGTTGCCCGTCTCTCTGTCTGTTGTATTGTTAACTTACTGCGCTTTATTTCGACCTCACAACGTGCCGAGTCAACGGAGCGATGTTTGATAAAACACTTGATAAACACTGCAGATAAATAGCGGTAGGTAATCGTCATAATAAATTGGTGCACTAGGAAAGTTTTCTTATTTAACCTAAATTAGTCAGTAGTTTATTTATGTCGTAAATAAAATAAAGCAAATTTGCGTGTGCGTTAAATAATATATTCAGTGAACCAAGTAATATAGTCAAAGTCGTTCTTTTTTTAATCTTTGTGACTAAAAAATATTTGCATTGAACAAAGAGTCTCTAATAGGTGGTGTATTTTATAAAATTCTAATTTTATTCAATAACTTATTAATTTATTTTTATTTATGTATTCTTTATATTATGTTCTAAGTATTAATTATTATTTTTAATGAACTTGTAATCATGTATTGATACCTACTGAAGTACTGAAACCAAATATATTTGATTAAATTAAAATAATAAATGCAGTATTCACTCATTGCGGAAAATTCCGATATTTAGTACAGCTATATCTTATAAATTTTTATTTTAAAATAAATAAGTATATTTTTAAAAGAAGCCAGCTCTTAAAATAATTATCTTAATGTAGAAAATAAATTTATAAATAAAATACTTACTCCGTGTTTCCGTAACCCCCCAACGTGGCGATAGTCCTCGGACCTCTTTTTATTTAATAACACACTAATCAATATCCTTAATATTTTATCTCAATAAACAAACTCGGAACTACTATTTCCTTCACAAAATTCAACACAATTCAAACAACGTGGGGAAACAAACGCGCGGAAGCTCTGCGTTTAAATTTGGAACGCGACACACGTGCGGTCTCCACGTGCGATTTTGTTGTTATAATTTAAAATAATCGATTGTTCTTTATTTATTTTTTTATTTGTGGCCTTATTTTTTTAATTAAATAGTGGGTATGTCACATCGCGATCCAGGCCCGCGATCGACTGTTTTCGAAAGAGTCCATATGCTCTTGACCTTGCGCTGTTCTCGGGCGAACTGAAGCGGCATTTCGTTGATGCCGTGTGTTTTATAACGCATTATTGTTGTCATAACTTTTACTGTGTGCGCCAGACGCTGAGCGTGGCGTGACGCAGCTGCGAGCCGCGGTGCCTAATCCGTGATGCGCTTTGCACGCTTCAGCGGTTTTATTAACCGAAATCTATTTCCATGAATCAATTAAAAGATGTCCTCCAAAGGATTAAATTGACATTTTAAAATTTATTCCGCAAAAGCAAAAAAATAAACAACTTACAGCTGAATTAAGAACCTCCTTGGAAGTTGGTTGATAAAAGTACCTACACTCTTGCAATATTCTACCGTAGATTTCGAATTGAAAAAAGAAGTTTATTTTTATTTATGTTTGTATGTAAGACACACTCGTCGTAATTCCGATATCTATTTCGGCCATAAGAAGGATGGTAATATATTTAGTTTAGTCAATTTTAGTTTGTGAACATAGGTACCAACAGAATCAGTACCTGCGTCTCAGGGTCCGATATGATATGTCATCTCGTTTATCAGTAAAAACATGGATTCGCGGTAAGCGTTTGTTTTATTGCGCCGTACCTATTTGTTATTCAATTATTATCTGCGTAAAAAAATGAAACACAGAAAAAATAAAACATTTTATTATCTGTCCAAATGTACGATCAGCCTAGGACAACAAAAAGGCTCTGACCGCCATGTCAGAGGAAGATCGTGGGCCGGGCCAAAAAGTGCCCGGACAAAAAAAATATTGTACGATCAGCGACATCACTGCTGAACATTTTCTGTTTTTTTTTTTTAAATGGCTTGGACTCTTTTGTTTTGTAGGTAGGTACAATATCTACCTATTTTATTTTTTTATCTAAATAATATTTAAACGTGTTGCCAATGACTTTACCAAGAAGGAGGGAGACATCCGACTGTCCAAAATAGTTTGTCCCGCTAAACGGAGTCCATGGACACAGTGCGACTCGGTTGCTCGCGGAAAATATTGTTGGAAACATACGGCTTATCTTCTGGTATATAATACGCATCAAAATGCCTTTAAGGGCCACCGCAGACATGCTACTTTTTGCATCGGCGATCGGCGATTTAGTCGCTTTTAGCATGGGAGCAGTCGCTGCGTCCGACCGCAGAGTCGTCAAAACGCGATGCAGTCGCAAAATCGACGATCGCTGTTGCAAAAAGTAGCATGTCTGCGGTGGCCCTTTGTCGAATTTCAAGTGCGATAACAGGTGTGTAAATTTCGCTGCATGTAGCGGTGCGCTCAGCACAAGTCTGGCAATTGCCATGTTAGAAGTTAATCCGTATCTGCTAAATATATCTGCTAAAATAATACATCAATGCGTGTTGCTAATATTTAATACTGACAGCGTTCACTAACGTCTGTAAAAAGGGCCATAACACACCGGGACGCCAAAGCGACGTCGCCGGCCACGTATCCAAACTCTTCTCTCTCTCTCTTCTATTTTAGAGATATGATATCGTTTTGTACTCCACATGTAGCTCATTCAGTAAGAGTTATAATGCATTCAATCAGATATGACTTGATAAAATATAATACTAACTGCAGATATCCCCCGGACACCCTCTAAGCATTTTTCACTATATCGTTTCGGATTTGGTCACCCGCGCTCACTTGCAAAATTCAACCCGTATAGTATGTATGTATTAAGGGCTTACTAAGGCTTAAAATGGTGACGGAAAATTGTTGATGAATCCGTTGGCCCATTTGCTATACAGAATACACTTACCATATTAAAGTTCAAAAATTTTACCTAATTTTTAAAAAATATGTTGCATTTAACCTAAATTCCAAATTCTCTCCACAAAGGCCCACGGATACTATGTGAAATCGATACCAAAATAATACTTAATACCTATTTAACAATTAATATTATAAATATTTGGACATAAGTCAGCATTAAATTAAAAATATTCAATAAAAATTATAAACTTCACAAAAACGTCATCGCTCTGTCAGTACCGTGGTAGCTGTAATCAGGGGCGTAGCTACCGCCGTATCAGCCGTATCAATGATACGGGGCCCCCGGGCTACAGGGGCCCCGGACGAGTATGAAAATTCGTAACCCTTCATTTATGAAAATTCTTTAACCTTCAATTGGGCCCCCCAACAAATTTTGATACAGGGCCCGTCTAAGGCAGGCTACGCCACTGGCTGTAATCAGGCCCTAAGGCCCTTTTCAAGCCTTAAGGCGATCACAAGACCATAGCCAGTTGCAACCGCTGATCGTTAAACGATCGGGGGTTAAGCAGCGCTTGGCAAGGTCTGGCAGAGATGGGCGAACACATAGTGGCATTTGAACTGAGCGTCTCCGTGCTTTAGAGGACACGTAAAAAGTCGGTCCCGGTTGTTGTCATCTAGGCAGCAGTCGTTAAGCCTTGTCAGAGGCCTTCGGGCGGCTTGAACAACTCTGACACTAGGTTGGCCAATAACCATACGATAAGAAGACCACAAAACCATAAAGTATGCAGGATATTATGATGATACTAAATAAGATACAAGATGAGACGGTATTCCCCTGAGCTATTGACAACAAGAACATTATATAACAAAATGACTCGCGGCCGCTGTCAGCCCAATTATGAAACGCGTCGTGTTCAGAAAATAGCAGTTTGTTCATTGAAGTATTATTTCAGCAGATATGGTACCTCTTAACATGACGGGCCCGTTGGCGTGGTTGGTTTAGATTCCGTCTCGAGTCTGGGTGTAAGTATGTATATTAAGTATGTATTTACAAACAAAAAGTATTATATGTAGTAATATCAGTTATCTGGTTTCCATAGTACAAGCTCTGCTTAGTTTGGGATCAGGTAGCCGTGTGTAAAAGAATGTCCCAGGATATTGATTTATTTAAAAAACCTTAAAAAACGTTTTGAAAAGTACATGCTAATACAAGCTGGGCAGTTACTACACCGGTAATATAAGTTTAAAAAAGCATGAAATAAAAATTAAATTAAAAATTTAAAAAACCCCCGACAAAAAAAAACCTTTAAGAAGATAAAAATAATACCTGCATATTTTCACCCAAGCGTCGTTGTTGCGTCGGGGGACCGCTAAGTACGCCGGTCATGGTTATAATCTACAGGTTACTCTAAATGTAATGTACTTAGCGGTCCCCCGACGCAACGACGACGCTTGGGTGAAAATATGCAGGTATTATTTTTATCTTCTTAAAGGTTTTTTTTTGTCGGGGGTTTTTTAAATTTTTAATTTAATTTTTATTTCATGCTTTTTTAAACTTATATTACCGGTGTAGTAACTGCCCAGCTTGTATTAGCATGTACTCGTCAAAACGCATCGTATGAGCCCAAACACAAGGTAGATGCCGTACACCGTTGAGGAGTTCTTCTGATGATGCCTGCGCATCAGGTCAAGGTTGTCATACTTTGTAATATCATTGACAAGTGACAGGATTTCAAATTTCGTATCGATCAGACCTGTGGAAGTTGTTTATATCTTTTCATCAACTAGAAAAGAGCTGATGGTCTTCAAACGGCTGAGCAGATTTTCTTGAAACATAGCTAAGAACACTCTCGATTAACTCACCTTTCAAACAAAAAAAACTAAATCCAAATCGGTCCATCCGTTCAGACGCTATGATGCCACAGACAGACACACAGATCCACAGATCCACAGATACACAGATACACAGATACACACGTCAAACTTATAACACCCCTCGTTTTTCGTCGGGGGTTAAAAACTGCAATCACTTGACTTGTGCTCAGCGCACCACACATGTATCGAAATTCACACATCTGTTATCGCACTCGCATTTCGAATTCATGTTGATGCGTATAATTTTCCAGAAGATGACCCGTATTGGCAATACCGAAGTGTTTTAGACATTAATTTGCGCGAACGACTGAGTCGTACTGTGTTCATGGACTCCGTTTAGTATGGCAGGTCTAACAATAGTAGAACTTTTGACACGAAAAGAAGAAGTAGGGTACTATTGTGGACAGCAGAGTTAAGTTAGGCAAAAAATAATTAAAATTAATCAATTGCAATTGAATGTTGTGATTCATTTGTCAATCGCAAACAAATCAAAATGAATCACGACAATTAAATTCAAATGCAATTAATTAATTGTAATTAATTATTGCCCAACTCTGGTGGCCTGTCACGTGTCCTCTTACTTGGTAATGTCTTTGAGTTAGTTTGTGCTAATAATCGCCGACGACAGGAAATGCGCGCGAGGTGCATACTGACAGAGAACTTCGTATTACATAACGTCGCCGAGTATCGAGTTATAAGTATAACTTAATCCATGGAAAACCACGCCGTTATACCTACCAAAAATGGTAAATGTCAACCACCGTGTAATAATGTGTAGTAATGCGGGTATTTACACCACCCGATATTCGTCTCGAGACTCTTTCTAGATCAAGAAAAAAACCCATAATATCGAGCCCTAAATATCGGGTAGTGTAATACCCGCATTACTTTATGTAATGTTTGACCCGATCCGGACCTACAGGATATGTCACTTATAAGAATTAATAAAAATCTGTCTTACTTTATTAGCTTTGATTAGATTTTATTCGCGTTACATACCATTTACTAATACATTTTATTAGCAACATTGTGGAATAAAAAAATTAACAGGAGTTAAAGAAATATTCAAGCTTACATACCTAGCCATAACTCGCGCACGCGTACGCCGCCGCTCCGAACTAATAATTAACTACCTATACATATAGTACTTATGTATATAGCACACATAATTCAGACTAAGTACAGATACTGCATCGTAGACGCGCCGCAATCGATTTGCAGAACAATCATCCCATTGGAGCGGCTGATAGGCTTGAGATATTGGCAACATTGTGTTGAGATAAACTACGTCATAGGGCGCGTTCAGACCGTGCGAGCAGCCGCGCCCGAGCAGTGGCAAATGCTATGTGACATTATGTCTATTTATAAGTAGTCGAACTGACTGGGGGGACAATTCTCGGGTATTAGACATAATATCACATTGAAACTACCGAATTATTATTATATCTTGACAGTTCTAATGACATTTATCTGATGTGATATTTTATCTATTACCAGAGAATCGCCCCCAGTCAGTTTGACTTCTTAAACATAGACATAATGTCACATAACATTTGCGTCGCGCGGCTGCTGGGTCGGTGTGGACGCACCAATAGATATGTCACAGATAATACTGTTTGTTTGTTTATCATTAACACGTATCTACCTGAGAAATTGTGGCCTTGATTCAGTAAGGCACTGTATTATAATTTTTTCATTGAATCGTAAAATGTTAGCACGTCCTTTCACCGAGTATATTATAAAGGTGCCAAATAGAATGCCTGTTAGGTACTTTTCATAAGTAAATTAATAACAACGGTCAAATGCTTCTTAAACCGGTCTTAAACGGATTATTAAAGGGTCAAATGATTCTTAAATAATTGCGAATCAAAGAATTTATATAGTAGTATGGGAGATACTACTCTTCTAACGAAGTGCTTTTATTCTCTTTGGTTAATTCGTAGCCAACATAATACCTAAGCATCATTATCCCTATAGCATGATGTAAATAATTACTTCTTAATTTTATGTGCGGAGAAGATTTTTTTACGAATTAAACGAATACGTTACTTACTTGAAAATATCCATATTATGTTGTGTATTTTAAACATTAAGATCCGTATATAACGCGGAAATCGGAAGTGAACGATTATAACTGTAACAGTATGTCGTGCTAGTGTTTATAAATACGCCCGGTCGACCGTAAACAAACATGCGGTGTGCTGCATAGGTAGCCAACATATGAATTTCACACCGGATTCCTTAGGGCCATAAAACACCGGGTAGCCATAGCGACGTCGCCAGCCACCGTAGCCAACTAATTCCTATTGAAATGTATGACAGGTGACCCACCTAGCGACGTCGCCAGTCCGTCGCCAGGTGTATATAATATTGCAGAAGGGCTAGACAAGTGGCTGACGTCTACACAATACTCTACTTCTGGAGGGCAATTTTCCTCCACCGGCTTCTGTCGCCCGCGACGTGTATCGCTTTGTGCAGTTGGCCATAGCGCCGCAATAAAATGGGATATCATAGTGATGCGTTATGTCTGTTCTAGTACGTAGTACATATTATGCTATGTTTTATTTTCTAATTTTCAATGAAAATTCTATGTTAATCTGGCATCGCTATAATAAATAATATTTATAATAACAACCGTTACAATTGTATTTTTTCGTTATGTGTGAAGATAACACAATATTATATTAACATTTTTATAGGAAATTTTATTAACAATTCCATACGCTATACAATTTGTATGTAATGTTTATATAGGTAATAATATTTTCAAATATTGTATAAATTCATATTAGGAAAAAGTGCTATGTACTTACTATTTTAGGTACTATGTGAAAAAAATTATCATCGGTCTGTTTTCGTCTTTGTTCTATCATCTTCTAAACGGTACCGAATTTTTAATTTGTTCTTTTCCCCACAAGATGAAGATGATACCTAAAAAATAATTGTAGGATTTTGTGACGCAAGCGTTTAATGAAAAGTTGCTCTATTTTACGCCGAAACAAAGTCTACGTAGGTACCTCAGGTATCAGGCACAATTTCACGGAATAGGTATTGGATGTAACTGCAACACACAAATATAAAATAAGGTACCTATTCATTGTTTTTGTCTGGCGATTTTTTTATTACATTAAAACAATAGTATGAGTAACGAAAAAAACAATAAATTGTTACCACAAATCCTGGGCTGACTCGATATTAAAATGTATTCTTTTACACACGTCGGTGGTGAGTGAGTTGTAGCATTGTGCATTACTGTGAATCAAGCATTCGTCATGCAGTCAATGTCGTATGTAACATAAGGTCTTATTCTAATAGTGCAAGATATTTTGCAGATTTTTTTTTTTTTTTTTTTTTTATAGGACTGCGGTGGCAAAAAAGCGTACGGCCCGCCTGATGTTAAGCAATATTAATAAATAGCAATATTAGCAATATTATTGATGTTAATTAATATTTTTCCTGCTAGTTACGTGGTATTCAGTTAGGTAGGTAGATGGACAAAACATATTTTAATATAATATGTAACTAGGTAGCGCGGGGAATAACTACACGCGTTTATTTTGAACTGACTTTAGTTTATTTTATTAAAAGTTAACTAATTACTCTGTATATGTCTTGTCCATATCAGTAATCAATTATCTCTTGACAAAATATTTTTTTTTGGGCTAGGTAATAGACACGTAGATACATCATCTTTAACTTTTAACTAAGGCGCTATGGAAAATATCGCACACTGTTAAAATTAGACCTTACTTGCAGTAAGTTGGTACAAAAGCTCGCTTTGTGGTCGCGGTGTACTCAAATTAGTCACATGACATTGTCTTGTCAGTCGGAAGGTTTGGTTGCCAGGTTACAAGACAATTGTGCTTTTCCCCGGGACTCGCCGACGGTCAAACCTCGGCGTCCTCGTTGGACGCCATTGTCTATCCTGGCTTTCAGTCTAACGGTATGGGAGCGTGTGGCGGGCTAGTATCATTTCAAATATAATGCCATGGCAGGCAAACGAACTGTTAATAATAATTCGGATGTTGACCATTTTATTATACGATTACTAATCGTGAAATAATTTTCATATTAACAGACGCATAAAGTTTCGAAATAACTAGCTAGCCGCTATGACGTCATAATCCGCTACTTTTAGCAAACTTCAATAGCGAATACCTCTAATCATTAAATATTTTTTAAAATATTATCGCAATGATTTTGACTGAATATAAAAATATACTAATATCAATATTAGGCAATATCATATTTCTCGGAAAACTATACTGACGTATGATAGGAAGGCACATGACGTTTGAAAGAACGAACATTCGGATAAAATGTACCGAATGTTGGCAGGAAAATTGCTCTACGAAATTCTCGCAATAGTTATGATGACATGCGCTCTAGTTGTTGCGATTTTCCTGCTTCGGTTTTAGGGTATAATGTTCTCAAAAGTGGTGTAGTAAACAATTTATTTAAGTAAGTAGGTACCTATCGAAGAATGGAGATTGTAAAGAGCTAGTTCCTTTAATTACACGACTGCCCAAAAAAAAGGAGTGTACCTATATGTGTTTAGGGTTCATATATGTTTGTTTGTATGTATGTATGTGAGATTCTTTATTCCACCATAACTTATAAATGGCTGAACGGATTTGGATGTATGGGGTATCGTTAGAATCCTTACATCATTCCGGGTGACACTGGGTATATTATTTTTGAAAAAAATCAATATGGCGGCATTATGACTCAATTTTCAAATGTGGAAAAAAAAATTTTTTTCTTTCATTATTACAATATGGGTATCAAATTGAAGGCCTTGATGCGCACATTCCAAAACTGTAGAATTTATAGGCATCATTTAGCATAGCTAGGGTGTACATGCAAAACAAATATTAAATTTTTAGCTGCTGTCACTAAAATGCATAAAATAAAAAATAATAATTAAAAAAATTAAAAACACGACTGCCCTGCCAAAAACGAACCAAAAAGTATATTAAAAACAAGTGTAGTGTCATTGCAGTCGGGGGACCGTTCTGTGAAACATATTTAATCTAAGAGGGTTGGAATCTTCTAAAGATAACAAGACAGACAAGTGACAAGTGAAGTTCCCACCTAGACGACTGTGGCTTTGTCTACAAGCCGTCTACTTATCCTGCCAATTCTACCTACTACGTATTTTAATATAAACTCTATACGTGTTTTAATATAAACCTTCCATTTGTTTCTTTTAGGTCCTCTTGCTCTTTCACATTATGATTATTCCTTTAAGGTTATTTACAATTTAGGTTAAAAACTAGAAGTGTATCATAATTTTCAATATTTTTTGTGAATCGCCCTTTACGTGATAAAATTAATACAGCGAGTACTTAAAAATCTGTGTAATTCGATACGCCTCGGAACAAAAGGTCAATATATCGATCGAAGAGCGAAATCAATGACCCATGTAATGTATAATAGTTAATGGTAAAAGTAGGAACTCGGGTCGACAGCTTGCCTTGACGCAGGCGACACAATTACAGAGAAAGACAGGGCTATAGGATAGAACAGGCAGCTGAGAGTGTGTCTCATTTCTTTGTATAGCTTTGTCCCTCTATATCAAGCATCTGATCATGTCGTCTACAGGTACTTTTAATTAGTGCAGGAGTTCGTATTGTTTCCTAGTTCCGGTCGTTCGATCTCTTGAATGTTTATGCTATCCAGGTACTTCCATACTGATAACTAATTAAGATAATACCACTCGTTGCTGATTACATCAATAATTTCGGTTATTAAGTTCACAAAACCAAGTCGGTGTTGCTGTTACTGTAGGTTTCCTGACTGTAGTTAATATTTTAATGTTGAAACGAACCTATTTTTAATTAATCACACAAGCGTAACCATGATCAGTCATTTGAGTCGCTCGCAAGATATCAAATGCAACAATAAACAATAGTATTTCTAGTAAAGACGCAGATGCGTGTATATATAGACACATTTAGTACGATAGATGTCCCCGTATATCCTATCTTATTTTTTTTAAATTTACATGCTCCATTTGGATTGTCCCTGAAAAACTCACCAATTCGAACCTTACCTTTATTGATAAAAGATTATAAATGATAGATGGCAAGAATGTGCGTCTTACAGGTGCGTTTATCTGACTTTGTAGATGCAAACGATACGCCGCGCCGCTCTACATGTTTACTTCGGTGTACTAATGGTCACACAAGTCATAGCATAAAAATCTACTTATTTTATTTACACCTTTTCATAATTTCACACGTCCTTTTCGTAACTCGACCAGGTCTGGTGCCACTGGGATCGCCCCCAGTTCATTGTGCAGTACCCATCGTTTATGACCATACAGTTGGTGTGTTAGTCTTGCGATATTTATTTATTTATAAGAGTATTTTGGTAAGCAAATAAAATGAAATATATTTCCCGTTTTGGTCTAAACTATTCACATTCATATTTAAATATAACTTCTGTATTGTAGATTTAAAAAAAACAAGAATTTTATTCTAATTCTATTTATCTTGTAATTTTTTAGATACCTACCTAATTAGGTATAATTTTAAGAAATCAATCTTACGTAGATCACAAAAACCTTATCAGTTCCGGTGTAGCTTTAACACAATCTTATCCCTATTAGATCTAGTAAACAATAGCCCTTCGTTTCCTATACCTACATGTAATTAGTGGGTTATTAACTAATTGATGATTATGATTAAACGCAATTAACGTTTTATTTTTAACTCAGATACCTACGAAAAACGTTAATTATTTTATTAACAAACTGAGTTATAAATTAAAGTAATTACAATATGTCGATAGTAATTTCATTTACGAGACACTTTTCGTGGGAAACTTGTTCGTTAAATTTAACGCATGCAAATTTAAATATGTGGGTTAATTCAACAGTTTAACATATCCCATGGTGTTCCTTGTCTTTTGCTTCATATGAATATATATTCTCAATCTATTCATCAGAGATTGACTTAAATCTCTTTATATAAATTGTTAAAATAAATATCTCGTCACATAATATGGATGACATATGTAGCTAAAATTATGATAGTAAGAGACCGTTGTCCGCGAGCGTACTAAACTCAATGTCAATGTTTCCGGACATAACTGTGTAACCTATCGCTTTAGTACAATTCTTACGGCTTAGAAACGTAACGTAGAGCCGAAGCCTACGTCTTCACAGAACAGTTTGCGAATGTTAAAAATAAACTTAACCTCTAAATTCCTAATCGCAAGTTAATACTAGATTAACACCACGATTACTCTATATCGCGCGCCGAAACCGCTCAACTTCCGGTCGGAAGATAAATAATGCTTTCGGATAGGAAGTAATATTTCCTAGTAGACATATAAGTGTTTTATTACCTCACTTATTTATAGACTTTATTGATATAACAGCCCACCTTCTGCACCGTCTATGTCTAGTCAAACGTTTTGTGTGTTTCATATTAGTTTATTGAATGGTCGTTGATTACTAATTGAACTCTTACTGTGTTATTAATGCCTGGTACTTTTTTATTGATTGTGAATTACTATGACCATATTATTAATTAGTGATAATTACTACATTTACATAATTATAATTATGTATATATATATATCACTGTGTTGTAGAAATATACTTAGATACTTAATTAATATTAATGTAATACCTACAATTAATACAATATGAACTAGAGTGACCCATTCCAAGTAATTGCTTCATTGATGGTATGAAGAAAATAATATTAACTTTTATTTATTCAATAATCTTTATCCTGTTCGTTATCCAGAATTAAAATTACTTTCTCTCGGTCAATAAGCTTTGCATAAAAATAATTCTTTATTGTAATATTTACATACTACCGGCTCAATATATCTCCACTGGGAAACAGTTTGACCGAACATTTAATTTAATACCACGCAAAAATGGATTCAGACGAGTCGATGTTCCGCGTATTAAATCCATAATGAAATCGTGTATATTATGTTCTAGAAGATAACTGTTTGAGGTCGTTTTCCAGTGTATGAACTTAAATGTACACCCGCGAGTGCAATTAGGGTGTTAATTATAACTTAACGAGGTAACATTATACAGGTCTCGATTCGTTTCAAAACTTAATTGTTACTTTTTGTGCACTTTTCGATAATTGTTCCTTATCTTTACACATATCACAAACTTGATATTTTTTATCAATTTCGTGATCTAAGGACGCTTTTAATTATCAATGCATGTTACGTAGATGACTTTCATAGTCCTGCTATTAAAAAAAATGCAAATATACCTACTGATACAATCTGATTTGGCATAATTGCGGTAATCAATGTACATTTTGGCTTAATTACTGGCTAGACAAGAGGAGAACTCTATTATCCTACCTAAAGTGTAAATATTCTTTCAAAATACTAATTGGAACGACAATAATAATATTTACTAATATGGCAAAGTGAAACTACGAGGTTGGATCCGACGCCAGAAACCCACAAAATGTCCTATCTTTATGAGTGAGTAATTAAATTCATGGCCCATCCTATACTTTCACTTCATGTCACATTAGAACGTTTGTACATAAGGCATGAATGGCCGCAGTGAGCCGCGTTGTATGGAACCACGCCTTGAACTTTTCATTTTCAAGTACTGTACGACACATGAACCTTGCCATTATAGCAATGTAAACAAAACAGCAAGGTGCAGCGATGAAATGGTGTTGCCAACAACGGATATTAATAATAATAATAATATCCTGGGACATTTTTGTACACACGGTTACCTGATCCCAAACTAAGCAGAGCTTGTACTATGGAAACCAGATAACTGATATTACTACATATACTACTTTTTTATTTGTAAATACATACTTAATATACATATACACCCAGACTCCGGACATACAGACATGTTCATGCACACAAATGCATGTCCCGGGTAGGAATTGAACCTACGACCTGCAGCGTGAAAGGCGCCTCCGCGCCAACCACGCTAACGGGCCCGTCGATGTTACCAGCATGGCTAGCATGAAATATGAAGACATAGATGTCGCGCGACTTGCTTCTCTACCCCCTATGTCGCCGGTCGCAGCATGAGATGTCAGGAAGACAAGATTTCGGCTATAGAAATTTCCTTCGAGTGCGTTATAGCTTTGTCTACCGTAGACTAGCGCGATATAGCTTTATCTACAGTAGACTTATCTGAGTTGCCGTTATAAAAAATCATTAATTTTTAAATATAGTAAGAATGAATGTGAGTAGGTACGGAACTAACAAAATAATTATTGTATTCGCTTAAAAGCCCATACAGATTTAAAATTTTAAATTATTACTTAATAACGGAGTTTGACTTTTTAGTTATTTTTTAAAACATAAGAAAACAAATAATATGTACCGAATATTTTACCTAATTAAACCTCCTTATCCACGTAAAACAAAATGGCGGGGAGTAGAAAAAAAATGCAAGAAGTTTTTATTCTCGGTTTTGTTTTAAATTTTCTAAACATAATGTTTACATTACAACGTGCAATGGCAGAATATTAAATTAGCCTCTGATTTTATTTGTGGCTGTAATTATTTCGCGACAAAACAATTTGTATATTCAGTCCTTTGATCACGCTTGCGCAAATGAAAATACCTATTGCTACGGAAGGCAAAAAGGAATCTCAACCAAAAGAATAGGACGACCTACGGTTGGATTTGGTAGACTTACAATATGAATAGAAAATGTTAAAACCACAATAAATATATTGAAATGGTTATTGATTTCATTTCATTGTTCATGAATTAAGGCTACTGCAGAAGTTTATAGAGCTAGAGGCTCTCCGAGTTTGAACAAATTAGGTACTATTATCCTATTATCTATGTAATTTCTGTACATCCTTCACAAAATATTATATTTAAAAAACTCGTTCCGGAAACGTCAATGGGACCGAAAATTTCTATACCTACCGTTCGTTTACGGTTACGGGCGAGTTTTACTACATAAATGCTCAACAAATAATGATAATATGCTCGAAACATTGATCATAAATGCTTTAACTCCGCCTTATCTACACCTATAATAGTGGCAGACAAATATCTCTACCCCGACCTGTCAAAAGAAGATAAAATTGTGAAATCATAGACAATATGTAGATAAATTGGTGATCATGCTCGGGACGGTAGACTAATAATTAGATTTAAGCTGTAGACATAGCTCAATGTGACGTCATTTATGGTTTAAAACTGACAGTTGGCCGCGATTTAAGCTTTGTCTTCGGGTTCATGCTAAGCGTGCAGGGAAGAGGGAGTCATTTGTCCGTCCAAAATAGTATGGATATGTATGTGTATGTGTGTGTGTGTATGTAGTCCTACTAACACAGTACGTACTACTCAGTAGTTCGCGGAAAATTGCATATTTCATTATTATCAAAATGAACACATGACACACTGACACCAAAACATGTTGTAGCACTATTTTTGCAAACACAGAGAGATAATAACTTGTTTTGGTGCATGTTTCGACAGTCATACAAGGAGTCATATAAAATGTAAGTAGGTACGTATAATACAATCGCTCACTGTTTGGAAAACATACAAAACATTGGGTGAGATTGCCGAAACGCGCAATAAACCTCGGCCTTCCGTCGTGTGCGACAGATAACGTGAAATATCGCGGATTATGTGCGCGTGGGCACCGCGGGAGCGGGAGCGGCGGACCTCGGTGGATTCGTTCACTGTTGACCTGTGGCGGCCGTGGTTGAAAGTGCGAGATAAAACGGCGTGAAAGAAGCCTTTATTTTCAACAGGAAAAAAACGCTAATAAATAAATCAACCTTTGTATAAGTATTTGTGTGTTTTTAATGGAACTTGTCTGATACACTCCCGAGCCGGTGTCACTTTCATTATCCGATAAATCAATATGATATTAAAAGATAGGACCATTTTAACTTCTATCGGGATAAACCTATTGTACTATCTATTGTGATTAAATTTCACGCATGCGAAATAAGCGCTGTTCAAATAGCACACATGATAAATATTATAAAACCGGAACAAAAAATTTGATGCCAAAAAAAATGCTATGCCATTCTCAATAAATTACAACTATAAAATACTAAAATCTTTACAGTCTTGCTCATATCTTAAAACCATGAAAAGTTTAGTTTAGTTAAGTTTAGTCCATGTGCCTACAGAATTACGGCCGGTCGCACGCACCGGAAGCGAGAGGTCGCGCCCGATATAAACAAACAATTAACGAACGAATAGGAAATACATGGTGATACGATTATTCGCGTGGTATTAATTATTCAGCAGTCTATTTGGGCAGTCAACGATCGCCGTTAATTGACAAGATTATGAGGCTGTTTAAACTCCAGACAACATTTTATTTAATCAAGGACAACTTGACAGCGCTGACAAGGCAAACGTATGACATGTTTGGGTGGGCAAGGGTTTGTCAGGCAAAATGTCACACCGGGGAATAGACAGGCGGCTATTTCTACAATGTGTTACAAAGTTATAAGTAGGAATGGCGGGAGCATTATGTGCCTTATTCCATTATCTGGGAGTTGTCGCAGTGTTATTTTTTTTTATAGGACTGCGGTGGCAAAAAGCGTACGGCCCGCCTGATATTAAGCAATTACCGCAGCCTATAGATGCTTACAGTACCAAAGGCATTGCTCGCATATTGCCGACCTGAAGGGGAGAGGGATGGAGGAGGGATGGAGGGAGGGGAGGCGGGGTTGGGCTTTCGGTTTCACTCACACATCGTACGAAACGCAGCTGTAATAGCAGCTGCTTCATTTATAGCGCTTTTCTGGGTATCGTAAGTCGCTTAGCCATTGCCAATTTTCCATTGAACTGCTATAGTGACCGACTCACTGACTGGTCGGCCGACCGGCTGATCGGCCTCTGATTGGTCGATCACTATAGCAAGACGCCATAGTGGTGCCACATCGGCTAAGCGACTTAGGCCCTGTACTCACGTCTACCACCACTGACTTGATAATAAGACACTATCACATGTTACGTTATTCTTAGTTCCTAGTCCCGTAGGTAATATAGCTTGCCTTCATTAATACGAGTAAATATCTTCTCTCATCCAGCGCATTACATCTGCTGTGGAGTGGAGTCCACGCCTTCTCAAAACATTGTTATTAGATAGTCCCAAGTCACCGACTCATAAAATATAATTATGGACTTCCGACCTTTCGAAAATCGACCTCCGTCAACTTAGGAGCTAATTTATGTTTATTTATGATTTATGTCCATATAATGAAAACTAAATAAAAATATGTTAGTCTTTATTCGTAACTGGTTAAATTGCAGATGTATCATCCTTGCAGGTCTTATAGAGATATAGTACTTTGCATATTGAACTCTAAGATCAACGCTCATCTAACAACTCCGCACCCGACCAGCACCGCCTCGTCGCTCGGCGTCCACTCGTTGTCGACAGGTGGTCCGCGGGCGGAAGCTGCGATGTCACCATAAACGTCACGTGATCAACCAGTGGACCGCGCGTGGTCAACGAGAGAACGCCGCGTGGTCAACGCGTAGTCCACTAATTTCCGGTTCAGTTGGTGGACGCCGACCGACGACGAGGCGGTGCTGGTCGGGTGCCGAGTCGTTAGATGAGCGTTGACCTTTATCAGCTTTGTTTCATAAATATAATAAACTACATACATACACGATGCGCGCACGTCATGCCTGATGTGCGCTTCACACAACGTGCAGTGCGTAGAGCATTAAAAGCCCTCGACGTCAAGAAGTCCAGCGGGCCGGACGGTATTCCAGCCATTGTGCTTAAAACGTGTGCTCCTGAGTTGGCTCCGGTACTGACGCGATTGTTCTCGCTCTCTTATGCTGCTAGAGTAGTTCCGTCTTCGTGGAAGGTAGCCTTTGTCCATCCAGTCCCTAAAAAAGGGGATCGCACTGACCCATCCAACTACCGGCCTATTGCGATAACTTCCTTACTCTCCAAAGTCATGGAGCAGGTGATTAACATCCAGCTCAATAGTCACCTTGAAGATCACCAGCTAATCAATGATCGACAATACGGTTTCCGTAAAGGTCGTTGTGCTGGTGATCTTCTTGTGTACCTGACTCACCGGTGGGCAGCTGCCATAGAGAGTAAGGGGGAAGCTCTGGCTGTAAGCCTAGATATTGCAAAGGCATTCGATCGGGTCTGGCATAAGGCACTTTTATCGAAGCTACCATCGTACGGACTTCCCGAGGGATTGTGCAAATGGATCGCCAGCTTTTTATCTGGGCGGAGTATCAAGGTCATTTCTGACGGTTCATACTCGGACATCACACCCATTAATGCTGGCGTTCCCCAGGGCTCTGTTCTATCGCCCACGTTGTTTCTCCTGCATATCAATGACATGTTGCCTATTGGCAACATTCATTGCTATGCGGATGACAGCACGGGCGATGCTTATTACACAGGCCGAGCAAACATCCCTCGTGCTGCAGTGCAGGAGAGCCGGAACAGACTTGTGTCTGAAATCGAGACCTCCCTGGAGCAGGTCTCAGATTGGGGTAGACGAAACCTCGTCCAATTCAACCCCTCCAAGACACAAGTTTGTGCGTTTACGGCTAAAAAAAACCCATTTAGTCCAGTGCCTCGGTTCCAGAACACTCCCCTAAATATCTCCAAAAGCATCGGGATCCTCGGGGTCGAAATATCGAGCGAAGTCCAATTTGGAGTCCATTTGGAGGGAAAAGCCAAGTTAGCTTCTAAAAAGCTCGGGGTGCTGAATAAAGCGAAGCAGTACTTCACACCGGGACACCGGCTTTTATTGTATAAAGCTCAGGTCCGTCCCCATATGGAGTACTGTTCCCATCTATGGGCTGGTGCACCCCAGTACCGCCTCCTTCCACTTGACTCCATCCAACGCCGGGCTGCTCGTATTATTGATGATCCCTTGCTTACAGACGGTTTAGACTCCTTAAGTCTCCGGAGAGACGTTGGCTCTCTGTGCGTCCTCTACCGTCTGTACCACGGGGAGTGTTCTGATGAACTGTTTAAGTTGGTGCCACCGTCACTTTTCCGTCATCGCACACTTCGACGTTGGGAGAGATTTCACCCACACCACTTGGATGCCTGGTATCCTACAAATGTACGTGCATCGCGAGCATTTCTTCCGCGCACGTGCAAGTTGTGGAACGATCTCCCTCCCGAAGTCTTTCCTATGCACTACAACATGGGGTTCTTCAAAAGGCATGTTTACAGGTCCCTAAAAGGTCGGCGCCGCGTCTGCTCCCCTTAAGTTGCAGATGTCCTGGGCGGCGGCTTCCACTTACCATCAGGTGGACCGTCTGCCAGTGTGCCATCCTTGGCTATAAAAAAAAAAAAAAAAAAAAAAAAAAAACTTTAAGACACTGATAAATTCTACTTTTTTACATCATATTACTTAATAGGAATGAAAATAATACCGTCTTTTGTCTAATTATATGACAACAACTGACCCTACTCTATCCATAGTAGGTATGACGCAACGTTATCATTTTAAGCTCTAAGCTTCTACATGGTTGAATCAACCACTTCTCAAAGAAAGACGAAGCTATGAGATAAAATAAGCAACAATGCAGCCGCTTCTCTTTATTTTCAAATTTCGCAATTAATTTTATTTCTTATTTTAATCCCAATAACAATATCAACACAGCACCGGTCGTTGTGGAAAACCTTGGGGAAGGCCTATGTCCAACAGTGGACGTCTTTGGTCTGACATGATGAACAACATCAAGCGATCTCCTGAATCCAATGCACCCAACACAGGGATCTCCGCTGTCCATCACCCCCGAATTGGAAAAGGTCATTAAACTTGACGCGAAGACCCCTGCGGTGACAGTGATAGCCAATGGCGAGTGTTGGCGAGTGCGCGCGGGTGCGTGTGCGCAAGCTGAGCGGCGCGGGTCGACAACCGCGCAGCCGCGACCCTGACACACTTCCCTGTATAGTGGGCGCGCGGGTTCCCTTGTTTCATTTACTTTTTTTTCTCTAAATGTGCAACTCCTGCGCAAACGATACCGCATTACTTTCTCTTGAATCTTTGCTTTTGCTCTTTGCCTTACGCTATCTTGTGCTCGCAAAGGTGTTCCAATTATCACACTACCCAGGGATCTAAAACAGATCTCTGACTGCACCTATTTGACCTCTGCTTAGAGTATTCTTGTCAACCTATCTAACAAACGAATTTATCTTATAGTCGGATGTAGAGGCGTCAACTCCAATCGTTCCAAAGGAAAATGATCAAATCCCGTAGAAAAACACCCAATCTCTACCTAAAATAAATGCGTCTTGCGATTTTAAAATAGAATAGATGTAATTACTAAATTGTCCGCATCGCTAAATGCGGTGAAATAAAATAAAATAAATATAACAAAATAAAATATAAATAAATATATATATATATATATATATATATATATATATATAAATATATGTATATAAATGCGGTGACTTGTCCAAAAAAAAAAAGTAATAAAGGTTGCGTCTAAATATTTTTCACCTTTTTCATTACAAGGAAATTTTCAACACATGATATCCTGAAAAATTGTTGAAAACTATTACGGTAAGAAACACAAAATATACCGACTTCTATACTGCGTCTATACTACGTGTATATCCGTACCGTAGGACCCGTAGGCCGTCACGTGTCGCGGAAGTGTCGTCGATTGATCGTGATTCTCAATAAATAAAGTCATGTTTCGTACATCGTAACGTTGTACTGCACTTCCTTGCATGCAGGCACCGCACGCTGGGTCATGGTCAATGTATCATATGAAAAAACGAAATTAATAAGCTAATGTTACACAGGTTTTGGTAATAGATGTCGTTAGTGGCACAGTTAACTCACGAAAAATAGGAATGGCTAATAATTGAAGCCTATTTTTTTTAATTTAAGATGCTGTTTTTGACAGATGTTCCATATATTAAACGTCAAAACTGCATCTTAAGATCGACCTCAACTTTGAGATGCAAACGAGACTTAGAGTGCTAACTTGGATTTACTCCAGTAATGTAATAATAATAACATCATGTGGCTAGTAATCTTATTTAAACAAAAAAAACTAAAGTACCTATTATGATTTATGACTACTTTACCACGCGTGATATTAATATTATAGCTATCTAAAATAGCAGCATTGCTGGTGACAGGTAATAGACGCGTGTTTACCAATTAACCAAAAAGATACGATCAGCACTACGGCCGAAAATCGGCTGCAAAAAGCACGCCAGGCTACATCTCAAACAATACTTAATAAAAAAAAACGAACAGCCTAAACCGCTGGGTCTGGAAGCATGGAATTGTGCATAGGAGCTCCTTATGTAACTTAGGTGACCCCAAAGAATGGAATTTCGCAAATGTGGTGGTGGGTGTCCTTATTTAAGGTGGTTAAATAAGGAATGAAACTTTGTATGAACATTATGTATGCATAAGGCTAGTCTGATCAATAATTGATGTGCTTAAATACCTAAATTAGGTTATCTCGACCTCTACTCATTTAATTTAATAATTGTTATGTATCGACGCCGCGGCAAGGTCATCGCTATCGTCGCATTGCTGGTGCAACATTACTACAATTGGTGCGTACACGCAACATTGGCTGCGGTTCTGAGTGATGATGTGACCTTGTAAAAGAACAGCAAATTTCTAAAAATGCTTTTGTTATAATAATTACTTCAGTCAGCATCACAGCTGCGGTAAATATGTAAGAAATGTTCAAAATCATTAGCGTTCGTCCGACATTGCACTTAAGTTAGGTAATACCTAACATGGCTGACTCTTTGTCCGATGATAATTTATGTATCCACCTGTCTAATAATAAGTATTACCACAAAAACATGGTGCAACTGCTAGCTTGAACTAATTGTTAATTTGGATGTTTCTAGAACAACCAGAATTTCGAGAAGGTCAAGGATGAACCTAATTCTTTGAGTCATAATTAAATTTGGTAATCGATATCAGTATAATATAATACTATTATTTAATTATATTTTCAGTGATTAGGCTATTGTTTATAATTATTTTAAAAGAACTGTTGAAGACCCATATAACTATTGTAGGATTATAAATTTGATAACGAGCTCGCATAATGTCGCTTTAATGTTTATTAAAGATTACAATTTTCATCTACTTTCATACTAAAGTCTAATATGCCTACTTGCTAGATCAAAGTCCTAGTATAAGACAACTCCCAATCTAAGAACCTTAACTTAATTCAGAATCATACCTATTTATTTTACATGATTTCTTATGTCTATGCCCTACACCGAGTTAGCTAATAAAAGTAGAGACGCTCGGACGCACAAAAACTAGTTCTGCTCAGCTGAGTATAGTTACATAATTAAAAATAATCTTTTGAATATTGTGATGCAATGTTGTAACACGATATTGACAGATCCCGAGACGAATCCTCAAACAAAAAATGTATAATTATCTTAATACATCTAGAACGTGATATTAAATATACATATGTGTTACTTATTATAATGCGTCTATATTCTCGGTTTGTTCTCGAAATTTCATAAATATGCAACGCCAAACGTGATACCTACTCTGAAATCGGATGCACGCGGTTTTAAGGAAAATTCTCTGAAATAGTCTGACAACGCTCTTAAAATAGGTTTTTAACAATACAATTTCGTAGAAGTTATTTATCATAATATTTATTTGAATTACTTAAGTTTAGGACATACTATCAAACATTAGAATTGCTTTCCAAAATCGTTAAAAGGCCGTATATTGTTTCAGACGCGCGTCCATGATGTCGCCGCGCCAACTCATGCGCAACTCCAACATGACACAGAAGTGGCAGCGGCGGGAGATCTCCAACTTCGAGTACCTCATGTTCCTCAACACTATTGCAGGTGAATTAACATTAACGACATCTATATTCTGTAACTATAACTATTTATCGAGCACGTAACGACGTCTAGTGTTCCGAATTTGAATTACGGAACTATCAACACTCTTTTGTAGTGAAAGCTAGTGGCGCTACTAGCAATTCTGAATCGCGCAAACGATATTCTTCATATTCAATATATTCATTTGAAAATTATTCTTTGCGAATAATAAAAGTAACAAAATCATGCAAAAAATACGGTATTCTTCAGTGCAGAGCAAATCCGGACTTATTTGATACAAAAACGAGGAAGATATTAATAATTGTTAAGTATTTGGATCTCCTGTCATAATATGTTACGTAACCTTGGTGTCACGTTATATAATGCTAGATATCCTGCTGCGAACACCTCGTCGTGACCAACCCATTACCACCTCGTCTCGCTAATCCCATGAACATAGGCTTTAGTCATAAGACCATTTTTTCCATGTTTTATGTTACACTTTGTTTTAATACGCACGAGACCAAAGTCGCAACTTAGTTTTAAAAAATTCGACTTGCCGCACTTAAATCTGGCAATTTACGCCTAACCTTACTATCGACGTTACTACGATTTTCCAAAACAGCTCAACAAATAGTGATTAACTCATTGTTTTACGTACACCGGCGTGTCTTGAAATTTTGTTAAAAAAATTACTTTAACGTTTTTGCTTTGTTAAGTGTAATATTTTTTTAATACACTTCTTTTGGTTTCTTTGTAAAACACATATGATTCAACAGCACTAATTAACCGTTGCCAATGTGCCTTTTAAATTTAAAGTTCAACCATGGCGGACAACTAGTGTGGCCTATGTTTTTTATTACAGTGATTCAATTTAAAAAAGAACACACTACTATTATTTTATTAATATTTTAGTTATTTAAACAAAGCAATTAGTTTTATTTGGCATTTACTTTGCATAATAATCTTGTTTTATGTATTGCGAATATTTCACATAATATACCTACTATTACTAACACAAAACATTGATGACATAACGCGATCGGACGCAGTTGCAATACTCGCAATATCTCGTAACCATCTATCTCGTTAGCGTCTGTTTATTGTAATGTTTACACGAACTTATTATGTAACTTATGTCATGTTAAACGTGATTGCACCTTTTGATATACTGATCTAGGTGGGTACCAGAGGCTCAGAAGAATACAATTCTTAACTGAAGACCCCATAATGACTGTTGCTAGGACGTAGTCTCGGTATCGAACTCTTTTTCAATCTGTGACCCCAGTCTATAATGGTTGAAACATGGACTGAAAATAATTTTAAGAAAAGGTGGACATTAATCACTTGGTTAATTATTTGCTAAATTAATGCAAGAATATAGGGCCTCAAATTTAAGAAAAAATATTTACAAAATTTAGGGAGAAAAATGAATCTACACTTGCTATATCGCATATTAATCCATGCAGACCAAAATTTAAAAAATAGTATATGAAAGTGACCTTTTCTCTTATACCCAAGTAAACAGTGAGAATAGCCAATGGAATAAGCCGCATGGCCAGCGGTGCGCTTGCGCAATGACAACAATTTGGCGTTTATTGGAAAATGAGCTGGTTGCAAACGACAGCAATGGGCCAATTTAGCGGTCACATGCAGGCCAACATTGGCTGCCCGCGCGTGAATCATGCCGTGATGTTGTCCCAGTAACCCTTATAATGTGACTTATCCCGTTACTTGATATTCGCGCTGGCTTAATTGGTGGCTAATTAAACTAACGAACAATCATCCGGAAACTTCTGGATCTGAAAGGACGCGATTTAGAAGATTATACTAGGTACCTATATTTAAATGACACCTTTAATTGGATGCTCCAGTAATAAAATACTGCAATTCATTTTATGATTGCCTAGAAAGATAGACTAAAAACCAGAGTTGCAAAAAAACAGGAAATTTAAAATGAAAACTGTTTAAAATGTGTTTAAATCATTGTTTAAAACATTGATTTAAATCAGAAGGAATAAATCACCGTGTTTAAAACATGTTTTAAATGATTAAAACATGTTTAAAACAAGGTGATTTTTTCGTAACAACCCTGCTAAAAACACAAGTAAGCATGTTTTCATAAATTTTAAGATTGCTAAGTATTTAAACAGGTTTTTTATAGATGCAAATGTACAGCCAAAAAGCAGATGCATATTTAGCCATGCATGAATATTGAATGCCCAGACAAAGCATTTAATCAAGCTGAACATGTAGCCACCGCGTTTGGCACATACCAGGTTTGCATAAATTAACATAAGTAGCATCGACGCTTGCTGACCGCGGCTATCGGCTAAGCAGGAATTCCTCATTTGGCAGCAAACAAAGTAAACACATCAATTACCTATAATAACTTAGGGCTGTCTACATAGTTTCTTAATGTAATTTTGGTCAAATCTTTTCCACTATTGATATATCTCTAACTCCGTGGGAATTCCGATTACAATAGTTCCAGGAAATAAGTTCAGAACGACGTAAATATTATTTAAACATAATGCTTAGAAAAAAATGTAACGCAAACAGTTTTATTTGAAGCAATCGTGGATCCCATGCTTACAGGCTCACTTAGCGCTTTGCTAACAGCGCAGTGGTTAGCGAATAGCGACCGGATAGTTTGCGACACTGCGAATTTGGTGTTACCAATCATTTCTTGGCGAACAGCAATTTCTGTATTCTCGTAATTCATGATTACCTAGTGTTAAATGTTAAACGCTCTATTTTTCTTATACGATGCAAAGAGAAAGTCTATAGATTTATATAAATTTCGCGCGCGCTTTTGTGGATACCAAAATCAATCTATGAGAAAGTCACATATCTAAATTTTTCTTACATATTATTATTAAAATAAAATAATGTGGGAGTAATTAATTTTATATAGGTAGTGCTTATTCTATAAGGTACACTTTAACTCATCTCTAGGTCCTATAAGCAAGAGTTCAACCAACCTAGTCCTAATTTTCCTTCGCTAACAACTTAATTAAGTCATGCTTGCTTGCGGATTTGTTGTAATCCGGACGCGTCATCTTATTATTTTAACAAGGTACTACCTAAAGGCTTATCATAAACACATCGTGATAATAAAATTTAATATCAAATGCATACAAAATTTGTTGAATATTCCTCGCATCTTATCTTAATAATAAAGAGGTCATTTATAATTCATTTTTTTTAATTTAATATTCTTTGCTATTTTCGCGTGACGTCTCTGATTGGGTATGCTTCCCTGGTAATCTGAGTACCTTGTATTAGGAAACCAGGCACTACACAGAAGTAGACAGTCGGTATTCAGGCCGTCCATTCTGTGGTTGTACCACGGACAAGAGGACTCCTTAAGGTCCAACACTTTCTAACAATAACCTATTGTCTTTATTAAACAGTGAGTCTATTCTAAATTGCATTATTCAGTTCGATTCATTTGCATTCAAGTTTCTTATCTAGTGCACGTGTCAATGAACTCCTGTTACCAATGACTATAGAATTGAAAAAGTGGATAGGTGCTTAAGTCCTCATTTGTTTTTCATTCATCTACGTAAATTGTATGTGAGTGAACGATGTTTTATTCATTTGGTACAATTACCTACATCGATGCATTTACATAACACTAAATTTTAATTTGTATCGGTAAACACCGACATTAATTATTCATTATATTCAGTAGGTTCGTCTGGTTTAATCGTTTTACTTTTGAAAGTATTGCTAGTGAACCAAATAACAGCGAGTGTCATGAACGTGTCATTGTTGTAGAGTTAGGTAACTTTTAGTAATTTTATTACACAGGTTAAGGTTACAAAATAATTGGTAAGAGTGATATAATTCACACATTGACTAAATTATTGTATAGTATAAAAGTAAAAACAAACAACTGTATTTCTTGAAAGGGCTAGACCGAGATGCACCCAAATTTCATCGATGCTATTTTAATCCCAATGTAATAAGGGGGCGAGTTACAAGCACGTTTCATACTGTCTGTTGTTGAGAACTTTATAAGAAAACACAAATTACATATAGGAATCGAACCTAATACCTCGTGATGAGCAAGCCGCGCTTACTATCACCACCACTAAAGAGGCCGTCAACAATAATTGTCTTCTTTGTCACACACAGGTCATTCCACTCACTCTTAATATTCTCCCGTTACTAGGGCATCATAAGGATAAGGAGTGATCATATACCTTTTCAAAAGTTCCATAGCTTTGTTCCTCAGCATGATCACTATATTTTCATACAAAAACACGTCACCACATTTTAAAATTCGAACGCAATCTTTCACTTAACTCTCACTTGAGACATCTCTTTCATAAGCTAATTGCGCCTTTCTAAGTTATTTTTTCGGGTTTTTTTATCACGTTGTTAGTCGGTACGTTTGTCACGAAAGTTGGCAAGCGTTAGACTGAAGGCCTGAGCCGTCTGGCAGCCGGGGAGAGTGCTCCACGTGACCACAACAATACCACTGGACGTTGTAATAATGATCGGACGGTTGCAGTCCCCCGCGGTCAAAGGGTGTGCGATAACAGTTTGTAAATATGCGATCATAGTAGAAAATAAAATTGTGATTATGCAAGATGCATTTCTTAAGGTGATTAATTGAAATTAATCTACGGTTGGCCGCAATTAAAATGTAGCTAAACGTACCTTGAGAGGGTAGATTTTTCTTAAATAAAATATTCCTAGTTTAAAAATGTTTTGTCTTCAAATGTAAATAAAAAGATGAGAGAATTGTGTAGACTACATTATTAGGCACTAATCTAATAATTCGCTCTTAAAACGGATGTCCTGGCGATTAAAAACATCTAAACTATACAAAACATTCATGAACATGATGAAATATACTAAACCCCGTAGTTATTTGAATACATTTACAATGGCTTTACAAATAATATTTAGAATATGAATGTTTTCTCATTCCCATAGAATACGACAAAGTATTTATAACGTTTAAAAATCCAAATGTCGGGAACTTATGAAAGATCTAATTTCTCAGGTATTTTCCGAAGAGTCGTTACGTAACATTACACCTATATCTAGTAAATAACGTAACGGAATTACAGCAATGTAAATGACATAACGGTTGGCGACGTTCATAAACACTTTCACTCGATATCAGGCGGTACTTGAGTCGATCGTAGTTTGTAGTACTTTCAGCACGAAATACTTTTGAAATAGACTCCGCGGAGTACTGCATCCCTGGTACCGCAGCCGAAACTCTCATCTTTCAGACATCTTGATAGAAAGGATATTTTGTTTTAATATCCATTTTATTACCCGACTACGGCGGAGGGTTATGATTTTGACCGGTATGTATGTATGTATGTATATATGTATGTATGTATGTATGTATGTGCATCTGTTCCCGCCTAACGTCCAAACTACTTGTCGTAATTTGACAAATGAGGTATCGTTAGAAGCGGCTTAATGGCGCGCTGGTTATAGGCTATGTGATGTCACATAAAATTGCATATGGCGCTCTCTAGAGGACATAATGTCATGAACTAAAAAAAAAACAATTTTTAATGAAACCGTGTGGGGTATCAAATGAAAGAGCTTGATGAGCACATTTCAAAAATATATATATTGTTACCTATAACTCCAAAATGATTAAATAAAAAGTAAGTTTAAAAACTAAAACCCGACTACAGAAAAATCGCGCTCTAAAAAGTATGAAACAAGAAAGTATTCTCATCTAGAGGATAGCCGTGGTCCGTTTAGGCCCTTTAGGTCAAAGTGGCATATGACCACGGACCACGGCTATCCTCTAGATGAGAATACTTTCTTGTTTCATACTTTTTAGAGCGCGATTTTTCTGTAGTCGGGTTTTAGTTTTTAAACTTACTTTTTTTAATGCTAATATTTTAATATCTATATTTAAGTAATTATGTAAAAGTAATTAATATTCATATCTTCAGGAATTACACAAGAAATATAAAACTGTACAGTTTGAGATGTGTGAGTCATGTCTTCCTTAAAATGCGAATGTAGAGTTCATTGTAATGTACCTATTTATTGATAGGTAGTCTTTATGATATGTAAATTAAATACTTACGTTGGTCAGTCTATGTACTGTCTGATAAACTCAACATTCGAATCACATGACACAACACGCGTATCTCAATATTTCCTTATATCTAGTTACAATACTAGTTAAATTACGTGTTAATAGCGCCACTTCGTAGATACGTACTGACTCTAATAATAAGAATGCTTTGTAAATGGTTCCGTTGCGTACGACCTATGCACGACCCATTAATGTATCGTCCGAGACAATATTTGTTGTGCCGAACGTAATACGTTCTTTGTTTGGTAAAACGTGGTTATTCAATTTATATTATGTCGTCTCACTGTAGCGCAAACATTGTTTTCAACGATAGGTTTCTACTAGATTCTGGCTTTTAGAAGTAACAGTGGTGGTCCACGTACTGAAAAAGTGGGTAATAGTATTTATTACAAAGGGTATACTCATTAGTATAAGGGATGTGAGAAAAAATCATATACTCTAGGGTGACACGCCGCCGTGGTAACCGAAAACGAATTTCATTGTAAAATCAAACAATTGTCCGATTGCATAGATTCCCAGCAAAAACAATCCCTTGTTTCGACACTACCAACACAATGAAGATAGTGCGAACTACGAAACATTATCGATTTATAACAGGGTCAATATTCCAATCAATGAACGGCTTAATCGAAGGATGTATTGGCAAAGTGTTGCTAAGTTGGCCATGAGACGACGCCATAGTTGAGTACTACTCATTGTCCAAGGGAAACTCGGCTAGAGGTTTAATGACGCGTGATGGAGCCGTTGAAATTTTCCAATTACTGGGTTCTTAAGAATATTTAACGGTTGAATATCTAGGTTTTTATGGTAACCTGGTAGTAATATTTTTATAGTCATTGCTCAAAATAACAAAGTCGGTTATTCTTATTGGAAGTTTAACCGCAACCAATGCAAAAAACTATCCTTAATTCGTTTCACACTTTTTCACGTGTTTATTTTGCAATGTGAAAAAGTATTTTCCCAGATACCTAACAGTGCAAATGATTGTTCGCAGGACGCACGTACAATGACCTGAATCAATATCCGGTGTTCCCGTGGATACTCACCAACTATGAGAGCGAGGAGTTGGATCTGAGTCAGCCTTCTAACTACAGAGACCTCTCTAAGGTTTGTTGGTACTCTACGTATGTTCTGTGCGCCTAGTAAAATTACACTACTACAAAGATTGTAGCCTGCATTGCATTACTGTTTAAAGGTACTTTGACGTATCCCAAAAGGGCACATACCAGATAGAAAATAGGTACTCTTTAAATACAGAAGTAGCAAAGATATCAAGTCGGTAACTAATGATGGAGGATGGAAGAGATTGATAAATTACAATGTAATATTATGTCAGTCAAGCTTCTATCTAAGTTGCAAATTGACCTGAATCATAGGCTCTGCTCAAGTTATGTACTCCTAGTAGAATGCAATTCGATTACTAGGTTTCAGCTATATCTTGATCTTTCATTCTCCTTCCTAATGCCCTAATAATGCTGTTATTGGGTGCTTTTGGAAGCAGATATCCATTACAGCTTCAGCGGAGCTCCAGAGCCTTTTAACTCTAAAAGCATTTTAGGGAAGCTTTAGTTCCTTAAATAGTAGGTCAACTCCTAGTTAGATAAACACACAAGATCCAGTTCTGAATTTAAATGGTCTGATGTAACGACTTTCTTCACGGTCCAGCCAATAGGCGCGCTGAACCCATCCCGGCGTGCGTACTTCGAGGAGCGCTACAACACGTGGGAGCACGAGTCGACGCCGCCGTTCCACTACGGCACGCACTACTCCACCGCTGCGTTCGTTCTCAACTGGCTGGTCCGCATTGTGAGTATAACCTCCACAGATCAGCTAGATATACTACCTTCCAACATCGCAAGCACTAAACTTGTGCTCAGAACAGCATTACCAGCAGCGAAATTCTCAATTTTTTCTTTGTTTAAAATCACCTATTTAATACATAAGCAGGCATTTTGATGGGTATTATTCACCAGAAATTAAAATTATTGATGAACCGTATTGACAATCACTATAGACTTGCGTTCAATATGATGTTCCTCCGGTATCATTCGTCAAGCGACAAATCCGTTTAGAGTCGCTTGACGAATGGAATCGTAGGTACAAGACTGGCACCACTGCGTCTACGACAAAAATGTTTTTCCCTGACCTGCTGGTAGCGTATAGGACAATTAGACGGATTGCGCCCACTGGCGTGCTCACACAGGTTCTGACGGGGCACGGTGGGTTCTCAGAGTACTTGAACCGCTTCAAGTGCAAAGAGGACCCATCGTGCATCTGCGAGCCGGGTGTGAGCGAGACAGTGGAGCACATCCTGCTTCATTGCCCTGTATCCGCACGCCAAAGATTTGATGCACAGTTGTCTTTAGACACAGATTTAAATGTAGGGAATTTGTGTAAGCTTGTCATGGACAAGGATAAGCGTGACGCCCTGCTAAGTTATTGCACAGAGGTAGCAACCAGTGTGATTAATAGGAATAAGACCGATGCAGATAGGGGTTAGCTGTCAGCTTACTACTGTCGTAGTAAGCACCGACTAGCGACCCTAACCACACTGCGCTATTAATCACATTGACTGACGGATCTGTGCAATAATTAGTAGGGAAACTTTGTTTTAAATTTACCATATTTTTTATGTATGACTCCACCTATCCTTGTCCACTTGTTGTTTTAATTCGCTGTATTAATTTGTTATTTTATTTTTAAGTTTTTAATATGACAAGCTTCTCTTTTAATGTATATTTTATTTGCTTTTATTAAAAATCTGTTTCCTGTTTTATTCCAAATAAAAAGACTATGAAAAACTTATTCTATACATTAAACTAATATTAAGTTAATAAAGTCTCTGGCCCCCATGCCAGAGGGAGATCGCGGGCCGGGCCAAAAAGCGCCCGGACAAAAAAAAAAAAAAAAAAAAAAAAAATGATGTTCCATAATTACTGATTCCATGGACTTCGTTTAATAGGAAAATCGAAATGTCATTCGTAACCTCCTATATCTTCATCATGCAGGGAAGAGAAGGAAACTTATACCCAACTTAACAATTGAGTAAAAGTTTCACATCAATCTAATTCGTATCTATCCCGTGCTAATCTCTAAAATCTATACCTCCTGCGATTCTCTTTATACTACAACACCAAGCCAATTAGGAACTCGGATGGAATGCGGCTTCTCCGCCCGCACACCACCCGCTACTGCCTGCGGCTTCCCGCCCGCCACACCTCCCGCACATTTGACAGATTCCTAGTTGGCTTGGTGGAGTTGTATTGTCGACCCCGCTGCTGGATGCCCAACAAATACCTTGTCAATGTAATGTTACATTTACATTGTTAATGATTAGTACAATACTGCGTTACACTGTTTATAGTGCATAGGTACTGGGTTAGTCAAAAATACATCGACCGATTAGACAAAATAATATGTATTTAGAGTCAAAAAAGAGCTATGGTAGGTATAACTCGCGGCACATAAGTTGACCCGATTGAAATTTGCTTCAGCAGCGTCGCAATACAGGTTTTTCATGCGAAACATCTTTTGCGGCGCCGCTAGAGCTAACTACATTAGGTTCAACTTGCGCCGCGATCTATACTATGTTGCCAGCAGAATATTTGCTTTACTTTGTCAAAAATTTAATACGATTATACCTGGCGAAGTGTTCAATGAAAGCAGATGAGTTTATCAAAACACATGTGGCAATGAATACAATTTGCGAGTGCGAGAGCAAACCAAACGCACGTGCCGCCGGGCGTGACAATATGACACGTGGAACATGAGTGATACCATTTTATTTAATTTTGTCATCGTCTCCGACCATTTAGCGCACAAATTGAAAAGTGTTCGCGCGGAACTAATTATAATTTCAATGCCTGAAAATAAATTAATTATCTATACATTCAGGAATTGCATTACAAAATACGTAATTAAAGATTAAGTGAAATGACAAAGGAAGTAACAATCTTAATGAAGTCACAATGACCTTAATGACAATATAATTAGGCGCTCTGATAACCCAGTTTCTCTTATCAGGAATTGGACCAATTAATTTATCATTCGCATCTTGACAGTTCCATTGACTTTCTGATACAATTTATATCGATTAAATAAAAGATTAGGAATTAATTGTCGAATGATGGTACTACGAACTATTACTAGAGCTATTTATAAAAATAATTGCCTTTTAATGTCTTAATTGTTTTGTCATGCAACGGTAATATTTATTATCAGTAGCTGGAAAATCCGTTCTTGTCAGTCATCTAATAATTATTTTGTTTCTGCTAGGTTTGTAATATGAAATTTCACGAGATTCTTTTAGTTACCGTCTGTGTGCAGAACATTAATTCAAATATTTACATAAATGTTACATAGCTAATGAAACAAACCAACAAAATAATGTACATAATATAACGCAAGCGTGTGTTGCGTACATAATATAAGAATAATAAGAACACCCATCTACCAGGGCATCATAAACTGACGAATGTGTTTTACCCATAAATCCCGCCCTTTAATAGAATCAAATGCTAATGGAACCGTTGTATCTTGAACTGTAAATTTACAACGCGTCGACTTGCTATTTCAAGTCGGAGTCTCTAAGTCTTTGAACAATGGTTAAAGAAACCCATAAAGGTCGTCATCAAAGCAACGCGACGGCAGACGATCATAGTAAATTAGTGCATATGCATTAAGACGTCTGTACTAAAAGTGTATGTGTCAAAACAATATGGGGAGCGGCGCGCGATGCGTCCAGACAGATGCGTGCGCGCATCGCGATCGAATGTGACATCCGCTGGAAAAGGTAAAAAAATGTTAAAAGCAGACGAAAATATGGACTTCTTTGTTACATTTGGAATTTTGGAATATAAAATGTACAATAACAAAGTTATGGCCTGTGGGCCTATTACAAACCCGGACCATTTGTTTCGTTCGTTCGTGATTTTGACACTAATTTACTACGAAAATGCGTTCAAAATTCGAAGTATGAACGAAACAGATATGTAGTTGCTTTGGTACCGGAGTTGTAATGAGTTACCATCATGGATCAATTACTAAGGGGACTGGCCCTAAGCAAGTCGGCCGAGTGGTCGGCCTAGTACTAACATCGACATAAAACGAAGCGAGTAGTTCAACTATTTACCGGTAGATAGAACAATGAAAATGAAAAAACAATGACCACGTTTTTTTTCATACATTTATCTAATAAGGGCACCTCTTTCTTTAGTCTTTACTCTGTGGTTACCATGGATCTAAAAAAATATGATTCGCAGCCGCTTGTCTAGGTCCCTATTTATAAGCTTTCAGAAAGCCTTGAAAATATGAAGGTTAGGTACCTACTACATAATTCAGTAATAAGACCTGCCAAACCCATTAATTTTATTACTTTTAAACCTTGTTCTTCTAGATTCTAGAATCTAAAATGTCGACACTCAGAATAAAATGTACCTACTGACATTGTGGCGGCCATTAGTCAGTTCATGAATGATTCACTTGCAAATAAGTATGTTTGATAAGTTGTCATAACTTAGCTTTTCCCCGGGACTCGTCGAGGGTCAAAACTTGGCGTCATCGTTGGACACCATTGTCGATCCTGGCTTACAGGAGTAAAGTGGTGGGAGTCGAGCACAGAGTAAAGACTAAAGAAAGAGGTGCCCTTATTAGATATATGTATGAAAAAAAAACGTGGTCATTGTTTTTTCATTTTCATTGTTCTATATCATTATTCATATCTACCGGTAAATAGTTGAACTACTCGCTTCGTTTTATGTCGATGTTAGTACTAGGCCGACCACTCGGCCGAGTTGCTTAGGGCCAGTCCCCTTAGTAATTGGTCCATGGAGTCGAGGGTGTGGCAGGCCTAGTCCAAAAAAAAAGTTGTCATAATACGGGATGCCCGTGTTGCGCAGGAGCCGATGACGACGATGTTCCTGGCGCTGCAGGGCGGCAAGTTCGACCACCCCAACAGACTGTTCTCCTCCATCGCCATGTCCTGGAAGAACTGCCAGCGGGACACCTCCGATGTTAAGGTAACACACCGCATATGTTTATACTTGAATATCCATTGATATGATTATTTGTACAGATGTTAATAAGGTCAATAACATGACTAGCACATTTGGTAAAAAATGTATCAAATTACTTATAAAACATATATGTTTATTGGTGGTAGAGCAAAGCTGTAGCCAATTGACTACCGGCCGGGGTAGTACCGCCCTCTCACAGAAGTTCGGCGTAAAGAAGTTAGATATTACAGCTGAGTTTCATACGATGAGTGAGAGAGCCGGAAGACGACATTACACTGACATTAGTTCTGACTACAACAAACAACTAAACAACAAAAAACAACTAAACTTGACTAAATTAACTGTATTGACATCCCTCATCATTTCAATGTATGAACATGACAGAAATACTTTTGGATGTATCAAATTTAGTTAAGTCGTTATTTATAGGCAACATAATAAGCGCCATCTCCAAGATCGCAGGACTTATCGAAGGTAGCAAGACTTCCGATTTTGCTTCCGATTTTGATCGATATCAAACTATCGGATCGGATTCACTCGTCTCGTTACACAACCACATGTGATGGTTCAGGAGCTGATCCCGGAGCTGTTCTTCCTGCCGGAGATGCTGGTGAACCGGTCCGGCTACCGGCTCGGCATCCCGGACTCGCCGTCCGGCGACGTGCTGCTGCCGCCGTGGGCCTCCTCCGCCGAGGAGTTCGTGCGTATCAACCGCATGGCGCTCGAGTCCGAGTTCGTCAGCTGCCAGCTCCACCAGTGGATCGACCTCATATTCGGATACAAACAGAGAGGTGAGAGCACTTAAAAAAAAACTTTAGCTCATCTATCTATAATAATAATAATTTAGCCCTTTTAACGTCCCACTGCTGGGCACGGGCCTCCCCTCAATGCGAGGGGGATTCAGGCCATAATCCACCACGCTAGCCCAGTGCGGGTTGGTGGATTTCACATGTCTAAAGACATGCAGGTTTCCTCACGATGTTTTCCTTCACCGCAAGCAAGTGATAATCATATTATTAAAGTTATGATTCACACATAGATTTCGAAAAATCCAGAGGCCCGCAAGACGCGTGCTTAACCAATCGGCTACCACTGCTCATCTATCTATACATAATATAAAAGACAAAGTCCTGGCTGACTGATCTATCAACGCACAGCCTAAACCGCTGGTCCTAGTGACATGAAATTTCGAGGTAATGTTCTTTGTGAAGTGTAGGTACCTATCCACTAAGAGAGGGTTTTTTGAAATTCTACCCCTAAGGGTGTTAGAAAGGAGATGAAAGTTTTTTTTTTTTTAAGTTTGAATTCTGCGCAGACGAAGTCGCGGGCAGTTAGCTAGTCTTCTTTACAAATATGGCCCACCCAGGTTAATAGATAACGCCAGTATCAGTTAACAATTAGCATCAACTTCAACAAAAATTTGACGGGCCCGTTGGCGTGGTTGGCTAAGATTCGGCCTTTCACGCTGCAGGTCGTAGGTTCGATTCCTACCCGGGACATGCATTTGTGTGCCTGAACATGTCTGTATGTCCCGAGTCTGGGTGTAATTATGTATATTAAGTATGTATTTACAAACAAAAAGTAGTATATGTAGTAATATCAGTTATCTGGTTTCCATAGTACAAGCTCCGCTTAGTTTGGGATCAGGTAGCCGTGTGTAAAAAGAATGTCCCAGGATATTATTATTATATTATTATCAACAAACACGCAGTCCATCCATCCATACATCAGTCAGAAGACGTCTACTGCTGGACATAGTCATCCCCGAATGACTTCTACACACTTCCACACAAACGCGCAATTAAGACTCTACAGGCAGCTAACGAGGCATGTTTGGAAGCTATCTCCTCCTGAACGGGTGGAGTAAAAATTTTGAAAAATATATCACCGTATATATTGAACCCTCGTCTTTAAAAAATAAGCACGAAAAAAGTGATAAATGCTCTTTTACTATGTGAAAAAAAATTTCAAAGTGCAGCAATTTTCAAATTTAAATTTCTATCTTCTTCCAAACGGCTCGGAATTTCTAAATATTTTTTGCACTAAAAGATGAAGAAAGATAATACCTAAAAAAATTAAGTTCGATTTTGGTGATGCAATAGTTTTTCACGTCACAATTACTGATTTTCCTAATATTCGCCAACAAAGTGGGCGGAGACGGTGCGGAGGCGACGGGCGGCAGTGATGCGCTGACCGTTGGACGGGGAGGCTGTGCCAGTTTTCCCGCGCTCCAGTCGCTTCAATTATCGTCTATAGCTTTTTTGTAAATAAATACATAAAAATATTGCAATGATGTATACGCCTTTGTACCTAAGAAGTTTTGACAAGGAATTGTAATTTATAATTATTTTTTTTGTTTTGTTAAATAATCATATAAAAATAATACAAATTAAAATAAAAAATAATAAGAACTAAGAATATAGAAATAGAAAATATAGAGGATTCGAACCTGCGCTCCTTATAGCATTCACCCAGCCAGATCAATTTACTTACGAGCTAACAAGACATTGAAATTGAAAGCGAAATTATGAACTATATGTGCCCGCGGCTTCGCCCGCGTGGAAATTGATGTTTATGATTAGTCTGACTTATTCCAGAGCCGTTTCCTGGATCTCGTTTCCCGGATCCCGTATCTCTGATCCCGGATCCCGGACATCGTATCTCGTTTCTCGGATCCCGGATCGCGTTTGCCGGATCCCGTATCCCATAATCCTTGATTCCGGATACCAGACCCAATATCCCGGATATCCCGTATCCCGGATATCCCGTATCCCTGATACCGGATCCCGTTTACCGAATATATATCACGTACCCCAAAACCGACTTGTATTTTTAAGAAGACATCTAAACACCATTTTTCATACTTAATTCTGACTTCTTCAAACTTTCATCCCCTATTCTACCACCTGAGGGGTTGAATTTTCATACACCCTGTAATTATTATTATTTTTATTTAAAGAAACCAAAACAACTATTAACTATCAAAAATGACTTAATTTCATCCCCCATTTAAACCCCTTAGGGGTTGAATTTTCAAAAACCCTGAAATTATTTTTTTACATATATAAAAAGAAACCTAAACACCAATTTTCACAGTTCTAACTTCAAAACTGACAAACATCCATGCAAAATAACATTCAAAACTTTCATCCCCCACTTTACCCCCTTAGGGGTTGAATTTTAAAAAACGCTGAAATTACTAATTTTTATTTTTTAAAAGACACCTAATCACAAATTTTCATAATTCTAACTTCAAAAATGACGAACCTACATACAAACTTTCATCCCCTTTTTAACCATCTTAGGGGTTGAAATTTATAGGTATGATTAGCCTATGTCTCCTTCCAGAGTTTACGCTATCTACGTTTCAAATTTCATTAAAATCGGTGCAGTAGTTATGGAGATACGTGGTAACAAACATTCACACACACACACACACACACACAGTTACTTTCGCATTTATAATATTAGTAGGATACTTCGTTATCATGGAATCTTGGACATTTTTTCATTGAATGTGATTTGAATTTGGAATCTTTTTCACGAAGGCGACTGGCCCTTGCTTGTGTTCGACTTGTACAAACACATTGTGACAGTGTGCGTTTGCAGTCGCCTTCATGCCTTCGCCTACATTTAGAATAACATGAAAAAAATATTGATTTCGAAAATATAAAGATTAGGATTCGAACTTATGCCTTGACGAACTTATGCATTGACCTACTCAGCTAATTTCATGTTGCGGAACATAGCGAAATTATGAACTACATACTTCGTCGTCCATTGACAATTGACGCCCGCTTGGTGAAGTGGTTTGAACGTAGGCTGTTCGGCTCACTGCATGCGATGGTTGCGAGTTCGATTCCCGCTAAATGAAAATTTTGGAAACGGCCTTATGCGTAATTTGTCTGGATCCTGGTATTACGGGGATCGCCTCCAGTCCATTACGGTACCCATAGTTCAAGCGTTGCTAAGGTTGGGACCATTCATTCGCGTCTCATGTAATTCTCTCTGTATTATCACAGAATAACTATCTACATATACAGTTGACCATTGTTGACCATTGTTGACATCTGTTGACCATTTTGACCATTGTTGACGGTTGATGGTGAAAATAGTCAACAATGGTCAAAAATTGTCAACAACGGTCAAAAATAGTCAACAATGGTCAAAATTAGTCAAAAATGGTCTAAAATAGTCAACAATGGTCAAAATAGTCGACAATGGTAAAAAATAGTCAACAATGGTCAAAATTAGTCAAAAATGGTCTAAAATAGTCAACAATGGTCAAAATAGTCGACAATGGTAAAAGATAGTCAAAAATAGTCAACAATGGTCAAAATTGGTCACAATGGTCAAACTTAGTCAACAATGGTAAAAAACAGTCAACAATTGTCAAAAATAGTTAACAATGGTCAAAAATTGTCAACAAAGACTAAGAATACTCAACAATGGTCAAAAATAGTCAAATAGAGTACAGAAAAGTCAGGATAGTCAAAAATAGACGAGAATAGTCAAGAATAAACATTTTCCATTTGGGCTCGGCCAGTTCTATTGGAGCTCCGTTGTTGTAAGCTTTCTAAATAGTATAAGAAGTCTAAGTCTGGTAAGTATAAGAAAAAGAAAGAAAGAGTCGCCTTATAGCCGACCATTCCTGGCTAGCCTATTGTATTTCTGACTATTCTTGACTTTTTTGACTATCCTGACTTTTCATGACTGTAATTGACTGTTCTTGACTTTTCATGACTATTCTTGACTATCCTTGACTATTCTTGACTTTTTTGACTGTTCTTGACTTTTTTTACTAGTTTTGTCTATTTTTGACTATCCTGACTTTTCTGGACTGTATTTGACCATTGTTGACTATTTTTGACCATTGTTGATTATTTTTGACCATTGTTGACGGTTGATGGTGAAAATAGTCAACAATGGTCAACAATGGTCAAAATTAGTCAACAATGGTCAAAATAAGTCTAAAATAGTCAACAATGGTCAAAATAGTCGACAATGGTAGAAATAGTCAACAATGGTCAAAATTAGTCAACAATGGTCAAAATTAGTCTAAAATAGTCAACAATGGTCAAAATAAGTCAACAATGGTCAAAATAGTCGACAATGGTAGAAAATAGTCAACAATGGTCAAAATAGTCAACAATGGTCAAAATAGTCAACAATGGTCAAAATTGGTCACTAAGTCAAACATAGTCAACAATGGTAAAAACAGTCAACAATTGTCAAAAATGGTCAACAATTGTCTAAAATAGTCAACAATGGTCAACATTGGTCACAATGGTCAAAAAAGTCAACAATGGTCAAAAATTATCAACAATGGTCAAAAATAGTCAACAATGGTAAAAAATAGTCAATAATGGTCAAAAATAGTCAACAAAGACTAAAAATACTCAACAATGGTCAAAAATAGTCAACAAAGACTAAAAATACTCAACAATGGTCAAAGATAGTCAATAATGGTCAAAATAATAAATAATGGTCAAAATAGACAATAATGGTCCAAATAGTCAAGAGTGGTCAATAGTGGTCAACAATTGTTGAGAAAATAGTCGTGCACTTTCAAGTATAGTCAAGAATGGTAATGGGGCCTCGCCCTTACTGTATATACATATAGTTATTCTGTGATAATACAGAGAGAATAACATGTGACGCGAATGAATGGTACCAACCTTAGCAACGCTTGAACTATGGGTACCGTAATGGACTGGAGGCGAGATCCCCGTAATACCAGGATCGAGACAAATTACGCATACGGCCGTTTCCAAAATTTTCTTTTGGCGGGAATCGAACTCGCGACCATCGCATGTAGTGAGCCGAACAGCCTACGTTCAAAAATAGACAAAAAAGACCAAAATGACAGAAAATGGCAAAAATGACGGAAAAATGAAAAATTACAACATTTCAGATATGACAAGAAATGTCAAAAGTTACAGAAAATTGCAAAACTCACAGAAAATGACAATAAATGACAAAAATGCCAGGAAATAACAAATATGACAAAATGACAGAAAAAGCCAGGAAATGATAAATATGACAGGAAATGACAGAAAATGAAAGTAAATGACAGAAAATCACACGAAATGCCAATAAACGACAAGAAAAGATACACAAGACCAGGAAAACAAAGAAAAAAGACAAATACAGTTACAAAGACAGGAGAAGACAGTACCTAGAAGAGTCAAGAGAAATAGTCTGAAATAAGTAGGTATTCCTTTAAATATTATAATGTGTGCCAACCCTTACACAAGTAGTCGTTGCACCAACTGTCAAGACGGTGTCACATGTTCACAAACATCAAAGGCGATGGCCGACTGTACTGTATTGTACTATATTTGTAGTGTGGTATTGTCAAGATATCAAAAATATTTGAAAATATCACATTCGAAAAAACGCTATTTATAATGTAAACAATCGTTAGTAGGCCAAATAAATAAACAACAATAATTAAATAAATAAATAAATAAACATTAAAAAAATATATATGCTGTTGTGGGATTCGAACTCGAATCGTATCGTATATTGCTCCGTCAGTTTTCTTTCCTACGTTTTTGATAGTTTTTCGTTTGTGATCAATTTTATTTAGACTTTAGTTTATGAATAAATAATAAATTATTCGAAATCATAAAAATATAGGTAGATATATAAAAGTAAAATAAAAAGATAATGCCTACAATATAATTAGAAAACATAAAAAAAGCAAATAGTTACAGGATTTGATCCTGCGTCATCGTCATCGCCATCGTCATCGCCATCGTCGTTTAGGATGACTTTTCCACTGAGCTATTTAGGATTTGCATTATAGAGCGAAATTATCAACTTATTTGTAGATCTACTACGTTGTGGTAGCTCGGCTTGTTTTGAAATAAGAATACAAGCGACGCAATAACCACGCTGTCAGAGGCTCTTGCCGGGAGCCCGCCGCTGGCGCGGGGAGCACACCCCCGGCGATGCGTTAGCTCCGCCCATTCAGCCAAAATTTCCAGATTATATCCCCACCTTAATAAATAAATTCAAAAGACAAAACGTGACCATTCACAAATGGAGGCCCAGCTCATCAAATGTCGCTTGATTGGACCGCTGAGGTGTCACCACGATTACAATTTGTCGCGAGGTGGGAAGAGCGAGAGTGACGGTCAGAACTGTTGAGTGTCAATGTCCGTCCACTCCAACCTGGTGCCTACCTGGTAGCAAATCCTAGATAGAATCGGCATCATTATTATAATGTACCTCCCCACCAGGTCCTGAAGCCGTCCGCGCAACGAACGTGTTCTACTACCTGACATACGAGGGCGGGGTCCGCCTCGACCAGATCACCGAGCCGGTCACAAGGGCCGCGATAGAAGACCAGGTAGGCCATTACTTCACTAACTAAAAACTATCCCCAAACTAGAAAGTTATGATGAACTTATACTGGCATTCTAAAACACTTTTGTTGGAAATTGGGAGAACGAACCTCGGAACTTCCAAAACTATAAAGCAAGTAAGTTGATCGATAATATAGAGGAATTCAACAAGACCAAAACTCCGCTACTGAAAGAGTCCGTTACTCAAGATTCTGTCTGTCATGAGTGTCTGTCAGGGACCCTAATACTTAATGGGCAATTTTCCGCGGAACAGAGCGAACTAAAGGGCTTGCGATTGTAATTGAAAAGAGTGAAATCCCGATTTAAATCAATTTTCAAACCAGTTGCCATATTACCTATATAATAATATTAGGCCCTTTAACGTCGCACTCCTGGGCCTCCCCTTAATGTGAGGGGGATTCAGGATATTTACCACGCTGGCCCAGTGTGGGTTGGTGGATTACACATGACTTCCAAAAAAAATGATTTTCTAAGTCATGCGGATTTCCTCACGATGTTTGCCTTCACCGTTAACAAGTGTTCGCACATAAATAATAAAACAATAATTTAGCCCTTTTAACGTCCCACTGCTGGGCACGGGCCTCCCCTCAATGCGAGGGGGATTCAGGCCATAATCCACCACGCTGGCCCAGTGCGGGTTGGTGGATTTCACATGTTTAAAGACATGCAGGTTTCCTCACGATGTTTTCCTTCACCGTAAGCAAGTGATAATCATATTAAAGTTATGATTCACACATAGATTTCGAAAAATCCAAAGATGCGAGCCGAGGTTTGAACCCTAGACCATAAGCCCGCAAACCGCGTGCTTAACCAATCGGCTATCATTACTATTACAATAATCACGTAATTGTTGATCAGATCCGCAGCTTCGGTCAGACACCCGCGCAGCTGCTAAGCGAGCCGCACCCCCCGCGCGCCTCCACCATGCACCTCGCGCCGCTCATGTTCGCGGCCGCGCCCGACGACGTGTGCTTGCGACTCAAACTACCCTCCAACGCGGCCGTGGTCCACGTGTCCGCGAATACCTACCCCCAACTGGCCATGCCCGCTGTTGTTACGGTGAGTCTGCCATGACATGTTCTTTTTGGGATAGGAATTTATTGTCGTCGGTGCGCAAGCCGAAAGCTGTATGTGTTTTTGAGGAAGTTTTCAGGGGAGACTAAAAACTGTTTTCTTGGAAAAAAATTTTTTACAAAATTTCGTTAAAAAAACATCTTATTGTTTCATTGTTAAGGAAGAAAATGGGCACAAATCAGATCTTGTGTGTGTATCGAGAGTACTTATCAGACTCGAGTGTTTTGCGAGCACATAATATTAGGTTTTAAACGACACCTATCGTAATTTTGCAGAATAAAACTATTGGACGACGTTGCACTTAACGAAGTGATGTCATAACTTTTTTTTTCTGTGGTACGGATAAAACCACGATGTATTATTCTACTCTGTAGAATGCAAAATTAAAAGCACATAGAAATGTATTTATTTTTAGAACACCTTGCAAAGTTTCAAAACGGAATTTCATTATCGCACACTCACAAGTACTAAGGTCATCATTTCTATTGTCAGGGTTTATATTTATTGAACTGTTGTGGATCTAAAAATAATATCACCTCGTGACGTCATCACATTACCTACATTGTGTTCTCAAAAACAAATCGGTCATGGCTGCAATCGAATATGAAATAATAATGTGAATGTTTTTAAACAATGTTTTTATTTTAAATCGACTGTCTCTTTTCGAATTTAGTTCATTGAAAATTAGGTACGTGAAGTTTTGTAACAGTAGTGAGATTATAACTGAGCTGAAATATTATTTTATAACAACACACACATATACAACACAGTCTTACTTAGGTAATATGATACTTTTTGGAGTAGCTACGTAAGTACCAAATTTTCTATACCTACGCTTTTATAGTTGGTGCGTTCCATTCACTGTTAATTTTGTTATTTTCGTTATTTTTGTCCACAAATCACGTTCCACTCGCACCAACTGGTACTGAAAGTGATCATTATTATCGTTTTTAACACTTTTTGTGGACGAAAATAACAAAAATTACGGTGAATGGAACGCAGCAAGTATCGTGCTAGGTAATAAATTAATTTGTCAGCTTATAGAAGTACCAAATTTAGTACTGAGATTTTTCGTTACTGAACTTTTGAACTCAAAATGGGCATAGGCCCAGGCAGGCAATATTGTCTGTGTCAGACCGCCGTATTGGAGGTCGTCTCACTCTGCATAATGTTAGCTAGAAACCTTTAACATGTGTACCTATTTGTTTTGAGTATAGCAAAAGCCTCTCCTCTATTACACCTATAATAATAGGTGGATAAAGTTCAGTGCAATACAAGCGCTATATGTATAGTGTATATTGATGTGTGTCCGTGTGTAGGTGAGCGCCGCGCGCGCGTTCGCAGCGCACCGGTGGGCGGGCGGCGGCTGCGCGCACGCCGCGCACGCTGCGCACGCCGCGCACGCGCCGCGCCACGCGCCCGACCAGCACCAGCACCATCCGCTGCTCATGGACCCCGTCTGGGGTCAGTATACCAACCACCAACACATACACTCGACATCCCCTGCGCTTACTAATTCCAATTCCTTACACCACGGAGGAGAAATAAATAATGTAGCTAGCTACCTATTGGTGAAACAACAATTTTCACAATCGGATCTAACTACATCTTTGTAATATTAGTATAGATAGATAATAAACAACAAACTAAACAAATCATCCTCTCGGTGGTAGATGTCGCCACCCGCAAATATAGACAAAAAAGATCGTAAGTTGCGCCACCTGAGACGTCATAGACTATCAATGACGCGCGCGCGACCTACTATAACTATGCTACTCCTATAGGTTGTCTGTTCTCAATTAACAAGTCAAAGTAAAAGGAAAACTAGGCCATAGACTTACTACAACACTACAAAGATGGCAACAGCGTACGGCCCGCCTGACGTTAAAGGGTTCAAAGGCATCGCTCGCACATTGCCGACCTAAACTGGAAAGGAATAGAGGGATGGGAAGCGACAGAGAGTCAGGCTCCCGGCTCTCTCTCATCTAAATATCATCATAAAAATATGTACATTACGCTGAGGGTACTACCCCGGTCTAAACTTTAGTGATCGTTGTATTTAAATAACACTTGTCTATGTGTTGTGTCGTGTGGTGTAGCGGCGGGCGGCGCGCAGGCGCTATCGCGGCGGCAGCTGGGCGACAACTTCTCGCAGCGCGTGCGCGCGCGCAGCAACTGCTTCGTCACCACCGTGGACTCGCGCTTCCTCATCGCCGCCGGCTTCTGGGACAACTCCTTCCGAGTCTTCTCCACTGACACCGGTGAGACAATACTAATAGGCTTCTTTTTCTCTTTATTTTCGAGTCTAATGCGCAGGCCAGTCCCTTGGTCAGGTACTTTGAGCAAATATTTATGACAGAGACCGTGTTTCATGGATTCTTTCACTACTTTAAAGCGTCAATATGGGTTATTACCACGACTTTTACCTTAGACTTTAGGATTAAGCCCCTGTAGCGCCCTCACATCACGCTACATACTGAAAGTACAACATAGTACAACATAGAAATCCTGAATCACGATATCAAGATTCACGAAGCACATTGGAAACGTTGTGGTCTGAAAGAAGATGTAGTGACAAAAATTGAGAAAGGTATGCTGAGATGGTTTGGCCATGTCGAGAGAATGAAGGAAGAACGATTGACGAAAAGAGTGTATAAGGCGAGTGTGAATGAAAGTGTTGGAAGAGGTAGACCTAGGCGGACGTTTAGAGACCAAATCAGGGACGTCTTGAAAAAAGGCCAGGTCAAGAGTACCCTAAACCGAAGAGCATGTATGAAGGGAATAATGAAAGTGGACGAAGCGAAACAAGTATGTCAGGATCGTAGCAAGTGGAAAGAAGTGGTCTCTGCCTACCCTTACGGGAAACAGGCGTGATTATATGTATGTATGTATGTACGAAGCACATCGCTATATATAGAAGACCCCGACAACAACCATCGGGGCATAGCATAGCGTCTGGCCCCGCCAGGCTGGAAAATGTTCCCTTTTCCGCTAAACCTCTTTTTTCATCCTTGACAGTTCTATAGGTAGGTATACCGCAAGCGCGGTACCGCGCCTTAGGTACGCGATCGGCGAGATGGGGGGCTCATCGCTCTCGCCGTCCCACTCCCCCACCAGTCATCGCTCTCGCCGTAACCCGCGCATACCTAAGGCGCGGTACCGCGCTTGCGGTATACCTATAATTATCACTACTGGTAGTGTGTGTACCATAAAATGTATCTTTACCGTAGCTCGATGAGAAAATAAGCATCTAACATGACATTACGTTTTTATTTGCAGCTAAGATAGTACAAATAATATTCGGTCACTACGGCGTGGTGACGTGCGTGTGTCGCTCTGAATGCAACATCACATCGGACTGCTACATCGCGTCCGGCTCCGAGGACTGCACCGTGCTGCTGTGGCATTGGTGAGTCAGTCTCATGAGTCACTCTCTGTGTGAGTCATTAACAAAAACTTTACAGTGTGTTCCGCTCTGAATGCAACGTCTCCAGCTGATACATTCTGCCACCAAGATTGTACTGTACTATAATAATAATAATACTAGTATTGTCAATATTCATCTGTTAGTCATTACTACTCACCAACCCAACTAGGCGCACGAGTATAAATATCAAATGATAATAAGTCAATGATTCCGCGGTCCGACCATCATGTAGTGGGAGCTACTGCCACATATGAGTGCCCAAACATTGGCCCAGGCCCACAACGGCGTGGACGGTTCGCGGAATCTTTGAATTATTATCATTTGATATTTATACCTGTGCGCCTAGGCTTGGAGAAATAGTACCAAAAACTTTACGGTGCGGAGTCATATGTCAATGTTTTTCGTGTAGGTATACGTCATAAACATGAAGACTTTTCAATATTATTATTTCCTTGAAGTTTTCAGTCACGATTGTCATTTTATATTGGTTAACAAAAGATTCCCAGTTACGGACGGTTATATAAACCTTCCTATAAGGTTTTTTAAGTGACCCTGTTTTTTTTTCCAACCTTTGCTTGTGACAGACTCACTTGAATTACGGGTAGCTGTTCAAATTAAAGTAAGACTGGGAGCCGAGTCGTGTACATATTAGGGATTGGCTGTAAGGGCTGAGGAGTACGTAGATATGTGATGGCATGTGTGTGTGTGTGGGGCAGGTCCGCGCGGCACGGCGGCATCGTGGGCGAGGGCGACACGCCGGCGCCGCGCGTCACGCTCACGGGCCACGACGCGCCCATCAACGGCGTGCTCGTCTCCGCCGAGCTCGGCCTCGTCATCTCCTCCTCCGTCAGTCAGTATCCAACACCATATCACCATTTTGTTTCAAACATATTTAGCCATACTTCTGAAGGAGTCACTTGAGTGGCTTTGTTGCAATTTGTTCGAACCGAGGTCCAAACTCTACCAAAAATCTTTTTTATTTAGTGGTCTATGGTCTTGGGCAGTGTTGCCAACATTATAAAAAATATAAGGGTGTCTTAGTCGAGCAACATCCAACAAAATATTTTTTAATTTGTGACGCCATATGGCGTCCGTTCCGGTGTGGTCTGCACGCCTACTCTTTTACAAACGAAAACGAAATTTGGACAAAATTCCGCGTAGTTCCTACTACGTTTCTCATTTATTCCGACATTTCTTATGAACGAAAATCTTTTGCCGTCTTCGTCGTCTTCGGATCTAAACGTCAAGCGATTTTCGTTCGTAAGAAATGTAGAAAATACGCAAAATTTCGTCCGAAATTTCGTTTTCGTTTGTAAAAGAGCTAATACTGGACACACTGTCGTAGGATGTTTAAGGCCAATTTTAGCAACAACACAGTCAATAATGTAGTGTGTGTGTGTATATCCAGACGGTCCGGTGTTGATCCACACGACGTTCGGCGAGGTGCTGCGCGCGCTGCCGGCGGCGGAGGGCGTGCTGGCGCCGCAGCAGCTGGCGCTGTCGCGGGAGGGCGTGGTCGTGGTCGCGTACGCGCGCGGACACCTCGCCGCCTTCACGCTCAACGGGCGCCGGCTGCGCCACGAGACGCACAACGACAACTTCCAGGTAACTTACCTTTTTAACTCCCTCTCAATGTCGAAAAGTCAAAGTCGAGTCAAAATTGAGACATAGTCGAGGCAATAACGAGCGAAAGTCAAGTAAGCAGGTACAGTAATTTAATATTCTCAAACTAATTAAGTCTCACTTTATTTGGGCTCGTATTAATATTAGAGATGGGTTGGACTAGGTAAATTTGGGACTAGGTGCACCTATTCCTAGTATTAAAAAATACGTGATCCAAACACCTGTTCCACCTAGTCCACCTAGTCCGCCTAGTCCACCTAGTCCACCTAGTCCACCTAGTCTCCAGTACTTATCGGCTATGGTTCGCGTACTTAGTCCTTAGATCCATAATAGGACTCGATACATGAGATCAAATGGGGACAAAAATTTATTTGCTCACTTCATTTAGATGTCGCCTACTGTTTACTAATGATGACGACTTGATGATAACGACGATGATGATGATGAAGAAGACGACGACGACGATGATGATGATGCGATGATGATGATGCGATGACGATGACGATGACGATGATGATGATGATGATGACGATGATTATGATGATGATGACGATGATGTCGATGATGATGATGACGATGATGATGATGACGATGATGATGATGACGATGATGATGATGACGATGCGATGATGATGATGCGATGACGATGATGATGATGACGATGATTATGATGATGATGACGATGATGACGATGATGATGATGCGATGATGATGATGCGATGACGATGATGATGATGACGATGATGATGATGATGACGATGATGTCGATGATGATGATGACGATGATGATGATGATGATGATGATGATTATGATTATGATGATGATGACGATGATGTCGATGATGACGATGATGATGATGACGATGATGATGATGACGATGATGATGATGATAATGATGACAACTTCCTTTTAGAGCCATTTTTGTTATAAAGACAAAAATAGGTTATATCAACAATTTAACACAAAAATATGATAATAATACTACTTGGACTAGAAGACTAGTTACCTACCATATACTATGTAGACTAAGCAGTTCGTTATACTCATAATAATACGCGATATCCGCACGCAATCGAGAGAGCATCACTCCGCTGGGACGTGTTGAGTGAAATACTAGGTGGACTAAGTACTCTCCAAATTGGAATAGGTGCCACCTAGTCTCATAAAATACCTGTTCTTCGCACCTGTTCTAGTAAATACGACTCATCTCTAATTAATATATGCATCTTAAAGTTGAAATCGATCTTAAGATGCTGTTTTTGACTGATGTTCCATACATTTTTGTTAATTAAATGTAAGCATGAATTATGGTCACCTAACCCTTTTTAACCCAACACGGTGTACATGAGTTGTGTATTGTATATTGTATGTTTATTGTGTTGTGTATCAGTGCCTGGCGTTGTCGCGGTGCGGCGAGTACCTGGTGTGCGGCGGCGACGCGGGCGTGGTGGAGGTGTGGCGCGCGTTCACTCTCGCGCCGCTGTACGCCTTCCCGCCCGCCGGCGCGCCCGTCACGTCGCTCGCGCTCTCGCACGACCAGAAGTACGTACATACATACACACTATATAGCACTTTATTGTACACCAACATACAAAACAAAAATTACAAACAAAACAAGAAATGAACAACAGTGTGCAGCGGGCAGTCTTATCGCAAGCTGCGATCTCTTCCAGACAACCTATGGATAAAGAGAATTCCGTGTTTTAAACAGGGTAGTAGCCACATACATACATACATACAACGGACTCATCACCCTTTGGACTCCATACTCTAGGACAAAAGTTTCTGAAACATACGCTCGCTTAAAATTTATCAATTGAATTTAATACTTATCCAATCGAAATGAGGTATATTTCAATACTCGGTGATCGACCTCGGACAATGCGCTGCGATGCTCCTATACTCCCGATACCTTTACTACCTCTATCTCAGTTTATAAACTGTTCAAGGAGTGAGACCAATGAATAACTAATTCCCCAGGTTCCTGTTAGCTGGCCTCGAGAACGGCTCCCTGGTGGTGTTCCACATAGACTTCAACAGATGGCACCACGAGTACCAGCAGCGGTACTGAGCCGCGTGCTGCGCTTGCTGTTACTGAACGAGACTCTATGAGGGCGTCGAATGTCGCCGGGCGGCGCCACTGTGCCGTGGACGTTCTAATGATAATGACAGATAACGAGAGGCCGAGGAGCTGAACATTTTTCACCCTCATTTGCCGCGTACGGTAACCGCAACTCTAGAATAATTCGCATTATGGCAGTCGTAAGATTATGTCCTTTGCTATTTCTTAAAAAAAAAACGAGCTGTCATAGAGATGAATTTTGGAATAGCGCCACCTGTTGAGCTTGATGTGTACTTAGATTTGTAAAAAGTTTATTTTTTTTGGAATAGCAAAGGAAAGCGTAACTAATTATGTCAGTGTGGAGTTTCGTAATTTAATGAAATTGTCATTGTTAGCGACTGGTTGATGAATTGCCACACTGAATAGTTAATAGATTTAAATTATTAAAATCTTATTGGGTTGTAAAAGTTCGCCACATTAATGCTATATTCGATAATATTGTGAAGATGGCAAGGAAGTACTTAATAATTTTAAGTTATATTATTGACATTCCAATGATTTTTAATGTAATTATAATTATTCTAAAATGAAACGACACAACACAAATCAAAGTTTGCGTAACAATAATAAAATTTACTTTTTTTATTCATGAAGTACACTCGGCCACAAAAAAGGTTACATTTATCTATCAAAAGGTGTGACTATTATCAGATCACGTACTAGGTATCATTGTAATCTACTTAATCCAATGGCTTGAGGACTAGAAGTATTGTTTTTAATTGTTAACATTTATTGTTAAATTATATGTCCGTATGATAGAAGTAGCAGTCGTTTTATTATTATTTTTTATTATAAGGAAGCAATTGTAGATGTAAAAATGTATTATTTATGTATTGTAGTGCCATAGGGAAAGATTATTATTTCAACACAATGTATTAGTCTATCACTAAGATCTCCTTTTCAAATGACGTCCATTTTTTTCTTCAGCGGTATTATTTTGAGATTTTTTATATTTTAACTCATCAACATTTAACGTGCAATATTTTTTTTCTTCTTTTTCGTCTTACTAGATAAATTCGTATGGAAAATTCTACGTTATTGCAAATGTATCAAATAAAATTTAATTTGAAACTGACGATACTCGTTTAAATCTAATACAGTATTATTAAAAAACATCGCTATAAAGTGTGCATCGTGTGCGGTAGAATATTTATTTTGGAATAATTTTTAACGCACTTTGTAAAAGCTGATGCTAACGAGTCTTCACTTTTTATCGACTTACAATTCTAAATTATTACCTACTTATTACATTCCAAAATACATTCCTAATTCTTTCTATATTCTCGGTGGTGGGTAAATAAGTACTTAATTTAATTATTACTTATTATTTTAATCAAATCGACGTTGTTGTAATTAATTTTGGTTTTTATTAAATGGTTATATTAAATTATTTTGTTTCTTTTATTTTATCCTTTCTCCGTAGTATAATTAATATTTATTTTATGTAGTAATCTATACGTTATTATGTTAATATACATAATTTAGCACGTGACGTCATTTCACCTGTAGGAAAGTTGAAACCTCCCAGTAAATTAAAAAGGGAATCTTTTGTGAATCATTATTGCGTCTAATCGAAGATGTAATTCAGAAGAAGAGACACACAAGTAAAAAAATAAAACAGCTTTGCTTCATGATAACATTGCACGCTTTATTTTTACGCTGACTGTACATGTTATCAATAAAGCATTATTGTACAGTATCGGGTCAACAGCGCGAAAGTGCCAATACTGTAGTCATTTTCGCTAATTAAAACTATGTCAATATTATAATATTAGGACGAGTGTAGACTAATTGTAATTATAATGCTAAACGTTGTGTTACGCCTAACAATATAAGCAGACGCACCAACTTTGGAGAGGGACGCAGCTATGAGATAAAGAGAGACGCAGATCGTGCGTCTTATTTTTACTTGTGGCTTTGTCTCCGTCGAATAGTTTCAGCCAAGTTAGCGCGTCAGTTTAGGCTTTTCGTGAAGTCATAAGATAAAAAGTCATAGTTTTTTACGCTAACATTGTATCAAATATCAATCAATAATGTATATTTTTGCATCACTGCGCCGCACCGCTCCTTCCGTTCTGTGATTTAGGTTTAATCGCACACCTAGAAATACTAAAATTGATCTTTGACTTTCCTATCTCTGTGCCAAAGTATAGTAACAATGAGAGACAAATCAGTGATTCTAATTACTAACTTAAAGGACATGTTATCAGGTCGGGCCTGAGTACAAGTGTTGACTGAAGGAAGGCATGAAAAAAAAAAGATTTGTCTAAATATTTCCAATTGATCATAAAATATTCAAATATCGAATCTGTCCACACATTTTATAAGCAGCGCCCCTAGCGGAAACATGCAACTTTACTGAGAATGTATGGAAAGATCAAAGAATTTTATAATATATGTTTATGGGAAAGATGCAATATCAAAATTAATTTTGTAAACTGTCAAGACTTGTACTAGACCCCAGTATTATGCTTCAAGTACGCCAGAAACCCTCCTTACCACTTGGTGATCATTTCTAGTGTCGATTATGGAAGCCACACGTGTTTTTTCTGTGTCAATTCATCACTACGGAACTATGACGCGTCGCTAGACGTACGCATCGTACGCACGGTACGCAACAATCGGATCTCACGCATCTGCCTTATTGAAAACAACTGATACGTTAGAACTGTTTCGATGTGTCATTCATTATTTTATTTACTTTGAAGTTTCCACCCGTGGTTTGGTCTATCATGAGCGTCTTGTTTGCGTACCGAGTACCTACTTCACCGTGTGTAATTTGCCTTAGTACCTATACCCACATCATTATCCAAATATCCATTATAAAATAACGTGGTAATGAGGATTCTTATAGTCTTCTTAGATTAAACTTGTTTTCCTAGAAAATTCTATAGACGAATTAATCACATAGTTAATTCTTAGATAATTGTACAAATTACTTGGAACCCTTGAACTCACGTCCCTAAGTAGTGGTAGCATACCCAATACACTTAATTACCTTCTATTTATTGTGTAATCCACTAGCTCTATGCTTCTCTAGTACATACTCAGCTATTTTAGCCACATTCTAGTGTATTCTAGGCTTATTTTAGTTGGTTTGCTATAGGCATTTAGTCTCACTGTAGCGCATTATCAAACTAAAAAAAACTCAACTATGGTACATTTATATAATCATTGTTATATTAACGATAAAAAACAGTAAGTATAGGTAAGTACCTTTAATCTGTATATCACATGCGGTGCCATGTAACAAACTATAATTATATGACATTATATTTTTACATCCTCTCTGGCACTTAAATATCTATTCACAAACATTTCGAATCACCCGCCAAATGCTATTTTTTTAAATCACAAACACGCTGCACCGGCTACACGCAATTCTGTCCATTATTGTTAAGATTATTAGAATAGGTCATGAATGTTGTATTTAATATAAAAATACTTTTGATTAAATTAGTAATTTAGGTACACCTTGTATAATAATATTCACTGTCCATTTAGGTATAAGCTACATCATTAAAAAACTCGAAAAAAACATGTAACTCACATAATTCGTTCAACAATCAATTTTAGTTTCATTCTTTTTTAAAAACGTCTCTTGAATCCTTACAAAATATATCAGTAAGTATACCTACGATTACATAATTATTACAGTAACGTGTACCTTCTGCCTACGCTTTTACAAAAAGTATTTCCTGTAAAGTTGGTAATTAACTCAAAACCGTTACAACTTACATGTTGTTGAGCATACTTAAAAAACTTAGTTAATAACGATAACATATAATTATAATTAGTGTGTAATAAACTTGTAGGGTTGTAGTTTGCAATTTAACTAGTCTGGAGTGTGCAACCAACCTTTTTTTGTATTTTAGAAGAATGAACATCCCTTGATAAATGTTAAGGCATGATTACACTGACCTAGTGATTGGCCCCAGTGCAGATAGCACGCTAGCGCTGAAAATACTTTACCTGCCAGGATCTCGACTGGCACGAAAAAGTATCATGCCATAATCATGCCAGCGTAAGTTCGTCGCATATAATAATGTTGCAAGTCACTAGATTATTATAAATGGCGCTTAATTCAAATGATAGTAACGCATCCCGCTTTCTATTATGCCGTTTTCTCACATAATATCATAATCTTCTTACCAATAATAGACATCGTAGCATTTGAAAAACAAATATTCAGTAGTTAGATAAGTTGCAATAAGTAGAGGTACTTATGTTCATTTTTCTTTGAAAATACTTACCACGATACTCAAATGATAGGTCCTATTTGAAATGTCGTGTTACCTTGCTCTTGTCGTTACGAGGCGTTAAGGAGCACTCAATATAGATTTGCGTTTAAGTATTCGGCGGTTAGAAGTATGTAGTGGCAATTTAAGATTTAGATTAGAAAATTTTATTTACCTATTACTTATTTTGAAATTGTTTTATTAAAATAAGTAGAATTAGTATAATCGTATAGTTTGATTTTTCACGCCACGAATTAGAAGTAATCATAGATTCGTTGATCCATTATTGTTATTAACGAAAACTAGTAAATGTTTCACAATTCCTAAAATTGTAATTAATGCACGTGCTTTTTTAATAGCCACTTAATAATATTATTAAATGTTCAACTGTTAATTGTATCTATTACTTTGTTGTGCAGGATCATTCGTTTGCATGACACGTCTACTTTCAATATGTTACGCGGGGCAATAATGTCCTTAATTATTAAGTTATTGTTACGCTAAGTATATGGTGCGTTTGTATGTAATTAAAAGATCCTGAGTAATTAATAAATTGCATTAAAATAATCGTTTTTTATTGCTATGCTAACTACTTACATCGACCAGTAGAGGACTACCTATGCAATGCAAACATTTCAGTCAATTAAAAGAGGTACGTGGGCGTGGGGTAGGTACTGAATGTTCATTGGTCCGCACAAGGTTACGACAAATTCTGAAAGACATGCACACAAACTCGGATTGATTATTACTGTAGGCCTATTGCGTAACTTTTTCGTCAATGTTTCAATTGCTATCATTCCTCCAGTGTTGCTTTGCCAATTGAAATTGATTGAAATCGGGAAGAGTGAAGTCCACACTCATCATTCAATTGGCAAAGCAACACTAGATGAACGAAACCAATTGAAACATTGACGAAAAAGTTACGCAATAGCCCCCTGGGGCGTCTGGCTCAAAATAAATGGGCGTGGATTTATTTATTTATTCAGGATCAAGCGACAGAGGCCCATAGATACAATACGTTACAGACTAACATACATAATATTAATAATATAGCTTAAAACTAATTTGATGGTGATAGTGACGGCACTTAAAACTTCCTTGGTGACGGCATCCTCACCCGAAAGTGCCTCGTGGCCTGAACACCACACCTTTCGGCCTGTACTCTTCCATGAAAGTAGACCGCTTATATATTATCTGTCGTTCTAATGTGGTACCTATCTAAAAAACTTACGCTTTTTTATAAAATCTCTTGAAAATATCACATAACAATCTAGCAATTTGGAATAATGCACACAACATTTAATCGATAATGTGCTGTTCCTGATAAGATGTGTAAAAGAGCCTTAATCATGTTATGCTTTATCTAGCTGAATTGTTTTGTTATTGTAACTAGGTATTTATAGTTAATTATTTATTTATCTACTTACAAAGTTAGTTCATTTTAAAACATTCGTTCCACCCAAAAAGGCTTTTAATTCTTTTAAAACTTCTTGGTTCATTTCTATATTTCTGAACGATAGTCGAAACGAAACTGACATTGACGTTTGTATAATCTGTTTCCGGCCTTTTCTTTCGCTCCTGTTGCAATCATGGCGGTGGCCAACATTTCCAAAAAGCGAAAAGTACGTTAAAACCAGCGTTACAAATATCAAAATACATGTAATAAATCGTTTTACGATAGTTATCGAGCATGTCTTTGTAAATAGTGCATCCATAATAATTGTGAAAAGTGAGATGTTAGTGGATAAATGTTGAAGTTGTCACCTGTGCATATATTGTTATTGTTCTCATGTATTTTATTATCACTGCGACTATCTGCACGACATTATCCAAACTATTACGCGTTCTAGTCCCCAGTGTTATAAATGTGTCGATTTTGTCGTAAAATACAATAACCAAAACATAACCTCTTCGTGCATTTGCAGTTCGTCGGCGACGGCGTTTTCAAGGCGGAACTGAATGAGTTCCTCACCAGGGAGCTTGCCGAGGATGGCTACTCGGGCGTGGAGGTGCGAGTCACCCCAACTCGGTCAGAGATCATCATTATGGCGACGAGGACACAGAGCGTGCTCGGAGAGAAGGGCCGTAGGATCCGTGAACTGACGTCTGTGGTACAGAAGAGGTTCAACATTCCGGAGCAGTCGGTGGAGTTGTACGCCGAGAAGGTGGCGACCCGCGGGCTGTGCGCCATCGCGCAGGCCGAGTCACTCAGATACAAACTCATTGGAGGTTGGTTTGATGTCCTTCTAATTTATACTACAACTCCATTCTGCACGTAATTTGCAACTAATACCACAGGGTAGTTAATCACAGTCATCCACTGAAAGCCAGAAATACTTAGAATGATTATCCAGAGTAATTTAGGATACGGAAAATGACTGCCTGTATGATTTATTTAGACTGCGCTAAAACACTATCATCACATCAAGAGTCTTGAACTCGATAATAATGTTCTATATTCATGATATTCCAAGATGGACCTGTATTTAGAAATAATAGCTCTAGAGAGCAGTCATTGATTGGTTATAAAGCAAGTAACAATACCTTTAGTTGGGCCTAACCATAATACTAATGCTAAGGTTATACAGCAACACCAAACACTAGACACTCGGTGTATCTCACTGTACCGACACTGCCATTACAACTGTAAAAAGGTGTTGGGTATACACATACCCCCAAATTTATAGAGATTTTAGCCACTTTACAATATGTATGAAAAGCATTTTTACGAACAAATGTGATTTGTAATTCCGCTGCAAGTCGATCATAACTTTCTATGAATTTGGGGGTGAGTGTTTTAGTGTCTAGTGTCATTGTGTATCCTTAGCTTTAGGCAACCCTCATCGATCACATTATCATCCGTGCAAGCTATGGCATTACTGAAACTTGTTATCAAAGTGCTAATATACAATATATTGCATGCCCCAAACCTGACTCCACGGTGCACATTACCGTGGGGTTTTTCATTGGGGACACATTATTAACCTTTATGATGCAAGTACGCATCACTAACTTGACGCTTGCACATCCATGAAGGTAACATTAACAATTTCATTGCAGCTTCTCTGGAGCGAACTGCGTAATACTGTACTGACTGTATGAGATGGTGCTGTTTGTTGTTTTTTGTAGGGGCCCACCCTAATAATTTTGATGCATTTTATCAGTTTCGAAGAATTCATTAACACAGTGTTAATACAAAATGGTTGAAACTTGTTTTGAATATGTGTCTATTCAATTTTCCTTGTAAATTTTGACATATCTAACTGGGGGCTTACCACAACCTCTTATTCAATTATAGGAACGTTTTAACGTTTCAGCGACTTTTTGTGCAATGACGTACCTTATTGTCATGACAATAAGAAACGTCATTGCACAAAAAGTCGCTGAAACGTTAAAACAATACTGCTATAAGAGGTGGTGGTAGGGCCCCTGGTCTAACATGGACAATGTTTTATGATAATAACACATGTGATATTACTATTAATCAATGGGAAGACACTGGCACTAGAAGTGGGTGCTTAAACGAAAAGCCGTATGAAAAGTTCGTTTTCTTGAGTAAACACATAAGCGCGCTTACAAACACAAGTGTGTGGCTTTTAAGCAATGACGGCAAGAAAAAGAAAGAAATTCCAAATATTTACAAAAAGTAACCTTATTGGTATGAAAATACAGCTTAAATCAGCTCAAGTTTATTATTATTATCTTTATTATTATTATCTTTATTTGGGTTAGAGTGTAAATATTTTAACTCCATGTTAAAGCTTTATGTATTCAAATAAAAATTCCCGCTTGAACTTATGTTTAGTAAACTTCTTGATTTGGTTGGTAAAAGTTCAATGCACAAAAGCACTAAAAAAGTAGAAAGCAGAAAACTAAGTAAAAAAAAGTAAAAAGCAGAAAGCACTTACGCGCTTTTTACAGCTACTTTTAAAAACAAGCACAAGCGTTACAACGTGCTTTTAATATAAAGCCGTTTATCACAGCTTTAACTGGCACATCTAACACCCTCCCCCCTCTCCCCCCCTAGGCTGAATTGGAATGTCATAATATCATTTGAGTTTTTATGTCTATGGGGAGATTTTAGAGAGACATATAATGGTCCGTGGCCATGGTCTGCAGTTGAGTAGGAATCTGGCGCATCTAGCCGACTTTTTTAATGAAAAATATGACCAGGTCTGGCGGTGCGTCGTGCGTGCTACGGTGTGCTCCGCTTCATCATGGAGTCGGGCGCGCGCGGCTGCGAGGTCGTGGTGTCGGGCAAGCTGCGCGGCCAGCGCGCCAAGTCCATGAAGTTCGTGGACGGCCTCATGATCCACTCCGGAGACCCCTGCAACGACTACGTCAACACAGCCACCAGGCACGTGCTGCTTAGGCAAGGAGTGCTTGGAATTAAGGTAAGCTTTTGTTCTCTGTTGTGTTAAGACCATTCTATAAAATGTTATAATAAGCTTTTTATCGATAATAGCTTATAGGAATAGTCGGCCGCTACTACTGATTCGTTGATTCCACGGAGAATAATCGGCTAATTACTCTTTAGTTAGCCTTTACATGGCTTAATGACAAAAAATTGTAAGTTTCACGAATGAAAACAGAAAATTCCAGAGGAACTGAGAGTTTGAAGCTGTGGTCACTTGTTGCTCATAAGAGGTATTTGCAGTCACAAATCCATACCTAAAGAAGTAGTTACATGACATATGTACCCCCTTGAGCTGCAGTAATATTGTATAAAACCCACATTTGTCAAAAGTTATACATTTATCCACAAAATTCAGGGTTCGCACACCTCTCAATGGAGTGTGATCTAATTGGCGTGGTATATGAACTCAGCCTGTTTATTGGAGGGTCTGTCCTATACGGGCTCTGGTACGGTGCAGGCTGGACACTTTTAATACTGTTCTGGTGACCCCGTATGAGGATTCATAGTTTTAGTAATTTATCCAATCTCAAGTCTCAATTACTAACTTCCTAACATTAAACAGTAACAGTGTTGTACTGTAAAGTAAATATTACTTTCTCGGATGACCCAGTAATTAAAGCCAGAACCACATGGTGCTCTTGCAATGCTATCAATTTATGAGATCGAGATACACAGGCAGGCCTCTGTACAACAGTTTGTACACACTTCACAGTACGCCCAGAACTTAGTTCTAGCTGCGTCACCATAGATGCTTTGTATGAAAAACATTTAGCACACTGATCTAGAAAAATGGTTGTCACATTCGTAAATCAGCCAAGTTTTGGTAGAATTGAACGGAAATGATGAACGTTTTATATTAATATGTAAACATTATCTTGTTGTTCAGGTGAAGATCATGCTTCCGTGGGACCAGGCGGGCAAGAACGGCCCCAAGAAGCCGCAGCCGGACCACATCCTGGTGACGGAGCCCAAGGACGAGCCCGTCCCGCTGGAGCCCACCAGCGACGTGCGCTCGCTGGCGCCCGCGCCGCTGCCGCAGCAGCAGCAGCCCGTGCCGCCCGTCGCTTAGTTTATAAGCTAAATAATAAAAAAAACTGAAAAACATTTGTGGTGTCATTCTATTCTCCCTGGTAGCTATTTCAATTTTCAGTAATGATGGGTAGGCCCTCACAAGGTGGACCGACGATCTAGTGAAGGTCGCGAGAAAGTGGGCGTCGTTAAATTACGTGAGGCATCTAGGGGGAGGCAGGGGTCGAGCTAAATCGCACGTGGGAGAGGGGGTCTTGGCAAATCTCACGTTATTTTTTCTACTGCAAGAAACTGTAAAATTGCAAGAAAACTGGGTTGAATTAAGTAGAACATGTTTATTCTCTAGCTAGAATATGGCTTTTGAAAAATCTCACGTGATATTAGAGGGAGTCGAGCAAAATCTCACCAAAGGGGGAGGGGGGGGTCGAAAAGTCGCAAAAATCACCTCGCGTAATTTATGGACGCCCCAAACCGCTGAATGCACAGAGGGCCTACTCTTTAACAGACGAAAACGAAATTTCGGACGAAATTCCCATATTTCGTTCATAAGAAATGTCGGAATGAATGAGAAACGTAGTAGGAAATACGCGAATTTCGTCCGAAATTTCGTTTTGTTTGTAAAAGAGTAGGCCCTCAGGATCGTTCGTTGGGGAGGCCAATGTCCAACAGTGGACGACTTATGGCTGAAATGATGATTAGTATCGCAGCGGTTACTTACGATCTTTAGTAAGATTTTACCCTTGCTGAACGATGAAGGATTCATCGCGAAGAAATCTGCGTCTTGCGTCTGGACGTGTGTAGTTATTACATTCAGTTTCGAGGCGTGTGAGGTAGCGTGATGGGCAGTGACGAGTTCCCTCGCATCGTGTGAGGAGGGGATTTTGCCCGGTATAATAGACTAGGAGCTCGCCCCCTCATACATGGGGTACCTCTGTATGCGGATGATACAGCTTTATATTTTCCATATCGTAACAAGGGCTACCTATCACACGCAGCAAGTTGACTGCGTGTGATAGGTAGAGTGGACCCGGACAATAGCGCAGCCGTGCTTTTTGCCAGGTCCTCCGCTAGGCGCCCTTCTAGACGATCTTGTCAAATCTGGTTACCTGGTCTCCCTGTATGACCCACCCATCCCCTGGACTAGGACAGTCGAATATGTGGGTTTAACACTCGATGGCTCCATGACCTTCGGTTCCCATATTAAAAGAGTCCGCAATCGGGCTGCATTTGCGCTCGGTCGCCTTCATTATCTCATATGCAAGCGGAGTAAAATCTCTTAGAATCAAGGTGACACTTTACAAAACTTGTGTTCGCCCACGCGGCCAACTCTTACATCAATAGTCTCCCAACTACTCAGTCTTGCTTCCTTCGAAAAGCCCGTGGTGGAGGCACATGGACCGTCATTCTGATATAGGCCTAGACTATTTGGAAGCACTTCAAAACAGTATCTGAGCGCTATTTTAAATAAGCTTCCGGATATTCGTACGCTCTAATCTTTCGACTACGAACCCACATACATACAGTACATGCTGCCGCCGGCCGCAGAATATACTACTGGATCAGCCCCCCCCCCCCCCCCCGACCCACTCACCGCTCAATTCGACTCAGATGCCGAGGAGACCACAGACACACGCACACACCGAGGCCGTGCTCTACGTGGCACACTTGAGCCAGCTGCCCCTCTGGCCTGAGCGCACTTTGCGTTCGCCTTCTGCCCGGTGATGTTGACTTCGGCCAACAACCTATAAGTCCATATAAAAATCCTATTATATCAGGATTTGGTACATCGGTGAAATTTGGGAAATCTGCATTGCATCTGTCTATTCCTTCGGTGCATACAGGCGTGATGGTGGTGGATGGTGGATAAATATAGATAATAATTAATTAAAAGAAAACATTTTTACCAACATTTTATTTAAAAACTTGACTACATTCACCCCAAACCAGTGCATTTATAATTTTACCGCTAGAATATAAATTATACGCAAAAAAATACTATACGATGTACATAATAAATATTCACATATTACTTACACACAATTAATATTTATAATCTTAGCAAATATTCAAAGATTTTAAATACTAATTACTAAGTCAAGTCATCCATGATTAGTCCAAAAATGGAAGTAAAACCTCAAATAAGTATGGAATGAACAATAATAATTGTGACTAAAAGCATTGTGAGTAACATAATGTAATACATTAAACACAATTTTAACCAATCGGGAGAAACTACTTACAACCTCGTTACAATTTGAAATGCTTAATATCAGTCTAACTTAAACGAGTCGACATTCCATTAACACCTTAAATTAATTGGACCGAATGATTAATTAATATAAATTTAAATTAAACCGCATTATAATCCCACTAAATTATATACTTGCATGTAGATAAAATAATTCATTATGCAAAAGTTCCCAGTATATCTTAAATTTCTGCAGTAAGAAATATCAGCTGATATATTTGATATCAAAGCATAGGAAATGAATATTTTTGTAGAAACTGCATTTTCGACATACCGGAAGAAACTACGGAAATGCGTTGTACTGTAAAGTCGAGAGAATATGTATCTTTTGTACTGCATTGGTTTGGTTATTTTGTTCTTACAAATAAGTCGATAGGTGCCCAAATACGGACGGTAGTTTGTTCGTGAACATTTTATATCAGCGAGATGCGAAGATTTTAATTAATTGCTTTTTATTTTACAAGTAGATCACAAGGTAAGTGCGAACACGCACTGTGATAGAATACGCAGACTATGTATACAGTTAGGTAACAGGAAAATTGCACTCAGGACCCAGTACTATAGTTCATCCAACTAGTCAAGCCACTTGTGACAGGTAATCTCAAACGAAATAATACAATATTTCTTAGTAAAGTTGTATCTGACAAGTAAACAATAAAATCTTTGACACTTGGATATGGTCCAGCTATTTGTGACGTCACATGAACAACTCGTATGTCATGTATCTTAACATATTGGAAGAACTATAATTATATTCCAAGACGACCTGGAATAAGTACTTTAATACTGTTAATATTTAAGTCCTTTTCCCAATAACAAATCTCCGCATCGCGTATTATAATAGTTATCAAGAAATGTATATTTCTTTCGTCTGTGACCAGTGAACAGCGCCAGACCGAGTGGACTCCACATACCATAGTTTTAATATAAAATAGCGAGTTATGTAGAAAGTTTTCACCTCGTCACGTTACGGACCCCGATGTTATCTGGAATGGGAGAAAGTTCAATGTTAAATTACATGTAACAACATTATTTTTATCAAACGACCGTAAGACTGTCATTTTTGTCTCTAAGATTATAATACATTTAACTTGTGTTAAATAAATAAACTATTTGATTTATGAACAAGAAATTAGTTATCAAAAGTTAATATTTTTAATGTTACCTTGACTTTCATAGATATATGTAATGGTTTAGGTACTCAAAGGTACATAGTAATGGACTTTTTTAGCAGCAGTCAATAAATACTAATGCTTAACTCGCTTAAAACATGCTTCAAGTCTCTTATGAACCATTAGTGGTGGCATGCGTTGTACAAAGCGTAAGACCAAATTGGTGGCGGAACTAATAACCACAACACCATGTTTGGATCTCTTTCTGATTTCTTTTAGAAAGTTTATACAATTACCTATTAATGCCTACCCACGCTGCAACATTCGGTACTAATCCGTTGGGCTATGTCGGTGACCTTTTCATTCGTGAATGACTAGCCCTATGGTATTTTTTTCATATTATACAAATAATCATCCCCGAATAACCCTATTAAAGTATGAATTTTCAAAAACGCTCAGAAGCCTTAACTCCAATTTTAAAAATGATTAATTTCGATGCAAACTTTCATCAATATGAAACATTTTTTTGAATAAATGTTTGCCATGGTCAGTCGTTTGGTCGCAGACTGCATACCGAACGCTGAAATTCGCCGTCGGTCGAAAGTTGTAAACGTATATGCGGATCGCGAAACTAAAGTCGGGATAGGCAGGACACTTCATTAGGCGGGATGACACCAGGTGGACTAGGGCGGTAACAGAGTCCCTCGCCCTCGCCCTTTGTCCCCTTTGTCCCTTTGTGCCCTTGGTCCCCTTATAAGAGGCAGAGGGAGGGAGGCAGACCATCAGCCAGATGGTCCGATGATATGAGAAATGCGGCGCTTGCTGGACATAAATATCACAGGACCGGCACGAATGGCTTAAGGAGGAGTGGGCTATACCCAGCAGTGGGTGGATACAGGCTGAGAAGCCTTTAGAAGTGCTGTTGGTTATAATAAACGGTGTATACTGACTGCTGGACGTGTTCCATGGGCGGCGCCATGCGGCAGACGAGCTGCACCGCGGAGTGCACGGCGGAGCGCAGCGGCGCGGGCAGGCCCGGCCGGGCGGCGGCGCGCTCGGCGGCCGCGCGCAGCTCGCGGAACGTGTTGCGGGTGTACGGGTTGCGCCGCGACGCGTACCGCCACGTTATGAAGTAGTAGTACACGAACGGCGTCAGCAGCCCGCAGTACCCGCTGCACCACACACAGACCACAATCAATACACGGCACGGCCCACAGTGACGTTGAAAATGTCACACAGCATTAACCTGTATACGCGGTATACACGGCGACAAGGTTCACCCAGTGGCGGATACAGAAAAATCTCAAAGAGGGGGCGCTAAAGGTTATGAGCTACCTTTACTTTTATCGTAATAAAAAATAGTCAAGTTGTATTTAAACTGATCATACACAAATACAAGACAATGCCATGTTATGATATAAAAAGTTACAATTGTGGTTCTCTTCCTGGCAACGGCCCCGCAAGGGGGGGGGGCGCCCCGTGCGCCCCCCATATGTATCCGCCACTGGGTTCACCACATGTCACGTTGGGTTCTGACTATCCGGTGAAACGTGGGCTTTGAGTTCGCTTAATACCTCCACAATGTGGTGGTGTATGGCCACTCAAGCCTCTGACTACCCCCGAATAGGGATAAAAGTCGTGACGTATATGTTATCTTATGAAGACCAAAATGGATTTGATGCAAAAACCTAGAAGAAAGATATGTCTAGAAGGGTAGGCAAGGTATTATTTGGACAGTGATACTGCCTAGAAGGGTAGGCAAGGTATTATCTGGACAGTGATACTGCCTAGAAGGGTAGGCAAGGTATTATCTGGACAGTGATACTGCCTAGAAGGGTAGGCAAGGTATTATCTGGACAGTGATACTGCCTAGAAGGGTAGGCAAGGTATTATCTGGACAGTGATACTGCCTAGAAGGGTAGGCAAGGTATTATTTGGACAGTGATACTGCCTAGAAGGGTAGGCAAGGTATTATCTGGACAGTGATACTGCCTAGAAGGGTAGGCAAGGTATTATCTGGACAGTGATACTGCCTAGAAGGGTAGGCAAGGTATTATCTGGACAGTGATACTGCCTAGAAGGGTAGGCAAGGTATTATCTGGACAGTGATACTGCCTAGAAGGGTAGGCAAGGTATTATCTGGACAGTGATACTGCCTAGAAGGGTAGGCAAGGTATTATCTCGACAGTGATGCTGCCTAGAAGGGTAGGCAAGGTATTATCTGGACAGTTATGCTGCCTACAAGGGCAAGGTATACACTCACCAGAAGGCCATGAACACGACGAGCGGGAACAGCACGATCTCTGCGAGCGCGGCCGCGCGCAGGATGTTGCGCGACTGGAACTCCACCAGCGAGATGAGCAGCCGCGCCACCCACATCGAGTTCTGGCCCAGCGTCTGAGGGTGCACAGCTTGTTAATATAACTAGCAACTTAGCAAGACACACGGATAGGCGGTCTACCGTCTAACTGGTGGTATCCTGCGACTTAGGGCCTACGCACTGGCGCATTGTAGAGGATTTAAAATGCATCAATTGAATTTAATACTTATACAATCGAAATAAGGTGCTCCAGCGTGCTTTTCGATGCTCCGAGGTTGACCCTTAGGCGACGGCTAGACGTTCAGTAAATACTGTGGTCCGTCATTATTTATTAAAAACCATGGTCCAAACTGATCGTGTAGGCTAGTGTACTGATGGATGACAATATTTACTACGAATTTCAATTCCAGAATTACAGTTTGTGGTAAATATTGACATCCATCGGTACACTAGCCTACACGATCAGTTTGGACCACGGTATCGTGTCATTACGCGTCGCGAAAGAAATAGAGTGGACATGTCTTCTGAGATTGCCGATTAAACCAAGCGCTAAGGTAATATCCATACAAGCTTTCGTGTTTCATTTGACGTCTGCACTGTACGAACTACGTCACGATACTGACGGAATAAATACTGAACGTGTAGCCTGCCTGTTTATTCCGTCGATGGAATGATATCCATCATTATTTACCATACTGACGGACCACAGTATATACTTTACGTCTAGCCTTCGCCTTAGTTGCACCACGCACCGAGCATCGAAATATACAGGATAAATTTTTCAAGTGTGCTTTCATGGCCAAATCCGAAACTATGAGGAATAACGTAAAGTACTCAAAGGAGTCTCGGGCCCGATTTTGATGAAAACTGCATCATTGGATTTTCGAAATATCAATAATCCTAGCCAGGAATCGAACCCGTTGAAAAAAAAACACATACTGTATTACCACACCATTTGATAGTGTCGCTAATAAAGAACGAATTTTGGGAAGTAATAACATATGGGAAACTTAAAGAAAGAGCAAATTTTTACTTCCCAAAATTCGTTCCTATTAATATTTAGAAAATCACATTTACATAAAATTATAGGCCTGGACTGCCTGTTTCATTGGCAGACAATTATATATACGTGAGACCGTCGCATACATGAAGCAATAAACAATTAATGGTTAAGGAGGTCGCGTCGCAAAGGTCGACAGTCGACACTCGGGAACATCACTGTAGAACAATGCAATATAAAAACTTGCTACATAACTATTACATTATGACGCAAGTGCACAAAGTTAGCAGGTTTAATTTTATTAGCAAGGTGGATAATGTTATTAGGACGTTATTTCGAGTGTGATTCTAATATATGTGACGGTTAATATAGGCAGAATCTGGAAAAAATACTGACGTACGAAACTAAATATAATAATAATATACTAGTATTATAAATAGGCAATGTTGTTCGTATGTAAGAGGTAATCTCTAGAACTACTCTTCCGATTTTGAGAATACTTTCACTGATAGACAACTCATTTATTTGGTCCCAGATAGAAAACTAGTTCCAGGATGGCATAGGCTATGTTCTTAATTTCCTCGCGGGGACAGTCAGTTCAAACAAAAATCTCCTTATATTGTCGGCAGCCCCACTAATAAAATAGGTACAGTCAGCAACATAAGTCGCTGAACATTCTCAATTTTTCAAATCAGTTATACTCTTTATTCTACAAACGATGGTGAACATTTATAAAACCAAACATTAGCGTCATGTCTACATTTTGTTTCGATAAAGAAAAATTATGGATTTGATGCAAAACAAAAGTGTGAAAGCTATTTGAAAAACTGAGAATGTTCAGCGACTTACGTTGCTGACCGTACATAATATGGGTTTTATACTCACGTCAAGAATGGTCAACGAGTATGACGCGGCGTGCAGGACAGCGAACAGGAATATCGGCGTCAGTATCACTGATGCTGAGTGAAGGAACATACCGCAACAAGTTACATTATCTACTAGCTACAAATCACAATACATCGTGCTATTATGAAACTCCTGTACTTCATGCAACCCTAGTACTTGTATGATGATAATGGCAACATTTGTATGTAAAATTATCTGTTTTATTAAGGTGGTAGAGGAAATCTGTAGCCAAATGACTGCAGCTCATATACGGGCTGGCTCGACCGGGGTAGTACCACCCTCTCACAGAAGATCGGCGTAAAGCAGCTATTACAGTTGCGTTTCGTACGATGAGTGCGAGAGCCGGAAGCCCAACACCCCCCCCTACCCTCCCTCCTTCCCACTCCCCTTCAGGTCGGCAAAGTGCGAGCAATACCTTTGGTATTGCAAGCATCTTTGGGTATCTACGGTAACTGCTTAACATCAGGTGGGCCGTACGCTTGTTTGCCACCTGTCCTATAAAAAAATCATATGTAATGAGAGGGAAAGATTAAATTACCTACACGCTACAAATTATGACCTCGGAGGGCCATATACATCGTGCTATTATGAAACGCCTGTACTTTATGCAAACCTAGTACTTAGTATGATTATCATTGCAAAATGCAGTGTGAAAAATTATCTGTTTCATATAAAATGATAGAGTGGGGACTATACTAGAAACTTGTTATTAAAAATTAATGCTTTATGCAACTTTATGGAAAAAGATAAAATTAATCACTAGAATTTATCTTTAATTTGATATGTGCAATCAATAAACAGGCAAATACCGTTACTATAGTTACCACACACAACAATCAAACAAGTGGTTGGTATATAAAATACTTATATTTACAAATATTGCGTGAATTAAATACAAGGGCACTTTGTACTGAGTTCATAATGTTAATGAACAATATAGGACCGTGATATAGGTAACTTATAGTTAACCTTGAGCGTTCGCACGTATTATCATTGAAAAATTAATATTTTTAATTGTATTATTGTTAAGAATTGCACACTGATTTAGGATTTGTTTGCCTGCTAATACATACAATTTATTAATTTATACATTTACCTGTTTAATTTTCGACCTTTAACACTACTTCTAAGTAACCTACAAGCAGGCACAGTCTTTTTGCCTTTTATGAAGGACATGCTACAATAACATTTTTTAAGCATTTTGTAAGATTTTAATTTATTATAAAGGCGGCAAACAAGCGTACGGCCAGCCTGAGGTTAAGCTGTTACCGTAGCCTATATATGGCCAAAACCAGAGGCAATCGCTCGCACATTGCCGACTTAAAATGGACACAGGATACAGGAAGGGTTCTTCTGCTATAATTCTAAAGTTGAATTATGAATTGTCCAAGCTATTAATAAATGTTACACCTGGCTTACATGAATAAAAAAATGAGTTTCGAGGTTGATTGTAGTGTTATAGTAAAGGATACACAAATTCGGCGCGACGTTCATGAATATGAGTGAGTAGAAGAGGTAGTGTGCGCTGTCCTCGAGGAAGAACCTCGCGAGGAACTCGCGGGACAGCGCGATCTCGCGCGCCGGGATACGTTGGTGCAGCCGCAACGCTGACGTCGCCGCGTTCGCGAGCACCGCCTTATAGAACGCAGACGTAGGGCTGGGGAACAACGGGACACGTCACCTCTCGTATATCCTACTAATAATCCCACTAATATTATAAATGTGAAAGTTTAGATGGATGGATGTTTGTTACTCTTTCACGCAAAAACTAATGAACGGATTTGGATGAAATTTGGAACAAAGATAGTTTATAACCTGGATTAGCACATAGGATACTTTTTATCCCGGAATAATTTAAGGTTCCAGTGGGATTTTAAAGTTAACACGGACGAAGTCGCGGGCAGAAGCTAGTAATATTATAAATGCGAAAGTGTGTGTGAATGTTTGTTACCACGTATCTCCATAACTACTATACCGATTTTAATGAAATTCGAAACGTAGATAGTGTAGACTCTGGAATAAGACATAGGCTAATCTAATCCATCAACCACGTGGACAAAGCCGTGGGGCACAGCTAGTCTTCAATATAGTCGGACAGTCTTGCTCAGTGCTGGATTTGTACTTTCTTTCATGCCCGATTTATACTATATAAAAGACAAATGTATTTATGTTGTTGGTCGCTCGGCGCACTGCATCGGGTGGCTGCGGGTTCGATTCCCGCCAGAGGCAAATTTCGGAAACGGTCTTTTCGTAATTTTTCTGGTCTGGGTGTCACTGGGATCGCCCCCAGTACATTTTACGGTGCCCATAGTACAAGCGTTGCTTAGTTTGGGACCATACAGTTGGTGTGTAAGTCTGGCGATATTTATTTACCTATATATTTTTTATTTATAACACATTCTACTCTTGCAATAACAGACAAAGATCATGTCCTTATTAAAATGACAGCATAAAAACAACACTCCTATCTTTATAAAAACGAAGTAAAATAAAAACAAACATTGCTGTGGTCAAGGTTATTTACCTTCGAAGTACCTGCTACGATTCATACACTAAATGAAACATCTATATTTGACATTACTGATGTCATAGTCAATATCAATATAAATGGTACCTATGTATAACTATGTATGTATAAAATAGTATATGTTATAGTAATTTCAACTGTAAATAAAATGTAGGTATATGATTGAATATTGCTAGAACCAATCCAGGTTATAATAGGTAGTAGGTAGGTAGGTATAGTTCGCGACAGGTCGAGATGACATTCGGGTTATGAGCTTTTTGCAGAATAAAATCCGAATCAAAATTAGCAGGACCCGATAAACAATTGAAATCGCCCACGAAATTATTAAATTATTCTTCTGTTGCGTTGCGGGTCCTGGTAATTTTGATTCAGATTTTATTTTACATAAAGCTCATAACCCGAATGTGATCTCGACCTGTCGCGGACTATAGGTAGTAGGTAGTATAGAATTACAATAACTTTGTATCTCTCTTACAATATAAGTAGGTACATGGTTAAAATTGTTAACTTATTTATAGCCAATTATGCTTAATTTTATCAACACTGTTTGGATGTTTGTGGTAGTGTTTAGAAGATGAATTAAAATCAAAACCTTACAAAGTAACTACACATTATTCCACTCAACATCATTTTATTGCTCAGTTAGAATGATTCATAATTATAATATTGAACTTGTACACTGTTATTAAGAACAATGTCAAGTCCAATAGGTCAATTATTATTTACCATCAGCTAGCTAGCTAACTGTGACAGGAAGTAGTAATTTAGATATTCAACTATCCAGTTAGAATCGGAATATGCATCCTATCAAACAGGTATGTGTAACAAACAACTTTTTGAAAATACTGATTTTCAACACATTTTAAAAACAAATTTAATGATTTCTAAAACAGGTTTTTTTCACATTTTTATGTTTAAAAAACGACTATTCTTTCAAACTGACAGTGGGATATTTTAAGGTCCATTATAAGCCCAGATCTGAACACCTGATTTTCACACTCTTGCAGGTAAAGACCTTTGCCCAGCAGTGGGACATTTAATAGGCTATAAAGTCCGGATGGTTAACTTAAGTTACAGATAGCAACACATGTAATACTCACTTGTTGAACAAAGGCAGTACATATCCGATGGTGAAGAGCACGGTCAGCACTCGGATGGCCCACAGAGCCACGTCCACCTTGTTGGCAATGACGTGTGCTTTGAGAGCGGGGATGCCCTTGGGGGGGCCTGTGTCGCCAGCTTGTGGATCTTGGTCGGCCATTTTCTGAGAAAAGGAAGTAATCCCACTAATATTATAAATGTGAAAGTTTGGATGGATGGATGTTTGTTACTCAATCACGCCAGAATGGCTGAACGGATCTGGATGAAATTTGGCACAGAGATAGACTATAGTCTGGAATAGCAGATAGGCTACTTTTTTTTTTAATTATGCGCAGACTAAGTCGCGGGCGGAAGCTAGTAAATAATAATGCACAACTAACACACCAACTGTATGATCTTAAAATAAGCAACGCTAATACTATATGTAGTGTGCAATGGACTAGGTGAGTTCCTAGACCAGGGCGAATTATGAAAAGGCAGATTCCCAAAGTTGCCTCTGGCGGGAATCTGACATACAACCATTCGATGCAGTGAATCAAGCTGCCAATGCTCTAACAAATGCACCAAGTGGTCATTGAGGTTGTTAGGTACTTTATCTCATTTAATAGAACAACAAAACCAAATAAAGGTACTAGGTAGATAGATATAATGATGTTGGCAAATATTTGATGATGTTTTAACCTCTAATTAGGTAGGTACATTAGATAACTATTACATCAAATAGAAGATAATTACCTATAACAGCAGAATAAAATCCCTGGTTGTAATAAGGACGAGAAAAAGGAGAACACTAAATTATATTTGAATGACAACACGAAAACTAGTAGGTAGATCTAATGAACCTGTTTTTATCAGATAATACCTACCTACTTGCGAGATAAAAATATAATTTTTCAACACTCGCTGAGGTTGTAGTGAGGCGCTCGTAACTACAATCGAGCAACGGGACTACGTTTTTACGTGATCACGAAAGCAGGAGAAAGTGCTATTAAAATGATGCTTTTATTAAAAATGTAGATCAGTAGGCCATGCATAAAATTTTCGGCACTCGCCTACGGCTTATAAAAGTGAAATAAACCACATTATAACATCAGCTTTTGAATGAATATTAACATGACTCGACCGCCAAGGACGCATAAACTAGGAAAACCAGTTTCAATAATTAATTATTAACCAAATTATGACGATACAAGATAATTTTAAAACCTCAATAATACTTGGAAATGTCGGAAAGTTTGAATGAAATTAATATATGTTTGTTACTTACGTTTTACGCTAACTATTTAAGATACAATTAAACGTTATTATTAATTAAAAATGCACAAATTTATTTCACAACGCAACAAATCCAACATGCATGATTTGCCGAATGACATTTGACTTGCAGTGTTGCCAGTGCCCGATAGTCAAAAATAGCGATGGGATGTTCTCGAGAACATTCTCACCCTCGGAAACTTACTCGTGAGAATTTTCGAGAATGTATCTTCTAAAGCATATTAAACTTGGCATAAACCTGATTAAACTTGCAAGTATGGTGGTTTTAATTGTTTTTAAGATTGAAAGTTAGGATAATGTCACCCAAAATATAAGATTCTCAAAAATTCTCACGAGTAAGTTTCCAAGGGTGAGAATGTTCTCGAGAACATCCCATCACTAGTTAAAAGTAACGCAAGGCTGCTGAAAAAGTAACGCATTGAGCACAAAAGTAACGAAATCCCATAAAAAAAAAAAAAAATTAGCGCCGTGGCATCGGAAATAGGACCGCTATAGTGTGTTTTATTTCATAAGAAATAGTGGCAAAAATATTTTACTTGAGTCGCGCGGTGCGGCTTAGAGATTGAGAGTGCGGTTTAGAGATGTGCCGAGTACAGGCTGGCTCGAGTACTACTCGAATACTCGAGTACTCCGATTATAGGATTCGAGTATACGGTACTCGAATACAGGTTCCGAGTACTTTATGGTATTCGAATCCTAAGTCGGATACTCAAATCGCGACCTTATGACTACAAACTTAAAGTCTATTTTTACCTGACTACAGCGGAGGGTTATTTATTATGAAGTGAGTTACGCACGCCACACGCGCCACGAGAAGCAAAGCAACAGGTATGAAGTTGCCTTCAGTCAATTTAGATTTAGTGCGATTTAAAACGTTTTTTGGACTTGAAGTGCAGTGTTTTGTTTTGTTGGTAAAGGCGTAACTTATTACAATGTTTTGAAATGCCTCAAAAACAAAATAGGAGGTGTGGAACTTTAACTATAAATTGGATCGCAGCCAAAAACTTGAAATTAATATATATTTTACTTGACACTGGCATATGCGAAAAGCGACGCCATAACATAAAAACATAACACAAAGTACTCGAGTCCTATTAATTACTTGAATACTCATAAAAGTATTCGAGTCCTCCGACTCGAGTACTGACTCGATTCTTTTTTTAACGAGTACCAGAATACTCGAGTACCAAAAATAGCTGGCTCGGCATATCACTAGTGCGGTTTCACCAAGGAAGTTTTAAGTCTCTAACACCTGGAATGCGGACTTGGCAGCAAAAGTGAAGCCGACAGCGAGATACCATACTGAACGTTGTTTCCTTTGCCAACAAGAGTGACCATAATATTTTGAAATTTTGAGAACGTCCCCATGGACATCTAGTGAAAACGTGCTTTTGTTCCGAGATTGTTATGATAGGAAAATAATAAAATAAGGAAAAGGATGTTTATTTTCTTAAGAACATGAGTAGGTACAATAAATTAGTCTGCGGTGGCCAAACCACACGAGTGCCTGTCTGTATCTTGGCAACCTAAATGAAGTTACAAAATAGTATTTAAGATCGTAGATTTTGCCACTTTGTAATATAAAGTAACATGACACTTCACACGCTTGGACGTTGTCTAGGCTCTCCATATCTATGGTTTTTCCTATACTTATGTTTCCTATACTTACTCTTTTTCTATGCTATTAAAGGTACCTACTACTGTTAACATGTTATGTTTGATTTGGGCTGTGCAAGTTGTGACAGACGGACAACAAAGTGATCATATTAGGGTTTAGTTTTTTTTCCTTATTAGGTACGGTACCCTAAGAATATCCAACTAATTAGACCATAAGACAAAATTAAAGGACAATGGGCAAAATTGTATGGGACTTGGTCCAAATATACACCACTGACGTAACCCGATAGACCACTAAATACTGAGTAACTTTTACAAAGACAGATCAACAAAATAAGCTGTCAGTAAAAAAAAATGGGTAGTTTAAAAAACTATTTTTTTTGATTTCACCCTTAGTATTATGTTTATACATTTTTTTCGAAAGGCAACAATACAAATACTCTTACTAACATTAAATAAAAATAAAATAAGCTGTCACAAAGCAAAAAATGCCGTGAAAAATATTTTATTATTATTTTTGTTACCTGATGAAAAGTGAACAACAACAACAACAGCAGCATTCTTACGTATTTTCTGATGTTGCGCTTCTATAAAATAAATAAGCAGGTACCTTCTATGCGTTACCTTACTTTTTCACTTATCATCAGGTAACAATAATAATAATAAAATATGTTTCACGGCATTTTTTGCTTTCTGACAGCTTTTTTTATTTTTATTTAATGTTAGAAAGTGTATTTATAATGTTGCCTTTCGAAAAAAATGTATAACACATAACACTAAGTGTGAAATAAAAAAATAAAAATATTCTTTTAAACTACTCATTTTTTACTGACAACCTATTTTGTTGAACTGCCTTTGCAAAAGTTACTCAGTATGTAGTGGTCTATCGAGTGACGTAGGTCTCGGAAGTGTTGGACATTTGGAACATTTTTGCCCATTGTCCTTTGTGCTAACGAAAAGGAACAGTGAGGGCAGGGCATTTTCTTTTAATACTCCTTGTGTTAAATTAGGGACATAATCTGTCGGCTTAAAATGCTTGCTGCATATGACGGAATTTTGGGTAATTTTTCTGTAGCCAATAGGTATTTGTCGTAACCAATTTACACGCCTGGGATCTGTAAAAGACAAAATTGTTTTTTTGTTTTTTATTGCTTAGGAGTAATCGGGAAGTGTAAAGTCAAAAGTCGTCCCGATTTCAAACAATTTCAATCGACAAACCATCGGTCTCGGCCTTTATTTTATATTGTCCATCAAGGGTTGCAATGCTGACCGCGCTGTGGAGCCCTGGAGCTGCGCTGCGCCGCGCTTTCGGCCATCAACAACGCGCCCAGCAACACACTCATTACAGACCGTGGCAGTAATGTACTATTAAAAAGTAACAAAAGGGTAAAGGAAAGGGGCCCCGAGAATTACATTGCCTGAAAGGGTTAATCTGGCCCTAGACGTGCGCGTTCCTCGAGCGTGTGAACGACGCGAACGCCGTGTGCGAGCCCGGCGAGCCGTGACAACGCGGCGTGAGCGTCGCGTTTTACCAGCGTGTGGTCTGTCGCGCGTTGCAAATGCGACCGACTTCAAAAAGTAGCGATGTAGTCGTGCGGCAACGAAAAGCGCGACTTTATCGCTGCAAACAGTTCCCGTGGACGATATTCCTCAGTTAACACAGACACATAATAAGATTTATATTATAGTCCTTTTTACTAGCGAAATGTATGTCACCCGAACATCTAAAATGTACTTAACGTGGAAAACATAGTTACCCACTTACCTATGTTAAGATAATCCTTAATTCGGATAATATTCGCTTTTACACCCTTCCATTACGCATATTCTACCCATTTTTATGAGAAAATTCAGCACAATCCTCTAGATTTAAAATTAGCTGAAAATGTCGTGTGTCACGCAAATTGACGTTCTGTGTTTCAAGTTTTTAATTTTATTTCTGCTACGATTCCTATAGACATCACGGAACTGACAATTACAAGCGAATTATTAAAGAAGGTAAGTACTTATTTCCAGATATTTATTTATATTTGAAATTTTAATCTTAAGATATTCTTATACTTTACCATAGGTATTTCATTAATCGACTTTATTGTTTATTATTCTTAACATGAAAATGTACCAAGTTTAAGGTGATCGAATAAATATTAACTGGCAATACAAGGGATGAAAGGTTGTACTGTTTGAAAGGGAAAGAAGGCGCAGTTATAGGTATCTGGCTCGGACCGGTTTTTATAATGCGTGCATCGTGGGCGTTAAGTCCGTCACATAAGGATTATTCTTGATTAAATGAATGGAAAATAAAGTTTGTAGTCCACAGTCATGTTCAATGGTATTACGTCGATGGGTTTCACCTTAAGCATTTAATTTTATTATATATACTATTTTTTTACCTAAAGTCAAAGTCATTTTTTTTTTATTAGTTTAGTTTGTAAATCGTTAAATACAATATTTTAGCGTTACCACCGGTTCGTAATGTTGCTTCCATTTTCATTTCAATATTTTGTTATGTTATACCTAAAAACAATTTAAAGAAATTACTGAAACAATAAGATCGGATTGATTAAAAACTGAATATTTGGGGAGTTATAACTAACTATAGATGGTTAACAACATTCCGTCGCATGATTTATTTTGTGAAACGGACTCTACCACTTAGCTTGGCTGCATTCCGTTTCAGTATTTTTTTTTTACTAAGCTGCGTTAGGAAAATTTCTTTAATATTTTTAAAATGAAATATACCGTTTCCAAAAGTCACACAAAAGTAACGCAATGAATCATGTAACGCGGTGGTAACGCAACTGGGCCAAAAGTAACGTAATGCGTTACTTTTGTAACGCACTGGCAACGCTGCTTGACAGACAGACAGCTAGGGGCTTTTTGGCGGGAAGTGGAAAAGTCATGTTGTCATTTTTGTTTTAATTTCTAAAACTTGTGTTTTCGTGTATTATAGTGTGTAATATTGGCGGAATATTAACCATTATATGGTCATAAATGTGCGTGAGTGTGGGCAATTGGAACAAAAGTGATGAAACATGATTTTCGGCTTCTCACAAGAAGTCTAGTAATTTGTCAGTAAAGTATCCGCCACTTTACTGATAGGGTTTGGGGGGGTAGAAATAAGGTAGTTATAAGGTAGAATTAAGAAAAAAATGTAATAAAAGTATACTGATGTTAGGCTCCAAAGGGCTAGTTCCCAGGGGCCGTAAAACTAATCTTTTAAAAACAAAAAAAAAAAAGACAGACAGCTAGATGTGGCTTTTTGGCGGGAAGTGGAAAAGTCATGTTGTCATTTTTGTTTTAATTTCCAAAACTTGTGTTTTCGTGTATTATAATGTGTAATATTGGTGGAATATTAACCATTATATGGTCATAAATGTGCGTGAGTGTGGGCAATTGGAACAAAAGTGATGAAACATGATTTTCGGCTTCTCACAAGAAGTCTAGTAATTTGTCAGTAAAGTATCCGCCACTTTACTGATAGGGTTTGGGGGGGTAGAAATAAGGTAGATTTAAGGTAGTTATAAGGTAGAATTAAGAAAAAAATGTAATAAAAGTATACTGATGTTAGGCTCCAAAGGGCTAGTTCCCAGGGGCCGTAAAACTAATCTTATTAAAAAAAAAAAAAAAAAGACAGACATAAATATCGTTCCACTCGAACCAACTTGTACTGAAAGTGATCATTACTATTAACGTTTTTAAGTTTTTGTGAACGAAAACTTAATAATAAATTAATTTATTTTATGGATTTAATAACTACCAATAATACCCAACAATAATATTATTTTGGCATGGCAACTCGGAGTGAGAGAGACACGGTCCCACCTGTGGCCTCTCGCTCGGCTCGTTTTTCTATCTACAGAATTGTCAAGGTATAAGGCCTAGGCCGCATAGCGGTTATATCCGCGCTGTTAAAACCGCGTTAAATCTGTGTCCTATGGAATCATATGAACCTATCCGCACTTGCGGTTCATATTATAATTCCATAACCGCGGTGCGGCCTAGGCCTAATAGACCGTAAGATAGGAGAGTAAAGTTGAATTTCTTCTTAACCAAAACTCAACTTGTCTATCCTTTATTATAAGTCCTTGGACTGACCTTTTTATTATGTTATGTGGTGTGTTCCATTAACTGTTAATTTTGTTAGTTTCGTCCACAAAACTATAATAATGATCACTTTCAGTACAAGTTGGTTCGAGTGGAACGACATTTATGAACGAAAATAACGAAAATTACAAAATTAACAGTGAATGGAACGCACCATTGCCGTCAAAATTGTCTCAGCTGATATTTAACCTAAAACTTATTTAGAAATTAAAAATAATATTTCTCATACTATTTATTTGTCTATAATGTTATCAAAGAATTGCTTTACGACTAAACTCAAAAACTATAGTAAGTTTGGCGAGTTTATTAAAAAATACAGCGTCATTGCATCTGTTTTGGAGAAACCAGACGTCGGCAAAGTTGCCGAAGTAAAGGTATACATTACTTGACCATTAAACTAAATTTTAGAATGAAGCGTGTATAAAATAACACTTGGATGTATGTTTCAGGGTTGGGTGAAGAACTTGCGGGTGCAAAAAGAGTTTACTTTTGCCGACATCAGTGATGGATCGTGCGCTCAAAAACTACAAATAGTAATACCCAAGGATATTAAAACGGACGCGTTAACTTACGGCTCCTCTGTGCAGATCACCGGAAAATTGTCCAAAAGTCCTAGAGGACAGCTAGAACTGGTCGCTGAGAACGTCAAGGTTCTGGGCACCTGTGTAGTCTTAGACGGCTATCCGTTTAACCCTAGGACCACCCACCCGCCCGAGTACACACGACAATACCTACACCTACGACCCAGAACCAACTATATATCATCAGTTTTAAGGGTAAGGAGCTCCGTAACTAAACACATACATGATTATTTCACATCAAAAAGTTATATAAACATTCACACTCCGATTTTAACTTCAAATGACTGTGAAGGTGCCGGCGAGGTCTTCAAAATACAGCCAGACAATGAAGAAACAGTAAGAGCTATGATGCAAGAGAAAAGAGACCGAGATTCTGTATATTTTGGTTCAAAAACATTTTTGACTGTCTCTGGTCAGTTGCATTTAGAAGCCGTATGCAGAGGTATGGGGAATGTGTACACACTAGGACCGACATTCAGAGCAGAAAACTCAAGATCTAGACTACATTTATCCGAGTTTTATATGCTGGAAGCTGAGTTAGCGTTCTGTGATAGCCTAGAAAAGTTACAGTCCGCTATTGAAGAATTAATGAAGTATGTATTTATTCAAACTAGAAACACAAACGAAGGAGACTTGTTTTTGATAGACAAAAGTAATAAAACTCCAACATGGTTTGATAAACCGTTTGTAACAATGACTTATGATGAAGCGAAGAGTATTCTAGAAAAGAAAGCAATACCATCAACTGAGGAAGGTATAAATAAGGAGCAAGAGTTAGCGTTAGTTGAGCATTGCAATGGAGTCCCTGTGTTTGTGGTCAAATGGCCTAAAGATATGAAGTCATTTTACATGAAAGAATGTACTGGAGATAATACAAAGGTAATTAAAATGTTCCTACAATAGCCAGTACTTAATTTTTAAACTAGCCATCTTCAAGAAAGAACCTAATATATATATATATATAACGTCACGACTTTTATCCCCATTCGGGGGTAGTCAGAGGCTTGACTGGCCATACACCACCATATTGTGAAGGTATTAACCCACTCAAAGTGCATGTTTCACCAGATAGTCAGAACCCAACGTGACAGGTGGTGAACCTTGTCGCCGTGTATACAGGAACTGACTATTACCTAATCCTGAGGGATAGGTAGGTTTCCTCACGATGTTTTCCCTCACCGTAAGAACCTAAGTACTTACAAATTTAATTTTAAAATACTTACACAAATATTTTGATCTATGGAATTAATATTGAACTTACCATCAATCTCAGCTATTGAATACCCTGATTGCATTGACACTTTGTTGCTTTATTCTGCCTGTACAATATACATGTTCTAACTTCTAGGCTGTGTCTGTATACTATGCTATGTATGTTAAATATCTGTTGCAGGTGGATGCCTTGGACCTTCTAACGCCAATCACGGGCGAAGTAGTCGGCGGGAGCCTCAGAGAAGACGATTATGAAAGACTAAAAGCAAAATTACCTTCAGAAAGGTTGAACTGGTATTTAGAACTAAGGAAATTCGGTAATATACCCACTGGTGGGTTCGGGCTGGGTCTGGAGAGGCTGTTACAAGTGCTATGCAATGTGAACAATATAAAGGATACATTGCCGTTCCCGCGGTGGCCGCATAATTGCGATATGTAGATTGATATTATTGTAGTAAGAAGTCTAATGTGATAGTAGTTTCTACAAAATGCAGTAGCGTTTCCCCAGGACTCGTCGAGGGTCAAACCTTGGCGTCATCGTTGGTCACCATTGTCGATCCTGGCTTACAGGAGTAACAGTGGTGGGTATGTGTGGCGGGCATAGATAGTCCCATTTAAAGAAACATGCAAAGCATGAAGGTTGTATGTATCTCGCTAGCTGCAGAACACAACTATGTAGTTATGCATGCACACTTGTGCATGAAGTCATGTTACTATACAGACCACAATTGTTATGCTGTCTTTGGCAGAGGAATATACCTATAGAAGCCAAAATCCATTTTGTCTGAATATGTTATGTGCATTTTGGGAGTTCACCTAAACTGATAATGTTATTTAATTATAATGTTTATAAGTATACTGTTTTTATTTTTGTGTGATTGATGTATGTGTAACTAAACTGTTAATAATGTGGCTTGTAACTTTTAAATAATAAATAGATATTTGCTTAACTTTTATATGTTTCTACCAGAGTAGATACCCGACTACGTTTACAGAATATTTAGTATTGCATTATATGGTTTAAAAAGTAAATGAAAAAACAGAAATTAACTCGTAAACATTTATTTACAAATTGTAAAACTAAAACTTGTGATTCTCACATTCCACATTGTGATTGCAAATCAATTGATTGGGAATAACCTTATACCGAACTAAAACAAAACATTATTTTACCATTTCCAATTCAATCTTGAATCAAACTTAAATTATATTTACTTAGCCACGGCATAATTTTCACAGAATTTTTCTTTATCCATAAAATTTACGAAAGTATCAGTAGCAAGTCTCTCTATGCAAATTGAAAGTTCAAATTCATATTATATCTGCTTCATGCATCTCAAGGAAAGTTATACAGTAGCTAAAGGTAATTGAAACCACACCAATCAGAGATTCTTCTCTATAATGATTAAACTCAATCATAAAACTTTATACAGATAGTTTGCAACAATTTGTACCCTTACAAAACATTTGACACTATATACAATTATTTACTAAATATTTACAGTCGCATACATGATATACAATTAATAATACAGCAGATTAAAAAACTAACAAAATTCTCATTCGCTGTTTAAATAACACGTTAACTTAGTTTAATATCACATTTTTTTATGTGTACCTATGAAAGCATGTGAAAAAATTATATTTTTATATTTATCAATGAAATCCAAACGATTTAAAGTAAATTAAGAAAAAATAACGAATGTAGGAAAGCTTACAAACACACCAATCATATATTAAAATTATTTTAAATAAATTATGGTCTGGGGACAATCCCAGTTTCCAGTAACACCCAGATGCTACATTACGAAAATTAACTTTTCTTTCTTGATAACCCGTGATAAGGTGATCTAACTCGTCGTCCAAGCCCATTAGACCAAGGGCTCGTAAATGTTACCACCTAACAAAAAAATTAAGGTTTTTCACATGCCTCCATACATACAACGAAACTGCGTTCCGTTAGGTTTTCTTTAAATCATCGATAAATACAACCCGATATACAAGTACAGTTACGATTATTATACTTGAAATAATTATCATTTAATTACATGCAATACGAGTCCTTGACGGAACCGGCATGAGTGTAACAATAGCGTTGTCTATAGAAATAAAGGTGATACTTAACAGAGGTCTACCATAACCTCTTAAAGTAGAAACTGAGCGTAAACTCGGGACACTATTGGTACAGTCATTATGTCCATTTTACTGTAAACGAAATAGCATTACAAGTGATCCCTCAGGGCTACTAAGTATTCACATCTCACACACGATTCTCGATAGATTTAGTCATTTGTCTCACTCCTGGGTTAATAAAACGCTTCTTTACACATCCTAGACTATTTCTCGGCACATCTCACACTTCTTGGTAATAGTTTCAATCGTCCACCGCCATCGAGGATTTACATAATAGAACACAACCCAGACAACTCATTGCCTTTATGTAAAGGCGGTTGCCTGCTCAACTGTACACCAACCAGGGACGGTTTCAAGGAGTACTCGAGCTCCGGTTCTTCACCGGGGGGCGGCGGTTCATCATCAGCGCTGATATCGTCAAGCATTTTATCATCGTGGGTGGACACGAAGGTGGGTATTGACTTGGAGATGTTGATACGGATGCCGCCGAGCGGGATGGCGGTGGCGGGCAGGTTGGCGGCGTCCAGCTGCATGTTGCCGTCGATGGAAGACTCCACTGTGGAGTGGGTGTTGTCCACTGAGGTGAGGACGGATTCCGATTCCGCTGTTACTATCGGTTCGTCGTCTGTAAGAGGATGGAATGGATTAGATATAACGAGTTAAGCTGATTGCGTATTGGTAGCATCATACGCAAAAACGCATTAACTTCATGAACCGTCTAGCTCTTGGATCCTTATGGTTGACTGGTAAGATTGTACATATTGATGGACACGATAGTGGTCATATGTAACCAATAAAAAGAGAAAATTGCTTGATTTCATATTAAACCTCAAAGAAATTTGTCTAGACATTTTCAGAAAATATGGTCACCGCGTGCGTCATCGATTCGTAGGGGTGTGGGGTGCGCGGGAACGGTGCGATCAATGGTCACGAGTTCGGCAAATCGCTGTTTGTAATTTGAACTTCGATGCTCGGCGCTCTGGTGTCCGTACATACATTTTTAAGGATAACGAGGTAAAATTTTAAGTTCCTATTTTTTACATATTCGGTATCAGAATCGAGTACTGAACACCCTTCTTCAGTATGTACGGTATTTTACCAGTTAATCTATATATGGTGTTTTTTTTCATCGTTATGGCGTCGGTTTGCGCATATGCCAGTGTCAAGTAAAATATATTACAATTTTTTGCTGCGTCAAGCACAGGTAGACCTTTGGATAGGCCTAAAATACCCCCCCAAACCCTATCAGTAAAGTGGTGGATGCTTTACTGACAAATTAGTAGACTCTTTGGAGTAACCAGAAAATCATGTTTTACCACTTTTGTTATACTTGCCCACACTCACGCACATTTATGAACATATAATGGTTGATATTCCACCAACATTACACATTATAATACGAGGAAAGACAAGTTTTGGAAATTAAAACAAAAATGACAACATCACTTTTCCACTTCCCGCCAAAAAATCAATGGTATGACCATGTTTGCTGCAATAATAGCAGGATTCGAATGGGACATTATAGACCTACTATCTGGTGAATTGAAATATAACACAGTTGTATTGGAAATACATAAGTAATATGTGTGGTAGTGACCTGGGTCGAGCGGCTCCTGCTTGATCTTGACGGTGTTGAAGTCGATGTCTGCCTGGCGGTCGCGCGCGGCGCGCGTGGCCGCGGTCTCGTCGTCCGTGTCCGCGTCGTCGTCCACCAGCACCTCCGGCACCGGCTCCGCCTTGAACACCACGTCGTCCTCCTCGCCCTCGTCGATCTGCACCACATACAAATAAAATAAACCCCACTAATATTATAAATGTGAAAGTTTAGATGGATGGATGGATGTTTGTTACTCAATCACGCCAGAACGGCTGAACGGATCTGGATGAAATTTGGTACAGAGATAGATTATATATAGCACATAGGCTTTTTTAATAGTACTTCTTTCTTTCTTTCTTTTTTCAACCTATCGCCACCCAATGCTGAGTGTAGGTCTCTTCCATTGCACTCCAGTACTGGTATTTTTTTAATCGTTTTTTAGTTAATAGTACTAGCACTTCCCTCGAGTTTGCCGTTTGACATTACATCCCAGAATTTGATTTTTATAAACGACACTATCGGCTGGTGTAGCAGATCAGTTTTTTTTTTTCAATTTATTTTTCAAACATCTAATAATACAATTTTGATTGTCATCTTAATCCTAAGACTCCTTTGAGCATTTTCGCTATTCTATATAGTTTTAGATTTGGTCATGCATGTGATAAAATTCAGTAAATTACATGCTTGTTACAATGGAATAGATTTTTTGTTCAAAAAACGAAAGCATTCAAATACAGTTGCGATAACAGTAGCAGTTCTTACCTCGAGCGACTCTGGCTTCTCCACGACCTCGACAACCGACTCGTTGTCCGACTGCTCGATGGTCTCATCCACATCCTTGATTTCTATCGCCTCTTCTAGCTTCTCCTCCACTGGAGTCACATCCTCCACGTCAGCGGGAACCTCCTCTTTTGTCAGTGACGCCTGGTGGATAACATGGGGTAGTGATAGGATTATGTTCTCAATGAATTACCGTAACGAATTTAGTTGAAACTGCAGATTTATAGAGCTAAGGATTCTATAACATACAGCTCAATAATTTTTGGTCTACGACAAAAATTAACGAAGATACGACTAATTTCCTAACGAAGTTTCCTGACCGGGCCGCGCCGGCCGCCGCACTCGCTGTGACGTCACGCGGGCTGATACGCGCTCGGCTAGCGCTAGGGTTCGGTTGTCTTGTTCGCGCGCAGCGTGTTTTAAGCCTCAAAATGAGTTTACAGGGAAGTTTTCAACAAGCTAAGTCGGATAACCTGCCAAAAGTCGATACTTTTATGGTATTCGACTACTTAAACAATAATTTAAAATACACCAGCGCCGAGACACGTGGTTGGAAACGGAAAAGGTACACTTAGGTACCTTTTCACTTACCTTTTCTGTTATGAATACTATTTATACAAAGAAACCTATTATTTTACCACTAGGTTAAGCATGGAAAGGTTCGGTGTACCTACCCAAAGTACTATAAGATATATAAGATACCTAGGAAGGTAGGTAGTATCCTGTCATAAGTAGGTAGATTAGGTGTTTATCCTATTGAGTACTATTTTTATTCCTGTTTATTTTTGACGACCGCTTGGCGCTATAGTTTGAGCGTTGGCCGCTTGGCTCACTGCATCGGGTGGTTGTGGGTTCGATTCCCGCCAGAGGCAAATTTCGGAAATGGCCTTTTCGTAATCTACTCTGGTCTGGTTGTCACTGAGATCGCCCCCAGTCCATTGTATGGTAGCCAAGTATCAGCGGTGCTTAGGGGGCGTCCATAAATTACGTGAGGCATTAAGAGGGGGGGGGGGGTCGAGCCAAAACTCACCAAATCTCACGTGGGGGAGAGGAGGGGTCTCTGCAAATCTCACGTAATTTTTTCTCCGCAAAAATTAGGGTGCGTTTCCATTGAAGCGGAGCTGGGCGGAGCGGACCGTGAACTGGCCAATCACAGTGCTCGAAATCTCCACTCCGCATCAGTGGAAACAGTGTAAGCGGAGCGGAGCGGAGTTGAGAGGACTTTCGAATAAAACAAATGAACACGCGACCCCGAGCCGGACAGAACGGAGTCGAGCAGGCTGTGGTGCCGAGTGGTGGGCACGAAGCGGAGCGGAGTGGAGCGGAGCGGAGCGGACCGAAGCTGAGCGGAGCTGAGCGGAACTGAGCGGATCTAACCGAAGCTGAGCGGAGCTGAGCTGAGCGGACTTTCGAATACAGTATATGAACACGCGGCGGATAGCTTCCGAATTTTCATCTTCTAGTAGAGAAAGATGTAAAAGCGCTGTTCTTTTCTTAACCGATAACATGACGTATGATCACTCCATGAGATTGAATTTGACTCAAATTTGACTGATCGGAACACGGCTCAATGCAGCTCAGCTTGACTCCGCCCCGCTCCGCTCCGCCCCGCTCCACTCCGCCCCGCTCCGCTCCGCTCCGCTCCGCTCCGCTCCGCCCCGCTCTACTCCACCCAGTTCCGCTTAAATGGAAAAAGTTGCGACTTTTCACTGCTCTTCTCCGCCCCACTCCGCTTCAATGGAAACGCACCCTTAAACTGCGAGAAAACTGGGTTAAATTAAGTAAAACATGTTTCTCCACTAGAATATGGCTTTTGAAAAATCTCACCTAAGATTAGAGGGGGAGGGAGGGGGTCGAGCAAAATCTCACAACATCTTACTATGGGGGATGGGGGAGGCAAAAATTCACAATAATCACCTCACGTAATTTATGGACGCCCCCTTAGTTTGGGACCATACAGATGGCGTGTAAGTCTGGCGATATTTATTATTATTATTTATTATTCCTTTATAATCTATTATTAACATAATATTATATTACCCATCACCCTACCTAAGGATTCACTATCACTACATACCTAGTATAAAACAAAGTCGCTTCCCGCTTTCTGTCTGTCTGTCTCTATGTATGCTTAGATCTTTAAAACTACGCAGCGGATTTTGATGCGGTTTTTTTTAATAGATAGTGATTCAAGAGGAAGGTTTATTATGTATAATACATGCTTAATATAGTAGAGAAACACTGATAATTTTAGAGGTTTCTAATGTGATGTCGTAAATAAATACATTTTTTTGCGCTTACATTGCAAACGCTGGCTGAATCCTACGAGATAGATCAAAATAATGTACTACAGTATTGTACACCATAAAAAGGTATACAAAAAGTCCGCGATGGTATTTATGTCTATCTCTTAGGGATAACCCACAATAACCATTTTTTATCCTTTACTTTTTACGAGAAATAATGGCTTATTTACGAAGCGATTTTAAGCAATACAGCATTAATCCTTATCCAATTAAGTACCTTAAATACATTGTGCATTTAATATAGATCAATATGGCCCTTTACAGCATGTAATTTAAATGAATAACACCTAAAATAGTGAATGGCGGCGCAAGCGGGAAACCGGGCACAGCGCGAAATCAACGAGGCGAGCCCGGTGACGTCACGCGCGCTGGCCGCACTTACCGCCCGTCGATAAATTTTGGATACATAAAATGTGTTAGGAAATCGCAACCGATGGACCGATTTCGATGATTTAAAAACTATATTGATAAGAAAGCTTAGTTTTAACTGTTAGTGTTGGTTATGAGTTGATTTGTTGACCTATTACTGATCCTCATTGGACTATGGCGACTGCTTGGCGCTTACATCGGGTGATTGCAGGTTAAATTCTCGCCAAAGGCAAATTTCGGAAACGGTCTTTCGTAATTTGGCCTGGCATCGCTCCCAGACCAATCTACGGTACCTATAATACCAGAGTTGGGCAAAATTTAATTACAATTAATTAATTGCAAATTGAATGTGGTATCACAATTAACAATTAATTGTGATTTGTTTGTCAATCGCGAACAAATCACAATTAATTGTTAATTGTGACGTCACCTGCAATTTGCAATTAATTAATCGCAATTAAATTTTGCCCAACTCTGTATAGTACAAGCGCTGCTTAGTTTGGGATCAGTGAAAAAGTTTAAAAATTAAAAAATAATATCTGCATGATCTCGGCAAAGTTAATATTTATTGGTCCGTTGACCTACTATCTGCATTGGATAAGGATGATTAAAGTAGTGGAAAGTTCCAACAGTTTTTTTTATAGCTTCGAGTTGACGATACGACATGAATTACAGCATTTAGATATTTGACAGGAAACTGCGTGGACTGGTTTTTTTTTTGTCTCTAAAAACTGCGTCCTTTGAAGACGGCAACAACTGTACACCACTCCTAATATGAATCGATTAACATAACATAAAATTCTACAACAACAAGGCGACAAGGTTCACCACCTGTCACGTTGGGTTCTGACTATCTGGTGAAACGTGGGCTTTGAGTTGACTTAATACCTCCACAATGTGTATGGTGGTGTATGGCCACTCAAGCCTCTGACTAGCCCCGAATGGGGATAAAAGTCGTGACGTTATGAAAAATACAACAAAATTATGATTTTATCTCTAAATAGAAACTCACCTTATAATCATCGAGGCAGAGCGGGTGGTAGTAATCATCGTTGTGCTTTACTGAGTTCCTGAGATGCCACTCCTCGCGGTCCTCGTTGTAGAACTGCTGGAAGAGGTCGCCGCACAGCGCGCACGTGTGCGGCGCGGGCGCGGGCGCCGCGGCGCTGGGCGCGTCGGGCTCGCCGCCCGCCCCCGCGCCCGCGCCGCCCGCCCCCGCCGCACCGCCCGCCCCCGCCTCGCCCTCGCCCTCCCCGCCCACCGCCGCGCCGCCGGTCTCGAACCAACTCTTTTCTGTATCAATATAAACAGGTGGTTGATTTAATCAAGATGATGATTACCATACCCAGCAGACTCTAACCCCCTTAGTCATAGAGATTTTGCCCAGTTTGCAATGGTTATGAAAGGCATTTTAAGGAACAAATGTGATTTGTAACTCCACTGCAGGTCGATTATAACTTTCTATGAATAAGGGGGTAAAGCTTTATTGATGAATGGAAGATAGAAACTAAATAAGGCAGCGCGCAACGTACAACCAATCCATTGTTTCGGCTGTACATTGCGCGGTGAGTCATTAATGGTCTTAACTGTTTCCCATTATTTGGGGGCGCGCAATGTCTTTATCAGACGCGACGCCGATTTTTTAGGACTTGTAAACCCCTTTGATGAAACTGATATTGTATGACATACCAACTTCGTAGAATGCCGCGGTTCCAGAGGAAATTGCAGTCCAACAAAGATGCCAGATTGTGGGATTTGCGGGTTTTTTTTTATAGCTATGGGGGAAATTTGGGGAGGCATGTTTGGCGGAATTTTTGGAGATTAATTTTGTACAAGGATTTAGCTTAGTTGGAGGGGCTACCGGGACAAAGTCACTTGAAAACCTCTCATTGATAGTATCATTTTAATTAAAAAATGATTATTTTATTATAATATTTTTTTAACACCTTAAAAGGCTCGCGTTAGGCGGCTGGATCAAGGGTCAGATCCAGAAGGCAATACTCCTCGAAACGGCTCGCATTGTGAGGAAGTTCCTCTCCCTGGAGCCTTGACCACCGGCAACTAGGACCCTGTTCCCGATGCCGGTGTGGAACTATTTTTTATATTTTTAAATGTATTTTTTATATTTATATTTAAAAATGTAAATTTGTAGGATATTTATAATAATAATAATGTATTATTATATTATTTTCCCATTGCAAGGATTTATTCTCCAAAACCTGAATTTTGTGTGTATTCAGCCAAGTACACGGGTCACTGACCTCTCTCCTCCAGGTCCTCGACCTCCTCGTACTGCACCCAGTCGGAGAGGTCGTAGTGCCAGTGGCGCGAGTGCGCGCGGCGCGCCGAGTCGCGGTCGCGGCGGTTCTGGCGGAAGTGCCAGTCTAGGTGCTGCGAGTAGCGCACCGTGTGCTCCGGCGGGAAGCGCGTGCCGCAGCCCGAGCACTGCATGCCGCCGTACAACTTGCTCACTAACCCCGGCTGCTTGCTATTACAAAAAAAAAAAAAAATAATAATAATAATATCCTGGGACATTTTTGTACACACGGTTACCTGATCCCAAACTAAGCAGAGCTTGTACTATGGAAACCAGATAACTGATATTACTACATATACTACTTTTTATTTGTAAATACATACTTAATATACATATACACCCAGACTCCGGACATACAGACATGTTCATGCACACAAATGCATGTCTCGGGTAGGAATCAAACCTACGACCTGCAGCGTGAAAGGCGCCTCCGCACCAACCACGCTAACGGGCCCGTCATTATACATACTACATTATACATATATACCTACGAATATCATTACTTCCCAGACTTCGTTCCTTATCAGCGACACTATCGAATGGTTTAATAATACACTGTGTTTTTAATCAACTAGTTCGATTCCTGGCTACGAATATTGTTTTTGCAAAAATCCAATGATGCAGTTTTAGTGTCATCCCCCTCCCTCCATCCCACTCCCCTTCTGGTCGGCAATGTGCGAGCAATGCCTTTGGTATTGTAAGCATCTATAGGCTACGCTAACTGCTTAACATCAGGCGAGCCCTATGCTATTTTGCCACCGCAGTCCCATAAAAAAATATGTCTAACAAAATCATCATCTACAGTAGCTGCACGCTATGATGGCCGGTTTGTCATGTGAGGGGGGGGGGGGGGGAAGAAAATGAACCTTATTATAACGGAATAAAATTCATTTTCGCATTCATTTTTTGATATTTTTATTTTTTTAAACGACCAGTCTTATTCCGTTATAATAAGGTTCATTTTCTTCCCCCCCCTCACATGTCAATGCCGCTACTATAGTCATCACAATATGATACTTACACTCTCAAAGTCTCCGGCCTCAGCAGATCAACTCTATGTATCACATTCCTATACTCCCTCCTTGGTTTCTCCTCCACTCTGCTCTCTTCCTTAGCTTCAGTCTTCTCGCCCCCCACTTGCACAATGCCAGTGGCCACTAGCTTGGCAAATAAGTCCGTAACGTTGATATTGCCAAGTATTGGCAGTATTGGGTTGGCAGGTTTTTCGTCAGAGGGTGTTTCTAAGCCGGGTATCTTGTCTGGTTTAGAGAATAGGGGTTCAGCTAAGCTGTATTCAGAGCTGGATGCTGGCACCACGCTTGACGGCATTACACTGGCCAACATGTCGAGGCCTGGTAGAAAGGGGAATAATAAAATAAATAAAAATCGCCAGACATCAACGGTCGAATTTATAGAAATTTGAATCATCATTACACAGCGTTTGTAAGACGAAAACGTCAAATCGTTATTTATAGAGCCTAAGGGTGCGTTTCCACTGACGACGGAGCTGGGCGGAGTGGAGCGGAGCGGACTGTGAATAGGCCAATCACAGTGCTCGAAATCTCCACTCCGCTCTTGGCCCGTCACTGTTGGCCAATGACAGTCCGCCGCTCCGCTCCACTCCGCCCAGCTCCGCGTCAGTGGAAACGCACCCTAAAGGTGGGAGTTGGTTGCGGGCGGCACGACGGCCGACGGCAGTTGTCACCGTCAGTTTCATACAAAATTGTCACGATGACATGTGCCACGGCGGCATGACGGCACCAATTTCTATGAAACTGACGGCGACAACTGCCGTCGGCCGTCGTGCCGCCCGCAACCAACTCCCACCTTAAAATACATTGTATCCTCTCTGTCGCATCGTTGCATGTAGCCCAGATTCACAATGGCCTGGCATCTTTAATCGTTGTGTAGGCTGCCGTAGACAAAGAAAGTCGTGAATAAAGTAATTGTATGGACCCAAACTAAGCAACGTTACTTTGGCGACCATACAATGGACTAGGGCGATCGCAGTGACACCCAGACCAGTTAGCTCTTAGGCACTTTATGCATGCATAACTATGAAGGTATGAAGAAACTTATAAAGGATGGGTCTAATCCATGGACCAATTACTAAGGGGACTGGGTCTAAGCAACTCGGCCGAGTACTAACATCGACATAAAACGAAGCGAGTAGTTCAGCTATTTACCGGTAGATAGACGCCACTCATTCCGGGAAAATGACCACACGTTGTTTCATAGAGATATCTACTAAGAACGTCTCTTCTAATTGAAATCTCTAGTCTAATCATACTGAAAGTAACAAAGGAATCTCTTACCCAAACTCTCCGTGTTCACATCTGGACTGGGCGTCTTCACAGGCCTAGTGATAGGCTCCAGATCAGTCTCCATAGGTACTTCCTCCTTCACGTCTTCTACCTTAGTCATCGGTACCACAGGCACCACCGGCACTCCGACACCTTCCATATTAGCTATCTGAATGTACCCAGGCTTCACATTCCTTGGCAGAGCCGAGAACCTTATAAAATACTTCTCATTACCAATCACTATAGGCTTAGGCAAGTCTCCGAACTCAACTTTAAACGGTTGTTCGTTGATCAACACAGTTTTTAACGAGTCCACGAATCGTACGGTCACGAATTGACCGTTGACAAGAATCTTCTGCACTTTAGCGTCTAGATAGACTGGGTGCATTTGTGTGGCGTTCACAATAAGGTTTATTTTCCCAGCGACTAGGTCCATACGTTTAGCTTTGCCGATATCGACTTGTGGCATCGGCCCTTCCAAGTGTACTAGCCGCGGCTTCCCATCTATTATAACACCTAGCGGCTGCCCACCGAACAAGCACTCGTACCATCTCCCGTTAATAAACAACTCTCTAGTCGGCGCGCCGAACTTAATATCAAACACTTGATCGTCTATTTCCACTTGTTTATAACCCTCATTAAAACTTAATACTATAGAGTCTTTGTTGTCAAAGGTAATTCGTCTGCAGCCTGGTAGGAACTTAATCTCTCTAGGATCGTCCCAGTCTAGCATGATGACCGCAGTTTCCCCATAAAATCTTATTTCTCTGGGTATCCCGTCAATCTGTATCGTCTTGAACGGATCCTGGTCTATGTATTCTATGACCTTGTAATCTGTGGGAGGGATGGCAAATCCGGGAGCTCCTAGAGGCGGCGGTGACTCGCTTCTCTCGTAAGGTAGCAAGGGACACTCCCCCTGCATCATCCCTAACTTGGGCGCCGGGAGGTGGGGCATACGTGTATCGAACGGCGGTCTCGGGCCACGTTTATCGAACTTCCCTCTGAAATACGGTGGGACAGGCCCTCTGAACCTTCTAGGGCCGAAGTCGTCGATCCTAGGCCTCGGTTGGCCTCTCCACATTGGCTGGTAGGGACCGTACATGGGCATCATGGGCGGCAGGGGTAGTAAAACTTTTGATTTGCCGTCGATACCGTCTGAATTAACCCTCATGTCAGAGTCTTGCAACCCCTGGCTGTCTGGAGGGGTGTCGAAGAAAGCTGTCGGCACTATTCTTTCGTCGATATCTCCGAATTTGTTGCGTTCACTTGGCGACGACTTAGGGCTGGCGACTTTATGGTTCTCTTCCTGAATGTGGGCTTTAAGTTTTCGTTTAGACACTTCTAAAGATTCCCTCTGCTTCGCTTCTTTGAGTTTCAGCTTCTCGTTCAGCTGTAATACTTGGTACATGAGAGTGTTGTATTGGTTCTTGTCCAGCTGACCCTCGGTTAAATGCTCTTTGGCTTGGGACATGATGATGGATATTGACTTCTTGTTTTCAACGAAGTCTTCCTGGTCTTCCACTCTTAGGTCCGTGTCATCACCGCTGATTGTTCTCCTTCTTTCTCTTTCTTCACCTTAAATAAACATTACATGAATAAATCAATTTCAGAATACAGAGATTTCAAGATAGTCAAAATGCACTTCAGAAATCATAACTCTAAATTTAAATGCTAAACACATGATTGTAAGGTCTAAATTCCAAGGACATATATTTGTTATAGTCCTACCGCAACTGCTGTGCCGCGCCTTAGGTATGCGTGGGGAGGTGGGAGGGTGGGACAGCGAGAGCGATGAAGGGTGGGGGAGTGGGACGGCGAGAGCGATGAGCCCCCCCGTCTCGCCGCTCGCGTACCTAAGGCGCGGTACAGCGCTTGCGGTATACCTATAATTGCACTGAAAAGAGGATGAATTATTAACATTGTACTTACTTGGAGATTTACTGAACAGCAAAGGCCTGCCAAGTCTGTCCTTGCCTTTAGTAGCCTCCGCCAGCTTCGCCCTCACGAGATCCAAGTTCGAAGGAGTCTTCTTCACATCCTCACTTTTATTTTTGACTTCGTTCCAGTCCTTCTGCTTCGGAGACGCCGTCGGTGACGTCATGGGCACATCATTCTCTTCCACTTTGTCGGATTTAGGGGAGGCTGTTATGGAGGGGGGCGGAGGGGCGTTGACCTCTTCCACTTGAGGTAATTGACGGAGGTCGACGTCTTCGTTGCCGAATAGGCTGGAAATGTTATGGATTATTATGAAGATGAATATTGCAAGTGTATTGTGAAATAGCTGATGGAAATATCTGCAATTTTGCAGCCAGCTTGCTGTCTAGATGCAGTTTAGATCTTCTTCCAACTCCTCCTATTCGTCCCTTTTATTAAATTCGTACGGGTTCCAAGACAACATAGCTTTTCCCCTGAACTCGTCGAGGGTCCAACCTCGGCGTCATCGTTGGACACCATTATCGATCCTGGCTTACAGGAGTAACAGTGGTGGGAGTGTGTGGCGGGACTATTCTAGGGACTTTTCGTCTGATTAGAGCAGAGATTCGGAGCTAGCTAGAACCAGAAAACTAGCCTGAACGTGTGTGAAACGTGTGCGAGGAAACTTGCATAGATGTTTAAGTGAACAAGTCAATGCTTTTAGATTTGATCACAATGGAAATAGGTAGCTTAATGGCCGGCGCACAGTGAGGACGGCATGGCATGGCATTTTAATTTTTATCAATCGAATTTAATACTTATCCAATCGAAATAAGGTGCTCCAGCGGGTGCACGGAGAAAATACTCCGCGATACTCCGAGGTCGATCAACGAGCATTGAAATATTATATACCTTATTTCGATTGGATAAGTATTAAATTCGATTGATAAAAATTAAAATGCCATGCCATGCCGTACTCACTGTGCACCGGCCATAAAAAGGCAGCGGAATGGTCTCACTGAAGCTCACGGGCCCTTCAACTGACGACAGTATAAGTAAATAAATATCGCTAGACAAGCAAACCAACTGCATAGCCCCAAACTAGGCAACGATTCAATATCTGATCGAACAATGGACTGGGGGCGATCCCAGTGACACCCAAATAAGTGCAAATTACGAAAATATGGTTTCTGAAATTTGCTTAGACGGGAATCTAATTAACAACCATTGCAACGACCAAGCGATATACGCTCAAACTAGACTAGGCTGAAATCAGAGTGAAGAAGGTTGTTAGCATTATATTACCGTCCCTGTCTATCTAACCTGGAAGATCAACAAACGAGAGAAAAAGAACGATGCCCAATCTTCTAAATATGTATTTAAGAATCAAAGTCCTGACTGACAGTTAACACACACCCCGAGCCGCTGGTCGTAATCTTAGGGTGCGTTTCGATTGAAGCGGAGCGGGGCGGAGCGGGGCCGAGCGGACCGTGAATTGGCCAATCACAGTGCTCGAAATCTCCACTCCGCACCAGTGGAAACAGTGTAAGCGGGGCGGAGCGGAGATGAGTGGACTTTCGAATAAAACAAATGAACACGCGGCCCCGAGCCGGACAGAGCGGAGTCGAGCAGGCTGTGGTGCCGAGTGGTGGGCACGATGGGACGGTGGGCCCCGCTCCGCTCCGCCCCGCACCGCACCGCTTCAATGGAAACAGTTGCCACTTTTCACTGCTCTTCTCCGCCCCGCTCCGCTTCAATGGAAACGCAGCCTTAAAATGTGGTGGGTGTATTTGTCTTGATGGGTATACAGGTATACTAACGATAGATTTTTTGAAAATCAACACCTAAGGTCGTTAAATAGGGGATGAAGGTTTGTATGGAAGTTTGTCAATTTTGAAGTCAGAATTAAATTGGTGTTCTGCACGGACGAAGTCGCGGGCAAAAGCTAGTACATAAGAAGATACCTACACATCGAACTTATCAATTTTATTCTTCTTAGATTTGGACTCAATGGCTTCCGTGGAGGATCTCTTCTGCGCAACCGGCGCCGCCTTGACCTCGGCCACCGCCGGATGAAGCACCCTAAGGTCAACGTCTTTGTTCTCCACCACGACATCGGGTACATCTGCAAATAGGACTGTATTGTTATGCAATCTTAAGTCTATTCCACCTCACCCGTTTACCTGTTAGCCCAGTGTTGGTGCCAACCACCAATGTTGGAATATTGGCGTTAGTAAATGGACGTCTTCACTGTACTACACTTTGGAAAGGTTGGTTTTGTGGTAGCACTCTCGTTTTGTGATATGATTGTTTTTTTTTAAAATTATTTTAATCATTAATCGATGAATATGAAATACCTACTAATAGTTCCTTGTTTGTGCCTATTCATTCATTGTGGTGTTTTTACTGTGGCCTTTGTTGAGGTTCCCAATTTAGTGTTTTACAATAATGTTTATAATTACTCAGGTACAATACCAGTTATAAATTACTAATTAGTACTAAATTGTACAGTTTTACAAAAAAGATAACTGTAGGAAAATGTAAGTATAATATCACAGACAATTAAATTAGTGCCTATTCAACAACAGATTATATTCTTTATGAACAGTTATCGAAAGTATATAATCTCTTAGTTATTTTAACAGAATCACCAATTTTAATAATGCTTATAAATAACGTTATCAGTTTTGACGACAATATCAAAAATTCGTAAGTACAGAAATTGAAAAATACAAGCGTAGTACCTACCTATTTCAATTGGGTAACCTCAACAAAACGACCGAAGTTAAATAAATTTAAACCTTAAACAAATAAAAATAAAGTTCCTAAAGAGTCGATAAACACCTCTATATTCATGTCAAAAGACAGAGAAATTGCAGAAATTAATTTTATATATTTTTTTTTGTTGCAGCCCATGAGGGCTAAGTCCAAGATCACGCACTATTGTAGTCTGGTGCGACCAGAAATTACTATCTTTTAGTGTGGTGCGCACTGCTTACGGCCAAGCAAAGCCAACTTCACACAAGCCAATAGCCAGTAATATCAAATGGTGTTCACTACTGAGGCCGTAGGGCGTAGAACTACCAAGGTTTGGCCAACGTTGGGCCAGTGTGTCGACACATTTGAATCCCCAATGCATACATTTGATAGCTGTTAAAACGGAGTATACCTACTGATGGAAATAAAAGTCGAGATAAGTTTGAATTCGTCACGACGTTAAAAATGTTCGTATCTATTGAATTTTAAGGGTCATGTTTCTTTGAATCGTGTAGCTATAAAAAAAATATTAACTGTTAAGTCGTGTTTCAAGCTGGTTGTGTTTTGGCACCAATGTCTGACTTCATCCAGTTGCAAATGTTTCGTCGCCTCCAAACCACGTCCTTTGTGTAAATATTCGTCTTGCTTTGAGATCTTCTTGTGCGAAAAACACTGAGATAGATGATTTTGCTTCATTATTTCAATCGGTTTTGTTTAAGTGAATAAATAGTAATTCTAGCCTACTGAGTATACTCGAAATGACAAATTCCTCAAATACTAAACTACCGAAAGAAATACTCAACTTCACCCAATAGGAAATGTCTTTATTTTTCACGATTTTCAGTATTTATTTTGGTGGTTTAGTTTTTTTATTCGTAGTTTTCGGTAAATATATTTAGTTTTTAGGCTTCCGTACTCAAAGGGTGCCAATGGGACCCTATTACTAAGTCTACGCTGTCCGTCTGTATCTCACGAACCGTAATAGGTAGACTTGAAATTTTCACAGAATGTGTATTTCTGTTGCCGCTACAACAACAAATACAAAAAAAAATATTAAGGGGGTCCCCATATAATAAACTTGATATTATTGACGCTTTTATTCTACGGTGGTACGGAACCCTTTTTGTGCGAGTCCGACACGCACTTGGCCGGTTTTTTAATATGGACCTATTGGTGCTACCTCATTTTTTATTGGCCGGAGTGTAATTACTACCCTTCTTGATTCCTATAGCGACATAATGTTGGCAAAGATTAAACGAGCACGAACTATACGCCTACCTACCAGACAAACCAAACCGGGCCAATTCCTGTTAGTAATCGTAAGACGTAATTTATACAGGTGTTTCAAAAGTACGGAATAATACTAGGGGTTTGAACATATTCTTTTTAAAAACCCAGTCAATTAAAAGTTAATAATATCTGGAATACCATAAGTACTATAATTTTACAAACTTTTCTTTAATATTGATGGCTACTACTCGTAACTGCAGTTAACAATGTTTTTTTTGGGAGATTGGATGTGTATTAAAGCCAAAACACAAAAGTTGTGCCAAATATTCAAACGCCCATAAATACAATACAATGTTGTATAGTCGGTCTTCACTAAGTATCCACAAAATATGAACTCAAATTACTATTTCGGTCTTTTGAAATATCCTGTTTAATTATGAAATAAAACGTAGGACATACCCTATCATAAAAATAAGCAATCATATCAAGCTAACTATAAAATGGATTAAAAAGAAAAAAATAAAATGTTTTTTGAATCTTGAAACCTATTAAATATTCTTTGAATATCATTAACTAACTATGCAATATAAAAATATCATTTTGTAGTCAGTTGTTGATATTATTGCTACAAACTTATACAAGCAAATATACAGTATCAAAGCAAAAACAAACATTATCATACTTACGGTACGGACGAGTTCTTTTTGAAGAGTAACCATACAGAAAGAAATCTTAGTAAATCACTAACTATTTACTTAAATATTTGAATAAATATTTATGAATTTGGCATCATTATCTTACCGATTCAAAGAAACAAACTTAAAATTCAATAGTCATGACCTAATTTCGGTTCGTGGGGTTGTATTGAATGCTTTCTAACTATTGCTTTTTATAACTTTATCTTTTCTAAAACCGGTAGGTTGATAATTGAAGATCGACTATTTTTCAAGTACATAATCCAGTGTTCTCCTCGCGTCGTCGGCCGAATGTCCAGATATCAACGATTTCTCCAATATTGTTCGTAATATTTTCAATTCAATAATTATATTTTAAAATAGTGTTAAAGAAATAAGAATTCAAACGTGTAATTAAACACCAAGAAAGATTGCGCTATAGAAATGTACAGTGCTGTGATCTGTTCAATGATAGAGCACACTGAATGGAATGATACCGTCGAATGAGTCAAGGGTACGAGCTCGGCGTCGTTGCGTCAATATGAATACTCCAAGAGTTGAAAAATATTTTATTTGCACACAACAAGCGTAGTAACGCTCCCGCTTATGTCTAGTATCACAGTGGAGTGGGTGCGGCCCCCCCGCGGGGAGGGCGCGGGCCTTACTTGGGGGCTCGGCGGGGGCTGCGGGGGCTGCGGGGGCGGCGGCGGCGGCGGCCGGCTCGGGGCTCTCGGACTTGTCCCGGTTCCGCCGGTACCGCTCCTTGTGGTAGTTGCGCAGTTCCTTGAACGCGACGACCTCGAGCTCGGTCTTCGGCTCGTCGGCCTCCGCCCTGCGAGCCTCCTTCTTCGCGCGCGTCTCTTTCGCTTTCTGTTTCTTTTCCGGGGACGAATTATTCGTGTCCTTGACGGGTGGTTTGGCGGCGTCGTCGCGCCGTTTCCTGCGGTCGACGCGCACGCCCTCCCTCTTTTTCTTGGGCGCGGGCGCGTCGTCCCTGTTGAGTTTGGGTATGGGGGGCAGCTTGCTTATTTTCCTGGGGTCGGGCGGGTTGTAGGCGTCGTAGGCGGGCGTGGGCGGGACCGGGTTGTCGTCGGGTTTGTCTGTGCGGCGGCGGGGTGGTATGGACTCGTCCTTGAGTCGGGCGCGGCGCGGGTCCCGCTTGTCTAGCCGCGGGTCGCGGCGGCGCGGCGACCGCACCACGCGACTCCCATCCGCGTCTGGTCGCACGTCAATAGTGATGACGTTCTTGCGTTTAGTGACGCGCTCGAGGGGTTTGATGTCGAACACGTTGGGCGCGATGGCCGCGAGCGGGGCGGCGAGGGGCGGCGCGGGCGCGGCGAGGGGCGGCGCGGGCGCGGGCGCGGGGGCGGCGGGCGGCAGGCGCGAGAGGCGCGGGTCGCGGCGCGCGTTCACGAGCGCGCTGCTGACGGGCGCTATGCGACCGCCGCTGGACTTGTTCACCGGCTGGAAATAAAGGTATCGCTGCAGTCCTAGGTACAATTAAATCTTGAGACGGGAACCGAAGTTATTACAACCTAAAGTAATCTGCATCACAACCGGAACCGAACACTTTAATGTTAATGAACGTCATTAACAGGGGGTCCTTGTTAGGTACTCGGGTCAATGACCTGGACTGGCTGATACAACAGAGCATGACCCGAGCACTATTACTGCTAACCAGATCTTGTTTACGTCTTATAACAGGGATGACAAGTTATAGCAACTTGAACAGACAACTCTTGAACCTAGGTATCACGGACAGCCCTCTATGCAGAGCATGCATGGAGGTAGAAGAAACAACCGCTCACGATAGCTACGATGCAGCAGAGTAGCTACCCTTGAGCTCACGGAGTAGCCTCTAGATTGCAGATGAAATCAAGAAGCTAGAGTCGTTTCTGGCGGAGTTTGGATACCTGGAGTAATCTCCCACACTAAAACACGCGCAAAGGAGCATCCAGGATTTTTATCCATCGAATTAACGACATGCTGGCATGGGCTGACATTTATGCTTTTGTCTCTCTCCAACCTTGCGATATTTTTTGTAATAGTGACACCGACAGTCGTCTCAGACACACTCAGTCTGTCGACTGAGGCAGCTTAAATCTTCATAGCTGGCCTCAAAGAAGCAGTCCTGGGGGCTTACCACGACCTCTTATCGCGATTCAATTATAGGAAAGTTTTAACGTTTCAGCGACTTTTTGTGCAATGACGTACCTTATTGTCATGAAGATAAGAAACGTCATTGCACAAAAAGTCGCTGGAACGTTAAAACAATACTGCTATAAGAGGTGGGGGTAGGGCCCCTGGACTATTATCTAAAATGCACGGATTATAGGGCTACAGCGGGGATTCCCAAAGTGGTCGATATCGGTTTCCCAGGGGTCGACATAACCGAAAACTGATTTTGGGGGTCGACTAAAAATCGACCACTATTAATTAACACAATTTAATTTATTAATTGTATTTGAAACTTTCAAGATACTGTATAAGTTGTGTTACGTGTACCGATTATATTTTTATCTTTACTTTGAGACTTTATTTATTTATTTTTTTCAAAAAATAATTTCTTACTTAAGTATTTTGTATCAATAGGAAAAAAGAGATAAGATTTTAAAAATAAAATGGCTATGCGGGTCTGAGGGGTCTCTTGCCCAAAATAGTTTGGGAATCCCTGGGCTACAGTCTATCACTCTGTCAAAAGGCCTATTACAAAATCTGGAAGATAAATCAGCTTGGGACTGATCGCTCAAATACACTTCGTTAATAACAGTGTCATGTTAAAGTGTAGCGTGTCTTGGCTTGCTTATTTCAGAAGGCAGCACACTGGAGCTATTGTTTACCAAAATACATTGTTAGAAAAATGGTAAATGGCGATTTAAAAAAAAAAACAAAATAAAAAAGACAATCCCGCTGAGTTTCTTGCCGGATCTTCTCAGTCGAGGTCGCGTTTCCGGATCCGGAATTTAAGGAAAAAATTTTATATGACAATTTGTAAGTGCCCCCGTAGGCCTAAACAAAATAAACGATTTGAATTCACTCACCGGTCCGAGTCGCTGCTTGGCGGGCACGGCCGCGACCTCGGGCACCACGGCGGCCACCGGCGCCATCACCGGGCTCACGGTCGCCACCGGCATGCCGCCCGCTGCAGGCGCCGGCGTGGGCTGCGACCAAACAATACTCTCACAACAACACATCATGAGGAGAAAAAAAAAAATAAAAAAAAAATGTAACGACACGACTATTATCCCCGTTCGGGGGTAGTCAGAGGCTTGAGTGGCCATACACCACCACATTGTTGAGGTATTAACTAACTCAAAGCCCACGTTTCACCAGATAGATACAGATAGTTTCATGAGGATAAAAACCGGACACTAAGGAGAACTGAGGGTTCCGTGCAAACTTAAGGCCCGCCACATACATACGGAATATCGAATCGGAATTCCGAACGCAGTAAATCCATACAAATGTATGCACGTATCACATACGTACGGAATTTTTCCGTGTCGGAATTCCGAATGGTAGCCTGTGCGTCCGGAATTTTCCGAACGGAAATAAATGTATGTGTGTGATAAGCTTACGGTATCTGCGGAATTCCGTATGTATGTGGCGGCCCTAATGAGATGAATTTGTAATGACGCTGGAACTTTAATTTTTATATGCAAACTAGCTGTGCCCCGTGGCTTCGCCCGCGTGGAAACTGGATGTGTGTCTTATTATGCCTGTCTTATTCCAGAGCCTACACCATCTACGTTTCAAATTTCATTAAAATCGGTTAAATAGTTATGTAGATACGAGCTAACAAACATTCACACACACTTACTGTATCTTTATAAGTACTATTTTTCATGTATTCAGGTTTAGAATAATTAAAAAATTAAAAACACGACTGCCCTGCCAAAAAAAAAAAAAATAATTTTGCCCTTTTAACGTCCCACTGCTGGGCACGGGCCTTACCCTCAATGCGAGGGGGATTCAGGCCATAATCCACCACGCTGGCCCAGTGCGGGTTGGTGGATTACACATGTCTAAAGACATGCAGGTTTCCTCATAACTGAAACTGAACTGTGTGAATCATAACTTTAATAATGATTATCACTTGCTAACGGTGAAGGAAAACACCATGAGGAAACCTGGCCTGCCAAAAACGAACTAAAAAGTATAAAACAAGTGCAGTGTCATTGCAGTCGGGGGACCGTTCTGTGGAACACTTTTTAATTTAAGAGGTCCCGCGACTGCGATGACACTGCACTTGTTTTATACTTTTTAGTTCGTTTTTGGCAGGGCAGTCGTGTTTTTAATTTTTTAAATTATTAATTTTTATTTTAGTTACAGCATCAAAAAATGAAATGTTTGTTTTGCATGTACACCCTAGCTATGCTAAATGATGCGTATTAATTCAACAGTTTTGGAATGTGCTCATCAAGGCCTTCAATTTGATACCCATATTGTAATAATGGAAGAAAAATATTTTTTTTTTCATTTGAAAATTGAGCCATAATGCCGCCATATTGATTATTTTTTTCAAAAATAATATACCCAGTGTTACCCGGAATGATGTAAGGATTCTAACGATACCCCATACAAATCCGTTCAGGCATTTATAAGTTATGGTGGAATAAAGAATCTCACATACATACATACAAACATACATGAACCCTAAACACATATACACTCCTTTTTTTGGGCAGTCGTGTAAAAATAGGGACCACCATACAAACTTTTACTGCCTTTTTAACACCCTTTTTTTTAGTAACGCAGAAAATTTTATATTATTTTTGTAATAAGTAGCTTAATACTAATTTTCATTATCTGTAGCTTTAGAAAAATCGGGACCCCCATATAAACTTTCAACCCTTTTTTTCACTCCCCTAAGGTGAAATCTTTCCTTAGTGGATGCCTGCACTATAAAAGGTATCTACTGTCAAAATGTCATGTTTCCATGTCCATGTCATGTTTCTTACACCAGCGGTTTGGGCAGCCTTGACAGACACACAGATGTACAACAAAGTGATCCTATAAGGCAACGGTCGGCAACAGGCGGACCGCGGTCCGTTTGCGGACCGCGAAAGGTCGAACCTCGAACCGCCAAATATTGTAATGTATTGTATACCAAGTATAAATTAATACGTAGATCGAAATGAACGGACGCCCACCTAGAAGACACACTTCGAATTTGCTGTTCTTCTCGAGAACCAAACTATAAAAACTGGCTCAAGACCGTCGGTGCAGTTTCTCACATTAATTTTAGGTCTTTTGTTTTAATTCGGTATTTTATTTGAAACCATACAATTTTTTCTGGACCTCGTTAGAATTTTCCCACAGTATCCGTACCCCACCTAAAACTACTTGCCGACCACTGCTATAAGGGTTCCGTTGTTTCTTTTTAGGTCGCAAGTACGCATTCACAAACATTACTATGAGATCTCTTCTTTGTCCTCCTAGTTCTTCTAAACTACGCAACGGATATCAATGCGGTTTTTACTATAATTTAGAGTATGACTACCAAAGATTTTTATGTACCGTTTATTGAGGTACATTAAGAACATGTACACATTAAAACATGCATTAACCACGGCAAATGGATGGCATTTTACAGTACCTAGGAGTTTAAAACACAAGCAGTGTTCAAAGAGCATAAACCACTCATTAAATAAGTCGTTATGTAGTGACACAGCACGCTATTAATGACACGCTATATCATTTGTGATAATGGTTATTGTTGTTTATAAGTAGGTATTAATGATAATACAGAATATGAATGATTTATCGCCATATACTTCGTTAAAAATAAAAAATGTGTTTAAATTATTTCGATATGTCCAGTAGTTTTCGATATATATCATTTTTAACGTTGAGTACTGTGACGTCACAGGTCTTGGTAAGGCAGTCGGCACTACGCGCTTCCATACCTTTCTCGAGAAGTTTTACCTAAGACTAGAAATTATCCTAGTATCTCATTGCTAGGGGGATTTGTGCCATAGTCCACCACGCTCTGGCCCAGTGCGAGTTGGGGAACTTCACGAGTGGCGGGCTTAGGGGAGGCAGAGGTGGCGGGCTTCATCTTTGGAAAGACATGCAGATTTCCTCACATGTTTTTCTTCTTGGGTCAATAATAAACTCACTTTGAAATGAGTTTATTTATTTATTTCGTAAAACATAGAATAATAATAATATAACATAGTCCCACAAAACCGAGCAGTCGGTTTGACTGTGGGATAGTAATTTTAATTTAGTTAAAAGAAAATATAACTAATAGGAACTAGTAGTGGAGAGATAAAACGTCAAAAAAAAAAACGCCCACCACACCCGCTCAACAGCCCGCCGGCACCAGCAGCGAGGCCGACATGAATTCAGATATTTTTCAGTAAATTATATTTTTTTGGCTTGTCTATGATTGTCATAATAAATTAAGTCAACTGACCTTTTTATTAACAATCTTCTCTGCCATTTCGACTTGTCTGCGCATCTGTTCGAGCTCCATCTCGACTTTCTTGCGCTGCAGCATGAGCAGTTCTTGCTCCTTCTTGGCGAGGATGCTGCGCATCTTCTCGTCCTCTTCCGGCGGTACCGACGCTGGTGCCGCGCTGGTGGTAGCCACCGGCTGTGGGATACGGGAGGGGTGAGACGACCATGATGCTACTACAGGGGGCATTGTGAACTTTTATAAGCAGCTTCGGACCAACAAACGAGAAAGATGAAACGAACCAAATATAAATTAGAGAACCTTGCCGATTTGCGTACAAGAACTATGCAGACATCGACAACGAAATCGGCATCGGTTTGCCTTCAGTCATTGGAAACCCAACGAGACCAATCACACATCTGTGGAGCTACTCCGAAAGATGAAACGATAAGTGTTTCAGAAGTGTTCCGGATTTTTTCGGAGTGGGTCCACGAAAGACGAAACATAAAATCACGACTATCGAATCCGGACTTCGGATCCGAAACGCTTTCGGCAAACGTACCATCCGTCAGCCGAAACTTTTTGTTTCGTATTTTGGAGTAACCCCACTGAAAACTATCCATCCCCCTAACGTTCCGCAAGTCTTATGCCGTGTGTCCACTGGCAAGTAACTTCCGCAATTTCTTGCAGAAGTCATTTGCCGACGTGTGTCCACTGACTGCAATTTTACACAACCGTGTACACGTGGCACTTGCAGCAAGTTCGGCAAGTCGCAGAAGTCCACTTGCGTGAGTGTTTACACATTAGAAGTCGCTTGCGCAAGTAAACTTGTGCAAGTTTTCTTGCCAGTGGACACACGGCATTAGACTTCCTAGTTTGCTGGTCTGAGCAAGCAGCTAACTCCCCTGGACATGTCGTCCCATAAATTGTCTATCTATCTATACATATAAAATTCAAGTTCTGACTGACTGACTGATATATCAACGCACAGCCTAAACCGCTGGCCCGAGACGTGAAATTAGGAGGGTGTGTTCTTTGTGAAGTTTAGGTATCCACTAAGAAAGGGTTTTTCGAAATTCCACTCCTAAGGGCGTTAAATAGGGGATGTAAGTTTTTATGGAAGTTCGATTTTGAATTCTGCGCGGATGAAGTCGCGGGCGAAAGCTAGTGTCTATACAGAATTTGCTTTGTAACTAAGGGGGCGTCCATAAATTACGTAAGGCATTTATGGGGGGGGAGGGGGGTCGAGCAAAATCTCACCAAATCTCACGTGGGGGAGATGGGGGGTCTCGGCAAATCTCACGTAAATTTTTTTACCGCAAGAAACAGTGTAAAATTGCAAGAAAACTGGGTTAAATACAAGTTGTATTTTTAGCTAAACTTACTCTCGTGACTCACGTGAGATTAGAGGGGGAGGGAGGGGGTCGAGCAAAATCTCACGAAATCTCACCAAGGCGGGAGAGGGGGTCGCGAAATCTCAAAAATCACCTCACGTAATTTATGGACGCCCCCTAATCGAAAATTAACAACACTATCCAGTACTCCACAAGTAGATAAGTGATCTTCGTCATGAATTCGCGTGCTGACTCTTGTACCACCGGCATATGGGTCAATTGGCAATCAAAAGTCATGAACATACTACACCTAATTTTTCGACAATAGGTACCGAAATAATCCGAAATGCAAGTACTATAGCGATAGATCAAAATACCTACTGGAATGTGTATGCAAGCTCAAATTGCTTTGGCAATGAAAAATGACAATACATAATCACACTAGTATACCATGTTATTATTTAAAGGCGAGTAACTAGGTGCGTAACTACCAGATATAAATTATAATCGACTGTACTGAATACATTTTCCTGTTATAATGTATTCTTGGAAAATACCGACTTCAGAATGCTTACTAACAGGACTTATATGAGATTCGAAGAATTAAAGCAATATGCCATAAGTATGAAAACGAATTTAATCATGCGCTCCCGCAAGTTTCTATCCTACTAATATTGTAAATGCGAAAGTGTGTGTGAATGTTTGTTACCACGTATCTCCATAACTGCTAAACGGATTTTAATGAAATTTGAAACGTAGATAGTGTAGGCTCTGGAATAAGACATGGGCTAATCCAATTTCCACGCGGGCGAAACCGCAGGGCACAGCTAGTAATTCATAAAATATTGCCATTTGAATTTACCTAAAATACAACACACACTTTTACTAATTTTACACCTAATTATCCTCATACACGTGACGTTCGAATCTCCGGTAATAGATTGCCGAGGCGCACGATTATAGTAAGCACCAATACTTGTGATAAATAGGGCCATAAAAACATGTTCCGTCATCTGTCTCGTTTTGTTTCCTCGTATGGATAACGTCATGATATGCTGCGTTCACATCATGCAGCCTCTACCTTAAAACTTACAGTTACAATAGATTTAAAATGACAAACAAAACATTTGTAAAGCCATTGTAATCTTTCTATAAATTTGGGTGTTACTGTTATGGATCCTACATACTATAAACCAATATCGCTAGCCTAAAACACCAGCTGTATGGTCTTGGGTAACGGACTGGGGCGATCCCAGTGACACCCAGATCAGGGAAAAATTGGCTCTGGCGGGAATCGAACCTGCAACCACCCGATGCCCAGTGGCCAACGCTCAAACCACAGCTCCAAATACCTGAGCTCAACTGAAAGCTACTGTCAGACGATCTGTACAAAGGAAACCGCAAAAGCCTGCAGCCAGTGTAGGAAGGAATCATTACAAGTTCATAATATGGCCCCATCAACAAGTCTTGGTGCCTACTAAGGGGTCGTAAAATATGGGCAGTGATCATTTCTACATGGTGTAACAGAAAGGGTATACAATATTTATCGCTTAACTTTGTAAATCTAAATTATCGGCTTTGGGGAAAGTTTAAGAACTTAGTGCTAAATCGCACGAGGACACCGGTAGTAGCGCAAACAGTCGCTCCACCAACAAAATGTATAGAGCTGTGTGGAGTGTATCACACCTGGTGTCCGCTTGGTAGCGCAACCAATTCGGTGTCGGCTTCGAATCCCCCGCTGGTAGCGCAACCATGGTTGCCTCGTGCAATATCGCACTTAAGGTGTTATAAACTTATGAAATCTGTGAATAGACGAAACCAATAGATCGACTTTTGTTTTTTTCAATGATTCTAGTAAATAGTATACCCCTTCCGTTACACCGTGTATAAAGCTACAACTAAATGGAACATCAAAACAATAATCAACTAAAAAACACCTTTTTCAGAAAATTTGGATTTACATGGATGTTTGACTGGTGGGGCTGCGCCTGGATCGGCCACGCCGGGTCGATCAGGTTCACCTTCACGTCCAGCTGGTACAGCTTCGTCGCCGGGAACACGTCGTGCCATGTCTCCCGCAGCTTGAACATCTGAGATCTAACCTTCTCGTCCACCTGCGGCCATAAACATGTTTTAAAACAACAATTTCAACAACAAATTATAAAAAAAAGAATTGCTCAAGTAAGTTTGTGTATGTATTCACCTGCTTAAACGTCCGAGTGAACATATTGACGATGCTCTGGGAAAACTTCTGTGTGTACGCCCCTCCGACATTCTTGATAATGGAATCAACTAAATACAGTACGGGCAGCTTGATGTCGGGATGTACCTGTGTAGAGGAAAAACATATCTAATCCCAAACCCCTCGCTGGCCAGCTCCTCGTGGCCTTAAGGTTTGATCCCAATATTTATAAATGGTATGGGAATGAATAAGACAAGAATTCGTTTTGGCAACCTGTTTAATGTGATATTACGTAGAAAAATAAATAAGAATTCAGTTTCAAAATGCTTTATTTTACAATTCTTGAATATACAACTGAAAAAAATTGGATTACATACCGTTGATGGTATTTGTAACTATCATTCGTTACAGGTATCTCCTATTTGGTATTGAAATGATAATGTGGACTAAAGTTTGGGTGGTGTGTCAAATTTGGATTGCAAACGTAAAACGTAATGAATGATGCTAAAATATATCAGAATTTTACAAACACAATTTCTTAGTGACAACAATAGTATTTATCAACAAAGAGGCTGCTACCCATTTTTTTAAAGAATATCATTCTTAAGTTTATGTTCATGATAATGTTTAGAACAGCCCAGTATTGGCAATTTGACAAGTAGAACAACTCTTTGAAAAAATAATAACTGGGTCGCAATATGTTACAGCATTACCTAACATTATGTGCAGATTAATTTGGGATTTTACTTGACTTTCCACAGAAAAGGTAAACAAACATCCCACAATTGTGTTCGGAGACCAGATTTACTAGAATTGTGTGTTTATCAGTCTCAGTATCATAGACAAGGCATACTATTCTCAGAATGTAATTAGTAGTGTGTTAGTGTGTAATCATGATTTTCTGCTATGCATTGTGACGACATTTTGGGATTTATCTACAGCCAATAGCCTCACGCAACTTCAAGATAACATTGTGAAATCTAGAACAAAGCTAGGAGATACCTGTTCATAGTAGACTGGTTACAAACGAGGTCGAATTAGTCACACTTGTCATGGTAACACGTAAAACACGAAGCGCACAGCGTGCGTCATCAGCCGCGCTCACTTTCCCATTATTTTTGCCTAAACGTAAACGCCTCATTCCGGGCGCCACACGCGATAATTTGGCTAAAAATTTAAATTCACCTTCTCCAAATGCTTCTCCACTGTTTCAACGATAACACCGGCGTGGTCGATGTTCTCTTCCGCGAGGATCGTCAACATATTTATCAACGGTTTGCTGTTGACGGTCAAATCCGCCAAACTCGACGCGTACTCCTCGGCTACTTCTTTCGACATCTTGGACGATGACCGCGGTCGTTATTGTCACCATGCCAAGCACAATCTTCAACTGCACATCACTGTAATGAACGAAAAACTAAGTTTTATTTCGTTACGTGGTTAGCCAATATGGCGAGGTTTTTATAACACGTAGTAAACTTACGTTATCTTGGATAACACAACACTCTCGATGATAAAAACACGATGAAACTTCAATCACCTCACGTTCGAGTCTGATGCATATATTTTTTCTCAAGTTAAATCACGTACAACTACGGATTTTCTTTTTTATTCGGAATCACGCTCTCCAACGTAACTGTATCGTGAAAACAAAATGGCGGGCGGGCGACTTAGTGTTGCCAGATGACGATCTCGCATTCCCCCAAACCCAAAATCCCACTAAACACAGCGATATTATCGATAAGTTCACTGTACGAAATAACGCGCTTCCATAAGTTAGGTACTTCTCATATAATTCGTTCCTTGAAAATGAGAGCACGTGAGTCATGCGAGAATGTAGCGAGCAATGATGCCATTTCATTTGATACAAAAACAAGGATAAGAGAGAAGAGTGGGAGTCTCTCTTCTTCTTGTTGTCTTGTTCTTGTAAAATAAAATAATAATAAAACTATGATAATAATAAAATAACTACTTACTGGTCACTAACACTGCAAAAGTTACCTATTATTTCTCAAAGTGTCTTAAAGCATTTTGATACCCTAAGAAATTTCAAAATCCTAAAAAGTCCTAAATATTCCAAAATGCATGATTTCTCTGAATCCATGGTAAATAACTCTAAGTTGGCAACCTTGGCAGGCAATGCGGGAGCAGGGCGCCCGGGGCGCGGGGACCGATCGGAAAGGATCGGGACTGCGATTGGTGGAATGAATAAAAATAAATGTCTTTGATTATTTTCATAAACGAAATAATGTTTATGGCAAGGAATTTTCAATATCAACAAAACATCAACAAAATAACGATAAAATATTACGAAGAAAAAATTACCTACCCACCTACCTTTTAGAAAAATAACAGAACAATTATTATTAATTAAAAAAAAAAAAGTTTTTTTTATAAGTTACACATTATGTTTATGGTACAGCGTATAGTTACGGAAAATACCGGTTTATCGGTTTGACGCACCGCACTAATCTTGTCTTGTCATAGGTACTCATAACTGTCAACTGTCTTTATTGACAGATTTGATTCGAGACAGATGACTAACCGTGAAATGGTGATTGTTATTTTAATTAACAAAGTTAATAATTAATTCTTTGTATATGCCATAAGCGTTTATGAAGTAAACAATCATGACGAACGTAAACACGGGGGAACTGCTGAACTTCCAGGACTACTCGCCAGAGCACAACAACCGGAGCGCGCGTATTGACGTGGAGGCGGTCCATACAAATCAATACAACAACACTATGTCCAATCCTAACTATAACTTCGAAGAGCCTCAGACTGCAGAAGAGCCGGCAGCTGCTCCACAATGTAAGACATTTGACCTTAAACAAAAATTTACTTTTATAAAGATATGTTTAGAACAGTAGTAGGTATCTACTGGTGACTAAGGCAAATGGGAATGAGGATAACAGAGTACTTTTACCAGTTGTAAATAAGCTTACTCCCTATAAAATTGGGACCAAAAACACCATCAGCGAAGGTGCCCTGCAATGTTCCCCTGTTAATTGTGTGTTCCTGTCCATTGGGGAATACAATAAAGTGAATACCGTGAATGGTGAAATGAAATACAATATATTTATGTATTTCACCAATCTTACTCTTCCAGGCAACCTTACCAAGGCTTCTACCACAGTCCGAATCATACACTCAGTTATGTTTCAAATTAATATTCATAGTGTCACAATTGGTTTTTTTTTATACTTTGTAAATCTAGATTATTGGCTTTGGTGATAGTTGAAGAACAAAATTAGATGTTTAGGTGTGTCTAATTTGGTTTATTTGACACCAACAATATTCTCATATCTGTATATATGTTAATGTGTGCGTTTATGGCCCGCCACGCATGCACACTGTCACAATTGTGTATGTACATGTTGAACACAACCATGGGCCGGTCACCTTCGTGAATTGGAAGAACTATTATCATGCTTTTATCAACTGTTTTTATGTTAGTTTACAAATCTTAAATTAGTTCCTGTGTTATTCATGTCACCTGCTGATAATGTAACTGCCCATTAATGTTGATGTTTTATCATTTATTTTTAATCTAATCACTGCAGTGTCCAGTGCAAACATTGGTAAAGTGCTACAATGGTTGGAGGAAAAAAATATGGTATTCCATTTAGAATTTTGCTTAGTTTCTGTCAGTAGTTACTAGTAGATGTTGTGACTGTTGGGTTATTTGTGGTGTTAATTACTTTAGACACCTTTTATTATAAGCACTGGTATTGGGAATAGATAAGTTGGGGAGCCCCCAAATACTGGGCAGACTATACCTATCATAGTTTCTAAATTCTAAATTAAATAGGTACCCCTACTTGTTCACAGCAAACCACAACTTCTGGACAATAGAGTATTATCAGAAGTACTTTGATGTGCACACAAACGAGGTGGTGGAGAGGATCATATCCTCGGTGCTGCCGCAGAAGGTCTCCCCCAACTACTTCGACGAGCGGATCAAGGGGAAGCCGGATCTGTATGGACCTATATGGATTTCTGTTACCCTGGTAGGTACTCGTTGGGGGGCGTCCATAAATAACGTGAGGGGATTTTGATGATTTTTCGACCCCCTCCCCCATGGTGAAATGTCGTGAGATTTGGCTCGACCCCCTCCCTCACCCCATAATCTCACGTGAGATTTTTCGGGAGCCATATTTTAGTGAGGAAACATGTTTTACTTAATTTAGCCCCAGTTTTCTCGCAATGTTATACTACTTCTTGCCGAAAAAAAAGTTACGTTATAATTGCCGAGACCCCCCTCTCCCCTACGTGAGATTTGGCTCTACCCTCACCCCCCCCCCCCCCCCTAAAACCCCCCACGTAATTTATGGACGCCCCCTTGGTGTAGGGTCTAGTTATGTTGAATCCCAATTCTTTCGAGAGTTATTGAAATTATTTTGTTATCAGTAGCAGCTCAGATTAGAGGTTTGATGGCAATAGGTGCATTAAAAAGAAACAAATACAGTAAAAGCAGTTAAATGTGAATGTGAAATGTTGTGAATTTACCTTTGAGTAGAATTTATTTATTTAGTAGAAGGATGGAAATGGCGCGTGAATAAGTGTTTGTCGAGCAGTTATTTTGCATTGATTTTGCCAAAGTAAGCGCGTTTGTCGCATTTAAGGTTTAAAATCTTTGACCTGACGACCGCTTCGCGCAGTGGTTCGAGCGTCGGGCGCTCGGCAAACTGCATCGGGTGGTTGCGGGTTTGATTCCCGACAGAGTCAATTTTCGGAAACGGCCTTTTCGTATTTTGCCCTGGTCTGGGTGTCACTGGGATCGCCCCCAGTCGATTTGCTTAGTTTGGAAACATACAGCTGGTGTGTAAGTCTGGCGCACGGACCAATTAGTAAGGGGACTGGCCCTAAGCAACTCGGCCGAGTGGTCGGCCTAGTACTAACATCGACATAAAACGAAGCAAGTAGTTCAACTATTTACCGGTAGATAGAACAATGAAAATAAAAAAACAATGACCATGTTATTTTTTCATACATATATCTAATAAGGGCACCTCTTTCTTTAGTCTTTACTCTGTGGTCTGGTGATATTTATATTTATTTATTTGGTATCATGGTGGTAGAGCTAAGCTGTAGCCAATTGACTGCAACTCTTATACGGGCTGGCTCGAGCGTAGTACCACCCTCTCACAGAAGATCGGTGTAAAGCAGCTCCGGAAGCCCAACCCCCCCATCCATCCCTCCATCCCATTTCCCTTCAGGTCAGCAACGTGCGAACAATGCCATTGGTATTGCAAGCATTTATAGGCTACGGTAACTGCTTAACATTAGGCGGGCCGTACGCTTTTTTGCCACCTTAGTAACATTAAAAAACCTGCCAAGTGCGTGTCGGACTCGCACATAAAGGGTTCCGTACCACCGTAGAATAAAAACGTCAAAAATATAGAGTTTCATGTATGGGGACTCCCTTTATTTTTACATTTTATTTTATTTTTAGTATTTGTTGTAGCGGCAACAGAAATACAAATTCTGTGAATATTTCAAGTCTCTACGTTACGGTTCGTAAGATACAGCCCGCTGACAGACAGACAGACGGACGGACAGCGTAGGCTTAGTAATAGGGTCCCGTTGGCACCCTTTGGGTACGGAACCCTAAAATATATATTTATCTTCCAGATATTCACAATAGCGGTGAGCGGCAACATAGCGAGCTACCTCCAGAACGCGAACACCAAGGACTTCATCTGGCGGTATGACTTCCACCTGGTGTCGTACGCGGCCACCGCCATCGTGTGCTACGTGTGGCTCGTGCCGCTCGCGCTGTGGGCCGCGCTCAAGTGGACCACAAACACAGATGGACATGACGAGATCGAGAACCAGGTTTGTAGACGAGTTAACAAGGGTCTTGCCAGGCATCTACCGCCGTATACTCGTACACTACTCAAATTTGAGAGCTGCTTAAATTTGACGCGCCATACAAAAAAATACAGATAACGTCGCCTCAAACTGCTAAAGCGCTGGGTTCCTAGGTCATATAACGGCCGCACTAGAACTTGGCTATGTCAAAAACGGTGTCCAACCCGGTCTCTAGGCAACCGCGCCATAGTTTACATAGCCAATGTTCTAATGCGGTCGTTATATGACGGCACCGTTCTGGAGGAACCCAGCGCTTAAGTGGGACTTCACGTATTAATAAATCGATCTCAAGATTGAGTTCGAAATTGATTTGCTATTTTAGGCAGATGTTCCATACATTAAACGTCAAAACTGCATCTTAAGATCGATCTCAATTTTGAGATAGATTTATTAATACGGATCTTAAACATTTGAGTAGCCTTTGAGTATTCGGCCGGTAGCCTCCCTGTCGCGGTGTCGCAGCGCCCTTCCAAAGTCAGATGATGGTATAACGTGGGCTTTTAATGAGTTTACGGCCCAAACGGGAATCCCACAACCTACCCGCTCCCCCTGAGGCGGGAAGGGGGCTATAAAGGGTTTACTAATTTTAAAAAAGTACCTGTGTCTCCCTCCTAGCAAGGTGTGTATTAAACCACCCGCTATTTAGGGACCCTGACCCTAAATCAGGGAAGCGTAATAATTATTTGTGATGCCACTCGATAAACCATTATCGATAGATTGTCGATCGTTTATCGATAGCCCGGCAATAGCGGGAATATTTATTGTTCTATCGATATGATCGATACTATCAATAGCCTAAAATGTGGTAATAGTATTGATGAAATGCAATAGTATCGTAGCGTGGCTACTATTAATACCATCGATACTATTGCAAATCATCTACTTATACGATTACCACATTTTATGGTATCGAAAAAGAATGACTCCAGTCATTGACTCTGAATAAACTGCCTTTTCAGTGACCCTATAGTCTTTAATTTTTTTTCCAGGACACCTCATCGCCGACCATGATGTCGCTGTTCTGTCTCTACGGCTACTCCCTGTCCATATACATCCCTGTAGCCGTATTCTGGACGATCCAGGTCTCCTGGCTGCAGTGGCTCTTCGTACTGATGGCCGCCTTCATATCAGGCTCGGTCCTCATATTCTGGCTGATGCCCGCACTAAGGAAATCCAAATACTTCCTAATACTAGTCGGATCAATATTAACGTTCCATTTTTTGTTAGCGGCAGGTTTTATGTTGTATTTCTTTCACAGACCCAGCACTCCGGTGCCTGATATACCTGTTGTAATACCCACTACAGTGCATCCTTAATGTGATCTAATTTTTAAAGATGATCTTTTAGGCCCGTATTAATAAATGCTTCTCAAAGTTGATATCGATCTTAAGATGCAGTTTTGACGTTTAATGTATAGAAAATCTGTCAAAAACAGCATCTTCGATATCAATCTTCATTCGATTTATTAATACGGGCCTTAAATAGCTGAGGTCTGGTACTAATGTCAAAGTTCTCATAACAGTGACATTTCTAGCTGTCAAGTATTTCAGCTAATTAAAAATTCGACTGTAGGTGTAGGTACTTGGTTATTCTAAATACTAATGCCATAGTATAGTGAAAATATATTTAGATTTGTTGCTTTATTGATGTTAAGTATATTTGGAGCACAATATTGTGGAATGTGATTTCAATGTGAAGTAAATATGTATTTCTTGTCTAAAAATGCAATTACTTATTTCATATCATGTACAAGCTTCTCTGTGTATATAGATTACAGTTATATGAATAAGGGGCCATCCATTAATTACGTCACACGTAAAGGGGGGGAGGGGGTCGACGAAATGTGACATTGTGTGTCAAGGGGGTGGGAGGGGTCCTAAGTTTTGTGACGTCACATTTAAAAATCTAATATATCTCAGTATTAAAACCGAAATTTGAATTTTTAAGAAAAAAAATGTTGAAAATTTCTGAAAATTATAAAATATATGTGACGACACACAGGGAGGGGGGGAGTCTCGCAAATGTGACCAGCTGTGACAAGGAGGGAGGGGTATTATAGCATTATGTATTGTTTGCTGTTGTTGATCGATTTTGTTTATTTTCTCTTTTCCACTGTCTATGATTGCAACTGACTTGTGATGTTACAAAAATGTTGAGATTTTTCGTTTGGCGTAAGTTAGAATTTTGTATGTATAATTGGTAGAGAAAGAACATCCCCTTCGTAAATTATACAATGCATAATTAAATTATCAAGCAAACTTCTTTACTCATATTACTTCCTTTTGTAAATTAAGTATTTCATTCTTACATTCCGAATTGCTCGTGTAACGTCACGACTTTTATCCCCATTCGGGGGTAGTCAGAGGCTTGAGTGGCCATACACCACCACATTGTGGAGGTATTAACCAACTCAAAGCCCACGTTTCACCAGATAGTCAGAACCCAACGTGACAGGTGGTGAACCTTGTCGCCGTGTATACAGGAACTGACTATTACCTAATCCCGAGGGATAGGTAGGTAATTGCTCGTATTTAATTAAATAAATGTTTTTAATAAAATATGTTTCTTTTCGTAAAAATCATAAATATATTTTACAAATCATTTAATTTTATGTACAATATTTACAACGGTTCATTGCTGGTGTGGTTCAGTCGGCCAGCGTGAACGACTCGAAGCTCTTCAGCCAGGGTTGTCTGTGGAACGAGGGCGGCATATCTTCCGGCGACGATTGCAGCGTCCCAGCCAATTCCGATAGCATATTCGCTATGGAAGAAAACATTACACCACCATGAGCTTGGGTTGAAACCATGTGACTAAACGAGTGCTGAATATGAATCGGGAAGGACACAAAGTGAGAGGAAGACCCAAGAAAAGATGGATTGTATAAAGAGTGATATGAATGAGGTTGGAGTTGATGTAAGCATGACCATAGTAGAGTGGGGAAGTAGGTTATCTTCATACAAACGCACCGCGCGCGGCTTGTATGTGTGCGCCATAGTATTTATGTGCCATAAATAATTTAAACTCTATTACGGTTCGTGAGATACAGTCCGCTAACAGACGGACGGGCAGCGGAGTCTTAGTAATAGGGTTCCGTTGGCACCCTTTGGGTACGGAACCCTAAAAAAGGGTAGGTAGAATATATTGTAGTGAGTGACTCACTGTAAGCTTCCGCGTGTGTGAATCCCCGCATGAGTTCAACGAAGTGTATGAGATGTCCCTCGTGGTGCGCGAGCGCAGCGCTCCAGTCGGCGTCGCGCGGCAGCAGCGCCACGCCGCAGCGGCACACACACAGCAGCGACCTGCTTTGCCCATTTTCATCTGAAAACATGCCCCAGTGGTTATAGAGGCTAGCATTGTAACCCAGGGGGTTCATAGTTCAATCTCCACTCTGGCCATTAAACTTTTGACGTGTGCTTGTCCATTCCTAGTACCTACACAGTCTCAGTTTAAAAGATTTGCTTACTTTGGGGCCATACAATTGGTACGTTTGTCTCATAGAGTAAAGACTAAAGATAGAGGTGCCCTTATTAGATTTCCCTATGAAACAACGCGTGGAAATTTTGCGCGGGGTGGCGCGGGTGGTGGGGGTTAAAAACTGGGATGGCAATTTACAAGCTCCGCCCCCCCGATCTACCGGTAAATAGCATAACTACTGGGTTCGTTTTATTTCGATGTTAGTACGTAGTTTTAACTTTTTCACACTAGATGTCACTACGTGTAGGTTCATATAAAAAACGTACCGAGGGTCGCCATCTAGTGTCGAATAGAATTATATTTGGGATGCGAACGTTGGCAAGACGTCTGCACAGGACGAACGCCAACAGCACACTGACTTAAGCCACGCCTACTGTGATGACGTCACCGGCCGAGCTGTGCGATGTAATAGCAACGCGGCCTGGTAGCTTAGACCCAGTCCTTTATATGGTTCGTCTATGGTTTGTCTGGATATTTATTGTCGATAAGTCTTCCCTTTATTTCATATAATATTAGTAGGATAACTGTTTTTGATTAGTTAGTCATCTTCTTCTTTTAGTATGGTTAGTTGTTCAAACCGTCCGAAGGCCTCTGACATGGCTCAAATATAGGGTTCAGTTGGCCAGAGTGAGTCTTCAGCCAGGGTTTTCTGTGGAACTGAAAACATCTACATCTCCAAGGTTAAAGTGACAAGGATGAAATGCTTACCATTACAACTATTTCTAATATCATGTAACATCACAGCGCATATCCTCAGCGCGTACACCATCACTTGAACCAGGACCAATTGGCAGTCGCATCTGAAAATGAAAACTGTTTACTGCTATTTCTGTTGGTTTGGTACCTAAACAAAACAGCTCCAAATTTATAGAAAGGTACTACCCCGGGCGAGCCAGCCCGTATATGAGCTGCAGTCAATTGGCTACAGCTTGGCTCTACCACCTTAAAACTTCTTTAAGGCTTCTTCTTTTTGTGGCTAGCATACTTTCTCGATAACCAAACCTGTTGTTTCTTCCACTTATTAATATAATGTCCATAATGGTGAGTGGTACCTAGATTTGTCTCGCGCCAAACTGTTATTATCGTTGATACTGCTATGCAATATGATGAGGTGTCGTGTCGTCTCTACGGCTCGTGTCGTGAGCTTCTGACGCTCTATGCACTTCAGACACGACTCTATCTGCTTCAGCAGTACTTGAATGTAACACGAGTCTGAAAATAAAAATACTATGGAGTGATATTGCACTATCATTTTTTTTGTCGCTAAATATCTTGTTCTCCGTACATCCCTGTTCTTGTTACGATGGAGTACTGAGGCGCTCATAGCCAGCTGCGATCACCGATCGGTAGACGATCGGAGGTTAAGCAACGCTTGGCAAGGTCAGTCAGAGATGTGTGACCATTTAGTGGCATTTGAACTGAGCGTCTCCGTGTTACGGATGGCACGTTAAAAGTCGGTCACGGTTGTTGTCTTCTTGGCAGCAGTCGTTAAGCTTTGAACACTAGGTTGGCCACTAACCATATGATAAGAAGAAATCATGATGGAACATGAACAAAGATGACACCATCTTTTCTTTGGTGAGTGTCTTCATTTAGGACAACTTAAAAATCACGTATAATGTAATGATCATAGTTTCAAACATTCCTTTTATGATTACAAATATGACTTTAGATCATAGCAAACCTATTGACTTCCAGACTTAGCTATAAAATCAATTTTCATGACCTAAGAATTTCCGAAAAGGCCGTTTCCGAAATTTGCCTCTGGCAAGAATCGAACACGCAACCGCCCAATGTAGTGAGTCGAGCGGCCAATCCTCAAACCACTCAGCAAGCGGTCGTCAAATGAACATTACGTAGATATATTCCAGTATTACCCAAACTACGTAAATTAAGTTTGGCCCGACGGGAATTGAACCTGCAACCACACAGTAGGCCCAGCCGAGCAGCCTAAGCATACCATCCTAATATGCATGACCACTAGATGTTATAAGAACACCATGAATTCCATACCTTTCTTGTATAGCAATACTCCTTGATCATAATCGGTCTTCAGATTCCCCATAGCAGTACCAGGACAGAAGGAGTTCAAGAAGGTCTCCCCCGCCGCGTGGCTCACTACACTCAGTACATGTGTCACTACGAACGGCATCGGTCGAGATGATAGTATTGTTTTGATGATCTCTAGTACTTTAGCTCTGTATTCCTCGTAGGAGATGAGACGGTTTAATAGATGCGATATGGAGAGAAGTAATCCACTGTATAGTGTTGCACATGACTGAAACAAGGATAGATTTTTGTAAATGCTTAACATCAGGCGGGCCGTACGCTTTTTTGCCACCGCAGTCCTATAAAAAAAACGTATTCCGTGATGGCTGTGCGTGTGTAGGGTATGCAAAGCAGTGATAGCCGATTGGTTAAGCACGCGTCTTGCGGGCTTAAGGTCCTGGGTTCAAACCCTGGCTCACACATCTGGATTTTTTCGAAATCTATGTGTGAATCATAACTTTAATGATTATCACTTGCTTACGGTGAGGGAAAACATCGTCAGGTAACCTGCATGTCTTAGACATGTGAAATCCACCAACCCGCACTGGGCCAGCGTGTTGGATTATGGCCCGAATACCCCTCGCGTTGAGGGGAGGCCCGTGCCCAGCAGTGGAACGTTAAAAGGGCTAATATTATTATTATTATTCCGTGATGACCATTTTGATACTTACAGTGGTATCCAGTAGAACACAGATCCTACTGATCGTATCGACCAGACGTCCAGTCTGCTTGGAGGTCTGTCCGTGCGTGTCATCTCTCGGTTCGTACTTGGTGAACCAGTGTAGCCTGCTACAAGATTGTAGGATGTACGATAGTGTACCGACCAATCTTCTCGCTAGTATGTCTTGTTCCTCTTTGTATAGAGCTCTGAAACAAAATGATACATAATACATACGTACATAATGTATATGAAATGTCAGATTTTAAAAAAAATGAGACTATAGTCAGATTTCTAACTAGACGAAGCAAACTGACAGCTATAAATGTCACTGTTCTATGAATTTGAACATTATTTGTTCTATTTATATCGAAAAGTGACATTAGCACCTGTCAGTTTACTTCGTCTAATTAAAAATCGGACTAAATATTTATCATATTTTTTGCATTACCTACATAAGCACAAGGCCCGCCAGATGTTAAGGCGGGGCTCGCGAAAATAGGCATGATTGGGGTGGCCCCCTCTCCTCTTTGACGATTTGAGCAAACATTTGTAAAAATATATCACAATATTAATTAAACCTTCATCTTTAAATTCATTGTAGGATAAAGTGCTACTTGCTATTTAACTGTGTAAAAAAAAGTGAAGCTGTTTCTGACTTAAAACTTCTATCTCCTTCTAAACGGCTTGGAATTTTTAATTTTTTTTTTTCACCAAAAGATGGAGAAAGACAATACCTAAAAAATCATTGCCGGATTTTGTGACATAATCATAATAATAATAATTTAGCCCTCTTAACGTCCCACTGCTGGGTACGGGCCTCCCCTCAATGCGAGGGGGATTCATGCCATAATCCGCCACGCAGTGCGGGTTGGTGGATTTCAAATGTCTAAAGACATGCAGGTTTCCTCAAGATGTTTTAATCATAGCTTAAGGCCGCGCTCACTTTGGATGCGTTTTCGTCCGAATTTTACTCGTAGTACTTGGAAGGTCGGGATCATTCGTGTTGTTCGTACGTGTATGCACGAGTAAAATTCGGACGAAAACGCATTCAAAGTGAGCGCGGCCTAACTTTCTTTAATTTTTTTGTCCCAAATTTGTGTTTATCTCTAGTATTACATATACCAACCTGCCTTTCAATAGATCCTCTCCGCTAACAGTGAGGTAGTGGGTACTGACTTCAATGTACTTCTCGTCCATTTCCTTCTGGAAGGAGGTGGTCACGCGTTGGGACACCGTCTCCAGTTTGCATTGAACTTCGTTCAGAACTGACGATATGGCGTTGAAGATCTATGACAAATATAGATTTAGGTATTTACTTGGAGAGGCCTATTTCGAGTCTTTGTATTAGGGTTCCGTACCCAAAAGGTGCCAACGGAACTCTATTACTAAGCTTCCGCTGTCCGTCTGTCAGCGGGCTGTCTCATGAACCGTAATAGGAAGAGTTGTAATTTTCACAGTATGTGTATTTCTGTTGCCGCTACAAGAACAAATACTAAAAATAAAATAAAATTTACTAAAAATAAAGGGGGTCCCCATACAATAAACTTGCAATTTTTGACGTTTTTATTCTACGGTGGTACGGAACCTTTTATGTGCGAAGTCTGACACGCACTTGGCCGATTTTTACTTTTTATAGTAACAAGTTTCTATGGGTGCTGCTGTTATGTATGAAGATATTCAAAATTTCCACAAATTGTCCAACTTTATAGGCCCCCAGCTAAATCAGCTGAGTTTCTTGCGAAATAAATGATTAGATTTTTATTTAGATTAGTAGTAGGTAGTTAGTTTTTTGAAAATCCCACAGGGACCTAACATTTTCCGGGATTAAAGCAGCCTATGTCCTTCTCCAAGGTCCTGTCTATCTATACCAAAATTCATCAAAATTGGTTTCGCTGTTCCATCATGAAAACGTAACAAACAGACATTACTTTCTCATTCATAACATTAGTATAGAAGATTTTATCGACAAGTAACAGCTACAAATACTTACATTAAAATACTTCTCCTGCATTTCCCCGCTCCCCACCGCTACACTGGTCAAGTCTTCATACACACTGCTCAACAAGACTTTACACTTGTCGTCTCTAGCCACCGGTGTTGATGGCACCCGATGAAATGTACTGTAGATTCTACACTTGTTTTGTAACATGTCTGTATGCCTCTGGAGCTTCTCGTTGTAGTCCAATATAGAGTGGTGCTGGTCTGATGTTGGTTCCAGGATTAGAGGCAGGATTGAGCTGAGGTCAGTGTGTTCTGTGAGGAGATATTAGGCAGTTAGACATTTGCGAGGTCTTGGCTTCAGGTGTATTCCCGGCTGGGCAATCGGAAATTACCTTGAAAATGGTTATATAACATACATAACACACTTAAGGATTAAGTTGGTTTGACGACCGCTTATGCAGTGCGGGTTCGATTCCTGCCCAAGGCAAATTTCAGGAACAGCCTTTACGTTATTTGCCTTGGTCTGGGTGTCACTGGGATCGTCCCCAGTACATTGTACAGTACCCATATACAAGCGTCGCTTAATTTGGGACCATACAGTTGGTGTATAAGTCTGGCTAAATTTATTATTAACTACATAAGTAATAAAAACTCTCATAGAGTTGGTTACTAGCTCGTACGTGCAAGCTAATTAATGTAGGAAATCTGTGGCACAGATTAAAGCCAAACAGATACTTCGAGCAAATACATTTTTATAAAAACGGCGACTCTTAAAACGACGCGTGCGAATAAGCTCGCACTCAGCATCTATGCCTAAAATTATATTCCGACGCGTGCGAATAAGCTCGCACTCAGCATCTATGTCTAAAATTATATTCCGACGCGTGCGAATAAGCTCGCACTCAGCATCTATGCCTAAAATTATATTCCGACGCGTGCGAATAAGCTCGCACTCAGCATCTATGTCTAAAATTATATTCCGACGCGTGCGAATAAGCTCGCACTCAGCATCTATGTCTAAAATTATATTCCGACGCGTGCGAATAAGCTCGCACTCAGCATCTATGTCTAAAATTATATTCCGACGCGTGCGAATAAGCTCGCACTCAGCATCTATGTCTAAAATTATATTCCGACGCGTGCGAATATGCTCGCACTCAGCATCTATGTCTAAAATTATATTCCGACGCGTGCGAATAAGCTCGCACTCAGCATCTATGTCTAAAATTATATTCCGACGCGTGCGAATAAGCTCGCACTCAGCATCTATGTCTAAAATTATATTCCGACGCGTGCGAATAAGCTCGCACTCAGCATCTATGTCTAAAATTATATTCCGACGCGTGCGAATAAGCTCGCACTCAGCATCTATGTCTAAAATTATATTCCGACGCGTGCGAATAAGCTCGCACTCAGCATCTATGTCTAAAATTATATTCCGACGCGTGCGAATAAGCTCGCACTCAGCATCTATGCCTAAAATTATATTCACCTCAATCTCTTTTCTAAGAATTACTCTTATCTTTTCTCACATGGGGCATGGAGTGGACCCACAAAGTCAAGTATATTTGAAGCTTCGTACCTAAAGTTCGTGCATCAGGCATGTCTGTAGTCTCTGTAACTACACCAAATGAATACCTACCAAATCTACATGTTTTGTTCAATTTGATCAGATGCGCCTTGTCGTCCGTTTGCGCAGAATTCGACAGCATTTTGACTCTTTTACATTGAGGCTCATACTGGGAGATGCTGTTGTTGTTTCTATGACTGAAATTAAGATAACAACCTTTTAACATGCATGTTTTATGTTCTCTAACAAGAAATGGTTAGGGGGCCATCCATAAATTACGTCACATGTAAAGGGGGGGAAGGGGTCCTAAGTTAAGTGACGTCACATTTAAAAATCGAATATATCCAAGTATTAAAACCGAAATTTGAATTGTAACCGAAATTTTTTGAAAATATCTGAAAATTATAAAAAATATTTGACGTCACACAGGGAGGGGGGGGGGGGGGTCACGCAAATGTGACCAGCTGTGACAAGGAGGGGGAGGGGTCTAAAAATCATGAAATTAGTGTGACGTAATTAATGGTTGGCCCCTAGTTAGGCATACAGACATATGGTCCACGTAATGGTAAGTGGGTGCCGACCTTGGGGTCTAATAGCGACCCTATGCAACATTGCAATTCACTTTGCATTGCCACTTTGCAATTTTCTAGCAGATTCCTTAGCAATTCCGCAAAATATCTGTAAAATAGTCACGCATTTCACGCCATTCGTGATCGTTTCGCGGAAATTCGGTTTGGAAAAATGAATTGCTTTTGGAAAATTGCTGCAATGTTGAATAGTGTCACTGTTAGCCCCCTTGTGAATAATAGTATTAGACGTAGGTTCAGGCTTGGCAATGGATCTTTAAAATTTATTATTTTAATTAAAATTAATTAGTAAATTATGTAAATTAGTGTTGCGAAAATACACTAAAACATGTACAATCAAATATACATATAGAGATTTTTAGCCCGCTTACAATGGTTTTACATAGCATTTCTAGGAACAAAAGTGATTTGTAATGCTAGTGTAAGATACTATAACTTGATATTAATTTGGGGCTTAGTATATATTTAAGAACATGTTTACCTCATTGATATGTCATTAGCCCCAACAGTGACCTGTGTCAATCTTATTTTATTTGACTCTAGTTTCTTGCATTTCTCTTTTACACTTATTATTTCAAGATTCTGAAAAAGAAGTAAATCAATACATGTAATTCCTGCATTTCTTTAAAAGAGTAAATCTGGAGTTGTATGTCCTCATTTTAGTATGCTTAAACAGGGATCTGGACTAGACACAATGGACATTTACTCAAATAAAATTACTAAAAATAAAAAATAACATACACTTCTTCAGCAACCAATTGGTTAGAATGTGGAATAAGCACCCAGAAGATGTTGTATCAGCCCAAAATATGAACCAGTTTAAGAACAGACTCAATAAATACTTCACAGTGAAAATCAGAAGAGAAAAACTGGATACAGGCACCTCACACATGTATCCCATGGGGGTATGTGGAGACCACTGATTGCCACATGCTTCAATCTTGACAGACATCTTCATCCACATTCTGTATTTCAAATGGCCTTATAGCCATTTATGCTCACTATAATCATCTTAAAATTATTGGATAGTACCTTAAAATCAAGTTGTGTTCGTAAATCATGCATCTGAGAGTTAGCTGCTGCTAATTTGTCCGTCCACTCCATCTGCACCTTCTCCTGAGCCCTGATCTTCTCCAGCCGAGCGTTGTCTACAGACACCTGACACGTCTTCAACTGCGTCCTCAATATAGACGCCTCGCCTTCCTTCGTCACACATTTCTCTAACAACTTCCCATTTTCAGACTTCAATTTAGCATTCTCCTCTTGTAACTGCAGTAGCTGACGGTATACGTAATCTGAATCTTGATTCTTAAATATCTTGTCATTGAATATGAAATCGTCTGACAAGTTAACTTGCCCGTTTGTGTTAGAGATAACTTTGGAAGAAATACCAGGTAGGGGTGATGATATTCGGTTACACTTTTCTTTTAGATTCGTAGATATGGCGCTCGGAGGTTTCGATGTGGGTTTCTTGAAGGTGAATTCCGTTTTAGAAGTGCTGGGAGTGGGCTGTGAATGCAGTTGTGTGCTTGTGGAGGCTGGTTGCATGCAGAAACTATAGTCTGGTATCTGACTGAAGTCGTTGTACGCATCTTCGCACGCTTGACTCGCCAGGAGCAGGATTTCATCATCGTTATCATCACCCCAGTTGTCAGTTTCCTTGCTTTCTGAAGTGGAAGTTGAAGTGACAAAGTTATAAAACTAGGTTAGTTTATTGTTTATATGTAAATTTGCAACTAAAACTAGTTGAAATTAAGGGAAGAGCTGTATTATATTAGGAAATCAACAAATCTAGCTGGAAATAATAAGCAATCCTCCGAAATTACCTTTGTTAGAATCACTATTTTGACTCAAGGGAAAATTGTGATCAGATGTACTAATATCCAGTTTTGCTTTCTTCCTCTCACCCTGTTGTTGGGGAAAGATATACCTTTTAGACATTTTGGATATTTATTTATTAGATTTCATAGTAAAAATTAATAAAAGTAGTTTTAATTTTGGCGGCGGTAGACCAACTTGTCAACAGCTGTCAAGTAAATGAATGAACGAATGAATGAAATGAATGATGATGAATTAGTTGTTTTCGTCCATAAACAAAAATAAATGTAGGAGCAATGGAAATCAACTAAACTTGGAAATTACTTTAGATTCTTAAGGCAAAATTGGATTAAAGATTACAATAATATAATACTAGGATAAAGCTAGCGGATTATACTTTTTAAATATTGAATAAAAATAAAGTATACAAATTAATAAAATTACGGAAAATTACGGTTTTCACAGCAATAACCATAGACAATAAGAGATGCGGAAAAGTTTGTTGTTCTAGTTCAATGACAATTTTATTTACTCTTTGGTTAGTTCGTCGTGGAAATTCGTGAAGAGTGGACGTGCATCATGACTGAAAGTTTTAAACTTGGTGATCTAGTTTGGTATGTATTGAAAACCGACGCTTTCTTTGGTGTGCCGTGGCGTCGACAACGTTTCTGTGACTATAATGCGTGTTATGTGTTTGTTTCAGGGCGAAAATGAAGGGTTTCAGTCCTTGGCCCGGCCGGGTAAGACGCTTCTTTATTCTAATTAAAGTTAAAAAGCTGTCTAGCACCTATTAACTTTCACTAGAGTGCTTAAAACACAATTGTAAACACAATACACAATGTTTGTTGTGGTTACTGACAGATTGATCACGCAATTATGGGCGGGAAAAAATTCTTGAGAAAAAGCTTAGCTACACAAAAACTATGTAGAAAGTAGTATTGACCTTTCCTGGGCTATGAGAACATAGTCCATTCCCATAAGAAGTCGTCAGGGTTGTGAAAACTCGTCAAAATGTCATGAAATGTTATTGTTAAAATAACCCTAATTATGGTTCTAATGGTTTTCAGGTAGCCATACCGACGCCGGAATTGAGGCCGCCTAAAAAGGCTATAAACATCCAGTGCATTTACTTCTTCGGAACCAACAACTAGTAAGTACCTTGTAATGTAAACAAAACAACAAAAATTGTGTTTTTAGTGATGAAATACCTACTCTCAAGAGTCTCAAGTGCCATTAAGGCGGTTAGTATCATGCACATAACCATACAAAGTAGATAATGTACTCTTTCATACAAAATGTTCTGAGAAATGATTGCTATCAATTTGTTTTGGGGTCGACTTCCCAATTTGTATTGGGGTTACATTCTATCCTGATTTCGCTGACAATACAGGGAGCTGTTACAATCCTCCAAGACCCTAGTGTGATAACCCTGTTGTTAAATTGATTGTTTTACCAGTGGTAATGGGCTAGCTACCAGGGTAATACCACCATCTCACAGAAAATCGGCGTAAAGTCTATTTCTATGTGTTTCTATAGGGAGAGGGGAAAGTTCTACCCCCTCCCTCTTCCTCCATCTGTCCCCATTCCTTCAGGTTGGCAATGTGCAAGCAATGCTTCTAGTATTGCAAGCGTCTATAGGCTAAGGTAACATCTTAACATCAGTAACTGACTGACTGTAAGGAGTGGAGTGTATGTGTGGAGGATTGGTACTGTAAGCTTGTGTTCCCCCTTATACTAAACTTAAAATAATTAAAAAAAAATTGCCTATGTGCTATTCCAGACTATAATCTATCTCTGTGCCAAATTTCATCCAGATCCGTTCAGTCGTTCTGGCGTGATTGAGTAACAAACATCCATCCATCCATCCACACCTTTACATTTATAATATTAAGTGGGTGTGTGTAAAATTTAATTAATTAAATTTAAAATGATGACTACCACCTTAATTGTTCCTATATTGAAGGTGCTTAGATGTTATGTTTTAACAGTATCCAAGTTCAGACCAAGTAAAATTGTAATTAACCAAGCTACATGGTAATTCATGACTTCTGTAATATACCTAAGAAGTATACGCTTGTCTATACATTTTTTTATTTATTTATTTATTTAAGTAAAGGAAACAAACAGTTCAGAAAACATAATTCTTATAAAGTAACTAAGATAGTTAATACTTAAACCAATCAAGTTTCCAAAAATAAAGATATTACAAATAAAAATTGTTTTGACAGAAGAGTACGCAATAGTAATAATTTTAAATATGGTAGTAACCATCGTAGTAACAAATATAATAGGTATGTGATAGAAATTATAGTGAATTTAAGTAGGTTTACATATATGAACTCAAGAAAGAAGAATTATGTTGATAGTAGTCCCATTTTGTTACTCTTGTAAGCCAGGATCTATGGTAATGAAGCCAGTGGCTCCAATACAACAGCATGAGCATGAGTTGAAGAGCTTTCTACACAAAATTCTTTATCTTCGTCTTATCATATGGTTAGTGGCCAACCTGGTGTCAGAGTTGTTCAAGGCGGCCAAGGCTTAACGACTGCTGCCTAGATGACAACAACCGGGACCGACTTTTTACGTGCCCTCCGAAGCACGGAGACAATCAGTTCAAATGCCACTAATGGTTACCCATCTCTGCCTGACCTTGCCCAGCATTGCTTAACCTCTGATCGTTTACCGATCAGTGATTGCAACTGGCTGGAGCGCCTCAACCAACAACATTAAACATTCTTTATGAAGGAAGGATATACTAACCGAAGTAAAAAAAAACCCACTGTATACCTATGATACTAACATACTAAGATACCGGGCTCTAAGTCGCTAACCCATTGCCATTGAGCTGCTATAGTGATCAACCCTCTGATTGGTAGTAATTGTTCAGAATCAACCAACCATCCATCCATCCTAATAGGTGGGAAAGTTAGCCAGTCATTACTGCCAAACAAGGGCTAACAGCATGGGCGATAAAGAGCCCCCCCCCTCCTAGTTGTCCCCACGCGGACCTGAACGGCACTCATACTGGAGTTTTTCATTCAGAACTCATTTGAGTCCTACTTAGAAGATGACTTATGGAGAGTGGGGGTGATATAGTACTCCATCAATCCAACTATCCAACAACCCGCCACCGCCTGCGGCTTCCCGCCCGCCACACCTCCTGCACACCGTCACCGCCGCAAGGTGCAGGAGACGTCATATTTGACAGGTGCCTAGTTGGCTTGGTGGAGTTGTACTTGGATGAGGAAAGCTACTGACATTATACAGTTGAGGCGGCTAGAGTAGGCCTTCTTCTTTTTCCCAGTCGTTACCTCAATACTGAGGATCGTGACGATTATGTACACAATAACTTCAAGAGAGCAATTTTCCTCCACCGGCTTCTGTCGCCCGCGACGTGTATCGCTTTGTGCAGTTGGAGTAGGCCTATGATTCTGATAAACTATACATAACATTGTTTTCTTTTCATTTATAGCCTCTGCCCCAACACATGTGGTGCTTTAATTATTATTTCCGCGAATGTTACCATTACGTCATTTACTTGTAACATTTAGTTTTACATTTTTTAAATAATTTTTCGTAAGTTTAGTAACTATTTTAGTTTAAGTTGTAAGTACAAGTATGTAGTTATACCTGTATGTAGTTATAGTGGACCTCATTTGGCTTTAGAATAATGTCACTACTACTTCGCCAAGCCAACTAGGCACTCGGGTGGAATGTGGCTTCCACACGCGCCACCGCCTGCGGCTTCCCGCCCGCACCCCCGCTCGCACACCGCCATCGCCTTGTTGCGCTGGTGACGTCAAATTTGACAGGTCTCTAGTTGGCTTGGTGGAGTAGTACAACCAGTCGACAAGCTGGCTGTATACCTAATGCAAGTGTTGTATAAATTAATAAACTGTGGAGTTTCCTAAATGGAACGTCTGCCAGTCAGAGTTAGGCAAATTTTAATTGCGATTAAATAATTGCAAATTGCAGGTGATGTCACAATTAACAATTAATTGTGATTTGTTCGCGATTGCAAACAAATTGATATTGATTTAATGTGAATGATATTCACTGTGACTGACATAAAAAAATGCCCGTGGTTTCATTATTATTTATTTATTTCATAAAAACATATAATAATAAAACATTAAGCCATAGTCCCACAAAACCGTGCAGTCGGTTTGAATGTGGTATCAAAGTAAATAATAAAAGAAAATAGTAACTAGTAGTAATAGTAAATTTGAAATTAATAATATAATAATAAGTAAATAATTAAGGAAAAAGTAACTAGCAATAGTGTGTCTATTAACACCCCACTTGAGTCGAGGGGTGGTCCCCTTGTGACAAGAGTCATTCAAACTTATGAATGTCTCGGACTCTTGTAAGAAATCATAAGGGCAAATAATGTAGAAGGCTGTACCATTTCATGGAACTAGGCCCGCCACACACTCCCACCACTGTTACTCCTGTAAGCCAGGATCGACAATGGTGTCCAACGATGACGCCAAAGTTTGACCCTCGATGAGTCCCGGGGAAAAGCTAAGTTATCTTGGAACCAGCACGAATTTCATCAAAAGAAAAGGATTTAATCAAAAGGAGGAGTTGGAAGCAGATTATTAGGGGCCATCCATAAATTACGTCACACGAATTTCATGATTTTAAGACCCCTCCCCCCCTTGTCACAGCTGGTCACATTTGCAAGACTCCCCTCCTCCCTGTGTGACGTCACATAAGTATTTTTACAATTTACAGAATTATACAAAAAGATTTGAAAAAAAATCAAATTTAGGTTTTAATACTTAGATATATTAGATTTTTAAATGTGACGTCACAAAACTTAGCACCCCTCCCACCCCCTTGTCACACAATGTCACATTTCGTCGACCCCCTCCCCCTCCTTTACGTGTGACGTAATATATGGATGGCCCCTTATGTACCTATAGTCAGATTTTTTATTAGGCTAAATAAACTGACAGGTGCTAATGTCACTTTTCGATATAAATAGAACAAATAAGGTTCAAATTCATAGAACAGTGACATTTATAGCCGTCAGATTGCTTCGTCTAATTAAAAATCAGACTATAGGAATTTGTTACCAGGTCGTGCTTCCAGCTCAGATTGTAAGCTCCAAAGCAGTTACAATATAGTAATAGTTGATAGGAACAAGCCGATCGATTGCCCATGACCTAGCTGTGCCTAGTGACCTATATCCAACCCTGGTTCCCATCACTTACCAATCTAGATTTGCGAAATATACTGGATGAACTTTCATTCGAGTATATTTATCGTTAGGCAATTTGTTTTTCAGGGTTACCTACGAAATAATAGGTACTTATTGTTGAAAGCTTCACCCCTAATTTTATAGAAATAAATTCATTTACAATGGCTTTACGAAGTATTTTCAAGACAAAAGCGCCATTCTAAATAGATTTGAACTTTCTATAAAGGGCGTTATTCTTTTGTGTCAAATGTTTTACTATTAGAACCTGAATTTTATTGTAATTGTTGGTGTAAGTTCAATAAAACATCTATCTTTATCCCATATCCTTAAATCCGAACTCTAACATTATGCAGTTAGTTCCTAGTTGGTGGGCAGCCGACCCCTGAAAATAAAAATAAGAAAATTAAGTAATATACAAAAAAATAACTACTTCCGCCTTGCCATCTTGGTTTACACAGGCAAGCAATCGCGGCTGGGAATACCTACTAATGTGTGTTATGATCGGGATACACGGCGACACTCGACACTCAGTGTATCTCAGTGTCGCGACACCGCCGCCACTACAAGGGTTGTTACGAAAAAATCACCTTGTTTTAAACACCGTGTTTAAAACATGTTTTAATCATTTAAGACATGTTTTAAACAAGGTGATTTATTCCTTTTGATTTAAATCAATGTTTTAAACAATGATTTAAACATGTTTTAAACAGATTTTCATTTTAAATTTCCTGTTTTTTCGCAACTCTGCTACAACTATGGGCTGGGCCCCATTAGCGCGTTGCGCTACGTCGTCGCAAGATTTTGTACTGGCGCTTCACCCTCCCCCGCTTCGTCTCACGCCCGTCGACCCTTTGATCCGTTGCGACGACGCAGCGCAACGCGCTAGTGGGGCCTCGCCCTATAACAACGTGTTGCGGTGGTGTACACACGTAGACACTCGATGTATACACTGAGTGAATTTGTGTCAAGTGTCGTCATGTATCTCGAGCTATATTTGAACATAGCGTAATGGTGGTGGACTTCTATAGACCAAGTGCGAGTTACACGAAGCGCTTATTAGACCAACAGCTACTGAATCCCCTTGTTTGGCAGGCGATCCTTTAAAAGGCATAACACACGCGTCGCCCGCAGGGTTGATTTAGAGAGCTGGGTTGGGGATGCTTAAGCAGTAGCGAATTTTTCTCAAAAAATCGGACGACAAGGAGGCAATTCAGGGTCATCCCTACTCCTGCTCCCTAGATAATAATAATAATATCCTGGGACATTTTTGTACACACGGTTACCTGATCCCAAACTAAGCAGAGCTTGTACTATGGAAACCAGGTAACTGATATTACTACATATACTACTTTTAGTTGTAAATATATACTTAATATACATATACACCCAGACTCCGGACATACAGACATGTTCATGCACACAAATGCTTGTCCCGGGTAGAAATCGAACCTACGACCTGCAGCGTGAAAGGCGCCTCCGCGCCAACCACGCTAACGGGCCCGTCAAATCCGTCGGGCCGTAGATCTGACATGCAGGCATGTCTGTAGACCTGTGTAAGGCCTTTATAACCTACTATTACACCAAGCCATCTAGGAGCTCGGATGGAATGCGTCTTCCCCGCCCGCACACCCGCCACCGCCTGTGGCTTCCCTCCCACACACCGCCACCTTTCTGTGCGGGTGACGTCACATTTGACAGGTTCCTAGTTGGCTTGGTGGAGTAGTACTGTCGTTTCGCGCCCACTGGTTGTCAGTTCAAAGAGTATCAATGCGAATATTGCCAACAGTGCGTGGATAGAGGACAACAACATCAAGCCGTACCACGAGTATAAGGAGCAGCTGATCAAGTCCTGCAAGACCCTCGCCTTCAAGGAGGCCGTCAGCCAGATCGAGGAGTTCATTGAACACCCAGAGGTGAGTTACTCAAGAATCAATTACTACAGGGTGAATTTAAAATCATGGGCATCCTTTTAAACTATGACTCTATACATGATTCAGAATTTTTAGGGAAAATAAATAAAAATAATCTATTGATAAAAAAAATTGCTTGAGTAAGCAAACCAGTTAACTGTTGTACCTTACCTGGGCAATATTTTTGTTATCAATTGATTTGTTGATTATTGTTCCATTAATATTCCGAATCATGTGTAGAATCTCTGTTCAAAAAGATGCCCATGATTTCTAATTCACCCCGTATACGTGGATAATTAATTTTATAGAAATCTAAATTAACCCCCCCCCCCCTCTCCCATCTTATCTACGCTTATCTTCTGTATTTAATAAGATTAACATTTAAGTACATCTATGGTATTTTTTTTATTAATCCTCAATATTGTATTTCTTTCAATTTGCAAACGTTTAAAACGTGGCCCGCGCCTCCTTCTCCCTCTAGAGTTAGTTATAATCCCCTTACACCGCTTCTAAAGCACTCACGAGTATTTGTAAATGCAAAAACAGAAGGTAGACCTGCGCAGTTGAACTGAGCAATATGATCCTTTACCAAAAGCCTAGATTTCTGAACGCAGATATATGGTTCTATTAGAAATTCGCTGAATTGGACGACCACGGTCGTAATGCGGAGGAGGAATTCGACAAGCTGAAGGATGTGCTCGAGGAGGAAGAGGAAGCGGAGGCCAATCAAGAGGAGAAACCTGAACAGGAGGAGGCAGCTCCCGCTGAGCCCGTCAAGAAGAAGAGCTCTACGCCCAAGGTTAGTAGAGCTATAATACAAGGAAAGAGGAGTCTTTCTTTCGCTGTGATTCATGCTGCTATTGGATAATAATCCAGCGATCCTATTGGTTGATTATTGACAGTCCTATTGAAGGCAATTTGCAGCGTAAAGTCTGATTATGTCATTAGTGGGAAGTGCTGGAAATTCTCAGATTTATGTCAAATGATGTAATGAAAATGGGGATCTATTTATGAACCATTTGAGATGAGATTATTTTCAGATGTCAATTGCACGCCTTACCCCATAATGCATGCACTTACGACGCAAGATTTGAAGCTATAAGGGCGTGGTCTCCTATTAAATGACATCGTCCTTTTACAGCGTCACGCGTACGTCACAATCTTACTATAGTGACATCGGCGTGTGAAGGAGACCACAACAGTACATTTCTATAGTGAGCATTGTGACGCGGCGTACGCGTGATGCTGTCAGCGGCCGATGGCATTTAATAGGGTACCACGGCCTAAAAAACGTGCGGCTTTCGCCAAATTCCCGCAATGACCATTCTGAATATTTATAGATTCGTTTGGGAATTTCAAAGGTGAAGCCTATAAAGCGGTCGTCATCCGCCGGAGTGAAGTCGACTCCTCGCAAGAAGGCCAAGAGCAGCCTCGCCAGGTCGTACACGGACTCCGAGGCCAATGACAAGCCTACGATGCTGAACCATTCCTTCTCGAAGAAGTCCAGTCTACTCCATCGCCCGTCCAACATATTGAGACCTGTAAGTAATATCATTAACCTTTGAATCTGTAGCTCTTGTTAATGTAAGCAGTGGCCTTCACGTAAGTGGCTGATCATAAGTGTAGCCATTGAGACTGCATGAGTGGTTTTTAAGGTGGTAGAGCCAAGCTGTAGCCAATTGACTGCAGCTCATTAACGGGCTGGCTCGACCGGGGTAGTACCACTCTCTCACAGAAGATCGGCGCAAAGCAGCTATTACAGCTGCGTTTCGTACGATGAGTGCGAGAGCCGAAAGCCCACCCCGCTCCCCCTCCCTCCATCTCACTCCCCTTCAGGTCGTCAATGTGTGAGCATACGGTAACTGCTTAACATCAGGCGGGCCCATGAACTGGCCCTAAACAAGTCGGCCGAGTGGTCGGTCTAGTACTAACATCGACATAAAACGAAGCGAGTAGTTCAACTATTTACCGCTAAATAGTAAAATGAAAATGAAAAAACAATGACCACGTTTTGTTTCATACAAATATCTAATAATGGCACCTCTTTATTTAGTCTTTACTCTGTGGGCGGGCCGTACGCTTTTTTGCCACCGCAGTCCTATAAAAAAAAGCTACAAGTTCGGGCAGTGATTACCGTTTGGTTCTTCTAGTGTAAGAGTGCCTCTCAAGTTTAAGAATGTTTTTTGAGTAACGAGAAGATCAAAACTACGTCTTTAAGTCCATTATATGATAGCAGCCCCCCTTCCCCTCCCTCCGTCGCATTCCCCGTCATGTTGGCGACGTGCGAGCGATGCCTTTGGTATTGCAAGCATTTATAGGCTACGATAGAGCCGGGCCCCACTTGTGCGCTGCGCTGCGTTACGCTGCGTCGTCGCAACGGATCAAAGTGTCAGCGGGCGAGAGACGAAGCAGAGGAGGGTGATGTGCCAGTACAAAATCTTGCGACGACGCAGCGCAACGCAGCGCAGCGCGCAAGTGGGGACTCGCCCATACCTGCTTGACATTAGGGGCATACGCTTGTTTTCCACGTTGATAACATATAATAAAAGTAAAAAGTAATATACGCTAAAGTCCGGTCACTTAATACCAAATTCTGGTCTTGGACACAAGAATCCCGTAAGGTTTTAGGGTTATACGCCTCTCACTCATCGTATGGAACGCAGCTGTAATAGCTACTTGACGCCGATCTTCTGTGAGAGGGTGGTACCTGGTCTACCCCGAAGCCAGCCCGTATATGAGCTGCAGTCAATTGACTACAGCTTGGCTCTATCAACAACTGTTATTTTTCCACCATGACTTTCTCTAAGCGGGCGTCCATAAATTACTAGAGGCCTTAAGGGGGGAGGGGGTCGAGCAAAATCTCACCAAAGCTCACGTGGGGGAGAGGGGGGTCTCAGCAAATCTCACCTTTTTTTTACCGCCACAAACAGTGTAAAATTGCGAGAAATTTGATTAAATTAAGTAAAACATGTTTCTCCACTAGAATATGGGTATTGAAAAATCTCACGTGAGATTAGAGGGGGATGGAGGGGGTCGAGCAAAATCTCACGAAATCTCATCAAGTGAGGTATCTAAAAATCACAAAAATCACCTCACGTAATTTATAGACGCGCTAACCAGGTAATGTCTTCCACAGGAGACTCCACCATTGGACCTGGAGAATGTGTCCGAGACACTCCTGGAGAAGAACATCAAAGCTAGCCAGATGAAGTTCGGCTTCCTCGGGCTCGGCATCATGGGCAGCGGCATCGTCAAGAACCTGCTCAACTCTGGACACAAGGTCGTCATCTGGAACAGAACTGCTGCCAAGGTAAGTGGCTAGTGTGTAGTATAGTTGAAAAAAAATTATGAAAAATACGTTACGACTTTTATCCCCATTCGGGGGTAGTCAGAAGCTTGAGTGGCCATACAACACCACATTGTGGAGGTATTAAGTCAACTCAGAGCCGACGTTTCGCCAGATCGTCAAAATCCAACGTGACAGGTGGTGACTTGTCACCGTGTATACAGGAACTTCATGGATAAGCAGTCATAATTATGCAATCTCACAGAGGTGGTTGAACTTGGAACTTTCATGCACATTGTCTTAGAGTGGAATTGGAGTTGGAACGCGCGAACCCAAGTAGGCACAATACACAATCAATTGCTCGATATACACCCGGGTTTATATAAAATGATTCACGGGTTGTGTTCACGAAGAACTAATTGTAATAGACATTCTGAAGGTACCTTCGTGTCTTCAATATGCATACTGGAGGGCGTTTTATGTGTTTTCTTGCCCTCTCCTACTGGAAGTCTGCTATCGCTATTTTCACTTTGAGACTACAACAGGCTTCCACACGCGTCAAGACAAGACTAATCACGATTCACGCATTATGTCGCACGAGTCGCCCTCCCTATTTCTTGTTGCATAGGAAAGAATGAGTCAAAATCGATTTATCGCGTCCGAATCGCTTTTTGTCTTGTCACGGCCGGCTATCTTAGGCCGGCAGCAAGCTGTGACACGACAAAGTCAGAGAAATGTCAATTTTGTCCCATTCTTTTTTATGAAATTGAAAGAGCGCGGCTCAGCGTGACAAAATCCGTGGGATGTTAGCTTACTTTGCAGCTCTGAACAGTTGTGGTGTGTTGGTATCTTTTCATACTACTAACACGAGTTCTTGAAGCACGATTTAGGCCTCCTTCTGCCTTTTATGCTGACGTTTATGGTGTAGTTTGTCTTTAAACCGTCCAGGAGTGTTACCTTTTACCTAAATAGGTTTGAATCAGTGCTAATCTGAAAAGTTCATGACACTTAATTCTTGGCATTTTTTACAAAAAAAATTAAGCATCAGATTATAACAGAACAAATTCAAATTTTATTATTTATTTAATAACGTAGGCAAGCTAGTTAAAAGTATGAACATTGGTGTTTATTACTTATATTCATGCATCTCAATGTATGTTAATTATTTATTCACATACGTCATACATGCGTCGTTTCGTCTTGTTTTTTATAAATTCTCAAAATTGTATACGTGTTCTCACGACAATTAGAAGAATTTATGAGGCTTTAAATCTCCAGTCGTATCGATAAAATACACGAAGTTAATACGCCATGGCCTAAAACACTAGCCGTGTTATTACTTAAACGTTAAGCACGAGTTAAACACGAGTTACGTCAAAATTCATAAAGAAAATTTGACTAGACACGCGTTCAAAACGAGTTGTAACTGTTTTGTAGATGTTCAACTTAGATTAAGAATGTACCTGTAGATTTGACAAGCGCGTACACCCGTAAGGGACAAAAGATGTATAATCCTGCTAAATTACGCTTAACCCTAATGTCTATGGAACGTGATCTGACGTATACTACTTCTAAATTTGGTTGGGTGATGCTTTGTTTGGCTCATCCTGGACCAAAGACCTACCAAAAGTAATGAGCCCAACAAACTTAGGGCGATACGCAGAAAGTGACAAAAGATAGTACGTCTATCTCTTTCACTCTTAGGATATCGGGCGTAAGCATGTCTCGCTCAAGCACGGTATTATTATTACCGTGTCATCTCTATTGATGCTTTCTCTATGGTGTTCAATAGGCAGTATATGCAGGGTTACTGGAAAAACACTAACAACCTTGCAGAACTATTACTGACATCATAAACAACAACTTTTGTTCTATGACTTTTTACAAAACAATAATACATTTAACAAAATATCACACTCTAAAATGTATGAAACAAGAAAATCTGCTCATCAGGATAGCCGTGGTACGTGGTTATATTCCACTTTGCCCTAAAGTACCTAAATGGGATAAAGGTACCTTATGATACACTGGCTCGGTTGTACTTTGGTTTTACTCCAATGGATCCCTCGTAGTCTCACCAATAATACGATTAAGATTGCGGCCGTATGGTGTAAATAACGCAAGCCGTCGGCGCCCGCCCCCAGCGTATCATCTTACACACGACACGTATTCTTATAGAAATGTGTACATATAGACACACGTGACCTGTAGGCAAATAGAGCGCTCGTCTTGGAAACGAGGGTCGCAGGTTCAAACCCCGGCTCGCACCTCTGAGATTTCTGGATTCCACGTGCGAATTTTGTTTTAAACTACATATGATTATCACTTGCTCGTGCCTCGGAGAGCACGAGTTGCCGTTGGTCCTGCATCAGACCTCTCCCCGGTCGTGTCGGAGCCGTCCCGTCGGACTCGGAGAGTGAGGTTAGAGAGAGTGTACCTATGATTGCGTACACTCCTATAATTATATCCTGCGTAGTTGGCTAGTCTGCGTTGAGATTGGCCGCCGTGACCGAAATTGGGTCAGGAGGACTATTACTATAGGCTACTTCCTACGCCGGGCGAGCTATTGAAAGTATTTTTAGGGTTCCGTACCCAAAGGGTACCAACGGGACCCTATTACTAAGCCTACGCTGTCCGTCTGTTCGTCCATCTGTCAGCGGGCTGTATCTCACGAACCGTAATAGGTAGAGTTGAAATTTTCACAGAATATGGTATTTCTGTTGCCGCTACAACAGCAAATACTAAAACTCAATTAAATTTTAAAAATAAGGGGTTAAACAAGAAACTTGATATTTTTGACCTTTTATTCTACGGTGGTACGGAACTACGGAACCCTTTATGTGTGAGTACGACACGCACTTGGCCGGTTTTTTTATATTAGTTATACGCCTCGTATCCCCAGGCAACATTTGAAACGCGACATGTTGCACAACATGTTGATCGGCAATGAGCAACTTTCGTTGTCTGTCCATGCGTGACCAGTCGTAGATGTTGCGCGCCAGCTGGCAACGTCGCACGTTGTTGTGCAACGTTGCCGTTCTTGTTGGACACACGTGTTGAATTGTTGCCTAGTGGATACGACGTTAAGCTAGGCTAGGCCATTTAATAGTAGGCGAAGTTTTGTCTACTTATTCTGGATAGTCTACATTTTCTACTTTCATCAGAGTATATAACTTAGATACTACATAATGTATTTTATGACTTAACGTACTTAATTCATGCATTTAAGTGTTAACATGTCTTGCCAAATAAACAATGTGTTAAAAAGAAAGTGTTTTATTTTCACACGACGTCAATTAAGGGGCCATCCATTAATTACGTCACACGAATTTCATGATTTTTAGACCCCTCCCCCCCTTGTCACAGCTTGTCATATTTGCGAGACTCCCCCCCTCCCTGTGTGACGTCACATATTTTTTATAATTTTCAGAAATTTTCAAAATATTTCTTTAAAAAATCAAATTTCGGTTTTAATACTTAGATATATTACATTTTGAAATGTGACGTCACAAAACTTAGGACCCCTCCCACCCCCTTGTCCCACAATGTCACATTTCATCGACCTCCTCCCCCCTCCTATGCGTGTGACGGAATTAATGGATGGCCCCTAATGTCACAGTCAATTATAAAAATTTGCAAATTTTTCGATTGTCTAGATAATTAATAAGGGACTACAAGCGTTAGTAATTATAATTGATAGCAGCGAGACTGATGTATAGTAAAGAAATAAATAAAATTAATAGAAAGTAATTGAGAGATTTCTGTAGACTAGGAAGGTTTTAACATTATTTCGATTAATACTTTATTGAAGCTTTTTGTTTTAGTTAAAATATAAAGGAATATTCCATCAAAGTTATAGAATCAAAGTCCACAAATGAAGTGTGAGAGTTTAAAAAGTATTAAATGTACGATTGTAGCAAGTAGTTATATAAATCTAATTAATAAACGAGATAACAGTTATATATTTATAATTCTCGTATCTGACTTCAAGTGTGTTTGAGTATATACCTAACCTGTCGCCTTAAATGGAAACATCCTCAATCGGCGACATCATAATTTTTCGGATCGCAATGAAACTCGCCACGGTCTTACTTCTGTTCGCGGTGTATACGATAGTGATGTGCGCCCCCGACGGGAATCAAGAAGGCGATATCGAAAAGGAGAAATACCAAAAAGGAGATATCGATAAGGAGAAATACCAAAAAGGAGAATACGAATATACTAATGATTGTGAAGAAGAGCTGTACGACTGTAATAGCGATATGGTGAGTAATTCGGCTATTGATGAATGTGCGGCGAATCAGCAAAGACATTCCAGTGGAGCCTGTGCGGAAGTAGACCGATAGATTGTTTCCAAATTGTCTATACGTATGATAAAAATAAATAAAAACATAATTGGATTACTTTGGATAAGCACGATTGTAAGTAGCAGCTAGTTATACAGGGTCATTGGTAAAACACTAACAACCTTGCAGGAGCGTATTACTGACAACAAAAACAACAACTTTTATTCTATGACTTTTTACAAAACTAGAAAAATTAACAAAAAATGAATTACTAAAAATATGAAAAAAATAATTTTTCTCATCTAGAGAAAAGCCATGGTACGTAGTTGTATTCCACTTTGCCCTAAAGTACCTAAACGGACCACAGGTATCCTCTAGATGGGCATATTTTCTTGTTACATACATTTTAAAGTGTTTTTTTAAGTCATAGAACAAAAGTTGTTGTTTTTGATGGCAGTAATACGCCCCTGCAAGGTTGTTAGTGTTTTACCAATAACCCTGTATAAAATAAATCTTAATTAATAAACGAGATAGCAGTTATGTTTATAATTCTCGTATCTGTTATGTAATTTGACTTCAAGTGTGGTTGAATTTTAAATACCTAACCCGTCGCCTTAAAAGGAAACATCCTCAATCGGCGACATCATAATTTTGCGGATCGCAATGAAACTCGCCACGGTCTTACTTCTGTTCGCGGTGTATACGATAGTAATGTGCGCCCCCGACGGGAATCAAGAAGGAGATATCGAAAAGGAGAAATACCAAAACGGAGATATCGAAAAGGAGAAATACCAAAAAGGAGAATACGAATATACTAATGATTGTGAAGAAGAGCGCGGGGCATCGCCCAAGAATATCACGGAGCCAATTCCGTACGACTGTAATAGCGATGACGTGGCAAATGCCGCTATTGTAGGAGATGGATGTGGGCCCAATCAGCAAAGACATTTCAATGGAGCCTGTGCGGAAGTTGACCGATAGATTATTTCCAAATTGTCTATGCGTATGATAAAAAAAGATGAGAACATAATTCGATTACTTTGGATAAGCACGATTGTAAGTAGCAACTAGTTATATAAAATAAATCTAATTAATAAACGAGATAACAGTTATGTTTATAATTCTCGTATCTGTTATGTAATTTGACTTCAAGTGTGTTTGAGTATTAAATACGTAACCCGTCGCCTTAAAAGGAAACATCTTCAATCGGCGTCATCATAATTTTGTGGATCGCAATGAAACTCGCCAAGGTCTTACTTCTGTTCGCGGTGTATACGATAGTGTGGTGCGCCCCCGACGGGAATCATGAAGGAGATATCGAAAAGGAGAAATACCAAAAAGGAGAATACGAATCTAATGATTATAAAAAAGAGCGCGGAGCATCGCCCAAGAATATCAGGGAGCCAATTCCGGACGACTATAATAGCAATAAGGTGTATAATGCCGCTATTGAAGGTAGTGAATGTGCGCCCAATCAGCAAAGACATACCAATGGAGCCTGTGCGGAAGTAGACCGATAGATTGTTTCCAAATTGTCTATGCGTATCATAAAAAAACATAAATACACGATTGGATTAATTTGGATTATTAGGTACTAAGGTTCTGTATAATATTAAATAAATTATGATGTAAAATGATAACATCTATTCATCTATTCTAGCTACGGGTATTCCGTGAACTACATTTCAGTTTTATTAAAGCTTGCTTAAAGACATTTTAATAATAAGAGTTTTCTTGCTCAAAGAAAAAGTGATAATATAAGACTCTTGCTTAATGTCTCAAATCTTGGGTAAGCATGTAGGTATTATTAAAGACCAAATGGTCAGTGTATCGCATCAGTCCTCTGTTGTAATTGTTGTTTTTTTTCTACAAGAAATAAAGAGTTAGTATATTTTTTTTATTTTAAAGATTGCGATCTTATTTGCGAAACAAAAATGTAGATAAAACAAGTTTCTAGTCATGTAATGCTTAACCTAAGCGCCAGTACTCGGGGTCCGTGGGCCTGTTGTTTAACCGTAACATAAATAAATACCAAAGTGTACATTGAAAAATAATTTATTCTCCATGATTAGCGGTTTTACTCTCGTTATATATTTAGAAAATTTTCAACAATATTTGTATATTTTATATTAAGAAACGTTATATAATAATCATTGCTGGATTGTATTATTTGGCATATCACTGCAAGACTCCATATACATCATGTACGACAGTCACAAAATATATAAATATAGTAATAGTTTGACCGACAGTTAAAATTTTATACGTATAATACTAGACAGCGTGGATTACGAATAGATGGATGTGTGCCGAGGTTGAGATCAGAGGAGCGCGCGCGCCGGATACACCAGGGTACAATGTCCGCAACGATTACAACGAGACAGTAACAACTCCTTATACCTCACTTTAGTTAAGTCGAACAAATATAAAATGCATACTCTAAGAGTTTACCCTAAAAATACATCAAAATGGAAAATGATTGAAACAAACGGAAGTTATTTACACGTTCTAATACCCACAGAATGCTTAATTAAACAGGTTCATTCGATTCACTATACGAACGATTATAGAACAGATCGTTTCAGTATACTCCTTAACGTCTACCACTAGGGACAGAAACAAATCGTCGCTAATGTTAAATTCAAATCTAGTCTATCACAGCTTACTTAGAAGTACGAGCGACGTCCGCGTCGGCCCGCCGCGCCCGCCCGACACCCGCGGCCTTTCCACGAGGCTATTCTATCGTTATCATTGACATTTGGAAACATCCGGCAAGATATGTTCCGCGAACACTATACGTAGGAAGGCGACGGCTCGCCGCTATAATCACAGAGTCGTATGTCGGCCGGACGCTGTCGCGCGAGTGTCCGCCCGGACACGGCGTAGATCTTGAACACGCGCGTGAGGAGCCTGTACTACAAGGGCGTGTTCTCGCACAGCTTGACGCACTCGCCGCACACGAGCTGGCCGGCGGCGTGCCGCACCTGGCACTCGGGCTTGGTCAGCTCCACGGCCAGTAGCACGCGCGCCTGCTCGTGCGCCGCCACGCGCTCGAGCTCGCGTTCGCCCGCCGCGCGCAGGTCCGGTGAACTGGAGCTCGCGGGCATGTTGCACTTCCTACGACACCGATCGTGGTTCATGATCACATCGCGACCTAGCAACGGCTCACTAGACGGCTTCGCGGAGTCCACTCTGACGCACTCTTTGTATTTCGGGCGGACCGGCATGCCCGGCATGCCTGCCATGCCCGCTTTGGACGTGGTCGGGGAGGGCGAGTCGGGCGGCGTGGGCGGCTCGGCGGTGGGCGGCGGCTCCGTCTGCAGCGGCTTGATCATGGCGAGCAGCCGCGGCGGACCCTTCTCTATCATGTTGATGTGGATCCCCTCCGGGATCGGAGAGTTCCGCCGCGAGTTCACCGACCTCTCGGTGGGCGTGTAGTACACGGACACCTTGCTCTCCTCGTCGAACACGGGGTTCGGCAGGTTGGCGAGCTTCTCGATCTTGGTCTTGAGGTACATGTCTATGACCTCGACGTCGGGGTCGAAGGCCATGGAGTCGCTGCGGCCGCACGAGCCGCTGCGGCAGTTCTCGAAGTACAGGCTCGGCAGGTTCTCGAGGACCTTGTTCAGGGTCTGTTGCTGGTACTTGTAGGACTCGCGCAGCCGCAGTATCTGGTGTGCGCTGAACTTTCTAATTTTGTTTCTTTGGAATACATAGTTCTCTCGCACCCAGTTCAACTGGGACGTCGAGTACTCCCGTACTCGTTTCACCTGTGCCAACAATATATGATTTATTAAAATAGAACCATTATTGTACTATTTATACTGTAACTGAAAAATTATTTATACGAAAGAGCTCATAACTACCTGATCGTAATACTGGTCTCTCATGGCGCTCAAGTGGTTGCTGCCGATGTCTCTGATATTGCGCAAATGACTCGCTTGCGACGAGTAACTGTTTTGTATCCATTCCATTTGCTGTGTGCAGTTTTCTTTAATGCGATGCACCTGCAAAAACAAATACGGTTTAATTTGGTCGCGGACGTGTGATTAATATGAGCTCGCTCGCGCAGATAACTCACTTGAACGGCGTAGTTTTCACGCAGTTTCTCTAATTGTTGTCTCTTGTATTGTTCGATGTTGTCTAACATGTTATATATTTGCCTGGTGCGCGGCGCGTCGCGGTTGACGCACGTGCAGCAGCTGCAACATGTCTCCATAAGACGGAACCTGGAAAAAGCATTTCACCAACGTCAGTCATCCACAACACCGACCACCTTATTAACATAAGAGAACAGATATAACACTCACCTGTGGAATATGTATCGCAGCGCCTGCACTAGCAGTGTTAACAATAAGAAGCCGGCCGCACATATCGCTCCGCACAATAAACTATATATTTTTATCTCCCACATGGTCATAGGGTCTATGTTCAGTACAATCTCCGCCGTCACATTGGCGGATGGGTTCGTTGCGTAGCATAAGTAAGTTCCGCAGTCTTCTCTGTGTATGTCTCCTATAAACAGCGATCCGTCTTCGAGTACTTTCACTCTCGATTTAGAATTGTCTATGGGATGATAATATTGGTCGTGGGCCACGCCGTGCTTGTGGAATATGTCCGGAATAGATAGGTCCGGGTTCCAGTGGAACACCAACCTGGTAGGCGTGATCCAGGTAATAGACGGAGGAGGATTCCCTTGGAATCTGCATTCCAACAGAGCATCCGCTTGTAGCCTGTATAGCGTACGCGGGCTGCTGCTCATCAATTCGGGAGGTTTGCAGTTGGTGTGGTTTAAAATTCTTATCATATCATTGGGATAGGCCAGTTGACAGCTTAAATCGGATTTAATTATGTCTTTTCTCCTGTCGGCCCAACTAGCGAACCACGCCATGCGGCAGTCGCACGACCACGGGTTGTTGCCTATTTTCAGAACCTGCAACCGATCCAACATCCCCAGGGTGTGCGGTAGGGAGGTGAGCACGTTCGAGCTGAGGTCCAGGTGCGTTAGAAATGGTGTATCTTCGAACACATATGTTTCTATTTCACGTAAAAATTGGTTATTTCTTATGTATAGTTCCTTGAGATTTTTTAAGCCTTTGAAGTTTGTGTTTTGTATAACTTGTAGTTCAGTGTGATCGAGGTATATCGTTTTCAGGTTTTCGTTATGTTGGAAGAGCGTAGGCGGCAGGGCTCTCAGTCTGTTGCCACCCATGTTCAACCACTGTAGGTTTTTCAGGTTCTTATAAGCATCGTGTGATATGTTTTGGTAGTGGTTGTAGCTCAGGTTGAGCTCCCGCAGCTCCTCGAAGCTGTCAAACAGGGACTTGGGGATGAAGTCCAGTTTGTTGCTGGAGATGTCCAGAGTCTCCAATTCTTTAAGGTTGACTAGAGCGTTTGTTGTAATTTTGACTAGGCTATTATTATTTAGGAACAGTGTTTTCAGTTGTCTATTAGGTTTAAAATAGTAATCTAAGAACGTAGCTAATCTATTATGCGATATATCCAAATATCGTAGTTCGATCATCGGTTCGAAGACCTGGAATGGTATGACGAGGAGCCGGTTGTGGGACACATCTAGCACCTCTAGATTGACTAAATCGGCGAACGTGAACCGAGGTATGTCGTTGAGTTGGTTCCTCGATATGTTTAAATATTTCAATTTGGCGAGTCTCGCGAACTGGCCGTGTTCGGTTCTCTTGATTTGGTTTTCGCTCAGGTCGATGTACTCTAGATCGACGAGCCCTTCGAACAGATCGGTCGCGAGGGCGGTGACTTGCGAGCCGGTCCAGGAGACGTCGCGGAGCTGTGTGCCGTGGGGCTGGAAGGCGGCGTGGTCGAGGCGGGCGGCGGGCGCGGCGGCGCCGGCGCACGCCAGGTGAGTGGTGTTGCACGTGCAAGTGGAGGGGCACGCCTGCGCCCTCACAGCTGCGCAAACTATTGCCAGCGCTAACAATATCTGCAGCCACTGCATTATATTACAACCCTCATAGTCTTATTTACTGTAACAATAGAAAATATTGTCCGCTTAGTTACCTACTCTGTCTGTTATCTGGTTATGCGCTCATTTTGCTATATTCTCAGCGTATTATCACCGCAAATGAAGCTACTACATGAACAATTATCGCGTTTGTTGTTTTAATGTTTTTTTTTTTTCTATGTTTAATTATTGTCCTGTAATAATTCATTTTTATAATGCTCTATTTAATGCCTGTAATGTTATTCACACCGGGCGGGTAGAAACGGTACCTACCTACAGTTGCAACGTTATTCTAGTAACCAGTCGACCGCCTAGACCTACTTTTCAAGGTGTTATCGAAGTAATCATGTAGGCAGAACTAGCTAATACCGGGGTATTCATTTACTGTGCTTGCGGCTACATCCACTTTCCTTTCATACAAAAAACCAGGTAAATTTTAACGGTATGCCAGTGTACAAACGGTTGAATAGAGTATATCGTCGCGAATATACACTGCTGACTACATTAACTTGGCTATTGCCACGGCCTAATTATGACCGCTACTCGGGACACCCAATACAATTGCATCGCTTGTTATTATTTTTATTCAGCCTGCACGGATGCGCTGCTATGTTTTAGTACGTACTGTGTTCATACTTTGTGCCGCCGTGGTAGGTGCGAAGTCCCAGACGCTACCACATTCCAACCGCACAACACTTTTATAAACTAAAAATCACTGACAGACACGCATGGACGCGTTTTCATTAACATATGAACGTAATTATTCACCTAACACTCCACATTTTAATCCGACTTGCATAATCCACGTTATTTTATGTTGACAACAGATACGATGAAGCCAGCCATGCTCCGTCACTACCGTCTCGTACCTTCACCTGTATAACTTTAGCGCCATTTCTCATTCACAAATTACACATTTCCAAACGTTCGCATACAATTTTATATATGAATTTCCACAATTAAAACGAATAAGCTCTGCGCTTATAGATAAATGAAATACACTGTCACTACGACGGAGGCCGAACACTGAAAAGGAGTAAATGGCGGCGCTCCGAGTTGCGCGGCGCGCGTTCCTTGTCGCGCGCGTGCGGAGTGCGCATGCTCGTCTCGCTCGCTCGTCGCCCCAGTCAGCTGTGGGGTGCGGAGTTTGCCGACCGTTGCCGAACGTAGGCGAAAGTGCTTTCGGAAGCGCGCCGTGTGTCCGATCACCGACGCATTCTTGCGAGCGCCTATTTCTTGGCTCCGGAGGGGGACACGATTCTATTTTATTAGGGATCCATCCGAACATAAAAAACGATCGCGTGTTAACTTGGCACTTCGGAATGAAGTGAAGGAAAATTTTGTAACGATCGCTTTGATAGCATACAAGGCAGACTTGTTTCTACCGTTAACGTATTCTATTGTAATATTGCTGTAATTATGTAACAGTCACAGAGAGGTATGCTAACTTGGCAGTGGGCCATTGTAGTTGGAATGAACCACGTTGAGAGGTCAATAAGCGTACGGCACTACGGCTCGCATCCGCCGGAGTCCAGTAGTTTTTATTTTAAACTTTTTTTATCTGACTCATTCATCGCGGGCCAGACGTGCGGTCGCAATAGGCAGTGCCGTTTGCCAAAACGCAAACACACCACAACAGCCTTTAAATAGAAGGAATAAAGACTACAATAACGTGGCGTTTTTTGTTACTCTTTGTACCATAACACGTGTCCGTGACTCCCAAATCTGTCGTCACGTGTTCCGTTTGACTGGTCCGTCGTGGTGATTAGATAAAGCTGATTATGAAACGGCTATTATATCTGGTACACTAATGTTGTCTTTGTCTACTTTGAATAGGTACCTAACAATGGTCACTGCACAAATGCAGAAGTGGCGCAAACTAGGAAACTGATGTGTAACCTTGGAAACGATCTCTGATTTATATTGCCAGAATTGCACACCAACTGTATGATCCCAAACGAAGTAACGCTTGTACTATGGCTACCATACAATAGACTGGGAGCGATTCCAGTGACACCCAGACCAGGGCAAATTGCGAAAAGGTCGTTTTCGAAATTTGGGTCAGGCGGGTATCGAACCTGCAACCATCCAATGCAGTGAGCTGAGCGGCCAACGCTCAAGCCAGTGCGCCAAGCGTACAGATAAGCATATTGGTTGGACGGCACCTAAATCTTGCGTTTTCCGTGATCCTTATCGATTCTAAAATTACACTTTTAATAAAGACTGATTACAATATCGCGGTAATTTTATAGCAGGGAATTGGACCCATTATAGTTTTATTTAATTACTTAACCACACAATGGATTTGACGTGTATAATACTTAACACAGAAAAATCATAACACTCCGCCGTAGTCGGGTAAAAAGATAAAACTTCGTACCTAATGGCAATTAGCTCGCTCAGATCAAAATACGACACTTCTGTGGGGCTAGCACACGCTCCGAGTCAACACAAAAGTGTTGTCTTGCCTTGTGTTGTCTGTTTTAGTTGACAAAAGTCACGCATTATGTCGCACCGAGTTGCTCTCTCCACCTTAATGCATAGGAGAGGATGGGACAAAATCGATTTATCTCGCGTTTTGTCTTGTCACGGTCCGGCTGTGCTAGTAGTGCTTACCCCCTGGGGAATGCAGGCGTAATTAGAAGTTAGTAAGAGGCTAGATCGAGTAAAAACTTTGTCACAGTTCATTCCCATCCATAACCTCTATAGAACGCAAAAGTTTTGGCTTGAATTCGGGGTGAAGGGCCTTTTGTCATTGTTGCTTACGTCAGCGATTAGCAAACCATACAATTGAATCATAATTGGAAAGGCAAACAAGGTCGGAGTCCTTTTGAAATTAACAGATATTAATGAGTGGGCCTTATGAACATTTTGATGTCAGGGAACTATCTGGGGGGCTAACATAACAATTCTGCAAAAGCAATTAATTTTTCTGACTTTCTAACAGAATCCCTTGCAATCCTGCAAAATTTCCGTTAGATGTATAACGTCACGACTTTTATCCCCATTCGGGGGTAGTCAGAGGCTTGAGTGGCCATACACCACCACATTGTGGAGGTGTTAAGTCTACTCAAAGCCCACGTTTCACCAGATAGTCAGAACCCAACGTGACAGGTGGTGAACCTTGTCGCCGTGTATACAGGAACTAACTATTACCTAATTACCTAATTTCCGTTAGATAAGTACACATTTTACGCCATTCGTGACCATAGTACGGAAATTTTCGGAGCGCCTATCGGCGTTTTTCTCACAGTAAGTTTCTTACATTGTGCGGCCGGTTTTATTCTCCTGAGACTGCTAATACAGCTATGTCCATATGATGTAAAGCAATCTATAAAATACTGATAGTGACCTAGCTGTGTTATGCCCAAACTCAGCACGATCACTCAAACTGGCTTGCAAGAGATAGCAGCATAATACGAGGCTTGTAGTGAAGTGTATGGATGGGCTGATAAGATAGCTCACTGATCAAACACGGATAACGAACCTCCATTGTGCTAAGGATTATCCATAAATATCGCTAAATACAGATAGGTATTTGGGGTGGTGAAAAGTCCAATAAATATTAGGATCTACACTCGAATCTGATTTAACCTGACAAGATTCAGACCATTATGATATAATAGTGTGTTTCCTATATCCACCATGGAAATTCCCACGTCTTCTTAGACTTGTTGTGGTCAGCTGTCTTGTTTTGTCTGATTGTGAGTGCCCTCCATGACCCTACTAGTATCTACCGGTAACCGAGTTAGATAATTTCCCAGACATTTCCAGCCTTCTTGCTCCATATTGGTCTCCGATACTTGTTGCAAACGCCATCGGACAATTAGGCCACACGTCCGTGCGTGCCGCCCACGCAACATTAGCAGAATTTATGGCTCCTAAAACATTTATATATTCGACATGAAACATATCGTTAACCGATGTTACACCATAGTAAATCACGCCAATAAATAAAACTGTGAGACTAGACGTTTTTTCTATTTTAGTCTTATAGCACACTTCACTGTAATGTCTTACTACAATAATAGGAATAGGATGTTTCTTATTTTACCAGATTTGTCGTTTATTCTTGAAATATACCTAATCTGATATTACGTAACACAGATTCCGTCTCAATATCGGTCACTTGATCTCTCGTCACTCTGGAGCTGGACTGGCTTACTTCCTCATAAGATTGTCTCTCTAGTTCTCTGGACCCGAAATTATACACTTAATTCGTATAATTATTTTAATAATATCTGTTTTTGACATTCTATTTTTAGTTAATGAATTAACTAAGGTATTTAACTTGTTTACGTAAAGGATTTACAAATATAGTCCGATCCTCGTCTTGTTAAATATTTCCAGAACAATTACGATTTTACCTCATTTTATATATGATCTACTTCGTATGAGCGTATTTACGCGCTACATAGTGAGTTTTATACAAGGACAACTCCACATACCTATAGGAATATCAAGTGGTTACGTTTTTAAAGGTTTTGTACAACTACATGATATTTGTACACCGTGAAGGGCATTATGCAAGCTCGTTAAATCCTCCTAATTGTATAACTGCTGCGCCGCTTCGGTTTGTTATCTTGCGTACTCGAGACTTAATCCTCAACATTAGATAACGTTAGCTACTGATGCAACTCGTTTCATCAACCTTAAACATGTGTTGAACAAACTGTCAGTATGTAACATTTTAAGATACATTTATTTATGCTACCGAAAAAATCTACTTTTTGGGACCTTATTCGTACGTGAACAGTTCAGCAATTAAACATGATGAAATGTTTAATAGTCTTTTCATAGCATTTTACTACTTGCTTATCATCCAGATTCCTAATAGCCAAGAATATTAAGATTTACTAGAGTCCAAAATTCAGAATTTGAAATGAATGATCACACTCACGACAGCAGGAAACTGATGCATATTTTATTTATACCGCGGAACTCCGTCATCCCTTTGCACGTATTTAAATGCTAGTTGCCAACAGACGCCTTTAAAACGAACATTTTACACGTTATCCTGTTTCATACAATATTTGGTTGCTTTCACTTGACATTTTGATGCACAAATAAGTACAAATAAAAGTGAATATGATTACGGATTTGATGGAATTTTTACTTCAAAAAGATGAAGACGTTATAGAGAAGCAAGAACTAACCAACTTAAACCAGGGGGCGTACCACCACCTCTTATAGCAGTTTTGTTTTAACGTTTCAGCGGCCATTTGTGCAATGACGTTTCTTATTGTCATGACAATAATCGCAATAAGAGTTCGTGGTAAGCCCCCAGGAAATCGCTAAGCAAGCAATTAGGTTTTCCGATGATCCATAGTTGCACCAATTTTGTATAATAACTAGCCGACTGTGATTCCTAGATTGAAAACTTGGCCATGGCCGTGTATAATGGAATAGTCCTTGAATAAAAGAATAATGCACATAGAACAGCGTTCCAGTCAGTGATTGATCGTGTTTCTGAACGATTTGATTGTGTGATGCAAGCAAGAGCAACACAAGACGATGTAAATAAATCGGGTGAATTTTGAACAGTAGCCCGATTCACGTAACTAAAACCGTAACGATGTCTCAGCGATATAGTCGTTGATAGCATTTTCGTAATACAAAAAGGCTATCAACAACTATATCGCTGAGACATCGTTACGGTTTTGGTTACGTGAATCGGGCCACTGGAAGATGACAAAATAAAATGGTTGAATTAGGGTTTTGTCTCAGCTCTAGTATTGGTTAGGCACTTCGCTTAGCTTATCCATCCATCTTTACTCCCATGGAACGTCACGCTTTGAAGTAGGCCAACGACTTACAACTCCAGTCTTTCTTTATTCGGAATAGACATTCTCGGTGATATTACAAAAAAGTTACACTCATTTTGAACGCTTGCGTTGTAAAATTTCCCTTGTAATTTTAACATACATTATATCTCGTGTTTAACTTTTACGTACTTAATAACAAAGTTTGTCTGAAGGTACTACTAATCCACCAAGCCAACTAGGCACTCGGGTGAATGCAGCTTCCGCGCTGACGGGTGCCTAGTTGGCTTGGTGGAGGTATCACTATGTTTCGTCACAGATATCGCCACTGTTCTTCGCATACATCAGTCTTATTACCTCTACTAAGACATCTTCAGAACGTAATTCCGTCTCCTTCCTATAAAGACTAGCTGCATTTGGCATACCACTAACTGGTTTTGTTCAGACAATTTGTGAATTATATCACCAAAAACAACGATACCTGTTTTGGTAAAATGAATATGCTAACATGTTTGCGTAACCTTTTATTTAATAACTTGTGTTATTTATTAATGCGTAATATCAGGCGACTGTGACGGCTATAGCTATAGGTCAAACTTGGTGCTATCGATATAGAAATCTTGTTTCTGTTTAGTTTAGTGGGCAACCGTAAGGTCGAAAATGGAGTGCTAATAACATGCATGAATGTTTTAGCTTTAATTTATTTAACGCTCATAAATCTAAGTGATTCCATAAAAGTGTTTTTTTGCATTTTAAGCAATACAGGCACAATCAACAATCTTTGAGGTTTTTTAGGCATTTCCCTTTGTCCTGGCAGAGAATCCATATTTAATTAATGAGATTTCAATTCTGCCTGTATCTGTGTCCCACTCCTCTTCAGGCCTATATCGTGTGAGCGATGCCTTTCGCATTGCAAGCATCTATAGGCTACGGTAACTGCTTAACATCAGACGGGTACGCTTTTTTGCCACCTTAGTCTCATAAAAATATACGTTTTTTTGTGACTTCCGTTTTCGTATCATGCGTTATTGCGAAATGTAAAGCAGCTTTTTCAATATCAAACCAATAGGACCTATAGTTTTATCAATGCCATAGATTGTTTTATATTTTTTCATATATATAATATGTCTTTTCGTACCTACTGTGCTTTAATATTTCGTCGGCCGTATTAAAATTATGCTAGACGCGTTGAGACTACCCAGGAATATTGCTTTCTGACGTCATACCGTTAAGGTTCGTTTGGCAGGCATGATAAGGGTATGAAAAATACTATTAGGGGAGATTACTTTTACGAGCAGTCTTGAATACTTATGTAACGTCTTACATAATCATGTTAGTACTGTGTGAGTCAATAGGGTTTGATGAGTCGAGTCTGATTCTGCACCGTAATGATAGCCTCCCAAATACAGTTATTTGGTTCTAGAAATGTGTGCCGTGGGGTAGCCAGAATGTTACGAAATTCGCACGGGAAATTTTTATATTTGTTTTTGCCGTACACAAAACAAATATCGTGAACAACGTTCTGGCTACTGCGAATTCATTATCATTTATACTCCACGTTGATGTTTTAAAATATTCACCGTCTCCACCAGGCAGTACAGTTAGGCGCAATGGAAGCCGTTCTGAATATTACTTCATTGTGTTTAAAGGTTAAAATGGCGTGCATGCGGAACATGAATTTGACTCCCGTTCAAACCACTCCATTTGTGAATTCATTAACATTGCTGAGAGGCTTTTTTCATTATTCACACCAATTGTTCCAACAGTCAAATAAAGGTTGGCACTCATCTATCAACTCGGCACCCGACCAGCACCGCCTCGCCGCTCGGCGTCCACTCGTTGTCGACAGGTGGTCCGCGGGCGGACGCTGATTTACCATAAACGTCACGTGATCACCCAGTGGACTGCGCGTGGTCAACGAGTGAACGCCGCGTGGTCAGCGCGTGGTCCACTTATTTCCGGTTTAGTTAGTGGATGCCGACCGACGACGAGGCGGTGCTGGTCGGGTGCAGAGTTGATAGATGAGTGCCAACCTTAAACCTTTAGCGTTCGGAAACCGGTTGGTCATAAACACGTGGTCATTGTCTCCTTTTCACGTCAGGCGTGAGAGACAGAACTCTGTCCATTAACTAAACTCTTTTGCAAAAAAAACGGGCACTTTAGATTTTTTTCTCAACTTAAATGAAGAAGAACAAGAAAGAGGTTTTATTAATTTGACGATGTATTGGCATGTTATTTGAAGCATCCTGGCATGATTCTGGCATCCTGGCATGATGAACAAAAGAAAAATATTGATTATTGTGGATTATTGTACAATTGCTTTACTAATGGCGCGAATTGCTGAAACGATTTTTTTACTCGTTGCTAAAATTTTAAAACTTTTTGGATATATTCTGCAAATTAAACAATTTTATCTTTCTTTTTACATTAAATACCTCTTTTGATATGAGTGATAAAGCGATAAGGGCCGGTAAAATTATAGCCCTACTTGAAGAAGGTTGTTCGCAAACTTACGTGTCTCAGCGGCTAAATGTGAGTCGTTCAACTGTCCAGAGGACTTGGCAACGATATCAAGAGACCGGTTCGGTCAAAAGAAGACCCGGTTCGGGAAGAAAACGATGCACAGAACCAAGAGATGACCGCTTTTTGGTGAGTCAGGCGTTGCGGAATCGTAAGGCGTCAAGTGTGGACCTGAAGAAGAGCCTTGAAGAAGTAAGAGGAGTAGAAGTTAGCTTGTGGACGGTCAGGAGGAGGCTTTTGGCTGCCAATATCAGGAGTTACCGCCCGGCTCGGGGCCCTAAATTACTCCGTGAGCACCGTGTTGCTCGATTACAGTTTGCTCGAAACTGTGTTTCATGGACTCTGGAGGACTGGAGTAAAGTATTGTTTTCTGATGAAGCTAGAATCTCTTTGTGTGGAGAGGACAGACTCCGGCGAGAGCTGCGAAGACCACGGGAACGCTATGCGGAAGTGTGTTTCGAAGAAATCACTCCTTATGGCGGCGGCTCCGTAATGTTTTGGGCAGCAATTAATTCAACGGAGCGTACGGAGTTAGTTTTCATAGAAAATGGAACATTAAATGCATACCGGTACATAATGGAAGTCCTAATTCCATATGCACAACCCACATTGACTGCACTTGGGGAAGATTCCATTTTTATGGACGACAATGCTCGCCCGCACCGTTCTGGCGACGTGGAAGCGTACATGCAAGAAGTTGGGATCCGTCGTTTAGATTGGCCAGCTCGAAGTCCTGACCTCAATCCAATTGAGCATGTCTGGGATGTTCTAAAGAGACGGGTAAGATCAGTGCAACCTGCTCCACAAAACATCAGAGAGCTAAAAAGAGTCATTGCAGAAGAGTGGGAACGTATTCCTCAAAACGTTATTAAAAACATCGTGGAAAGCATGCCCAGAAGGATTCAAGATGTGATTTTGGCACGTGGAGGTCACACTCGCTATTAGGTTTTTACATTTGTAACTTTATTTAATTTAACAAATTAAAAAAAATATTGTCTTTATTGCCGACCACTTCTTATTGTTTGGCCGTGTACATCGATTTTAAAGAATTCATCGAAATTTTAAAAAAAATGCCAGATTTCACTTGGCACGTATTAATTTACACGATTATAAATATACAGACTACGTCAAACAATTAAATTTCATTTAATTAACTCAAATCAACCTTAGAATGTAAATTTCCTAAGGTGCCCGTTTTTTTTGCAAAGGAGTGTATATATAAATATACACACGTGAGTTCATGATGAACATTTCCCTTTTGGCCAGGGTCTACATAATAGTCATCCATATTCGGAACCAGAATCAATGCGTTACTTACATATGCTAACATACAATACGTTTCATATAATTTCCAAACAATTTCCTGACGCACTTGAAGCAATGCCAAAATAAATAGAATGTTTAATATTACACCAATTATATTTGTAAAAACATACAAATGGTATCATAAACTAGTCAAAAGTTAGGGAGCAACAATGCATTGAGACTAAAATAATCTAAAAATAATAATTAGTAAACGGTCGAACGAAAATATCATCAAATGAAGCACTAATTGCAACCATCCTATCTCTTTCACTCTAACAAAGAAAGAAGGAGACTACCAAAACTAGGCAACACGTGAGCAAGAAGTGTGAAATGATCTTGGCCTTGCCTGTTAGAGGGCTTCACCTTACCTGACCAACAAAACAGGTTTTATAAACTTGCATTGTACCTATTATTGAATTAGTTTTACAATTTTATCTATTATTTCTTCAGGCCACAACCGCGTCGTCTATAATTCTGATTCTAGAATCTTCACTGAGGTGTCATAATATAAAGTGCTATAGCGAACGTGGGAATAAATTGCTGTGAACTAATGAATGTTTAAAACTACCAAGTATACAGGGTTATTGGTAAAACACTAAACCTTGCAGGGGCGTATTACTGCCATCAAAAGCAACAACTTTTGTTCTATGACTTTTTACAAAACATAACAAAAATAACAAAAAATCACACCTTAAAATGTATGTAACAAGAAAATATGCTAATCTGCAGGATAGCCGTGGTCCGTTTAGGTACTTTAGGGCAAAGTGGAATACAACCACGTACCATGGCTTTCCTCAAGATGAGAAAAAAAAAACATACATTTTAGAAAGTGTTTTTTGTATTTTTTTTTGTTTTGTAAAAAGTCATATAACAAAAGTCAGTAATATGCCCCTGCAAGGTTGTTAGTGTTTTACCAATAACCCTGTATAGTGAATAATGGTCAACATTCAAAAACCTTGTTACAGCCATTATTCGCGGGAAGAGAAGCATTGTAAGAGTATGCTAATATTTCATGCCCAATAGTAAAGAGCCATAAAAGTTATAAACTCTATTGTAGAAGTGGCATTATCGGAGTTTATCGTGTAACCCACATACCAGCTTGATCTCGGGCACACATGGCCGTGTAATTTATCCGAGCGTAATATCTCTATTGTGATGGAATTTAGACAGATAACATTAATCTTATGTTTATAGTTATACATTCCTGGACAAGTTTGGAATGTGAAGTATTTTGATGACAGTATTTGGTACCCTGTTTACTTTTCTAATATACATTCTTTTCATAGGTAAAGCAAGGTACGTCACTCTTTTGGTATCGTAAGCCATAGCATTACCATGCGAAAATGATTTTAAATTTGTAGGTGCCTCTAGAACCTTCAATTTCTTAGCAGTTGTTTTGAACAGCCTGCTAATTTGTGCGGCGTTTTCGGCGACATGAATAATTTGCCAATCTTTTTTACGGTCAATGCTTCTCAGCTTCTTTTACCCTTACCCTGCCCCTTCGCCCTTTAAATTTCCATGCTTACACAATTTGAATCCATTTGACTGTCAACTAGCGTAATAAGATACAGCTTGTATTTCAGTATCATATTATTTTTAGAATAATAACGTATCAGTAGCAATAACAAGTGTATTGTGAATGCCTAAAGGTGTATATTATCGTTAGCTTTACTTAACGCACGCCCACATATTAGAGGTTGGCTGGTGTAGTGAAATTTCTACAAGGCCGTTCGGTTTTTACACATCACGATTGAACGAGCTATGCGTAGGTACATAGCTTATGCTGTGTGTGTCACGAAGCGATACGGTGCGTCAATTAGAGTGTGTGAATTATTTCGTTTTAATCGATACTGCTAGCGAATAGACGACTAAAGAATGATAAGTAATTGGTTTATTTTATTGTTGATGCTCCATTCAATTTATCGCTTGCTTTGTTTAGGCGTTGAGGAAGTTTATCGGATTGAGGCGATTGTAAAGACCTCGTCGAAACAGTTTTGCATTAATTATAATCCTAAAGTGATTGAATTGTATTCAATTGGAAAATGAGTGGCATTTCTGGAAGAAGTCGCAGTGACTCGAGAATAATAATTTAGTGAGATGCATGAATTTCACAATTTGTCGTCCTTGAAGGACGACAAATTGTGAAATTGTGACATATATAAATTCTGTTATTGGGGATTTACAATTACATTGCTTACATACATGATATAAATACTCAGCTGACTGGTTCTATTGTTGTAACATAAAATTAAACTCAAACATAGCCTGCTGATCAATGAGTCCTGTTTTACACGACTGCCTAAAAAGGAGTGTATTTTATTATTATAATACCTATTAACGATGAAATACAAGGTAATTTTATTGTTGACAGCAAAAACATCAACGTTAAATACGTGACACGTAACATGTTCATGAAGCCCTATAGTAGGAATTTAAATAATTTTGCTAAACTAATTAACCGCGTTTCCTAGTATTTGGTGAGGAAGTCCGTATATGTTTTCGTTTCTATTGAGAATGTTACTTATAGCCTTCGTTGGGATTACGTCATCACGTTATTTGTTGAAGATGTCCTTTAAGTCATATTTTTCTCTAAGAGTATAAAATCGTAATTAATGATTTCACAATAAAATTTTATCAGTGATTAAAGTCCGTTTGCTTCGTGGAACTAAATCGATTATAAGAACAGGAAAAACTGTTGGACGATTATTACTTATCAATTAAGTGAAGTATCATACAATAACATTAATTATAATAATTTGAGTACAAGATAAACTCTTGAATTGGATGCGTCTTTAAGAGCCGAGTGGTGCGTCCGAGCAATCAGTGAATAAAGTCAATCAATTAAGTCAAGTCAGTCAATTAGTGAAGTGTCATAAAGTGCTGGCTGTCTACGTAGACAGCCGACAAAACTGATTGCTCGGGCACGCTGCTCAGCACATAGATGCACCCAATGACTCAAATACTCCTTTGGATGTTTGTTACAGAGGAGGTTGCAAACATAAACTTGATAAAACGCGAAATTACGTCAGAATGAACTTCCTCCGCTCGCGATAAAAATGCAAGGTGCGACTGCCGACTACTGGAGTGGCCATTGACCTACATTATACTAATGTAAAAAACGTTGCGGCCTCTGATTTGGGCGCGCCGGAACACTATGATAATGAAAACGGACGACCGATCAGGTCCGAGATGACGCTAATGGTCCTTAGATTAGACGAGACGGGTATTTTTTTCTAATTTTACCATTATGACCCTTGTTGGTGTATCTGGATGAAGTTCTCTCCACCTGTGTCGATCCAGAGCTGCCTCTTTTATCTTTATAATGACACCGACCGTTCATTTGGGTCATGTAGATATTTCTCGGCTTTCCTTCCCTCTTAGATTTGTGTCCTTTGTGTAAGAGTTTGCCCATTATAAATTTATTGTTCGTTTGAAAAGTGAAGGTTACTTTAGGCGACCCCTGATGTGCAGCCAAAGGAGTTTTACATGTCTCTAAGCTAAATGGTGATGAGATGGTGAAATTAAAGCCATTTTATAAAGATTGGCTGTGGGTGTAGTAATATATTCTTCATTATTGCTAATACAACCATCGCGAACAGCCTGTTTTACTTATAATAACATAAAAGATTGATTGCCTACCCAAAATATTTGTTAGAAGCACAATTTTACACACTGTTGAACGTCACTGTCTCAAGGTTGCGGATCAGGCAATCGGTTTTAAGGTTCTGTCTGAGTAATGCAATGAAAATTATCCACTTTGTAATAAAGAACATAGAGAGTAAACCGTTTTTAAAGAAATGGATCTTATATTACAGAATCCTAAAAAAAAAATACGTCACGACTTTTATCCCTATTCGGGGGTAGTCAGAGGCTTGAGTGGCCATACACCAACCTCCTGTACGCAAATATTAAGCTTTTTTTTATGGGACTAGGCCTGCCACACCCTCCCGTACTCCTGTAAAAATGTTAGCTAGGTAAATAAATTGAACTGATATGTTTTGTTATGTTGACGTCTGAATCTCAATGTAGGTCACGAACCAAACAATAATTGATGTGTCACAGTAGCGCACAACTCACTCGCAACATACACAGTTCTGGAAACTCAAGGATGCTCTAATTCAACCACAAAAGTTATAGAAAGTTATGACGGACTTACACTGGCATTACAAATCACTTTTGTGCCCAGAAAAGCTTTAAAAAAATCTCTATAAATTTTGCGCCAAAACATAAATCATAAATTCATGATAACGCGAGGATTTAGTATAGCAATTGGATTTTGTATTAAAGCAAGTAAAATTACAATCCTGGGGCCCTACCATCACCTCTTTATAGTAGTATATTATTTTAACGTTTCAGCGACTTTTTGTGACGTTTGACGTGTTGACGTTTCTTATTGTCATGACAATAAGGTACGTCATTGCACAAAAAGTCGCTGAAACGTTAAAACTAGAAACGTTTTAAATTGAATCGCGATAAGAGGTCGTGGTAAGCCCCCTGATGACTTCTTATCTTGAACGATAGTTGTTAATTATATAATGACTTATTATAGGCATTTTATTGATTTTATGAATGAAATTTATAAAGACAGATAAAGGTGAGCAATTCTAGCCATGGCACAAGCAAAATAAATGACAACTGAGTACGTCCGGGTGCTAGTGTGCAATACGCGTTAGCGTTCAGTATTATGTCAAGAACAAAAGGTATGCGCGCGCGCCGCGAATTGCTCGCTGATGACGCAAAACTGCTCGCATCCATTAAGCCTAAACATTTTAGCACCGGTAATTAGTGTTGAAAAGACTGCACGGGCATACTATTTTGAATGGTACGAAGCTGAGTTTAAAATTTAAATTATTTAAACATTCGGTAGTAGTTAACACGTTATTGTAAAATGTTTTGGTTGTGATTCGGTCCACGTACGAGTAATTTACTTTGTCACTTTTTAGATAACAGCTTTATCAAGCTGTGGTTTTTGTGGAGATTTAGATATGGAGATGTTGAGAGTTTGCGATGATATAATCGTAGATAATGTTCCGACGACCATGAAGACTTCAACTTTGAAATGAATTCTATTATTGTTGTTTCTAGGGTTTCCGGAAGCTAGTAGGTACCTCAAAAGCATTATTTGCCATTTATATTGCGTTTGGTTTTCTAAAAGAGAACTCGGGCAAAGGCACATTAAATATTATGATTGAGGGTTATTCAGTCGGATTTCTTGGTACCGTCTTACCGTGTGACCTGGTTGTTTCTGTCAGGTGTGCTCTATTTATATTCATCTCATCCTGTTCTACGAGATACTATTGCATCGATGACCGTTTCTGATAATTAAAACGAAATAGTCGTTGTAAACGATGTCTCAAATATGAAAGAAATTGAGTACATAATAATGATTGTAATGACAACAAAGGGTCCTTGAGACAGACGGAAAGCTTATAAATTCTCAGCCGTGCAATGATTAACAAGTTTTTGTGAAAGAAACCGATTGCGTTTTATGAAATTTCCCAAGACTAAAGATATGTAATTTTATTTTTATCTTTAATTATAGGAATTTTCCACGGATAAAACCTCGATCAATTGATAGCATTGATTTAAGTAACGTGATATTGAAGAACACGTTTTCGTTTACTGATGTTGATTAAATCCCTTATTTTGTTTTAGTCCGTGCCCTGTGATTTATTATTATTCACTTTATTTTCAATTTAATCCATCTGTCGCTTATAACACGAAATTGATTAGCCTAATGTTAACTTACTCTTAGCTAACCTCATTATAAAGTCTACTTCGGCAAGGATTTCTGAAACATCAACAAATAGATTCTCAGAAAATTACAAAAACTGTTTGTCTTGTTTCTTTTCGTAATGAGTAAAACGTTTACCACATTTCTGACTCAATTCATAATAACTACCTAGTATGTTTGAATATAGGCGTTCCTTATTGTTTCCGTGTTCATTTCATTTTCAATGTCTCGGTATTTCTGATCATAAGTCATTGTTATGCTAAACACTTACCCCCTTATCCCCGACCACTTGCAAGTTCCGTCACGTGTCAGGGCTTTCGAAGACGAGACTGTTTGCCACCCACGACTACATTTTTTTATCTACCAATCTTCTTAAAATTGAAAGACAGACGATAGACATAAAACACATATGTTTTCTTTTCGACACTAAAGTAATTGCCTCATTCTGTTTGTTAACATTAAAAGTGCGTTAGTGCGAGACGCATCATTAATTTTCTTTTATTTACACACAAGTGTTTGTAGGTCAAATATTGTTAATCGATTAAAATGGCTTTGCCGAGACTGCTACAAGTAATTGGTAAAAACGAGCCGCGTCAATTTCTAATTGCGATTAAAATTCTTTTGTTTCCTACAAGTGATCTTCTTGAATTCTTGCTTTTCTACGTTCTACGTTACAACAGTGACTAGATAATGCAGTTGTATTTACTTTCTGACTTGACTTAATGATACCAATTATCTAATTGACAAACATAACATTAACGAACGATCAAATTAATATTATTTGGAATTAATAAAGCCAGCTGAGGATATTATCTTGTTTATCTCGCGTGTTCGACCTTGGTCGTATATTGAGGACATTACTATCAACCTTCTTATTATTGCTATTTCAATGGCGATTTATTTAGGAACGGTTTGAAATCAGCCCACTGGAGGGAGAGTGGGGATGCGTGGATGCCGGAATATTGCCAAGATTATGGACATTGTTAATTTCTTTCGTGAAACATTGTAGCAAGCAGCTAAATGGATCAATTATCGATATTTTCCAAGGCTCGGGAAGTCTCGTGACGTAGAATCTATGTTTGCTAATAATGTATGCAATCGTTCTATTTTTGGTCTGGTTCATGGGTAGACTGTTCTATTTATACCAAGGTGAACTGTATGAGAAGCGTCATCTGGTCAAAGATGCTTTAAGGGATTTGGTCAAGCTTATGACAAAAAATCTATGTAAAGAGTTATGCTCAGAGTATTGTCAAAAAAGCCCATCATTGTATCAATTCATCGAAATAACTAGTCAACTGAAATTCGGCGTTCCTTGTTTCTCCTATATTTGACCCCTACTTTTCGCACAAAATTGTATGTCATAACTGACACGAATAGTAATTGGGTGAACTTGTTTGCGACTCCCGCCTTCCCTGGCTTGTTTACTTTCACTATATCCTGATTTATTTTCGCCATCGCGTCTGGAATAAAATTAGCTTCTCATTGAATGTGTTCATGTTAGAAATCTTGGGCTATTGTACGCTGAAACCCTGAGAAGGAAACAGCATTCTCCGAGGCGTTAAGATCTATTGTTTTTATATTATAACAATGGGTTAGTTAACGGCAAGAAATGGTGTCACTGCCGACTTTAGTTGTTTCCTAGAGTTTTATTTCCAGTAGAAATATAAATATTCGCTCAATGCCTCCAGTTCCGCGCCACCTGTCCCCGGCAAAATGATTTGACGTTCTCTGTGGACCGTCGCCAAAAAATTTTGTCCCCCAGACGAATTCCTATTATTAATTTAGTACGGTATCATTGGTTGTTTATTAGTTTGCGCGTCACGTTTGGGAGCAATATTCCGAACTGGCGCAGTGGCGGACACTTTAAATTAATTTACTTCAATATAAATTACTAGCTTCTGCCCACGGCTTCGTCCGCGTTGACATTAGAACGTCCTATAGTTAGTTTTTTGATAATCCAACAGGAACTTTTTAAACTGTACCAATATTAATCAAAATTGGTATAGCGGTTTAAGCGTGAAAACTTAACACAGACAATGTTACTTTCGCATTTATAATATTATAGTATAGATTTATTATTATCGGTATTGCCTTTGGTATTGCAAGCATGTATAGGCTACGGTTACTGCTTAACATCAGGCGGGCCCTACGCTTGTTTGCCACTTGTCCTATAAAAAAAATTTATATCTGTCTGCAGCCTCAAAACGATAGTGATTTGGTATAGAAATACATATAAATATTTTATGCAATATTTTTTAATGTTGTACTAAATGAACTAATGGAGGTGGAAGAACATTGCCAAGAACTTGACACGTTGTCGACGTCAAGGCAGGCCAAGCCAAATATGATCTAGACAACTTGTTAAAGAGATACGTATAATTTCTTATAATGTAACTCTTAGTGCCGTGTAGGAATTCAGTGGAATGAAAGACTACGCAATTGACAGGCTATTGAATACAATGATGTTATTGTTATGGAAAAACATACCACACGATTGAATAGGTATTTCAATATTAAATGCCGTCCAATCTGATGACCGCCTGCTGTTATTGTTGTTCTAGCGTCTTCTCTTTAATATAATAATGGATCATCTTTAACGGTAGAGCTTTTAATCTTTCGACCTAATATAATATCGAGTAAAAGTGTCTAACTATATGTTATTCGACCAAACATCATTTCTTAAATCGTAGTGCTCCCATCTTGAACTCTAGCGTCGACATCCGATTTTGGAGCATCGTTATTGTCATTGCATTATCATTGCATAGTGTTATTGTATGCTAATTGTTAACTATACCATTGGCTTTCGTAAAACCATCACGTTTATATTCCCCGATGGCTTATTCCCAGAGAGGATTTCGTGCATGTATGTATTTACCCGAATGTATTTAGGTGGTCTGTCCTATTGTAGTCTTTAGGTTCTTCGAAACCTCAAGTTATATTGCATGTTCGTAAGTTTGAACGGCTTTAGCTGCAGACTTCAGTATTTTTAATTCGTATAGTGATGGTGGCTGGATGACGCTTGCTTACTGTTACAAGTGATGTAACAAGTCCAACAAGCCTCAGCTTGTTCTAGCGCCTGTAATAATCAGCCTCTTTCTATTGTGCTGCATTTGCGTGGTGACTGGCGATTGGCCTCGGTGATAGGGCTGCCAAATTTGGTGTGACTTGCGAAACTTGAATAATGCTGTTAATTGTATTTATTCATGGCAAGAGCCCTGTCACAATTCAACCCATTGTCTTTTAAAACGAGGTATACTCTATCCCCCAAATTCATAGAAAGTCATGATCGACTTGCAGTGGAATTACAAATCACATTTGTTCCTAAAAATGCTCTTCAAAACCCTTGTAAACCGGCTAAAATCTCTATGAATTTGGGGATATAACTATTGCATATTTTTAAGGAATTTTAAATGTACTGGTTTGATGTGAATTTAGATTGGTTTTTTAACAAAGCATTTGGGACAACCTTACCTAAATTGTTATTTTGCGGAAATTCTGGATTGACGTAGTCGAATAGTTTTAATTAATAATTTTATGAGACGAGGTATCAAAAATAATAATATCCTGGTTACATATTTTCCTTAACCATATTATTAGCTGCTTAAATTATTGCAAATTGGGCTAACAATTAATTAAAGCTTTTGTAAAGACTCTTTTCCCGGCGTTTCTTCATCATTTTCGAAACCAGTGCTCATTGCTGGGGACATTGATGCTCCGATGTTCAAGTGTAGGTGCTTAGCTTGATCTTTCTTTACAGACGTTACTTAAGGAAACATCCTTTGATCAGGTATTATCAAACATGATAATACCTGATCAAGAAGTTTCTAGTCGTTTCTAAAATCAGAAACGCTACTTCATAAAGAGTCATCGCAATGTCGTGTATACTTTTATTATCATTTTGAACACGACCGCTATTAATATTTAAAGTCATGATTTTACGTATTAAAAAGTTGCATATTTATGCATAAAGGTCAGCACGGTAGAGCCTTCTAGACTTCCTATTTATCGCTGAATGGGTGATCGTATAACGTATAACGCACAGGTGGCCATGATCGATATTGCGTTCGTTAGATGACAATATTATATTCATGTCATTGACACACTGACCCTGGCGCTAGTAAGTACTTTTTCTGTGGGACACCCATAGAGTAAAGACTAAAGATAGAGGTGCCCTTATTAGATTTCCCTATGAAACAACGCGTGGAAATTTTGCGCGAGGTGGCGCGGGTGGTGGGGGTTAAAAACTGGGAGGGCAATTTACAAGCTCCGCCGCCCCGATCTACCGGAAAATAGCATAACTACTGGGTTCGTTTTATTTCGATGTTAGTACGTAGTTTAACTTTTTCACACTAGATGTCACTAAGTGTAGGTTCATATAAAAAACGTACCGAGGGTCGCCATCTAGTGTCGAATAGAATTATATTTGGGATGCGAACGTTGGCAAGACGTCTGCACAGGACGAACGCCAACAGCACACTGACTTAAGCCACGCCTACTGTGATCACGTCACCGGCCGAGCTGTGCGATGTAATAGCAACGCGGCCTGGTAGCTTAGACCCAGTCCTTTATATGGTTCGTCTATGGGGACACCATACTCTGCATGGTCATGGATGGTTCTTGTATTAGCAGCTCTCATCAAAATTTCTCGATGCATCTTAGATTCTAGCATTTTAGGAATATTTGATAAATTGATCATAAAATGTATCATAGTGCAACATAATAGATTTTCTTATTATTTAGTACTAGGATAGGATACTATTAGGTACTAGGTATTAGGATATAATGTCTTGTCCACCAAAATTGTGACGTATTGATGTTGATCGTTGTCCTTCTTGTCTATGAACTCATAGTCATTATCTTGGCATCAGTGGATTCGTATTAGGGTACTTGAATTATGCCAACAAGCATCGAAACCGATATGTTACTTATTTTGTTTTAAATAATTAAAGAAAATCTTGCATAATCACAGCGAAATCGTGAAACAGTTTGTCAGCAGGAGTTAATTTCCGTATGATTCAATGTGTGTCCTTGGTGTATCCATATGATATTTGACAACCCTGTACCGAAAAGTAAGTGAGCACGCGCGACCTACAAAAACAATTGAACAAACGGTTGCGTCGGACGTTTGCACCAACTTTTAATTATCGACATTGTTCCTGAGGTTTGTATCAGGAAGGGATGCCGCGAAGTAAGCGGATGTGATGTAAAAGTGGGACACGGATCAGTTACTATAACTAGTATTTTATTTGAAATCCAGAATGAGTTCTAAATTCATGGACACAGTACGACTACAATGTTTAGCTTACGAAATAAAGGCCACCCTTGCAATTAAGTTCGAAGAGGTTCATGGGCAGACTACATAGTAGATAACGTGCATTTAACTATTCTTTCCCTCGATAATCTATGTTGTTAGTCTTGTTAGAGAAAGAAGAATTGCCTACAGCAATGAAAGTTAACCCCGTTAAAAATCATAAAAACGCAAGTAAAACTATTTCAGTCTTTCCTCAAACCCCCGCAAGTGCCGCGGCATGTGAAGGCAGGAACGATTCCAATTTATTTCCTCGTGAATTTGTAAAAACGTGAAAAGATCTAGAAGTGCCGGCCTTGGATGGACGGATACCTGTAGATAAAAACCGTGGGCGGTACAAAGAATGTTTTCATTGCAGACGCACGCTCCATTTTGTTTATCATTGGAACGGAGCCGAATCTTCCAAGTGTGGAAACTACAATTTTGTTTGTTGATGCTACCAAAATATTTGCTCTTCAGTTCTGTTCAGGTCGATCTTTCTAGACTGCAATGTTTGATTACAATTGGCAGTTGCATCAGAATGATAAAAACTATTTTAAGATTTTTTCATCGTGTGTTTCTCAGTACTCTTACATAGGAACGTGCGAATCTCAGAGTTGCTAAGCTATGAAATGTAGAATGCTTGGTACCGTTTAGCTCGATCTATCTTCACGAAGACTACAAATGGTTACATGTTGCGAAAGATAACACATGATAAATATTAGCCTGTCTATTTAAATTGTATTTATTGGTGCAGTAAAACTAATAATGCTATTAACATTTATTGCCTTTCTTCATTGAGACGATTTCCGCAGAGCAACAGATTGCATCTGATCTATTCTACATTGAAGTTTTAGATCCATTGTTGGTGAAGCAATTACGAACACGATCGAAGATGTAGGTCGGCGTACGTGCAATACTTAACTGGAAACGCGACATTGTGAAGCAACTGGATTGATATGCCGCTCTGCATTGAAATTTTGAATTACATCTTTGGTGTTAAGGTTCAGCGAGCGGCCGTTTCGCGTGGAATAGCGGAATGATGAATGATATTTCCCAATCCAGTTTCCGTTAATATCCGTTGCAGATGCGATCGAGAAGCTGTGCGGTGTCAATTTGCGGTGTATCTAGTTGGTACGAGCTCTTTGCAAATTTCCTCAAGGAAATCTTGTTTTTATTACCTACGCAATTTCGTCAATACCGTACAGTGTTTGAGTAATATCTCTTTGTTGCACTATCTTATTAGTATTGCTCTTACTTATAAAGCTGAAACTTTGTGCCGATTTATCAAGTAACGTGCGAAAATTGACGTCAATCTCACACCGCCTATAAATATACCAAATTCGAACGACCTATTCTGACCTCACGTTTTATCTGCCTTATTATACCAACTCCGACCACTTTGACGTCGATCGTGTTACATCTGCCTATGTAGGTTTAAAGAGATTTTTCTCACTACGTGGGCGTTTGTTTCCTACACAGACTGGAACGTGACGGCATCTGTTCCAACGTTGATATTGACCTTCATAACCTCGCGTGTCGCGTTTTATCCAGCTATCTAACGAACGTTTTATTATCAACAACAACACTTTGATCAAAGTCGTAAATGGACGTTATTGGAAATAACTTTAGAAGTGTTTATTTGTAGCAATTCCATTGTCAATCAATATTGATTCTAGTAGGGCCGCGGTCTTGAAGTTCATTATCATTCATTATGTTTAATAGATGATGTCTGCGATGGAAGATTTTTACATATAAGTAAGATTAAAGAATAAAAACAGAAGCCTTTTGATCAGAGGATCTGTGACTAGGCGCCAGTGCTAAGATAATAACACAATACTGTCTTCGTTTCTAGCTTGATTTACTGTCAAGTTAACATACTTAGTTCTAACGCTGTCTATTTTGGGACAAATCCAAAAATAAATAATCTCCGGGAGGTCTCCAAATCTAAAACATGTCTACGCATACGGTTCTGCAATGAAAACTGCTGATGAACTATGGAGCTACATATTGCATCGTCAATACTACTTATACAAAAACATATTTTTGCAATACTGCAAAACAGGTACCTAGTAAGTAGTAACTGCAATTGTTAGAAAGGCAAACGTGCTCCGCATTCCAACTGATATTGTGTCGACACAGTGAATCGCGAATTGAATAGAAGTTGTTGGAGTGTCGTTCGGCGTTCGTCACTGTGTCTGTCTGTGTCGCTGTGTGCTACCGACGCCGTTATCAAAATGGCGGCGCGCCGCTCGGTCGGCGGCCATAGCGAGCGCGCGGTCGTTGACGCGGCCCGGTCGTTCGCGTGGCGCTATCGATTGTGTTTAGGTAGCGGCGGCGACACAGAGCGCCATCTAGGTGCGATGGCTGGAAACTTGTTTTACTGTTAGGGTAGTAGAGATGGCGTTAGTATCAGTAATTAATTTCCTTTTCTAGACTCTTTTATTGACTTTTTGCTCCACTGCTAGATGACCATGATTCCATGCAGTCTGCTCCTGGGCTAATCAATCCATTTTTAATCGTTATGTCCGCTAAATGTCAGTCTTGGGCCAACAAAGGCCTACTTACGCTTTACTATTTCACACCTTATGGGCCCTACTCCTATCACACGACGCTCCTGCAAAGGTGTTTTAACAACCAGGTTTTTCTTGCAACAACCAAACATTGTACAAGTAGTGCCACAAACTTATCTGACTCGGTGGCCAAAAGAGGAACTAAAACTTAAAACTGACATTTTGACAGTCTTGACATTCGCGATTTACTATATTAGCGGCACGCTACGATGGCCGGTTTGACATGTGTGAGGGGGAAAGGATGAACCTTATTATAACGGAATAAAATTCATTTTTTGACATTTTTATTTTTTTAAACGGTCAGTCTTATTCCGTTATAATAAGGTTCATTTTCTTCCCCACCACATGTCAAATCGGCCATCGTAGAATGCCGCTACTATAGCGAATGCTCACAGCGGGGCAGAGCAAGAGAGAGATATTAGCGACAAAAAGAAGAAGTCTGAGAACTATACCTACCTTTTATTTGCCTACCTTTTAAAGAGATTATCTTTGAATTAATTTTTTCTGTCTTGTCCACAGTGTAAAGACTTCGAGAAGGTCGGTGCGACGATAGCGGTGACGCCGTGCGACGTGGTGGAGGAGGCGGACATCACGTTCTCGTGTGTAGCAGACCCTCAGGCGGCTAAGGAGGTAAACGAGCTCACTATCGCTCATGGGGCTCCCTGTGTGTTGGGTTTTAGGTAGGGTAAATGTCGGTAGTAGCTCTATTGAATGCAAACAAACAGAATGAATATTAATCATCGTAAGAAACGCAGCTAAATAAGGGGGCGTTCATAAATTATGTGAGGCATTTAGGGGGGAGGGGGTCGAAGTCTCACGGGGGCAAAATCTCACCAAATCCCACGGGAGAGCGGCAAAATCTCGGCAAATGTCACGTAATTTTTTTTTACCGCCAGAAACAGTATAAAATTGCAAGAAAACTGGGTTAAATTAAGTAAAACATGTTTCTCCTCTAGAATCTATATTCTCACGTGAGATTAGAGGGGGAGGGAGGGGGTTGAGCAAAATCTCACGAAATCTCACCTAGGGGGAGGGGTCGAAAAATCTCAGAAATCACCTCACGTAATTTATGGACGCCCCTTAGCTACTCTACGCTGATCTTCTGTAAGAGGGGATCTTGGTGGTAGAGCCAAGCTGTAGCCAATTGACTGCAGCTCATATACGGGCTGGCTCGACCGGGGTGGTACCACCCTCTCACAGGGTCGGCGTACAGCAGATATTACAGCTGCGTTTCGTACGATGAATGAAGAGCCGTGCGAGCTATACCTTTGGTATTGCAAGCATCTATAGGCTACGGTAACTGCTTAACATCAGGAAGGCCGTACGCTTGTATGTCACCTCAGTCGTATAAAAAAAAATACCCCGGTCGAGACGGTGCGAATATTACCTAAAGCCCTCTTAGCCAAGTGGCTTCGTCTACGAGCGTTTCTACAAAACGCTACGCTTCATGTATGGAAATGACATAAGTCACGTGATCTACGGGGCCATCCATTAATTACGTCACACGAATTTCATGATTTTTAGACTCCCCCCCCTCCCTGTGTGACGTCACATATTTTTTACAATTTTCAGAAATTTTCAATTTTTTTCTGTTACAGTTCAAATTTCGGTTTTAATACTTGGATATATTAGATTTTTAAATGTGACGTCACTTAACTTAGGACCCCTCCCCCCTTGTCACACAATGTCACATTTCGTCGACCCCCTCCCCCCCTTACGTGGAACGTAATTTATGGATGGTCCCTTATCGACTTGTAATATAATTCCCATACATTTAGTCGTATCGTAGCGATTTGTAGAAACGCTCGTAAACGAAGCCACTTGGCTAGGGGGGCAGTACAGCTTGGCTTTACCACCTGTTGTCAATTGTCAGATGGTGTTCGGCAACTGCGGCGTGCTGCACTGTCCGTCGCTGGAGGGGAAGGGCTACGTGGAGATGACGTCGATAGACGCGGACACCTCGCACGACATCGTCGAGGCCATCAGCGGGAAGGGAGGCAGATATCTGGAGGCGCAGGTCGGTTTGTAACGAGCCTTACATGCTGGCTCCCAAGACTCGTGACCAGGGCTACCAGATTTAAAAAAAAAACGGTTATTTGAAGGAATTTCCGGACTAGAAAATATAGGTCCGTTAAATCCGGTGGATAATTTATTTGTTTAAAAAAAATCCGGATAGCTTTGAATTATTTTTCTATGCCGAAGACAAAGACATTTTGGGAAAATTCCAGACGTATGGCAACTCTACTCTTAAGTTACGTTTCAGCGTCGGAAGATAGTGGACAACTTTACAAGGATAGCTTTTCAGATTTACCGCCAAATCTATAGGGATTTTAGCCAATTTACAATGGTTTTACAAAGCATTTTTAGGCACAGAAGTGATTTGCAATGCCCGTGTAAGTCCTCATAACTTTCTATAAATTGGGGGTTAGTCTTTCACAATGGTGCATAGAAAGTTTAATGAATGGGGATAAACCAAAAGAGGTTATTCTACAGATTTATTTGTGATTTTCAGATGTTTTTTAATGATTTTCTTTTGTTGTGGTTATGCATTTGCACACCCTACCAAATCTTGTGCGTACTGTAATGTATCCCATCGTATTACTGTTTTAAGCCTGGTTGTCCAATGCTGACACCAAGGTTTGACCCTCGAGTCCCCAGGCAGAACTAAATAGTCTTGGCACCCTCTCAACTATGGCGTATAATTCCAGATCCAAGGGTCGAAGACGCAAGCGGAGGAAGGCACGCTGATAATCCTGGCGGCGGGCGATCGCTCGCTGTTCGACGACTGCCAGTCCTGCTTCAAGGCGATGAGCAAGAACTCCTTTTACCTCGGTAGTAGTCAGCTGCTCCGGTTACCGGCGCGAGGAACGTTGGACGTTGACACTTTGAGTTCCATTATCTTTGCGCCCGCAATCACACTTTCTTTCCATGTTCTGTTGTTTATGGTGGCCAAGCTGTAGCCAATTGACTGCAGCTCATATACGGACTGGCTCGACCGGGATAGTACCACCCTCTCACAGAAGATCGGCGTAAAGCAGCTATTACAGCTGCGTTTCGTACGATGAGTGAGAGAGCCGAAAGCCCAACCCTTCCCTTACCTCTATCCCACTCCCCTTCAGGTCGACAATGTGCGAGCAATGCCTTTGGTATTTCAAGCATCTATAGGCTACGGTAACATCATGCGCGCCGTACACTATAGGTAAGGCATATAAAAAAAAAAATACACAGCAATGGAAGGCAGTATAGGCATCCAAATCCGGGATCGTAATAAGTTTGCTTTTTTATACTACTTAAGGCGGCAAACAAGCTTGCGGCCCGCCTGATATTAGGCAGTTACCGTGGCCTATAGATGCAATACCTAAGGCATCGTTCGCACTTTTCAATCCTGAAGGGGAGTGATATAGAGGGAAGGTAAGGTAGGTAGATTGACCCAGCAGCACAGGTCACTTTTGTTTTATTTACCTCATGATTGCGGGCGGCATTTCGTTTTAGATTGAAATTTTTTGATTGTTTTTTTTTTCTAGTTTTTTATCCATGATTTCTTTTGTTTGTTAACTGTCAACGTTTAAATCCGAGCGACCGACAAAATAAAACTGCTTAGCTTCACATCTCATGTCTCATCGCATTTCATTAAAATAATGTACAAAAACTTTCCATTTTATAAAAAAAACCACTGTCACAGCTGCATTTTGCATTTCCATTGGTGATTTGATTAGTCATAATTTTCCCAATCCATTCTCATACTTATAAATCATAATTCATAATGCGCACAGCCAAGGTGTGGTACTCCCTGCCTGCACCGTATATCCGAGTGCATCAATCCAAATTTCTTTAAAAGTGGGGTGAACAGGTATATTCTGGGCTCCACCAGCGATCTCATCTTTGCCCCTGCGGCAAGATCGAAATCAAGAAGCCCATTTTTAATAAAAAAAACATATGAAAATCTTGGGAATTTATTAATAAATCAATTAATACAAGGCTTTTCCGTGACTTTCCGTTTTGTTTTCTTTTACTTTAAGTAACTTCCCGTTCTTGCGTAAGTAAATAAACTTCCCGTTTAGAAGAGGAAGTTGATCATAAAAAAAATTACCGATTAATCGATTTTTGTAATAACCATTTCGCACGCTACTAGTTGGCGATGGAATTGGACGTCGGGTGTACGAACGCCCAATTTGCTAAGTTGGCAATCAAATCGTGTCGTGTCGAAGGCCCTTCAGAGAGATGGGTACATCGCTATCGCCATCGGAATCCTATTCAACCTGTGTCGTTTGCAGGCGATATCGGCAACGCGTCGAAGATGAACTCGGTGCTGCAAGTGGTGGGCGGCGTGTCGCTGGCGGCGCTGGCGGAGGGGCTGGCGCTGGCGGACCGCGCCGGCCTCAACCAGGCCGACCTGCTCGACGTGCTGGCGCTCACGCCACTCGCATCGCCACACCTTATATTGAAGGGTCGCGGTACGTACCATATAGTACCTACCAGTAGAGGTCGCGATTACGATCCGGTGGCAGAATAAGAGCCCTATCGCATGAAGACACCAGTGGTAGCGCAACCAATCGCTCCACCAACAAAATGTATAGAGCCGTTTGGAGGATATCGCACCTGGTGTCCGCATGGTAGCGCAACCAAATCGGTGTCGGCTATCGAATCACCCACTGGTGGCGCCACCATGGTTGCCTCGTGCGATATCGCGGTTAGGGAAAATATATATAAAAATTTCAATTTGTAAGTGCCCAAGTAGGCTTAAATGTAATTAACGATTTGCCTTTGATATAAGCTGAAGGCAGCTTGCTTCTTTTCGTGACATTTAATCAAATTGTGGTGTCGCGGAAACTATACTATGGTGTAGCTTGATGGATATCTATCTGTGTAATGCAAAACAATATTTTTTACACAATTATAGAGAGGGACCCACCACTCACCCTCGGAATTGTCAACCTCCAATATTATAAACCAAATGAATTGATCGATAATAGAAGAAGCCAACAAGACCTAACTCCCTGTCAGTCGAGAGTATGTCTGTCATGAGTCATGGGCCCTAACAATTAGCAATTCTCCGCAGACAAAGCGAATCCTAAATAAATTCGACACGTGTTTCGCCTCTAAACGAGGCATCCTCTGGAAAGCTGGACTGCGAATGAGCGACTAAGCTGCGTGCGCCGTGTCTTATAAGCAAAAACGACTGGTGTCCCCACTCCCCCCGCCACTCGCAGAATCAATTGAGTGACTTATTTGTTGGAATGAAAATAAATTTAATAAAGGAGAGGTGTCGAAACTAATCTGTTCGTTCAGCAACGCGTTCCTATCTCGCTTAACAATTTCTAAACGCTCCAACACGCACAACTGCCAGCTATTTATTGGCGTATTTTTTTAATGATAGCAATCATTTTTTTTATTTAAATGCCTGAATAGGACTTGCAGTACTGTTTCGATTTTTTTAACGAGAAGTGTATGTTCCTATTATTATTAAAAAGTTAATAGTTGTAATTTTCCGTCCACAGCGATGATAGAATCCTCATACTCCACGCACCAGCCGCTGATGCACATGCAGAAGGACCTGAAGCTGGCGCTGGGTCTCGGCGACGCGCTGGAGCAGTCGCTCCCGCTGACGGCCACCACCAACGAGATCTTCAAGCACGCCAAGCGGCTCGGCTACGCCAACCACGACGTCGCCGCCGTCTACATCCGCGCCAGGTTCTGATCGCACCGATATTGGGCTCGAGTTTCTGTGGAAAACCCTTCACAATAGAACTCCAAATGTTTTGCCAACGTTAATAGCGGCGTGGCATCTCATTTCAGAAGGGCTAGACAAGTGGCTGACGTCTACGAGCGTTCGTTCAAATCGCTACGCTTCATACATGGAAATGACATAAGTCACGTGATCTACACATAGCAACTTGTTGTTGATCTACATCCTCCCTCAGCCCCCCTAGATAAGTGGCATGAACGCTAATCAAATAGAATAGACTTCACAATGTATGGAAATGTCAAACGTCGCTACGTAGATCAACAAGTTGCTATGTAGATCACGTGACTTACGTCATTTCCAAACATGAAGCGTAGCGATTTGATGGAACGCTTGTAGACGTCAGCCACTTGTCGAGCCCTTCAGACATTCGGAGTTTAAATGACATATCACGCCGTCATTGTCGTTCGCAAATATTGAGAGTTGTATGAAGATTGGTTGATTGAGTCGAGAGTTGGAGCTCTACATAGTCGGTCAACCGCCCGACATAGAAGCTAGACTATTAAGAGAAGAAAAATGACTAAACGACAAACACAGTCACGTTTTCATTCAATGTAAGGCACACATGCAACTTTTGCGGCAACTGGCAACTCGCAACTAGCTGTTTTTATATAAAAGTTGCTAGTTGCGGCAACTAAAGTTGCTCCGTGTGCATAGCCTCTAAATGTCCCGATAATCAACTAGCACCTAGACAAGGTTAAATTACGAAAAGGTCGGGAAGGGAATTACCCCAGTTACCCGATGTAGGAAGCCGAGCAGCCTACGCTCAAACTGTAAACTCGGGCGGTTGACTCGACCATGTAGAAGCTTATAGTTCAATGAAATTGTTCTTGTATTTTATCTTGTCTATCTGATAATGATGTCTAGTTGAACGCTGCATTTCTAGTACGTTGGACTTTGATATCCGAACACATTATGTTCGGCTCTGACCAGCCTGGTTACTCTTGAAGCTAATTCTGATATCGGAGCTGGAACTACAATTAGTATTAATAACGATACTAGCGCCAAATTATTTTATTCGAGCGTAGCATAGTCAATATATGCTCTAGTATCTAGAATCTATAGGTTAATGTGACTCCAAGCACTTGCATTTAGTTTGAAATATAATCCTATGGTGGTTTAAAGAGGCTAGGCTTTGATTAGTTTAGAAAAAATATCGTTATTGTCACTGGCAGCGTAATATATGTTTTGCTTTGATATTGCGTACTCGTCACGGTATTAACGAAACTACGAGACCTAGGGAGAGTCGCTAAGAAAGGGTCTTACTCCGCGCGTGCGTAGTTGCGGGCAATAGCTAGTAACTAAATAATATCTCGCTAGTATCGATGGAGTTGTAGTTTCAATTCCGATAGCTTATAGAGTAAGGGGGCTGGTATTCTTTTAGTTTTTTTCATGATTGTTCTTTTTCATCTACACTTTGTTCCTATCTATGTATATGTTTCTTAAGAACTTTTCTATGTTGAATAGCTAATATTCTCTCGACTCAATTAATTATAATTATAAATAAAAATATTGATTCTATTTCGAATCGCAATTTAATGAGTAATGACCAAAATCATTGACGTCGCGTTACGATTGATGTTCGTTTTTTTTTTTCGAGGACGTGTAATATTTTGTATTTTCTCTACGTTTTGTTTGCAATTCTCATGGACTTGTCATCTCTGTGTACATATTTAAATGAACTTAATGTATTGTGATGTTTTTAATCACGTGTAATTGTCGTAAATAGCTGTAACGACTCGTGACATTTTTTTTTATAACTACAATATTTTATAGAATCAATGTTCAAGACTACACCGATCGAAATATTCAGATGTCGTCATAATAGAAATTAAAAATGAATTAAAATGAGTAACACAAGATGTTACTAACCTGTACATAATGTTTTACTTTTTATGATTTGTTGAATCCACAACGTGTCTTAATTATGTTATAAATTTCATTTATAATGAGCTAATAAGAAATATTTTGATCCGTGTAGTCTATCTTTGTTCAATGAGGATATTGGATATGCCACATGGCCACAAGCCACCGCTTATGTGAGACAGGGCAGTTGCGCGGTGCGAGAGGGGGTCTGGTTCATTCATTATGCAAGTGAATTTGAAATGTACAAATGAATTCACAAACATCAACGAGTGATTCTATGTCTGTCATAGAATAAGGGACTGATCCAGATTCGCAGTTAACTTATCCACCAAATAAATTTAATGTTTTGAAAGTTCCATCGAATATCTGTCTAAACGTCAAATTTATTTGGTGGATAAAAGTTATCCGACGATTCTGTAACAGGTAGTGTCCGACCGAAACAGGATTTTCTGCCGAAACCGAAACCGAATCTTCGGCATCTGTTTTAGGTTCGGCCGAAACCGAAACCGAAACCGAACCTTTTTCAGACAAGTTCAAATCTTTTTTTTACTGAAATTCGGCTTATTTTATACCCTTATATTGACAGTTAGAAATGTTAGAATGTGTTAAAAGAAATAAAAATAATAATTGAAGTATGTGAAAACATAATTATTCATAATAATATTATTATTATATATTTTTTTTAAATATCACTGCTCTGATTAAAATAAACACAAAATAACAATCATGTTAACACTTCTTGGAAATTTTTATTTGTCAATAATCAACACTTACATTATAAAAAAGGACCTCATTAATTGAGTATTTCGATTGCGTTTATAATCACAACATGTTTAAGACTAAATTTAACATTAATTGAGATCATTTTAAACTTTAATTGCATTTGGTAATGTAGGGTTTTTGTGGGATTTTCATATTTTTTTATAATTTAGGGTGGCAATCGTGATTGTAATATATTAAACCCCCGTTGTCATTTTCTACTTAAGTAGATAGGTATGTCACGTTCAGATCGATTCTCAAAAAAAATATACGGACAACAGGAAATTTAATAAAATTAACAATTTAGCCCTTTTAACGTCCCACTGCAGGGCACGGGCCTCCCCTCAATGCGAGGGGGATTCGGGCTATAATCCACCACGCTGGCCAGTGCGGGTTGGTGGATTTCACATGTCTAAGACATGCAGGTTTCCTCACGATGTTTTCCTTCACCGCAAGCAAGTGATAATCATATTAAAGTTATGATTCACACATAGATTTCGAAAAATCCAGAGGTGTGAGCCAGGGTTTGAACCCAGGACCTTAGGCCCGCAACACACGTGCTCAACCGATCGGCTACCACTGCTCTAACAGGATTTTTTTTTACCAATAAAAAAATATGTATCTGAAGGTCACACACAGCTAAATCATAGCTGGTAGTTGTTTGGGTAATTTAAAACCTCATCCAACAACAATAACCTAAAACAAATGTGCCGTAACATAAGTAATAAATAAATGATGAATGTGTGAATCAAATATAATATAATAAGTATAACCTCTTTCTTTTACATACTTAATTCTCATCATTCATAAATCCGAGTGAATAACTCAACGGAAAGAACTTCAATGCTTAATAAAGGCCAATAAAGCGAGAAATAACACTAAACTCACAAAACAATCACGCCGGACCGGCCGGCGATCTGACAGCTGACGATGGGCGATGGCGGATGCAACGCGAGACACGAACTCTCCCGAAATCAACCGAGTGACGCGCGATAATTCACGAACGCAGAGTTTCGGCGCGGCCGAAAGGTTCGGTGGGTTTTCAGCCGAAACCGAAACTGGTGCCGAAACTAGATTTTTGAGCCGAAACTGGCCGAAACCGAAACCGAAACCGAATCTTCGGTCGGACACTAGTAACAGGCCCTTACACACATTATACACAATATATCCATTACATCGATTTAGTTAATTGAATTTACATTACATTATTATAATCTGGGTAAAGATAATAACTTACATCGTTAAAATGATAAAAGTTTGTGCCTAGTATTAAATAAGTATTTATATGAAATTATTGTGTTAACATCACTATAACACAAGATGAATGAACCACGCCCCCTTCCACATCGCGAAACTGCCTCCCTAACCGCAGATTACTAAACGCAACTCAAATTTGAGAGCTGCTTAACTTTGACGCATAAAATTACAAGAAACGACGTCTGAAACTGCTAAGTTGGACTCAAACATTTGAGTAGTCTTAAGTATTCGGCTGCAACTGTCTCAATTAAGCGGTTAACAAGTAATTTATGAAATCTTCAGTCACAGAAACCGATCCCAATAATATAAAAGTTCAATTAATTTATCGTGGAGATTTTATATAGGTGTAAGGTTTGTATTTGCAGCCACAATGAAATGGTTTGAAGTGATTAAAAAAACAAATAGTGTCTCTGGTCAGCGAGACGGCAGTTGATGATCAATTGTGGACGTGGGAAGATTAGAACATTATTTAATGACGTCTAGTGTTAACCATGTATGGAAATTGGATTTAAAAATCGTGCGTGAAGTGATACACGTATTTAGCTTCTGAAAGAGGTGTCCTGCGTGATGGCATTTATTTACTTCGATCATTATTATAGTTTATCCAACGAGTCATGATAATTGTGACACTTGACAGGTGACAGATAAAAACATTGCACTATTTTGTTGGGAGCTGGCTAGTGCAATACGCCCCATTTGAAAAATAAATAATAAATAAATATAACGTCACGACTTTTATCCCATTACATACGCCCCATTTGACTACAGAATTATAAAACTTTATTAATCATTGTCAGATCAAAGTTTTTAATTAAAAGTCCGTTTGATACGACTATTTAAATGAATTGCACAAGAACAAGAATTAGTAGAAAGCAAAAGATTGTACGTCATGACTTTAATTGTGCATCTATTTTGACGTGATTTCGTAGAAGAATCGCCGGAACAGTATGACTTCAATAAACGGCTCCAATACTTGACTTTAGTTTAAGAATTATTTTAATATAACGTAAATAAGATCATTTTTTTAATATAATTAGTATAATAATGAGTGTACGCACTGTCGGTTAAGGAACATTGATTTTAAACTTGTTAACATTTCCAAATTGTCTTATGGTATGTTGCGTTTTGTTCTCAAAATATTGTCACTCAAAACTAGCTACAATAAAGTATGTTTCAAGTATAAAATTGACTTTAATTCTTATTAAAATCTCACATTTACACAAAATTTTTTTTGGAAGTATAGTATTAAGGACTGATAACAGCTACGGTATTAAACTGGGGGTCAATTTGCGGTTTTTATTGAATGACTAATCTCGAAATTAAATATACATGGTTAAAAAGGTCCTAAACTTTATTTTGGTCTGGTTAACATAGAGATTTAGGTTCATGAGTTTAACACCTATCTGTGACCCTTTTAAATAAAAAATACCAAATACTTTTTATTCCTGACGATCTGACCCTTAATGTGGTATATTTTATGTAGCAAAAGGGCCAACGGATTCAACAAAAATTTTGCGTGAAGTCGCCGTTTTGAGTCTGTAAGCCCGTAGCAGAGCTTAGGCGCTCCAGCGTGTGTCGGGGCGGTACACAGAGTAAAGACTAAAGAAAGAGGTGCCCTTATTAGATATTTGTATGAAAAACGTGTTTTTTTCATTTTCATTTTACTATTTACCGGTAAATAGTTGAACTACGACGACGTTACATTTCATTTTTTTTTAGTTGAACTACTCGCTTCGTTTTATGTCGATGTTAGTACTAGGCCGACCACTCGGCCGACTTGCTTAGGGCCAGTCCCCTTAGTAACTGGTCCATGGGGCGGTTAGAGTAGTGTAATTAATTAGCCAGGGTTGCCTCCCTCGCTCGAGTTGTCAAAGTTATATAATGTTTGTGTAAGTGCCTCGTAACTTATAATAAGTACCAACAAATTGTTGAATATTTTTTCCCGAACAATAGCGGTTACGCTTTGAACCATAAACCCGAACCTCATTGGCCCATAACATTGTTTACCAATCGTAAAGCGGTCGGAATCCAGCTTGCCAGATCGATGATGACCTTCGTTTTGCAGATACGATTTTACGACTATGGGCCGTCTAAAAATACGGCCATCTGATGATTTAGGCGAGCCGGTCACGCCAGCCGTCTGCGGGGTACCGAACGTAAAAATGGTTCGCCGGTGAAAGGTCGCGGCCGGGACGCGGGTTATGAACCTGTGGTTCTTTTTATATTCAGTGTCTTATAAATGTTTGCGGTAAGTATATTTGGGTTTGTTTAGCATTAGCGAGTAACTGGGTTTTCCGGTGAGTCAGTTTTAATTGATTCGTTTTTGGGTATTTATGCTACAGGAAAACGTGATAGGAATATTCAATTTGTACCTTGAAGTACAGATGTATACTGCCCAAATGACTTACATTACTTAGGCCATTGGCTATCGGTTCTCTACCACGCCTGTTCACTTTGCTAGAGGTCGTTTACGTAAAATCATATTACCATTGAATTAATGATCGATGCATATTATGTATGTCTGTGTTAAATATTTCTATGGCAAATTGTTTAGTTCCTCGGATGGTCGACAGGTGCGCTGGACATTTTACGTAGACGCAAACGACAAGCGAGCGGCAAATACCCGTGCTTCTTATTACGCACCACAGTACGTAGAACATCTTAAAAACTTAAGTAAGTTGGTGTGGTTGGTTTGGTGGTGGTACAGTTCAATTTTGATTAATGGTATTACTTAAACAGTGAATTAAAGCTCAACTGAAAATGTTGAGGACCCCTCACAAAAAGTTGCGCTTAACATGCAAAACCGCAATAACTCTAACCTTATTATGAAAGAAACTTACAAGGAAAAATAAGCTTGCCACACTCAGTTGATTGCGGAACCCACCACATGATACAAGAAAAGAAATGGTTAAAACCTTCATAGCTCGGAAACTTTTTAAATCAAACTTACGTTGACATTGGCGTTGTAGTATGACGTTGCAGTTTACATTTTTATTGAATGTAAACAAATTAGAGCAAGTAAATTATTATTTTAATATTTAAATTACCGTAACAAAAAATTTAATATTTAAATTACCGTAAAATCAAATCAAATTTTAAAGTGTTTAATCATGTCGTTTTTAACTGAATACTTCGATGAGTTTCGACAACATCCGATTAGAAAAACACAGATGTAAGTAGATTCTCTTATCCTTTCTATCTCTACCTTTACACCTTAATTAAATATTCTTCTTCCCTTATTCGTACTATTATACGTACTTAGTAGGTACTGTTCGTATCTTTAATGCAGACCATAGGTCCTTCTCCTTAGAGAGGGGTCTCTCTTCTCCCAAAATAATGTAGTACCACCAACGATTTAGATTACTCGCGGAATTAACTCTTAAATCCTACCCCTAAAGTCCCTCATTTGAAATTTCAAGGTGTCGCCCAGAGAACAGATGGGCGAAATTAGAAGGAAAGTGGTTGGACACAAAAGGTGGGACCAAAGAAGTGAGTACCTACCAAAAATTCACAAAAAATATATTATCTTGTGGACTTAGTAATAAAATGGGTTTTAAAATATAGTGTGGGTACTTATGACTCAACCAAGCCAACTAGGCGCCTGTTAAATGTGACGTCACCCGCAAAAATAAAGGCGGTGGCGGTGTGTGCGGGAAGCCGCATCCGAGCGACTAGTTGGCTTGGTGAAGTAGTAGATAATTCACGAACTATTCACAGAAAGCATGGACGGACGAGGAGGTGCAGAAGTTCATCAAGGACACGATGAAGAGTCTCCGCGGCCAGTCGACGTACTACAATGATTACTGCGCACATCTCGACCCGGGTATGTTGTGGAACTGGAGCGCACTCGATCGCAGGCCCATAAACTCATGGCCCGGTGGGATTGTCGCTAGTGCCGATCAGAGTTGCAAAAAACAGGAAATTTAAAATGAAAACTGTTTAAAACGTGTTTAAAACATTGATTTAAAACAGGAGGACAAAAAAAACATTGTTTTTTAATGTTCAAAACATGTTTTAAACACTGTTTAAAACATGTTTTAAACACTGTTTAAAACAAGATGACTTTCGTAACAAAACTGGTGCCGATACAAGACTGGCAAAATATGATTTCCTCTATTGACAATTTTAGTTCCTCTTTTGGCCACCGGGCCAGATGAGTTGGTGGCACTGTCATTTTGCGTCACAATCATGTAATTTTGGAAATTAATTATTTTTCCTTTTCATCATACTACATTTATAAAAGCTTCGCGCGCGTGCTTTAACTAGATACCGCCCGCCCTACTAAGAAAAATATTCCAAAAAATGCGGCAACTTATTCTGGTCACGGCACGTCAGTTTCATACAATGGTTCATACAAACGGTCAGATGTACTGAAGTACGTTGACTTCGGCGTAGTATCAGTTACCGCATCTTCTTAGTGCGCTGCTCCATCTAATTGGAGCGCTCGCGGAAACTAAAATTTATCTATGTCTTTCATCTTCATTAATGGTGATTCAATGATGACGCTACGATTTAAACACCTTTGCGTGTAAAACGTGGCTACAACAAGCCCAAGACAGGGACGCGGGGGTAATAAGGGAGGTCTTTGCTCAGTAGTGGGAAACGAAATGCTATAAAAAAACATTAATCCATCAGATTTAAAGACCCGTCCCTTCAAGCCCCGCCCCAAGAAACGCTGTCCCGAGAAGATCAAAGAGGCCGTTACTGAAGTGGAGGCATTGTCGGAAGCTCCCAAACTGAAGGACACCGAGCTGATGAAGATGGCGAAGGAACTGTACGAGCTGGACCTCGCAGAGCCGACGTTGGAGCCGCTGCCCACGCACTTTAGGAGTTAGTAGATGATACTATTTATGGAGACAAAGACAATTTGACGACGATATACACATATGCTTATATTAATTAATGCATCTCAAAGTTGAGATCGATCTTAAGATGCTGATTATAACAGATGTTCCATATATTAAACGTCAAAACTGCATAAGATCAGACACCAAGTTATCACCGGTGTGTGAACGAACGTATTTTGTTTACGCATATTGGTACATTACCTAGTAGTAAGACTCCAAATCCATATTAAACAGGGATCAATTTGTCACAATGCGTAGTTGTTGATTTTAAACTCTGTAGATAATGACTATGTAAGTAACTTATGTAAGTAAAGAGTTGAAGTAAGTTCCTTTAGAATAATGTAGTTTTGAGTATGGTAGATTATAGATATAGTAATGGACCAACATCTGTTGTTATAATGTAATACAAAGCTCCAGTTTGTTGTGCATACTGGCCGGTCGTGACGTGCGGTGAGTCGGTACCTACACCTACCGACCTCTCCCACTGCAACAGAGGAAGTTATTTATTTAAACATCTCCATCGAGTGGTCCGCTAATTCAATTGCACACTCTTAACGATGTTATTTGTTTGTTCTGCAAATGATTCGTTTTCGCAACTGCTGTAAATGTTTGCGTTGTATCTTTTAAGTTTTACGCGCTGTTTGGACGAAGCGCGTTTTGGGCAAGACAAAGACTCGGGTTATTTATGGGACAGGCATGTTTTAAAATAAATCATGTCGTTTAAAAATAACCGTTTGATTTGATGCCCGTTTGGCGGCCACTTCGCGTTTTGGTAGATTTCTGTTTCGGTGATTTTAGTATCAGTTTTCAATCGACGTTGGTCCACTAGATATTTAACTGGCTATCGGTTTGAGCACGAAGAATCAGTGGGTCTAATAGCCACACTATGCAACATTGCAGCAATTCTGCAAAAGCAATTTTTTTTTCCGGCTCTCCAGCAGAATCCGCTAAATTTCCGTGAAACGATCATTGCGTATAAATCATGGCGTAAAATGTGTGACTTAATTATATAAATTATGCGGAATTGCTAAGAATTCCTCAGAAAATCAGAAAAATAAATTGCATTGGCAATGTTGTATAGCGTCGCTATTAGCCCTGGTCTTGAATCTTGAATCTAACTCAATTATTTTGCTAGTTGTGGTCTGAGGGAAACCTACACAACGGTCCCATAAAAACACTATTATCCATATAAGCATTTGATTCTTCGGTAAGTGGAATCATGACTTCTAATTTTAGTAGCTAATAGCCCTTTCCACGTCATTTCCTTTCCATCATTATCATCCCTTTCCATTACAACAGCTCCTTAATCCTCCTAACTCCCATCCCCCCGTCCCTTCCAGTCCTCGGCTACGCCCGCCCGTACAACTGGCACACTGGTCTGAGCGACTACCAGCACGGTATCGGGCGGCTCGCGTACGAAATGATCCGGGATGACCGCGTGCCGCGCTACCACGCGCACAACGGCGTGCGCCCGCGCTGTTGCCTGCCGCCCGATGGCCAACGGCAGCCGGAGCTCGACGGAGCACCCTACGATGGCGAGAGACTCTATTAGGTCCGTATTAAAAATGCATCTCAAAGTTGAGATCGATCTTAAGATTCAGTTTTGACATTTAGACCCGTATTAATAAATGTATCTTAAAGTTGAGATCGATCTTAAGATGCAGTTTTGACGTTTAATGTATGGAACATCTGTCAAAAACAGCATCTTAAGTTCGATCTCAATCTTGAGATCCATTTATTAATACGGGCTTTAGAGGTTGAGGTTCCACTGGTGTACAATAAAGTGTTAGTTATCTTGAGCTTATTGAGGGCATAACTTTTTTAGTTCACCACATGCCTCTTATTTGGACTGGGGTGACGTTTTCTGTCCCTTCTAATCTAACCGTGTCACTAAAGTAATGGGCGCGTTCTGCGACATCTTTGGCCTCCTTACTGAGTTTTCGAATATAGCTACAGGACCAGACAGCAAAGGTTAAGACTTTTTCATTATTGACTAGTATGCGCACACACTAGACCTCGATGGCACCGTATAATAGCGAGAGACTCCTAAAGTCCTTTAAAAGTATAAAACTACCTTCATCTTTTCTCTTAGCACTGTGATTCTGGTAAAAACTACAGACAGATGACAAAGACTGGAAGCTGAACTTGGAGATGATACCAAGAGTTCTTAGTTTTCTATGCTCTAATGTCTTCCAAGTTTATAATTATCCGTCGCGTTCGGTTAAAGTTCAGACCGTAGACCCGTATCTATCAACAAGGATAAGTTTACAGAAAATATTTTTATACTAGCTGTGCCCGCGACTCCGTCCGCGTCCAGTCGGTGAAGCCCTTAAATATAATTTTGTCTATCGTCTAATCTGTATTACGTCAGTCTGCATCAGTCTGAGTTCGTCCGTCCGTGGCTGTCTATCTGTACCAGTCTATACCAGTAAGGTGGTAGAGTCTGACCAGTAAGGTGGAGATCGGCATTCAAGTAGCTAATTTACCTTCGTTTCGTATGATGAGTGAGAGAGCCGGAAGCGCAACCCAGCCACCTCCCCGTCCCCTCCCACTAACCCCACTCCCCTTCAGGTTGGAAACGTGCTACCGATGCCTTTGGTTGCAAGCATCTATAGGGTACGGTAACTGCTTAACAACAGGTGGGCCGTACGCTTGCCTGGCACCTTAGTTGTATAACAAAAGTTTGACTTTATTTGTCTGTGTGTATCAGTTTAGCTGCAAGTATCTGTCTGTCTGTAATCTATCGGTAGGTGAGTATCTCTGTCTGTACCAGTCTATCTGTATCCGTCTATCTATATCTGTAGTTACTCACAGTATCACGACTGAGCGGTTGGACTCCAGAGCTCAATGTTTAAGTTTGTACTTGATACCCATGTTCCTTATTTAAAATGAGTGAGCGCACTTCGCAACATTGTGCTTAAAAAGTTAGAGTCCGGAGTTTATCGTCTAAGTCAATAGTCAAAGCGTTTAATTTGTTTAGGCCTAGGAGGGCACTTATAAGTCATAGTAGTCATTTTACATGTTTTCCTTAAATTCTAGCGCCGAATCGGAAACGCGACCTCGCCTGAGAAGTTTCTACTTGATACCCACATTGCTAATTCAAAGTTAGCAGGTCCTCCAGATTTATGTTTTAAGCAGGCAGTTACCCAGCAGCATCATTCCTGAGGGGTTGGAGTTCAGAGTCCAATGTCTATGTTTCTATTACTACTTAATTCAAAATCAGCAGGTCCTCTAGACTTACATCTTAGGTAGGTAGCTTCCCTACGGCATTAGTACTGTGGAGATGAATTCCAGAGTTAACGTCTAAGATTCCGCGTGATACAAAGACCCGCTTAATGTTTTTTATACGTAATTAGGAATAAAAAAACTAAATTTCTTGAAGCAAGGAAGATATTAAATTTTGACATGTGGTGCAAGGCAGGTATTGTCTGATTTTAAGTATAGCGACATCTAGTTAAGAAAAACGAAACTTAAGATTGTAGAACGCAGCAATAAAATATTTATTATTATTATTAAAATTAAGATTATCTATTCCAAATAGTGACGGATCACACACAACGTAGGGCTCCGTAGGGCTCCGCTCTAAATAGACGTATTTCAATAACTAAAACTTATTTTTTGCTAGAATTTCTGTGTGGTCATAAAAACTTACAAACTAATATTTTAGAAAAAAATATCCTAGATGTTAAGTTGGACTATTAGTCATATCCATGCCAAATTTCATTGAAATCAATCCATTGGATTCGAAGTTGTGCGTGTTCGAATATTTAGGTAGTTTTTGAATGTTTTGTGGCAACCCTAATCTTTACCGAAAAAAAAAAATATGCTAGATGTTAAGTTAGACTATTAGTCATATCCATGCCAAATTTCATTGAAATTAATCCGGTGGATTCAAAGTTGTGCTCTTTCAAACATTTAGAATTTTTAAGTAGTTTTTTGAATTTTCTGTGGCAACCCTAAACATTTTCGAAAAAAAAAGTATCCTAGATGTTAAGTTAGACTATTAGTCATATCCATGCCAAATTTCATTGAAATCCATCCGGTGGATTCGAAGTTGTGCTCTTTCGAAAATCTGAGCAAACATACAAACATACAAACATACCCACAGACAAAAATTCTAAAAATGATAAAAATGAATTCTGCTGGTCCATCTAAGTCCCCCCCACTATTTTTTTTTTAAATATTTCGAATGTACAGACGCGACCAATTTTACATTCTTATTATATGTATAGATAGATAGATTGTTGTGTTATTATTAATTGCTTCGAATAAAAGCTGCAAATCATGAAATTATTAAGTTTCTTTTCTTAGAAAGTAGGTACTTACTTAATCGAGAAGAGAACATTTTATTTAGCAAAGAAGCTGTTAATTGTTAATGAACTTGTACCACGAACTGGTAGACTTTAAGTTGACAAACTGACGTTTACGATGCTTTAACAAGAACATCAACAGGTTACAAGGGTTGCTACAAAAATATGAAAATTCCGAAAAGTATTCGATCACTCGTCGCGGTTCCAATAAAAAAAGAATTATGTGTTTCGCGAAAATGTAATAAAACAAACCTTTGTAGAGTGTTGGTGAAATCAGGAAACTTCACAAAGGGACTTGTGTTTTATTGCGAGTGAAGCTTAGGCCGAGAGCTTGCGGTTAAGATATTAAAAATCACAGCAGTTACGGATATTATCCGTAAGTTTCCTCTGGCGGGCAACGATCCTGCAACCACCCGATGTATTGAGCCGAACGGCGTACGCTCGAACCACTGCACCAAGTGGTCGTCAGTCATGCTTTGCCTTTCTTTTCCTATAGGTTCTTGTTTTAGTAAACCTCATTCAATGCTATGCTACCCTAGTACTTTTCTAATGGTCGGCTACCAGTTTCTACCATTTCCTGGCTAAAAATAAGTCTATCTCTTATTAGATCTATATTTTGACATAGTAAGGCTAACTAACCGGTGGTAACGCTAAAATATTGTTATTTTTTTACGATTTATAAATGCTACATATAGCTTACATGAATAACATTTATTTGAATTTGAATGGGAAGAAGTAGGACCACCGTTGCTCTACTTTCAGTAAGGCCGCGCTCACTTTGGATTCGTTTTCGTCCGAATTTTACTCGTGCTTACACGTACGAACAACACGAATGATCCCGACCTTCCAAGTACTACGGGAGTGCGCACACTGGGTGCGAGTTACGTACACGTACGACCATTCGCACCCAGTGTGCGCACACTGGGTGCGAATGGTCGTACGTGTACGTAACTCGCACCCAGTGTGCGCACTCCCGTAGTACTTGGAAGGTCGGGATCATTCGTGTTGTTCGTACGTGTAAGCACGGGTAAAATTCGGACGAAAATGCATCCAAAGTGAGCGCGGCCTAAGACTATTGTAACGAAAATTCCCACGAGTCCTACTGGTAGGACAAGCTGGTAAGAACTGGGAAGAGCCGGTTTCGAGGTGCCTATGGGCCCCCGACATCTCCCAAACTACACCCCTTTCAAGGAAGTGTGCTGATTCTGTTGGCCCAGTGCCAAATGCATTTCCATTGTCGCGCGCGTCACGATCGCTTTTCAGTTTGTTTTCGTTTTGTTATCTGTCATTGGCCTTTTTGTAGTTTGTCGCGTTGTTCGCTTTCCCAAGACGCGTGAGTTAGTCATTAGGTGTTTACTCACACCTAGTTGTGTGCTGGGGTTAATAAACTATTTACAGTTAGTGGTCGGTTTATTTATATTGAAGTTCTAACTCGTATAGTTAGGAGTCGCCTTAAGGCTACTTAAGTTTGAGTTTGTGTAGTTGGAACGCACCTATTTAATTTTGGGCATTAGGCATTCTTGAATACCAAAGTCCTTCGTTCCACTCCCCTTCAGGTCGGCAACGTGCGAGAAATGACTTTGAGCATTGCAAGCATCTTTAGGCTACGGTAACTGCATAACATCAGGTGGGCCGTACGCTTGTTTGCCACCTCATTTGCATAAAAAAAGTGCGGGTCAGCACACACATAGGTACTTAGTTAAGAACGAGAATCGAATAGGTACCAAGGTGATTTTCGTCCATTACACAACATTCGAAGAGATTCTATAAACTAAATTTCTAAGAAGCATTGTTGATCATTTTGGTTTTCATTTCATCTGTGGTTCGAATGCATTTTAAAACAATCTACTTTTGATGTTAGTTTTATGCGTGGTTTGGTAAAAAGTACCACATCAGAAGCGGGTTTATCGGTTCTTTATATTTGAACCCCTCGAAGAATAATGTGGCATCCGTTTAACGGTTTACGTTATGGCACGTCTAATAATATATCAGTATACACATCAATTATTTAAAAAAAAAATGCATTACAAATTACATTGCTCGGAGACTGGACGTAGCATGTCTGGTTTTTAATAAATAGGATAATTGTAATAAATGATTTGTAAACTGAAGTGGCACTAATCAAGGATTTGAGGAGAGCTTGCGCAACCAGGTCGATCATATTTCCCGAAGAACCGACACAGCAACGGCGGAAAGCAGCAGGGAGGTGATGATCTAGACGATCTTGCGACTTAAGTAGATAGGTATTTGTCTTTCTCTTTCCATCCTTGTCTAATCTGAAGTATCGCGAGAATACACAGTCACAATCCCCGAATATCTACTTATACCAAAGAATTTTTACGTCTTACGTTCATGACTTATACTTATTCATCTTATTTAGGGGAAACGACCGTACATTTTTATACAACTTGTTTCCTTGAACGTTACTTACGCAATTCCTGAAATCTGTGACATGGCGCGTTTGTGCCACCGGTCCGGGAAGCACCGATATATCCCCAACAATCACACGATGATTTATAACCAGCGAAGTTCTTAAAACATAGTTACAAATCTTCATACGCCTTCCTGAAAATCCTTGCTAACATAAAAATGCGAGTAGATATAGGTCTTGTATGTTTCGAAGCTTGAGCAGTTTTCCACAAACTGCTGCGGATTTCAATGGAAGTTGCTTAGCTGTTTAGGTTTCAAATTGAATAACTACCCAAATAGTTCAATTCAGGTAAAGCCGCAGCCATAGGCCCAGTGAGTGTTGATGTACCATTTAAGTAGATATGGTCTAACATTAGTAGAACTGTTGATACGAAAAGAAGAAGTAGATATGGTACCTTCTACATAGCAATACTACCTACACTTGTGCTCAGCGCACCACAACATGCAGCGAAATTCGCACATCTGTTATCGCACTCATAATCGACATCATCATCATCATCATTTTAGCCGAAAGACGTCCACTGCTGAACATAGGCCTCCCCCAAGGTTCGCCACAATGACCGGTCTTGCGCTGCCCGCATCCAGCGGATTCCCGCGACCTTCACCAGGTCGTCGGTCCACCTTGTGGGAGGCCTACCCACGCTACGCTTTTCGGTGCGCGGCCGCCACTCGACAACTCTTCGGCCCCATCGGCCATCCGTTCTACGAGCAATGTGCCCTGCCCACTGCCACCTGCGGGCTATGTCGGTTACTTTGGTCCTCGACAGTTAACTTCTTAATACGGTAGGTACATAAGAAGGCATTCACCAGAAGATGAGCCGTATTGGCAATACTGACATGTTTTCAACATTTTCCGGGAGCGGCTGAGTCGTACTGTGTCCATAGACTCATTTTAGGCACGTGTCTCCCTTTCTTGATAATATCTTTGCCAGTGAATATTATCTAAGTGCGATGTGATTTCTTAGAATGCGGCGATGAGAAACAGATCTTCATGGAAACGAGAGTAGTCGGTGCTTCTGTAAATTAGTAATGATTCCGATGAAAGACGTTGAACCTATTTCATGATACAAACAGCTTATTTTCAGTTCGTCATAGCGTGTGCAAATATTCCTGGAGGCTGCATTGTAGTCACAGCGTTAAAAGGGGAAGGGATATTATTTTATTTTGAAATTAAATTGGTGCACCTCATAGATCGGTTTACTTGCATATTGGTAGACTACCTAGCTAACACACTAATTATCTAATGTCCCAAACTAAGCAATCAATCCTTATAAAACCTATTAGCATAGCACCGCACGATATACTAGGGGCGATCTCAGTGACACACAGAACAGGGTTAATTATAAATAGGCAATTTCCAAAAGCCCCAACGAGAATCGAACCCGCTACCACCCTAATGGCTTACACGCAAGCGACTAAGATCTAGGGATCGTCAAACAATAAGAGTATTAATTTTGTTATAATATTAGTTTTCTGTGCCTGAGTACTGGTTTATTTTAACAGAGCTTAATAAAACCACAAATCAGTGTTTCTTGAATATTTTCACAGCATGTTTCATATTAATGTCGTGTGGTATCAACAGAGAGTAACAAAAGATCAGATCAAAGTGTCCTTTGATGTGGAGACACGTTACGGGTAGAGACGGGAGTGCTCATGCATCATACTGTGATTTATATTTTACGTTTGATTATTCAGGGTTAAGATGTTACACATATATTACACATTGCAGTAAGTAATTAATATTCTATTATAAGCGACAATGGTATGGGAATATCAAAGCAGACCATATGAGACTAAAAGCTAGCCTAAGAAGCCAAAATCTACGCATAGAATAACGCTCTTGACTACATCATACAGTCATTGCAATGCTAAGTACCTAAATAATTAGGTACCTACCTAAGTGGGTACCAATAGTACCTAAGTACTAGATAGGTAACTACTGCATAAATACTAATCCCCAAATAGGTACTTACATATAAAGTTAAGAGGGACTTAGGTACACTAGCATTCCAAATCACATGTTCCTAAATATGCTTTGTTAATCCATAATTATCTGCTACAGAAAAGTTAATTGCTCAGGTAAACATTTTCTAGCGCCATTGCCATGACCACCTACGCGTCCTCTATAACTCAATCTTGTGGTTTCCCTCCAAACTGAGACGGACATGGACAACGGTCTGCTATGTTAATGTCCGAGCACGTCAATATAACGTCATGATTGCTCGGGGCTTGTGGAAGAGCCTAATCAGTATTCAATATTGATTAGGCTCTGCCAAAGGGTCCAATAGTACCATTGGTACCAATGGTACCTACTGTCTTTGGCAGAACTATCTTTAGTCCATTAGGTAGTTAGTATCTGATCCCGGGCTCTCATTAGTGATCCACTTTCTCAACGTGATTAGTCGGCTCCGTGAACTCCCAGACGTATATCGCTACTATTTTAGCGACAATTCACAGAAAACACGGACGGACGTGTCAACAGAAATACACACGTCGCCGCGTCTAGTGATCTAACGCGAGCCGGAGACCGCTGCGGCGCGCGCGCTGTCCTCACTCCAATTCTACGCAAACCTTCATAAGCTTTGTTTAGCATCGATATCAACCGTATTATAAGACTAACATCAAAATAACACAGTTTTATGTGCCGTTAATACAGCCAAAACACCGTTGGCCGAGTGACGCGCCACCAACGCGACCGAATACAACATCACCCCGTTATTAACAGTAATGTAAACAAAATTATACGCATCGAAATCGGTTGAGGAAGTTGGCGTGTATGCCAAACGTTGGCGTGTGACGTAGCGGTGGCGGTGGTTGGCTTGGCACGCTACCCGCCAGTTTCAGTGGCAACCGCGCGTGCGCCGGCCGGACCGCCCTACAGTTTTCCCGCCCAAGCGACCGCGAGTGACATTTGAATTTTTTGAATTTCGATTTACCGCGTTCGAATTATTTTCGTAATTAAATTGCATTAGTGTTAAACTGAAAACGGCTAGTGTTGTTTATTGTGATTTTAATTGATAAAGGAATCGATTCGATTGAGTGACTTGGATCAATCGATTTGTTAAACGAGTGCCCGGTTTCCACATTCGCGGAAGACTGCATGGATGTGATGGTAGGTAATATCTATTTTGTGCAACATAATTATTTATAATTTTGTTTATTTAATCATAGCCGAATTTGGAGCTTGTTTAAAAGCGGATGGTACAAAGGACTTACATTTATTTATAATTTCATTGTAGTAAGTAGTATTTCGGCTCGAGTCACCGCTGCAGACGAAGTAACTATACCTACCAACCTACCTACCTACTCATTTAATTTCTCCTGATGTCATATGGAAATCAAATGTTTTAATGTTTAATCAAATGTTTTAAATGAATCAAACTTATTAAGTATCTATTTTCTCTACATATTTTCTATTTTAATGTGAATAGAACTTAGCAAGCTATAACGGATATCTATCAGGTTATAAAATTAGAATCCATTTTATAACGTGATATCGGCGATAGGTTGCTAAGTTCTAAAGAGGCTATAGATAGGGAATATTGGCTCCACGATACATAAACAGTGTGAGACATACAATGAAAAAACAAAACAGAATGATTTGCGAACAGAAACTCAATTCAAAAGCCTACCAAGATTTATTTATCGCTTTGTTGATATAACTTTCTTAAATCGATAAAACTAATACCATAACGATATAACATCAATGTAATCGTAGGGATTAGATCGGAATAAAAGGCGTACTCGAGCGCTCTGGATTAGGTACATCATTCGATATACCTCTATAAAAACAAAACAATAAATCGGAGTCGGAAAAAACGTTTTTTTATGTGTTCGAATCCTTTGATCGCGGTGCATGTAAATTGTTGGACAGACCTTCAGGTTTTGTATTCGCCGAAAACTTTTCTTTGAAGATGCCTCAATTTTGGTAGGTATCTATGCACTGGCCTTCAAATACCTATATAAAAAACCAATTTAATTAGGGATTAATTAATTAATTTAATTAGCTTCTAAGTCACGTGTTAAGGTTTCAGTGCCAATTTATTACATGTTCGCGTCCTTTGTTATTTGCGATTTCGCATCTTTTCTTGAGAACGATGAATGCTATATCTGTGTCAACTCAACACCTGCACTGGTAGCACAGTAGTCTTGGCGTGTGTGCTAGCCCTGCTGGTAGGGTCAACACAGAAGTTTCAAGACGCTGAACGTTTTCAGATTTTCACATCGCTTGTACACTTTTGTTTTGCATCAAGTCATTTTTTTTATAGGTACCTTTGTGGCTAAAAGGTATTTGACTTTAACAATATTCACTAACTTCTGTAAAATAAAGAGTATAACCTACTGATTTGAAAAATTGAGAATGTTTAGCGACTTGTGTCGCTGACTGTACACTATGTAGGTAATAGACAGAGTTGGGCAAAATTTAATTGCAATTAATTAATTGCAAATTGCATGTGGTGTCACAATTAACAATTAATTTATTATTTATTCATCATAACGCTTTCTGATACACAAGTTTTTGGATGACAGTTTAGCATAAGCACCTTCAAACACTTTTATGTAGATCATGACTTGATTGTTATCTGTTTTGTGTTCAATAAATAAATAAATTTAGATTAATTTGTCAATCGCGAACAAATCACAATTAATTGTTAATTGTGACATCACCTGCAATTTGCAATTAATTAATCGCAATTAAATTTTGCCTCACTCTGGTAATAGATAAGATACACAAAGGATGGAGGATTATGGTCTTTTAATCAAGTTAGTCTACATAAATAAAATAAACTTAACGAACTGTACAATTAATAAATGATGTATCACGAGTTCTCGTTTAACTTATGAGTCAAGATTCCCTCCGAAGAGTTGTGCCAATACGCAAAATAGAAAATGAAGTTATTATAAATTACGTCCATTATAGAGGGAGACGTGTCGCTCCGTCCCGCTCGCTTGCTCGTCATCTGTCATTGATTATCTAAAAATACAAGCCGCTGGAACGGATTCTAGAGTTTTTGATACAATTTATTGATGGACGTGTTTCAATAATGTTTAATGTCGATTGACCGACTCTATCTCCGCTCGGGCTGAGTAATCCATATTTGTAGATCGCTTGTGTATGATTCGTTGAACCCCAAGCAAGATACAAACCGCCGTATTAACATTTTTTTTTTAATTACATTGAATTTTATTTGTGAAAACAACCACAGAAAAAAAAAATCAACGCTATTAACGAAATAAAGAGTGCCTCTTGGCGCGCTCGCGCTTTACAAAAATGACGGATAACTCAGTGGGCCTTAAAAATTGTAGATAGGTACTTAAGTGAAGTGGGCCATAATTTGAAGGAGAAAGGAAGAGAAGTATAGTAGGCGACAGGTTCGGATGACATTTTTCTAGTGATGTGGCAAAACGTACCAGTAGTTTTATCGATATATATTTTTTGCAACGTGACATAATAAGGTTTATTATAAGTAAAATAAAAAAATAATTTATAATAATATTTTATTCATATTTACTCACAGGGTAATTATATTAATTGTTTTTCCGTTCAATGTCACAATTCGCTAGTTCTCGTGTATGAGAATGAATTATTGGTTTTTCTATTTTAACACATGACGAGGAAGCGACCAAAGTCATTTTAATACACTACAACAAAGAACAATGTGAGCGAAATCGAAATCGATAACTATCAATAGCGGTATGTGGGGTGTCACCTCCCCCGCGCCTCAGCTCATACCCCGATTGTCATCCGAACCTGTCGCCTACTATAGGTAGTATTGTAGGTATTGCAGTATTCCGCCGACACTACCTTCTATTTGGGTACTACATCTTGGAACACCAAGCAAGCATCTGATCAAGCAGCTGTTCTCATCACATTTCTGGTTGATTAACCTTTTCAGAGAAGAAAACTTAAATATATTATCTGGCTATTGTGTTAAGTCTATAGAAAAGTTCATTAAAATGTTAAAATAACATTACTTACCTAGCTATTATGTATCCAACTAATGTGGGTTACACAAACGTATCCAGCTCCCAACATCTGGCGCGCGCGCGGCGTCTTTGATCTCACTCGATTTACGAGACCAACTCCCGCGCATCGATGTAAAGATGTTATCGATATTGTGTTCATAACGGGTGCAACACTGTTTTAATACCTGTAGACCGAAATGTGAGGGATTTTAAGATAATCTGCGTTTATTTGGTTAAATTATGAATTGTGTTTGGCTTTTAAAATTGTTTCGTTTCAAACTTGCGTTTAAACTTTCTTACAAAGAAAATATGTTTTACATAAACGATACTAATCATGTATATTATGGTGCTTACCTTATGTTATGGTTAACATTGAATAATAAGCCTCTTACACATGCTCCCTAGCATTTTTATATTATATGAATGTAAAAGGACAAATTGACTGACTTACTGACTTATTACGTACAGCCTAAGCTGCTGGAGTTAGAAAACATTAAATTTAGACCAAGAAAGGTTTTTGGAAAATTCCACCCCAAATGGGGTAAAACAGAGGGTTGCATGTTAATTCCGTAATGAGAGTCATGGGGATGAAATTGTGGCAAAAGGTTGGTGACTAAAAGAGTATTTAATTCTGGAATTGCTATGCACTGTAATGTCAGAGTCAGAGTCTATCAAGACAGAGACCAGGAGTTGAGGAGCTTTAAACTAGAGGTGAGTCGTATTTACTAGAACAGGTGCGAAGACTAGGTATTTTACGAGACTAGGTGGCACCTATTCCAATTTTTACAGTACTTAGTCCACCAAGTATTAGCGCTCAACACGTCCGCTGACGCACCTTATAGTACCTACCAAGTACCGTACCGTGTTGCGACAGCGTGACGACGCTATCAATAATTTTAATCTAAACAAGTTTGTTTACATAATTATTATGGAGAATGACATATTGTAAGCAGTAGCGACATCTGAGTTGAGCAAAAGGCAGTTTTGTCCCCATTTGATCTCCTGTATCGAGTCCTATTATGGATGTAAGGACTAGGTAGGTACGCGAACCATTGCCGATAAGTACTTGAGACTAGGTGGAATAGGTGGAACAGGTGATTGGATCTCGTATTTTTTAATACTAGGAATAGGTGCACCTAGTCCCAAATGTACCTAGTACAACCCATCTCTACTTTAAAATTATTAAGGTGGTAACTACTACATATAATAATTCAAAGCGTTGTTGCGCCACTTAACACTCTGTCATACACACGGCAGCTCGACACGGCTGACACGGCGTGTTGTTTACAAAACACTGGTGTCGAATGCGCACCCGCTGACGACAACACCACTCCGAATGTATCATCGTTTTAATAAAAAATCTCAAGTCACTGATTTTCTGACAACTTGAGAATATTGGACACGTGCTCGGGATAAAAAGAAGTTTGTTTTTTGCCTAAATGTTATTATATTTTAATGTGACATTTTATGTAAAAGTTACTGATTTTAAAAGTGCTGGCCCAGCTACTTCGCAAACGTTACATTTAAAAAAATTCGATAAAATTAACTAAAATGATATGGGAACGACAAGTAACGTACCTATCGTTGGGCGTCATTGTTGGCCACCAATGTTGATCCTAGCTGGCAGGGAGTATACAGTGGTGAGATAGTGTGGCGGGCCTAGTCCTATTAAAAAAGTAACGTAAGATCTACTTATCTATATAGCCTTATCCTATATCTGTGTACATCTTTCCGTGTTTAATATTATGCATAAAACACTGCTGAGTGGGTCTGTGATTTATTTAAGAAGGCTGATTAAAATTACGCTAGTCAGATAAAGACCGAATTTGGTTTCGTTTGTTGCGTCTAAATTAGGTGCCATTTTGATATCGGAACGCCTATACAATGTCTTAAGACTGGGCAGGTAGCGAACGAGGCATTTTTGGAGGCTATCTCCTCTTAGACGAGTGGAGTAAAAATTTTGAAAAAAATATCACCGTATTTATTATACCCTCTTCTTTAAAAAACAAGTTTGAAAAATGTGAAAAATGCTCTTTTACTATGTGAAAAAAATTACCAAAATGTAGAAATTTTCAAATTTAAATTTCTATCTTCTTCCAAACGGCTGGGAATTTTTAAATAGTTTTTTCACCAAAAGATGGAGAAAGATAATACCTAAAAAATGTAAGCTTGATTTTGCGATGCAATCGTTTTTCACGTCACAATTCATGATTTTCCAAATATTCGCCAACAAAGTGGGCGGATCCGGTGCGAGGGGCGACGGGCGGCAGTACCGCGATGACTGTTGGACGGGGAGGTTGTGCCAGTTTTCCCGCGCTCCAGTCGCTTCAATTATCGTCTATATCTTTTTTGTAAATAAATACATAAAAATATTGCAATGATGTATACGCCTTTGTACCTAAGAAGTTTTGACAAGGAATTGTAATTTAGATTTTTTTTTTGTTTTGTTAAATAATCATATAAAAATAATACAAATAAAAATAATAAGAACTAAGAATATATTAAAATTGAAAATATAGATATAGGATTCGAACCTGCGCTCCTTATAGCATTCACCCAGCCAGATCAATTTACTTACGAGCTAACAAGACATTGAAATTGAAAGCGAAATTATGAACTATATACTTCGTTATCATGGAATCTTGGATTTTTTTTCATTGAATGTGATTTGAATTTGGAATCTTTTTCACGAAGACGACTGGCCCTTGCTTGTGTTCGACATGTACAAACACATTGTGACAGTGTGCGTTTGCAGTCGCCTTCATGCCTTCGCCTACATTTAGAATAACATGAAAAAAATATTGATTTCGAAAATATAAAGATTAGGATTCGAACTTATGCCTTGACGAAGTTATGCATTGACTTACTCAGCTAATTTCATGTTAGGGAACATAGCGAAATTATGAAATACATACTTCGTCGTCCATTGACAATTGACGCCCGCTTGGTGAAGTGGTTTGAACGTAGGCTGTTCGGCTCACTGCATGCGATGGTTGCGAGTTCGATTCCCGCTAAATGAAAATTTTGGAAACGGCCTTATGCGTAATTTTGTCTGGATCCTGGTATTACGGGGATCGCCTCCAGTCCATTACGGTACCCATAGTACAAGGGTTACTTAGGTTGGGACCATTCATTCGCGTCTCATGTAATTCTCTCTGTATTATCACAGAATAACTATCTACATATACAGTAAGGGCGAGGCCCCATTACCATTCTTGACTATACTTAAAAGTGCACGACTATTTTCTCAAGAATTGTTGACCACTATTGACCACTCTTGACTATTTTGACCATTATTGTCTATTTTGACCATTATTTACTATTTTGACCATTATTGACTATTTTTGACCATTGTTGAGTATTTTTAGTCTTTGTTGACTATTTTTGACCATTGTTGACTATTTTTGACCATTGTTGACTATTTTTTACCATTGTCGACTATTTTGACCACTGTTGACTATTTTAGACCATTTTAAACTAATTTTGACAATTTTTGACCGTTGTTGACAATTTTTGATCATTGTTGACTATTTTCACCATCAACCGTCAACAATGGTCAAAATGGTCAACCGAAGTCAACAATTGTCAAAATTAGTCAAAAATTGTCTACAATGGTCAAAAATAATCAAAAATGGTCAACAATGGTCAAAATTGGTCAACATTGGTCAAAATAGTCGACAATGGTAAAAATAGTCAACATTGATCAAAAATGGTCAAAAATAATCAACAATGATCAAAATTGGTCACAATGGTCAAACATAGTCAACAATGGTAAAAAACAGTCAACAATTGTCAAAAATAGTCAAAAATGGTCAACAATTGTCAACAATGGTAAAAAAATAGTCAACAATGGTCAAAATTGGTCACAATGGGCAAAAATAGTCAATAATGGTCAATAGTGGTCAATAATAGTTGAGAATAGTCAACAATGGTTAAAAAAAGACAAAAATGGTCAAAAAATTTCAACAATGGTCAAAAACAGTCAACAATGGTCAAAATAGTCGACAATGGTAAAAATAGTCAACATTGATCAAAAATGGTCAAAAATAATCAACAATGATCAAAATTGGTCACAATGGTCAAACATAGTCAACAATGGTAAAAAACAGTCAACAATTGTCAAAAATAGTCAAAAATGGTCAACAATTGTCAACAATGGTAAAAAAATAGTCAACAATGGTCAAAATTGGTCACAATGGGCAAAAATAGTCAATAATGGTCAATAGTGGTCAACAATAGTTGAGAATAGTCAACAATGGTTAAAAAAAGTCAAAAATGGTCAAAAAATTTCAACAATGGTCAAAAACAGTCAACAATGGTCAAAAATAGTCAATAATGGTAAATAGTGGTCAACAATAGTTGAGAATAGTCAACAATGTTCATATAGTCAACAATGGTAAAAAAAAGTCAACAATGGTCAAAACTTTTCAACAATGGTCAAAATTAGTAAAAAATGGTCTAAAATAGTCAAATAGGGTCCAGAAAAGTCAGGATAGTCAAAAATAGACAAGAATAGTCAAGAATAAACATTTGCCATTTGGGCTCGGACTCCGAGCCCATTTGGGCTCGTAGTTTTTTTTTTTTTTTTATAGGACTGCGGTGGCAAAAAAGCGTACGGCCCGCCTGATGTTAAGCAGTTACCGTAGCCTATAGATGCTTACAATACCAAAGGTATTGCTCGCACATTGCCGACCTGAAGGGGAGTGGGATGGAGGGAGGGGGTGGGGGGGGGGGGGGTGGGCTTACGGCTCTCTCACTCATCGTACGAAACGCAGCTGTAATAGCTGCTTTACGCCGATCTTCTGTGAGAGGGTGGTACTACCCCGGTCGAGCCAGCCCGTTTATGAGCTGCAGTCAATTGGCTACAGCTTGGCTCTACCACCTTCAAAGTTCTATTGGAGCTCCGTTGTTGTAAGCTTTCTAAGTAGTATAAGAAGTCTTAGTCTAGTAAGTATAAGAAAAAGAAAGAAAGAGTCGCCTTATAGCTGACTATTCCTGGCTAGCCTATTGTATTTCTGACTATTCTTGACTTTCTTGACTATCCTGACTTTTCATGACTGTAATTGACTGTTCTTGACTTTTCTTGACTATTCTTGACTGTAATTGACCGTTCTTAACTTTCATGTTTATTCTTGACTATTCTTGACTATTCTTGACTATCCTTGACTATCCTTGACTATTCTTGACTTTTTTGACTATTCTTGTCTATTTTTGACTATCCTGACTTTTCTGGACTGTATTTGACCATTGTTGACAATTTTTGACCATTGTTGATTATTTTTGACTATTTTTGACCATTGTTGACTAATTTTGACCATTGTTGACTTCTGTTGATCATTTTAACCATTGTTGACGGTTGATGGTGAAAATAGTCAACAATGGTCAAAATTAGTCAACAATGGTCAAAATTAGTCAAAAATGGTCAAAAATAGTCAACAATGGTAGAAATAAGTCAACAGTGGTCAAAATAGTCGACAATGGTAGAAAATAGGCAACAATGGTCAAAAATAGTCAACAATGGTAAAAAACAGTCAACAATTGTCAAAAATAGTCAATAATGGTCAAAATAGTCAATAATGGTCAAAATAGTCAACAATGGTCAAAAAAGTCAACAATGGTCAAAAATTATCAACAATGGTCAAAAATAGTCAACAATGGTCAAAAATAGTCAATAATGGTCAAAAATAGTCAACAAAGACTAAAAATAGTCAACAATGGTCAAAAATAGTCAACAAAGACTAAAAATACTCAACAATGGTCAAAAATAGTCAATAATGGTCAAAATAGTAAATAATGGTCAAAATAGGCAATAATGGTCAAAATAGTCAAGAGTGGTCAATAGTGGTCAACAATTGTTGAGAAAATAGTCGTGCACTTTCAAGTATAGTCAAGAATGGTAATGGGGCCTCGCCCTTACTGTATATACATATAGTTATTCTGTGACAATACAGAGAGAATTACATGAGACGCGAATGAATGGTACCAACCTTAGCAACGTTTGTACTATGGGTACCGTAATGGACTGGAGACGATCCCCGTAATACCAGGATCGAGACAAATTACGCATACGGCCGTTTCCAAAATTTTCATTTGGCGGGAATCGAACTCGCAACCATCGCATGCAGTGAGCCGAACAGCCTACGTTCAAAAATAGACAAAAAAGACCAAAATGACAGAAAATGATGGAAAAATTAAAAATTACAACATTTCAGATATGACAAGAAATGTCAAAAATTACAGAAAATTGCAAAACTCACAGAAAATGACAATAAATGACAAAAATGCCAGAAAATGCCAGGAAATAACAAATATGACAAAATGACAGAAAAAGCCAGGAAATGACAAATATGACAGGAAATGACAGAAAATGAAAGTAAATGACAAAAAATCACACGAAATGCCAATAAATGACAAGAAAAGATACACAAGACCAGGAAAACAAAGAAAAAAGACAAATACAAAAAAGTTACAAAGACAGGAGAAGACAGTACCTAGAAGAGTCAAGAGAAATAGTCTGAAATAAGTAGGTATTCCTTTAAATATTATAATGTGTGCCAACCCTTACACAAGTAGTCGTCGCACCAACTGTCAAGACGTTGGCGGCATGTTTATATTTATAGTGTTGTCAAGATGTCCAACTTCAAAATACAAAATATTTGGAAATATCACATTCGAAAAAACGCTATTTATAATGTAAACAATCGTTAGTAGGCCAAATAAATAAACAAAAATAAGTAAATAAATAAACATTAAAAAAATATTATGCTGATGTGGGATTCGAACTCGAATCGTATCGTAAATTGCTCCGTCAGTTTTCTTTCCTACGTTTTTGATAGTTTATCGTTTGTGATCTATTTTATTTAGAGTTTATGAATAAATAAATAAATTATTCGATTTAATAAAAATATAGGTAGGTATATAAACGTAAAATAAAAAGATAATGCTTACAATAAAATTAGAAAACATAAAAAAAGCAAATAATTATAGGATTTGATCCTGCGTCATCGCCATCGTCGTTATGGATGACTTTTCCACTGAGCTATTTAGGATTTACATTATAGAGCGAAATTATCAACTTATTTGTAGATCTACTACGTTGTGGTAGCTCGGCTTGTTTTGAAATAAGAATACAAGCGACGCAATAACCGCGCTGTCAGAGGCTCTTGCCGGGAGCCCGCCGCTGGCGCGGGGAGCACACCCCCGGCGATGGGTTAGCTCCGCCCATTCAGCCAAAATTTCCAGATCATATCCCCACCTTAACATGAATGCTCCTGCTCGGGCGAGGCCGAGGCATCTGGAAGCACCAAATAACTAGTGTAATGTTTTAATCTCACTTTATTCGCAATAATGATCAGGATTACGGTTTGGCTATAACTAGCCAGCTTGAGTATGGATGGACACGGTCATGTTTACAAAACACAGGTGTCGAATAGTGCGACGGGTGTAAAGCACAGTTGGCTGCCTATGTACTTTACGTAGTAGGTAAATGTACTAAATTAATTACTAATACAAGTACTGGAACCTGAGAGTCCTTTTTACTTTATAATATATTTTTATGCCACCAGGGGCGCCACCTTGCAGTGGGGTGACATGACACTTGACAGGTCATACAGTCTCTTTCCGACCTCACGATGGCCGTTTTTCAATTTCCGGCACAGTTGTCATTGGTCACTGACCAAAGAAAACTCCGCAAAAAGCTGTCACCGTGCCGTGCCGGCTAGTGGAAAAACGGCCGATAATTACTACCTACCTATTTGTAGTGACACTGACAGAAATAAAGTGACAGATAACGTTACCCCAGTCCAATCAAGCGACATCTAGTGAGCTGTTTCATGCCCAATTCAATTAAATGCTTCTGATGTCGAAAATCTCTGTTTCCGTGACGTCACAGTGTCCAAATCAAATCGACTCACGCGCATTGTTTACAGTTGGCATTCGGAGCTAAATGGCGGCGTGTTTACAACGCTAATGCCGAATTAACTTCCAGCTGTGTTCCTGTGATATACCGGCTAGTGATGTTCCTAATACAATGAACCAGTTCCGACTTCATTTGGGACCAAAGATAAACTCCTCTTTGCTTACTACTTTGGACTGCCAATCGGTCAGATATTGGATTGAATAATCCAGTGATTCTTAAGCGGTCTCGCGGTTTCAGGAACTCAGTGCTCATGTTTTCTCGGCTGGTGAATAGTATATTGCCGCGCGTCTCTGAATCCAAGTCCAAGTCCTCCAAGTCTATTGGGAGCACACCCGCGAGTACCATTTAATATGCTCGATGAACGGGAAATTATTTTCGAACACTAGTCCGAAGTAGCAAACGAATCTTTCCTTTTAATTGTTGCATTGAAAATTTATACGTGGAGGCGCTTTCAAAGTCCCTTTTAACAGGAGTTGATAGGTTTTTTGGGTAGCGAACGTAAGCCGATTTTGGTCGTCACACTCAGAAATTAAGCGCAGACGAGTCTCCGCCAGGTTCTCAAGTCCGTCCCTAGTGTTTGATTCAATCAGCAGGAGAGCGTCATCCGCTTATCCAGTTAATGAACATCCAAATCAGTCATCTAAGTCAGTGAGTCAGTTAGAAAGAGGAGTCCCGAATGAAAAACCAACGTGTACATACAACACTATTCCCACCACGTCCGTGTTGCGAAAACCATTGCGTGGTTAATGTAGATTTACGATTTTCGTTTTTATCCTCGCACGGTGCGCGAGCGAGTGGGCGGGCCTAATCGTTGCCATCCCGCGCCGATGTCAATGTCGCCCGTTTGACATAATGTATAATTGGGTAGGTACAGCGTGTAGGAAGACATTTTTAATATTCATATTAGGGCACCGCAGACTTGCTACTTTTTGCATCGGTGATCGTCGACTTGTAGCATCGGAGCAGTCGCTGCGTACGACCGCACAGAGTCGCCAAAACGCGATGCAGTCGCAAAATCGCCATTTGCCGATGCAAAAAGTAGCAACTCCGACGTGGCCCTTAACGATGACCCTACCTATATTTTGGATGGTTTTGAATAGAGATATCTTAAATGTTATGTTGGGAATATAATGGAGCCAAATCGCTTTTAGACAGAAGGGTGTTGAAATTATTGGTAGCTAGAGTCCATTTCAGAAGTATTGTTGTATTGACAATGCTCCGAATGTTAAAATTTTGTCACATTTGAGCACCTAATTAAATTGATGGTAGATAATACTAGTACCTGCTACTGTTAAATAATGTAACAAGCGGTGGTGGGATGCGAACCCATGGCTATCACTATAGGACCCCATTGACCGATGGACTATAGCCTCTTCAAAGTACATACAGTTGTGGTCATATAATTAAGAACGACTTGAAGTTACAGATTTTTTTTATCTGAGTCATGTCATGTGTAGTTATTGTTCCTTCTTAGAACTAACTAGTTATGTTATGAAATAGCCACAAGAATAGAGCAAACGGGATTAGGACTACAGAATAAAATCGCTCACTATTTTTGTAACAAACTTTATTTATTCTGAAAAGTAACAATTTCAAATAGTAATGGAGCTGGACAAATAATTAAGAACGATTTATTAAACTGCTCGAGAGTTGCTTTATATGAAACTCAGATTAATTAAATCGCATGCATATGGAGTGCGTGAATAAAATAAGCAATTTAAAACATTTTAAACTAAAACTAATATTTAGTAGCATGTTCACGGCTTTTAATAACTGCTTTACACCGGCGAGGCGTTGACTCTATCAATTTCAGACATTTCGCAAGAGAGATAGAGTGCCATTCTTCTAAGAAAACGTTATACAGCTCTCTTAAATTGCCACACTGTCGATTTGAAACCTTCTTCTTGACTTCGCACCAAAGATGTTCTATAGGGTTACGATCTGGGCTGTTAGCTGGCCAATCTAAGACAGAAACTGATTGCGATGTGAGAAATTCCTTAACGGTGCGTGCAGTATGCTTTGGATCATTATCGTGTTGGAATGTCCAAATAACCGGTAGCACGTTTTCAGCATAAGGTAACATTGTTTCGTCCAGTATATTTTTGTATTGGAATTGATCAATGTTTCCTTCTATCAGCTTAACAGGTCCAATACCATACCCAGAAAAGCACCCCCAAATTTTCATATTTCCACCACCATGCTTTAATGTCACTTTTGTGTACTTAGGGTCAAATGCTTTATTCGGAGGGCGTCGCACATATCTTTTTCCATCAGAACATACCCTGTTTATTTTTGTCTCGTCAGAAAAAAGAAATTTTTTCCACTGTCTAAATGTCCAGTTTTCATACCTTCTTGCAAATGCAATCCAGGCCTGCCTATGGCATCGTTTCAACATGGGCACCTTCCTTGGTATCCTTCCGTGCAACTTTTCTTCTACCAAACGCCTTCGAATAGTGCGTGCCGAGATTGCTGAAGGGTTGTTTTCACCAAACTATTCCTTTCTCAGCTCATTAGACCCTTTAAAAGGATATTGCTTTGCCAAACAAACGATTTTTCGATCATCTCGATGAGATGACTTTCTCTGTTTAGGTACACGCGGAACATTTGAGGTAGTTTGATGCGTGGTAAAATGCTTCACAGCATGGAAAACCATCGTTTTAGAGCATTGCAGGTGGTCGGCTATCTTTTTATACGACCAGTTCTTCTCGCGAAGTTTTATTATTACTTCCCATGTAGATTTATCACAACTTTTATTTTTCCCCATTATTTTCTATGAAGCAATCACCTGCACCAAATGGCGCCAAAATTATACGAATTTATAGTGAACTACAACCTCATAGCCACAGAGAGTTGTCTATTTAAATTTGAATAAATAAAAAACTATTCAGCGTTCTTAATTATGTGACCAGCCAGTAAGTAGTAATACTAGGTTTAGATCTAATGTAAAACGTTTACCTATTTATTTTTTAGCAAATCATGTGTTCAACGAATGTACGGCTAGTATGGTAAAGTTTTGCGATACCGAGTGAAATACAAAAAAAATACAAATAGTTACTTTTACTTGTTAGTTTGATAAAATTTTCTCTATAAATAAGCGTTCTTAATTATATGGCCACCACTGTATGTGTACCTAATGCAACGACAGGTAGTCGTTAGTTATGCTATTCTACATAATGGTACAATAACATGAAGTCACCGCAGTCGTGTGCGCACTTTGATTCAACGGTACCTACCGCAGATAGATAGGTACCTACCTTTGTTGATATAAGCTAGCGTTAGTTATGAACTAGCAATTCAAGTTTATCATTATGGTTGCCACTGCTACTATATATACTTAAGTACTATATTTCGCCACCACAGAGTAAAGACTAAAGGAAGAGGTGCCCTTATTAGATATATGTATGAAAGAAAAACGTGGTCATTGTTTTTTCATTTTCATTGTTCTATCTACCGGTAAATAGTTGAACTACTCGCTTCGTTTTATGTCGATGTTAGTACTAGGCCGACCACTCGGCCGACTTGCTTAGGGCCAGTCCCCTTAGTAATTGGTCCATGTTCGCCACCGAAAATTAAATTTGTAGTCTGTTCCAGAATTTGACGTTTGACCGTTTCCCCGTAGAATATCTGTCAAAACGACAAATCTTATTTGGTGGATTAAAGTTGTCCAACGACTGAAACAGGCCTTTAGAGAAAAACACGAGTCTACAAAATTGCTATCTATGCGTTTCTTGGTAATATCTTCTTTGATATCCTTTCTTTTGATTAATTTCGTACGGGTTCCAAGACAACTTAGCTTTTCCTCGGGACTCGTCGAGAGTCAAACCTTGGCGTCATCGTAGGACACCATTGTCGATCCCAGTGGTGGGAGTGAGTGGCGGGCCTAGTCCCAAAAAAATTGTTGGAGTGATGGGCACAACGTGAAGTGGTCTATATTATATCTGAATCCAGCACTGAGTCGAACAGTGGGCATCTTCTGGCTGATGTTGATGACATGTTGACGTTGTTGTCCGAAAGTTATTAATATCTAATTAGTAAGCTGTGGCACGACGCTGCCCTTGTATTCAGTGCAAGCCACTCGCCGACGCATCGCGACTACGCTTCGTGGGTGACGAAAACCGTCACAGTGTATGAAGCACAGTAGTTTAATTCTATAAGGAGTTCGAAATTTGACGACCGCTTGGTGCAGTGGTATGAGCGTAGGCCGTTTGGCTCACTGCATCGGGTGGTTCTGGGTTCGATTCCCGCTAGAGACAAATTTCAGAAATGGCCTTTTCGCAATTTACCTTGGTCTCGGTGTCACTGGGATCGCTCCCAGTGCATTGTACGGTACCCATAGAACTAGCGTTGCTTAGTTGCAGTGCAAGTCTGGCGATATTTATTTATTTATTAAATTACGGATGACATCAATATGCTAAATATACTTTGAATAAGTAATAAATTATAGACATGGGTCAAACTAGGGTACTTACCTATTTGCATGTTGGTTTATTCTACGTCGTACGCGTACTCTACAAAAAAAAAACTTTTTAAAAATATTGATCTCTACGTAAACAAAGTTGTAGTCCAACATAGATTGATATACCTATTGAAAAACGGAAAATCTACCTACCCACACTTGAAAATCTAAGTATTGCATTTTGTTTGTGCAAACACGCGACCGTGAAATTGTTTCCCGTGAAAAAATAACTCATCTTTCGACACATTCAAATGACAAATCGCTTTCCTATGCGGTAACAGGTATGTATACAATACGTCACACAACTATTTGTGCTTGTTTACTGTTTATTTTTATACTTTGACACATTTTAGGACCGTGTTCACCAGCACACTAACCGACCGTTAGAGCAGTAACCGATTGTTTGATGAACAGCTGTAACGATTCGTTTGGTATTTTATTTGGTTTACTGTCTTTATTCCCTTGCGAATTGTCAGCGCATCGCATCGATGCAGCCGCAATGATGCGACTCTATTTCTGTTCGCCGTACACTTGACGGTGTTCGTACAAGTCTGTCGTACCGTCATATTTATACCGAGGGTGCAGTGGCCAGGCCTCTGAGCAAATTGTGTTGAATCTTGCGCAGTTTATGAAGAGATGTGGCATGGTTAAGTAAGATAAGGTACATGCAACTCCTAAGGAACAAGCAACATGTGAGACGTAATCGATAGTAGTTCGGGAGGAGTCGGATCTCGTCCAGTATCTAAGGTTTTCGTACAGAGCAACAATTCTACAATTCGAGTATATTTGGCTTTATTCCTGACTTCATAGAGTATCAATAGGCGAACTGCGGTTCGCATCTCAGTTGAACAGACAAAATGCATCCGGACTGCAATCCGACTGCAATCTAACTGCAAGCGGACTGCAATCCGACTGTAAGCGGACTGCAATCAGGACTACGGACAGCAAGCGACTGCTTTCTGCCAGCAAGTGGACTTTATTCCGACAACACGTGGACTATGTGCAGTCGGTTTGCAGTTTTGATGCAGTTGCACATACAAATTAATCCTAGAATAAGTATGTAGGTATAATAAATAGACCCTAAAGTCAAGATCGATGGGTAACGATCTCCTTGATAATACTTAAGGGATTAACTACAAGTAGTGTTAAATAACTAGGCTTGCATAACGGTATAAGAAGTAAATAAGCCGCTTAGGTACTAGGACTTGAGATTAAGGATGTTGAGACTCAACTCGCGGAGTCAAATTATTTCACATGAAGGATTCCAATACACAAAAAGCTCTTGGTTTCTACTCCTCAATGTCCAGAAGCGTATTCGCACTATCGTCATATAAAACAGCGATCAAACAAGAGCAACACATGAACATGATGTGACGCGGTTAATAATAGCGTTGCATCTAATGTACGGGTTCCGATTAGCGGGATCGCGGGGCTCTGGCGGGCCGCCACCACGCTAGCGCGGTGTATACACTCATAGACGGACTATGAGGAGGAATGCCCGATTAATCCATGTCTCACCTCTTTGCTGTGTAAGAGCGGGAAGGAAAACTTGCGAATATTATGTCTGTCAGTGTGATATATCTGAAAATATGTAAACTGCCCTAGGTAATTAATTAATACCAAATATAAGAACACGTTATTTATTTTCCAAATCTATTTCAGTTATTACCAGAACCAGAGAGTAAACAAAAATCATTCTTTTTTATTTGACATCTGTCAACCATAAATACCACACTCAGTGTATTTGGTGGATATGCCCATAAATCGCGGAAAAATGAAAAGTATTTAATGTTTATTTGTCAAAAAACGTTGTAGGTAGTAAGTAAGAAGAAGTAGCGATAGCTTCTCATTGGAATAGATAAATATAGGTACTCAAGTTTGCAGCAATTATCTGGTGAAATCCCTTTTAGTAATGTTCCCTTAAGAGGGAAACAGAGTAGTTACCTACACCACACGAGCTCAGTGCGGGACTTGTAGAACTTGTAGACCCTCGAAGTGAAACAGGTTCAACAGTCAAACAAGCCAGTGTACGCGTGACGTTGCTTTCTACTGCTAGACGTCCTGTCCTTTAAAAATTCTTCAAATTAACCGTTCAGCCCCCCTAGACAAGTGGCTTCATCTACAAGCGTTTCTATAAATCGCTACGCTTCATGTATGGAAATGACATAAGCTACGTGATCTACTTATCGACTTGTAACGTCATTTCCATACATTTAAGCGTAGCGTGGACGAAGCCACTTGTCTAGGGGAGCTGAGCGGTTAATTGGAAGGTTTTTTAAAGGACAGGACGTCTAGCAGTAGAAAGCACGTCACGTGTACACTGGCCGCTACACCCGACCGTGCACCGATTGCGCTTCAGCCAAACTGTCCGTGTTTCGTCGCACGAGAATAGCCCCGGAGCTGTTTATAGTCGCCGTGTCGCTTGTTTGGACAAATATAGACCGTTATTATCAAGGCATCGATCAAGAGAGCGGCCTTCGGGTTATTGTTAACTTTCTTTTTATATTTTTATCGAATCACATCTGTGGGCTTTGGCTGCAAATGACCAAGGTATTGGATTCGATGTTTTATTGCATCACCATGCTTTACGTAAACCTAGATAGATGATGATATGATACGATATGATTATATGATATGATAGAGGATGATCTGAAAGGGTAGGCTGACCCTTTTTGGATCAGACAGATGATGATGGTGACGGTGTACAGGTGGGAGTTCGAGCAACGCGGCAGACGTCAGACATCAGTCGATCTCATAGAAATTGAATGCCGTCTGCCGTCGCGGCACATGTCATCGCCACAATTTGTATGAGATCGACTGACGTCTGTCGTCTGCCGCGTCCATCGAACTCCAATCATTTCCATGCCTACGAGATAACTACACCATAGCTTCCGCCCGCGACTTCGTCCGCGCATAATTTATCCCACGGGAACATACTATCGGGATAAAAAGTATCCTATGTGTTAATCCAGGATATAAACTGTCTCTGTGCCAAATTTCATCCAGATCCGTTCAGCCGTTCTGGCGTGATTGAGTAACAAACATCCATCCATCCATCCATCCATCTATCTATCCATCCATCCAAACTTTCACATTTATAATATTAGTGGGATTTAAATTCCGATCCCACACCTTTCCTTCAACTAAGAATAAATAAATTTTGGAATTTTAATTTTGAACTTCGGTGAAATTTAATTTCTGTAATCAAATCTGTCAAGCTCGAATTAACAACACCCGTTTGTTGATAGGTATGTTTAGAAAGTGTCTATCGCCACGATGCGCTTACTTGAACGTTGTTTAAAAACGGAATACAACTGTCAATTACATATCAAATGCGATAGGATCACTCGCCGCCCCTCGCCGGCGGCGCAGCGTGCATTAAGCGCACGCACGTCTTGCTATACAAACATTGGTGTAATGAGTGTTGTGACGTCAGCAAACACGAGTCTCGAGTGTGGTCAACGCTGGATGAAATTCAAAATTATAACGTCTTCAGACAATCGGTCCAACAAATCTGGGCCCCGAGTCTTGTAACATGGTCTTACTGCTTTCTCACTCATCATACGAAACGCAGCTGTAATAGCTACTTTACGATCTTCTGTGAGAGGTTGGTACTACCCCGAGCCAGCCCGTATATTACCTGCAGTCATTTGGCTACAGCTCTCTACATCCAATAAACTTAGGGTCATGGCTAATAGGTGTGTTATGGCCCTAACCGCATTTATAGAACTTTTTTGCCACTGTCCAATGGTTTTACAAAGCATTTCTAGGAAATAAAGTAACTTATAACATTCCAGCATAATTTTCTATAAATTTGGGGGTTAGTATTAAAACTCTCAAACACATCGGTAATGGGATCACGGGAACAGTGACGTCAAAGGATGCACGGGTGCGTTTACATTGTTAGAGACGTAATGTAAACAGTTATTAGGATATTATGAACTACTGTGTTTGATACATAAACATAAAAAGCAACGCTACCTACTTTGAACTATATATATTACTAGCTGTGTGTCTGATGCGATTTACTATCGGGGCGATAATAACGGACCTACTCTATAAAATTACATCCCTTATAACCAATTTTTAACGAACATTTACGAACTTCATAAATTTTCGAATTTTCATCCCCTATATCACCCCAGTAGAGGATGAGTTTCCAAAAAATATATTTTATTTTATAAACATAGGCCTAAATACGAACCCCCAAATTCATATATGATGGAGGATGGATGTAGGTACCTAAGTATTAAGATTAAGCAAGCAGTTACCTTACCAAATAAATCATTGTTTTAGGGTTCCGTACCCAAAGGGTGCCAACGGAACCCTATTACTAAGCCTCCACTGTCCGTCCGGTCCGTCTGTCAGCAGGCTGTATCTCACGAAACATAATAGGGAGAGAGTTAAAACAACATCGCCGCTATAACAACAAATACGAAAAATAAAATAACATTTAAACATAAAGGGCGTCTCTTTACAAGAAACTTGATATTTTTGCCGCTTTTTGCTTCTAACTTATTTCTTTGACGTTAATATTATATTATATTCTACGGTGGTACGGAACCCTTTATGTGCGAGTCCGACACGCACTTGTCTGTGGAGCGGATTGATTGATACCCCAACAGCAGTGACTGGCACCACACCCGCGTAGATGCACCGTTTATTGGTCGTAAACCCATTTCGAGTGTGCTGCGGCGCGGGAGTCGGGACCTTCGCCGCTTCCATGCGCGCGCGCAGCTCTGTTTATATTTAACGCAGATACTAATGTATTACCGCTTTATATTACTTTTTATTGTAGTTTCTGTGTTTTGGATAAATCAAGAGAGGTTTCGATAAAATGTTGGTATTAATAGTTATTAGATAGAATGAGACGAAACATTTTATCATGGCCATAACCTGCTCGCCTCCCTCAGGGCATGCGGTGAGGACTTCCCCACGCGAACCCCGGAGGAGAAGCATGGTAGAGAAAGAACTCTACATCTATGTGGGACGGAATACCTAACTCTGGTTTTTTCGTAACTAATATACCTACCTATTTCAATTAATTAATATTAAAGATGTGATAAACGGCTTTATATGAAAAGCACGCTGTAACGCTTGTATTTAAAAGTAGCTTTAAAAAGCGTGGAAGTGCTTTTCTGCTTTACACTTAGTTTTCTGCTTTCTACTTTTTTTAGTGCTTTTGTGCATTGAACTTTTAGATAGCAAAAACGTATCTGCTGAAAAATTGATAGTGAGCCTTATGCGCATAGAAATATGGTTGTCAACTAATATAATTTAGTATCAATGTATTGCTTTTTATGGGTAAGTAAATAAGGTTCAATTTACTTGAATATTGATTTGAGCTGTATTTTCATAACAATAAGGTTACTTTTGTACATTTTTGGATTTCTTTCTATTTCTGGCCGTCATTTTGCTTAAAAGCTATACTCTTGTGTTTGTAAGCGCGCTTGTGTGCTTACGTAAAAAAACGAACTTTTCAAACGGCTTTTCGTTTAAGCACCCACTTTTAATTAATATTAAAGACCCGGGGGGAGGGGCGGGGGGCTCGTCGTAGCCCGGCCAATTACAAAATCAATTAAGCACGTGAAAACCATTTAGGTTAGGTTAGAAAAAACATGTAAGTGGAGTTTTTCCGTTTTTTTAGCCGTTATGTATCAAGGAATGAGTGGAATTGGCCAAAAATAAGCGATGTTGGAGTGACGTTTGACCAGCACGTTAAGTATATGTAAAAATTGAAAAAAAAAAAAAAAAAAAACTTTGAAACTAGAAGAATCCTTCTTGACCCTTGACAACGAAACCCTAAAAACTAGCAACTGGGGGCTTACCACGACCTCTTATCGCGATTCAATTATAGGAACGTTTTAACGATTCAGCGACTTTTTGTGCAATGACGTACCTTATTGTCACGACAATAAGAAACGTCATTGCACAAATGGTCGCTGAAACGTTAAAACAAAACTGCTATAAGAGGTGGTGGTATGGCCCCAGGTATGATATCTCTACCCGAGACTTTTCGTATAATGTGCAGTCTCCCGCGCATGAACCACTTTGTTTTGAAAATAAACAACGCGAGCATGATCTTAGCACTTATAATATCTTGTTTTAAGCCGCCGGATTGAAACGTCCGTATCGACAGTGATCGATCGGGTTTTATAATAAAAACTAATTTAGATGTTTTATTCGTTAGTTTAAGATGAAACAATTTCTACTATACTTTACTATTATTTACTGGCCTACGTAAACATTGCCCAAATCCCCTCACACTGAGGAGTATAACCGGTATACTTACTAACATTAGCGTTTATAGCGTTAACGATCCGGAGCTTAAGCAACGCTTGGCAAGGTCAGAGATGGATGACCATTTAGAGGGCACGTAAAAATGCTGTCCTGGTTGTTGTCACCTAAGACAGCAGTCGTTAAGCCGTTAACAGAGGTCTTCAGGCTTGAACACCTCTGACACCAGTTTGGCCACTTATCATAAGAAGGAGACTGGCAATACACTCATCCCCTATTTTATTGGGACCATTGGAAAAATCTGCGTACATTAACGAATAAATTATTATAAATATTGCCAGACCACCGCATCAACTGTTTTTTAGGGCTGGAGCCGCACTTTGTGCTCTAATTTCATTTCATTTCATTTCGCCTTCTGACCGGTGAAGTTGTTAAGGCCATTCTGGCCAACAACGTATAGTCATACAAAAAAAAAAACAACTGTTTGGTCCCAAACCAAGCACCGCTTGTACTATGGCTACCATACACTGGGCTTGGGGCGAATGCAGTGACACCCAGATGACAAATTACGAAAAGGCCGTTTTCGGAATTTGCCTTTGGCGGGAATCGGACCCGTAACCACCAGATATAGTGAGCCGAACGGCCGACGCCTTCTCCCTGAAATGCGCGCTGCTGTGAGAATGGAGTGATGGCACAGAATAGATAATTTAGTGATGGATTGAGCCAGGTAACCTGCGCACTAACCTTCCAGGACTCTCCTGCCATGAGGAAGGTAAATAAACAACGTCAATGATACGTAATTACCGAATACCTTGAATCATCGATAACACGTCGATAGCCAAGAATAACCGCAAATAGTAAGTAATACGAGTATCATATTGATCAATGTTGTACCTACCAATAATGCTTAGGGGTGTGACGCTTGGGTATTTGTTTACGAGACAGGACTCAAATTCACAAAAAAATATGAAGGTTTCACTTCAGGCTCCATCGTCTAAGTTTATCGTAATAAGAGGTAAGAAAGAGGGCTGATTCTTGAGATGATAATGTCAAAATCCATATGAAGTTAATCTTCTTTTATTGTTCGAAGTAGAAGTTCTTTAAAAAAAAGCGTGTGCGGTCGAGAAACCCCATCCGGAACGAAATTCCTTACGCCATTTTTTTAGTAAAAATAAAAATAAAAAGTGGAGCTAAACATAGGTAGGGCGAAACTATCAACTTTGTCCACTATTATTATCACTCCACTAATAGTATCATTAAAGTAGGTAGCTCAACTTCAATAAACTTCTCATTATACCATCTACCGACGTTAGGCCAGTATCCGTTGCGTTAATTAAGAAGCATTTTAATCTACTGTTTGTGTTAGACAACCCTATCGATATGATTACGTCTGACGAATGTTGGTATTAATCTCATGCGGATTTGTTTATTTCCGTCTGTTAGTCCGGTACACTGATGTATTGTGGGGGTCGGAATACACGTGCTGGTAAGCAGTTACCGTAGCCTATAAATGCTTGCAATACCAAAGGCATTGCTAACTGCAGAGTGAGGGTTGGACTCTGCTCCCTCATTCATCGCACAAAACGCAGCTATAACTACTTTATGCCAATCTTCTGTGAGAGGGTACTACCCCGGTCGGGCCAAACCCTATAATATGAGCTGCAGAAAATTGGCTTCAGCTTGGCTCCACCACCTTTTAACCTTTCGTTATTTAATTGCACAATTCAGTTAATCAAGAAGCTCCGATACAATTCCGCACTGAAAACTTTCCTCCATCCTTGAGAATCTCTTCATTTGCTAAACAAAACGGACGCTTTCCGCGTAACACTAACTTAAATTTCGATCATTTCTATAAATAAGAGCTATTTTGGTAAACCAACGATTACGTTTGGTTACGCACCGCATCCTGAAGAAGATGGATGGCTTGTCGATGTTACAGAGCACAGATATTGCCAGAATATCAAACACAGCTGAAATAAATGTTGGAAGTTGGTCATTGTTTGTAACTATTTAATCGCAACTCGTGGATAAATTTAAATTAAATAACTATAAACATAATCATTTAATTCTACTTTTCAAATAAGTAAGGAAAGGCATCGCTTGCACGTTGCCGAGCGGAAGGGAAATGGGGCAGAGGGAGGGAAAGGGAGAGGAGGGGCAGTTGGACTTCCGGCTCTCTCATTCACAAAATAGCTACTTTACGCCGATTTTCTGTAAGAAGGCGGTACCACCCTGGTCCAGCCATCCCGTATTAGGTAATATGATCTTTAAATTTTAAGCAGGAAAAAAGTGCTACATGCTCATTTACTATGTGAAAAAAAAAAACAAAATGTAGCAGTTTTTCGATTTTGGTGTTGCAATAGTTTTTCACGTCACAATTAATGATTTTCGTTATTTTCGCGAAAAAAGTGGGCGGGGTTAGAGCGCTCTCGACCAATCCAGACGGCGAAAACGCTCGGCCGGGAAGCGGGGCCTTAACATTCTAAGCTGTCACATCCGTCTCTTTAACAGCTCTACGTTAATCACCGGTTAACATTACATATTAACCGCATCACAATGTAAATTACATGTTTATAATATAATCATTGCGCATGTGGATTGATGCTATTGTTGCACGTCATCAACGAGGTTGTTATTGTAAATACGTGGCGCGGTTCCGGCACAGAGCGTGATCAGATACCGAGCGCGTTAACTGTTATTTTAGATGGTGGAAACGGATTCAAAACAAGGGTGTTTGTTTTTTTCTTTATTTTAATATACCTATTTCAATAGGAAAACATACAGTTATAGCTAACAATAGTCCATGTTTGATAAAGTACAGAAGTTAAAAATGACTAAGGGCCTCAGCAGACTAGCTACTTTTAGCATCGGCGACCGGCGATTTTGTGACGTATCGATGCTGCGTCGCGTTTCTTCGAGCGCGAACGAGCGAGACGCAGCATCAAAATCGCCGATCGCCGATGCTAAAAGTAGCTAGTCTGCGGAGGCCCTAATTAAGCCGGTCGTCTATACACCTTTGAAGCGCTTAATTTAATTTGTTTGAAATGTTATTTTTAGCCTTATTCATTGAGACCATTAATCATTAGTAAACTTGTGTAGTAAATAATAATTTAAGTAAAAGTATTTACCATTTAAAATGCAAATAACTGTTAGAAAACGCGAAAATCCGTCACAATAACTTTGACAGACACCTCGCGTGAATGACGTGTCCTTTGGCACGGTCAGCAATTAAAAAAACAACCATAGGGACGCGGCAGCGCCGAATCGATAAAACGCGAGGCGTTCTAAATTTGAAAACTATAGCATAAAAATGGCGGAAGCAACGCAATGCACGGGGTGTCGTCACCGGGCGTGACGTCACGGCCAACCGCGGGTTTATGATCGCGTCCAGCCGGTGTTTTATGTCTACTACAAAGCTTCGGACACACGACATAGGTATAAGTTATTTATTACCTACCATTTTAGAGGATTTTTTGTTCTATAAAAGCTGATGTGTTAGACATGTGTTTGAACATTTTTTTCTAGTAAGTATGTAATGTACGAAATGCATTGCTTTTAGCGCTGTTTGCTTTTGCATTCGTTTGTGGCGTGCTTTCAGACGGTCGATATTCGAAAATTAAATGCGTTGATAGCAACACTTTTAAAAAGTTTGCAAAAATCTACCTATGAGTGCAGTAGGTTACTATGTTTTATCAGTTTTAGCAATATTGGAGTTTCATAGATGCAAATCATTATTATAACGGTGGAACCGGCAATCCACCAATCAACGGTCAATGCAGCTAGTAAAAAAATTACCGTTGAACTCAAATTCGCCGGTACCTATGACGTAGCTGTTTTTCCAAGACTATATCTAGATCAAAGCCTTACGTCAAAGTTCGATTGAGGCTATTACTAGAAACCTTGAAAAAGAAATCCGTTACTATTTCAGACTTGGATTACATCACGTAGCCGTGTCTCTCAATCACGACTTATAAGTCTGATTGATAGTAAGTTTACGCTAAAATGATTGAACGGATTTATCAATCTCGCCACGATTTTTTTTGGATTTAAAAAAATAATACTTTTTCTTTTATGAAGTGCCAGTGATATTTTAAGGGTTATGACATTTAGAAATTCGTTAGCTGTCTTTTAAAACGTGTAGCACATTAATTTTCATATCTGAAAACGGGAAAAGCGTAATTTGTGGCGGAAAGAAAATGGGTTAATGTTTTCCTCGTAAGCCAACGTATTATATCATAAAACAGGATTCGTCGTACTGAGGCAAAATATTATTATTTTGGCCATTAAAAAAATATACTAAAATAACCAGTTTTTTTTGGGTTCCATGCTTTAAAAGGAAAAAGGGACTATTAAAATCATTGGCGTTATTACACAGATAGAATTGCAATGTTTTCTTTTTGAACCTTATTATTTTAAGGTAAAACTATCCCAAACTACTCGAAAACCAAATCATTAAAACCCTATACATAATCGGGAGTCATGTGGAGCGGATGACTAATAAGCGTAGGTAGGTACTCTGTTTAGTTAATTGTAAGTTAACAGAGACACGGATTGCGCCGATTCTGACGGCTTTATGACGAAGTTATTTTATAAAGAAATAAATGGCGCAGCATTGTAAATGAAAATCCAATGTTTTTAAACTTGTCAAAAACATTAGAAAGTTAAATGCTATTAAGCTACCCTCGAATTTGAATATTTGGCCGTTAGTTACCTACGTTGAATAATAGTTGAAAAATATAAACTGTATTTAACTATATTATAGTTTATATTTCATAATAACGTCTATTAATCTTTTTAAAATGATATTATATTACGTTAAAATCCTTGAATCGCGTCTCGGACTACAGAAGATCCCTCAGGACAATTAATAATGTGTCTGTGGTACGAAAATAAGGAGTGATTCGGATGGGCGGGCGGCGCGCGCCTTGACACCGGCCGCGCCGCCGTCACGTGGCCGTGAATCACAAGTGACGAATAGCCCTTACATTGTTAGATCTGAGATACTGGTCGTTCTGTAACATAAAACGTTATGTTAATCGACTATTAAACTGAAATACGATTTTTAATCATCGTTAACCGTTTATACAATCGTTTTAACAACAGTGTACATTGGGCGGTGTTATTATCGCAAGCTACGCGATCTCTTCCAGACAACCTTTGGATGGAGAGGATTTCGTATTTAAACTGAGTAGTAGTCAGTAGTAGTCAACTAGAATTAATATACCTAAAATACATCATAATAAAATAGTACAGGAAGACATATTACTTATACCTAAGCACTAAATAAAGGTCGCGGGAAACCGCTGGATGTAAGTGACAAGTTCTTACCCGACTACGGCGGAGGGTTATGATTTTGTCCGGTATGTATGTATGTATGTATGTATGTGCATCTGTTCCCACCTAACTTCCAAACTACTTGTCGTAATTTGACAAATGAGGTATCGTTAGAAGCGGCTTAATGGCGCGCTGGTTATAGGCTATGTGACGTCACATAAAATTGCATATGGCGCCCTCTAGAAGACATAATGCCATGAACTAAAAAAAAATACCGTGTGGGGTATCAAATGAAAGAGCTTGATGAGCACATTTCAAAAATATATATATTGTTACCTATAACTCCAAAATAATTAAATAAAAAGTAAGTTTAAAAACTAAAACCCGACTACTAAAAAATCGCGCTCTAAAAAGTATGAAACAAGAAAATATTCTCATCTAGAGGATAGCCGTGGTCCGTGTAGGTCCTTTAGGGCCAAATGGCATATGAACACGGACCACGGCTATCCTCTAGATGAGAATATTTTCTTGTTTCATACTTTTTAGAGCGCGATTTTTCAGTAGTCGGGTTTTAGTTTTTTTTCTATTTTATTTTATAAACAAGTACATTTATTATGATGTCTATTCTAACGATACCTAAGTGTTGTGTACGTGCTGGTTGCTTTATTGTATTATTTAAGTAGTTTTTTTTGGGTAGCCAGCTAATATCTAAACAGAGTATGAGGAGGCTTTGGCTGAAAATCAGCGCTGGAGGAGACCCCGTTCCTCTCCAGCACACGCTGAGCCAAATGCTTTTCGGCACAGCTCACACTGAAAGTAATGTTGCTCGTTGTATACCTACTATCTCTATGCCTATCTCTTTAATTTTGTCTGTGCTGTTCCTTTTTTTTGTGCTGTGCTGAATAAATATTTTTCATTTCATTTTTTCATGACACAGGACCGGTCGTTGTGGAAAACCTTGGGGAGGCCTATGTCCAACAGTGGACGTCTTTTGACGACGATGATAATGATGAAGCACTAAATATATAACACAGTATACAGGTAGCTTACGACAAAAATTCCACTCAGGGCCCTGGGCACATTGGTAGTTATCGTGGTATCGTGTCGACGATGCGTAGGGCCGGTACTTAACCTTGTGTCCAGACAAATGGTTGTGTTCACTCGCTCGGAACGTCCTCAGTACATCACTCCACGGAGGCAGAACGTCAGATTCGTTTGATTTACATATTGTAGGTATATTCTTTAGTTTTATTGGCTCCGTGGCTGAATTAACTCTTTAGACAAATTACAGATGATTTGTATTGTAGCTATTTTTTGTAATGACTCAAAGTAGGTATTTCTGTTTACCTTACCGAATAATGTCAATGTATATATATCGCTATAGAACAAGGCCACTGTCTGGACATATTCTCTCTACTTAGCACCATGGTTTACCACACCTCATCTATCTCTACCGTTGAAATGGAAAACTTTTTAATCAGGAGCAAAATTCCTGTTAGTTCCAATTTATCTCTGGTTAGATTTATAAGCCTTTATAAATCCAATATTAATTCTAACGCAGTTTCAATACAGAACCAATTAGATGAAGAAAAAAATATTTATTTAATTAGGATCAGACTGGAATCTAGATATATAGATAGATAACACTTTATTGTACACCAATAGATGTGTCCATATGGCGCGCATGCCTCACCCGAGCACTCATATTATGACATTACGTCTATGCGTTCCGACGTCAAAAGTGAGTACTCGCGCGAGGCATGCGCCTGATGAAGACGCTGCCATTGGAATACATAAACAAAATGACAAACAAAAACAAGAAACAAAAAAACCATGTACAGTGGGCGGTGTTATCGCAAGCTGCGATCTCTTCCAGACAACCTTTGGATGGAAAGGATTTCGTGTTCTAAACAGGGTAGAAGTCAGCGGTGTACCTACAAAAATAAAAATAAATAAATAAATTGGGAAACATATTACTAGTTGCTAGATTATACCTAAATCACAAGCTCACCAACAGATGCACACAAACATTATTTTTTATTATATATCGCAGATAAATAATTATGAAGTGTGCATCATAACCGTCGCACGCGCAGCTCTACAGCGCATACATTATATCATAATAATATGCGTCACACGGATGAAATACGAAATATTATGCACATTTTTTATATTACTGTAGATTAATAGTCTAGAAATAATAGAAAACTAGATACATTACTCCCGCTTTTTAAAGAAATATAACTAGCAATGCACGCGACTTCGTGCTCGGAGTTTAATCTTTTTTTTTAAATTAATGTTTGCTAAAATAAAAGTAGCTTAAGTTACTCCTTATAACATCAGCTATCTGTGAAATTCCCGTCAAAATTGGGCCAGCTGTTTCAGAGGTTAGCCGTAACGAACAGAAAGGCAGATAGACAATATCGAAAGAAAAGCAACATACGTGCTATTGGTGCCGTAAAAACACCCTGAGGACCATTAAAATTTACTCTGACGGGAATCGAATTCGCAACCATCTTATCTAGAGGGCCAAGCGGACCACGCTTAAACCACAGATCAAGCGGTGAGCTTGACCTGCAGTTTCAGTTTTAGTCTGAAGTATTTACATTTGGCTAGACGCAGTAGTTCTATTCCATAGCCAAGAGAAACAGATAATACTAATTTATGTTAAAAAAATATATGCGCGCGCGCACCGCGAAATAGAGCTTTCAGTCCGAGATCGCGTCGCGTAGTGGAGTGATGACAGAAACTTTGTTAAGGGGCTTGCAGACTAGCGTGCGTTTGATCAGTCGTGACGTCATAGAATAGTAGTTACTCGGATATTTATTACGGATGTTAATACTCGTTTAAACTAAAAAAAAAAAATACTGAAACGATGAATTATTTTGAGTTCCCGAGGGAACTACTCTTATTCTTCTGATTCTTGGATTTAAGTCTTCCCTAGGGAAGGCTAAAATGAGAAAGCCAACTGTTTTTTTTTTCAAAAACATTAATAAAAATGAAAACAGTTTTACAAAGAAATATTATATTCTTTACCCAATATCTTGGTAGGTATAGAAAAAGGAAATAAAATGTATTAATTTCAAACATCAAGGTCCATATGGGGTTGGTAAAAAAGCCTTATGGAAATAGTGTTATTAAAACACACAAAGAATTAAAAACATATAAAATATATAAAAACATATTATTTTTAAAAATAAACGTTTTATTAGAAGTACTCAGAACTTTGTGGTTAATTGTAAAATAGTTATTATTTTATTATAAGTAATAATCTGTAACCTCCTTTAGTCTAAAGCCAAGAATGTACCCCGGTAATCTCCGCTCAGTGGAAATATTCCTAAGGTGAGTTTATTGCTTTCTTAATGATAATTGACATCTTGGATGCCGTCAGATGTGGATTGGGGTGTGACGTCACGGCTGACTTTACGACCTGTCGTGTATTTACGTAGTTTTATTAGGTTTTTTCTTACTTCTTACGTAGTTGTGCGAGGATTTTGCAGATTTTTGATAGAACCATGATAGGGAGGAATGGAAGAAGTCTTCTGAGGAAGGAATATTCTCCTTCTGAGGAAGGAATCTTATGTCCAACTATACGGTACAAATGACTTAATAATAATAAGTTTACGCTGGTTAAATGCGATATTTTCAAAGACGTTTTTAAAAATGTTATACTGTAGTGACGTTCGTTACTGAAAAGTAAAAAAAAAAAATGCACAATTTTAAAATCAGAACACCTAGGTCGTCATAGGTAGGTTTAAAAAAAAAAAGCTCAACCATTATTATTTTGTGCCAATTTCATTCCGTTTTCCCTTAAACCATGGAGAATTCGTTCCCATAACCTAATTATACTTCATAAAAGGCGTCAGTGTCCGTGATCCACCGTGACCACATCAAAGACACACTCACACACACACGCCGGCAGACGAGGAAGTCCACGTCACAGTGATGACAGACGCGACCCACCGTGAATTAAGATGTTGGCGCCATTCTTTTTTTCCGCCCAAAGACGTAATTTCGTTTGCAAATAAAGACAGACGTTACTATAGCTCATATACAGGGTGGTGACGACATTACAACCATAAATTTAAACACGATCTCTGCTAGTCAATCACTATACTTTAAAATTGTCAAATTAGGTTTACATCAAAATTGAAAAATTTCTATTTTCACACAATTTAAATGCGGAAATAATCTAAACGTAACACTACGTCCTTTATAATCGTCTACTGACCTCATCGACTGACCTTTAGGTACAAGGGTGGTAAAATTGCTTCGGTGTCGGTGTATTTGGCGGTGAATTTGTAGGCGTCAAGTTAAAATGGTAGAAGTAAAAAGCCACCCCGTGGCCTATAGCTTTGAATATATTTTGTTTTTTTTTTTTATGTACGTACTACTCACGTGATACCCAGTATGTGGTTTCAGTTATTGTCGTTATGTCGTCACCACTCTGTATAGGCTGGATCGCCTGGGTTAGTACCACCCTCTCACAGAAGATTGGCGTAAAGTAGCTATTGCAGCTGCGATGAGTGAGAGAGCCGGAAACCCAATCCCCTTCGAGTTCCCCTCCCTCTGTCTCACTTCCCTTCAGGTGGGCAACCCCCACCAGACACTGACCTTGCCGGTGAGGTCGACGTATCCCTAGCCTTTGGTATTGCAATCTATAGGCTACGGTAACTGCTTAACACCAGGCCGTAGGCTTATTTGCAACCTTAGGGCCACCACAGACTTGCTACTTTTTGCATCGGCGATCGGCGATTTTACAACTGCATCGCGTTTTGGCGACTCTCTGCGGTCGGGCGCAGCGACTGCTCTGATGCTAAAAGCGAGTACCTAAATCTCCGATGCAAAAAGTGGCAAGTCTGCGGTCTCCCCTAGTTGCATAAAAAATACAATCCCGGATATAATATGCCTTGGCCAGTGTGGAAGTCCTTAAACCGGCTCCGCACTCAGGTCGGCCGCTGCAGACTCAACATGTGCAAGTGGGGTTTCAGGGATGCTTCAATGACGCAGTGCGACTGCGGTGATCCCATCCAGTCCATGCAGCACCTGCTGGCATGTCCCTTGTGCCCGAACACCTGCACAAGGGAGGACTTGAACACGGCCACACCCAACGCCATTAATGTGGCCAAATACCTTGTAAATAAGGTCTAACAATAGTAGAATTGTTGACACGATAAGAAGCAAGATAAAAAATACAGATGAAATTATTTTCCATGTCTCGTCTTCTTAACACGCCGCAACGTTAGGTATGGGCGTTGTTCCACACCCCGCCGATGACGGAGCAGGCCGTTTGTAGCTCTGTCCCCGACAGGGGTAACCGTTGACACGTATACGCGGGGACAGTATTTTTTATACCGCTACAAATGTTGAATCGCGTGGTGTGTGTGAAAAAATTATTTCGGTCGATGATGCGTCGACGTGCCAAAATTCCCTGGCACGCGATTGGCGGTGGCGGCATCTGGCGGGAACGGGACAACCGTACGGCAGTTTGTTTGGGTGCTGATGCGGAAGTAGCCTTGCCGGAGACGCTTCACGCAATGGAAGTCGTAGGCCGCAGGTTATCCGTAATTATTGGAATATGTAATATGCATCATTCGTGTTAAGTTTAATAATAGTTTAGTTAAGGCATTTTTATGGGACTAAAACCCTTGGGGGAGGCATATGATGATGATGAAGCCACACACGCCCATCATACTCCTGTAAGTCAGAATCGACAAATCATCGTCTTTATTGGCATATTGTCTCACCCCTCAGACTATGATTATGCGAAGGGATGGAAAAAATCCATGATTAAATACCCTCGTCCAGCTATAACACGACTATCTACGTTGTATGCTGTCCTGGTATCCAGATTTCATAATATACCTATATTCACGCCTGTATCTATCCCATGGGGTAGACAGAGAACAGCTTTGTCATCTACCATGATCCTGACCCATGCACTTCCGTCATCTTGACTTCAATCTTCATTGTAGACACTTTTAAAACTGTTTGTAACTATTTAAACGGTCTGGATAGGTACATTGCAAGAACAGTATATTTCTGTCATTATACAAGTGGAAATGGTGACTCAGGCATGTTGTTCACGCTAATATTTAATGGGTCGGTGACAGGAGTTAGCAATCCCAGACATTCCGACGAGGCGACGCATTGGAATCAATGGTGGTTCATGATTCACAGACACGACTTAGTCTAGTTACGGTGCGGTTACGGTTTCGTCATTTAAGTAACTAATCTGACTTTGAAAGGACTTCGACAGAGTCAGTCCGACACTCGAATTGGTAACATAAAATTTAATTAAAAATTTAAAAAACCCCCGACAAAGAAAATCCTTTAAAAAGATAAAAATAATACCTGAATATTTTCACCCAAGCGTCGTCGTTGCGTCGGGGGACCGCTAAGTACGCCGGTCGTGGTTATAATCTACAGGTTATTCTAAATGTAATGTACTTAGCGGTCCCCCGATGCAGCGATGACGCTTGGGTGAAAATATTCAGGTATTATTTTTATCTTTTTAAAGGATTTATTTTTGTCGGGGGTTTTTTAAGTTTTTAATATAATTTTTATTTCATGCTTTTTTAAACTTATATTACCGGTGTACTAACTGCCCAGCTTGTATTAGCATGTACTCGTCAAAACGCATCGTATGAGCCCAAACACAAGGTAGATGCCGTACACCGTTGAGGAGTTCTTCTGATGATGCCTGCGCATCAGGTCAAGGTTGTCATACTTTGTAATATCATTGACAAGTGACAGGATTTTAAATTTCGTATCGATCAGACCTGTGGAAGTTGTTTATATCTTTTCATCAACTAGAAAAGAGCTGATGGTCTTCAAACGGCTGAGCAGATTTTCTTGAAACATAGCTAAGAACACTCGATTAACTCACCTTTCAAACAAAAAAAAACTAAATCCAAATCGGTCCATCCGTTCAGACGCTATGATGCCACAGACAGACACACAGATACACAGATACACAGATCCACAGATACACAGATACATACGTCAAACTGATAACACCCCTCGTTTTTCGTCGGGGGTTAAAAATAGGATTATTAAGAACTTCGACAAAAATGTTTTTCAAAAATCAAATGCGTGAATCATGGTATAAAAAGTTCTGTGCTTTAATAAATATAATAAACAAGCTGTGCCCCGCGGCTTCGCCCGCGTGGCATATTCCAGAGCCTACAATATCTACGTTCGTCCTGAAGATTTCATGATGCGTGAGTCAGTGTTAATTTGTATAGAATACCCGATTGATGTTTCATGTTAAGAGGAAAGTAAAGGGTGGTGACGTTTTTTTTATATTAATCGTTGAAACGTAGGCGTGTATTAAAATTCTTCATAGATTAACGCGAGTGGTCAGTGAGTCAACATGTTGACGCATCATTAAAACATTGGTAATGTTTAGGATTTGGATAATTTTGTCGGAATCATTGCAGACGGCTTGGTGAGCAATGGAATGCTGAGCATTTCCGATACAAAACCGTGCATATAAACATCGAGACTGCCTGTTTTATTATGTTTTGATTAATAAACTTTGTTGGTGGTAGAGCCTAGCTGTAGTCAATTGACTGCAGCTATGGGCTGGCTCAACCGGGGTAGTGCCACCCTCTCACAGATCTCAAGATCGGCGTAAAGTAGCTATTACAGCTGCGTTTCGGACGATGAGTGAGAGAGCCGGAAGCTCAGCCCCTCCCCCCCTTCTCCCTTTGTCCCACTTCCCTTCAGGTCGGCAAAGTACGAGCGATGCCCTTGGTATTGCAAGCATCTTTAGGCTATGGTAACTGCTTAACATCAGGCGGGCCATAGGTAAGTTTGTTAGCCACCTTAGTAACATAAAAAAATATCGCCAGACTAACACATCAATTGTATGGTCCCAGACTGAGCAACGCTTGTACAATGGACTGGGGCGGTCCCTGTGACTAGGCCAAATTACGTATGGGTTAGGGGTAGTGATGAGATGTTCTCGAGAACATTCTCACCCTTGGAAACTTAATCGTGAGAATTTTCGAGAATTTATCTTCTGAAGCATGTTAAACTTGGCATAAACCTAATTAAACATGCAAGTATGGTGGTTTTAATTGTTTTTAAGATTGAAAGTTAGGATAACGTCACCCAATATATAATATTCTCAAAAATTCTCACGAGTAAGTTTCCGGGGGTGAGAATGTTCTCGAGAACATCCCATCACTAGTTAGGGGGTGTCCATAAATTACGTGAGGTGATTTTTGAGCTTTTCCGACCCCCTTCCCCCCTTGGTGAGATTTCGTGAGATTTTGCTTCTCCCTCCAATCTCACGTGAGATTTTTCAAAAGCTATATTCTAGAGGAGAAACATGTTTCACTTAATTTAACACAGTTTTCTTGCATTTTTACACTGTTTCTTGCGGTCTCTCCCCACGTGAGATTTGGTGAGATTTTGCTCGACCCCCTCCCCCCCTAAATGCCTCACGTAATTTATGGACGCCCCCTTATTTCCGAAGTATTATTCGGAATTCTTCCGGTTAGATTTCCAAACTGTAAACGCGTCGGTCAATACGAAAGATGTTAAAATGTTTGTCTGATATTAAAATAAGCCATCATTATAAAAATAAAACCAATCAGTATAAAAAATAAGTCTCCCGCACTCATAATGTCAGCTAGAACATGTTATTTAATTAAACTTCCTCCTGTCAGCGCACGCGCCGCGCCGTTTGCTGCGCGACCTAGCCGCACTATGCGCCTGATTCGAATTAGCTGTGACGTCGTCAAACCAACCTAAATATACACCGTTACGAAATAACATATCAATCAAACAACATAATCACAATTTAGACTATATATTTATGATATTAGAGTATAAATTGAAGTGTTATTTCATAACCGTTTTCAACATTATTAAGTGCCATCTAACATGGGGAAACTGCGGAAGTTTTTAATGGAGAACGATGGTAAGTTTTTTTATTTAGATTTTTTGTTAAATTGGTTGTATTTTCGTATGCATTTGCGAGAAGAAGGAGTATCTCTTAACCTTATATTTTGGCACTATCACTTTATTATAAATAATATCCACGAGACAAAGGTCTCATGTGTCAAGTCACGTCACATTATGGGAAAACGGTACTAAAATTATGATGGAGCTAAAGAGTTCAACGAGTTCTAAATGCATCTTTTAACTCGATAATTATGTTGTAACGATTCTTTTTAAAAACTTACAAAATTTTCATTTCTGAATATGGAAATCATAAGCACTTCAAAGTGTCTGTATTAAAATAGCTTTTCATCTTTGAGGTCGACTGATGTGTTGTTTTAGGTAGTTTAGGAATTTATGCGTGGACTGTGTAATTAATAAGCCGCGAACTAAATGCAATTAGCACCTGTTTGTGCCGGCGCATTGCACGTCGTCAGATAACATGTGATATTGTTTACTAGTCTATTCGGTAATTGCCAAATATTCGAAGGTCGCCTTTTTTATGGGTTGTGTCCCAATGCTGGGCAAAGTTCTCCCTTTGTCGTTTTGGGCTTGACAAGCTTTTTAAATAATGAAATGGTCGAATTTTTTAAAGCCCTATGCTATAAAAGATCGGCGCAAAGTAGCTATAACAGCTACGTTTCGTACGATGAGTGAGAGAGCCGGAAGCCCAACCAAACTAATTTCCGTTCTGTTTATGAAATTCAATGGTGCTAATTCGGTTGGTAATAAACTAAACTAAACTATACTAACTAAATTGCCAACATTATTGCCATCCTTCACCTACAGTTGTAATGTTAGAACAAGACCGAAATATTTCCTGTTCAACCATTTGGAATTCGCACAAACGTCATTCCTTAGAACGTAGTGCTTCCTTTTAGATCTGAAGGCCTACTCTGTTTCAAACGAAAACGAAATTTCGGATGAAATGCGCGTATTTCCTACTACGTTTCTCATTGATTCCGACATTTCTTACAAACGAAAATTGTTTGACGTTTAGATTCGACGACGACGAAGACGTCAAAAAATTTTCGGTCATAAGAAATGTCGGAATCAATGAGAAACGTAGTAGGAAATATGCGAATTTCGTCCGAAATTTCGTTTTCGTTTGAAACAGAGTAGGCCCTCTGTATTTAGTTTATTATAGGATTTTTTTGTGATTTGACGTCAACAGAATTTTAGGTAAATCTTTCTCAATTAGTTTAAGTGTTGCTAATTTTAAGACCGTACGTACCTTTACACTGTTGCCGGCTTTTAGTGTTTTTTAAAATACTATATTTTCAGGCAGGTTTTATTTTAAGTGGCACTGACGGTCACCTGTTTATAGTCTGGTAGCCCATCCCCGCTCGTCAAAATTTTATGACAGTTTTTATTTTATTTCCCGGTAGAATGATAGACAGACATTCATATGTTGTTAGTCTGTTTTTCTGTCATGACCTCCGTAATATAAACGGATCGTAATATAAGAAAACCTGCATGTTTTCCACCCACACTTAATGACGGTGCCGATTTGAATTGAAATTTTCACTTTTGAATTGTCGTGAAACTGTCATAGATGATTACCAACATAAATAATTTGGGGATAGGGAGCGAATATGCGTATTGCATCATGTAACACACCGTTTTGTAATTTTTAATAAAAAGAAAACACGATTGAACACCGTTTCTAGTCACGTGGTTAATCTACGGGGCACTTACACATCGTATTTTTTTACATTTTCTTATCTCTACAATCGTATCAGAACGCATTAAAATGTCTTAAAACTAGAACGTATGTTAAGAAAATATAAAAATACATTAAACCTAATTACAACTTCAATGACAATTAGTAGGTACTTAAGTATCTATTTAAATTACTTTTAACATTAGGATTTAAAAAATGTAAATTTGTTGAATGAGATTAATGAATTCGCGAGATGAATGCGAATGAGATTAACGCATCCGACGAGCGATACGAGCTATTTTTATATTTCTGCTTAATTTGTAGTCATACGATTCTTATGCTATTTCTAAATATGGAAGGCCTAGTTTAATAAAAGTTACTCATCATATATTTTTTACAAATTTTGTAAGTAAATACATATCGCCAGACTGACGAATACACAAACAGTATGGTCCTAAACTAAGCAGAGCTTATACTATGGGTACTGTAAAATGGATTGGGCGCGATCCCAGTGATACCCAGACCAGGAAAAATTACAAAAACACAGTTTCCGAAAGTCGAGCGGCCTATGCTCAAAACAATGCGCCAAGTGGTCGTGGTCGTGGTCGTGGTCGACTGAGATAGTCTTAAATATTGTCTGCTTAACAAAGGGTATCTCTAATGATGGGTTTCAATTAGGTAGAGTCTCATTGCACTGCACAAAAATAGGGTTGGTATATCATACAGGTAACTACTACGGTATACTCTCTGTAGGGTTCCTTGGTAAATGATAAGACCAAAACCTTGTCTATTTAATTCAGGAAAATTGTTTAAGAAACTTCCTATACGACACAGAATAAGTACTATATGCTACGATAAATATATACAGCACCAAGAAAAATTGGATAAGAGACCCATATGTTTATAAATTTTCATTTGCAAAGTCATTTTCCGGCCGCCGCGTTTCCGCACCGTAGTAATAATGTGTTTTCTCCATTGGTTTCAGACGCGCAGTGATATGCGACCATCGGCGGGACGCGCCCGCGCACCTCCGCACGCGAGCGACGCACGCGCCGTCTAAACATTCCATGTGCGGTTCTTTCATTCATATTTAATTGCTTCTGCAGTTTTGTTGTGTTTATTTAACTGTCGAGTGAACTTCAGTGACAAATCAGTTTTTAACACATACAGAAAAATAAAAACTAAGCTAACAACTTTCATGTAAGCATCAGCTGTCTAATGGAAATTTTCAGTGAGCAAAATTAAATGAATAAAGTTATTTTTTGTCATATGTAATAGTATTGGGCTAGGATTAACGACATTAGATTAAAATTCATATAAAGGAACATATTCAACTTTTAAATCTTAAATAAAATTAAATTGTGTAATTCTAATATTTTTATTTCCAGTTGCCAATCAATGTGAATCCAAAAGCCAGTGAAAGATGACAAAGCTGATAATAGTGAAGTGTAAAGTGTACGGCAAAGTGTGATTATGTAAAGTGATGAAGTGACCGCGTGGAGTGTGACGAAGGCGCCGCGAGCGAATTCGCGAGCATTCACTGAACGTTCGGGGATGCTCTGACCCGGCCACACCATGGGCATACAAGTGGAGAATACTGTCAATTACAATAGCAACTCATGTAAGTAACATACAGACCGAGTTCACCAATACATTAAGCGACCGTTAGAGCAGTGACTGATGGTTACCAGTATAACAAACGATCGGTTACTGCTCGAAGATCACGGTAAATGTAGAGTCGCTATCGCGTTGTAGAATCGATTTGAGACCCTTTTCATGGACAATTTATTGATGCTTACATCAACAAGTCCAAATTATAATTAAAATATATTGATTATATTAATTATAGTTAAAATTGAGGCCTTCATAGCAATGTTTGATCTTTGGCTGCGAAATAAAATTTCATAACTCTATGTATCTGATTGAAGACTTAAAAATATTTTGTAAGGAAATTGTGCCAAAATACAATCACTTAGTATAAAGATAATTTTAAATCAGTAAAACATTGTTGCATTTTTTCTATACAATCTGTTTTTTCCAGTGCTTTAATGTTATTCTTTAGAGGTCAAGGATGTAAAGGTTCATGGCATGATAAAATATATTTGTTAATGATAGAAATAGAGTTAAAAACAAAAAAGAAGCGGCTAGAAAAGCTGTTTATTGAAAAGGAAATGTTATTCTAAATAAACAAAACGGAGTAACCAACGGCCGCTAATGTCTGGCGCATGTTTAGGAAAAGTGAAGGAACTCATTAATTACATTTTTTTTGTAAAAGAAAGTCTGCGACACGTGCGCGCGTTTATTTGCATTTTCCTCGTAAGAGTGCGTCTGTTAACGTAAATACGGCTTTATTTAAAAAAAGTAATAATCAACGATGACAAATAACCTCAGTACATTTTAAACCTTTGCTTCATACCGAGACGACATATTATTAAAAGTATTCATCCTTGTCCTCTAAAAATCATGATCTCTATTTTAAGTGACCGCCGAATATTTTTATTTTTAATGTTAGTGTAAGTTCAATGTCACGTGCGAGTAGAGAGTGATACGACTAACTGTATACCGAACGTTAAATACTGAGGAATGTTCGGTTACGTCGGGGAAGCGCGTGCGCTGGTTATTCGCACAAATCGCGCGAAAACGTCAAAATAAATGTTTAAATCTTTAAATGTAGACAGGAATAGCGCGGATTTCTTTTGCTTTTGAAAACTATGGTATTTCAATGTTAAAACATTGTTTAGAATTGTAAAATGTGTGAAAAATTTAAGAGAAAATAACAAAATAGTACCTTAGCAGTGATACAATCTACAATAATTATTGGAAGAAATAAATAACCCTCGGTAGCATTAGATAATACTATATCACGTGATCTCATTGGATTACGTTATTCATTCAAAAGATAGAGAAAGAAAATGCCCAAAGATGATCACACTAAAGTAATCTTATGACCCTGCAAAGAGTTTGAAGCTGCGGTAATATAAAAACAAATGATGGAGATAACGAGACAGCAGCGTAAACTTATTTTGATGTCAAGAACAATGAGCAATTAACCTCTTGTTCCTTGCTGCAAGGACTATATCTGTGGTGAAAAACCATTAGATATAAATAATGTGGTTTTATCGAGCGTGGGACGACACTGTTATGACAGCAACATCAATATATTGTGATGTGAATTCTCTAAAATGTTTGCATTGGATTATTAATGACCCAAATAATATGACGGACCAGACCTTGACGTGGGAATGATACAAGTGTGAAGTATTTAGGTTGTTCATTAACCCAGGAATCTGTGTCAATGAAATAGAAGAAAGAAATGATTCATAATTACAAGGATTTGTGATTTATGACAGATTGTGACTTTGATGTTTCATACGAAAGAGCAGATGTGAGCGGTGATCAAGTTTTTATGATAACAGACAGTAAAATGAAAATATTAAATTAAATAATAATCCTCAAAATACTTGTGAGAAATTCGGCACAGAAGCACCTAATTCAATTCAAAGAAGACTACAGGAAACGCATGACAAAATTATAATAAAGAAAGGAATAAATAATTCAAATGGAAGCTTACAAAAGATAAATAAGAACAGACGGTTTTGCATTCCTGAAACTGAATTCTGAGAACCATTTGAAAAGGAAGTTCTCTGTTACAGTCGCGATGCGGTGGAATGAAAAAAAGCTGGAGAAATACACAACGAGCAAGGCCAGATACTTTTTGAAAGATGTGACTAATACAATTTGAAATAAAACTGAAAAAGGGAACATTATACCGTATCCGAATAATGATTACCTACACGCCAAATCAGGGTAGAGAGAAAGTAGAGCTTATCACAATTTGGAATAAGGCTATGGGACGTCTAGATTATTTAACGTGATAATTATGTTACATAATATAATACGTAATAATTATGTTTTTGGAAAATTCGGACACATACATCTCTTTCAATTGAAGTGCAAAAGCGTTGAATCACCAACATTACCTACATACACATTTTTATTTAGAAATACTAATTCTGATTACATAGAAAAAACTACTATTACCACCGTCCTACATTCAGATTCAGACATAATGACCACGATTCTCAAAACGAGAGACATGAATGAAGAGACCAAGAAAACGGGCAGAGCGCTCGTAATTCATTAATTTGGAGCATACATTTCCATCATTACTGTTAATTTTAAATGTAGTCATGTGCCTAATGACATGTTACGAGTTTTAATTCGGCATTCGGCGAAGTTCGTCAGGCCCGCGGGGTCGACCACCGCCTGACATACAGAAATCGCAAAAACGTTGTTTCCGCAACGCACGCGACGCGGCCGTTTGTCTTTCGCATTTAATAATTGTTTCTTTCAGAATGTCCCTTTCTGTCGTTCCGAGAAATCTGTTGTGAGGTTGTTTCGATTTTTCCACTTCTATGTTGGACACTTTCAGTCTGTGTTCATGATTGAATGAATGTTTCTGTGAATACGTAATCTTCCTCAGTATTTACTCTTCTGCTAATGTAGATAAATTAGAACCGATTCGTTTGTATCCATTTATCTATTTTTATAACAACTCGGACAGGTGTTTCTAGAAATGTCTAAATGTTAGTGCTTGTATGTGAATTAATTAGGTTAAGTACCTAAATTTAAAAATTGTTCTACATGTGGTTATATTGTTTTCACACAATACCGGTACACTGTCATTTAGTGATGGTTCCAACGAGTATGCATTAAGATAACATAACACACTATCTATACAATATATACTAGAATATAATGATATAATTATATTCTTCTGTTTCCACGCAAACAACATCGTTTTTCTTCCTATAATTGTCATCAGCTTTGATTTTCACTACAGGAGTATTGTTCCCTCGACCTGTATTCAAATATGATTTAAATGTTAGTCCTCAATTGTTGGACATGTGTTCTGTTCCCCGCCACGCCATTGTTTTCCATTCTGATTGACGCAAGTCAATGTTCCCCGAATCGTAGCCGTTGGCAACCGACCACTGCCATTGTGGCATCACAATGCAATATCCATTATGGAATTGCAAAAATTAGAACGCGTGATACAATGCGCGTGCACATGCCAAAACACCAATGCAGACCAATTGTTATCGGATCGTTAATTCTAATAGCCCCATTGATATTTCTGTATTTTACATTTCGATACGAGTCGCAGTTTCATAATCCTTTCTATAAACAATGTTATATAAGACAATTTATTAATACAAAGGCAATTTGTAGTACGAATTATCTTTAAACAGGTGGCTCGTGCTTGTTTTTTCATTCATGAAAAACTTTCTACTACTCCCGACATCTAGCGGTTACAGCTTGAAGCTCGGGATCTGAATCATACACGGATCCGAACCCGAACAGGAAAATTTGGCAAGCTTTCAATTTTCCTCGTTCGTGGCGTACGAACCAGATGGCGTTAGTGGTCGTCCAGACGTTGTAGCCAAAATTATGTTGTTTATGTCGTTAGTTTATTTTTAAAACGGAGCGTTTTATAAGTGGCCTAGGAAGTTATGTATATCGTGCAGAAAGTACCGATTGGCGATGCAATGTCGAGAGTTTTCCACGCCACAAACACTACGCTAAATATTTTATTGTTTTCACAGCGGCAGTCAGCAGTAAAACGTTTTTTCTTGTTTAGATCATCTCCCGCGGGAAAGTTTCGCGATCATCAGTCTTCTGTGATAATAGAAATGGTTGTAGGCGTTTTCGTTTTTATGAAACGGAAAATTCATTAGTTGGCAACAGCAGTGTTGCAACTGGCGAAAGAATTTAGAATTGTGGGACACTGATTGAGACAAGAAAATCTTTTGGTTTTCTAATGATTCAATGAACAGAATATTCTAAGATCACATTGATACGCTGACTTTCTTCTTGTCTTTTATAGATTACTAGCTTTTGCCCACGACTTCGTCCGCGCTGATCACCAATAATTATTACTTCTAAAATGACGAACTTCCATACAAACTCTCATCCCCTATTTAACGCCCTTAGGGGTTGAAATTTAAAAAACCCTTTCTTAGTACACTTCTACCTATCAAGACAAACACACCCTCCAAATTTCAAGTCCCTACGACCAGCAGTTTAGGCTGTGCGTTGTCTGTCAGTCAGTCAGGACTTTGATTCTTATATATTTAGAAGATAGAAAACTTCTTAAGAGATTTCGAATGGGACGATTTCGGGATAAGAATATGACATTTACTACAATTTTTTTCCTTTACTATATCGTCCCTTCTTTCTTCCTTCTCTCTTTTCTCTTCTACTTCACCAATCTTCACCTTTCTCTTTCTCGGTTACTACACTTACTACTGGAATCGTAAATATACTAATCGAGACGATATGGTTCAAAACAACCTATTTGAACTGATGTTACCTATTCCTCTTTTGTGCCTATATTTACATTGGGATCTTCTGGACTTTTAATTGACTTTATGCAAGGAGGTTCTCAATTCAGACCGAATTGTATTCTTAATTTAGTAGAATCCAAATGACTGCTATACCTACTTCATTGATATGATGCAGAAAGCTGTAGATTTCTGCTTCTTTCATCACGTATATTCTCTTTTATCGAATCGGTGGTAAGATTAGATTAGGCCAATAAGGCCAAATGAAATGAAAAAATGAAATGTAACGTTACGACTTTTATCCCCATTCGGGGGTAATCAGAGGCTTGAGTGGCCATACACCACCAAATTGTGGAGGTATTAACCAACTCAAAGCCCACGTTTCACCAAATAGTCAGAACCCAACGTGACAGGTGGCCAATTAGGCCAATGTCGAAGAAAAATATTCTAAGGGTTAGGCTCATATTCAGATTTAATTTGTTGCATCCAGATGCCTCACATACTTCGCCCGAGCATTCATAATTATGACGACGTCCCGACGTCAAGACTGAGTGCTCAGGCGCGGCATGCGCCTGATGTAGACGCAGCGAATCAGCAGCAATGTACATATTATTACCTCATCCTTGTAATTATTCAGTATTATTTGGGTTTATTTTACGAGTTCAGAGTTATGTTTTGCCAAACGTTCTGCGGATTTTTTGTGAAGTTACGGGGCATCAATGTCAAAATAATTTACCATGATGGCCGCATAAAATGTCCGTCAGTGTTCGCGCTGTGGCCATGTACCACAATACTGATGTAACTTGGCTAATATTAGTTGAAAGTGTATACCTCGCATTGCATTATAAATAATACAACAGTTATGGACGGTGTGGTCCAGAAATAGGTACCTATCCTACAAAAGGTTTTAAATGTAGGCTGTACTTATTTTGAAGTGTCGTTATTCGCTTTTGGTGTCTTGGTCATTTGTAGATTGTGGTTAATATATTGAATTGCAATTTGATATTGGTTGGTTTATCTTAGCAATAGATGCCTACATCTATTGCTAAGATAAACCAATCATAGTAGGTGCCGTAACCTTTAGGTGGTTGTCGTCGGGGCTTTATCGTGCCTAGTGAACTTTGCTATCGTGCTTCAGGCTTCTATGATTATTTCGTCAAATGTATTGAACGGTGCATTCAGTGCCATCTATTGGTAGGCGTCGTGGATGATATTTTTCCTTGTAGCGCGTGAGGTCGCTACGTGCTTTTATGTTTAACCAATGATAAGATTGATCCTAAAACAACAATTGCGATTGTTTTGTTTTGAATTTTTCAAAACTTTGGTGACAATATTATATTGCAGTCAATTCATTAAATTTTTTATAAAATTATTTATCAATCAAATACAACCGACTCGATGCGCAAATGCAAATAAATATTTTATCAGTCAAAAGCTCGTCTGTTTACATAGCTATTATTTTTATAATCCAATTAAAACGAACGTGCCGTCAATCAGAACGAGGAAATGAATGCATCCAATATTGAACGTTTTATGAAAATAAAAAATACAAAATTACATATGAGTAGAAAGACACAGAACATGATGATTTTGTAGGAAATTTCACCCAAAACAATTGTTTTCAGTATTAGATGATCTTTTGGGTTGAAAAGGTAGCCTTGGTACCTACTTACTAAGCCTATAGAAATCAAGGATTCCTGGCGATTGGTACACGGCAATCATGAAAATATTGTTCAAGAACTTCAGGAATATGATTCAGACAGTGCAGAATGACAAAATTTCAAAATACAACCTCCATTCAATAAAAATCCGATTATGGATGGCTTTTGCGGCGCTTGAAAATGTATAATATGCAGCCTGGGCCGGGTGCATCGGAAGTAAAGCCCTGACCATCGTCAATTACGGATGTTAGGGCTTGTCACCGTATAGGTCAAGGAAGCGGCGGCTGGGCGCGCGGGGCGGGCGGCGCGCGGCGCGCGGGGCCCGCGCAGCATGTGGGCGGGCGCGGTTTGTTTACGGGCGGGCGGCAGTCCCGCGCCGACCCGCCGCCAGCGCCGGTCCCCTGCGTGTGCGCACCCTATATCCAGTTCACGGCCGCTCTATAACCGGACGGCTATTTCGGCGCATAATATACCGAACGGTGCGGAGTAGTGTTCAGTTTCGCGCGGGCAGGTGCGCGGGCCGAGGTCGCGAGATGCCGCGAGGGTGCCGCGAGCCCGCCTGACCCCATGTGACCCGCGGCCATGGAGCGCCGCCGTCGCTCCGTCCGCCTCGAGCCCGCCCCCGACCCCATGACGAAGGTCGCGCGCCGCCGCGAGAAGCCTCGCGAGCGATGGCTGCTCACGCGGAAGACATGGAAGTACATGTCGGACGCCGGCCGCCGGCTCATCCCGGACGGCGCGCAGAACCGGCCCGAGGACGTGCCGCGGCTCGAGGCCTACTTCCAGGAGGTGTGCGCGCGCGAGCCGCGCTTCCTGCTGTGGCGCAAAAGCTCGTACCCGGGCGCGCTGCCACGCCCGCGCCGCAAGAAGCGCGGCCGCGGCGGCTCCGTGCGCGCGCGCTCGCCGCCCGACGACGCGCCCGCGCCGCCCGCGCGCCCCACCGACCTCTTCATCGGCCACACCTCCGGGGGCCGTTTCGACATCGCCAAGCTCCGGAGAGACTTCTTCGCGTCGTCGCACCCCATCGCCTCAACCAGCAAGTTCAACGCGTCGGGCTCGTCGGCGTCGCAGCACAAGAGCGCGTCGAACGACTCGAGCGGCCGTTCACTGCCCGAGGAGGAGGAGAGCTGTTTAGTTGATTTATTGCGCAAGTACCTGAAAGTAGAGGAAGATTCCGGTCCCACGAGGCTCTCGGACACGGAGGAGCTGGTTCGCTCTCTGAGAAAGTATCTGAAACAGCAGTCGGAACGGCTCCCCGCGGATTCCGACGCGAACCCCTCGCGAGAGAGGAGCCTGCTGGAGAACTTGGGCAGGTACTACGGCCGATATCCGAACAGGGATAACATAGTGCAAGACCTTTTGACCGATAGGAATCTCTTAAAAAGACTGTATCATGATCTGCGTAAGACGAAGCCGTACCGAGGCGGCAGGAGCGGCGGCGGCGGCGGCGGTGGTGGCAGTGGCCCCGGTGGTTACGGACCATCTAGTGGATTCATCAGCAGCCTTAATTCTAACTCTAGAAGTACAAGTGTACCGCGAAGTAGGACTGTTGGTGTTTCGCGTTATAAAGATGGTGATGACCCTTTGCGATCGCCGCCGATGTCCCCGCCGCCGCTCATCGAGGTGTTTCACGAATCGTTCGAAGATAAATACGTGGAGTGCGGTACTCAAACCCTTCCTATCTCGGAGGAGGTTTTGTTGGAGATCGAGCGCGCGTACCGAGAGAAGCTGGAGGCGGCTACTGCTCCGACGAGCCCCACCAGCCCGCCGCCGGAGAGGCCGAAGCCGGCTCGACGGCGGTCCAGCGTCGACCACGACGACGTTTCGCAATCAGTCAGCGATACGATCAAACGGTACCTGAGAATGGCCAGGAAGAAGAGTGTGGACGCTGACAAAGCGGACCGCTTCAAGCGTATCAACTACGACAAGAATCTGCGGAACATTAAACCTCGGATGCCGAGTGACGTGGACGACGACGGGCCCCATAAGGGCTGTCAAACGGACGAAGGGTGGATTTTAATGTATAGGGATCTTCAATTCGCGTCGGTCGCGTCGACGCCGACCTCGCCGCCTTCCCCGGCGTCTCCGACCCAGTCGCACTCGTTCCTCTCCACGTTGTTGGGTCGAAGTGCACCCGCTATGGCTCCCCCGGCAGGTGGCATGCAGAAGTCCCGGTCGTCCAGCAGCGTGGTGCAGAGTGTGAGCAAGAGGATATGGGGCCCGCGGAGCAGGAGTTCTTCGCGCGTCGCCGCCACATGGACACCTCAGGTCAGTCGCATTATATTGTGTTCTGTTGCTTTGAGCGTTTGTGTTCGTGTTACAAAATCGATACGAAACATCAATTCGGCAGCAGTCAGCAGTAATCATTTGAGTATTATAACGGCTTCGCAATGCTGATTTCATTCAGCTGCATTCTGAGAGGGTTGCACGTAATGTTGCATGTTCTTGCGTGCGTGTTGTTGTTGCACACGCATGTTACATGTTGTGTTGAAATAAAATCTAGATAAAATGCAAATACAATAAATATACACCAATGTATGATTATGTTCTTTGGAAAGTCAATGTTTACTTACTGAGATTGTTGCACTTAATACGATGAAATTATAACAATGCAACCCGTTATAACAATACCATCTATTTTATTGGTCTTAAAAAGATTAAAAACTGTCCTTGTCCCAAAATTGACCTTCCTTGCATTTTGCATAGGTCTTGAGCCCCGTACTCTCCCGCTATTGTGAACTTAATCCTGTACGGCAGGTTCTACATTATTTGTCTGTACCCCATATAATTTTCTCACATTATTGGAATTCCAAAAAATGTATTTTAAATAGGTACCTTTTTCCAGTACTAATCCATCGTGAATGTTCCAATTTTTTTACTATTTGACTGATCGAGATCGCAGACCACACCTTCTGGAATGACATGTACCCTTTCCCCAAAGAATTTCAGCAACTTGAAATAAATAAATAAACTTGGCTCCCTGACTCATTTATCAAAGTCGCATCACAACATATGACTTATTGTTTTTCTTGCACGTGTGCTAGTTTCTAACATTTTAATAGTGGGGCAGGTTATACACACCAGTTGGTCCCTGACGTCACACCTGAATGCCCCACTTTCCTCACACCATATTTATCACATTGTTATTGCTCTGGTCTGATTTCCGAGTGACCTTCTTATGTTATTGTAATTTCGGAATGGGTCAAAATATACTATTCTTATGCTCTGCACACTTTTTATTTAACTTCTTCAAGTTTTACACCTGTTGAAATTCGGACAATGACTATTCTCGGTTTTCTGATCAATATTGGTAGCACTTACTGCCATAATATTAGCCCTTTGAACATCCCACTCCTGGGCACGGGCCTCCCCTCAATGCGAGGGTGATTCAGGCCATAATACACCACGCTGGCTGGTTGGTGGATTTCACATATCCAGCCTCAAGCCAGGGCAGAGAATCTCAAGCTGACTTTTCAGTCTTAACAACGTCCTTGAGGTGCTTAAATTAAAAAGCGATTGGATTTAAAACAGCAGTATTCTGATCTCATTGTAAGCGTTCGTTCACTTTCGCTTCCAACGTTACGCCATTTTTTTTCATCTGTATCTAGAATATACATCCACGAGCCAGTCGCCACGCCAGACGGGTTGCCAGGCGAGATATTCCACCTGTCATCTTTTCACAATCATCTACTGACTCACATAGAGTGCATTACGATTCTAAATAAATCCCAGCTAGCGAAGTAATTTTAGTCATCAATCAGTTGTATCTCTGAGCTATTGTTTTCTTTTCACATTTTTCCTGGTTCATTGCTATTTTTATCAGTTCTACTATGCTTGAGCCTAATGGCAATCTCATAACGATGTGTATTTTTTTATTTAGCATTATTTCTGTTTGGAATAGTAACTATTACAAATTATCGTTTTCTTTATAAAATTTTCAATCATCGGATGTTCATTGACTGCGTGATTATTTGTATACCTTTTAGCCAATCACATACTTCTACTGATACTTCTTTGGGCCATGGCTAGTTTTGGCCAACATGCCATGTCTGAAAGTAACTTCCCCAGTGACTTTATAAGGCTTACTGCCGTAACTTAATTCTTGTATGATGCTCTTGCTTCTTGTATATTTCGTGTTCCCAAATCCTTATTATCCCCCAATCCTATTGCTAATCCTATTCCTTATTATCCTATTGCAATTATGTTACCTATTTTATCCAATGGTCCTCAACAATACAGTTTCAATTTAAAACCCTTCTTTCATGCCATTTTTAATATTACCACTTTCTTGTACCGCGCTAATGATGATAACATTTGATTCAAACATTGTGTATAACCATTTATGTGGCTTTCATTTTATTGTTATGTCACTCAATCACGCAACCTACACTTTTCCAAACTGAACATTATCAAAGTCGCGTCCCGCTCGCCCGTAGGCGTCGGCTGAGACAAAACACATTTATAATCGTTGACTGACTCACACAGCGTTTTAATAATTTCCTCAGTTTCTGTCAGACTGACGGTCGGATAAACTCTTAAATAATATTTTTATAGATTCGTAGTGCCCACAGAATTGTATATTCATCAATTAATAAATGATGCCCCTAGCTTTTTAATAACATGTTATGATTGGTGGCAGAGCCAAGCTGTAGCCAATTGACTGCAGCTCATATACGGACTGCCTCGACCGAGGTAGTACCCACAGATTAGATAGTTATATGGTAGTACCACAAGTAGCTATTATAGCTGCGTTTCGTACAATACTATTGGGTAGTCAGTGACACGTATGACCCACTGAGTAGGGTTGGCTGAAAATCTGCGTTGGGGGAGTCTCGTTCCTCTCCAGCACATGCTGAGCCAATACCTTTTCGGCACAGTTCGCGCTGACCCTTTTATTTCTGTCTCCTATGTTTATGTTTTGTTTCATGTTGCGGTTCGAGTCGAATAAATGTTTTTTCTTTCTTTCTTCTTTCTTTCTTTCTTCTTTCTACAATGAGTGAGAGAGTCGGAAGCTCAACCTAGCCTTCCCTTCCCTCTGTCCCATTCCATTTCAGGTTGGCAACGTGCGAGCGAGGCCATTGGTATAAACAAGGGTTGTTACGAAAAAATCACCTTGTTTTAAACACCGTGTTAAAAACATGTTTTAATCATTTAAAACGTGTTTTAAACACAGTGATTTATTCATTTTGATTTAAATCAATGTTTTAAACAATGATTTAAACACGTTTTAAACAGTTTTAATTTTAAATTTCCTGTTTTTTGCAACCCTGGTATAAACTACGGTAACTCCCGTACGCTTGTTTTCCACTTTAGTCACATATAAAAAATAGCACATCTGTATCTATCCAGTTTCTACCAAATTTCCCAAGGTATTAGCACTTGAACGTCCCACTCCTGGGCACGGGCCCCCCTCGATGCGAGGGGGATTCGGGCCATAATCTACCACGCTGGCCCAGTGCGGGTTGGTTCCCAATGGCCCTATTATTTTTTAATGTTTGCATGTCATTATTTACCTGACAAAGCATGCCGCACACACTATGTAAAACAACTTTAATTTACCATGTTTTATGAAACTATTTTGATTTGATTTCGAGAATGTTTTTGTTGTATGTAGACTAGACAAGCATAAAATTTAAAACTGATGGCCAGCAGCTTTAATTCGGTGTATTTATATGTAATAGTGAGTAGGTGCATAGATGTTATAATAATTAATGTGATTCGCGTGCCTACTCTCGTTTATTTTATACGTTTGTTGTTCCATATTTACATTGACTGCTCATTATAAAATATTATGTTTTTAACACTTAATATTTTTTGTCTGATATTTTTGTTTTTGCACTATTAAATACTAGCTACGCGTTTTCTAACTACTTTTTAGTGACTGGTGTCTCCTAAATTATTAGTTTATTCGCCCTGATCGCTGTGGTTTCCTTCTATTTAATGTTAATGGATAATTATGGCGGCTATTCATTAAATTTTACTTTAATATGTATATACAAAACCGTGTGATTTAGAAACGAAAATATTATTTATTTTACACCACCCTCTCACAGAAGATCGGCGTAAAGCAGTTATTACAGCTGCGTTTCGCTCGATGAGTGAGAGAGCCGTAAGCCCACCCCCCCTCCCCTCCCTCCATCCCACTCCCCTTCAGGTCGGCAATGTGCGAGCAATGCCTTTGGTATTGTAAGCATCTATAGGCTACGGTAACAGCTACGGTAAAAAAAAATTTTTTTTTAGTTTTAATCCTTGCTCGAGGATCGTAATCGAAGCAACTGCCTACTTCTACTCCACCAAGCCAACTAGGAACTCGGATGGAATGTGGCTTCCCCGGATACATACCGCCCGCACGCCCGCCACCGCCTGCGGCTTCCCGCTCGCCGCACCTCTCGCACACCGCCACCGCCTTTTCGTGTGGGTGACGTCACATTTGACAAGTTCCTAGTTGGCTTAGTGGAATAGTACCCTACGACACCTGGACACGAGGACTATTTAAATTTCGAAACCGGAAACCAACCCTCCAAAGATTTTGTTCGCATTTTGTAGAGTGCTAGCATAAAAAAAATCTGTTGAGTAATGGCAAATAATAAATCAATACCTAGTAAACTCTAAAAAATGTTTTGCTTTTAATAGTGCAGACGTTGGAACCGAAAGGAGCAATGTTATTGTCTAATTCTAATCCACCAAGCTAACTATAGTCCGCGACAGGTCGAGATGACATTCGGGTTATGAGCTTTTTGCAGAATAAAATCCGAATCAAGATTACCAGGACCCACAACGCAACAGAATAATTTAATTTAATAATTTTGTGGGCGATTTTAATTGTTTATCGGGTCCTGTTAATTTTGATTCGGATTTTATTCTGCAAAAAGCTCATAACCCGAATGTCATCTCGACCTGTCGCGAACTATAGACACATGGGTATAAAATATCAAATGAAAATAAGTCAATGATTCCGCGGTCCGTCCACCACGTAGTGAGCCTGGGCCAATGCCTGGGCACTCCTGTGCCAGTTGCTCCCACTACGTGGTGAAAGGACCGCGGAATCATTGACTTATTAATTATAATTTTATTTATACCCGAGTGCCTAGTTGGCTTGGTGGAGTAGTAAGATGAAACGCTGCGCGCGCGCCGGTGAGAGTACTATGTCAGCTGTCGAGCGTGTTTACCTCGCGAGCTTCGCAAACAGTCCGCGGATACCAGACACAATTTCCTGTTGTGATTGCATATTCGTGATATTTCTAACGTTTTGAGCAAAGAATTTGTAAAAAATAGTGTTTTGAGAGTATTTTTTATGTTTGTTTTTGTGTTGCATGCTTGTAATGTGTAAAGCTTATTTATATACCTAATAGCTTTATTTGTTGTTTAAGCAATAAGCTCTAAAATTAACACTTATTAAATTTATTGTAGTGGATGCATGAGTACCTATTGCTGAAGTTTGTTGATTCTTTACGAAATGAATTCGTATAATCCGAAACAGTTTTACAAGTCAGGTTCTACTGTAATCAAACTAAACTAAACTAGCATTCTGCAATGTTTTTTTAACCATTGGCCATTTACCTACATTACAAATAGTTTTTAGATTATCACATCGTATTATTTGCTTGGGGATCAGTCGCCCTTAGATCTTTAAAAGGTCTAACTTTCTGTTCACTGAAAGAAGCTGTGCTTGTTGTTGTGGTGTCATGACATGACGCATTCTCTGCAGAGCATTGGCAGCAAGCAGTGGTCAGGGGGCTAACAGCGCCAAATAACAATTCTGCAAACGCAATTCATTTCTCTGATTTTCTAGCAGAAGCCTCAGGAATTCCGCTAAATTTCTGTAAAATAGTCACACAAATGTGTGTCCATTTTATGGATATTTTGCAGAATTGCTATATGGCGCTGTTAGCCACCTGGTGTGATGATAAATCACAGGTTATGTGCAGGGGCAGCAAGTTTTAGTTGTAATACCGTGTGTCCACTGGCAAGAAAACTTGCACAAGTTTACTTTCGCAAGCGACTTCCAATGTGTAAACACTCACGCAAGTGGACTTCTGCGACTTGCCGAACTTGCTGCAAGTCCTACATGTACACGGTTGTGTAAAATTGCAGTCAGTGGAAACACGTCGGCAAGTGACATCTGCAAGAAATTGCGGAAGTTACTTGCCAGTGGACACACGGCATAATATGTGCTGTGTTGTGGCATGGTGTGATGACGTCACGCGTTATGTGCAGGGCATGGGTAACAATGTGTGATTGTAGTGTGTTGTGTGGTGGTCAGGTGTGATGACGTCACGCGTTATGTGCAGGGCAGCTGTCGCTGGGCAGACGGCAGCGGGCGCTGCGTGCGGCTGACGGACACGTCGCTGCTGACGCTGAGCGAGGTGGAGCGGCGCGCGTTGCAGCAGGCCGCGCTCGCCAGGCTGCAGCAGATCAACCTGGGGACCACCGTCAAGATACCAGAAGGTGAGCGCATCGTTACACACATTTAAAGGTACTAGTGGTCGCCGAGTGGTCGAAATTCGTCCAGAATTCATTAAAATTTTAAGTTTGTGCAGGTACTTCTATTATTCGGCGACACGGTTCACCACCTGTCACGTTGGGTTCTGACTATCTAGTGAAACGTGGGCTTTGAGTTGGTTAATACCTCCACAATGTGGTGGTGTATGGCCACTCAAGCCTCTGACTACCCCCGAACGGGGATAAAAGTCGTGACGTTACATTACATTTTTTACTTCTATTATTAACAAAAAGTGTCAAAATACACAATCTACGTTAGATATGTGTGTGTATGTGAAACGAATGGAGTGTGTGTAATGTTTTCTTTTATTAATTTAGTGCGTTTCTAATGCACTTTCCATAAACATTTTAGGTTTGTGCACTCCTTCTCCATGTAAACTTTAACTGAGCCAAATTTCATACTCCTCAACCACGCATCTTTGAAGGTGGTAGAGCCAAGCTGTAGCCAATTGACTGCAGCTCATAAACGGGCTGGCTCGACCGGGGTAGTACCACCCTCTCACAGAAGATCGGCGTAAAGCAGCTATTACAGCTGCGTTTCGTACGATGAGTGAGAGAGCCGTAAGCCCACCCCCCCTCCCCTCCCTCCATCCCACTCCCCTTCAGGTCGGCAATGTGCGAGCAATACCTTTGGTATTGTAAGCATCTATAGGCTACGGTAACTGCTTAACATCAGGCGGGCCGTACGCTTTTTTGCCACCGCAGTCCTATAAAAAAAAAAAAAAAAAAAAAAAAAAACGCATCTTCGAAAAACAGGGAACGAACGGATTTTCTTCACGTATTAATATGATGATGCTGATGATGATGATTACATCATCAATATCGCAGGTATCACTTCCACTTACCATCAGCGCCATCGGCGCCATCAGCGGCGGCTTCCACTTACCATCAGGGGGACCGTCTGCCAGTGTGCCATCCTTGGCTACACAAAAAGTATCGCGCGAATCCTAATCATAGGAATATTGATGATATCTAAAGAAGAATCTTTGGATCGCGATATCAATACCTTGGGTATCATTCGCATGGAAAAGACGGCAACAATTGTCCATAAATTTTGTACATTGCTGCAAATGTTGGGACCAGCTGGTGACAGCGAGTTGACCTCAGCAGGTGCAAGAACTATCGTGCGTAAAGAAATTTTCGTGAAAATTGTTGACACTATGATCGAATTTCTCTGTCATCTTTCCTTGGTAACAAACATAGATTTATAACAGTTTCGCGCGCGCTTTAACTAGATACCGCCTTACTTAGAAAAATCATTCCAATAAATGCGGCCACTTATCGTCGTGGCACGTCAGTTTCTTACATTGGTTGTTGTCAGATGTACTGCAATACGCCGACATCAGCGTACTATCTGATGCCGTATTTTACTAGTGCGTATGCTCCATCTAGTCGTAGCGCCCTCGCGCGGCGGAACCAAAATTAATCTATGGTAACAAACTTTATTGACAGTAGTTTCAAACGGAATATTCACGGGTCATGATTTGGTTTAGTCGGCCGTATATAATCTTATGTCCTATCTATTTCCAGCTGTACTAATCTACTAAGTTTCTATATAAAATCTCATCAAAGTTCAAACGTTACTCATAAAGCGATAAATATATCATAATCAGAAGATTTTTAGATGAATATTATTCATAATATTTGCGTGGATCTTATAAAGAACTCAATTATCTGCCACATAAAGTTACATTTCAATAAAAATTAAGCTCAGGTCCCATTCAAAAGAGATTTTCTTTCACCCACACCGTTTCCACCTGTGGTTTATGAAGTGTTAAACGATGTGTTAGTGCGGGCCGTTAGTCCGAGCGATCGTCTCGAGTGGCCGTTTAAAGAGACTCATATACATGCGTTGTTAAGCCGCGTCTTCACTGACATAATACCTCATTTTCATTCGGCGATAAATACGTTAATATGCATGCGGAAAATTCTCGTACAAAATTTCTAGTAGGTAGCAGGTGTACGGAAATCGGTTGCCTCCGGCTGAAATTCAACAATGGAAAAGCGCTAAGCCCATAGTTGAACCTTTTGCAAATGTGATAGATAAAAAACTCAATTCCACGTTGCCGACCTGAAGGGGAGTGGGATAGAGGGAGGGGCAGGGGGGTGTGGGCTTCCGGCTCTCTCACTCATCGTACGAAACGCAGCTGTAAAGCTACTTTACGCCGACCTTCTGTGAGAGAGTGGTACTACCCCGGTCGAGCCAGCCCATTTATGACCAGGGGGCTTACCATGACCTCTTATCGCGATTCAATTATAGGAAAGTTTTAACGTTTCAGCGACTTTTTGTGCAATGACGTACCTTATTGTCATGACAATAAGAAACGTCATTGCACAAACTGCTATAAGAGGTGGTGGTAGGAGTCTATTGACTACAGCATAGCTCTACAGCCAATGTTTAGAAAATTAAATGGTTTTGAATTTAAATTTATTTCAACGTTTTTTCGTTCGGGCTTCGAATTATGAACTTTGACACATTTCCATGTCAAAATTACCTATGAACAGCGAAAATAGTCCGGATTCGTACTAAGCCCCGTAACACTCTGTAAGGCGAGCACCATATACCTAGGCTTGTTTCAAAGTCAATATCAATTTCAAATATATTTTCCTATATCAATAGTGTACACTATCCCTTACATCACTGGAATATGAGTTCTAACTCATCAGAGAAATGATTTCGAAACTTGGTAGCATGCCAGTCGTATGCTGCTGGTCCGATCGCTGACTCCTGTTGGGACGGATTCAATCAAGGGCCGATTTGTTACGCGCCGTATTTTTCAAGAATTATATTAAATAATATTAGCTTTGATCAATTCTCTGGACTAAATAAATAAATTCTATCTAAATAAAATATAAATTCCCGGCATTAGATTCTCGTTTTGTTTCTGATATTTTTTAGGGCGAAACAATTTATTATTTTGTAGATAAATAATAATAATTTAGCCCTATTAACATCCCAATGCTGGGCACGGGCCTCCCCTCATTGCGAGTGGGATTCAGGCCATAATCCACCACGCTGGCCCAGTGCGGGGTGGTGGATTTCACATGTCTAAAGACATGCAGGTTTCCTCACGATGATTTCCTTCACCGTAAGCAAGTGATAATCATATTATAGTTATGATTCACACATAGATTTCGAAAAATCCAGAGGTGTGAGCCAGGGTTTGAACCCAGGACCTTAAGCCCGCAAGACGCGTGCTTAACCAATCGGCTACCACTGCTACTGCTATTTTGTAGATACATTTTTTAAATTAACTAATGCCAATTTATTAAGTTACCGTAGCCTTTAGATTGGGACAAACATTTGTAATGGTTCAGGAAAACTATCATACATCAGCTGACATCTAGAACTTTGAGATTTGGTTCGAAGGAAAGGCTTTGTCAAGTTCTATGTACTGAAGTGCTAGACAAGTGGCTGACGTCTACAAGTGTTCGTTCAAATCGCTACGCTTCATGTATGGAAATGACATAAGTCACGTGATCTACATAGCAACTTGTTGTTGATCTACCTAGCGACGTCTGACATTTCCATACATTGTGAAGTCTATTCTATTCTATTCGATTAGCGTTCATGCCACTTGTCTAGCCCTTCAGTTATGACTATGGTATTGCTACGCTAACTTTGCTACAGTTACGTTATACGTAGCGTGTATCTATTGGCAGCTTTACAATACGGAAAGGGCCCGAGTCCTACTCACCCATGTTTTATAATATTGTCATCAATATTGCATGGTGTTATGTCAGAGTGAAGGATTCTGGCGGCACACCAGATTGCAACGCGAGCCGGCCGCGGCCCAGAGATCTCGGGTTTCGAGATGTTTGCCTCGTTGTTTCGTAATTAGTCATCATTGGCATTTTATTGTGGCTGCCGTAATTGGAATTGGACACTATTGCATGACACTTGTCTGTCGATTTTTTCAGATTATTACATTTCCTGTTGGCACTTAGTGTTTGTATTTATTTCAAGTTATCGGTAGTTAGGGACACCGCAGACACGCTACTTTTTGCATCGGCGATCGGCGATTTAGTCGCTTTTAGCATCGGAGCAGTCGCTGCGTCCGACCGCAGAGACGCCAAAACGCGATGCAGTCTCAAAATTGCCGATCGCCGATGCAAAAAGTAGCATGTCTGCGGTGGCCCTTATGCTATGTGTTCCTCCAAAAGCGGCGCCATCATATAACGGCCGCACTAGAACATTGGCTACGTAAACAGGTAGCGGTCTAGGAAACCGCGCCATTTTGTTTACATAGCCAACCTGCTAGTTACGGCCGTTATATGACGGCGCCGCTATTGGAGGAACCCAGCGCTTAACTGATATTTTGGCGTATCGTTGAACAGTCATTATCAAAAGTATTTGATAGACTTCAAGTTACAAATCTCAATACTCATTCAAATGTGTTCAATGAAATCATTGGTTGCATCTACATGAGGCGAGCAGCCCGTCCCAGCTATCAGTTTTGACGCGGTGCCGACTTTTTAGGGACCTGTAAACATGCCCTTTGAGGAACCCCATGTTGTAGTGCAAAAATGACTTCAGATTTGGCAGTTTGTATGAGATTGTGTTTCTGACTGTACCTACTAACCTAAATCCTTAGTCAATGAAACTATGATGTCAACAAGTCTGGCGTTGTTAATAACGCCATAACCGAGGCAATAACATCGAAGTATTTGTCTGTAGCGATATTTATTTATTTATGAACTTGGCTCGTCCGCTCCGAGGCGCCTTGGGCAAACAATATATTTAAATAAATGACACATTCACTCATCATATTCCGTTTAACTGTACATATTTCAAAGCACAGAGCCATTAATCTGAGAGACGCGACAACAAACACGTTTATCAGCGATTATGAACAAAATACCTTTGTATAATGAAATTTCGAAGCACAGGTGACCCACTCGGGTGTCTATAAATACACTGACACATACAAGACAGTGTTCTATTTTCAAAATGGCGGTTGGGATACGTTGTAAGTCGTATGCGCGAGCGCCGTTACGCAAACGTGACGCGCTGTGACGTCACACGCGCGGACGCAATGTAGAGACAGTTCTACAGTATGTTTGTTTATACATATATTTATCCGTTATTATGAGGGTAGTTTTCCTTAGTGTAACTAAGTATATTTTACGATACATTTCCCCAACAATTTTACATATTTAGAACTGTATTATTAAATTCTTTCCCGAAAGCGTGATTTTCGCACTGAAGCTGTATTTAAGGAAGGTTAATTCTATTCGAATTGTAATAAAATGCCTGTTTTAGAGTGCTTAAGGCCCGAATTAATAAATGCATCTCAAAGTTGAGATCGATCTTAAGATGCGGTTTTGACGTTTGACCTACCTATCCCTCGGGATTAGGTAATAGTCAGTTCCTGTATACACGGCGACAAGGTTCACCACCTGTCACGTTGGGTCCTGACTATCTGGTGAAACGTGGGCTTTGAGTTGGTTAAACCTCCACAATGTGGTGGTGTATGGCCACTCAAGCCTCTGAGTACCCCCGAATGGGGATAAAAGTCGTGACGTTACACAATATTTTCCCTAACTTTCCCGAACGGAGAGATTTTGTTTTTTTATAGCAATTTGCTTGGATATCAATCACACGGGAACAATGCAATAAATTTTCATTTGTATAGCCGTGTGTCGACCGCTGGTGCTATAAGCGTAATACATTGGACGTTTAGCAACATTGTGTTGGATTATTCGCGACAGAAATCTGTTGGCTGTAGGAATTATGACGTTGCGTTCTCTCTAGTACGTGCGTGTGTGAATTCAATAGGAATTTATGATGTCAATAGAGGAAAATTATAAAATATTCTCAGAAAATGGAAAGTGGAAACTGTGATAGTGTTTTTGTATTTACAAAATAGTGACTAAATATAATTTGTTATTGCTGCTACACTTGATACTGGCAAGATACATGTTCAAGGTGGGTGAGGCTATCTGCCGAGTACTCGTACGCAACTTAAACTTGAGAGCTGCTCAACTTTGACACGCCATACAAAAAATGACAGATAACGACATCTCAAACTGCTAAGTGGGACTTAAATATTTAAGAAGCCTTTGAGTATTCGGCCGTTGTCTTTTAGAAAAAGAAGATATGGATACTTTAGAACAAACATGCAGCTTTAAACTGTGAATGTATGGATACATTGTATCAATTGATTAATATTTTTAAACGGTTAAAAGCCCGCACTAATCCCCCTGTTAGTATCTGTACGATAAAGATTGAATTATTTTTGTTGTCGATTTTAATTTCCTTGACATAACTTTGGTTTCGCGCGTGTACTCCTATATCAATGTTTTTACTAGTTCACATCTATCTGTGCCCTAAGTAACGTTCTTCTAACGTTATCGCACCATCACTGAGAAATTATGCTATCATCATTATTACTTACACAATCTGTGATGTGAATTACAGTTCGCTGACGGTGAGGGGAAAAATCGTGAGGAAACCTACCTATCCCTCGGGATTAGGTAATAGTCAGTTCCTGTATACACGGCCACAAGGTTCACCACCTGTCACGTTGGGTTCTGACTATCTGGTGAAAAGTGGGCTTTGAGTTGGTTAATACCTCCACAATGTGGTGGTGTATGGCCACTCAAGCCTCTGACTACCCCCGAATGGGGATAAAAATCGTGACGTAACATTTTTTTTTCTGTGATGTGAGTGGGATGGAACGCTAGTAAGCTACGTATATTGTATACCTCTGATCTCAGACTTCTGACTGACAAAACGACTTCCATCTATCAAAACCCATCAATCCACTCGTGTTTATCTCTCGCGCGCGTAGCAACTGCCAATCCCGCGCCGATTCTGATGCCGTAGTCCGTACACAAGCCCGTATACTCTAAATATAGCCGAGGAATCTCAATCGTTATCTTAAATACATCCGAGTGACAATAGGTATGCACTCACGAGTGGGTAGAGTCAGGTGATCAGGGTATTGGGGTGGAGGGTGTAGAGATGCCGAGAGTCTGCAGTGAGATACGAACTCTATTTAAAGTTCACAATTTCGATGACGATAAAACGTTATTTGTTTGCATTATGTAGAGTAAGAGAGATGGGTTTGTATGTATGATATAGAGTTTGGGTTCCAAGAGTGTTTTATGTATATCATCTCTTACTTTCTGTTCTTCTAGTACTGTTGAGATAAGTGTTTACACTTGAAATAATATACAGGGTGAAATTTAAATCATGGGCATCCTTTTAAACTATGACTCTACACATGATTCAGAATATTTTGGGCAAATAAATAAAAAAAAAAATATTTATGAAAAATATTGCTCGAGTAAGCAAATAATCAAACCCGTTAACTGTTATTCCTTTCCTGGGCAATACATTTTTATCAATTGATTTATTGAATAATATTCCCTAAGTATTCTGAATCATGTGTAGAATCACCGTTTAAAATGATGCCCATGATTTCAAATTCAACCTGTATATCAGTTCAAGTTCTGTGTAGCGTAATTTGTTTACCTTATGCCGATCTTATGTTAGAGGGTGGTACTACCCAGATCGATACTTCTTATTAATTCATAAGGTCTTTCCAGAACTTTTTGCGATCCAAAATATGTTTCATCACGATCATTCGTAAACAACACGTTACTAAAAATGCTATCAATGTTCACCTTTATTTCAACATCAACTCTTAAGAAGTTTATCAAACTAATAACTAAATCTTTGTATCCATCGCCTTTGATGTCCGTGTCCGAAGGCCGCCAGATACGTGCCGCTCACTAAATTGTTTGGGACAAGCGACATAGCCGCCTATTTTCTTGTCTGTCAGTACCCCATAACTCTCGAAAGACAGGGGATTTAAATATTAGCCAATGCGTGTTGGAAACTGATTGCATAGCCTATAGGGATGTCGCAAGAGTTGACAGGGAAGAGTTACCTCACTGGTATCTTTTCTAATAAGTGGGAGTTTGGCCCGCTACACATCTCCTCCCACGATGAATATTCTGATTAGACGACCGCTTGGCGCAGTGGTTCGAGCGTAGGCCACTCTGCTCTCTGAATGGTGTGGTTGCGGGTTCGATTCCCCCCAATAGCCAATTTTGGAAACTGCCTTTTCGTAATTTGCCCTGTTCTGGGTGTCACTGGGATTGCCCCTAGTCCATCAAGTGCATCGTTAATTTTTCGCATGTGACATATTGTTGGCCATCTGTTAGCAGTTCTCTGGGCGACAACATGCCAACCCCTATGAATTCACGATGTATATTGAAGAATTCACAAAGATAATGTAAGTGATCAGTACTTCGCAATGGTTAACTGTTAACAGACGCGATGCCCGTCCCAAACTAAGCAATGCTTACATTATACCGTACAGGGGACTGAAGACGAACCCAGTACGAGTTAGTACTACCTTAATAAAATTATATTTGAGATATTGGCAGCAAATTACTTGCGAAGCGGTAACTAAAAAGCGAACCCACCCAAAATTAACACCAACGAAACAAAATGAACACTAATATCCACGTAATTTTTTATATCTGCGCAACTTCAAACGAAATTCTAGTGGATGTAGATAATTAGTTTTGATGGCATTCTGTGGGCTGGTCGTGCGGCACACTGAGTTATACCAGTATATGTTGCTGCTAGTTCCACGCGCCATTAATTATTATTTTCACATGTGGTGAGCGTAAAAATAATCCTGATTAATTCAGCATTCATTAATTTCACGAGGTTCACAACTAGCATTTGGATTCTGTCATCGTTTATAATGCATGAAATGACCAATGTTCTAATGGCTAATAGCGACACTATGCAACATTGCAGAAATTCTGCAAAAGCAATTCATTTTTCCAATCCTCCACCAGAATCCGCTAAATTTCCGTGGAACGGTCACAGATGGCGTGAAATGTGTGGTGACTATTTTACAGAAATTTAGCGGAAAGGATTGCCCAGAAAATCTGAATATTTCATTGCATAGCGTCGTTATAAACCGTCTTGATCATGACCAATGTTTCTAAAGGGGGGGGGGGGGATAGGTATTTACTTGATTTAGAGGAACCCAGTGGTGCGAGCCAGGGTTTGAACCCTTGACTAAGGGCCTCCGCAGACTTGCTACTTTTAGCATCGGCGACCGGCGACCCTAACCACAACCTTAGCAAATAGCATGTAAATATATTATGTATGTATGTATGTGTGTAGCATTAGTATGTAAATATTTTTTATAACTGAGATTTCCAATCTGAACCACGCAGTAAAGAATAAATATTGCTGATACATACGTCAACGTATTGCAAACAGAGTTTTTACGCGCTTAGACTGAGAGATACGGCATTTACGTAATAATATGCGATCGTTTCACTGTCTCGTTCGATGTACTTGTCAAATAAATCTTTATAAGACAGTCCCATACGGTCTGCGTTGGAAATTGACATTGAAAGTGCGATGAACCAGCCAAAATATTGGTTTTTAACAGTAGACTAGTATTTTCTCTCCCGAAATATGTCGGTATGGCTGATACGGCTCAGCTGGCCTACTCCGAAATACGAACCTAACGTTTCGGCTGACGGATTGTCGTGATTTGACATTTCTTCTTTCGTTTTTCTCTACGATTTGACATTGTTTTGATCGAAAATTGAATCCGTACTTCGGACGATCCGTCAGCGACGTATTTCGGAGTGACCCCCCTTCTGGTGAATAATATGCATTATAATGCCTATTTTTGATGATTGTTGAATTGCCAGTGCGATAACAGAGATGTGTGAATTTCGCTGGATTAATGGTACACCAATGGTATGAACCCATTCTACAGCGACCAATAAAGCCATAGTAGGTACCATCAATGAAACTATTTAGGTCCACGACAAACAAACGATTTCATAAGTCGCTTTATCGGTACATTAAAACTAAGGCCTTTATTTCACTGAGATATTCACAAGCTACGCGACAGAGATGCGACCCATGTCGCCAATTGATATTCTACTATGAAGACTGTAACTCTGTCAGGATAACCTTAAGTTTTGAAGTATACTTACGGTAACATTGTCAGGATTCCCCATAATTATCCCGTACACGTTATTCTGATGTTATGATGTAGATATTCTAAGAATTTTGAATTTCATACAATAATATCAAAGGTATGATAGCTCTGTGGGGGCGGCGCGCGCGCAGCGTTCCGCTTATTTAGATCGTTGCCCACCTTGTCGGTTCACACGGACGGCGTTACCACTGGTGTGAAACGTGATGTAAGTGTATGTTAACTTAAATTAAAAAATAAATTTTATTTTGAGGCGTTGGTACTAAGTAGTCATTAAATGTTGGTAAAATAAATTAGTTTAGATTTTATTTTGAGCCCAACTAATCAGTGATACAATCAAATCAGTGAAGTAGCCCATAGAAATAATGTAATAATAATAATAATATCCTGGGACATTTTTTACACACGGCTACCTGATCCCAAACTAAGCAGAGCTTGTACTATGGAAACCAGATAACTGATATTACTACATATACTACTTTTTATTTGTAAATACATACTTAATATACATATACACCCAGACTCGGGACATCAGACATGTTCATGCACACAAATGTATGTCCCGGGTAGGAATCGAACCTACGACCTGCAGCGTGAAAGGCGCCATCACGCCAACCACGCCAACGGCCTCGTAAAAAAAAAATATACATTACACACAGACAGAAAGGTAGACAACATTTTGAAATCATATGCATTTAGTATAAAGCTGTTATTTTGGCATTACAAACGGACACTTCAATTTTATTTATTTGTATAAATTATGTTGTCAGCACACCCACATAAATAAAAAGACTACGTTTCATATTTTCGGGAAGAATTTAAACGTTATCTCCACAGCTTCCACGTCACGAGAAGCATGGTAGGCGCCGTCAGGTAATCACATGACGGCCCTACCGCTGACACTAATGTGCTTCTATAAATACCGGCGAGTATTCCTGGCATGCCCGCTATTGCAAACTGCATTGTCTCCGGCTACTTCTGACGGCTATAAATGATCGTGGTGAAATTGTATGAAGCATTCCTCGATTTTGATTGATTTAAAATAAAGCTCAATAGCGAAGTCCAAAAGGCTCGCATGTCGCACTAGGCTATGTCGCATGCAATCTGCAACATTATCGTTCTGTCTCATGGCTAGGCCAAACTAGGCTAGGCAAATGACAGGGCTCCGGTGAGGCAGGGCGAGCATTTGGCTCGTGCGCGCTATGTCAAACTAAGCGAGGTAAAGCTGCCTCGCGCGGCAAGCAAGCTATCTGGACACAGGACATCACTAGGAAAAATGAGTACAAATGAGTAGTTTCTTGGTGGTAGGAGCAAAGCTGTAGCCAATAGACTGCAGCTCATATACGGCCTGGCTCGACCATGATAGTATCCACTCAGAGGAGGTCAGCGTAAAGCTGCTATTTTATATGAGTTTCGTACGATGAGTGAGAGAGCCGGAAGCTCGATCATCCCGCCCTTTCCCACCCTCTGGGGACAGAGGAGGGGTAAGGCCAACCTGAACGGGAGATGGAACTCCAGTTCAGGTTGGCAATGTGCGTACTTTATTATTGAAAGCATCTATAGGCTCCGGTAACTGCTTAACATCAAGCGGGCCGTACGCTTGTCTGCTGCCTTGGTTATTTTATGAAACATAATATATTGTTTTCCTAGAATCATAGGAATTGGCATGCGCAGTGAGGGCTGTGACCTGCGCCAGCGCACAGGCTATCAAAACAGGTGTCGCCTCACCCGCTCTGGTTACTGGCGTCTCGATGTTTGTTAATGGAAAATTTTAATGTTAAGTGTATTTCTGTAGAACACTCATGTTTTGTTTGTCATAGTGCCTCTAGATTTTGTCTAGATCGCGGGAAAGTCAAAAAACAAGTCTGGATTTATTTTCCATGAAGGTATGACATAGATAGATTTGACGACAGCATAGCGCAGTGTTTCTAGCGTATGCCGCTCAGCTTACTACATTGGGTGGATTCTCGCCAGAGGCAAATTTCGGAAACGGCCTTTTCGTAATTTGCCCTGGTTCGGGTGTCACTGGGATCGGCCCCAATCCACTTTTTTTTTTCCAAAATTTGCCTCTTGTGGGAATCGAACCCACAACCGTCCAACGCAGTGCCCCGAGTGGTCTACACTCGAACCACTGCGACAAATGGTTGTACGGTACCCATAGTACAAACGTCCTTAGTTTTGGACCATAAAGTTTGTGTGTTAGTTTGGCGCTATTTATTAGATTGGTCTTATTTATTTATTTTATTTTATTTTACTATAAATGTAATAAGAGTATGTTTCTAACATAATTATCTCTCCCTCTCGGTAGAGAACGCGGTGGCTGTATCGAAGCCGAAGCGCCGGCCTCACCTTCTGAAGAGGAAGGCCTTCACCACCGGATTGTTCGACCAAAGCCGGGCCAAGGACGCCGACAAGGATAAAGGTGAGTTTCGCTTGCACTTTAACCTTCAATATACACACATTAGTAAAGCTTTGCCATCACTGAAGCTGAGGGAAAATGGCATTTAAAATCATACCTACATCTAAAAACTTTTTGTGATTTGTGTACTTATTTCAATAGATAAATAGTTGATTGTTACTATCGGGTTCAGTCCTTAAACCAAGCTTATTATTGTCAATACTTCGTTTACGACCAACGGAATATACGCAAATATTATTTTATCTACACTCAAAAGTCCATACGTGTTTTTCAAACCATGCAAATATTTTAAACATTCGACTTAATGACTTTCTATACATAAACACGAGCTATTATTAAACAGATTGCTCATAGGCTACTGCGGTATGCCGATTGCGTCATCATGGTAAACAATATAAAGTATAGTTTCGCTTATCTACAACATGTGGTAGTAGTATGTCCCATTAAGACACGTTAACATCAAAAACAAAAAAAATGTAGCCTTGTGGCGTAGCATTTGTATTATTATCCGTAGCGTTGTCTACGGACCTCGTGCTACAGTGGTCCGCGTAGGTATTGCGTAGGCGACTACGCCGTAGCAGATGTCGTAGTCAAGTTAACTGTGGTGTTCGGTAAAGAGACCTCTTTATCTAGTGAAGCGCAAAACTACCTACAGAATAAACCGAATATTTAGTAATGGTTCTAGCCAAGTCAACAACAAATATTGGCGCATAAATTACAGAATTTTGTTACAAAGTATTTTTTTTCCTTTCCATTTTTAATGTCGATATGCGCCCCGCCTACCTGCGTCAACCAAGTCGTGCAAAACATAATACTGTAATTACTCATTGTCTATACTGTGGGAGAGTCGCGTGACGCGTCCACTGCCGGTCCAAATTTCGTCTGGCGTAAACAACGTGTTGACTGATCCTTCAGTGTTTAACTACCCTTATATTTACCCACGATGAAGCGCGGGGTCTTATAAGTTTCATATCTTTGGATGCGACGGTTTCTAAATGGGTGAACAAATGGTTCCAAACCATAGAGATTTTAATTAGAAGGGACGTTCTTAGTAGATATCTCTATGAAACAACGCGTGGTCATTTTCCCGAGATGCGTGGCATCTATCTACCGGTAAATAGCTGAACTACTCGCTTCGTTTTATGTCGATGTTAGTACTCGGCCGACCACTCGGCCGAGTTGCTTAGACCCAGTCCCCTTAGTAATTGGTCCATGTTCCAAACTAAGTAATTATGAATACGTACAATGGACTGGGAGCGATCCTTGTGACATTCAGAAATTACGGAATTCTAAAATAGATTACGGAAAGCCATCTCAAAAAATTGTTCCAACAGGAATCGAACCCCGAACCACCCGGTGCAAACAGCTACACCGCGCACCGTACGTTCGACAGTCTATGATTACTGTTACCAAGGAGTTTTACTAAATAAATCTGCGAACATGAAACAGCGGATTGAATGATTCATTGCGTTTTAAATCCTCTATCTGGCTTCTCGTAAACAGTTGTAAATCTGAATGATGTATTAATTAAGCGTGGACAGGCCACAAAACTAGTGAGCTTGATTGAATACTGTTGGTTTTACGCGGATTTATGTACTTGTACGTATTTTAATGTCGTTTTTACCTAGTTTCTGAATATAGCTGCTAGACTATTTTTTATAAAGGCTGCATACAAGCGTATGGTGTGCCTAACAGCTTTTACTTCAGTTTATATATGCTTGCAATATCAAAGGAATCGCTCGCACATTGTCGACATTAAGGGGAGTGAGACAGAAGGACGGAAAGGAGGGTAGGCAGAGTTGGGCTAAATTTAATTGCAATTGATTAATTGCAAATTGCAAGTGGTGTCACAATTAATTAATTAATTGTCATTTGTTCGCGATTGACAAACAAATCAAAATTGTTAATCGTGACACCACATGCAATTTGCAATTAATTAATTGCAATTCAATTTTGCTCAACTCTGAGGGTAGGGCCTCCGGCTCTCTCATTCATCGAACGCTATACAGCTGAAATAGTTACTTGACAACGAGAGTGTGGGACTACCCCGATCGAGCCCGTATATGAGCTGCAGTCAATTGGCTACAGCTTGGCTCGTACTAAGTTTTATGGAATGACGTTTCGTTTGAAACAAATTGTGTGATTGTGTTTGCATTTAGATGCGCTAGAGCTGGCACGAGCGAGTGCAATATGACATTAGATTGCAACTATTACGAGAGTATTGTGTGCGCATTAGCAATAGAATCAGAGAAGGTCATTGTATTTTTATCATCAATAACTTTTAACACTTGTATAGATTCAAATATAACTTTATATATGAAAAGTAGTAAATATCACAAAGATTTATTTATACATTTTGTCAATTTTGACAGTATTCGTGTGCGGTATTTGGTGTAAATCCGTCAAAAGTTATAGAAAAATGGTTTTGTCATAGGTTTATTATAGTTTCGCGCGCGCTTTACCGAAGGGTTGTGATTTTACTGTGTGAATATAAGCTGACATATTTCACAACGACATTAAGCCGGAAACCCACCACGATGCACGGAGAGGCCACGCACACGGGCACGGCTACGTTTTGAAAGAAAATGTGTGGATGACGTCATTTCGTGCGTAGCCTCTCCGTGCGCCGCGGTGGACACGGTGACATACATATTCGTGCAAAGCGAAGCTTGACCTACGTGCGTAACGTGTGCGTGGCCTCTCCGTGCGCCGCGGTGGGTTTCCGGCTTTACTACACTTGAACACCTCGTTTAAAGCTTAATTATATACTTACCCCCTTATTCATATAAAGTTATAATCGACCTGCAGTGGAGTTAAAATTCACATTTGTTCCTAAAATGCCTTTCATAACCATTGCAAACTGGGCAAAATCTCTATGAATAAGGGGGTAATACTCCCAAAATAGAAAGTTCGCTGACGTATTACAGTTCGCTAACGGTGAAGGAAACATCGTTAGGAAACCTACGTATCCCTCGGGATTAGGTAATAGTCAGTTCCTGTATACACGGCGACAAGGTTCACCATCTGTCACGTTGGGTTCTGACTATCTGGTGAAACGTGGGCTTTGAGTTGGTTAATACCTCCACAATGTGGTGGTGTATGGCCACTCAAGCCTCTGACTACCCCCGAATGGGGATAAAAGTCGTGACGTTACATAAAATAGAAAGTCAGGATCGACTTGCACTGGCATTACAAAACACTTGTGTTCCTAGAATTGCTTTGAAAACCATTGTAAACTGGCTAAAATCTCTATAAATTTAGCGGATAGAATTCTGAATAGATTAGCAAATAATAATCTACAACTCTACCACCCAATGTCTTTTATAGTTTTCGCAACGGCTCCGAATGTCAACAATCAAGCATGATATATTAGGACGATCACAACTGGATCCCATCTGCATTGTTTACCCGCCGTGTCACACAGCGCGCCAACCGTATACATCTTTCCCCGAATAAAAGTAGTAATTTAAATAGCATTTTCACAAAAAAGTTCCTTAAAACACGCGGCTGGGATGCGGGGGCCGAGACGAGTCAAATATTCGGACTATGTACTGAATCGATGCCAAGAAAACAGAATTGCGACTGGATCGCACGGTTTACACAGCTAAGCGCACGGCAGCGCGCCGGCCAAGCTCTCCAGACACACGTGCATTATACAGGGTGAATTTGTAATCACGGGCATCCTTCTAAACGGTGATTCTACACATGATTCAGAATATTTCGGGAATATCAACTGATAAAAATGTATTGCCCAGTAAAGGTGCCTTTGCCCTGCAGTGGGACAGTACAGGCTAGAAATGAAAATGAAGAATATGGTTTGCTTACTCGAGCAATATTTTTTAATCAATAGATTTTTTAAATTAATTTCCCAAAATATTCTGAATTATGTGTAGAGTCCAAAGAGTAAAGACTAAAGAAAGAGGTGCCCTTATTAGATATATGTATGAAAAAAAACGTGGTCATTGTTTTTTCATTTTCATTTTTCTATCTACCGGTAAATAGTTGAACTACTCGCTTCGTTTTATGTCGATGTTAGTACTAGGCCGACCATGGTAGAGTCATAGTTTGAAAAGATGCCAATGATTTCAAATTCATCCTGTAGATGCTGATCATGCTCTAATCTAAATAGCAATAATAATAAGAGTGAGTGAGATGTGATTATTTTCCACATCTTTGTGATGGGAAACAGTAATCAAAATAAATAAATATCGTCAGACGAGATTCGTCTATGCGTAGTACTATTCTATCTGTGAGGCGCTCATAGCCAGTTGTAGTGATGGGATGTTCTCGAGAACATTCTCACCCTCGGAAACTTACTGTGAGAATTTTCGAGAATTTATCTTCTGAAGCATGTTAAACTTGGCATAAACCTCATTAAACATATCAGTATGGTGGTTTTAATTGTTTTTAAGATTTAAAGTTATGATAACGTCACCCAAAATATAAGATTCTCAAAAATTCACACAAGTAAGTTTCCAAGGGTGAGAATGTTCTCGAGAACATCCCATCACTAGCCAGTTGTAATCACTGATTGGTAATAGATGGAAGGTTAAGCAACGGTTCGCCAGGTCTGTCAGAGATGGGTAATGTTTTAGTAGCAATTTAACTGAGCGTCTCTGTGCCTCATAGAGCGCGTAAAGCCATTGGTCCTGCGCCTGACCTCTCCCCGGCCGTGTCAGAGCCGTCCCAAGACGTACAAACCAACTGTATGATCCCAAACGAAGCAATGCTTATACTATGGCTACCGTACAATGGACTGGAAGGAATCTCAGTGACAACCAGACCAGAGGGGCTAGCCAAGTGGCATAAACGCTAATCGAATAGAATAGAATAGACTTCACAATGAATGGAAATGTCAAACCTCGCTTTGTAGATCAACAACTAGTTGCTATGTAGATCACGTGACTCATGTCACGTAATCTCATGTATGATGTATGTCATTTCCATACATGAAGCGTAGCGATTTGAACGAACGCTTGTAGACGTCAGCCACTTGTCTAGCCCTTCAGGGCAATTTAAGAGAAGGCCGTTTCCGAAATTTGCTTCTGGCGGGAATCGAACCCGTGACCACCCGACGCAGTGATCCGAGCGGCCTACCTACGCTCGACCTGCTTGACAAGAATGTTGCTTGAAAATCTGTGCAATTCCTTTATTATTATTTTTATAGGACTGCGGTGGCGAAAAAGCGTACGGCCCGCCTGATGTTAAGCAGTTACCGTAGCCTATAGATACTTACAATACCAAAGGCATTGCTCGCACATTGCTGACCTGAAGGGGAGTGGGATGGATGGAGGGGGGGGGGGGGAAGGTGGGCTTTCGGCTCTCTCTCTTTGTGCTTGTAATATATCTGACACACCCGGCTGCAGTCAGTTCCTGTATACACGGCGACAAGGTTCACCACCTGCCACGTTGGGTTCTGACTATCTGGTGAAACGTGGGCTTTGAGTTGGTTAATACCTCCACAATGTGGTGGTGTATGGCCACTCAAGCCTCTGACTACCCCCGAATGGGGATAAAAGTCGTGACGTTACACACACACACACCCGGCTGCATATTGTAATGATGATGTGTACCTGCACATTGCTAAGCTATCCTTCTTGTCTAGCAAACTTGGCACCATTCCCCGTCAATATGTTTAATGGGATTAAAATTGCATCAACAAGATCGCGAATATCAAACGAACATTGGATTGGCGATGTATTTTTTTTGTTCTTTGGCCGTGAACGGTTGGTAAACAAATAGACGAGATGAAAGCCCCGTGTCAGACGAAACTTTGAGAAATATTATGGCTTTTGCTCTCACTTGAGTGTTTAAAATTTTGATAATTTTGATGTTGTAGGATGTTACTTTATTTATTCATTTTTTGGTTAGTTTTGTAATACTTACGTCTTTACAAGGTAGACGTGTGCCGTTACATTATTTTCACGAAATGTAACGTAACCGGTTACTTGGAGGGCGTCACCGGTTATTTAATAGGTGATTTTTGTAACTGGTTATTTTTGTAACCCTATGGTTTTCGTCACTACTAGCTTCTTGTATACAAAAATACAAACATTGTTATTTGTTACTTTTAGATGTCTATGGGTGACCGGTGACATAATACCTATGATGTAGTTCGGGCTACAGCTAAATAACCTGTTACAAAAATCACCAGTTACTCGTTCGTCGTGTAAACAGTGATTCGGTGAATTAGCTCGTAACCAGTTTGTATGAAAATGCAATTGTCAAATGTTTGTTTTTTTATTTTCTGTCCGGGCGCTTTCTGGCCCGGCCCGGCCACTGGAAAACGACTAAGTAGTCTCCGATATTATCTTCGGGAATTCCTCATTATAAATTGTAAATTCTTAGCGTTTGACATGTTGTCGGCCATCTGTTAGCAATACTCTGGCCGATAACATGCCGGCCACCAAGAACAAAATTCATCAAGATATAGAGACCAGCCACTAACCATTGTGGCGCGACTAACCGTGGTCGGGCGACCAATCAGAGAGTCTATGGCAGCTCAATGGCAATAGCTAAGCGACTTGGGGGCCAGTGTTTTCGCAATAGTTAATTGTTAGCGGACTAGGGGGCCTCTTTTTATGGCGCAGCCATTTTGTACATATTATGTTCTTTAACGCGTATCTATTACTACCAAGATATTAAAATCTATTTACTAGTCAGACGTAATAAATATAATTTTATATCGCATGGAAACAGACGGATCAAAGCGCCGCCATTTTAATTTCAACTCGTGTGGGATTCCCCGAGTTTTATGGCACTCTGGATTACGTTAGTATTTAATGACGTGTCTTTTGAAAGTGGAACGGATTAATATTTTACCGCTAATACTCTAACGCCACTCATATTTGAGACTTCATTTTGAAGTCCCATATAAAAAGGACAGTCAATTTGGTTCATTATAAAGTCTAGATCTAGATCCTCGATTAAAACCCTGTCAAGTGTCTCCTCCAACTTTGGCCGTTTTTCCACTAGCCGGCACGGCACCGGCAACAGCACGGCGACAGCTTTTTGCGGAGTGACCAGTTGGTCAGTTGGTCAGTTGGTCGTGACCAATGACAACTGTGCAAAAAGCGATCGCCGTGGCCGGTGCCGTGCCGGCTAGTGGAAAAACGCCCTTTGTTGTTGACAAAACCATAGACGATGTTATTATTTTTTTCTCATAAAATGTGAAGCAAAGTGAACTACCTACCTACTCAAATCATAGGTATTTTATTTAAAATTATACTTAAGCAATAGTGCTTGCGATAGGTATTTTTATCTCTCACAACAACTATTCGTAGAACAAAAACATTCTCGGAATTCGCTCGGACACGAGCGCACGGTAATACTGATATTATAGAATTCCAAACATACTGATCATTTTAGCTGTAGATATTATTATTATAGAATAAATGCTTGGCCTTGGTTTCAGCATAGGTGCACTCCATTTCGGAATTTCGAATTTCAGAAACGGCCTTTTCATAATTTTGCCTAGTCTGGATGTCACTGGAATCGACCATGGGGATACCGTACAATGTATAAACCCTTAACCGAGTCCCTATAGCACCGCCATAGCTAATAGTATTTCCATACGGAACATATCTAAGAAACGTTATCTAGCCTCTCGTTTTCAAAAGACCAATTATTGAGCATACGCTTCGAAAATGCTAAGAGGTATCGCGTGCGCATTAACTCTTTGCGGAGACCAATTATTAATTGCTGCTTAACATCAAGCGGGCCGTACGCTTGTTTGCCACAGTAGTCACATAAAAAATAATAATAGAGCAAGCCTAGACAATGCGAAGGGTTATAGGGGACTCATCATCCACGACATTAGACTAGTGCCGGTTGGCAGTTTGTATATATTTCAAGATGTTTTTCTTGACTGTTTTTGCAAAATTCTGTACGAATTAAGAACGTTGGTTTCTTTCGAACATGCAGGTCTACCCTCGATGTTGTCATTAGCGGCGCGCTTCAATCAATCATTCATTTAAGTGTTAATCTTCGTTGAAAATGAGATTCCAACATGAAACCCGAAATTCACGCGTTAGCTTTTCCCCGGGCATAGTCGAGGGTCAAACATTGGCGTCATCGTTGGACACCATTGTCGATCCTAGTGGTGGGAGCGTGTGGCGGACCTAGTCCCATAAAAAAATACTTACTTGTTCCCAAAAGCTATCACTGCTAATAGTCCAAAGGTTATCACGTATTAAAATTGAAAAGAGTATAAGCGCCGCGCTACAACATCAGCAAGCTTACTGGTATACACAAACGAGTAAAAATAGTAGCCGCAGATACAGCGCGGCGTCCGTTCTTGAAGCTGTGAGAAGTATCCGTCATCACCCCCCGATATATTGTTGCGCGCGCGCCGCATAAACACACATACATATTTGATGGTCCTAGCCGGCCGGTTTTATTGCCATTTCGCCATTTTTCTTCGGGTTTTCCTGGTCTATGACTGGTTCTCGGAAACGATGAATAATCCTCTAATTTGTGGTTTTTTGTTGGCGTTCCTTTTGATTTATAAGTCGATTTCGTTTTGAAGTTTATGCAGTCGCTCGTAGGTATTTGTATAATGCTTACATTATTGTTTTCTTTCAGTACAATATAACTCTACCCTGTGTTCGGTAGAGTAGCCCGTAGAACAGAGTTGGGCAAAATTTAATTGCGATTAATTAATTGCAAATTGCAGGTGATGACACAATTAACAATTTATTGTGATTTGTTAGCGTTTGACAAACAACTCAAAATTCATTGTTAATTGTGACACCTCATGCAATTAGTAATTAATTAATTGCAATTAAATTTTGCCCAACTCTGCCGTAGAATCTTTGAAATATCGCAAAAATTACAACAATTTTCGAAAAACTTTATTTTGGATTATTAAGTATATTATTATTTTAACATATTATTTACCTTTGCCCTGCAGTGGGACAGTACAGGCTAGAAATGAAATGAAATGAAGTGAATCATATAAATCAATTGGAAATCTCCCTCCTGAAGTCTTTCCTTTGCCCTACATAGTGGGAGTCTTCGAAGGGACTACAATATAATACCAAAGTTATACTAGGCAAGCACTACAAATACATGTCGCCATATTTTCATGAAAAAGAAACGGTTTTCACACAAAAAACTAGTCTAACTAATGTGTCTACTGCCTACTCAAACATTTATTTTTTCATCGTTGACTTTGTAACTTTTTTTTTCATCTCTCATCGATGATGGATCGGCGAAGAATAGGTCAGTGCGTTTCCCATCAGTTTTTTTGCGTGCGATGACTAACTTATTCTATTTCTATGCAAAACAATAATAGGGACTTAGTCATGGAGAATGAGGAAATAATATTGTATGAAAGTATACTTATAACAAGTATTCTTGTTCGATAATAACAAGAATTTTATTAGTTCATCCACTCCAAAGGTGGGAGTTCGGTCATCGCGGCAAGACAGCAAGGTCAGCCGGTCTCATACAAGTTGTGGCGATGACATGTGCCGCGACGGCAGACGGCATTCAATTTCTATGGACCGACTGACGTCTGCTGTCTTGCCGCGATGACCGACCACCTTTATACTGTAAAACCAACAACTTCATCATAGGCATTAATAATAGTTCCGGGCGACAACTAGATTTACTCTGCCTACCCGTTTGGGTATTAGAAGCGTGATGGTGTGAATCCGAGCACGTTGTTCGATAATCTCGGTTCCTACCCCCCTAGCCAAGTGGCTTCGTCAACAAGCGTTTCTACAAATCGATACGCTTTATGTATCGAAATGACATAAGTCAAGTGATCTACTTATCGACTTGTAATGTCGTTTCCACCCATATAAGCATAGCCATTTGTAGAAACGCTCTTTTATTAGCGTAAAGTCACGGACGAAAACTATATTTCCTCTGGCTACCCGTTTGGGCAATAGACGCGTGATGGTGTGAATCGGGGCACATTGTTCGATACTCTCGGTTCCTGGTTAACTCGCTAACTGTGAACTGCAAAGGTCGCGGTTATTTCTGGCGCGCTATTCGCAGCCACTCGCGATCATAGCGCGGTAGCGCGCATCTCTCGTTATCTTCATTCTTAGAGCTATATCGCGCGAGGACCGAGGACCCGTGGTAGTGCGACCAGTTGCTCCACCAACAAAATGCACAACCAATTCGGTGTCGGCTATCGAATCACCCGCTAGTGGCAACCATGGTCGCAACCATGGTTGCCTCGTGCGATATCGCACTTACATGAAGAACTATTGAGTATTTATTTGAAGTGTCAAAGGTATATTCTTTAGTACCTTTGGTACTCATACTTGACACTTGACAGACAACAGCTTAAGAAAAAAGAGATAGCTATAGAAGAGAATACCTGGCGTAGCATATCGTCGGGTTGTTGCGGGTTCGTTTCCCGCCACAGGCCAATTTTAGTAAGGGCCTTTTCGTAATTTGCCCTGACTGGGATCATCCCCAGTTCATTGTATGGTAACCATAGTACAAGCGTTGCTTAGTTTGGAACCATACAGTTGGTGTGTTAGTCTAGCGATATTTATATTATTGTATGTTCATAATGATGTTCTCGTGTATGCTTATAAGGTATGTGTACAATAATGATATTTATGTGTATGCTTATAAAGGTGTGTGTATTGTGCAGAGTCGGCGGGCAGTGTGTTCGGCATGCCGCTCGCGCAGTGCGTGGAGACGGAGCGAGCACTGCGGCGGCAGCACGGCGGCTCGCGCGCTTCGCTCGCTTCGCTCGGCACCCTCGAGAAAGGCGACGATGTAAGTTCACGAAGCATATGACATGTATCACACTCATCATAGCATAGTGACAGTGCCGTGATCCAGGTTGATATTGTTATTCGCGCCAATTCTTACTAACCGTAAAATGCGGAACTTAAACTGCAAACCTTCTAATTTCCAAGAAGCAAGTGCAGTTTGTAAGCATAAGTAGCTTTCATCGGATAAGTACCTACTTAATACTACATGGTTAAGCAAACGAGCAATTAAAGGTAAAGTTCACTAACACTCTAACGGACCGATAGGGCAATAACCGACAGTTTGGTGACAGTCTGTTTACTGTAACGGTCGATCAGTGCGTTGGTAAACTTTTGAAAACACCTGCTAAGTACGTTACCGGTATATCAAACAAACAGTTACTGCTCTAACGGTTCGTTAGTGTGTTGGAGGATACGGCCCTAAGAGTCTTATGTCTTATCATACCCATATCAACGAATGTAGGTATTTTACCGATTTGATAGCCACTCAATTAAACTATTATTAACCTAGCGATTGCATAACAGCTAAAATTCGCAATTGGTATTAGGATTGCTAAAATTAGAGTTCAAATCTATCAATAGAGGACTGATGAATTAAAACTCAGCATCAATCAGTGCCCGATAGATATCTATTTTCTACTGCTTGGTCTAGTCTATCATCAACCATTGTTATTAGACCTCTCTTTCTAACAATATAACTTGCCTACATCAAAATAATTACCTGATACAAAGACCAAGAAACAGGGAGACATGTGAATGTCCTACTAAACTGAGTCCATGGACACAGTACGACTCTGTAGAATGCGAAAAATAATGTTAAAGACATGTCGGTATTGCCAATATAGCTCATCCTTCTAGTGAATATTGTGATATTTTAGAAATGAAATGAAAAAAAATAATGTAACGTCACCACTTTTATCCCCATTCGGGGTTAGTCAGAGGCTTGAGTGGACATACACCACCACATTGTGCAGGTATTAACCAACTCAAAGCCCACGTTTCACCAGATAGTCAGAACCCAACGTGACAGGTGGTGAACCTTGTCGTCGTGTATGCAAGAACTGACTATTGCCTAATCCTGAGGTATAGGTAGGTTTCCTCACGATGTTTTCCTTCACCGTCATCGAACTGTAAATTATGCACATTGATGAAAATTCATCCATTGGTGCATGCCCCACCGGGGATCGAACCTGGGACCTTCGGATTGCTAGCCCAACTTGTTCGCCCCTAAGCTACAGTCGCTCGTATATCGTATCGTATCGTATATAGTGATATTTTAGCTAGATTACAATTGCAAGGGTTCAACTAAACCTGGTCTGTGATGCGGCATTTGAGCGATCAGAAATAGCACGTGCTCTGCCAAGGCAGGTGACGGGCGTGACGTGGCACGCACCTGGGCCCGTCAGCCATGATGCACTGCACGCAACACACTATGTGCATCGAGAGATGCGTCAATGTGTTACTATAAAAGTATTAAGATTTTAGGCACATACATTGCCCGAAGGAAGGAGGCATGTCACTGACCAAAATAGTATGTCCTACTATACGGAGTTCATAGACACAGTACGAGTCACTTGTTCGCGGAAATTAATGTTGGAAAAATGTCGGTATTGCCGATACGGCTCATTTTCTGGGGAATAATTCGTATCAAAATGCCTTTAAGTATAGTGAGCGCAATGTTAGGAGGTACGTACCATATCTGCTAAAATAATGCATCAATGATTTTAGGATTTACCCGAAGCAAAGATTCTAATAATATTTTCAATCAGATTTGGAAAATCCACTTTTGACTAATTAATAATAACGTTGAGATGGCAGCATGACCACATCGCAGGATGAAAGGATATCTACCGTAGAATATCGAGATCTCAGAATCACGAAATCGCAGGATAAGGATGATTAGAGATTAGGATCTCGTTAAAGTTCTTTCTTGTGTGTGTGTGTGTGTGTGTGTGTGTGTGTGTGTGTGTGTGTGTTCTAAAAGTTCTTTCTAGTACATAATTAATTAATATTTGTATGGAAAACCTTCACCTCATCTTATGGCCACGATACAAATATTTGTAGTAGCGACGACTCTACCACACACAAACTCCTGTAGCCCGATTCACGTAAAAACAAACAATCCAAATAACGCTGAAGTTCGAAAGTCGTTTGATCGAAAACTTATCGAAAGTTGGTATTCACGTGTTCCTTGAACGCAGTTCGATAGGACTTCAATTCAAACTGTTACTCAACGACTTCTTGCAACGACGAAAATACTATCAACGACTATGGTCGCTACGATATTGTTACGGTTTTATTACGTGAATCGGGCTACTGGTAGAGATCTACCGCAAAGTAGTAAAAGAGACGTAAACGAAATGTCAATTTTACGCGCGTTTGTTCTACATAAAACGGTGTGTGGCCACGAAATGTTCCGCAAGTGCCGGTCTGAGCCGCCGCGGTCCCACAACACCCGTGTAACTATGTTGTAAACGCCAATATTACATTGTTTCACATATTATGCACTGTATTAGTTTCGGCGCGACGCAATTACGGGCTGTGTATTTTTAGAACTAATGTTGGAGTTTTGCTAACAATTCGATCGTGCAGTACATAGCTTTTCATTTGGTCTGTATAGCTTAACCCCCAAATTAAATAGGCAGTTATGATCGACTTACACTGGCATTACAAATCCTTTTTTCCTAAAAATAAAGCTATTGTGAACTAGCTAAAATCTCTATATAGGTATGTACCGTAAGCCTTCGCATCTTTCAGTTTTAAAGTAGAAAAAAAATAAAACAAAATATATACGGTCGAATTGACAAACCTCCTGCTTTTTTGAAGTCGGTTTAAAAACAATAGACGTATTATGTAAGTATAGATAAAAAGACATAAAAAATACATAAACAATTAAATAATAATATTTTTTTTATATTTTTTAATACATAAACAATTATCTAAATATATAAGAATCAAAGTCCTGATTGACTGACTGACTGACTGACAGACAACGCACAGCCTAAACCGCTGATCGTAGAAACTTGAAATTTGGAGGGTGGGTTTGTCTTGATGTGTAGAGGTGTACTAAGAAAGGGTTTTTTGAAATTCAACCCCTAAGGGGGTAAAATAAGGGATGAAAGTTTGTATGGAAGTTCGTCATTTTTGAAGTTAGAATTATGAAAATTGCTGAAAAGGTGTCTTTTGAAAAATAAAAAAATATGGGTTTCAGGGTTTTTGAAAATTCGACCCCTAAGGGGGTAAAATAGGGATAAAAGTTTGTATGGAAGTTCCGTCATTTTTGAAGTTAGACTTACTTAAATTGGTGATTAGGTGTCTTTTCAAAAATAAAAAAGAGTAATTTCAGGGTTTTTGAAAATTCAACCCCTAAGGGGGTAAAATAGGGGAATGAAAGTTTGTGTTTAGATTTCTTTCGTGTTTTTGGAAATTCAACCCCTAAGGGGTGAAATGTGGAGTGAAAGTTTGTATAGGGGTGGTCGAGTTTTGTTATTTTGACGGGAAAGGGGAAAACGGGGTCAAGGGATGTTTTAATAATTCATCCATATCTCGATATTGGTTATGATTGCTTATTTGAATTGATCAGACTGGGGTTTCCGTATTTTTAATCATTTTGACGAGAAAGGGGAGAGCGGGGTCAGCGCATGTTTAGTCATCCATATCTCAAAATTGGTTATGATTGTTCATTTTAAATAATCAGACTGGGGTTTCAGCGTTTTTAATATTTTGAAGGAAAAGGGGAGAGCGGGGTCAGCGAATGTTTAGTCATCCATATCTCGAGATTGGTTATGATTGTTCATTTTAAATAATTAGACTGGGGTTTCAGCGTTTTTAATATTTTGAAGGAAAAGGGGAAAGCGGGGTCAGCGAATTTTTAGTCATCCATATCTCGAAATTGGTTATGATTGTTCATTTTAAATAATCAAACTGGGGTTTCAGCGTTTTTAATATTTTGAAGGAAAAGGGGAGAGCGGGGTCAGCGAATGTTTAGTCATCCATATCTCGAAATTGGTTATGATTGTTCATTTTAAATAATCAGACTGGGGTTTCAGCGTTTTTAATATTTTGAAGGAAAAGGGGAGAGCGGGGTCAGCGAATGTTTAGTCATCCATATCTCGAAATTGGTTATGATTGTTCATTTTAAATAATCAGACTGGGGTTTCAGCGTTTTTAATATTTTGAAGGAAAAGGGGAGAGCGGGGTCAGAGAATTTTTAGTCATCCATATCTCGAAATTGGTTATGATTGTTCATTTTAAATAATCAGACTGGGGTTTCAGCGTTTTTAATATTTTGAAGGAAAAGGGGAGAGCGGGGTCAGCGAATGTTTAGTCATCCATATCTCGAAATTGGTTATGATTGTTCATTTTAAATAATCAGACTGGGGTTTCAGCGTTTTTAATATTTTGAAGGAAAAGGGGAGAGCGGGGTCAGCGAATTTTTAGTCATCCATATCTCGAAATTGGTTATGATTGTTCATTTTAAATAATCAGACTGGGGTTTCAGCGTTTTTAATATTTTGAAGGAAAAGGGGAGAGCGGGGTCAGCGAATGTTTAGTCATCCATATCTCGAAATTGGTTATGATTGTTCATTTTAAATAATCAAACTGGGGTTTCGGCGTTTTCAATATTTTGAAGGAAAAGGGGAGAGCGGGGTCAGCGAATGTTTAGTCATCCATATCTCGAAATTGGTTATGATTGTTCATTTTAAATAATTGGGGTATAAGCTGAGCTGAATATGGTAGGTACTACTTCAGTTTGATCCCATAAAAAATCATTTCGTAAATCAACACCCAAAAGGGGGAAACTAAAGGTAGAAAAGTACGGCAGAAAAATATGTTTGTACCCGATTGACTTGAAACTTAGTATGCATAGGGTAGGTGAGGGAGGAAGGGGAAGACGTAAGGTAGGGGGAAGTGGAAGGGGGAGGGGAAAGGGAAAGGGAAATGGAGGGGGAGGGAGCAGAAGGAAGAGAGGGGAGGAAAAGGGGTGGAGAAGGGGAGGGGGATTTGGGATTTTGGCTCTATATACCTACCTACCAAAACACGCATTCACCGAATTAGGTACCGTGATAAAGTTTGTATGGCTCCAATAAAAATCGTGAAATAAAATTATTTTTATAAAAAAGCAAAAACTGACTTAAAAACCCTGGCGCACTAAAAAGTACTAAAAAGTCTTAAGTCACTTGCCCGGTTTTTTTTTATTTTGAAGTCTACGCGGACGAAGTCGCGGGCAAAAGCTAGTTTATCATAAAAGACACACCATTAAATTTCTGGTGGTCCTCAAACTAGCCGTGAACCTGATGGTTCAAAACGTCTTGGAATTATTTTACGCTCTCGTTTAAAGCTATGGGTTCCTCCAATAGCGGCGCCGTCATATAACGGCCGCACTAGAACATTGGCTACGTGAACAACGGTGTCCAATACTGCTCTCTAGGAAACCGCGCCATTATGTTTACATAGCCAACTAGTTACGGCCGTTATATGACGGCGCTGTTATTGGAGGATCCCATAGCTTAAGCGGTTATCGTAGCCTATGGATGCTTGCAATGCCAGAGGAATAGCTCACACGTTAGACCCTGTAAAAACCTTTTAATACCCAATTTGAAATCCCGATGACACGTGCTGAAATCGTTCCGAATTATCGTGAGACGTAAAAATGGGGGTTCGTAGTAAAATAAAACCTCACGATTGGTTGCCATGTCAACTGTAGTTAACCAACGAATCCTCGTAATCCAAGGGCGATGGACAGACGGCACCGCAGACAGTTAATGCGTTGCAGACAGATCAACAAACACATTATTGATATGACAAGCGGCAATCAACCGCGCGTCAATAAATCCACGTAACGACAGACAAACGTCCCGTTATGATTTATGAACGGGTAAACAGTTGTTAAAGGCGTTTGCGCACTGACTGCATTCCGCACCGATTTGTATAATGGCCGGCGCAGACTGAGGGCGGCAGGGCATGGCATTTTAATAATTCAATTGAGTTCAGTAGAAAGAAAGAGAAAATGCTCTGATGGGCCCGTTAGCGTGGTTGACGCGGAGGCGACTTTCACGCTGCAGGTCGTAGGTTCGATTCCTACCCTGCCGTGATAATTAAGAGTGCAGTAATCGACATTTTTGGGATTTTCACTTTTTTACAGAAATGGCATCCCAAGAGGTTCGTCTATGTGGAAAAAATATATTTTCATGAAAATTTTCACTGAAAGTATGTTTTCTATCTAACGATTTTCGCAGTACTTGCATGAAAATTGTATCAATGCTATGGACAAGCGCAGCATTGAACATGTGCTAAAAAAGAATGCAGTACTTGCAAGCAAGTACTGCATTCTTTTTTAGCTTATTCTTGAATACCCTAGAGCTAAGTGCAGTAATTGCCACTACTCAACTGGTGTCCGAGCCTACTCGCATACCCGACATTGAGGATCATACACCTTCCTTGCTGGATCTGCTGCTGACTTCACACCCGGATGGCTACCAGGTGTCCGTTGGTGCACCTTTAGGTTCATCTGACCACTGCCTGGTTCACTCTGAGGCGCCGCTGCACTCCAGTTATCCCTGTATCTCAGGGTCGCGTCGATTGTGGCACTACAAGTGCCACAATCCACTACAATCCACTACACTACAGCAGACTGGGATGGCCTGCGTGAATTTTACGCATCGTACCCGCAGAGACAGCTCTGCTTCTCGTCGGACGATCCCTCGCTCTGCGCTGTAGCAGTCGCGGACACGGTATTGATGGGAATGAAATATTTCATTCCGAGTACCTACCGTCCGCACTGGCGGCGGCCGCTTGCGGCCCTGTTAGCCTACTCCGAAATACGAAACGAAACGGTTCGGCTGACGGATCGTCGTGATTTGACATTTCTTCTTTCGTTTCTTCTTTACGTTTGACATGGTTTTGATCGTAAATCGAATCCGTACTTCGCACTATCCGTCAGCGTTCGTTTTTCAAAGTAACCACCCTGGTTCGACAGTCAATGTGCTAAGGCTTCTAGCCTAAAGCATGTAGCCTGTCGGGCTTGGGCTGCGGCTCGCGTTGCGGAGGATCCTAATATCACCGACCTCAAGAAGCGTTTCAATGCTGCCTCCAGATCCAGCAAGAAACATAATATGGCTAGGGTTAAGTTTGAGCATATTCGCAGGGTCGGTGAGAGACTCCTAAGCCTCCTTCTGGAAGTCGCGCTTTCTGGTCTCTCGCCAAAGCTGTTGAGGCAAACTTTTGTCGTCCCTCCTTACCATCTTTGCGCAAACCGGACGACTCGCTGGCACATTCCGCAAAAGAGAAAGCCGATCTCCTGTGCTCTCTTTTTGCGTCGAACTCGACTCTTGACGACCGAGGTAGCTCACCATCTGTCATCCCACGATGCGCGCACGTCATGCTTGATGTGCGCTTTACACAACGTGCAGTGCGAAGAGCATTAAAAGCCCTCGCCCTCGCATTAAAAGCGACGGTATTCCAGCCATTGTGCTTAAGACGTGTGCTCCTGAGTTGGCTCCGGTACTGACGCGATTGTTCTCGCTCTCCTACACTGGAGTGGTTCCGTATTCGTGGAAGGTAGCCTTTGTCCATCCAGTCCCTAAAAAAGGGGATCGCACTGACCCATTGCGATAACTTCCTTACTCTCCAAAGTCATGGAGCAGGTGATTAACATCCAGCTCAAAAGTAACCTTGAAGACCTTGAAGAATACGGTTTTCGTAAAGGTCGTTGTGCTGGTGACCTTATTGTGTACCTGAGTAACCGGTGGGCACCTGCCATAGAGAGTAAGGGGGAAGCTCTGGCTGTAAGCCTAGATATCGCTAAGGCATTCGATCGGGTACCTCATAGCAAAAACTTAGGAAGAACTTTAAAACTATGTGCGAGGATAATTAAGTCTACTTCCACTAAGTCTTCAGTATAAGAAATGGAAATTAATACTAACAAATAATGCAGCAATCGACATGTGCTAGACCATAATGCAGTAATATGCGCAACTACTGCATTTAGTTTTAGTAGCCTCTGATTCCCACAAGACCTGATGCTAAACCTAAACGCAGTAATACGCATTATATTTGGAATGGTTGAAAAATTAAATAAAAGAAAAATATCATTCAAAAGCTTGATTTTTTTCTAAATTTTTCGATATATTTTTATGGCTATAAAATACGAACATCTTGCACAGATTACTAAAAATATGTTTACCGCGTTTTTCTCGAAACCGCAATTTTGCAAGTACTGCACTCTTAATTATGACGGCAGTACCCGTGACATGCATTTGTGTGCATGAACACGTCTGTATGTCCGGAGTCTGGGTGTATATGTATATTAAGTATGTATTTACAAATAAAACAGTAGTATATGTAGTAATATCAGTTATCTGGTTTCCATAGTACAAGCTCTGCTTAGTTTGGGATCAGGTAGCCGCGTGTAAAAAATGTCCCAGGATATTATTATTATTATTATTATTATTATGTCGATCACCGAGCATTGAAATATAGACCTTATTTCAATTGGATAAGTATTGAATTCAATTGATAAAAATTAAAGCCGTCTCCAGTATGCGCCGGCCATAACGTCATCGTGAGGCGATTTCATTGTCTCTATTTTCACTCACAGCGTTACTAAAAAGGACTTTTTATTAAGAGAGTTAATGAACTGTGAGTTAATAACCGAGTGAGGGTTTAAGGAACTATTGTAAGAAATAGACCACTGCCGCAGTTTTTAGGCAGCCTGAAAATTTCGATACCAAAGTTGTCCAATTGTACGTACGAATGAACGAAATGTTCGACCCAAAATTGTAACATCCCCTAATTCTCGCTTCTCGATATCTACAGGTTGTTAAGTTATTCGAGGGACATATTAAGCACATGATCACTGATGCTTACAAGTAACTAAAAAAAATGACAGAGAAAACGTAACAAAAATATTGAAAAAAGTTTTGCGACGTGGGCCACCCTTCCGCTTACAGTTTTTATACATCCATTATTAATTCATTCTTATTGTATTGAATAATTAGGTCAACAATTAAGATTCTTTTACATATTTGGCATATATAAAAAGCAGTGGTAGCCGATTGGTTAAGCACGCGTCTTGCGGGCTTAAGGTCATGGATTCAAACCCTGGCTCACACCTCTGGATTTTTCGAAATCTATGTGTGAATCATAACTTTAATATGATTATCACTTGCTTGTGGTGAAGGAAAACATCGTGAGGAAACCTGCATGTCTTTAGACATGTGAAATCCACCAACCCGCACTGGGCCAGCGTGGTGGATTATGGCCTGAATCCCCCTCACATTGAGGGGAGGCCCGTGCCCAGCAGTGGGACGTTAAAAGGGCTAAATTATTATTTTATTATTATTATTATTTATTTTTTACATATTTGGAATAAGAATCAAATACTCTTCAATACTTCCCTCGTCTTACCTATCACCCTTTATATGCAAATGCATTTACATCAAAATTTACGTGTAAATGAATTAAGACGTGTTAATGTCTGGCAGGAAGGTAAACACCACCTCTGACTATCTGTACGGTGTGGGTGCGTTTTATTGGAAGACTTCGATGTTTAATGGGGATCTATGCACGCTATGCGGTTATACCTAATAGTTATAAATGTAGGTGATGGTTGTAAATTGTAGTGGGCATCTAGTTGTAAAGATATTACGTTTTATTACCTACCTACTTACCTATGTGATAGCTTATTAGTCAGAGCGAAAAAATCTTAACTCCAGGTTGATTGAACGCACACTTTCCAAAGAGTTTGTTCCGGCTAATCTCCAAAACGGCTGTACCGATTTTGACGGGACTCTCACTGGTAGATACCTGATGTTATAAGGAGTAACTCAGGCTACTTGTATTTTAACAAACATAATTTATTTTTTGTTAAATACCACGCGTATATAATCGCAGGCATAGCTAGTCTCAAAATAAATCTTTACTCAAATTATGTTGTAGGAACCTTGCGGGCATGCCGAAAGCGAACAGGGTCAATAGGTCGCATTGACGTGCTGACGTCACGGACTCAGGATGACGTCACGCGTGTCAGGTTACCTGCCGGCCTTGCTTTCATTAAGGCCGTGATAATTTTATCGCATGACGCGGGAGCTATACCTACTCTACTGCTGTCCTAAAATAACTTGTATTATATCCAATGAAATTACTACCTTGCGAGGTGTACTCGCGATGGTATTACTAGTATTGTGTGTATGTGTGTAACGTCACGACTTTTATCCCCATTCGGGGGTAGTCAGAGGCTTGAGTGGCCATACACCACCACATTGTGGAGGTATTAACCAACTCAAAGCCCACGTTTCACCAGATAGTCAGAACCCAACGTGGCAGGTGGTGAACCTTGTCGCCGTGTATACAGGAACTGACTATTACCTAATCCCGAGGGATAGGTAGATTTTTTAGCTAATTTTTTTACTAGTATTAGGGGTAGGATAGACAAGAATCTAGTGTAGGGGTAAGAGAGGAGAGATCGGAGAAATAATCTATGGAGACCAATCATTAATCTGAGGCTATAGGTCTTAGAACAGCTGGCATTTGCTGTGGGCTAAGGTAACGCTTGGAAGGCTCAGGTGAAATTTTGACTTAAAGGAAGAGTGTTACGTAAGACAGCCGACACGTATTGGACTACGCCTATCCCCCTCGCATAGAGAGGAGGGCTGTGCTTACCAATGTAACATTATAGCATAATTTAAGTCTAGGTTAATCGCTGGGGGCCTGCCCCCGCTTCTGCAAACAGTGCGAGGTCTCTAATAGAGTCCCCTTTTTCTCCTTCGGCTATCCATTTTGCGGTATATGTGGCCAGCCCATTTTTATTTTCTATGAGCGAGAACTTTGGTTATGTCGGTCAGCTTTGCAATCTTCCGGAATATGAGGTTTTTTATTATAGGACCGCGGTGGCAAAAAAGCGTACGGCCCGCCTGATGTTAAGCACTTACCGTAGCCTATAGATGCTTACAATACCAAAGGCATTGCTCGCACATTGCCTACCTGAAGGGTAGTGGGATGGAGGGAGGGGGAGGGGGGATGGGCTTACGGCTTTCTCACTCATCGAACGAAACGCAGCTGTAATAGCTGATTTACGCCGATCTTCTGTGAGAGGGTGGTACTACCCCGGTCGAGCCAGCCCGTTTATGACCTGCAGTCAATTGGCTACAGCTTGGCTCTACCACCTTGAGGTTCTAGCAAACTGACCGTATCCCTCTCATTTGCAGAGTGAGTCGTGCGACAGCGGCGACTGGGGCTGGGCGGGGCTGGAGGAGGCGGGCGGGGGCGGGCCCAAGGTGCCTGCGCTGGTGTCCGCGTGCCTCGCGCACCTGCGGCGGCACGGCATGCACCAGGTCGGCCTGTTCCGGGTCTCATCCTCCAAGAAGAGAGTTAGACAGGTAAATAGACTAGTGTTTATATTCTTCTTCTACTTTCCCGTCGCTGCACTCTTGGCTTGTTATGACTGCTCAGCCCCCCTAGACAAGTGGCATGAACGCTAATCGAATAGAATAGAATAGGCTTCACAATGTATGGAAATGTCAAAAGTCGCTGTGTAGATCACGTGACTTATGTCATTTCCATACGTGAAGCGTAGCGATTTGAAGGAACGCTTGTAGACGTCAGCAACTTGGCCCTTCTGAGTGGCTCACGGATGTATAATGAAGGATCTATTACTTGAGTTTTTGGTTAAGAAGAAATTCAACTTTATTCTGCTGCCTTAAGGTCTATTATACCTTGACAATTCTTAGACAGAAAAACGAGCCGAGCGAGAGGCCCTAGTTGGGACTGTGTCCCTCTCATTTCGAGTTGCCATGTCAAAATAATATTATCGTTGGGTAGTGATTGTTAGTTTTTATATCAAGCAAATAAATCAATTTAGTATTTATCGTGACTATTGTTTATATGATAAAACAATACTCACGATAAATAATAAATCATTTATTTGCTTGATTTAAAAACTAACAATCACTACACAACGATAATATTATTTGGGCATGGCAACTCGAAATGAGAGGGACACAGTCCCAACTGGGGCCTCTCGCTCGGCTCGTTTTTTGTGCAGTAGTGAACAGTCCAGTATGTATTTACGTTCGTGGAGTGGCTAGACAAGTGGCTGACGTCCACTACGCTTCATGTATGGAAATGTCATAAGTCACGTGATCTACATAGCGACTTGTAATGTCATTTCCATACATTGTGACGTCTATTCTATTCTATTCGATTAGCGTTCATGCCACTTGTCTAAGGGGGCAGGTATTAGTAGCACGCTTGACAACTAATCGTCACATATTTGAAGCGCCATTATTCCTATGGAGAATAATTAGCAATAAACTTTTTATGCGCCTGAAGTGGCAAGCAAGCGTACGGCCCGCCTGATGTCATGGGATATCATATGCATTGCTCCCACATTGCCGACATGACGGGGAGTGTAACGAAGGGAGGAGAAGAAGGGGGGAGTTGTGCTTCCGGCTCCACCATCGTACGAAACGCAGCAGTAATAGCTAGTTTACACCGATCTTCTGTGTGAGGGTGGTATTACCCCGGTCGAACCAGCCCGTATATGGCTCTTTTTTTGTCAATATTCCGGTGCTTCTGAAAAACCTATGGTCTATGTTCAACAGTAGTCGCCTTTAGTCTGATGATAGAGAATACTAATTGACTCTCAATTGGAACACTATGTTATGACAGAAATCAACACCACTAAATACAACTAATTGTTGGCCGGCCCATAATTAACACGCGTGAGAATCAAACATCGATCGACAAAATTAGATGTTTTCCAAAACGCTTGTTGCAATACTTGCGAACCAGCGTACTCGTTGACCCACTTCTGTACTCGATTTATTACAGACTTCAGTATACTCGACTAAGTATAAATGAGTGTTTGGTGATTGGGTAGCTTACATTGTTGGAGTGACGAAGATAGCACGCCGCAACCAGCTGGTGTTTCGTTTGCGGTGTTTCGATGTCGGTATTTTTAGTTCGGAATTTCTAAATGAAAATTGGTCAAAAAATATCATTGTTATTTACTGTTGTTGTCTAGAGATAGTTATATAGGTACCTAAGGCGAAGGCTAGACGTAAAGTATATACTGTGGTCCGTCATTATTTACCAAAAACCGTGGTCCAAACTGATCGTGTAGGATAGTGTACTGATGGATGACAGTATTTACCACGAATTTCAATTCCAAAATGACAGTTTGTGGTAAATACGCCGCGAAAGCAATAGAGTGGACATGTCTTCTGAGATTGCGGATTAAACCAAGCGCTAAGGTTATATCCATACAAGCTTTCGTGTTTCATTTGACGTCTGCACTGTACGAACTACGTCACGATACTGACGGAATAAATACTGAACGTGTAGCCTGCGTCGATGGAATGACATCCATCATTATTTACCATACTGACGGACCACAATATATACTTTACGTCTAGACTTCGCCTATAGGATAATGTGAAATGTATTTTTTTATTATTATAAGGAGCTCGTCTGTAATAACCTGGATAATTAAGAAAATTACAAAATTTGGTGTCGCAAGTTGAGGCTTGGGATATGGGATTGGACCCTTAAAGAATTGAGTTCGTCCTTGTTTTTATTAGGGCCTCCGCAGACTTGCTACTTTTAGCATCGGCGATCGGCGATTTTGATGCTGAGTCTCGCTCGTTCGCGCTCAAAGAAACGCGATGCAGCATCGATACGTCATAAAATCGCCGGTCGCCGATGCTAAAAGTAGCAAGTCTGCGGAGGCCCTTAGTAGGTACTTTAAGCAGCACTGCACCAACCGCACTATCATTATGTTCATTTTAGAGCTTGCTTCGAATGGACTCATATCAGACCATGTTTATTTTCTTCGTTTCTAAGAATATACACCAACTTTTTTCTGTTTGAAAAGAGTTCCATTAACATTCTTTCTCCAGAGGAACCGACATTCTGAATCGTTTGTAGATTCGGACCATTAAGTGCTTTGTTGGCATAAAAAAATATAAGACTATTTTGTGTTTGTTAATATCCTCAGCTTCGTGAGGAATGGGAGCGGTGTCAGGAGTCAGCGCTGGACTCGGCGGTGTGTCCCAACGACGTGGCGGCGCTACTCAAGGAGTTCCTGAGGGACCTCCCCGACCCCCTGCTGTGCAGGGACTTGTACCCGGCGTTTTTGCACACGCAAAGTGAGACATTTGTCATAGAAGTTTTAATGAACCAACTTGCTTCAGACCATTGGCTTGCACCTTGAATTTCCAGAAAGATTAACCCCCTTATTCATAGAAAGTTATAATCGACCTGCAGTTGAATTACAAATCACTTTTGTTCCTAAAAATGCTTTTCAAAACCATTGCAAACTGGCCAAAATCTCTATGAATAAGGGGGTATGACTACATTAGGCACCTGTTAAGCCTATACAGATTCTTGAGTTATCACCGTTTTCTAAAGGAGATAATTTTAATCTGGTCTTGAAAATGTCTCCAACCAAGGATAAATTTGCGTCTCTTTCGTCTCTCTTCATGACCAAACTGATATTGAAAGATATCCTCCAACTCAGTATGTAACTGTGCCTGGATAATGATCAATAGTCTTGATCTCATAAGGACCTAATACCATAGAAAAAATGTGCGTATGCTCTACTCCACCAAGCCAACTAGGAACTCGGATGGAATTTGGCTTCCCCGCCCGCATACCGCCCACACACCCGCCACCCCTGCGGCTTCCCGCCCGCCACACCTCCCGCACACCGCCACCGCCTTTTTGTGCGGGTGACGTTACATTTGACAGGCTCCTAATTGGGTTGGTGGAGATACACCTTTGAGGAACGAATTATGTCATTTAAAATACCTCTCGTCTCGTATACCTTTTCGGCACAGTTCGCGCTGACCCCTTTTTTTTTCTGTTTCCTCTGTCTATGTGTTGCGAGTGTGTCGAATAAATGTTTCGTTCTTTCTTTCTTTTTCGTTTCTCGTTTCTTCAGAAATCCACAACCACCACTTCCAATGGGAGGCGCTGCGTCTGATCGTGCAGTTGCTGCCAGCCGCGCACCGCGACACGCTGAACGCGCTGCTGTCGTTCCTCGCGCAGCTGGCGGCGCACGCGCCGGACACCCACGAGCCGGGGAACAGGATGGACGCCTCCAACATTGCCACTATATTCGCACCTACTATATTGCATAGGAATAAACCTAATGAGCCTGCTAGGTGAGCATTGATTTATACGTTATTAAATTTGATTACAAAGGCTAGGAGAATAAATAAGGCTAGACGAAAGTAAAAAACAAAAAAAAGTTGTAAAATATATTGTATTTTATACTTGTAAGAATGCAACAACTGTTGGTGAACCTTAATAAATAAAATAAATTAATAAATAAAATAAATAGTATATGGGTCCGGTGAAGGTCGCGGGAACCCGCTGGATGCAAGTGGCACAGGGCCGGTCGTCGTGGAAATCCTTGGGGATCCTATGTCCTGAAATGGTGATGATGATGAATATAATAGTAAAAGCAAGGAAAATAACAATCAAAATTTAATGTCGCCCGGGAAGCTAAAAGCTTGGATAATAAGAGTAGCAAATGCTAGCAGACTAACAAAAACTAGAAGAATAACAATTTGGGAGATTTATAAAGGCAAAAACCAACAAGCTAGGATAATAACTCAAGGGAAAATAAGTTTTGGTTAGATCGTGTGTGATAATCTTCCTTCAAAGAAATCACCACATGAGGAAATGTCGATGTTTGTAGCGTGGAGCAGCTGTCAGACCGCACGGACGTGATCAACGTGGTGCGGCAGCTGGTGGAGCGGCAGGCGGAGCTGTGGACGCTGCCCGCCGAGCTGCTGCACGAGGCCTACATCCACCTCGCGCACACCGCGCCCGCGCACCTCGACTCCTTGCTGCTCAGGAGGGCCGAGTGAGTACCGCACCACCACACACACACACACCACACACACGCGGACCTGGAAAGAAAGAAAGAAAGAAAGAAAACATTTATTTGGCACAGCACAAAAGACACACAACACAGTTTAAATAAAAGAAAAAATATAAATAAACAGACAGAACAACAAAAAGGTAGAAACAAAAACAAAACACAAACAGAAGAAGACGAATGTGTCTCACGGCTGGACCAAAGAGGTTCCCAGATCAGCCTAATGCCAGGCATAAGCTTGGCGCTGATTTTCCCTCCTGGCCTGGCATGTTTTCCTCCAGGGTCGGACAAACATTCACGCTTGGTAAAATCTCTCATTACAATAAAAAAAAATACGTTTCTCCGGCAGATTCACGCGTGAGAAATGAGTTTGTCCTTACAAAACAGCACTCTGCCCCTCAAACCAAGTGGCTTCGTCCATAAGCGTTTCACATTTAAATGTATGGAAATGACATTACAAGTCACGTGATCTACTGGTAATGTAATGTCATTCCCGCTTGAAGGGGGCTGTGCTCCTTAGCTACCGCGCTGCTCCTATTTGTAGATAGGAATGGTCTGCAAGTTGAAGAACATAATGTGTATCATAAGTAGGCTGTTATTCAAAAATCAATCTCAACTTGGAGACGTCATTTTGTACTGAAATGACATTAGACTCACATTTTAAAATAGCTTTCGGAGTTGAGATTGCTTCAGCCCTGTGTACCTACTTTTATGTGTTAATTCCCAATTCATGAGTTATTTAAATCGAGTGTACATAGGCCCCATTTCATGACCACTTGAACTTCCACCTCACTTCTATGTCATGTGAGAGTTTAAACTAATAAAGACTACATTAAACAAACTCGGTTGACGACACTGACCTTCCTCTCAAGCCGTTTTTCAATGTCACTATGTTTAATCGTCCTCTAACCTTTATGTCACATTCATCACTCATTCCACCTCACGTGGATGTCGTGAGGGTGCATACATAAGACGGGTGGTGGTGGCAGGTGCGCGGGGGAGGCCGGGGAGGCGGGGGACGGGGAGGCGGGCGCGGCGGGGGACGAGCCGGGGGCGGGCGCGGGGGCGCGCGGCGCGCTGTGGTCGCGCGAGCAGTTCCTGCACGGCGCCGCCGCCACCGGCGGCCCGGGGGACGTGCCCTCCGCCAGGTAACCACACCACTACACACATCTCTACTGACCACCTCATCTGATGCTGAAATTACAGAACTTTACAAACAGCCTAACGGCCCGGCCACGACCTTGTCGCTATCAGCGACAGAAGCGCGGAGGGGTACTATAATGTTGCATCGCGCGCGTTGCCGCCGAGAGCGGCAGCTCGTGGCGTCATGCAACATTTTAGTACCCCCCGCGTGCTTTTATCGTTGATAGCGACAAGGTCATGGCCAGGCCGTAAAGACAGATGATATACGTTTGGCATCAGATCAGACAGTCGTGGGCCTAACATCCATTATTAGCGGCCGAGAAGTACTGGTCCGTTTCTGTCCTGACCCAGCCGGTCATCATAAGCTTATCCCTACCCGTCTTGGACCATTGCTGTATCTCAGCTTGTCACTACCACATCATTAGTGTTTTAATACGTATGAAGCTATGACTTTGTGCCCATCAGCTGAACTTCTAGATCCATTATTATACAGGTGTTATAATGCTCCTCTTCCTCTTAGTAACGAAGAGAAGTGGATTTCAGTTGTTATGCGTCTGATATATTTTCTGGTACAGTATGTGGATTACGAAGTATCCTAGTAACTCTTTGGTAGTTAGTAGGATGTGTGGCCAAGTCTTATTTCTATGACGAAGATATCATTTTTATAAAATTGCTTATTACCTGGTACCTGTTGCCAACAGACGCAGTGACAAGAGTTACTCTCGCAGCAGAAGAACCAGGGACACAGCTTCCGACACTTCCTCGGGCTCGCTTTCTTCTGCTATGACTATAGTTACCAGGTAAATTTTGTAGCTCTGTTTGTCGTGAATCTAAGGTAACATTTACCAATCATATATCCGGTACCACTTGCAGCTAAGTGATCGAATCTTAAGACAGGTGTCTGATCAGCCTCTGGGTGTCTATGTCCTTCGAAATTTTCAGATTTCATTAAGTCTCAGTTGCAAAGATTATTTCCTGAAATGTGAAGGAAAATATCGTGAGGAAACCTGCGCGTCTTCCGAAAGAAACTTAACACAAGTTCGCCATCTCATACTGGGCCAGCTATAGTCCGATTCCCCTTGGCATTTAGGAGACTCGCACCGGGCCAGCGTAGTGGACTATGGCCTGAATCCCCCTAGCATTGAGGGGGAGTGTGCCCGTTATAATAGTAAAGGCTCGTTCCGTGATACAAACGGATCAAAATAGCATCAGAAAAAGGTGCACCAGTGCACCTGTCTCTTCCTACCCTTTTGGGGATTTGAGGCGATGGCGTATTAACATGGTGTGTGGTCCAGGGTCCGCAGCAGCGAGGAGTGCGGCAGCAGCGGCGTGGTGTGTAGCAGCGCCGCGCGCACCGACTCCGCGCCCGACTCCAACGACTCCGCCAGCGACTACAACGAGGTACTTTGTCATCACACGGTGTGTGGTCCAGGGTCCGCAGCAGCGAGGAGTGCGGCAGCAGCGGCGTGGTGTGTAGCAGCGCCGCGCGCACCGACACCGCGCCCGACTCCAACGACTCCGCCAGCGTCTACAACGAGGTACTTAGTCATCACACGGTGTATGGTCCAGGGTCCGCAGCAGCGAGGGGTTTGGCAGCAAGCAGTGGTTCCTTGATGGCTCATCGACCGTCTTTTAACCAAGGTTTCCATTGAGCTGATGGTATTGATGCTTAATATTCCATACCTATAGGAAAATTATATTCTTCTTGCACCGTGGATGAAAGTCGCTCCTTAATTCCCAGTTTACCAAGGATCGATATGTTGATGCGTCGCTGAGGTCAAGATATGCGGAGTATAAGCATGTATGAGGGATGCACAAGATGGCTTTGCCTTGCCCCAGGCGTGATAGCATAAAATGTTTGTTCAGACGCTGGGCGGGTCGGACGACGACAGCTGCGTGATAACGGCGTCGTTGCACATCCCGGCGCCGCTGGGCGGGCGCGGTGGCGGTGGAGGGGGAGGGGGAGGGGGCGGGCGCGGGTCTCGCGCGGGCGGGCGGCCGGCCGCACCACCCCGGCGCCGCTCCACGTCGGGCTCGGAGTCGTCCGCCAAGCGCGACTCGGCGGTGGGCTCGTCGTCGGCCTCGGCCTCCAGCGCGTCCTCCCCGCCCGCGAGCCCGCCGCCCGCCGCCGCGCACGCGCCGCTGACGCACGCGGGGCCGCTCAAGGTCACGCTCACGTCCGCGGCGGAGCTGCGGCGGCAGGATATTGATACTCTTATGGCGCTTGGAAGGTGAGTCACGTCTGGATTTTAAACCCGTCTTACACTATCCGATATTTAGGGTCCTTAACTCTTCCGGTATATCAAATAAGAGATGATGTAGCCCTTATTTTAACTAAAACTAAAGATTATAATATCTATCATCCAGAGAGCGCAACACATCGGATGCCCGCGCCGTGGTGCTCCGGCAACACGACGAGACCACCGTGCGCACGCGCACCTCCCGCCACGAGACCCACGTGCGCAGGGAGGAGAGGAGAGACGGAACCGGTACCAGCTCTTCCACCGGTACTGGTACTGGTACTGGTACCGGCAACAGTGGCGGTTCCGGTACGCTGTACAAGCGAGGCGAGCTCATCTCGAGCGCGCGCCCCTCGTGACACCTCTATATACAATGTTTTATACATAAACGGATATTTATCAGTTCTGAGATGGTTTCATTGTCGTCAAATAGTTTATTAGGGTAAGTTTGTATATAGTTTTAATTATATCTACAATACAAATTAAGGAATGCACTGGGTAAGTTATTTGACTTCCAAATTAGAATAAGAAGAAGATACCTATTATAATATTTTGACGACCGCTGGGCGCAAGGGATCGAGCGTGGGCCACTCGTTTCACTACATCAGGTGGTTGTGTGTTCGATATCGTTTGGCTTTTTGGTAATTTTCGCTGGTCTGGGCGTGACTGGGATCGCCCCCAGTCCATTGGACGGTAGCCATAATCAATAAATCATAATAATAGCCATGCTAGCATTGCTTAGTTTGGAACCATACAAGGTGCCGAGTCGCTTAGCCATTGAACTCGAGCCATTGAGCCATTGAGCCGAGTCGCTTAGCCACTGTAGCGTTTTGCTATTCTGAAAGACCCTCTGATTGGCCGGTCGGAATTGCACACAGTCTGACGATATTCATTTTATTTTATTGATTCTTTTCTTGGTTTAAAATACCGTTCGGGGTAACGATAAAAATTTTAAGTGTAAATCCAGATATGCCTGACGAAATACAGCTTCACGCTAATATTCCCGGAAGTAACCCGGAACAGGTAGGTAGAAGTACCTACATTGCAGTTTGGTGGATATAATTTATCGTATTCAAAGATGAGTTTTACGCTATCGTCTACGTAATCGATGGTAAATTGATAGTTCCTGCTGTACAAATTAGTCAAGTAATTTACGTAGTCGCTACCGACTAGCGAGTGCAAAACTACTGAAGATACCAGGAACACAGAAACAACAAGATGTTCGCCAAAACAGTTTATTCCATGATTCAAATGTGACAATACAAAATAATCGGTTGGATACCAGGAATACATAAATAACAGCATGTTCGCCAAAACCTTGGCCAAAACAGTTCCATGATTCAAATGTGACACTACAATATGATTGGTCAGTGGGGCTACCTCCTGTGCAGTTTGTCGCGCATGATGATGGCGCCCAACTTCGACACGCCGTCCTGGTACTCTGTCTTGCCGAGAGGGGGCACCGCTGAAGTTGTTTCTGGAGATAGGTACAAAAATTTGATCAACTAAATTAAAGACTAGCTCTGAACAATCTAGCTGTCCCCAGATATCTGATTCGTCTACAAGAATTTCTACAAATCGTACACTTCATTGTTTGGGAATGACGTAAGTCACGTGATCTACTCATTGACAGCTCACGTTATTTCCATAAATTTAAGCGAAACGATTTGTAGAAATGCTTGCAGATTAATCCACTTGGCCAGGGGGGCTGATCAGACGATATGAGGTATATGGCCAACCTTAATTTCATTTAGATAGCAGTCATAGCACCTCTAATATTTTTTAAAATATACTAATGAGCGAATCATACCTTTAATCTGATTATCACTTGCTTACGTTTTCGAAAGATAAGTAAAATCCACCAATCCGCACTGGGCCAGCGTGTTGGATTATGGCCTGAATCCCTCTCGCATTGAGGGGAGGCCCGTGCCCAGGAGTGGAATATTAAAAGGGGTAGTATTATTATTATAATATCATTAGCGTCAAGGCGTATATAGCACTCGCTTCATTGGTACAACTGTCGTAGAGTCAGACGCGTGCGTTAGCCGCACTGCGTCTACCAATGCACCAAACGCCTAAGGAATGTAACCAACAGCTTCCATGAATTCTCTCTCTTACCGCACTTGGCCCTCGGGTCGGTGCTGGCCCCGCCCTGCTTGGAGATGGTCCTGGGCGCGGCCCGCGTGGTCGGCTTGGGCCCCACGCGGCACGGGTCGCCCGGCAGCCGCATCGGCTGCGCGCACGGCCCGCTGCCGCTGTCGTCTGCCGCGCGCTGGAGACCTTCGAACTTCGCGCCGGGACCTGGTAGAGATAACGTACTTAGTTAAGATTTTTTAAATTTAATTTGGAGTTTGTTCCCAACTGAAACGATTCCCAGAAAGCAAGCGGTCCCAATTAGGACAAACTGCATTCATAACAACTGACTAATAGTTTAGAAGATTAAAGTACTGGTTAAGCGCTTTACAGCGTTTTGTAAGTGCGGAAGAGGACGAAACTATACAGCTTATTTCTCTTATGTAACAGTAGTCAGATTCTATTGAGCTGCTGTATTTAACTGTGATGCAAGTGACACTGGACCGGACGTTATGATCAAAACCTTGGGGGAGGCCTATGTCCAACAATGGACGTCTTTTGGCTGAAATTATGATGATGAATAATGACTACTCCGAACTGACTAATTGCATACGAAGTTAGTTAAAATTTTGGAACCTCTGTGGAAGCAGCATTTCGGACCGGTGGTAGATTTCGAGTGAGAGGTTCATAAAAGATGTTTGATTTGATTCGTACCACTCTCGCAGAAGTCGACTTGGTAAGTGGTTTTGTTCCGGTCCCTGTCGATGCGCTGCTTCAGCTCCGGCGACGCCTCGTTCTGCAGGATGCTGTATAGCATCGGATACTTGGACTGCAACTGTTAGGTACACATAACAGGCTGTAAGTGATACATTTAGTTTTATTATTCGTAAAACTCGCGATTTTAACAGCACCGTAGCGGTTAAGTCTTTATATAATGCGTTGGTGAGGAGCAGGTTAGAGTGCAGTGCTATCATATGGAACCCCCATGAGGCTAAATATAGCCTTATGGTGGAAAAGATGCAGACTAAATTTACCAGGTACCTGTACTTGAAACAATACGGAGTATATCCCTTTTATCCACTTATGTATCCAACTCTCTTTGTAATAGGGATGGTTGGATACTATAAGTTGGAAGTGAGACGAAACTTCGCCTTAGCGAAGTATGTTTTTCAAGTGTTCCGAGGAAAGTTAAATAATCCCGATGTATTACAATCATTGAGGCTGCTCGTTCCTAATACAAGGCTGCGGCAAGAGTCGAGAAGGTTTTTCGAGGTCCCGGTGGCTCGCACTAATCTGATGAAGTATGCCCCAATTACAAGAGCCATACATATACTCAACGGCGTCTCAAGAAGTCTGGACATTAATAATTGTACATTGACGGAATTCGAGAAGGTGACACTTAACTATTTGTCGTACATGCAGTAACTTTGTAACTGATTTATGATGTGTACTTATATTATCGCATTGGGTATACCTGTAATGATAATGTAAATAGTTTCTGAAATAAATAAATAAAATAAATAAATAAACATTAGGGCTACCTATTTTCGCCTATTTTGACGGGCCCGTTGGCGTGGTTGGGGTGATGGCGCCTTTCACGCTGTAGGTCGTAGGTTCGATTCCTACCCGGGACATGCATTTGTATGCGTCTGTATGTCCCGAGTCTGGGTGTATATGTATATTAAGTATGTATTTACCAATAAAAAAGTAGTATATGTAGTAATATCAGTTATCTGGTGTCCATAGTACAAGCTCTGCTTAGTTTGGGATCAGGTAGCCGTGTGTAAAAAATGTCCCAGCATATTATTATTATTATTAAAGACCTTTATGGACATGGTGGTATGTAGCGGTGATGGACAACATGATGGTTCCATTTCTATGCTACACAAGCTTAAAGCACAAACGTGCAAAAGTCTGTAAGAAGGACCGGGTAGAAGAAAGAACCAAGAATTAGGTGGGAATTTTTTTTTTAGCGTGATTTAAGTCATCCATTAAGAAGAAGAGTTGCTAACCTTGTCCAAGAATGCATTGGGCTGGTCGTATCTGGACGTGGGTGTCTCCGGGCTGGCGCTGACTCTTGCTGGATACAATTTTGGATCCAACATTGGTCCCATCAGCTACAAATTAAAACAATCATTTTTGAAGTGAAAACTTCTTTAGCGGCGTTATGCACTTTTCTTGGGATGGGTAAAAATTTTTAAACTCGCGTCAGGACAGGTGACCAGTGGGGTTAATACCGTCACAAAGATGAATTGCGGCAATTCTGCTAAAGCAATTCATTTTTCTAACCCTCCAGCAGAATCCCCTAAATTTCCGTGAAACTGTCACGAATGGCGTAAAATGTGTCACTATTCTATAGAAATTTAGCGGAATTGCTAAGGATTCCTCAGAAAATCGGAAAAATGAATTGCAATGCAATTCATTAGCACTATTGCATAAGGACCGTATTAGGTCCGCTGATCGAAAATTCGTAAGACTGGATGGGTAAAAAGTGTTAAACTCGCGTCAAGTTTTCACTCCCGGAGTGCAACCCGTTGTTTTTTATGCACTCACACACACATACACACACACACACACGAATCTATTTCCTATAAACACAGAATATAAACTTGCAAAAAAGCAAGCAGCGTACGTCCCAATATCAGCTAGCAACACATACTTTGGCTGGGGAGTAGCTCACTCTGGTTTCTCGTCTTCTTTGGTATTTGGTTTGGAATTCCCGTGAAAAATCCGCTGAAAAAACACTACGTCGAAAGACCTATTTAAATCTAAGTAGTTTTCAGACGGTCACACAAACCCATCTACCTATAAGTAGCATAAAATGGTAGGGTCGCATACCTCATTCCGGCTCCATCCACCCTCTTTGCCTGGAGGTAGCTGTGGCATTTCACCCCCAGAGTACTGTGGGCACCTGCAGTCCGGAGGCCGCGAGTGCTGCATGCATGCCTGGTAGAAGGCTAACTCCTGGCCTGATAGCTTTGGAACCCTATAAATGGATGACTGATTTAGGGAATGAAGGTTTTTAGCATTTGGAAGCCATATTATGTCTCAGAGCACCGCTGGACCTATACTTTCATAGGTATCAAATATGACAGTCAGAAACCTAATTGAGGTCGATGGTCCATCTAGTAAGGCCGTCCCATGGTCTATTCCTTTCAGTGGACGTTAGGTCAACAAGCTTAATTATAGCCTGGCCTGGACAGTTAAATACCGCAGTTCTCCGGCCCTAATGTAATCCTATAATCACCGAGAAAGCATTCCGTGTCCTGTGTCCTGTCGTGTTACTTTCACACTCATTAATGAAGTCTGTGGTGTGAGCGGGACGGAACCCGCTAACGTTAACGTAACGCTAGCGCTAGCGCTAGCGTAACTGCTTAATTCTTTAATGAAAGTGACGTGATGCGCTGCGACGGTAATAAGTTGCTACATTTTTTGGAATGAGTCACCTTGAAACCCACATTTATGGGCCATTATTAAGCTATCAGAGTATCCTAAACTTACTCAGCCATTCCGCCACCGCCCCCACCAGGACTGGGGGCGGCCCCTGGCAAGTTGGGCCATAGGTAGTCCTTCCTATACGTCGTCAAGTAATGATCCATGTTTGTCCTATTGCACTCTCATCTCTTAGATACCTACTGGGAATTTTGTGATTTGGTCCTAATTATCGCATGTTAACGATATAAACTCAGGTAATTTAGATTTACTATTTTCATTTGTATTGACAGTTTGTTTGATGGAAACATTATTTATAGATTTGTTGTTTTTAATTAGATGTCAATGTCTGATTAGTTTTACTATCATTTTTTGATCATTTTACGTAGTTTTCATAAGGAGTTGGATTGTGTCTTTGGTGTAAAAATCCTTCACGTGGCTATTGTATGTATTACAATGATTACTCTTTATTAGGGTCAGCTTCTTTCAACGAAGATGTGGAAAATACTTAGATAAGACGAATTGATCACCATGCTGTAATTAATCAAACACGATTTTAGTTTTCTTCGTTTTTTCTTATAAAACCCATGTAGACCTACCTAAATGCCAAAACGTTAGGAGCCTACAAGACCGGTTACTAACAGGTCAAGGTTACTTTCTGAAAATGAACAGCCTAAAGTATTCAACATTACAAATATACCGGGCAAGTCAATCGATATAACATATAACAAATCATAGCCAAATTAGAAATAGTTACCAATTTAATAACATAATCAAAATAACAATGACAGTAAATCTAAGTTAATTTATCCTATAAGTGTACGTGAACGGAGTGAGCCAGCGGCCGTATTTGGGTTCCTTGCGCGGCGATCCGAAGGGATTCTTCTCGAGGACCACCTTGGCCAGCAGCCCGTGGCTGGCCCCGTAGGTCGTCTCGCCGGTACTCACGCGCAGAATACGACGAAGTTCCTCTGCGAATTGATGACAGTCGTAAGCACTAAATTGTACGTCGATACCTAATGCTAATGATGCCGAAGATAGTTGGTCGATTCTGATTACGGCATGAGTTAGATCCCTTCACAATAGCCCAAACCCCGGTCTATCCAAACTTCTTTATTATTTAAAATTAAAAGACAGCTTCTACATTATGACGATGTGAACAATGCACTCGCTAAAGTCGTAGGTTGGTTCAATGTAAATAATCTTTTGCTCAATGAGAATAAAACTAAATGCATAAAGTTCTCGACACCTAATGTAAGACAAATAGGAACCAATTTACGACTGAATGGTGCAGAGTTGGACGTTGAGGAGTCAACTGTCTTTCTGGGAATTACTATAGATTCCAAATTGCAATGGGGTTCTCACATTAAAAAACTGTCAAGCAAGCTGAGTTCTGCGGCATATGCTGTTAAAAAAATTAGGCATTTAACTGATGTAGACACAGCTAGAATTGTTTATTTTAGTTACTTCCATAGCATAATGTCGTATGGCATTCTGCTTTGGGGGTGCTCTGCAGATTTAAATTCTATATTTGTACTGCAGAAAAGAGCTATACGAGCCATTTATAACCTAGCTCCTAGAGTCTCCCTCAGAGAAAAATTCAAAGAAATAAATATTCTAACTGTGGTGTCACAATTTATCTATGAAAACCTAATTTATGTTAAGAAAAATGTCAACAACTTTGAAAAAAGGAGCGATGCTCATTCGATAAATACACGGAATAAACACAAGCTATCCGTACATGTAACTCGTCTCCACAGAATAAGTAATTCCTTTGTAGGAAAATGCATACGCTTCTACAACAAACTTCCTAAAGAAATCCGAGATTTGCCTGTTAATAAGTTTAAAACTATAGTTAAAACTAAACTCTGTCAAAAGGCCTATTACAAAATCTCGGATTACTTGGAAGATAAATCAGCTTGGGACTGATCGCTCAAATACACTTAGTTAATAACAGTGTCATGTTAAAGTGTAGCGTGTCTTGCCTTGCTTATTTCGGAAGGCAGCACACTGGAGCTATTGTTTACCAAATTACATTGTATTAAAATAAGTAAATGGCGATAAAAAAAAAAAACAATGTAAAAAAGACAAGCCCGCTGAGTTTCTTGCCGGATCTTCTCAGTCGAGGTCGCGTTTCCGATCCGGCAGTAGAATTTAAGGAAAATATGTAAAATGACAATTTGTAAGTGCCCCCGTAGGCCTAAACAAAATAAACGCTTTGACTTTGACTTTGACTTTGACTCCATCAAAAGACCCATATTTTCGTTTGTCATGGTAATAGTTCCTGCACCTGCTGGGGTTAAGTTGTAGGTGTGTCTCATCATCTGAAGTGGTCAACCGCTTATGACGTAATGATGATTAGCGACCTATGCTTTAATTAATGATCATCAGCGACTTATGATTTTCAGCGACTTATGACGTAATGGTGTATGTCGTATTATGGCATGTTGATGCTCAGGGTTTTTTTTTAACTTTCAGATGACGCCCATTTTGTACTCTTCTATAGTAAGGGACTTATGGAAAGTTTTCATGCTCAGGAGTTATGTAAATTTTAATCTGTTCATGGACTTTCGTTGCTGACTGTACAATGGATGGATTAAAGGCGATCCCAGTGACTCACTTTGCAATGAATCATCGAACTGCGGCTTCATAGACATGGAAGAGGGCAGCTCGGCGTATTTCTCAGGCCTCGGATGGCGGTAGGAGCCTCGCTGGCTGGTGTCTGGGATGTACACGTCGTCGGGCAGACGCAGCGTTTGGAGCGCGCGGGCTCGTCGGGTCAGGTTCACTGACATGAACGGAAGCTCTGGAGGAGGAATTATGAATAAGGCAATGAAAACATGACCCTTGTCCTTGTTGCTCTAGGTCTCCACCTTAATATTTGTGACCTTTCTCTTTCTCTAAAGAGACTACCCTAGATAGAAAAAAATGGAGAGAGATCCGTCAGGTACATGGACAAGGGTCTTCTGTCACCGAAGTATCATCGAAGTACCAGGTATCAGGCGAAATTTTTTGAGTTATCCACTTTTCATGACTTCACCTTTTTAAACGAATGCGAGAACGATAGATATTGAGAAGTATCGAAAGTATTTCTGAGATTTATATTAGCTATGTAGTAATTAGTTAGCTTGCCTAATATTTGGTAAACTAGAATATTGACAAGGTATTTCGATGAATTACCTCTAGAACAATACTTGGTCAAGTACTCAGTCCTCTTCAGGTCTTGGATTTCATGTTCTATAGGTGTCGGATCGATTTCTTCCGACATGTACATCTTCGTTAGTCTGGGATGGTCATCTGCGATCTAAATTAAGACTAGGTTAAGTAGTAGTTGTATGTGATAATCTATAGCACCATTTTATAATCCATCCGATTCATCCCCTTATGGTATGCACTTCCAATATTCGTTCAGCTACGTTATAATAAGCAACACCTATGAAAAAAATCGCTTCAAGACCTTGAAGCACTGACCATCAGTCATGGTCAGTTGGTATTTGTTTTATTAATAGAAGGTGTTAACTCTCTAAAGTCCTGTAACCGGACACGGGCTCCTCTCATTACGAGGGGGATTCAGGCCAAATTCCTCTGCGCTGGCCCAGTCCGGGTTGGTAGACTTCGCAGTTTAGACAACCAGTTAGACAGAGCAGGTTCCCCCATAATATTTTCCTTCACTGTTCAGCAAGTGATATTCTTCGTTGAAAACGAGATTCGCAAATGAAATCTAAAAAAGTAGTCACTCTACCTACAAGTAGCATAATCCTGTTTCCATAGCACATATATATTTGATGCCTTTAGCTAGCACTGCTCTGAGCAACGTCAATATTACCCGTGTAACGGCCTCCTTATAAAACTCGTGCTTAAGCGGACAGAGGACATCGGGCATCTTCCTCGGGACATCCTTGGCTTTCAGCGCATCCCGGCTGACGCCCACTATGAGGCAGTCGTCGTCGACGGCCTTACGACGGGGACTCTTACTGTGGATCAGGATAGGACACTTCCATTGCTGGCTTGGAGGACTGAGTTATATGGATGCCTTTTGTAATTTTTTTTATATCGCCAGGCATACACACCAACTGCATGGTCCCAAACTAAGCCAAGCTTGTACTATGGGTACTGTACAATGGACGGGGGGCGATCCCAGTGATGCTCAGACTGGGGCGAATTACGAAAAGGCCGTTTCCGAAACTTGCTTCTGGCGGGAACCGAACCCGCAAACAACCGCAAGTGAGCAGAGCGGCCAACGCTCTAACCACTGTGCCAAGCGGTCAATAGCGGTAGGAAAAATAAGTCATTTGTTTTTGTATCGGGATCGGTCTCCAGTTTGCCCTGATTTGGCTGATATTAATACTTTACTCAGATCGATTGCCATCAGCTGCCCTCTGAGACTCAGCACACGGTGCTTCGAAACTCAGTAGGACTATAGCCGACATCGATTCTTTTTATACTGACAATGACTTTTATGAATGTTTAATAAATAGAATGAGAACCTATACCGTCAGCTTAACGTTGTAGCGACACATGAAATTGCATGTCAGCGGATTTAACTTTAAGCGGTCGACTGGACCATTGTAACACCAGTCGATCCCTAGCCTCTGCGGAAGCGCATTGTACGCCCGGTATAACCAAAGTGTACTGTGAATTAATTTAAGTATTTTGGAAAATAAAAACACAAAGTTTTACCTCCATAACGGAGTTTAATTGGAACATTCCCGGTCACGACCGATACAGGAAAGAATTAATATAATTAGCAAAAGCGTAATCAAACCTTTCTAACGCAACGAAAGGGTCAACGACGACGATCATACGTCGACGTACGATGAAAATTCGTGCCCAAAGTGAGCACGGCCTAATGTAAAAAAATCGGTTGAAATGGAAGTCCTTACGGTTTTTTCTTCCTGGGATAATCTACCATGTACACGGACTGAAACTCAATCTCGCCATCGAACACGGACGCCGACATCGTGTGTTAATACTTCTTTGTTTAATAAATTTTATACAAAAATGCCCGGACCCACTTGTTAACTTTTTTGACAAAAGCAAGGTGTCACAAACAAACATTTGTTAAAAATTATCATAAATTGACATAGGGTTATTAAATACTTCACCTTTTTAGATTTTTCAAAACGTTTTTAGGTGGATGGTCGACACTGTCGGGTCCCCGATCAACGCGCTGGGCTGTGAGGCAACAGCAAGGAAGTTTTAAACAAAGAATTTTTACGTTTTAAATATTACGTTCATGGGCAACAGCATCTCGTCTCACTCGCACTCATACCGCCCCCCCCCACTCGCAAACGGCCAGTGGGGGGTATAACCACAGTGCATTTTTATAAACTAATAACCACTAATCTGTGTATGGTTATAACCCAATGACCTAAGAGAGAAAGGACGAGCCCTATGTGACGTCATCTGTAGCCAAACCCGAGCACACGACCGTCCAAAATGGCGCACAGCAAAAAGTGTTGTACTTTTAGTTAGTCGATAGTATCCATATCGATATACTCGATCATGTCGCGGGAAAAGTGCTGGGTCCTGATTAGGTAGGTTCAGCCACAGATTTAGGAGCTACAGATGGAGCGCATAGAACACGAAAGTGAAGCCAACAAAGCAAATACAAAACAAAAAAGCGAATACAATCTCGCCCTATAACTACACAACTTTACACGCACACAAATGTATGTTTCCCTAGTGCCGCTCCTAGTTGTCACGCACACATATAATGCTACCTGGCTTCACTTCGTTTGTTGCCAAGACTACATCTGTCAACTTCTCTAATCTGTGGGTTCAGCTATGCTAGGCTAAATCAAATAAGGCAAAAAGGGGGAAAACAAATCTGTAAGGCTAAGGTCAATGTCAAGCGTGTACATTAACGACACGATGGAGGCGGGTGCATTTCCAGGGTGGTATGGCTGGATCGTCAGGTTCATCTGCGCAGGCACATCACTAGAGCACTCACTTGGGTTTATCCAGTTCACACAACACAATTACACAAAGGATTGAGTAGATTTCGTGCGATTAAGGTTTTTAGACACAGGAGGCACCGCGACGACGAGTGTACCAAACGAGTCGGTCAGTCAAGTGTCATGAAGGGGGGAAAGAGACCGCAGCACAAATTTCACGTTAATCGGGGGTAGGCAGTACAAAATTATGTTTTTATTTATGACTATTATGTTATTTTATGGCTCTGTGGAGCGAGTCACCCTCTTCCCTCTAAAATGGTTGTGCAGAGTGACGCTGCTGCTCAAGTAAAGTCATTTTCACATGGCAACTCTTCGGGGTTCGTAATTTAACGTTAGAGACCACCAGAATTTCAATGTCTCGGCCTTGTTGGCGCCTCAACTTTACCACGAAAATATGCACGTGTGGAGAGCCTCATGCATACACGGCCATCATCCCTACCTACCACTGCCCAGTGTAGCAAAAGCGTAAAATTAAAAATCGACAAACTTATCAGCTAAAAATCTTGCAAAATCGGGAGATTTTGAATAAACTCTATTTTAACTTCTTTAAGCCGTTTTAGCAAATCCCACATTTAATTTTAAAATGTTCACTATCCATAAATCAACTTGTTATCTCTGTCGCGCATCTTTATGTTCGTGAGTAGTGATGACATATATTATAAAACAAATTTAAGGCGGCGCAGTCACGCACCTTCCAAAACAAAAATAATTTCTTTGTGGTCACCCCGGGGTGACGGCGCGGCCCAACGCGTAGGTGAATAGAATTTGTATCGATAACTTTGCAACAAAACTTATAAGAACAGCACTACGTTTTTATGTAAACATAGCAAATATTTGTTAGTTCTATTTTATTTGAAAATATGAATTCGAGAGTACGATTATAGACGGGAACTCAATTAAAAATTAATATAATGTACACGAAAGGTATTTTCACACACTATAAATACACTTAAATATGAAAATAACACAACTAACCTGAAAAATGACAATCCGTCGAAATTCTTTAGAGAATCAGAACTGCATGCCCTAACGCAACACTAAACTATATTGATTTTTCCTTAATAATCCTAAATAATATAATAAAGAGTCCCAAAATACACACAGTTCAGCGTAAAATTTAAAATAATTTGTTTAAGACGCTGACATGACAGATGAAGTACTAACCATAGTGACCCGACCATAGCCGACAACCCAATATGGTGGTCCAAAAAGGCCCTCAGGGAGGCGGCTTACTGACGGAAGTAACCAAAAACTTCCAGAAAAAAGAAATATATGACATATACTGTACTGTTTTACATAGCTATATTGTCATGAGTAAGAATGAGACAGATATGTTTTCGTTAATGTGGTCCATATTTGCATCAAATATGTATACCATAAACAATAGCTTCTTATCTGCTAATAATAAATCTATGTTATAACCACAGAGAAAATAGTTATAATTGTGGGTATGACTCAATTTATTAATAAAACGAAATGTTAATAGAAATTTATAATCACTTTATTATCATACATTAAGTTGGTAAATGGTGTGCATAACAAAATAACCGATGCTCTATAATGATCAATAATAATTAATGTTTTAATAACTAATTCACATACTATGCGATTAAAATAAGAATAGGACCGGCCTAGCGCCATGTTGTGACGTCACAACTGGAACTTGTACAGGCTCTCGGCTAACTTCACTCATAAGTACAGTACTTGGTACCGTACTTATATGAGTGAAGTTAGCCGAGAGTCCGTCCTATTCTTATTTTAATCGCATTGAACACAAGCCAACTCGCACCGGACGACGCGACGCGACAATTTTGTTTTGATTTAAAGAATAATAAAATATTATTGGAAAAGGTCCAATCGATTTCAACTTACAGGTAATCTGCAGAATAATGGAATTGTAAGGTATGTATCAGGCCTGAATCCCCCTCGCATTAAGGGGAGGCCCATGCCCAGGAGTGGGACGTTAAAATGGCTAACATTATTATTATTATCATATATCAATAAAACATTGGCCATAACTCAACTTCTTAAGATTGGGCACAGAATTACGTTTTCTTTTGAAATCAATTGGATGACATCTTTGGCATAATGATTTTTCACCATTTTCACATTATTATTCGATTTGTAAGGTTCTAATGAACAAAAAGGGCAAGTTTACAGTGTTTTTCCGTACACACTGCACAAAAATATCCTAATATAAATATTTTCCTCTGCGGGACAATGCAAATCATAGTTTAGAAACGAAATGTTTTGTGCAGTGTGTACGGAAAAACACGCACATACACTTGACACAGATTATTTGTTCAAATATTTGCGATATTCCATTCGATAAAATAACCCTTAACGTGCATGTTGGTAGGTATACATTGCTTTAGTAGCTTATAACGCAAACATTTGTACAAATAGACCACGTCAAGCGCCAACATGACACGGACAAAAAGTCGCATCGCGAACACATATTTAAAACACAAAACATGAAAATGATATCTTATTTACAAATGTATGAGACGTCTGTATCCACACCTCTATACAAAATATATAAAAATGGCATCATAGTTTAATATTAAAATCAATTAAGCTCCTTCAATTAGCAAATTACTCTAATATACTGAGAACGTTAAAAATATCTATAGAAATTCGTCTAGAGATATTTTCACACATTTCATTTGAATTTATATATTTTTTTCTATTAAATATAATAATAAAACTAACAATTCAGTCAGTCGTTATATTTTTATCTTTCTTTTTTTACAGTTAGGCGAAGGCTAGACGTAAAGTAAATATTGTGGTCCGTCATTATTTACCAAAAACCGTGGTCCAAACTGATCGTGTAGGCTAGTATACTGATGGATGACAGTATTTACCACGAATTTCAATTCCAGAATGACAGTTTGGCATTCCGCGTCGCGAAAGCAATAGAGTGGACATGTCTTCTGAGATTGCGGATTAAATCAAGCGCCAAGGTAATATCCATACCAAGCTTTCGTGGTTCATTTGACGTCTGCACTGTAAGAACTACGTCACAATACTGACGGAATAAAAACTGAACGTGTAGCCCGCGTCGATGGAATGACATCCATCATTATGTACCATACTGACGGACCACAGTATATACTTTACGTCTAGCCTTCGCCTTATAACATAGATCAAATGCCTACGATTTTGGTTAGGCTTTCTTTTATTTACAGCGAGAGTCGTTGTTTCTTCCCGACAATCATTTAAATGAAATTGCCAATTTTATGTTACAGTCAGAAATTCCAGTTTACCAATCCACATAAACTCAAAACTGACTTGAACTAAATGAGTTAATACAGCATTGATTACGTTTCCGACTTCTTTATATTTTTAATTAGGATTAAAACTAGTGACAGACCGTTTTGGGATAGTTTAACAATCGTTTGTTTATATAGCTAACTGGCTATCGAATCCGTTGTGTCGTTTAGAAAAAGTAAGCGGACGAACAGATAGACAAATTTGTTTCAGACTATATTGTGCGTCCAGATGTCACGCACGCCGCGCCCGAGCACTCAATTTTGACGTCGGAACACATAGACTACATAATCCGGCGAGGCACGCGAGACATCTGGACGCACCAATTTAGAAACATAGAGAAGCTGCGAACATGGATGGTATTTTTTTATTGATATTGTATAATTTATTTGTCTATTCAATTTAAAAATGTAAAGAAATCGCATAATACGAGCGTCCAATATATAAAAATCTATACATTGTGCTGTCGGCGTCAAGAAAAATACATTTTTCACCACATACAACATAGAAATGTGTTATTAAATCTGGATGTCAATCTCCTTTACGGCGGTATCAAAAAGTTATGACAAAGAAAATAATATCATATTCTAGTCTTCACTTTTATCTTGTAGAGCGGTGAAATAATGATTTTCTTTTCTTTGCAGTAAAGAAATAAAATACTGGTTAATTGGATATACAACTTAAAGCTATATAGTCAGTGAAAATTATATAATATGGTCGGGTCCCGGGTAAAATATTTCCTAACACTGGTTGTTGAATTGCCAATTATGAGCCGCATTTGCGATTTGCAACAATAAAAGCGACTCCATTGCTTTCACAATTCGAATCGTTAAGTATACCAAAAATCACAAACAATCCATGGGGTTAGAAAGGAACAGAACTCTACGAGACAACAGGCAGCTACCAGTTTTCTCGGACGGCTAACAAACGCCTAATTCATCTGTCATTTAGTGAGACGACTAGGCATTTTGTCAACAGGCGAATTTTGCAATCTGGTTGCAACATTCTTGAAACGCTTTTTCCATTGGAGTAAAATTATTTATAGTAATGTTTTACTTAGTTAACACATAATTTAGCTACTTTACTTGCAATAGGGAACATGCACTTCACTAGATTTTTTTCTGAATTAATTAATTTCTTTCAATCAATATCATTAAATAAAAGTTGGATTAATTACGGTGGGTATGTAAGTATCTACGATTAACATGAATTAAAAAAAAAACTTAAGAATTTATTAGATAAACGACGCGTCAATCACAAATAAAATTAAAATTGGAAAAAGGCTTAAAATAAATGCGAAAGGGTGTGTATGTTTGATTGAGTATTACGCAAAAACTGCTGAATAGATTTGGATTAAATTTGGTACAGAAGTAGGTTTTTTTAAAGAATATATAATAATAATAATAATATCCTTGGACATTTTTGTACACACGGTTACCTGATCCCAAACTAAGCAGAGCTTGTACTATGGAAACCAGATAACTGATATTACTACATATACTACTTTTTTATTTGTAAATACATACTTAATATACATATACACCCAGACTCCGGACATACAGACATGTTCATGCACACAAATGCATGTCCCGGGTAGGAATCGAACCTACGACCTGACCTGACCTGATAGACTATAGACCGAATCCAGGCGGGTAAAACTAATTCAAAATACATATACGCATATCCCCTATTGCATATTTTCCATACAAAGATGCAGTCCTGTAGCCTCTAACAATATAAACTAAACATAAATAAGACTTCGGCACTGCGTTAGATCTAAGAGTTCTTTGTCGGCCCGCCTATACTCCGCAGTCCACTGGGGCCCGTGATTGTCTAGACTGGTAATGTATGGTATCTGAAAATAATTAAAATTTAAGAATTTATTAACACAGAACCTGGCAAATAAACCTGATAAATATGTTTTATTATTATTTTATTTGGGTTCACCACCTGTCACGTTGGGTTCTGACTATCTGGTGAAACGTGGGCTTTCAATTGGTTAATACATCCATAATGTGGTGGTGTATGGCCACTCAAGCCATGACTACCCCCAATGGGCATAAAAGTCGTGACGTTACATTATTATTATTATTTATTTGGGATTGGAATTCCGATAGTGCTATATTTCGGTCCCAATACAGGCTGGTCCAAAAAGTGACGTCCATATAAATTAGATTAATCACGTCCAGGAGTATCCAACTATAATATCCCTAATTTTTTTTAGTTTTCGTTTATGATTTTTTTATCATAATTTAGATTTTTTTTATTCGAATTGTATGATCATGTGGACGTCACTTCTTGGACCACGCTGTTTTTTTTTTGTTTGTAAAAACGAGGATTTTACACAGCCCGCACACCGCCACCGCTTTGCGGTGCGGGTGACGTCACATTTGACAGGTTCCTAGTTGGCTTGGTTGAGTAGTAGTGTGCTCACCTTGCGCGGTCAGTAGCCCGCGCTGGTGGTGGTGTGTGGGAGCGCCGCGCTGCTACGGCACCCGGAAAGGCACCACCAGGTCTTCGTGGTGCTCCACGCGCAGCTCCGAGATGGCCGCCGCCGCCTTCTTCACCGCGTTCGTTATCTGACACACACCATTATGACCACATCATTATGAGCAGAGTTGCATAAAAACAGGAAATTTAAAATGAAAACTGATTAAAACGTGTTCAAATCATTGTTTAAAATATTGATTTAAATCAGAAGGAATAAATCACCGTGTTTAAAACATGTTTTAAATGATTCTTTGCGAGGTTCATCTTCCTCTTTCCTTGATCTGAGGCCCTGATTGTGTATTCTGTTGTGTATGTAAATGGGCGTCCATAAATTATGTGAGGCTTTTTTTTAAAGCCGAATCGCACCTCAATCTCACGTGGGGTGAGGTTAAATTAAGTAAAACATGTTTCCTCAAAAATATGGCTTATGAAAAATATCACGTGATATTAAGGAGGTAGGGGGGTCGAGTCAACTCTAGCGACATTTCACCAAGGGGGTCGAAAAATCATCAAAATCGCCTCATGTAATTTATGGACGTCCCCTAATGTCTATACTCATATTTTTAATTAGACGAAGCCAACTGACAGCTGAAAAGTTCGAATTTGAACCTTATTTGTTCTATTTATATTGAAAAGTGACATAAGAACTTGTCAGCCCACTTCGTCTAATTAAAAATCAGACCCACGGACGTAAATACATACCTGGACTGTTCACTACTGCACAAAAAACGAGCCGAGCGAGAGGCCCTAGTTGGGACCGTGTCCCTGTCATTTTGAGTTGCCATGCCAAAATAATATTATCGTTGGGTAGTGATTGTTAGTTTTTAAATCAAGCAAATAAATCAATTTATTATTTATCGGGACTATTGTTTTATCATATAAACAATGGTCACGATAAGTACTAAATTAATTAATTTGCTTGATTTAAAAACTAACAATCACTACCCAACGATAATATTATTTTGGCATGGCAACTCGAAATGACAGGGACACGGTCCCAACTAGGGCCTCTCGCTCGGCTCGTTTTTCTGTCTTAAGAATTATCAAGGCATAATAGACCTTAAGGCAGCAGAATAAAGTTGAATTTCTTCTTAACCAAATACTCAAGTGATAAATCCTTCATTATACATCCGTGATCAGACCATAGTAGTAATATAATACTGACGAAGTCCTTGTCGTCTGCGGCGAGCGGCGTGGCGGGCAGCAGCGCGGCGCGCTCGGCGTGCGGCACGTCGGCCAGCAGGCGCGCGGGCGGCGCGGCGGCCGGCGCCAGCGCCGCCACGCGCGCGCTGTACACGCGCACGCGCTCGCTGTACGCGCCCGCCTCCAGCGCGTACGGGCCCAGCGCGCCCACGTCGATCACGTTACTGAGGATTATGGGCCATGGATTTCTATTTCTACACTTGACTTTTTGGTTCATATTACAATGTACTTTATTATGCATTTAGAAGAGGAGAGCGCCCAAGCGATCAATGTTGACTCTACGCATTAACATAATAACTAATAAGTGATGGCTTGGGCACTCGAGAGATGTGTACATTGTCTTAAGCTTAAGGTCAACCTTAAAGGTGGGAGTTGGTTGCGGGCGGCAGACGGCCGACGGCAGGCGACGCATGTCAGTTTCATACTAATTGTCGCGATGACATGTGCCGCGACGGCACGACGGCACTCAATTTCTATGGGATTGACGGGTGCCGCCTGACGTAGGCCGTCTGCATCCCGCAACCAACTCCCACCTTAAGGTCATTATTTTACTTAACAAACCAAGGGAGATAGTCCGTGGTGGGAGACTGTTTCCCTCCCACTCTTAGTTGCTATGCCTAAATACCCCATGCACCGGACACCTTAGTAGGGAGTTCCTGAACGACCACACTCTTTTTTTGTGCTTGTGATTCCCCCTGATAAAGCTTCATGGTTTATGGACTTTACATTGACGGCTCTTTGATTTGCAACGCGTTTTGGTTTAGTAATATTTGACGCCAGCCTGGGCCAGCTATCTCCACCATATTGTCTTTGGGAAGCAGTAAATATCGGAAGTATTTTCTTAGTTTATCCTGGTCTGATTGTAATTGTTGGAAAGTGACACCACTCACCTAGGAAATCCAACCTTTGCAGCATAACTGAATTGACGTCATTACTTTAATGAATGGTGTATGTGAATAACGGTGGAAATTGCTGAATATTATCTGCATAAAACAGCATAACATGGTTCAAATTACACTAACAATGTGTATATGATTCCATTGTCACATTACAATGTTCCTATATTTTATGTGACACATGTTGTTTTTTCAATCAATGCTTTATAAAATTGAACTATATTGCTTTATAATTGAGCGTAATATCGAAATTTGTTACAGAACTAAATGACTATGGAGACGACAAAGAGTATAAAACTCAATATTTCTATTGTTGGGAAGTGTAATGTGTACCAAAATTATATTCCATCTAATACAACCTTAAAGGCAGTCTAGTTTCCGTTTTGTTGTGGAGTATTTTCTCACTTCTTACAGTGTTCTGATCCCCTGGTACTTACAAAATAATGTTCAACTCACGTGGCAGTCTCGTGTAGTATCCTATTGAGTGCGCTCTGTTCGTCTGGTTTCCTGGGAGGCGTGGACGCCGATGCGGTGGGCACCGGCGTCTCCTGCTGTTGTTCCGTCACTTCTAGTAGATGTGTCCTCTCGTTCACTATGTTTTCCTGGTAATAAATGTTATCTTTTATAACCTTGACTTTTTAAAATACTGATTATTTTTCATTGTTGATATTTAAAACTGATTTATACATTTCTGTGTCATTATGTGTCCAAATTATAATATGTGAAGTAAACTTTACTATGTGCTACACCAAGTTTACCTTATATGTCATTTGTGTATCAGTTTAAAGCAAATTATGATCAAATAAAATATATTACAGACAGTCTTGATAATAGGTACAATGGAATAGGCAAATTATTTGTTCATTAAAATCACCAATAAGTAGTTAATCCATTGTTTGGTGGCATGTTATATTCCTATTAAAGAAATGAACACAATAGATTACCTATCTCATAGGAATTAGATGGGCTATTATTATTATGATAAAAAATGATTTCATCATCCTTTAAAAAATGTGGTCTAACCATTGGCACATAATACCTACATAATTAAAGTGGGTAGAGACTTAAAACTTGTCTATGATTACTTTAGTTCCATAGATATTGGATGCTACTTATGATTTTTAGTCAAACCACACAATATGTGCAAACATTTGCCAAGTCACACAAATGTTTGTGGGGACTGTGTGACTAGCATGCATTGTATGTTAATCCAGACAAAGAAAATGTCACACCGGTCGTAATAGTTTTATTTTTTCATTTAACTACAAATAAATATGCTTTTTTTAATGCAGAATAAATTAATAGAAGTTTAGCATCATTTTAAAGAAGCAGTTGCTTAGCCAGTTTCTTAAATATGCTACCTTAGATACACATAGCAAGATTTTTATGCACAAATTCTTTGTTAAATCAATAATGTTTGCACATAAATCAATTCTGTTGATTGGATCTCATTGTTTATAAATATACGCAGATAAATATGTCAGTGAACTAGGAATTAACTGAAAAAGATAACCAATAAACTAGTGCCACGGTCAAAGCAAAGCAACAGGAAGGATGGACAAAATACGCCCAGAAATAATATTATTTCACAACCTTTTCAACCTCAATATGCTGCAGACATTTATTAACTTATCTCCAGTACATATGGATGATTATTATGGTAATTTATGTGTGAAATTAATGGTCAAAAGGTTCAAATTACCTGTGGATCGCTGTCTTTGTGGCAAATACTATAGCAGCACCCCATGACGGCGTTTTTCAGCGAGTCGAAGCATGAATGCAACGCTGTGTCTTCGTCGTCGGACTGCATAAATGTTTGTATTATTGTCCACCGATGCGGATAAAAATAGAAAATTCCGTATTTCGCAGCGAGCGAAACTCCAAAGGAAACAGGAATGTTGACTGTTGAGTGCTGACACTTGACAGAATGATTCAATAACTGACAGTCAGTCAGCATGTCAAATGTATTTAGACATGTGTCAAACCGGTATTATTTATTTTCGTTTAGAAATCAAGCAGAAAATAAAAAAATATAGGTTCCAATTACCATTCAATGTTCCCAACGCAGATTCCCATCGGCATATTTTATAAAGTAACAAAGCTTTCATAACATTTCGTTTCTTTGTTGTTTTTGTAATCTTCTCTGGTTATAGAATGATTCTGGATTCATTCCTCCATTCAAGGTTTCCGTTTCCGTCACCAAGTGTCACCATGACAGTGTCAGTCATTCTTGTCAAACCAATATAGTTAGTTATCTGTGAGTGAAACCAATTGTCAAACAAAATTCGGTAGAGTTAAAAACACGTCAACCTTTCTATTTTCGAAGATATTGGAAGAATAAATAATTAATTTCATATCTTAAGATGTTAAGATATAGAGGCAAGAAGAATGTTATAGACAGAGTGAAGGAATTGGACGCTTTTCCTAAAGTACCGGAAGAATACGTGGACAGTACACCGGTCGGCGGCACATTCTCAGTTATCACATTTTTTATTATTATGTGGCTGATATATAGTGAAGTAACGTATTATTTAGATAGTAATTTAGTGTTCAAATTCATGCCTGACACCGATATGGATGAAAAGCTTCGAATAAATATAGATATTACTGTTGCAATGCCATGCTCTAATATAGGTGCTGATATTTTGGATTCTACCTCGCAGAGTATATTCGGGTTTGGAGAGTTACAAGAGGAGGACACTTGGTTCGAACTGACGCAGGAACAGCAAGACTCCTTTGACGCTGTTAAGTACATCAACTCATACCTACGAGAAGAATATCATTCTATATGGCAATTGTTATGGAAAAAAGGTCACGGTTCGGTTAGAGCAACGATACCGCCGAGAAAAACGAAGCCCAATCGCCGGCCAGACGCGTGCAGACTCCACGGTGTTCTAACTTTGAATAAAGTTGCTGGAAACTTCCATATCACTGCAGGAAAGAGTCTACATCTCCCCAGAGGTCACATACATCTAAACATGCTGTTTGATGACACTCCCCAGAATTTTAGCCATAGAATACACCGTCTCAGCTTCGGTAGTCCCGCTAACGGTATCATATACCCTCTGGAAGGTGACGAGAAGATTACAACCGAAGAGAATATGTTGTACCAATATTTCGTTGAAGTTGTACCGACTGATGTAGATACTACATTTGAGACAATTAAAACTTTTCAGTACTCAGTGAAGGAATTGGAAAGGCCGATAAGTCATTCTAAAGGCTCTCATGGAGTTCCTGGAGTATTCTTCAAGTATGATATGGCCGCTTTGAAGGTCAAAGTTTACCAAGAAAGAGAGAACATGCTTCAGTTTACTTTGAGATTATTTTCAATCATCGGCGGCATTTACATTATTGTTGGTTTTATTAACACAGTTGTGTTAGCAATAAGAACAAATTTTCTTAAGAAGGCCGCACCAAATGTGTTGTCACAGAAGAAGGCGTATGATGCCAAGAGTTATCCTAAAGGGAATCCATTGCTGGTGACACCAGACTTGACCGTTCCTGTAGATCTAGTGAATCAATGATAGCGAATATAAACTAGTTTGTAAGAGAATCTAATTTTTGTATATAAGAGACTTTATGACTTATTCTATTGCATTTGAATTTATTGTGAATCTTTTACTATCTCATGGACATATTATTATTTTATTTTTTTAAATACCTATTTTATTTTATTGGTCATTTGTCAAATATTATGTAAGTATAAGTACTTCTATGTAGGTATGTAATTGACATGTATGTTTACTTGAGGCTTTTTCTCGTGCCTATGTTTCTTATCAAAATGAAAAATGTTGAAAATGTTATCTCATTCCATATTGGCGGAGCTAAAATTTAAAAAAATAACTAATTATGTAATAATAATTAATAGCTATCTAATCAATTTATAAGACTGAAGAGCAATTTTTCCATTTTACAAAATGCAAGTCTTAGCTCCATCAATATAACTTTCAGTTTATCTAAAGGTACAGCAAATGAATGTTTTAATTATTCATCAATATTTAAAACACTTGAATACAGCAGTGTTTAATAAAATAATATGTTTTACAGGCAGGTGTTTAACTTCCCCTTAAATTTGGCACGCGGGGTAGGGGGGTTGGTAAACGGTTCTGACGTTGCGTCTCTTTCACACCCGCATGCTCCGTGGATGTTCTGTCGCGCGCGCACGCTCCGTTTCTCTCGCTCGACTCGTTTTGTTCTCATCGTGGCGATGGCATGCATGCCACCAACGCCAACCAGCCATTATTCGCGCGGCGGCTTCGCCCCACGACGAACGTGCCGGCACGTTCGATAAACGAAAACAGTCGAAAAGTTTCTCAACTTTTTCAACAGGGCCCATCACACGAGACTTCTTTCTCCCGAAACGAGCAGTGCGGTGAAATAAAAGTGGTCAATCTTGACGAGTGTTTGTGAAGTGCGCCAACGGCTTTTTTATTTTTCAATTTACCGTTCCGATTGTACGTTACTGTTTTGTTCGATAAAAAAAACCGCGTAAGCAGATCGCAAGTCGCCAAGAGGGCCGTATATGGTTGAATCTTCGGGGCTGACGTCGGTGAAAGTAGACCTTTGTTAAGTTCAAAAGGACACGGGCGCGTGCAACTGGCTCGAAACGACACGTTTCGCCTGCAGTTTGCGAGAAGGTGAGCGGCGTGAATTACCTACTTAGTTGCTCTTCAAACTACAGTTATGTTTACGAGAGATTTCATATCGGATGATGCATTCAAAAGTCTGTTTCTTTCACTTATAATTACAAAGATAAGGACTGTTATTTTCGTGATATCGGTTAGTTTACTTAACCAGCTTACAATAGCTAGGTTATCACCATCCGCAACATCATTTAATTTTAAATTATCAGACATTTCCACATTAGACCACGTTGGTTTATATTGCTCAAGACTCATAACATCAGCCAACTTTTTGTTTTCTTCAAACTTGTTTGGCGCCTTTCGTCCTGGACTTTTTTATCCAGAAACCAAAAACTGATACTTCATTAAGAATCGGAGCCAGCTGAAAGGCATCGATGCCATTCATGCCATGCACCGCCGAGTGAGTAGGTCAGTGCCCTATACCCTACCTGTTGACTTGCCGTTCCCCGTCGAGCCGGTTCTCGGCTCCAGCGGCTCACAGAAAAAAATATGTCAGGTTTCAACTGACATTGACTAATAAATCGGTTTGGTGTCCGGTTTCCTTAGCCAGGATGTTAGGTTAGGTAATGTAGATGACTGGATCAATTTTAGCCCACCAATAGATGAATGAAATGAGGCTCACTTGTTAAACAGAGATTACTTCCTAGACAATAAGGAGATGGAATTTCCAATTACATGGATGGTTTTTCAAAACTGCAAGCTAACTTGCAACAAACTAATCTAAATAATTTGATGTAGATCATCTCTTTGCAAACAAGTTTACCAGACTTTCTCTCGACGATAGATAAGCAAATGAAATTGGCACCCTTTTACTATCGGAGCCAATTGCAGGCAAAGCAAAAAAAGCGCAGCCGATTTTATTCAAAAGGAATTTCAGTTTCTTCTACCTGTTGCTTTATTATTTAGTTTTAAATGTGGAAGTTGTAATGAAAGAACTGAAGAGTTGCTTGGTTCACCGCCTACTCCCACCACTGTTACTCCTAAATCAGGATCTTCTTCCATAGAATCGGCTCCTTTTATGAGTGTATATTGCTCTGTAGTAAGCAAATAGGCAGAATCTAAAAGTGGAGTGGGAACCACAGTTATTTTCACACTTTCCTGACCAGTACATACTCATTATACGCAATTCGAACGGATCATGTAGGTACTATTATACCACCAACAGAGAACTAATATGTGATTGGCAGATGCTATCATAAGATACAATGGGGCCAGTAATTGCTTTTTAATGGCAATTTTATTGGGTCGAATAATTACTGATTATTGGACAATCATTCCGATCGTATTAGAAGATCCATTGGAAGTTGGATGAATGTTATGAGAGAAGGCAGTTACATTTTGTTTAAAGTTCAAAATTAAGCAGCACTTATGTTCATATCATAGATACTAACATACTTAATTCGAGTTAAAAAAAAACGTTTGTTATTCCAAGTTTAAAATGTTCTGGGGCTTGAACAAACAGTTTTTGTTGGTTCAAGCCACCTGCGAGAGACGCTAAGTAGTCGAGAAACATTTTTTAAAGCCAACATATGTAAATAAATTCCATGTTAAAGCCGAGCGCACAAACTCTAATGGCGGTTACTGGACGACATAATCAACGAAGCGATAAGTAGAAAGATTGCGATACTAAAGTCTAATCAATGAATGGAAATAAACTTTCCAATGAGCAAAACTGCTTTGAACGGAACGTATAAACATCGGGGCAACGGGCGTCCAACATTTAATAATAGACGCTAAAGTCGGATCATAATATGCTAATAGTTTCAATAGAAATCTGGATTTGTTATTAAGCAAATGTTTATTTCAAATCTAAACAACCTGCTATTATAATTTCTAATAGAAGTTCAATCATTTTATATCTGTAATACATTTATCTATCTACAACTTTTAAACTTCTTTGTGGTGAGCTTACCAATGATTAAGTTTCTTCATAACTTGAGCGAACTCATTAATAAAGTTGTTTTTCTCCCACACATCGTCTCCCACGTACTTATATCTCTATAACGTATTATCTTCAATAATGAAATGAACACACGGTTGGTTTGCTGCCCTATCTTGTATCAGATTTTGATTTGTCATAACAGTCACGTATTAATGACTCAATTAAACTACTGATAGATTAAAATCATTGCTTGTTTCTTTAGTATTTTATGTATCAGTTTTAAAATTTCCAATTGCAGTGATTATTCATTCTCACAAACAACTGCTCTATTAATATTCTTCTTCTTTCTTTAAAACTTTTAATTCGTCAATGTCAAGTACTATTGCTAGCACGTGTTAATTCTTGAACCATACCGCAAGCAGCTGAGTAGGACAAGGTTTCAGTATTCAGCCATTTTAATAGTCTGATTATACCTATTTTGCTCTCGGTAATCTCCAACAAATCATTTGATCGTATTCTACTACAAAGAAAACTCCTATAAACTATTTTGGGCTATGAAAGAAACGTAAATATTGTTAAACCGAATAATAGAACCGAGAATAGTTCACTAGCTTCAGTAACCCGTGAAGATCCCATGGTGTATTTTAAGAACAGGATGCGGGTTGGGTTTTTTGGTAACACGATACACTATAGGCTACGATACTCTTGTTTATGAGGACGGCTCGATGAGGTTGGTTAATTACTTTTGGTGAAAGCGTTAGATCTTAACCCAGTTGGGTTATCGATTGTTGATGCAATTTCTTTAGTGAGAACAGGAAAATATTTAGTTTAGGTAGGCAAGCCATGTTGATTGATAGTTGGCTTTGAAAGAAAGATGGTGTTTCTTTTCAGAGGGTTTCCTCAAAATTCTTGAGAATTTAGATTCATATTCATCATAAAGCCATTCCAGTTTCTAGTCATTCTAACTTGTTCCTGGTGAAATTTGCATATTCTGGGTAACCTTACTGACTGCTCGAGGCTAGCACCAATCTTTAAATTCCACTTGTTAGATACTTAGCCTAGACTCCCATGTATGATATCATAGCATCTTAGTGTCATTTGGTTTGGGTCACTACATGTTTAGTGAATGTTTCATTGTTCGTCTTCACTGGCTATTTCGCCGTTGCCATCCGGTTGAGCTGCACCCTCACATTAATCAATATTCACCTTTTTATTTGTCTAGACTTTTACAATACCTTATGAATAATCAAACGCGACCACTGGCTCGTTATGCTACGTTTCACTGGCAGAACCAGAGAGAAACTCAATCATTATGAGTTGATCAACTTAATTTACAATTCCATAGAATTTACAACAGTTATTTCTTAAAGCATCTAAGCGTAATCAGCTACGGCAAGATAGGTAAACAGAATCAACATAAATCTATAAAAAACGAACCAAATTTATCTCGATAATGTGTTAACCTTAACCACGCTAGTCTAACTACCCACAAACCACAAATTCGTAAGTTACGTGATCTATTACAAAAATTACCGCACAATTACCTAGCTCATTACTGTTCACACTTCCTAATACGTAATGGCTGCTGCATTAAAACGTTTGTTTCCATGAAAATGTAACGTTCAGTAACAGGTGTTTGTGCTAATACGCGTAAGTGTTTAACAACATATGTGTGGTGTGGAACAATGGCTTTGATTCATGAACTGCGAAACTGGACATACATATATGTACGTCATTGGAGCGGTATTTCAGCTGTTTAACCAAACAAGGGCTCTTTGGCCGCCACTCGCTATTCTTGGTACCCACTTTACTACATTATTATTGTTTGTTTGGTCCTTCGAGCTCGGAATATTGAATGTGGGGTAGGCGATTGAGTGAAGTCCTTTTCTGTTGTGCTATTATTTGCATTTGAACTTTATTGTATTATTTTAGCAGCGGTCTTCTAACATAGCAACCACTAAACTTGTACTCAGCGGTAGACTAGATTCCTACATGCAGATAAATTAACAGTTTTGAAGTGTTTTCAATTGTTTTCTTTACCTATTTCTAATTTATCTCTGATCCAAATCTTGAAGTATTGAATATCGTTTAATCTATCTCCTACCCGCGTGCTAACGCGAATTAAATCTTAAATTGGTTGAAGCTAGATCAGGATTGATTATTAATTTCGGTCGTTAAAGCTAGTAAATACTAATGAGTAGCCTTACCGTTACAACCTACAGTATTTCTCAATTCTACAACCATAATAGCTTACATAACATGTCGCGAATAGGTATTATGAAAACTATAAATTCTGAGTGTGTATTAGAAAGTGTTAAAGTGGTACAGGAATTATCGTTATTGATTCAGCGCACAAAGCTATGGAATTACGATGGTTGGTTGCGGTAACTCGGCTTTGCGTGAGGCGAGACGATACGATCTAGAAATGTGTATATCGAGTTTATTCACGCGTTCTGTATAATTGAGGGACTATAATTTATGTTAATCAATCAATAGCAATCCGTTATCTAGTTAGGGTGTCTGCTTATGATATGAGCATGGATCTTCTTGGCGAATTTGAAGATCTTTTAGTAACTTTTAAATACCTCGAGTAAATGATGAGAGTCCCTAATTATTTTATCAGCGGAATAATTAAAAATGTGTCTCTACCGCGGATCGCCGAAGTGTGATCTTCTGAATAAGTAAATAATCTAGAAATTTTAAGGAACTTAGGAGTAGGACCTAGTTCGGACAACTCTACCAACATGTTTTAATAGATTATTTAAGGAACGGATACTTACCCACGGAATTAGTCAATTTAGAATGAGATCTTTTAAGTGTTCCTTTAAAAAAATTAAGCCTCAGTTAAACAGCTTTATAGAGCTCAAAGCCTATTCAATATTTTAACGATTACATAGTTCTCCAAGCTTATGTTTACCCTTACAAAGCTAGATCGAGTAATAACGAAAGCAGCAAACATTAGCCTCCTGCCTTCCTTAACAAGAAATCAAACCCTTCCTCGAACTTTAACATATTTCGGATAACAACATTCCTCACGATATTTATATGGGACCTTTCTCTTTATTTTGTAATGGGAGTAACGGTCCGTGTCAACAATAGCGTCGCGAAACAAAGCGACTACTTGCATACGACATGAGTGCGCCCATCTGCTGTTCTACAACAATTGTAGCTTGCTGTTACGATATTTAAATATTTACGTTTAATACCTACTACTGTGTAATCGTAAGTCGGTGTCATAAGATCACGAGTTTCAGTAAATTATAAAGAGGTATTCTCAAATGTCTATAGGAATTAAATTTCAATTGTTTATAACATTCCAAAATTTTTACATATGTTATACCTACATAATAATGAATAATGAATACCATAGAAGACATCATAGACCCTATCGGGCACAGCAATGATAGGAGAGAGGAAGAGAAGATAATTGAAATGGTGTTACTTAAATCAAAATAGAAATAGAACTAGTGCTTAAGATAATAAGCTGGATCTACAATCATAAAAGACTTAACAAAGTACAAAAGTATCAAACTCTCTTTTTAATTTAAAAGAAAAATATAACGGATATAGGCAGGTAGTTTACTTTTAAATGGAGGACAAAGATAAAAATAATTTAAATCAGAGAATCATAATTTCGAGTGGCAGACAGTTTGGCCTTCATACTTAACAAATTATTGCTAATTAACAGGGTAACTAGGTCAGTTTATGTTTAAAACAATCTTTATTTAAATATTGTTTTTTATAAAACTTCGTAAAAGTACCGTGAACCGTGATTATTTAAACTAGCAATGATGATGATTGAAGCCTTGTTAGCTAAGTTGCTAAAACCTCTGAATCTGATGATCTTAAGTAGACAATGCAATTGATAACAACCTTAATAAGCCAAAAGTGTGGCGAAATCACCAAAATCTCGTGAATTCCATGCGTTTTAGTAAACTTTGCCTCTGTCTTATAATGATGACATATTACAAGTCTTCAAAGAATAGAATGGCCCGAAATATCCACAACATGATAACTATTTCTATGGTGACTATTTCACAAATGTCGAACCCAATAGCGTGGGTAGTTCGACCATTGTTCTCGAATCGATACCAAATTGACGTTTAACTCCCAAATTGGTTACAGAGTAATAGATTAGCGTAATGGCTGCCACCGTTCAGAGTAACAATAGTTAATGGCCGTTAGCGATAATTTTGTGGTTGTTTGCTTTCGAGTTTCTTTTTTGTTCTAGTTTATAATTTGGCTTGGTTTAATTGAATGTTATTTGGGAGTCGTCCTCAATAACCTGTTGTGTTGGGTATATGTTACTCCTATATCGGCTATTTGATATTTTGGAGTACCTAGGTAATTTGTACTATCACGCTATGGTCCTAGACGCCTGTAAAAGGAAAACATTTTTTATCATATTTAACTATTTACTAGCTGTATGCTCGACGGGATTTCCATACAAAACTTCATTCTGTGTTGAATTATCTACATCCTTTCTTATTCCCGTATCTATTAACAAGTCATTACTTGTTCTTAAGTTATTTCTAAGTAATATCTTATCTATAGGTACGGTGCTTCATGCTTCTTTTCCCACTGGTTTAGGCTGTGCGTTGTCTGTCAGACAGTGTTAGAATTTTATTCCCGAATATAATTGTTTGTCTTTATCCTATCACCTGTCGAGAAGATCATTGACGTCATAGCGTCACTACTCTTACTTTGGATCTACCGAGTCGTACTCTGAGTCACATTCGGTGCTTAATTCAAAGGACCCGAGAGAATTCTATCCTCTTACCTTGGTCTCTCAGTTCAAGAAGGTAAGTACATAGTTTGGTACTTAGTAACTTCTTCAGGTTTATAATGGATGGTAAAGTTACTCCACTTCCTCTTAGTCCCTTAGACCTCCCGCTGGGGACCCATTTTGGAGCCAAACTTTTTGGAGTGGTTTCTGGGCGTGGGTTCCATTAGACCGTCATTGTAACATGCATGTTAAAAAAATAAAACCAAGCACAAACTTTTAGGAAAAAAAATGGATTTGTCAATCATGATTACAAGATGAATGATCCACTTCGTTTAGCCTCCCGATAGTTAATGGGGATCATTCTTTATTTTGCGATGGTTAGATATTAAAAATATTTAGTCAAACTTATCTTGCGATACAGAAATTATTCATGGCTCTAAATGGCTCTAATTACTTATTTCTTTCTTTCTTTCTAATTATATGGAGGGTAAGTACCTAAGGGCCTCGCGAACCTTGAACTTTGCATCCTGAAATGTATAAATATTTGCAACGAGTACTTACATAACATTTTTGGAATATTTGACTACCAAAAAAATTTCTTTCAACTTTTTCATGCGAGTCAACTATCAGGACTTCTCATAGGTATAGGTAGGTATCTAACTTTAGGTCCAATGCAATGTACATTGGTTCAAAATCTTCGTTTTCTAAAGCCTACATAATCAGCATTTTATGTATTGTGTATGCTCGCTCTGTTTACTATAAAAAATCACGATATAATTTCGTATGGACCACATCACCGGTAGATTTAACTCTGTTAGTAAACAATCAGAGCGTGGTAAACATTGTGCCATTAAATATGGATGTATTTTGTTAAGAATGGGACCTGTAGACAAAATAATTCTAACGTAGAAGGAAGAAGTAAACATGTGGATGATATTGCTGTAAAAATAGATAAAAGTCAAACAAATAAATTACCAAGAAAGAGAGACACATGTGACTGTTCAAAATAGTATGTCCTACTAAACGGAGTCCTCGGACTCAGTACGACTCAGTCGTTCGCAGAAAATCATGTTGAAAACATGTCGGTATTGCCAATATTGCTCATCTTTTGGTGAATGGAATTGCGAATGTCTGATAACAGGGGGCTTACCACGAACTCTTATTGCGATTCAATTACAGGAACGTTTTAACGATCCAACGTCTTTTTGTGCAATGACGTACCTTATTGTCATGACAATAAGAAACGTCATTGCACAAATGGCCGCTGAAACGTTAAAACAAAACTGCTATAAGAGGTGGTGGTAAGCCCCCTGATGTGTGAAATTCGCTGCATTTAGTGGTGCGCTGAGGACAAATCTAGTGATTCCAATGCACGCATTTTACTTATACTTTCTGAGTAATTTGTGTTAGATCCAATCGATCCTCTGTCTGTATAAGAGTCAGATATAAGTAGAAATACATCATAATCACCTTCACTGACATAATTTGGGTCAAGTGTTCTCTAAACTTTAACTAAGTAGAAGCAAATCTCGAGTAAAGCCAATGTCGTCTGAGCTCTATTGAACAATAAAACATAATTTTGACAATCAAATCTAACACCAACAAGCAGTAACTCAATTGTCGTCAAAACCTTATGCAAATCTGACCTTATTCTTCACCCAACGGTATTCCCAACTTTATTTCCATAACAGTAAGTTCCAAATCCATTGTTATGGTAAACAGACTAATGAAGTTTAAATTGGTGTTGTTGTATAACTTACTCCCTCGTGATAAAGTTGAGTATCCTGCGTTGCTGAAGTTAAAATAGGCAATGGGAAATCATAGTAAGTGAATTATTGTGTGTGTCAGCGATTTAATTCGAATCTTACGAAATGTACGACACTATTTGTTTGAATGAGATTTATAGTTGTATCTGTGTCGAAATCTGATGTGGGAGGTTGATAAGCTAGGAAATTATAAATTAAACAGGTTTTAGAGAACAGGCTTGGACATAATCAATGAGTTAGATTTATCTCCATTTGGATGATGTGTCAATTTGTAAACAGATAAAACATACTTACAATTAGGTAGTTAAAGTTGGGAATGCACAAGATACAGAAAATAAAGTATGGGTCCAATAAGAGGCAGATGCGCTAAAGGACGTGCCTCAGTATGGATAGAAGATTCCTAATTGATGATATTCAGAATGTTTTAGTTTAGGGAGAAAATAAGAAGAAAGCAATTTTTGTAGTATCTAGAAATCTGATATAAGTTGTAAATACTCACTTCGATACTGGGATAAGGTACTAAAAAGTGCAGTGTTGATTTTAATTTTAAAACTACAGCAAACGTAATTACTACCATCGAAAAATCGCTTCCGTGAAAATGAAAATCTGACCCCATTTTTGCCCCAAAGCATTTCCCCGTTTATCATGCTGATGATAAAGTTGGAAATTCTTTGGAAAGTACAACGAGCGACAGAACTGAATTTAGTCGAAGTGAATCACGTGTGCTAAGTGATTTAATTTGTCGCTTGTGAAATGCGACATCGAATTGGGGTTTATGATGTGTCGATGTTGCAACTGTTGGACAATGGGTGTTGAGATCCTTTGTTACCTATTGGGTGTCACTGTCACCACAGACTTAAGAAATGGAGAGCTTGCAAAAACTAAGTATAGTCAAAATTTAAAACAAAGTAGCAGTCTTGGAACTGAAAATACATAGGACTCACACACAACTTTTGAGTTAGATCAAGTCTTTAGAGCATTTTCTGTGAAGATTGAAATACAGTCTGAATATCCAATAATATACTAAAGAAATATGAATGAATGAAATAAATACAAATAATGAATGAATGAATATAAATAATGAATACAATTCAGACCCTAGATTTCAAAGGATTTTACTATGTAAACAATAGGATGAGACTAGACATAGTACAAAACAAGAAATTATTTACAGTGAGGTGTCTGTGGTGTTGTATAACTTGACCAAATTTAGTGAGGACTGTTAGAAGTCTATTACGATTTACATCCCATGATCTCGTCACATTTCACAAGGTTGAACACCTATACAATCTAAACCTACCTACCTACCTACCTACCTATCTACCTACTTACCTATGTGGCTAATCCTTGGAATGATAAATCTTAACTCCAGGCGTCTATTATTCCTCCACACCAACGCATAGCTAAACCATCTGCAACAAAAGATGCTTCGCTTTTGCAACATTAGATTCGCAACCCACGGCGTTTGCGTCAAACGCGTTCAAAACAAGTGTTGCAATCATACGCAATACTGTGGGCTCGTTTACACATCGATTAACAAGATGTTCAGGTCGGATTAAACGGATTTACGGTTGGAAAACTGATGTTTATCGAAACACGCGGACATGTTACGTAACGCACTGGAAAGATACAGTCGACTACATACTTTGGAACTTGCGATACTTGGGAGTAGCAATGATACGATGAGAAATAACAAAGTGGAATGTCGTGGCATACGCCATAATACGTGCTCCAAATACCATGTTTAGTCTAAACACGCACGCCTGAACCTACAGATTCTCAAAACGTCCGTTACAACCCTATTAAAATCTGAATATTTTGTTATTGTAACCCATAAAACAAAGTTCCTGGTATTCTTCACTGCTTTGTTGTTCTTATTACATACTTAAATAAAATAAAGCCCTCAGAAATACTTTAAATAGCTATCCTCCCATTAGCTTTAATCAAAGTTTAATTTGAAGTAATCAGCAGTGTGGGTGGTTTATTAACACAGAATACTGAACAGTACATTTTCGCCCACTACACTGTGTCATGGCTTGCCAATTAGATAAAAGGTCCCTACCAAGGTTTTTGGAATAAAACAAAAGATATACGATTAACAGATTCTTTAATTCTTATTGGTTGATTAGTGGTAGTCGCAAGCGCATCCTTATTAATAATCCAAATTATCTTCTCCATCTACAAATCTGAAATTCTCTTTAGTGAGTTATTATTTTATAAAAGCTTATTCTTTAGTGCGCTCTACTGAGCAGAGGTTTCATAAACGAAGATATTAAACTAGGATGCAACCAGTGTGGGGTAACCGCATTGTTTTATGTAGTAGCGCTAAGAAATATTTAAGATTGAAATCTAGAATTGCAGTAAGGATATGTTTTATCCTCAGTTTTCTTCAATGTATGCATTGGGGAGTTTTATTTCGTTAATAAATTACCTAATAATAGGTTGTACACCGTACCTATAAACCGGCGTGTAGCAAAACATAAAAATGGCGTAATAATTTGCGTTAACGATGCGTCGTTAATGCGTTGATTACGCCGTTAGCGACGGCAGTTACACGCGTAACATCTTGTAAGAGCAGTATGGCTGCAACACTGGTTAATCAGTATTGCTACAATAACTTTTGGTGTTAAATAGATCTTAAAGCAGCTTTAGGAATACAAAATTGTAATATCTAAAGACACAAGTTGCAAAGTTGCATAATTATAGAAATCCATGGAATTCCACCAACCGAAAATAAGAATGATCCGAAAAGAACATCTGGAAATCAGAAGAAATGTTGTTCCGCTTTTAAAAGTGATAAAAATGAATGGTGTTCCCAGTTGGGTCTCGGAGGGTAGAAGGTATCAGCCAAATCTGGATGTGGACCCGATAAAAAAAAAGAAAAATCAAAGAAGTCGCGAAAAGAGTAAAAACCGGCCAAGTGCATGTCAGACTCGCAGATAAAGGGTTCCGTACCACCGTAGAATAAAAAGTCAAAAATATCTTATTTCTTGTATGGGGACTCCCTTTATTTTTAAACATTTTTTTATTTTTAGTATTTGCTGTTGTAGCGGCGACAGAAATACACATTCTGTGAAAATTTCAAGTCTCTAACTATCACGGTTCGTGAGATACAGCCCGCTGACAGACGGACAGACGGACAATTGGCATTCCAGTTGCTTTAACATCTCATTTTCTTGTTGATTGGTAGAGCCTTCCGCTTCTACTCGAGTGAACTTATGTACTTAGTTCCTATTCCGCGTGTTACAATACACTTATGACACTGTATGGCTATCAGCTATGCTTAGGTAACTAAATACTTTGAGATTTGTTTTATACTCAACTTTGTTATTCCGTAGCGACTGAACTTCATTTAATGTCGTTGAACTTCTTTCTTACTGCTGTTATTATTACAAATTCTTTGGCTGTTTCTTATTTGTAGTTGTCGCCTCATTATTCTAATGTAATTGGTGATCAGTTATTAATTTACGAAAATAGAAAATTACTTTTCGTTATTCCTACAAAAAGTAATACCAATAATTGTGTAGAGGTACGATTACGTTACCGTTACGTTATTTAATTTTAATAAGGTTTTCTGATTGAATAATTCATATCAAATTAAATGTATCTGTAGTCAAGGACTACAGTTTTTATTAAGATTTCAACCGCTATTGCAAGTAAACATAGTAATTTTCCAATTCCAACATAAGACCATTTTAGGAAATTCAAAGGAACCAACTTATTTTACATACCAAACAACTAAATTTAGCTCCACCACAGACAAAACAACCGCTGTCTGACACTCGTCAACTGAACAAAAACGTCTACATCATTATCCCTCCGAAGAGCAAATGCGCAGTAGCCAGTCATACAAGGACGTATTACTATAGAATCGAACATACTCGTACAGTATTGTTCTAGTTTTATTATATGTACCAATAGTTTTGTTAAAACTAAAAGTGTTGAGACTTAAGATGAAACTGATGAAGGATGAACACGCTGTAACTGATTTTAAAGTCTGATAAATAGGTCATCTAAATTGACGGAATTGATTGACGGTGAGGGAAAACATCGTGAGGAAACCTACCTATCCCCGGGATTAGGTAATAGTCAGTTCCTGTATACACGGCGACAAGGTTCACCACCTATCACGTTGGGTTCTGACTATCTGGTGAAACGTGGGCTTTGAGTTGGTTAATACCTCCATAATGTGGTGGTGTATGGCCACTCTAGCCTCTGACTACCCCCGAATGGGGATAAAAGTCGTGACGTTACATTTTTCTAAATAAAAATTGGTGATTTTCTGTACGACATCTTTGAGGACACTTATTGCGTATGATTTTGATGATTCTGTAATGTTGATAGGTAAAAGAACATCGATACATAGGTATACAAATTAATTGATTTGGCCCCTGCCAAACAAGATGATGATACGAGACCCTTCTCGTATCATCATCTGCCTCACTTTTTCCCATATCTGGTGATCTGGTTTCGGAGCAGTATGTCTTATTCTTCCATTCATCGCGCTTTGCTGTCATACATACATCTTTCCCTGAGTTGCCTCTCGCTCTGTATCCATCCACATTCATATTCATCACTCACAAGACAGGCATTGCCTAGTGTGGGGTGTTTTGCCTGCTCTGTAAATAGTAATGTCTTTTTGGTAATAAATATTATTATTATTATTTTATTATTATTATTACATGCTTTTCATTTCTTCTCATCACATGCCCAAACCATTCCAATCTCCTACTTTTTGCTTCATCTGTTATACGCGCTATATTCACAAGTAGTGTAAGGGTCTTAGATGTATAGGTACTATTAATGATTTTTATTTAAGGCAATGCAACACCCATAATAAAACTGACATACTCGATACGTGACATAAGGATCCATATGCCATGTTTATGCCAAATAAGGGTGTTGTCGCCGATGCCCAGGCGCACGATTCCAATGCGCCGCCGTACATGGCACAGTCGTATGCGCATCACGTTATGTGTCAGTGGATTAGTGCGTTGTACATTGTTAATTATATTTTATTTGATCGCTGGAGTATTGTATAATGGCCTGCTTCATAGTTCTTGCATGTTCTTGTTTAGAGAGAAATCGTTTTCATTTATTGTACTAAAATTTCTTGCTCAGGGTTCTCGAGTGTAGGAAAATCCGAGATTACTATAGTTATTTTGACAACTATATTTAATATTACTTGTTATTCTTATGTAATAATAGCATGATCATTAATTAAATTTTAATCGTATAATAATTGGTTTAATTTACTCTGTTACAGGTAATGCAACGTGCGGTTCGTAATTAACTAGTCATCAGGTTAAATGATTTAAAGCATTGATGAAACGGCGCAATTTGTCGCGACTCAATTTTTTTAAACCACGTCCAGCGCGTCAGCTCCTCCGCCAAGTCGGAATCAAAAGGCGTTTTCTGGTAATTTTATTTCATTTGTTTTCATGAAGGTAAGTTGTGCAAACTAATAATATAATATATAATATAGGTATAGATACATAATATTATTGTTTACAATGAACACCGCCGCATTAAAATGCAGCTGTAATTTAAAAACAGAAAAACAGTTTTATTACGCAAATGCTATATGATTGATTAACTGACGTTTATTACAAGTCAAATTCTAATCCGTATTGTGCGTCCAGATGCTTGGCATGCCTCGCCCAAGCACTCATGTTCTGACATTATGTCTAGGCAATACGACGTCAAAACTGAGTGCTCGGGCGCGGCATGCGTCTGTTGTAGACGCAGCCAGATTCAGCGACGCCCAGGCCCCAGTGGTCATTAAGGTCAGAACTGTCATTAGGCTAACGCTAAATTCGTCTTTTTTGCTCTAACAAAAAATGCATCTGAAGCATGTTATATTGAAATAATATTAGGAAACTGAATTCAGCCAATCATAGTTATATGGCATTTTGATTAATTGCAAAACCATTGCGTTTTTTACTTATCTATTTAATTTTACAATTATATTTATCAAATTTGTATAGACGTATGCTTTTAGACATCTAGTCTAACATATCTTTTCATGTTATTGATTGCTGTTTCTACCTCCCTTAACTCTAAAACAATTCTATGATGATAGTAAAAAGCGACTGTAACCTAGGGGTGAACAGGTTGGGCTAACAATCAGAAGGTCCCAGGTTCGATCCCCGGTGGGGCATGCTCCAATGGATGAATTTTCATCTATGTGCATAATTTACAGTTCGCTGACGGTGAGGGAAAACATCGTGAGGAAACCTACCTATCCCTCGGGATTAGGTAATAGTCAGTTCCTGTATACACGGCGACACGGTTCACCACCTGTCACGTTGGGTTCTGACTATCTAGTGAAACGTGAGCTTTGAGTTGGTTGATACCTCCACAATGTGGTGGTGTATGGCCACTCAAGCCTCTGACTACCCCCGTACGGGGATAAAAGTCGTGACGTTACATTACATTTACATTACATTACATGATGATAGTTCTTAGAATATCAAAAATGCAACAAAAACATCAACTTTAATCATGAATGTGAACAAAATTATAATAATCGCTATTTATATCACACATAGCTACTACTATTTATCTATAAACACCTAGGTAGGTACTTATACAGTAATATTAACGTCATAATCAGCTAAAACATTAGCGAATGCCAAGGCCGGCGGAAATGCCTTGCCGACTGTGGAGCCTCGGCGCACGCACACCTCAGTAGGTATCTAGTTCAATGTAGCTCCGATGGCGGATACCATAGCACCAGCGGGGTTCCGCAAACCAAAAAGAGAGTAGACAGTAGGTACTGTAATCCTCAAAAAAAGGTTAGAAACATTCTAGACGAAATTCGCATATGGCCTACTACGTTTCTCATTGATTCCTACATTTCTTACGAACGAAAATTCGACGACAACGAAGAGGTCAAACAATTTTCGTTCGCAAGAAATGTCGGAATCAATGAGAAACGTAGTAGGCCATATGCGAATTTCGTCCGAAATTTCGTTTTCGTTTGTAAAAGAGTAGGCCCTCAGTTTAGACTTCATGGTCTTGTGTCCGCGGTAATCAGCCTATACTCCTCCAAGCCGCTCGCGTGGCTAAGGCGCTTGGATGGAATGTGGCTTCCCCGCCCGTACACCGCCACTGCCTTTTTGTGCGGGTGACGTCACTTTGACAGGCGCCTAGTTGGCTTGGTGGATTGTACGGTTGGTTTCTTTGTGTCTCCCGCTTTGCAATGAAAGGATGTAGTAACTTTTTATCCAAATATTTTTCTTTTGACGACTACTTGATGCAGTAGTTCGAGCCGCTCGCACCACCGCATTGGGTGATCGCGGGTTAAATTTCTGCCAGAGGCTAAGCAAGGCAAGGCAAGGCGTAAATTGCCTATGTCTGGGTGTTCCTGGGATCGCCCCAGGCCATAGTACGGTACTTTTCATTATAATGTCTTATTATGTAGCAAAATTTGTCATTAACTTTATAGAATGATACTAAAGTGATATTTACAAACATACCTACTATATCAACAGTAAACAGTTCAGGCGATTTCATGGAAGTAGGTTAGTTGTGTTTACTGAACCGACAAATCGGTCCGATATAACAGTTGACCGGGCAATATGCTTCCGATTATAAACACACCCGAATAAACCAAGGTGAGTCCCAAAGGATACTACGAATTTAGACGGTTGCGCGTAACATATAACCTAAAATGAAATTAAATGCTATAAATTTAGGTACTTAGAAATTAGGAATATTGTATGAATAAGTTTGTGAGACGACTTAACTCGTCCTTTCGCAAGAAATGAAAGTCAGAATATAGCCAAGGCATTATAATAATATTAGGGTAATTAATATAAATGTATTCAGTTCAAACTTAAAATAATGTTTCACAAACATGAACCTCCCTTTTTTCTTGTTTAGTTTCATTATTTTTTTTTAATTCTCATCCTCATTTATGACAAGTTAAGCTTGTAGGGTCCTAAAAGGACCATGGTCACTTTTGTATGAAAACATTTAATAGCAATGGTTGCTTCTTTCCTCTTCTAGACATTTACCCCCTTATTCATAGAAAGTTATTATCGACCTGCAGTGGAATTACAAATCACATTTGTTCCTAAAAATGCTTTTCAAAACCATTGCAAACTGGACAAAATCTCTATGAATAAGGGGGTTTGTCTGTAGAAATCAGTGAAGGAGATTATCTTACCCACATTAAAACAAAAGCAGAGCAAATAACAATCAGTGAAGACGTTATTAATTAGCTCGAATCACTAATTAACACATGACAAACAGTGTGTTATGACATCGCGCGATATACACCCAGTAAAGGCATTAACATTGGAATACACTTGACGTTTAAATGTCAGTGTGACATTATAAAGAGAGATTAATTACGTTAATTTGGCACGATTTCTATCATAAATTTGTCTATTTACACTATATAATATGATCAGTATGGTTTTAAATGGACTTGGTATTATTATTTTTTAATTTTTTTATTGCTGACGTCCAAAACTTGAGTTTAGAGAATGTGTCCAAACTAAACTTATCCACTATTTATTTATTTATTTATTTACGTAAGCCGAACGGCCTCAGGCCAATTACACGGACTACTAATCAACTACTAACTAACAACTATATAATAACCAGTCATGCATCTTTCTCGCAAAACTTCAAACACACTATCAAAATTCTCGCCCATTCATCCGCAAACAAATCTATCCTTGCGTCCGAATCCAGGAGCCCGTTAAGCGCTATGAGGGTGCGCGGTACAGGCGATGTAGCTCGAGCTACAGTATGGCAAGAGGGGACTGCGAACAACTCATGCTTCCTGACGCGGTTGTAGTTGCCAGGTGCGAAGAGTCGGAGCAGCGCACTAAGTAGATCAGGTGCATCGATCCTTCCATGCCTATTATAAATACTTACTTAAGAAAGATAGTTCTTCTCTTATAATGAGTATGGGTCACCCAGTAGTCGAACACACTGCATATGTACCCATTTGGTATTGAGTATTAAGTTCTATAACAATATCAGCAGTTTCATGAAATGGTGTTTCTTCCTACACACCTTTATCAGTTTATTTTGTAGCAAGTGGCACTTTCTCTAAATACTCTTCGTCTAATACAGCTATAATTATAACAGCTTGGCTTTAGTCTTTCCAGTCGATTCCACTGTTTTACTCGTTTTCTGTCAGTCGTCTTGCAGCAAATTATCACTTACTCCTTTTGTAGGCCCCGTTCCAAGACGGCTTGAGCTACGAACTATGTTTAGATCGGCTTAATATAAAATTGTGTTGAAGCTTTGCTTTGAAACATTTTAAAGTTTACGACATAGAAAAGTGCTTGAAAACATATGAAAGAGGTTCGAATATAACTTTAGTGGTTGCTATTTATACAACAAGCGTCTGGATAGAAATTACATTGTCATGATTGCTTTTGGCGCAAAGTCTATGCCATATTTTTGATTTAACATTTCTTTAGCGCAGCTAAACTTGGTAGATCAATAAGAAAGATGCTTTTATTAGTATTTTTTTTATTGCCTAGGAGGGTATTGCCATTGACAGACGGTCCACCTAATGGTGTAAGTGGAAACCGCCACCTAGGATGTATACGCTTTCTAGCGCTACATAATTTAAATTATAATATTATATTTCTTGGATTTTATTCCTGTTAAATAAAACGTCATGTTTTTTCGGTTCAAAAACAAATGGTACTGTTCTTTATTCAAAAGACCCTACCTACCTTTTTAATGTGATCAGTATTTGCGTACAAGGCTTTCGGGCCTTAACATACTCCCCGCCTTGGAAGCAGATGCCGCTTTCAACCATGTAGTCAGTCGCCACGCAATGGGAGCGGACAGATTTTGGAGAATGCTCGGCGTACGACGCTGGTCGCTGTCTTGATGCTGGCCACCCTGGAGACACCATCTCTGCCCGGAATGACTTCAATAATGCGTCCCAAACTCCATTTTAGGGGAGGCTGGTTGTCATCTTTAATTAAGACGAGAGTGTTCTTCTGCAAGTCGCCCTGGTTCTTCTGCCATTTGACTCTTGCTTGCATCTCGGAAATGTATTCCTTGGACCAGCGAGTCCAAAAGTGCTGGCGTATCTGCTCGACTCGTTGGTAGCGGTCTAATCTGGTCGATGGCACGGTGCTCAGGTCGGGGCAGACCGGCGCAGTCAGAGGACGGCCAACCAAGAAATGACCTGGGCTAAGTGGGAGCAAATCCTGCGGATCTGAGGAAAGTGGCGTCAGGGGTCGGGAGTTCAGTATGGCTTCGACTTCCGACAAAACCGTACCGAACTCCTCAAACGTAAGATGTGCGTCACCTACTACACGTCGCAAGTGATGCTTGCAACTTTTTACCCCGGCCTCCCACAGACCCCCAAAATGACTTGCATAAGGAGGGTTCATTTTAAACTTTATTCCCTGAGAAACTGCGTATTCTTTAATGTCATCGGAACAATTGGAAAGAAACTGCTTAAATTCATTCATCAAACCCACAAAATTCGTTCCATTGTCCGACCACATTTCAACTGGCTTTCCTCGGCGTGAAATAAATCGTTTAAGTGCGAGTAAATAAGCATTCGATGATAGATCGCTGACGAGCTCTAAATGAACAGCACGCGTTGCAAAGCATATAAATAAACAAATATATGCCTTAACAGTCTTTGCACCCCGACCTTTGCGGTTCAGGATGAGCACTGGTCCCGCGTAATCTACACCGCAATACATGAACGGGAACCCTGCAGTTAATCGCTCTTGGGGTAGATTTCCCATAATAGGTGCAAGTGTTTTACCTCGCATTCGTGCGCACGTAACACAGGCATGGCAAGTTTTTCTCGCTAAATTTCTCCCACTGATGGGCCACCACGCCTCTCGTATCGAATATAGCAGCAGCTGCGGCGCTGCGTGCATCAGCTCCTTATGCTGATATCGAAATAAGAGAACTGCGAAACGATGGTTACAAGCGATTAATATGGGGTGCTTCTTATCAAAATTAAATTCGGGCGAATACTCAATTCGACCTCCAACTCGAATAATATTATTTTTATCAAAGAATAAATTTAATTTTGATAAGTGCGCCGGTGCGATTTTTATACACCCGTTTTTAATAAATGAATCATATACATTAGTAAACGCTTCTTGTTGTGATAATCTAGCCAACGTTAATACAGATGCCTTCAGTTCCTCCGCACTCAACGCACCTACTCGCTTATCACTAGGGTTGCGCGCGTTATGTATAAAGCGGAGTATATACGCGGTGGTTCGCTGCATGCGGTTGAACTGCGAGAATCTGTAAAATGGAAAAACTGAATTAATATCAGTGTCTTGTCGAATGCTGAAATTGTTCATGACGTTAGATTTTAGTTCAGGTAAGTCTATAGGTGGTTCATTACTGAAAGACGAATATTCAAATTTACTGTTTTGTAGAAATTGAGGTCCTATCCACCATAGACTAGACGTACTAAGCGTATCTATATTACATCCTCGTGATACTAAATCAGCTGGATTTTCCTTTCCACTTACATGGCACCATTTGTGTCCAGTTGTTATATCTAAGATTTCCGAAGTGCGATTCTGAACGTACGTTTTAAGTTGAGAAGGTGAGGTGTGTAACCATCCTAATACAATTGTAGAATCTGTCCAAAAAACAATTTTATCAAATTTACTACGCAGAGAATTGACTATTTTTAAATACAGTCGGGCACCTACTAATGCCCCGCACAGCTCTAGTCTTGGTATTGTCATGACCGGTTTTATTGATGCTACCTTCCCTTTCGAACAAAGGAGACGGACGTTTATACCTGATGACCTATCTATAGTGCGTATATAGGCACAAGCACCGTACGCTGCCTGCGATGCATCGGTAAATATATGTAGTTCCGTCGACTCATTGCTCTCAGAATTGTTATTCATAATATAACGCGGCACTCTGATCTTATTAAGCAGCTTTAGGTTGCTTACGAACCGAGTCCAGATTTTGGCAATTTCCTCTGGTACACGTTCGTCCCAGCCGAGCTGTGTTAACCAACATTTTTGTATAAGTATTTTTGCGATTGTAATTACGGGACTTAATATTCCGAGTGGGTCATAGAGTTGAGAAGCACTAGACAGGATTGTGCGCTTTGTTATTATTTTCTTGTCTTCTTCGAATCTTGTGTAAAAGTACAGTTCATCCTGTTTAGGGTACCAACCTAGGCCTAATGTTTTGCTCTGAACATGTTCTCCTACTGATAAGTTTTTTGTCATTGTGTGCGAGTTGGTTTGAAAATCGTTATCAAAGTTAAAAACCCATTTTCTAAGTGGGAAACATGCCGACTGTAGTACTTTCATAGTATCTTCACAGATTTCTAATAACCTTTCCTTGCTAGTAGCTGAACAGGTCATGTCATCAACATAAAATTGGTTTAATATGGTCTGTATGACATCAGGATCAGAACATTCCTGTGCTAATTGTTTGAGACATCTACAGCTGAGATAAGGAGCGGACGCAGTGCCGTAAGTGACAGTATTGAGCCTATATACACTTATCGGATCCGCTTCACTATCTCGCCACAGAATCAATTGCAAATCGCGTTGAGACTCGTCGATTAACACTTGCCTATAAAACTTCTCAATGTCCGCGCACGCGACATACGGATGTTCCCGGAACATTAACAAAATTGAAACTAAATCGCCTTGTATCGGCGGTCCAACCATCTGCAGGTCATTTAGCGATACACCCGTACTAGAGGCGGCGCTGGCATCGAATACAACGCGGAGTTTGGTTGTTACGGCATGCTCCCGAAACACCCCATGATGCGGCATAAAATAATGAGTTGTTCCATAAGAATCAACACGACTCATATGGCCTAATGCTACATACTCATGAATGAAATCAGTGTACATCTTCTTATATGATGGATTCCGATTCAAACGTTTTTCAAGCGCATAGAAGCGTCGCTCGGCTTGTGCGTATGTGTCACCTAAGCTGTCGGGAGAATGTTTAAATGGCATGCTTACACAGAACCTACCATTGCCATCGCGTTTTGTAGTATTTATAAAGTGGCTTTCACATAAGCTTTGTTCATCAACACGCGTTTCAACTAAATTGGCATGACCTGGTAATTCTTCCAGTTCCCAAAAACGACGTAACTGATTATCTATAGACTTCATTGTGTCAGTTTGTGTGAAATTACAATGTATATTTTTTGACAATTGCGCGCAATAAGATAAAGAGCCTGACACTATCCAACCCAACTTCGTGTTCTGAAGAATGGGACCGGTAGGTAAGCGTCTTTTTCCCACGATAAGCAAGTCCCAGAATAAGTCTGCGCCTATTAATATGTCTATCGGTCTACTTTCGTAAAATGTAGGATCGGCTAGCGTGATATCGATAGGAATATTAAATAATTTACTGGGTATAGTGACGTTTGGTAATGCCGAAGTTAAACTTGGCAAGACCAGGCATTGTACGCGTGAACTGAAGGTGCCATTAGTGGATCTAAGCTCAAGTTTGCAGCTTTGCGTAGACTGCGTAACTATGTTACTTACACCTCGTATTTGCTGTGTGGACTGTAATAGTTGTGCGTTCAATAAATTACGTAACGATTTCGTTACAAACGATCGTTCACTGCCACTGTCTAATAGTGCGCGTGCTCTGTGTGAATTGCCTACGCTATCAGCTATGTCGACTAGTGCAGTTGATAACAAAACCGTTTGCGCTTCGGGCGCGCGCAGCTGACCGTCAACGTGTGCGTTATTGAGTTGTATGGAATAACTGTGCGCGTGTTTACTACTGTGCGGACCTGCAGCGGTCGCCGCAGCAACATGACCTGGCGGTGGCTCACTCGTCGGGCACAGGGCGGCCGTGCGTGTTTGTGTTTGGTTACCGCTCGTGACGTCACAAATTAGTGAATTGTGTTTCTTTTCACACTTTCTGCACGGGCCGTACCTGCAATCGACGCCTGAGTGACCTGGACGGAAACAGTTCTCACACATTTTGTTATCTTTTACAAACCCTTGCCTTTCTTTTAAACTTAAGTCAAGAAATGTTTGACAGGAGTATAACGGATGCGGTGCCTGACACAATAAACACAACCTCTTGTTCGGCTGCTGCTTTGATTGTGCTTTTCCTTTTGTGTGAGTACTGGATTCCGTAACAACGTTACAGTGTACCTTTTGTGCGTTTGGATGCTTTTTCTCTTGTGTGGTGTTAGTTTTTTGAGTCACAGAGAGTGTTTCTAGCATATCTGCCTTTTCCCTAAGAAATTTTAATAAATTATCCACCTTGTTGTCTTTACTTGGCGATTCCGGATCAGACTTTTTTGTAGAAACGTTTTTATACTGCTCCCATTCACGCTCCGTGATGGGATCGAGCTTGGACACAATCATATAAATAATTAAAGTGTCCCAGTGCTCCGTAGACTCACCAAGCAATTTGAGTGCACGTAGATTCTTCAACGTTGTGTCAATTATTTTCCTCAAATTTGCTGGCGATTCTTTGGTGACAGTGGGCATGGAAAACAACGCTTTCACATGATTGTGGACAAGGAGTTTGCTATTATTATAGCGATTGAGAAGTAACTCCCATGCGACAGTGTAGTTATCGGTCGAAAACTCTAGCGACTCAATAACTAATTGTGCGTCTTTCTTTAGCGATGACTTTAAGTAGTGAAATTTTTGTATATTTGTAATAGTCTTAGAACAATGAACAAGTGACGAAAATGTGTCCCGAAACTCGAGCCAGTGCTCATATGAACCATCAAATTCAGGTAAAGTGATAGTTGGTAGTTTGACTGATTGTGGGGTACCGTCAGCACGAGGTATAACGACATTATTATCGTCTTCGATCTTACATTGAGCTTTAGCTAATATTGCGTAATACTCGCCCTCAAAGACTTCCCTCGCTTCAATTTGCTCGGACATCTTGCTATCAGGAGTTAACATATCAATATCGGTTTGAACATCGTTGTATTCTGAAAACACCTGCTTGATGCCTTGAATACGCAATTTCAACTCAGTACGCTGCTCGACTGACAGTACTTCTTCTAGTGAAGAAACATACTTTTTAAAGCTAGTCACCCTACCTTTAACTGTTCCCCTCTTTCTATTAAGTTCTTTAATAGATGCCGACTTACTATCACTGAATTCACTATCAGAAGTCATTTTAGGGATATGCAGGAGTACTTACGGTTCTCAAATTATGTACACGTCACACCTTTAGCCGCGGGAGCGGTGCAGGCGATACAGAAGACGATGCACAGGATATATGAAGCAGGCAGACACACCACACGTAAGGCGACCGACACTGGAATTGAGACAAGTACGAGGTCATAGAAGGGAATTTTCTGGACGGACGTTTTGGTTGGCTCGTCTCACCGAACTGCGCTGCGATGCTGCTAGTTTTGGTGAATTCGACGTTGATCTTGCGATGATCTTGGCCACCCATCGGATTCTTCGCCCAACCCAACTTCTCCCTTCAGCTCGATCGATTTCTTTTCTTGCCCCCCGCTACGCGTCGAAATTATTTTGCGATTTTGCGTTTCGGCTCGCTGGTTCTTACACGGTGAAGAAGGTCCACTATGTATACGCTTTCTAGCGCTACATAATTTAAATTATAATATTATATTTCTTGGATTTTATTCCTGTTAAATAAAACGTCATGTTTTTTCGGTTCAAAAACAAATGGTACTGTTCTTTATTCAAAAGACCCTACCTACCTTTTTAATGTGATCAGTATTTGCGTACAAGGCTTTCGGGCCTTAACATAGGATATGTGCAACTTATGGCGACAATACACAGTGCCAAAACTCGTAGGGGCCTGTACAAGAATCCCATGTTGTAGTGCAAAGGAAAGACATTAAGGAAGAAGAGGAGGTGGATTTTAGTAAATAGTAGTAGTAGTTCAAGAATTCGGTATTCTTATTCCTATATTTAAATCTTGCCGAGTAAATTCCTCTCTGGTGTAAAATAAATCCATTTAGGGTCGACGTACAATTTAAGAGTTTATCTTCGATCGTATTGTGTCTCGGCTAGCCCGTAATGTCTGTTTTATCACCTGGAGAAGGGTCGAAAGGGAACGATATTCTTTCGTAAACGTCTCAATAGAAAAGAAATTGCTAAAAGTGGTGATATTTTGGTAGACGAACAAAACCTTTCCCTATTTTTAACTGTAAAATTACGACAGTGGTGACTTGCTCATTAAATTACGACGCTATTTTTCTATGCATGCGTGTAAAATAATCAGCAAAATCTAGAAACACAATTTCGGTGTTCTTGTTCTCACCTATTGCTTTATTATATAACGCAAAGATACAAAAATACAAAAACGTGTTTAATTCCGTAGTAAGAAAGTAGTTGAAGAGCAGGAATAGGGAAGTTTATCTGTGCTGTAATAGCTGGGGAGGCGAGCGTGCAATTCGTGGATTTGCACGAGCGTCGTCCAAACCTAGTAGATTCGGTAGATGAGATGATAGGAAGAATACATTGTTCTAGATGTTTCCACTTTCAGCGGAGGGGGAAGCGTATACATGAAAAAAAATTTTTTTTTGTTTTTTATACAAAAAAAAATTACATAAAAATACTCAATCGTGTCAGATATTGATACTTTTCATGCTCCAACATGATAAATTGAAAAAAAAAAAAATTACTCGTGCGCGTCAGAATTTGTAAGCATCTATAGGCTACGGTAACTGCTTAAAATCAGGCGGGACATACGTTTTTTTGCCACCGCAGTCATATATTAAAAAAACTTCCAGATGCTCCCATTCCTTAGACTGACGATCAAATTAGCATAATTGACACTTTTGACACTTCTTAGCTAGTAATGAATCCCCCTTATCTTAATCTGACGAGTTCGAGTATTTTAAGATGGTCTATTTTTTTGTTTTGGTTCCCCTGAGCAAACCCACCAATATTAAGGGCTCATAATTTTTTGAGGTTCTTATCAATATGTAAGCTATCTCCCTTATCTTAATCTGACGCGCTCGTACAAATCCAGAAACCCCTTCTACGGCTCCCCATCTATAAGATAGTGTCGCTCGATTTAAAGCCGAAATATCGTAAATCGGATGCTGATATTCTATCTGTCACTTCGTCCACATATCACTGTCAAAGCCCATGCTAGGGTGGCCATGGATTCTTGTAAAAAATAGAAATTCTGCTGTAATCCATTACATAGTATATTATAGATCTGACATACACAAACTTGAGTGCTTAAAAATGGCAAATAAAACTATACCTACATAGCAATTAATACAAGCCGTTGTTCGAAAGAGATGCATATTGTAGCATTATGAGCTACATAAACATTAGTGCGCGCGCTTCAGCCGTGCAGCCGCGACGCCGGGTGACGCGTCACTAAGTGGATTTTAGTGGATATCGGGTAGTTACCTTGCATTCATGTTGCCAAAATAAGCCCGATAAATCTCATCTAAAGGTTTAGTTACATTTTTAGCTGTAATTCCAGAATTTCCATCTCCAGCGCTGCCCGCATTCAGCGTATTCCAGCGTATTTTAAGTAATTCGAGAATTACTTGTACCTAATCAGCTTTTGATGCTTATAGTGTATTTTTAGTACGAAGTGAGTTCATATTTAGAAGTTATAAATTGATAAACTATGTAGCTGGTAAAGTGTAAGTTATTCTGAATGCGAAACAGAATCAAAATTGAATCTCTGTTTATACTTTACTTCAAGCAAGGAATAGAATGGTCGATATGTCTCACAAATTAATGGTGACAGTAGTAGAGAGCTTAAACTACGAAGTGAGACCGGCCCGCGATATCCTCGGACCAATATAAACTCGGGGTCGTTCAACCGTGGTGTCGCTGCTAAAGGGATGAATGCTTAATTATTGCACTAATGAAGCAGCAGATATAATACACATTAGATTATTTATTGTTAACTCAATTTTGACCTGTAAAAAATTTGAGACAGTATTGTGCTAATGTTGACTCAAACGAGGGTTAAGAAGACAAGTGTACAGTTATTAGATCCTATTTAATTAGACTTGGTGGCGCCACTATGCAACTAGATTTTCGTACAATAATTAACAAATAGAGTGCCTTGCGCCTACTACTTAAAACTATTATTTACTAGCTGTGACCCGCAACTTCGCCCGAGTGAAAATTGAATTAGCCTATGGCTTATTCCAGAGGCTACACTATCTATGTTACAAATTTTATTAAAATCGATTTGGTAGTTATGGAGCTATACGTGGTAACAAACATTCACACACACACACACACACACACACACACACACACACACACACACACACACACACACTCACACACACACACACACACACTTGCTTTCGCATTAATAATATTAGTAGGATAGGATGTTCTGGTTTGGTTTTTATAAAAAAAACAAACCGACTTCAAAAAAACCTGGAGCACTAAAAAGCCTGAAATAATATTTCTATTACCACCGGTGTCAATCTATCTTCTTACTTTTATAGTAGGTAAACTTGGCATACTAAGATTGGCACCGACTCCAAATACTCGATAACACACCATCAAGCCTGATTTTCACGAAGGGGTAGGCAGTGGTGGTAATAGAAATATTATTTCAGGCTTTTTAGTGCTCCAGGTTTTTTTGAAGTCGGTTTTGTTTTTTTATAAAAATAATTTTATTTCACGATTTTTAGTGGCGCCAAACAAACTTTATCACCCATATTGAACCGTATGAAGTAAGCCCAACAAAAGGTAACTGCTGTAAATCGTTGAAGAATTCCCTCGACTGTCTATTGTCTCCATCATCAGACCTGTAATGGCACTTATTAACCATATGGGTGCAAAGCTCTCATCAATAGAAATGAATTAAGTCCAAACACAAGGTAGCTACTGTAAAACGTTGAGGAGTTCCCTTGACTGCCCTTCGTCTTCATCATCAGACCCCTAATGACAGCCACAACCCATCTAGGTGTAAAGTTCTCATCAGTACAAATTAATCAAGCCCAAACACCAGGTAATTGCTGTAAATCGTTGAGGAGTTCCCTCGACTGTCTTTCGGCTCCATCATCAGATCGTCTCCAGATCTTCATTAAATAGTAGTGCTTTAAAATACTTAATGAAAAAATTAACAAACGCACTAGTCGCCCATACGATTTTTGAAGGTTCCCCTCGATTTCTCTGGGATGCCATCATCAGATCCTGGTTTCCTAATCATGGTACCACCTCTGGGATATCTCCATTCCAACTAAAAAATAATCATCAAAATCGGTTCATAAACGACGATGTTATCCGCGAACAAACATAAAAAAAAAAATACGGTCGAATTGAGAAACCTCCTCCTTTTTGAAGTCGGTTTAAAAAACCTTAAGAAAAATAGATCAGTTATAGCACTATGGTACCTCTAAATACCTAAGACAGCTGCAATATATTATTATAGTTTTAACAGAACCGGTTACTAAAGTCTGTAATTACATACTCGCCTTCTAACACCGACGATAATTCGTAAGGTCAGGTGTCTTCCAATAATGGCCAATTGATGTCAGAACTCATAGTTCCGCTTCCTCATTCCCGATCATCGGCCTCGGTTTTTGTGGAATATCAAATGTTAATTGCATTTTCATTGTTGTTCTCGTAATGTGTGTTATGGGTTTGTTATACACGAATTTCATTATAACATTTGGTTATTAAATTTTAGGGTGCCTTCTTACTTGGCTTATCATGCACTCCCGTAACTGTTACTTCAGTAGGTAAGTTTAAAAGTCCCGGGAAAAAACTAAATTATGTGGGAACCCGCAAAGATTTTATTTCAATGAAAATTTTGAAAGTTGAAATAGTACAACAGCATTTTAAATTTCTATGTGAATGAATTCTGAGGTCTTCTATATGTCTTTAGTTTATAGCTTGCGTGTACCATTTTAGGAACTGCAAATTTGTGGGCTTCCATCTGACTCCCTATTCTAACTATTCATAAGTGCTGTAGCCACCTTTGGACACCATTTTCGATACTGGCTTACAGGAGTAACAATTGTGGGAGTGTGTGGTGGGCCTAGTCACAAAAAGTGCTGTATTTGGCCTACATCAATAAAACTATTTTTGAATTTAGAACGAATGCCCATCGTTCCTCGTAACACTACTGTAATTATTCGACCTTGCTTACCATAATTTCTTCATTCACCAATGGCGCCATGGTTCGCGGAGCGCAAGTGGAGCGGGTCGCACATCGCCGACTCCGATAGGTACCTACCTGTGTGAAACGTAGGGCAGCCATCTATTGGCAATGGCGTGAGACTTTCCCGGTCACGTGGGCCATGAGTCACCGCACAGCCACGGATGGCACGGATGCGTGGGTTATCCGTGTGTAATGTGTACGTGTGGCGCGTGTGTTGTATAAAGGCGACTTTTTTCAGGTACCGATATTTTGATACAAAGCAGAATTGCATAGATTTTCCGTCTGCACTAAGCCATTAACTGTGTGATGATACTTAAACAAGGGATGTTTTTTTACAGGTTTAATAGGTATAATACAGAAGTCATTGAAAATGTACTATTTACAGGAATATTTGGTGATCACGTGAGGGTGAAAACAGGCTGATCTTATCAGTAGCACAGAATATCTGTAGGCACTGCAACACCTTATGATCTCAGTGGTTGTAACAAAATCTCAAAACTTTTAACCGGTATTATTTTTAGTAAATAAAATAAAAGTGTGCCGCGTTATTGTACCCGAATTTGGTTCAAACAACAGTTGTGACATTTTATTCTTAACTAGCTGTGCCCGCGACTCCGTCCGCGTCCTGTCGGTGAAGCCCTTAAATATAATTTTGTCTATCCTCTAATCTGTATTACGTCAGTCTGCAGCAGTCTGAGTTCGTCCGTCCGTGGCTGTCTATCTGTACCAGTCTATACCAGTAAGGTGGTAGAGTCTGACCAGTAAGGTGGAGATCGGCATTCAAGTAGCTAATTTACCTTCGTTTCGTATGATGAGGGAGAGAGCCGGAAGCGCAACCCAGCCACCTACCCGTCCCCTCCCACTAACCCCACTCCCCTTCAGGTTGGAAACGTGCTACCGATGCCTTTGGTTGCAAGCATCTATAGGGTACGGTAACTGCTTAACAACAGGTGGGCCGTACGCTTGCCTGGCGCCTTAGTTGTATAACAAAAGTTTGACTTTAATTGTCTGTGTGTATCAGTTTAGCTGTAAGTATCTGTCTGTCTGAATCGGTCTGTCTGTAATCTATCGGTAGGTGAGTATCTCTGTCTGTACCAGTCTATCTGTATCCGTCTATCTATATCTGTAGTTACTCACAGTATCACGACTGAGCGGTTGGACTCCAGAGCTCAATGTTTAAGTTTGTACTTGATACCCATGTTCCTTATTTAAAATGAGTGAGTGCTCCAGACTCACGGCTTAGGTAAGAGTCACTTCGCAACATCGTGCTTAAAAAGTTAGAGTCCGGAGTTTATCGTCTAAGTCAATAGTCAAAGCGTTTATTATGTTTAGGCCTAGGAGGGCACTTACAAGTAGTCATTTTACATGTTTTCCTTAAATTCTAGCGCCGGATCGGAAACGCGACCTCGCCTGAGAAGTTTCTACTTGATACCCACATTGCTAATTCAAAGTTAGCAGGTCCTCCAGATTTATGGTTTAAGCAGGCAGTTACCCAGCAGCATCATTCCTGAGGGGTTGGAGTTCAGAGTTCAATGTCTATGTTTCTATTACTACTTAATTCAAAATCAGCAGGTCCTCTAGACTTACTTCTTAGGTAGGTAGCTTCTCTACGGCGTTAGTACTGTGGAGATGAATTCCAGAGTTAACGTCTAAGATTCCGCGTGATACAAAGACCCGCTTAATGTTTTTTATACGTAATTAGGAATAAAAAAACAAAATTTCTTGAAGCAAGGAAGATATTAAATTTTGACATGTGGTGCAAGGCAGGTATTGTCTGATTTTAAGTATAGCGACATCTAGTTAAGAAAAACGAAACTTAAGATGGTAGAACGCAGCAATAAAATATTTATTATTATTATTAAAATTAAGATTATGTATTATGATTAGTGTCGGATCACACACAACGTAGGGCTCCGTAGGGCTCCGCTCTAAATAGACGTATTTCAATAACTAAAACTTATTTTTGGCTAGAATTTCTGTGTGGTCATAAAAATTTACAATCTAATATTTTAGAAAAAAATATCCTAGATGTTAAGTTGGACTATTAGTCATATCCATGCCAAATTTCATTGAAATCAATCCACTGGATTCGAAGTTGTGCGTGTTCGAATATTTAGGTAGTTTTTGAATGTTTTGTGGCAACCCTAAACTTTACCGAAAAAAATAATATGCTAGATGTTAAGTTAGACTATTAGTCATATCCATGCCAAATTTCATTGAAATTAATCCGGTGGATTCAAAGTTGTGCTCATTCAAACATTTAGAATTTTTAAGTAGTTTTTTGAATTTTCTGTGGCAACCCTAAACATTTTCGAAAAAAAAATATCCTAGATGTTAAGTTAGACTATTAGTCATATCCATGCCAAATTTGATTGAAATCCATCCGGTGGATTCGAAGTTGTGCTCTTTCGAAAATCTGAGCAAACATACAAACATACAAACATACACACAGACAAAAATTCTAAAAATGCTAAAAATGAATTCTGCTGGTCCATCTAAGTCCCCCCCACTATTTTTTTTCCAAATATTTCGAATGTACAGACGCGACCAATTTTACATTCTTATTATATGTATAGATTACTTTTTTAACAGTGTCAAGCCAGATTAAGACATTTTTTCTTATTATTTTTTTCTCTTTATTATACAGCCATATGCGACTTTGTCATCCACATTAATATGGTGACCCAACCAGATGTAAGTTTCGCAACGCACTTGCGACATTCGGTCGTCAGTCGCTAATGATCCGCCTTTGTCTTGCGTTGGACGCTAATGTGGCAGTTTTAGGCCATTCAGCTACTGACGATCGGTTTAGAACTTGATCCGAGTTATTCAGGAGGGTTTAATTTATACTACGCTAATTCTTTTGACATTAATTAACGAGTGATCAACTAAACTTGAAACATCTAAAATTCTACTGTCTTACGGCCGTCATTAAGACTGTGTGAAATATTAGATGAGAGTCATACTTATTTAGTTATATGTATACAACAGAATCCACCTGTCATTGAATCGGATTTCGTGTGCTGAACATGTATCTTTCGGAAAACGTGTGAAGTTTGCCAGCCCGCAGTGGGCTAGCGTGCCAATCAGCAGTGGGCTAGCGTGCCAATCCGCAGTGGGCTAGCGTGCCAATCCGCAGTGGGCTAGCGTGGTGTTGGTATGGTCCGAATCCACCTTAAATGTAACCCTGTATGATATTAGTCGCACTCATCATCACATCGGAATCGAAGAAGTACATAGATATATGCACCATATTTAACCGATGGTATATCAACCTAAAAAAACTCAAGAAACCCAGGAATTGATCTCAGAACCTCACGAACTGCGCTTGCCACTAACGGACGCCAAAGATTGATAAAAGTACTAACTTCAAACATCCTTTACGTCACAAATTGATTAAGTAATAAGCATTGAAACACGTTATTAATAACAATAAGTACCTACTTATACCTTATAGCCATTGAACATGACATTTTCAACAGAAAAGGCACGTTTGAGGCGCATTTTGTAATGTTACTCTTGTTTGAGTGATATATTAATATTATTAAAAATATTACGTTACGTAATTTGTTTGTATTGTAGTTACAACCTACTCTTTTTATTAGGGTTCCGTTCCCAAAAGGTGCCAACTGGACCCTATTACTAAGCCTAAGCTGTCCTTCTGTCCGTTTGTCAGCGGGCTGTATCTCACGAACCGTAATAGTTAGAGACTTGAAATTTTCACAGAATGTGTATATCTGTTGCCGCTACAACAGCACATACTAAAAATAAAGTTAAAAAATAAAGGGGGGTCCCCATACAAGAATCTTGATATTTTTTACTTTTTTATTCTAGTGGTAAGGAACCCTTTATGTGCGAGTCCGACACGCACTTGGCCGGTTTTAAGGTATACAGAATACTTATAAGTCAGTGATGTATTATTTTAGCAGATAAGGTACCTCCTTACATTGCAATTACAAGACTTGTGGTCGCTGCAGCGAAATTCACACATCTGTTACCGCGCTTGAGCCATCACTTGTGATATGTTCCGACATTAGAACTGTTTGGGCGCGCCGCTCGCCTCTTGTAGACGCTATTAAGCAATGAAAGGGGTGGTTAGGTAGGTACTCCTTTCAAGTCTTAATTATACCAAAAACCAACATCATAAAAACTCATTTCAGTTAATAAATAATTGTATTGTAATGTCACGACTTTTATCCCCGTGCGGGGGTAGTCAGAGGCTTGAGTGGCCATACACCACCACATTGTGGAGGTATTAACCAACTCAAAGCCCACGTTTCACTAGATAGTCAGAACCCAACGTGACAGGTGGTGAACCGTGTCGCCGTGTATACAGGAACTGACTATTACCTAATCCCGAGGGATAGGTAGGTTTCCTCACGATGTTTTCCCTCACCGTCAGCGAACTGTAAATTATGCACATAGATGAAAATTCATCCATTGGTGCATGCCCCACCGGGGATCGAACCTGGGACCTTCTGATTGTTAGCCCAACCTGTTCACCCTGAGGCTACAGTCGCTTAATAAATAAACCTGTACAAATAAACAATTTCCATTCAAAAAGGTCTTCCAATCTTCGCAGACTCGACGTTTTCATTTCGACTCCATTCTACAAAGTGTTCATTACAGTGTTCATTATTTCCTCTTTCTGTCTCAGTGTCTCGTTTCCTTGGGTTTGTTAATGAAAATTTCAATCCTTTTTCTACCTGACTGGTGTAATTAAATCATTTTGCTAAGTATTTGGCTTCAAAACTGATTTCTTGGAAACGGTAAACAGCTACCCATATACACGGTAAACATCTAGCCATTTACTTGGATTATTTAGGTAATGAGCAAGATAGATTATTTTTGTGCTTGTGCATCTACATGCGCCGAGCGGCGCGCCCGTGCACTCAATTTTGACGTCCAATCACTTTGAATACTATTGTATTCTATTGGTGCGTTCCATTCATTGTTAATTTTGTTATTATCGTCCACAAAAAGTGTTAAAAACGATAATAATGATCACTTTCAGTACAAGTTGGTGCGAGTGGAACGAGATTTGTGATCGAAAATAACGAAAATTACAAAATTAACAGTGAGTGGAACGCACCATATATACTATTACTAATTTATTTGTCTAACAAAAACCAACGTCATCAAAGGGTATGCCATAATATTGAATTCAGCTTGGAGATGGGCCTGATTTAACACTATGTTTATACCCTAAACAGATAAATCGTATCATATCGTATCGTATCGTATCTTACTCTCTTTCTGCGAAAACAGAAGGCTTATTATGTAAATTGTATAACTGTTACCACCACTGAACTTAAAAGCTGTTGTTTTTCCTAACTATAAATAAATAAATAAATAAATAACCTTGTCAGTCGCAAGCGGCAACCTCTGACGCCGCTCCTCAGCAAATTGGCGTGCCGTGACAACCGTGATTGACCTCTCAGAGGGTCGGGGGTACCGTTAGGAGTCATGGATCACGGCTATATTTATTGAGGACTTTCAATCACTTGTTTCAAGCGTACTAACATTATCTTTTTCATCCTCTTTCCCTCAATTTTAAATAGGGATGTTTAAATCTTCCAAATGCCACGGACTCACGGTTATATGCGCCGTGAACCGTCTTGTCAAAACAGGTAAGGCGTCTCGTCTGGTGCTAATTATCTTCCTTTATAACATTCTTTATGGCGTCGAATCATTTTGTTGTTGCTATTCTCCTGATATGTCTGTCTTCCATTTGGTACAAATCACTAAATTGACCCATCGGTGTAATGGAATGATTGAAACTTTATGGACCACTCACGTCTTTATAATCTTCTTCTGCTTTTCGTATGGTGGGCCACTACCTGGTGTCAGAGTTGTTCAAGCCGCCCGAAGGCCTCTGACAAGGCTTAACGACTTTTTTTTTATGGGACTAAGCCCGCCACACATTCCCACCACTGTTACTCCTGTAAGCCAGGATCGACAATGGTCAAGGCTTAACGACTGCTGCTTAGATGACAACAACCTGGACGGACTTACGTGCTCTCCAAACACGGAGACGCTCAGTTCTTAAAGGCCACTAAATTGTCACCCATCTCTGACTGACCTTGCTATGAGCGCCTTCATAATAATCTCCAACAATAATATCATCCTTATAATAATCTCCAAGAACGATTGTTCTGGACTATTCAAGAGTCTTCAGTCATTGACGTTGTGTTCTCGACTGAGGTTGGAGTCGTCATGAGTCCTCAAAGGCAGATGTGACACGTCTCTCAATGTCTCGCCATCTTTATCTGTTGTTGCACATTCTAGAGCACTTATAGGAGCTTGCCCATGCAAGATCTGATTTAATCCTTACTCTCTAATTAGTTAAACTGATTGCCAATTTGCTGGTAGGTACCTGACTGATGGTACTGCTAGATATGGTAGCATATTTATCTAGATATAAGGTATATTTTAGCAACTCTTAAGCAACGATTATTCAAGCGTCTGTACTAATAATATAGTACCAAATATAGCACTAATCGAACCTAATTATATAAACATCCATCCATTTTACGATTCTAGCGTAAATTATCTAAACATTTTGACTTACACCCAACAGCTGGCCGATAATTATGTATACTTTCAAGCAAATGTTTACCTTCAGCGATAACTATATCCGTTTCAGTCTGGCCTGAAGATTTCTCCTATATTCTGTCGCGAGCAGATGCGTCTATCTCTCTCGCCTTGAACTCATAACATTTATGGATGACTTATTTATATTTCAGTAGTTGCTCGTGTTATTATTACTTACAGAATATTAAAGCAATTTATATCTTCTCTCATACATGAATCTTCTCTCTCTTATATCCGCCACCTTTACAAGACTGGCCAAAGTAAAATGATGATGTTATAAGAACGCTAGTACGATAAGTGGAATTCAATTCACAGTCACATTCAAATTGAATTAATACTAGCGTAGATTTAATCAAGGCTCAGCACATATCATCACGCGACGCTACGCCTCACTGGGTAGGAGTTTTTTGATCCTTATCATAGCGTGACAGAGAAGAAACTGTCTCAGTGTTGTTAGCGGCAAAAACTTGGCTCATTGGATTAATTAGTAGTGTAAAAACAAATACATGATGTGGGCGTAGAAAATGATCACGATTTAGATCGTTCTTCGTTGGTTTAGTGTCAATGTGTCAATTGTGTGTAGCAGGTTGAATAATTGAAAATTTTCTTCGGTTCAATATCTTCGTATCTTCTACGTCTCTATAGACGATCAAAATAATCCTAACTAAACCTTAATTTCTGTTACATTTCACTAATATAACAAAAATGCACAACTACCAAATTGCATTCAAAGTCACGCAACTATTTTTGCATACATTTAACGAACAAAAACTAATTTCGCATTTATGAGATTTCTAGAATTTACATCATCATCAAGCAGAGTTTTGCTATCTTCTCCGTCACTTACTATACTTACGATCTACAACAAATACAACCATATAGGTACTCGAACTATCCTCTTCCTAGCAATTTGTGTCTGCAATGAAGCGCATCGATGTATCTCATGCATATGCACCGTATGACGTCATCGTGAAGGTTGGCTTGTCCTCGCATTGCCCGTCGGCGTCGGTTACATCAGCGGCCCTTTGGGAGTGAAATAATATTGACATGAAGGGCATGAACTTATTGAAAATAAAGTCCAACATGATAGCGCTTCCAAATTGATTGATTGATCAAAAATATTTCCATTAGGAAGTCCTAAGAAGAAAAACTCTTAAACACAATATGCAACTGTTGCTTAACCAACTTGTTATTCCAGTAGGTAAATATATGCAGTTTGTAGTGCAAAAACATTCTGGATCAGTGATAAAAACGATCTGGATGTTTTTTAAAATTCTAGATACAGTCAAAAAGGTCTTCAAACATTGATACAATTTAAACATCATTGCCTTCAAAACCAAAATTCGTTCATAAGTCTTCATTCCTGAAAATAATGTCAACTTTATATTCATAACTATCTGACTATTTCATCATCAAACATCTCCTAGGCGCCTTTCATAGCTACAAGTGGTACGCAAGAGGCGGAATTAGGGCTCAAGTTTTTCCCACAAGCTTTGAACCAGCCCCTCTTTGAGGCAACATCTCGTCACGAAAATATGAAAAGGCTATAAGCCACCTGTAGCCTGTAGCCGAGTGCACTTAACCTGATTTAGTTATGTACGGTTAGTAGAAATAGGAACACGAATGTTATAAATAGGTTTTATGCGAGGAACTGTTCGCTAGAGTCCTGAGGCCTGAAGACTCTATTATTCAAAATTATTTTCCTGAAGCGTAAGGGTAATACAAAGGTTAACAGTTGAGTGTGCCAAAAATCGGAGTTGATATTAGTTTTCACTGTATTATACTGTATATTGTAACTAACAACTTTCTGCATGATCTCTCTAATTTGAGCAATTACTTTGTAGCAAAAAAAAAAACAGTACAGAAATTCCAGAAAACCTTAAAAATTGTAGCAACTTGCAATTTTTTTGCTCACTGTAGCACACTATAACTAGTTTACACGTTTCAAGCAAATTTATGTCTTATTTCAGAGGCAATTAGGCTGCATAGCTTTGTTGATCTGAGTGAGGGATCTGTTGAGATATTTCGTTTGATGTCATGTAGGCGTTGGAAAATATGCTGCTTTTCTATTTTGATGGTTGTTTTTCTTTAAAAATTTAAATGAATGAATGAAAAGGTAGAACATATTAAACCTCTTTATTTCATCATTATGTTCTAGTAAATTAAACCTTTAGCCTAATAAACATTAAACATCTAAAATGCTGTACAATCTAAACGGAATCAAATCCCTATAAACAGTTATAAGTGTACTCGTTTAAAATTATTTCCATAATTTCTTGTCCCAAACGCGTGTAAACACGTAACGACGTGAAGGAATTCAAAACATTGCGCCATTAACGAGGACCCGTACTTTTCCACAACTTAAAAATATACAAAAATACCTCTCGGTTTAAAAACTTCGAGCTGCTGTTGCAAGTGCTTCATTTGTTTTCATATTAGTAGTGTTGGCTATCAGAACTCTTTGTGGTTAGTATGAGAGACACAACCCCGTCAGGGTTGTAGAAAACTTTGCAAAACCCTACAAGGGTAAGTTCTGCAAAATTGCACGAAATACTTAGCGCTTTTAAAGCCGTATAAATAAACTCTTTTGCAAAAAAAACGGGCACTTTAGATTTTTTTCTCAACTTAAATGAAAAAGAACAAGAAAGAGGTTTTATTAATTTGACGATGTATTGGCATATTATTTGAAGCATCCTGGCATGATTCTGGCATCCTGGCATGATGAACAAAAGAAAAATATTGATTATTGTGGATTATTGTACAATTGCTTTACTAATGGCGCGAATTGCTGAAACGATTTTTTTACTCGTTGCTAAAATTTTAAAACTTTTTGGATATATTCTGCAAATTAAACAATTTTATCTTTCTTTATTTTTTTTTTACATTTATTTACCTCTTTTGATATGAGTGATAAAGCGATAAGGGCCGGTAAAATTATAGCCCTACTTGAAGAAGGTTGTTCGCAAACTTACGTGTCTCAGCGGCTAAATGTGAGTCGTTCAACTGTCCAGAGGACTTGGCAACGATATCAAGAGACCGGTTCGGCCAAAAGAAGACCCGGTTCGGGAAGAAAACGATGCACTGAACCAAGAGATGACCGCTTTTTGGTGAGTCAGGCGTTGCGGAATCGTAAGGCGTCAAGTGTGGACCTGAAGAAGAGCCTTGAAGAAGTAAGAGGAGTAGAAGTTAACTTGTGGACGGTCAGGAGGAGGCTTTTGGCTGCCAATATCAGGAGTTACCGCCCGGCTCGGGGCCCTAAATTACTCCGTGAGCACCGTGTTGCTCGATTACAGTTTGCTTGAAACTGTGTTTCATGGACTCTGGAGGACTGGAGTAAAGTATTGTTTTCTGATGAAGCTAGAATCTCTTTGTGTGGAGAGGACAGACGCCGGCGAGTGCTGCGAAGACCACGGGAACGCTATGCGGAAGTGTGTTTCGAAGAAATCACTCCTTATGGCGGCGGCTCCGTAATGTTTTGGGCGGCTCCGTGATGTGATTTTGGCACGTGGAGGTCACACTCGCTATTAGGTTTTTACATTTGTAACTTTATTTAATTTAACAAATTAAAAAAAATATTGTCTTTATTGCCGACCACTTCTTATTGTTTGGCCGTGTACATCGATTTTAAAGAATTCATCGAAATTTTAAAAAAATTGCCAGATTTCACTTGGCACGTATTAATTTACACGATTATAAATATACAGACTACGTCAAACAATTAAATTTCATTTAATTAACTCAAATCAACCTTAGAATGTAAATTTCCTAAGGTGCCCGTTTTTTTTGCAAAGGAGTGTATTTGATCACTATCATGATGTTCTTTAAGTTTTTATTCAGCGCTGCAAATATTTTTTTCTTTGTCCTGTTGTTTGTGTAAGGCAACTATTGACAGGATATTAGAAATTTCACTAGCATTCACAATGTCGAACCAACTATCTACCAATTCGCACCTGGGGGTACGTGGGATATGGAGAGTAACACTTTCTCTTATTATCTATCAGGACATCCATCGTGGGTGGATATGGGATTATTTACCAAGTACAATATTGCTATTAGTCTTTAACAAAATGACTACAGTTTCTCAGTTTTGAGGACAGGACAGTATTATTTTAACTTGGTGAAGTAAAATATATGTTTTCTTGAAAAAATCATCACTTACATATTAATTACTTATTTATTTAATTTAAGGAAAACCAACAGCTTTTTAAAATAATTATACAATGGTATAGGTAACATGAAGCCAATTAGAGGTTTCCACGGATAGACACAACGGATTACGTGCATTGCTGGGTTTTAACAGTCCTAGATACTGTCATATATCATGGTATATATTATTATTAACATGCTCAGTTATTGTTATATCCTTGACTTTGAAAACACGTTTGTTTGGTTCAAACTGCATAGTGTGAATTGCTGGTTTGATATCTGTGTCAGCTTCACAAATTAGATATCTATGACGTGAGGTGCTAATGCAGCACGAGCCATTTAGCACGTCTGCCTCGTTACTAACGGAGTAAACTTGTCTCTTGTAAAAATTGTTCCGTAGTCAGATCCTAAGTGAAAGTAAAATACATTTTGCTCTTAGAATTTAAGAGTAAGTTATGACAAAAATAACTTTACACGATTGCTAAGAAAATTTGTCATTTGGGGAGGGTCGTTCAACTATGTCGGACGTCTTCCGGCTGGTGGGCGGATAGATGGAAATTTCTAAATAAAATATGGTTGTAAATATGGCTGTGAGACAAATAAAAAAACCATAAAAGATATTCTGTTGGTCGGGAAAGTACTTAAAAAGTTGTCCAAAGAAGATATAAAAGTGTTTCAATAAGTTCGTGAATTCTGCTCAGTAATCAGAATTTTCCAGGGCAGTTTTAAGTGCCAGAATTCCATCCGATATGAGGAGAGTTGTACGTAAAGAAAATGCATAACCTGAATACGTAAAGCATGTTCCAACACGGATCCCTCATTAGGCAACCAAAGCAACCAAATTACAGCCTCGCACTTGTCTTTAACAGAAACTAGCTTTCAAATTCTCGTGCCGCAAACTGTAGTCATTAGCGCGGAGCGGTGCGAGGTGACTACAATTTCGTGACATCTCATAATTTTCAGCAAACTACGCTATTCGGGCACCTTTGAAGCGTTTTGGATGAGGTCGAATGGAGCGACGGTGAAGAATGAGGTCATCGAGATAAAAAGTTACTACTTTATGTAACAAAGTTTATAGTTTTGATGATGCAGAATCCAAATATTTCTGTTATGAGCGCTCTTTGAAAGTCAAAATGTATATTAAGAACCAAATCAAAGTTATAGTAAAACAGACTTTAAGAAGGATTTATGGACATTTTATTATTGGTATTTGACAAAACCCGCGTGATAATTCGTTGTAAGTAATTTTAATTTGGTATTAGACTCATTCTTATGGATTGTGTTTTTTGTTTCAGGTAAATCTTTACTAGTGGATTCAAGTGAAATTGTTACTCGGAAACAGTCACATCAAAGTGTCGTCAAATACGATACAATTCTTGGGATACGATACAAAAATGGGTGCTCCGGTTTCTCAAAGGACGATGAACGGATAAGGTTTTATATTTTGCTGATTATTATATCATCCTTTGTAGTATGTAAGGCGGGCTTTCCTAACGTCTGAACTGTAGAAATACTCTACCTGTAATAGATTTAATTTATAATTTCTTATTACTCCTTCACAAAAGATTTATTTATCATTATTAATGATTATAGCAATTCTATTCACAACAACAATACCCTTTACAAGTTTCTCCATTACACTGCCGTGATTAAACCTAAATACAATTTCGTCTCGTACAGTTAATAAGAAGCCAATCAAGATTCTGTCAATTGACGGAGACAGACGGCCTTCGTTCGCGTTTGCTTGATTACATACGAGAGAAGATATAGGAAAGTCCTCGATGAATTCTGTACTTGCCTTTGTTCAACTAAGCGTTAAGTAGACAATATGGCCTGTTGTGAGGTAGTTGGCGGAAAAATACACCTGTTATCAGGCTTGTTTGTTGTCCGTATCAATACTTTTTATATGAATGTATTTTGGGCTCACAATAATGCTAAAGAACTAAAGCTTAAATTAATATAATTTATTTTTGATGGAGGAGCATTTGTGCCAAATAAGTAAGTTTTCACACATTCTTTTTATTTTTAGGTTTTTGTATTTTTTTGTTTTGTTATACATACTGCTTCAAAAAGGATAAACCACATTTAAAACATATTTAATAGCATGTGACTTATCCTTATAAAATCATTTTACCAAGCTTGCAAATAATATCACAAATAATATCAGTAAACCCAACTCGTAACTGTCAATCCAAAAAATAATTTAAATCCGAAATCCTATTAAATTGTTGACACTGTACCAGTTAATAATAAACACTTGGAGTGAAAGTGGCTGAACGTTGGAGCCGGCCGATTTTTATCGCGCTGAAATCGCTCGGAAGCAATTAAAGTGAGATCAACAGTGTCAAGGCGGCTTGATATGTATGGCCGTGAAAACAGCGAGGAATTCATTACTGTTATCAATTTCACCTTCGTTGTTTCTGCATAGTGCTAGTAGTATAGAATAGTTCCTGATGTTTATTATTTTAACCTCTCTACGGACGACATAATCAGATACCTGTCAGTCTTTCTTTGCATTACTCTTTATCATTTTTTTATTCTCACAAACGGTATTCAATTTCTTATAGTACCTTGTGCTCTTATCTGTTGGCAAAAGAGCCAGTCGTCTCAAGTGGTCCTAAAATGGTCAAATTAACAACATTACACTTCTGTTGGTAATTGTTGGTTTCATTTTATTAAATTTGAACTGATAGCAATAAACACTACTCCAACGATATGTTGTGGGTCAAACAGTTCTCAACCATTGATCCGCCTCCGCTTAAGTCCTCGTTAATTTTACAGCCCCACAGCAGAATTAAAGCGCTTTAGTTCATGACAGGGAGTATCCCGGCTTAAGAGGCTTTGCGCTATCGGATAGGAGCCCTAACTATTGTGTTTATACTCTTGTATCTAGACACAATGCGGTAAAGGTTACCGTGGGACAGTGCAGACAATGCATGGAAGGAAATAACATCACGCAGATGGCATTTATAAAAGGTCATATTTCGTGGAAGCGTGAAAAGGAAGGATTTAATTGTTTATTGTAGCCATGCAATACGGACGCAGCAAGCTTAGAAATAGATGGTATGATAAGCAATGCAGTAGGTTAGGCTAGCAATGAAATAAAACAAATCAATAGTAGCAAAAAACAGTCTATTACAAGAGTTTTGTTTACGCCAATGCAGACCATAATCAATTTCAGTAATACCAAATGTGATAATCGATAGACTATAGCTATGAGCATAAACATGCAACACACGTTTTGCTCATGACATGTGACATAAACAAATGCCAGTCAAGGCTATCTGCAGGATGGGCAGGAAGTTGTGCGCGGGCGCAGTCGATCCGTGATTCATTTGATTGCTTTGTTACTTGGTATAGCGAGGAGACATCTATAGCTTGTTTGTCTAGTATTATCTGTGAGTACTGATGGTTTGTGTACCATATTAGTATATTCAGTTACTACGTAAATACAGTCTAAATTGCCTTGTATGGATTGTGTTAGAATAATCCTCTGTTTTCCTGTTAACTTGTTGTGAGAAGCAATAGGTACTAGAACTGACACCGACTTACGGTATGTGATATACCTACATCTATACATATAATAAGCACGAGTAAATGATCATCATAGCTAACTCCTACGAAATCAAATGAAGCAATTGCTTCCGATTCAAGCAAGCAAACGAAGTATTTAACTAGTTCTAGGATTCTGTATGCCTATTTATTTATTATTGGGGCCAACAGTGGCAGAGTTGTTCCAGCCGCCGTAAAGCCCCAACTGCTGTTTAAATGACAACCACAGGGACCAACTTTTTCCGTGCCCTTCGCAGTACGGAGAAGCTCAGTTCTATATGCCACTATGACCCAAGCGTTATTTATCTTCCGATCGATTAACGATCAGTAATTGCAACTGGCTATAAGAGCTTCTGTACCACTGAGTGATCCAGTCTCCAGTCCATTATATGTGTTAGTTAAAAAAAAACAATTATATTTCTCCAACCTCTAATTACAATAACAAGGTCATTACATAAATGTAAAACGTAATCCCGTATTCGGAGCGTGGGCTAAGCAGATTTTGCCAAATTGAATTACGTTCACCATTGTACCGCGGGATTCCGGTGCCATAATAGGATTTCGCGTTTATGTAATAACGTTAAATAGGCTTGGATTGTTATAATGTATGACTTCTGTTCTGGGTATTTTCCACCAAATACTTATAAATGTGTCTTATATTTTGAGGGCTCTTGTTTCATCCGAATGTGCCTCTGTGGCGATATCCCTTTAGTATTTTAGTATTTTATGATTGTGTTTTTATATTTAGCCCTTAGTAAGGGCACAGGACCGGTCGTTGTGGAACACCTTGAGGGAGGTATATGCTAGGTTCAACAGTGGACGTCTTTTGGCTTATGATGGGAATGGGTCGTTTTGTCATTAAAGCCAGTTTCAGTGTTTGTCGTAGTTTTGACCCGTGGGTGGAGCAGTTTGTCTTTATTCTCCCCAACCAAAATCTCTCTTGAATTAAGGGAAAAATTGCAGTCGCACCCTATTACATCAGGACTAAAATACCATCAGCGAAATGTGGATGCACTAAGGTACACCTTAGAGGTAAACCTCTGGCTACCCTACTTTTGTGCATATTCTACATCTGTTTGCAACTGTCTCTGATTCCGCTTCATGTATGTTAACATACCAAACCCAGTCTTTGTCCAGTTCCAGGTCTGGCCGACCGCCAATACCGCCTGCGACACATGTCGAATTCTTCCCCCTATTGTTTGTGTTTACATAGACCGAACATTTATTATGTAGGTTGGTCTGATGCAACGTGAAGTGAAAGTCTGGCGCGCCGCCAGACGGGAAGGGATTGAGGTTATCTGGACTCGTGCGTTATGTGCCGGTAGCGTTTATTGAAATGTTGCTACAGGTTTCTTAAAAGGTCTAAAGTGCACCACCATCACGACTGTATTTCCTCACGGGGCTATATGCTTATTATACTTACTTATTGTAAGGAATTAGGGCCAAAAGGAAGTTAAGTCTATAGAGCAGGTGCGGCGGATAGGCCGAAAACTTAAAACGGCGCAAATATAGGGTTATCGACTCCAAGCACATTTTTGTGCCATTTAGAGTCGAGGATTTTGAGGTCCAAGCTCAAATAACCCCATACAAGAGGTTTTCAAAAGATGGGTCATCCGGTAACATTTTGGATGTCAATTTTCAAACATTACCAAAATCCTCGGAGAACTGGTTTGAAGAATCAAATCTTAGAATTTGACTCAAATTCTAGCGCTGTCCTCGATGAGTAATAGTACAGTTTGAGTTCCTATGTAACACATAATCGTTGTTCAACGTTAGTATTAATTACGACCAGCCATAAACTACGCCAGCGATCAATAGTTCATCCTCCCCACACAATCGATAAGTGAACTTGCACCGGCAAGTTCAATGCGATGAGTCACCGGCGTTTGTAATGCTTCCCACTCATTGGCAGATTAGTGTTTAGTTTCTACTATTGTTAGGGGCTTGCTTGTTGATTTGAAAATAATTTGTTTTAAAGTTGGATGTGGATTACGATAAGTCAAAAATTGGTTTGAGTCAGCAACTAAGCTTCAAGTTTTTGTAATCGATTGTAGTTAATCAATATTTGAATGAATAGTTAACAATTAACTCATTTTACAATTACTACCTATACTGTTATTTACTTTCTTACAATATTTACTGTAATAAACAGTGTAAATAAAAATAAACAAATAATGCAACTAAGACTTTATCAAATTCTAAGAAAAAAATACTAAAATTATTAACAAACTTGAACCATGTGAAACTACATAAAAGAGATGAAATATTAAGATAATGAGGAAAAAAATATTTGCTGCGCCATTATGTTCGTGGAAATCTGTTATCTGTACAATTAGTCGGGCGAGTGGAACTGGTTCTTCGCACTCTGATGATGCATGGGACGCTTTATTGTGCATTCGAAACGTGTGCAGCGATAGAAATAGGATTATAGTTAGCTTACGTTACATTTATTATTATTGCTCTAATAATTATATTATTATTATATTAAAAAATGTAACGTGTAAATTAGAGTCTAATTGAAAATTAAAGAAGTGAAGTAAGTTGAGTAACAGTCGTGGTATTCGTATCGCCTATGCGAGTTATACTCTCATGTTATTACCCGACTACACTAGCTATTATAGATACATGTCCGTGATCCGTGATACAGCTCGACATACAATTTTAGAGTGTTTTGTGACATCAGCTCACGATTTAATCCTTATCCCACTCTGTAGATGAATCTGATGCTTGACGAACAAGGACAGAACTATACGAAAAAAATAGTGTCTCATTTGTTGTATCACTCTTACACTTTGTTTGTCCTCTGTGTAACATCCAGCGGTGTTATAGAAGATTTTTCTACCATGTGGCACTACTAGAAGTACAATAGGTAAGATAACTGCTCCTGTGTCGGTACGTAAGTAGTACATGTCAGATTCATTACCTGTTTATTGGGTTTCGAATATAAATCTCTTTTTTAACGTTCAAACTCGGAGTCGAAAAGTATATGTATGAGGACTATTACCATTTGCCACTTTGACGTAACTTATCGTGATGTAAGCTAAATACAGCACAAGCGATAGTGAGCACAAATTAGTGTCGGTTCTTAGAACATTCCATAATACTGTCCATTGTGTGGCGATGATTCAGTGTTATCTGTATGCCTGTTGGTTTTGGAGATAAAACTGGTAATGTTAATAGATATTTCGAAGGAAATTTACTGGAATGATTAGTAACAACGTCACATATTAATATTGCTGCGTAGAAGATAAAATACAAAAGAAGTACTTATTTTATTGTGCACTTTGACATCACTTTCTCTCTACTTATTTGGTGATCTGGAGACCCTTGTCGGTGTAGCGAATGATCTTTGACAATAATTTAGGCAGTAAAAATAAGTACTAGGGATACAAAACAAACTACGTAGGTAGTAGTTTTTACTTTTGTCTTGGATTTTCATTTTTTTGTTATTTCCGATATTTTATAATTTTTTATTTAGTTTTGTCATTGGACCTCACTTTTTGTCACCTACTATAACCCATTTATTATAACATTAGAAATAAGAGGCTCGTAGAAGCAGGGATCCAAAACATTTTATTTCAAAGACATAACAACTTTTATTTAGAGTGGTTACATTAAAATTGTTTTCACATAAAACAATGCTAAATACTTCGATAACCAAAATAAAAGTACTTTTTATACTATGTTTTATTTATAATAACATCGTATCACACATTTTAAACTGACAACAAAAATGTATGAAAAAATAAATGATGGTGAATGACTCAATGACAAACTCTGACAGAAATTTATTTACGTCAATTTCATAGACAACATAATCCGACAAAATTAGAAATACCCGGCTGTCATAACCTCTGAACGGATTAGGTAACATTTTAGATTTGTTAGGATTATAGTGGAACGAAACACGTTCCCGGTATTGTTCACCCCTGCTTCTTTTAGGTTTTTAGCATTGACACTTAATTTTAAATTGGACGGAAATGATAATATTTAAATGAAAGACAATTTATTTTATAATATAAACAATTAAAATAATTACAGTTAGGTGTGACAAGCTGGTATATAAATAGATTATAATAAATTCGACGTCAATCATAACTGTAACATGTTATTTGTACTTTTGTTACAAAGTGGACACTAAAAATAACCTTTTTTAACTTCTGTCTAATAATTGATGGAATTGATGGATGGATGGATGGATTCTGTCTAATGCTATAACAAATGGAGTATAATTCTTCACAAAAGCCGAATGAACTGAGACCAAACATTTTAGACCATCGTTTAGATAAAACAAACATGCTTTACTATCCCAGATTGCATGGACGAGAGGCACTTAAGATACGCTAATTGGAAACTCCAGTATAGATACAAGAAGCCGAATAGTATTAGCAGTTCACACGGGGTTGTTAGTGCTATCTCTTTCGTTGCAGTAGAGACAGATATAATATACCTTTACATCAGTGAGAAAATTTAGGTTGAATACACCAATAAACATGATCACTACTAGCATAGTAGAGAAATGGGTAGTAAGTTATCTTCATAGAAACGCACCGCGCGCGGTTTGTATGTGTGCGCCATGCGTATCTATGCGTGGCGCACGCATACTCAAACATCACATGCATTGTTTCGCACTGATAACCGGGTTTGGTTTTGGTTTGAGTGTGCGTGCGCGACGCATAGATACGCATGGCGCACACATACAAGCCGCGCGCGGTGCGTTTCTATGAAGATAACCTACTATCCATCTTTCTACTATGCTACTAGCCTATAGTCACAGTCTAAGTATTCATTAGTCCCACTGAGCTATAGTTATCCACGGCTAAAAACCCTGTACCCTGTACCCTAGATATCAAAATATTAGTGAACGTTGTCTCGATTTGAAAGACATATCTCTATATCCTTACTGGTATTGAGTATTCTCAGTCGCTATCTATATCCAGCCAGCCACTTCCCGCTTATAGTCAGCAGTCACTAACCCATGGACCAGTTACTAAGGGGACTGGCCCTAAGCAAGTCGGCCGAGTGGTCGGCCTAGTACTAACATCGTCATAAAACGAAGCGAGTAGTTCAACTATTTACTGGTAAATAGTAAAATTAAAATGAAAAAACAATGACCACGTTTTGTTTCATACAAATATCTAATAAGGGCACCTCTTTCTTTAGTCTTTACTTTGTGCACTAACCTGACTGCCAGTCGTCGTTTGTCTATTTGTCGTCTCCACTTGAGAACCGTCTACTGCAGCACACTTTGACTGTAGCTTTGAAACAAGTCTACCAAGCTATGATACGTAAGGGCCACCGCAAACTTGCTACTTTTAGCATCGGCGATCGGCGATTTTGATGCTGCGTCTCGCTCGTTCGCGCTCGAAGAAACGCGACGCAGCATCGATACGTCACAAAATCGCCGGTCGCCGATGTTAAAAGTAGCAAGTCTGCGGAGGCCCTAAATGGTTTCTATGTTCTTAGTTACAAAGCTTAGTTTAAATTGCATTGCATAGTTCGTCATGCGTTATATTTTATTTATCTGGATCTGATTCTTCCTAATCCATAGCCCATCTCACGGGTGTTACTACAAATGGCAACTCATCCGCAGCTTCGCCGTGAGGGAAAGCGTGGACAGCGAGGCGCTGATTCGTCACGGTGACCGCCCCAAGGTTAATCAACCGAAATATTGGGTATTTATTGAGGGACTAGCGTTAAGATTGGGTTTAAAGCTGTAAACAAACCATCACGCTTGTAGTTCTCGAAGGGGTAGGCAGAGGATCTATGCGTTTTTATTTTATTTTATAGGACTGCGGTGGCTAAAAGGCGTACGGCCCGCCTGATGTTAAGCAGTTACCGTAGCCTATAGATGCTTGCAATACCAAAGACATTGCACGCACATTGCCGACGTGAAGGGGAGGGGAAGGTGGGGGTGGGGGGGGGGTTGAGCTTTCGGCTCTCTCACTCATCATACGAAACGCAGCTGTAATAGCTGCTTTGCGCCGATCTTCTGTGAGAGGGTGGTACTACCCCGGTCAAGCCAGCCCGTATATGAGCTGCAGTCAAATTCAGTTTATAGGGAGTGCGCCATTACACCGATTTCGCTTCAGTTTGAGAGGAATTTAGCTATACTCCATGCTAAGCCAGTGCGGTTTGGTGAACTTCACACGTCTTCCGAAAGACGGAGAAGGTGAGGAAGCGTGCGCATTTCTTCATCTTTACCGTTAATCAAGACCATAGACCAATTACTAAGGGGACTGGCCCTAAGCAACTCGGCCGAGTGGTCGGCCTAGTACTAGCATCGACATAAAATGAAGCGAGTAGTTCAACTATTTACCGGTAGATAGAACAATGAAAATGAAAAAACAATGACCACGTTTTTTTTCATACATATATCTAATAAGGGCACCTCTTTCTTTAGTCTTTACTCTGTGATCAAGACATTATGATAGTTGAAACTGATATTGGCACATAGAATCTCAAAAACCTGGAATGGCGAACCGTGGTTTGGAATTGCGCCTATAGTCTGGTCTAATACAGAAGAATTGACATCATTATTATACATGTAGCTTCTATGCCAGCTGTTTTTCACAGGTCATCACACCAGCCGCAGGCGCAGCAAGTGACACTGCCACAAAGAATGCTATTATTGCTATTATTAAAAACTATTATAACTCATTAATACGAATTGTAAAACATTCTCTATCGATAATTCATACAAGCAGAATACACTTTGAAAGGAATAGTTAAAATATTAGCTTTTGTTAATATACTACCATGCTGCATAACTTTTGCCACTACATTATCATCTGAGTAGACCTGGCTTGGTCAATTATATCTTAATTTTGTAGTGTTAGCGTGTCTTCCTGACTCTTCACAAAATTCTTCACTTCGTAGATGGGTATATTATTATGATTGTTTTAATGTAGTAACTAAGTTGGTAAATGTACGACTGTAGCCTAGGGGCGAACACGTTGGGCTGGCAATCAGAAGGTCCCAGGTTCGATCCCCGGTTGGGCATGCACCAATGGATGAATTTTTATCTTTGTGCATAATTTACAGTTCGCTTACGGTGAGGGAAAACATCGTGAGGAAACCTACCTATCCCTCGGGATTAGGTAATAGTCAGTTCCTGTATACACGGCGACTAGGTTCACCACCTGTCACGTTGTCTGACTATCTGGTGAAACGTGGGCTTTGAGTGGACTTAACACCTCCACAATGTGGTGGTGTATGGCCACTCAAGCCTCTGACTACCCCCGAATGGGGATAAAAGTCGTGACGCTATACTTATATATATAAATATATATATATAAGTAGGTAAATGAGTGTAAGACACGTCTGATGCTTGCAATACCAAAGGTATCGCCGTTGCTGATCTGAAGGAGAGTGGGACAGATAGAGGAAAGGGGGGGGGGGGGTTGGCCTTCAAGCTCTATCAATGGTAGTCTAAGGACATAGTGATGGTGCTATCAGCTGATTAGAGACTTCTCTTGGCTACAAAAAAAAACTTATGTTCCTAAACAAACTGCAGATGAACATGAGAAAGACAGCAATAAACTTAGTTATTGTGTCTCAATGTAATCACAAGTAGTGTATTTGAAATCTCAATACAATTAAATAACTTAATCTTTATAATATAATAAATCGCTTAAATAAAACATTCATAGTTCTAGGAATTGTAGACGTCTACGTTATAATCCTGAGAGCCCGTCATCCCATTCCAACAGCAATATTCACGGTAGACAGCGCGTAATACCACGTTACACGGTAGGACGTCGGATACGTTTTCGACGTGATTCAAACTGATGGTTTTAGAAATAGAGCGAAAAATCTACTGCTATAGAATCTACTAGGTGCCTAAGCACTTTGTTCAGTTTGGAATTACTTTTTAATGATCCGGGTTGATTGTATGGACAACGATTTTTATGCCGTTTTTTATGTGATTAAGGTGGCAAACAAGAACAAGGGGAGCGGGACAGAGAAAGGGGGAGGGGGTGTTGGGTTTCCGGCTCTTGGGTCACACCGATCTTCTGTGAGAAGGTGGTATTACTCTGGTAGAGCCAGCCCCTATATGAGCTACAGTCAATTGGCTGCAGCTTGACCACCAATAACCTTCCGTCGACTATGAAATACATGGAAAAAATCGCTGTAAAATATTGTAGGCCATATCGGAAGGTCGTCCAAATAATCCTCTAAAGCTTAACTCACCTATAGCGGACTTCTGACGTCATAGCATGAGGCATGTGCGCAATAAGCATAAAATTTATGTGAGTATTAAGAAAGGCCTCTACTATGATTTCCATAAAACCTTTCGCATATAAATCGGTAGTCTCCTTTTCACTCGGTCATCAAACCGGGTTGTAATAGCGAGCCATTATCACGGGTAGCTACCGTGACGCAGGCGATGTTTTCTTCAACTCTTGGTACCGTCGTGAAATGGAGTTTTTGTCGATCAAGAATGTATGACGATTTTTATAATAGCTGGATTGTTTTTGTTTCAATCACGAATATTAGTAATAATAATATCCTGGGACATTCATTTACACACGGCTACCTAATCCCAAACTAAGCAAAGCTTGTGCTATGGAAACCAGATAACTGATATTACTACATAAACTACTTTTTTGTTTGTAAATACATACATAATACACCCAGACTCGGGACATGCAGACATGTTCATGCACACAAATGCATGTCCCGGATAGGAATCGAACCTACGACCTGCAGCGTGAAAGGCCGAATCTTAGCCAACCACGCGAACGGGCCCTTCAATATTGAATGGTCATTGCTTGCTATGTTTTAAAGCGATTACTCCTCATTATCCTAACGCCCTGTGTAGAGCGTTATGATGGAAGCATACTCAATTAGGGCCTCCGCAGACTTGCTACTTTTAGCATCGGCACCCGGCGATTTTGTGACGTATCGATGCTGCGTCGCGTTTCTTCGAGCGCGAACGAGCGCGAGACGCAGCATCAAAATCGCCGACCGCCGATGCTAAAAGTAGCAAGTCTGCGGTGGCCCTTAGTTGATGGGAAATTTGGTAGTCATTAAGAAATACCTGAGTTGAATTAATAATATGAATACAAATTAATTTATAGATATTGTTAATCTTTACTATCTTGTAGGATTGCTATATGAGTAAGAAGTGCACATAGATTATTTTGTAATATAAATCACTACAGCAATCATTCTATAAATTCTTGTCTTCACGTTCAAGAATTCATATTGCAGAGATATTTCAGTTAGGTGGAATTTTATTTAATTTTACCTCGGTGATTGCTGTGAAGTAGCGTTCTAAGTGAATCCGAGGAAATATACAATTTATGCAATAACAAGATCAGTAAATATTTAGAAGTAGCAGTTATTGGCACTTACATTACATAATATACAATTACAGAGTTCAAATTTGTAAAGCAACATGCAATTACTGCTACCGCTGTTAAATTTCCCCTACCTTTCAGACAACGAATTCATTCACATTTCGAATACCCGATATGCCCCATCAAACCACCATTACCTTCCACAATAAATGCTATAGAAATAAATAATTGAAATGCCTAAGATATCTCTGACTCACAACCAGACGTGAATTTAAACGCTTATTCCAAGAGAGAACAGAACTCCTTGTTGATATAAATAGCGAATAATGATCAAGTGCCATTCCGTAGATCGCTGTTCAGATAATGTAATGCATATGAGTCATCGATTGGACTTAAAAGCCAGGCAATCAGAGAAAACTTCATTCAGGGCGCAGAATTCTCATTTGAATTCTACAGTATTGCACAGAGTCGTAAGAAGCAAGCTATTAAATTAGGGAATGCTGACTCACTTTTACTGAAAATTCCTTAGACTATGAACTGGATTTAGCAGCAGTAATTCCGGAAGTTCCCAGATGAAAATAAAACCAAGGACTAACTTTGCGTAGGCCACTGATCATCTGACATTTCTCCAATTATTTTCATTCCTGTATTTATTGTCACACTGAGCCCTCAGTGGAGGGTAAACATCATCACTAATTGGTATCTTGATAGCAGTCGCCGCCAGTGGCTGAAATGGTGGTTTAATACTTTGCCCTGTCATTTAGAGGCTATAGAAAATTTGTCATGCCATATTAACGTGACCAGATTTTCGTCCTAGTTTAAGCCTTCTGCCTTAAAACAAAAACACTCTGAAGGAAAATTAACCCTAATGGTCTCTTGTTTTAAAGTGCCTATCAAGCAGCCGAGTGCCCGCACGACATATTTCATTAAATGACGTCAACTGCAGCCGACAGCTTAATGTGCCCTCTCGGATGTCAGATGTCAGGAGTCTCATCTGATAAAGTTTAGGTGCCGTTATCGATCTAACTCAGTGGGTCTTCACATCACGATCCAGTTGCATTACGTGTTTGATGTTAACTATTATTGCTTAGACTTTCATGAAACGGATAATGATGATATAATAATTCTAAATCTTCTAAGTTGTATTTTTTATCTCGAATGTATTTTAGGAGTTATCTTGGAAGGCATGGTTATTTCTTAGAATTCATAAAGTAGGCTTTTAGGCTGTATTACAAAAATCGGCGATTAATGTTATCAGAATTTGTTATCTTAAAGTGCTAATTTTAAATCTCTTTTCAGTTTCCCGTAATTCATTAATGGCCAGAATAAATTTAACATTCGCTGAATTTCGCTGAGTTTCGACAAACTCACCAATCTATAATGCACACATCTATGTTTTTAATCAGACCACGATTGTTCCAGGATTGTCGAAGTTTGACACTAGAATTTTAATGCAAAGTCTGCTGTAGAAAGTTACTTCTTAAAACTTAATCAAAAGATGCAATTTATTTTATTACTCCGTATTGCTATCTACTGTAACGATTACATGACTCTGAAGAACATTGAGAAATTAGCTTCGTAGGTAGCCCTATTTAAGTTAAAGGAGAGGAGGGGGGTCTACTACAATCTATTTGCGGCCGAAGGAATGCGCCGCATGGTGTAAGCATGTGAAGAGGAAATATAATGGCGTTAAGATTTTGACCGATTTACAATGGATTTTAAAATTAAACTGTTCCATTTGACTCTCGAATAGTCTAAAATAATTAAATACTCGAATAAAATAGATGATGGAAGAACAGAATAGGCAAGCTGAGCAAAACTATATTATGAAAAAAGCACCTTCGTGCCTAGATGTTTAGAAGAATCAGGGGCCCTCCCTACATATGTGAAAGTTTATTATATTATTAAGAAAGTAATATTTGCTGTAATCTATCCCAGACTCGCAGTGACCGAAATTAAATTAGACATCTTGAAATAGGTTGCGGTCAGTTCAATATGAAGGTTACTGAATATGGGCCTAACATATTATATACAAGTGTCGTGTTCATTTCACGGTGCGGAAATTTGATCGGAATCGACGCTATTTCCTTCAATATCCGATATTTGGTGCAATTGATTGAATAAATGTAGACTTAGAATATGTCTGGGGTAACAATGATAATTATGAATTATATTTGTATTCAAGCGATCAGCACGTTTTTGTCTGTTAAAGGAAACTAACCTATGGGGTCCATGGGTTGGTTTTCATTAAAGTTAAAACTACCTTATCAAGAATGGAGGAGCATGGGAGGGAGGAAGCTAGTGCCCGCGCAACAATGATGCTCCTCTACCTACACCTTAGGGGAAAACAGGTATGATACTTATCATAGTAGAGACGCAATAATGATACTAATAAATGTTCCAGACTGTAACTTATAGTAAAAGAGAATTATATTTTGTTCCCATTTTGATACTATTGCATAAAAATCTACTCACCCTGAAAAACGGAATGACGTGCGTGAACAACAAACAGTGATAGTGTGATTCTGAAAGTCGTCTTTTATGGTGAGCATAAAGATAATATAGGATTTCAATATCGCGCTCTCGTATATTCAATCAGCATTTCACCATTCCTCTGATATTGAACTTGGATTACGACTTATTGAGTTATAGGCTTCGTGGATTGTGTGATGGAATTCCATCAAATGACATTCGTGAAATAGATCCATCATAAAACTGGTTCGTGGTTTTATTTGTCTTCGAGAAACTTGCTTGAAACTTTTTCGGGATGATTTTCTGGTGGTCAAGCATCCTAGTGGATAATCTCAGGGTCAATGATCATTCACCGTCATCATCTTGCTAAGTTAACAAACCAAACCAAATACATAAAAAAGAGTTTGTCAACTGCTCGGTATAAATATGAACTTCCTTATGAAAAACTAAGTATGCTACGAATTATTATGAATATTGAAAAATGCTTACATTATGATAATGATGATGACATGAAGTAATAGCGACAACTTCTGTGATATATTTTGGTAAAGATACGTATTTTAATATTCTTATACACAAGTTAATTAATGCCCATGTTATAGTTCTAATTCTTATTTCTTTTTTCTCTCTCTTATTATTAGTTAGTTCTTAATACCTCCACAATGTGGTGGTGTATGGCCACTCAAGCCTCTGACTACCCCCGAATGGGGATAAAAGTCGTGACGTTATATCTATCTATTTATCACTTTAGATGTAAGTTAGCTACTTCAGAATTCAAGTTATTTTAGATATTTGTATACTAAAAATAATTAGTTTGATCAATTTTCACAGGATTAAAGCTTTGCTCATTTAAAAATATTATTTGTAAGCTAATATGGGCACTCTTTGTCTTTATGTTACCTACTATATACAAAAGTACTTTTTTATTGAGAGTAGGTGCCAAAAAGAAAATTTAAAAAAAACAAGCAGTCATTTCAATAAATTTAAAGTCATTGTAACAAAACCTACCTTGAACTTATTCCCATAACGACGAAAAGTTCTCAAAAACTTACGAAAAGACATCATAACAACGGTTTGTATGTCGCAATCCATTGTTAACGGCTGCTGGTAACGGCCTTGTGATTCAGATGCTTTTTGAAAGAGACGCTCACTCACGAATTGGAAATCAAAGGTTATCCGAACTTTCACGGTAATAAGATCAGTGCCGGATTATAACCTATTGATGCTTCGAACCAAATTGTCTAAAGTGGTGCGTCTATGGATAGATATGTATAAGAGTTACAACAGTTATAAGTAATATATCACTGTCAAACTTCTAAAGTTAAGACCCCGTCTCTTAAGCTGCTTTTAAGCGAATTGCAAGCAAGGTGAGAATCTGTAAAATTATTGATGACGTCCACGAAGAAAGGACGGTGACTGAAGATACGGTCCGCCATGCGTGGGCGCAATCAAATACGCAAGACACTTAACAGCTTGCTCTTCATCCTCGATGAAGAATAACTCAACATTTATACTCAGAGCCTGTTTTGAAATCGCCAGAAAACTTGCCATTTTTATCAGGTGGATCATTAAATAGACCAGCGGTAGTGGGTAAAGTTAATTTAGCGCCATAACTTTCTGCCAGCTTAGCTCATAACGTCATAACCATTTGGAAGAAGTATCTGTTTTCCCAATTTGTAGCTGCTCAGTAAATCATATCTCCAGGGGACGAGTGAGCGTTCTATTTTAGCGAGGAAATCGCTTCTCTGCCTCGAGAGATTCCGTCTAGTGTGCGATAGTGATGTGAACAACACTCGGGATAACGGGATTGAGTTGGTTTTATCCCGTGTGATTTTCAAATATGGTTTTGACATATTTTTCTTCATATTTGAGATTAAGGTTCTTGTTGGTGTAGTTGTTAAAGCGCGTGCAACCTTTTTCTGGTTTAGAGCTGCTTCCTTGACCACATTTTACCTTTATTTCTGAGATCAATTTGCAAGAAAATTAGAAGTCAGGGCAAGCTTTGGTTACTGATGCATGTTTTCTAAGGACCGTAACATCATGAAGTCCCGCAAAGCCGGGATCGTTCACAACACTAGTGTAGTATATTAATATCGCGAGCTTTTCCTAAGGAAATATAAGGCTAGGAATATTTTATATTGATGTTTGATAGATTCACATCGCTCTATTTTCATGTAGTTTTTGTAAAAATAAACAGAAATGATGGTTTGTTTATCAAAATTGCTATATTGTTTTTGTTTGCTGAAGTTACCTTTTCGTATTTTGTAGATGTAGGATTATTTGGTATAGCACCAAGTGGCTGTAAAACATCATTTACGTAAGCAATATAAGTAGTTTATTAGCAAAAAAATAATCTTAGAAACCAAACATAATAACAATAATAATAAATAATGAAGCAAAAATAAATTACATTTGACCCAATAATTGAACCCAACCTTTTACAGAAGAAACTTGTAAAATTTTACAATCTACAAAATATTCATGAAACTAATCAATTACAAGTACGTTACGAAATTTATGGAACAGTTTGTTTAGCATGTAGCGACTTCACATCTCGCTACCAACAGATGGCGTTAGTTACACGCGCCAATACAAAAATGGAGTCCTGAACCACGCAAGCAAGATTCCCGAGGCACTTCGCATATATACAAAAACCCCGACAACAACCATGGGGGCGTAGCGGCCGACCCCGCCAGGCATACCACCCGCCTGGCCGGAAGATCTTCCCTTTTCCGCTAAATTGGTGACCTCCGACAAAGAACATTGAAGCCTCTGAAAAGTCAAGCACCGAACAACACCTCCGCAGACCCCGCAGTCGACGTCCAGCAGCAAGCAGTCACACAGCAAGCCAGTTGTCACCCAGGACCACCACAGCCGACTCACCGCGCTACTGGTTCTGTGACGCACACTGCTCGGTCTCGACCCACCGCAGACCCCGAGCATCCTGGCCCTTGCATCACGACGCAGCAATACACCACTATCGACCTTCGGTCTTGGGGGGGAGTACTGTAGCGACTTCACATCTCGCTACCAACAGATGGCGTTAGTTACACGCGCCAATACAAAAATGGAGTCCTGAACCACGCAAGCAAGATTCCCGAGGCACTTCGCATATATACAAAAACCCCGACAACAACCATGGGGGCGTAGCGGCCGACCCCGCCAGGCATACCACCCGCCTGGCCGTAAGATCTTCCCTTTTCCGCTAAAAGCATTAAGGTCATGTTGTTATTAAAGATAGGCCTTAATAATAGTTTTAGGTGACTACTACGGATTCGATAGAGTCATGCGTCGTTGCGTCTACATCACTCGCATGCCTGGCCCGAGCACTCATGTTATGACATTATTATGCATTCCAACGTCAATACTGAGTGCTCACTCGGGCGCGGAAATCACTTTATTTTCTCTGTTTTCCATCATTTGATCCAAGTCGTCCCACTTCTTTAATTTTATCATAAACATGTCCATTATTTAAATCTTCTTCTTGTCGTATGGTCAGTGGCCAACCTGGTGGTGACTGCTGCCTATATGGCAACAACCGGGACCAACTTTTTACGTGCCCTCCGAAGCACGGAGACGCTCAGTTCAAATGCCAGTAAATGATCACCCTCTGACAGACCTTGCCAAGCGTTGCTTAACCTCCGATCGTTTACCGATCAGTGATTGCAGCTGGCTATGAGCGCCATTACAATGTATTTATCAATAATTTGATCATTAACTTATCCATTTATGACAACTTAGCTACCATATTTCTCATCTTCCAGTTCCCAACGCTATCTATAGATCGATCAGACAATTAAAAGTGATTTACCTTCACGATCAAACCGACTGTAATCATCCGGAAACTACGGAACCTTGAACTTGCAAGACAACTTCATAAAACACCCACAACACATCCAACCCATTCAATCAAAAACACACCTTATCACTATCAGAATACAGAATACGGCAACCGCATTAACAGACACAACTTGATGTAACTCCGACAAAATTAATATGCGGTTGACTCAAGACAATTTAAGCTTTATCGGTTAGTTAATAAGGTTGGTGTGAAGTGAAAGGTTTGTGTAAATAGGTTCAATGGCTTGAGCAAAAAACTGGTATAGGCCGTGGGTTCCGTCACGGCGTTCGTTGCAATGAAGCATTGTTGCTGCGGATCGAGTTTTTGTTTGTTTGTCATTTTTGTTCTATAGTTTTTGTGGGTGTCTAGTTATTGAACGAGAGGAGGCTCTATGATATTGTTTGTGTTGAAACTGAGCACTTTCTTGGTGGTAGAGCCAAGCTGTAGCCAATTGACTGCAGCTCATATACCGGCTGGCTCGACCGGGGTAGTACCACCTCTCTCAGAAGATCGGCTTCAAGGAGCTATTACAGCTGGATTTCGTACGACTAAATTCCCCCGTCCCCTTCTCTGCCCACTCTCTTCAGGTCGGCAATGTGCGAGCGATGCGTTTTGGTATTGCAAGCATCCATAGGCTACGAACTAGCATAGGGTAACTGCTTAACATCAGGCTTGTTTACCATCTTAGTTACAAAGAAAATACGTTTGAATATCTTCAATTTCTTCTTTCTTTCGATACTACCTATCTCTCTTTTTATGACTCCCTTTAGTCTTATCAGTGCTTCTTGATTGAATCTATCTCCATTATTTTCAGAGAAATGTTGGAAACCAAAACAAAACTCTCCAAAATTATTATAATGTGCTATCACTCCAACCATATTTCGTCCACCTCATTATGTCCGCCCTTGGTTCTCATCATAAATTCAAGCATCAATTATTTCGTATCGTTTATGAAATACAAGTCAATACAACCTTGTTGAGTGTTTTCAAGCGTCCAAGTATTGTTATTTCGGGTTTCGATAATAAGCGCGATTATTTTATAATAATGAGGTCCTTCCTTCAGTCGTTTAAATTCAGTCCTATGAACGACTCTTCCAAATATTCTTCAAGATATCTTAGATCTTAAAGCAAACAGCTGATGGAATCTGTTGTAAAGTTGCTTAAAGCAATGTACTACGGCTCGAAGACTATTCCCGTCTTTGTCATAATTATATAGGCTGGTTTGACTGGAGTAGTACCACCCTCTCACAGAAGATCGGCGCGAAGTATACCATACGCTTACCATACGCTTGTTTGTAGACTTAGTTATTATTACAACAAAATGTCGGATACAAAGATCTATTAGCCTTTCAGTCTCCCACCATTTACTCGTAAACCTAATAGAGATATCTAAGCATCAAATTAGGCTGTCTAACTCCATAAGCCACCAAATAAAGGCATATACTACAACAAAACTGCATTGTTAATTAAATATGCTTACATAACATCGATATTGCATCCTAGGACTTCTGGATCGAGCCTTGGCCTATTTAAACACGATGCAACGCTGTTACCTTGAACTTATTACTCTTCTAGCTAGTACCGAGCGGTTACAGCATCCCTGGGGCTCTGGCTCTGGGATGGACCTTGGCCTAGATCACAGTTTGCAAGCAAAGCCTATTTGGGCGAGAATCGTTGTTGAACAACCTAGATCATTTTTCACAGCTGACGCTTTGCTTACAGTGCCACAAGGTGGCCAAAAGAGAATGTGAACATTTAAAATAGAGAATTGTCATATTTTGATAGTCTTATATCGACCCTAACTACTGGACAGCCGAGATTTGATGTAAATTAAGGGTAGATAGTGCTAGTGCTTATTTAGGTTTAGGCTATAGTGCGATGATAAAGAAGATGGTATAAGTGTTGAAAATAAATAACATAGTACTGCGCTGATCGCGCATACTTTGATGATCAGCCACTTGATAAAACTTGCTATAATTATTATTATTATTAAGTCGATATAACATACTCTGTTAACATGATCGTGTGCGTATTTTAACTGCAATTCGTATGGGTGTTTTTTTTTATTTTTTTTTTTATAGGACTGCGGTGGCAAAAAAGCTTACGGCCCGCCTGATGTTAAGCAGTTACCGTAGCCTATAGATGCTTACAATACCAAAGGCATTGCTCGCACATTGCCGACCTGAAGGGGAGTGGGATGGAGGGAGGGGGAGGGGGATGGGCTTTCGGCTCTCTCACTCATCGTACGAAACGCATCTGTAATAGCTGCTTTACGCCGATCTTCTGTGAGAGGATGGTACTACCCCGGTCGAGCCAGCCCGTTTATGAGCTGCAGTCACTTGGCTACAGCTTGGCTCTACCAGCTTGAAAACAGACAGGGTGTGACAGAATAACTAAAAAATATCAATTTTCTGCACGGAGGAGGCATACATTTTCAATGACAGAATGGTTATAGTATCCAACCAATTTAGTATTCTATTACCAGAATATTATAGCTTTAAATGTATTATATAAATGCGGAGAAAACAAATAAAAAGCAGTAAATTCGGTCATAACACCACTTTATGAGACGATGTCTGCGAAAACATTAGATTATCCTAATACGTGAGGCGTAGGATGCTTAGCGTCGAGTTTATTATATTTTTTATTATGTAACTTTTTATGTGAAAGTTTTAGAGATTTTGATAGACTTACTACGAACGAAGCAACATAGTTCTTAATAGAGCTGGACGCAATAAGGTAGTTTTTGCTCTAAAGCAAAGGATGTAGCTAGGCTAGGGTACTTATATTATCTTCATGCTTAGTAACTTAGTTAGCCATGAAAAACAGATTACAGCATACATTTTAAGTGGTGTTTTAGCTAGCATTTATGTTACCTGCCTCAACCAGAAGACACGGGGACACAAACTATGTATATATGTGGCTATATGAGAGCATCCATCCAAAAGTTAGCTTTGTTTATGGTGGAGAAGTCATCTAAGTAATTGTAAAGCATAGCAACACTTTCCATAATTTGCGCATAGTGAAAAGAAGTTTGACAGTTGGGGTGTTCCATTTTCAAAACTACAAAGTGTTAATTACAAGTTGTTCGATTTTCGAAAGTTCTAGATCCTAATCTCAGAGAAAGACCTATGCCTACTTATAAAGCTCGCCACATACATACGGTATTTCCGGAATTCCGTTTCGAAATATCGAATCGGGGTTTCCGAACGCGATACGTCTATACATTTGGGTGGATTTACTGCGTTCGGAATCCCCGATTCGATATTTCGAAACGGATGTGGCGGGCCTAAGTATTTATCATATCATAGTTGTTCCATTTTCAAAACTTCTAGAATCTCAACTCAGTGAAAAGATCTCTTTCCGACCAATCTCTATCTATGTAGGAACTCTACACCATACTCCTGAACCACAAATCAATGCGACACTAATGTATCCTTTCGTCCTCAGGTCTTGGGGCCACCGGTTACCATGGCGACCGGCAGTGAAACAAACCCCTGAAACAAACGGGTGAGTGCATGACCTAACCTAGATATAAAGGGCGGGGGTGAAGGTGAGAATGTCAATGCGCCCGGAAGTCGAGGTGAAGGCGTGAAGGGTTATTGTTTTAGAACCCAAATACAACAGTTAGAAAGCATTCAGAGTTTGCATTCCGCGTGCAGTATGCGTGGGCAATATGAAACATATTACAAAGAAGAAAAGCATAACGCTGAATGCTCTCTTACCAACTAATAATAGCCTTGGCGTAGCTCTATCCGTCATGGCAACGAAAATCTTCCCAACCAGATGAATGGATTTTAATGAGATTTTCACCGATAATTGCTTTTCTTGACGTGTATGATGGAAACCGATACATCTGTTTTTAAGAAGCATATGTGTCGCGGATTGATTTTTGAAAGTTATTGATAGATTTGTATACTAAATAGCCTTCGCTCAGTCAGATCACTAATATAACTGAATGAACATTTCGAGGCTTTAAATATATCAATTCTTGTACACATTTAGTGCTAAATTAATTCAACAAAATTTCTTGTTAGCCACCGTCACCAGACCACAATTTGAAATTCAAAATGGCGCTCGATCGTGTAAGATTAGGCAAATTTAATCGGTTGCCTGTAATTTAAATTTATGCTTTAAGAAATGTTTTTGTTACTATTATACTTACTAAATTGGTGTGCTTGTTTAACGAGACTAGCGATTTTTTTTATAAAATGTGAAGTGATTCTTCTTTTTCATTGTGACTCCACTACTGAGGGTTGGAAGTTAGCTCCTTGAATTCTACTTTGTTCAGAGCCAGTTTAAACAGCTCTTCAACCAAAGAAATTGGAAAAAAGGGTTCTTGAACCTTCTTGATGCCTGTCCACTCTATGCCATGACATATTACCGTATTTTAACCTGTTGTTTGCCAGGTCGGGTATCTTCCCAATCAGTATCGTTAGTAGCATCTGGTATAGCTTATTTCGTAAGACTGTCCAAGGCAGGTCTTTCATTGTTTTATTGTCCGTATTAGTTCGAGTTGGCAGTTTCCAGCGAAATGGTTGTATTAGCTTAAATAAAATAGATTTCAAGCTACAGAAAAATTATCCTAAGAGGTTTACAGGTATCTCTTAGGATTATTTTTAGGAGTATTTACCGCACAAGCCTCGATGATGCCTTATATGTATGCCATTAGGCAACGCTGAGGACGGATACATTTTATTTTATGCTAATGATCATACCTTCTCCTCAGATGTGGATATGATGGTATTCAAGACAAAACGTTCAGCAGTAAACACGTTATTATACTACTGGGCTGTTAATTCGATACCTGTAGGCCAACATCCCAGCCAAAAATGACCCAAAATTGTATTCTAAATACATACGATTAACCAACTCCCCAACGCACTTGTCCAAACACAAACAAACAATTTGACAAACAGCGTAAAACCCAAAAAGAGGCCAACATGGCAATGTGTCCAACTGAGTACACAATCGTGTAACGAAGTTTTATTATTATCCCCAAATGGACTGTCACATTATTGCTAGGAACTGGTAATTTTGTAGGGCTGTAGCAGATCTCAGATGATCCACAAAATGCTGCAATGTAACCTGTTAACATGGTGTTTGTACTGATAACCTCATGTACAGATCCCAAACTTATTTGACCCGGTGGCCAAAAGAGGAAATAAAATTTGCAATAGAGAAATGTAATATTTTGACAATCTTGTTCGACACTAGCGATGCTCCCAGTGGTTAAAGTCGGACTGTGTGCGAAGATGACATTGAATGTTCTAAATCTTACCTACAATATTTTGTACCTATAAGAATGAATTAAGGTGTCCTTGATGACAACCCTGGAAAATAAAATGTTCTGTAATAAGAACAAAACTCTTAATAAAAACGTATTACCTTTTCCATTTATTCTTAGCAAAGCATCGCCATAAAATGAAGCATACTTTAATAAAACAACGCCACCCAGAAAAGCAATTATCTGAACTTATTAGCTTTTTAAATGAGTCCAGTGGAGAGACCCATAAATTAAGCTTACGAGTTAGATGGAGTGCGAGACAACGCCTTTTGGCACACCTGGGATCCGGTTTTTCGACCACAAAATATTTTATAAACATCTTCGCTTCTCTCTAAACAACAAACATCTGCTACCTAACATTGTTGTTTAAATTTCTAAAGAGGAATATATTTTGAGTTTAAACAATTTTGTGAAGAACTTAGCACTCTTTAGCTCACGTTATATCCGTATACACATCGACATCAAGGTAGAATAATTCGATTTGGTAGTAACAAAATGAAATCAAGTTGTGTCGTTTGAATCAAATTTAGGTTTGCGCTAATCTTTCTCTGCTTTCCCTTCAACCAGCCGTTGCTGTACGTATTCTCTGAATTGAACCACTGAGCTCAGCATTCATTTCTTCATACAATTCAATGCAACAATGACCATACAACGATAATGTCGTAACGACGTGTGGTCTGCAGCCCAGTTCCCAGGGTCTGGAGCGTGACACAACATGATAATGGCCGCGCAGTGACACAGTTACTGCATTGTTTGGGGCATACAGTTCAGGTTACGTTTTAGAAATAATGTTGTTAGTTAATTTGGTCAAAACAGTAGGTATATCATGGTTGTATTGTCTTAATCTGGTTAACCATATTATTAAAAACCAATCACAGATATGTAACAATATAGGATTACCTACTGTTAGAATGTGCTTTTAAAATTAGTCGTTCCGTTAGTCCCGTTAAAGTTAGTTAGTCCCTTGTGTAGCTGAATTTTATGCCTATCTAGATGATCCTCTTTCACAAATCTTCTTTATATGTATCCGCCTTCTTCTTCCATGCTTTTCTCCAATGGCTTTATTTTAAAGTATATATTTATAGTCTTAAATTTTCCCCTCTTCTACTTTTTGAAAAAATTTGAATCTTACGATAAATCTCAAGGTGCTAAAAATCCTTTCAAATAACGCCAAAACCCTTTGGATTGATGTCCTAAATAAAAGCTGGTAAAACCGAGCGGTATGTCCTCGAACATTATTAGTGCTACCGAAGAAAGGAGCTCATCAATCATAGGTTTTTGTACCTTCACGTCATATGGGGGCTCTAATAAATGACATTTTGACCACGAAGGCGTGTACCTAGCTTATTTCAGATAAATGATACTAGGTTATGAAGAGAAATATACCACCATGCCTGTATTCCCCGCAGAAGTTAGAAGAAATAAAAAACAAGTGCTTAATTTAATATTTTTCAAAGCCAAAACTTTAATTTCTTCTCTCTCCTTTTAGAGTCTTCCTAAATATTTGTGTTCAAATATTACGAGAAATTAATTACATGTCTCGTGAAACTCGATCAGAATTGCGAATTTTATTTAATCCAGCTGCTCTAGTGTGATGGATTATCGCTTAATCCTGCGGTTTGAGTGAAAGCTCTGTCGCTTTTGATCCTTTTACAACATATACAAAATCGTGTTCACAATCTGTACCAAAAATTGTTCCCTTCGTCACTATTAGTTTAGAAAGCTCATCAATCAAGGGTTTTTGCACCTCCGTTGCGAGGGTCTTAGATGACGGGTCAGTCGCTTCACCGACAGGTTTATTGCAGCTAACGACACTGACATTTTCAAATAACGGTGCGGTCTTAGCTAAAGAAACCCTTGTATTACATATTTCATCGTGGAGGGTTGGGCCTTTGAGGGCCTGAAACATTAAGGGGCCATCCATTAATTACGTCACACGAATTTCATGAATTTTAGACCCCTCCCCCCCCCTTGTCACAGCTGGTCACATTTGCGAGCCCCCCGCCCCCCTCCCTGTGTGACGTCACAGATTTTTTATAATTATCAGAAATTTTCAAAATTTTTCGTTAAAAATTCAAATTTCGGTTTTAATACTTAGATATATTAGATTTTTAAATGTGACGTCACAAAACTAAGGACCCCTCCACCCCCTTGTCACACAATGTCACATTTCGTCGACCCCCTCCCCCCCGTTTACTTGTGACGTAATTAATGGATGGCCCCTAAGCTGGTCCACTTCCCAATTATAGGCTTATCTAATAAACTTTCCTGAGGTCTTCGTTTCTTCTCCACAACAACAAAGGAAGGCATGAAACTTAGTAAATAATTTCTCATTTATTTAAATCGGAAACTTTATTCGTCTAGACACGTTATAAAGTTATTCACACAAAAGGATTTATTTGAACATATTTATCTTATTTTGGCATACCTGTATAAGATAATAAAAAAGAGGAGTAAATTAGAGAAAAGTCCTTGTATGTCAGGTCCTTTCATATGGAGGGTTTCATGTCCAGTACACTAAACATGGAACACTTTTATTGGTTTCGATATTTTTTCTTCGTGTAGTACCTAGGTAATGCGCTGAATACTACGTTTTTATTGATTGCCTATTTGGAACATGTCTCTTGAATACAATGTTTGATGTCCATTGTAGCGTAGTAACAATTTTCTTTTTTGGGTCTGCTATTACTCGGCCGGCCCAATGTTGGTTGGGGGGACTTCCCACATTTTTGGTAAACGTTTACGTTTGACACGCAAATTAATTGTTATGATTTCCAACGCACCTTCATGTCGGCGTGACCACAAGCCCCGAGCAGATCCGTACCCGAGCAATCAGTATGTATGACGTTGTCTGCATGGTCACATGTCAAAACTGATTTTTAATGCCACTTCGAACTACCCGCTACAAATTTTAACTGCAAAATTTATAGAGATTTTTAGTCAGATTACATTGGGTTTACAAAGGATTAAAAAGTGATTTGTAATGCCAGTGTAAGTCCATCATAACTTTCCATACATTTGAGGGTTTATCTTTGAACAACGCCAAACTAAAATGCAAGTTTCTCGGAAACAAGAGTGTATCAACTGTCAGCCTCTTAGGCCAGCTGGCCTAGTCCGAAATACGAACCTAACGTTTCGGCTGACGGATTGTCGTGATTTGACATTTCTTCTTTTGTTTTTCTCTACGATTTGACATTATTTTGATCGTAAATCGAATCCGTACTTCGGACGATCCGTCAGCGACGTATTTCGGAGTCACCCCCCTGCTTTCATTTTCACGTCTCATTAAACCAAAATGAGTCAACGGTCCATTAGAATAAGGACATCCACCGCATAGGAAAACACGAACACCCGGTTTCCTCCCATACCTCCCCTCTCGTTCGCGCTCACCCTTATTTATATCTCCGTCTATTTCTCTCACAGCATCCGTATCGATCGGAAAGTCGACCTTGACCTTCCCTGGAGCGGGTACAATGTAACCTTGTACCATGAAACGGGAATGGTTTGTTGCTTGGTAGAGGGTTGATTATGATAAAGGGTTGGGATCATTGTAATCGTGGGTAAATAGGGTTGTCCTAAAAGGTTTAATTTTTGAGGTTTGTAGATTAATTTAATTTTAATAATGGATTGTAGTACAATAAAATCAACCTGAAGCCCTAAGTACCTACGTAAACGGGTCCATAACCTTTTGTATATCTAGCGGTGGACAGCAATGGACTGTGATCATATTTCAGGGGAATCTCGGCTTTTTTGTGACTGAGGCGGCAAATAAGTGTACGGCCCGCCTGATGTTAAGCAGTTACCGTAGCCTAAGATGCTTATAATATCAAAGGCATTGCTCGCACGTTACCGCCCTAAAGGGGAGTAAGGGGAGAGGGAGCAGAAGGAAGGGGGGGTTTTTGGCATCCGGCTCTCCCACTCAAACGCAGCTGTAATACTTAGAACTACTGTACTACTTTACGTCGATCTTCTGTGAAACGGTGGTACTACCCCGGCCGAGCCAGCCCGTATATGAGCTGCAGTCAATTGGCTACAGGTTGGCTCTACCACCAAACCTTTTGAAAACATCAATGAAAGAACCCTTGACGGGCCCGTTAGCGTGGTTGGCGTGGAGGCGCCTTTCACACTGCAGGTCGTAGGTTCGATTCCTACCCGGGACATGCATTTGTGTGCATGAACATGTCTGTATGTCCGGAGTCTGGGTGTATATGTATATTAAGTATGTATTTACAAATAAAAAGTAGTATATGTAGTAATATCAGTTATCTGGTTTCCATAGTACAAGCTCTGCTTAGTTTGGGATCAGGTAAGCTTGTGTACAAAAATGTCCCAGGACATTATTATTATTATTATTACCTTATTGATGCTAGTCGCTCTTTACATTATTACAATTACTATAAACACCAAATAAGGGATCCTCACTCGTTTCTCCTCAGTCTGAATACTTTTTATTAACAGTAGAACCAAACCGCTAAACCCAATATTAACATTCGTAACTCAATAAATAAGGTATTTTGTGGGGACCTTGGCTGCGAAATTGTCCAATAAACCTTCATTAGAGTAAACGAATTCGCGGAAAGAATAGCCCAGATGTGGTGAAAGTCTCCCTTGTGCATTCTAGTGGATTTGTAGCCCTTAAATGTTTTAATGTTATCGTAAATTAAGGTTCCCGTATTCTCTAGGCGACGAATTCTAGAATATATAGACCTCTACACGCGAAACAACTTGAATAGACCCAATTACAAATTCGTGCAAGATTTCTTGGCAGTACGAGAATGGTTTCTTTTTTAATATTGTTCTCGACACATCGTGTCGTACGTTCTTGGTACGAGAATTTAGTAGAGGCCGTATAAAAATGTTGTTCGTTCTCGCTAGTATCTATATCATTTCTTGGCAGTCCGAGAATGGTTTCTTTTTTATTAATATTGTTCTCGACACATCATCTCGTACTTTCTTGGTACGAGAATGTAGTAGAGGCCGTATAAAAAAAATGTTGTTCGTTCTCGATAGTATCTATATCATTTCTTGGCAGTCCGAGAATGGTTTCTTTTTTAATATTGTTCTCGACACATCGTCTCGTACGTTCTTGGTACGAGAATGTAGTAGAGGCCGTATAAAAATGTTGTTCGTTCTCGCTAGTATCTATGTCATCCATTACGAAATTTTCCAATAATGTTGAGGAGTCGGTTGCGATTACGCGATATTATAATAATTAGTATAATTATGTTGCGTATCATATCATTATTGTACACTAATGATGGACACGCAAAACGTCCGCACGAAGTCACGGAAAGTGAAACGCGGAAATATTTCATTCCATACATTCACTTGGACTTTGCTGAATTAGGATAGTATTAGCGAATGTACCTTATCCTAGGTGAAAGACGTCCACCACTGGACATAGGCCTGCCCAATGTTTTCCACACATCACTGTCTTCCGCCATTCGCATCCATTAGCTTCTTGCAACGCGTGTGAAGACGTTTGTCCACCTTTTGGCAAACCTGCCCACACTACGTCTGGTAGCGCCATTCTAGAGATTTTCTGCTCATCGGTGCTACAAACAAGCACCACTTCAACTTCGCAATTCAGAACACCACGAAGACACATGTGGTAATTTACATTCGCCGCCGGCCGAAGACGAAGTGTTTCCTGTACGAATATCATCGCAATATGTATGAGGTCTTAGCATAGAGCTGTGTCGGTAAATCTGGTTCGTCTGCGGACTTCCTCATTTCTTTCTTATGCCTGTATATAACTCTCTTTGAAGCCATAAAAAGTGGAGGAAAAAGCCTGTTATTATTATAATTATGAAGCGACTTAAAGGAATTTTAATTATACCTGAGCGTCTCGTTATAACGTTATAAAACGATTTAATTAAAAGTTTAATTAAGTTATTCTAATCTTAAGCATTTTAGGGTCTCTTTTTATTTACTTACTCAATTGTATTATGATTATTACGTAGTTATGGCAAATCCTCTTGTGCCATCAGGCCAGGCTCCAACTCTGGTTTCCCAACAATTGAAAACCATTTGGTACGTCCAGTAGCTTCGCATGCCTCGGTCGAGCATTCATGTCATTTCATTCATCTGCGTTTACATCAAACGCATGCCGCGCCCGAGCAATCAGGTTTAACGTCGGAACGCATAGACATAACGTGAGTGGTCGGACGAGGTTAGCGAGGAATCTGGACGCACCAATTGGATTAACTTCGTGGCCAAATTCGGTAGTCCGTCGGCGCTCACCTAAAATCCTCAGCGGTTGACTTATTGTCAAGCATCTGCTAGCAGCCCTCTGGGCTCTGGTCTCGGGGCCCTGTATTCTTGTGAGCACAGGCCACACACAACGCGCTAGCGCGAAGCTTCGGGCTAGCGCGATGTATGTAGCCTCACCTTCGTGAAAGCACATCGCTCTGCTGTCAGGAAACTCTCGCTAATGTATGTCGTGTTGCGTTGCAGACGCGGGAGCGGATGTCGGGCGGCGGCGGCGGCGCGGGCCTCATGTCGTGTGTGCGCGAGGGATCGCTGGAGCCGCCATACCGACCGCCGCACACCGACACACACAACCATGGTGGGTGCATTACCTTTTACTTGCTTTTCTCTTTCTAATTTATCAACAGCGCTGGGTTGCTTGCGCTGTATTCCAGCATCAAACTGAGCGGCAGGCAACCTCGTTTCACATAGAAGACTTTTAAGTTTTTAGTTAGTAGGGTGAACATGCATCTTCTGTGTGCGCTGAAGTGCGCTCGCTCCACCGTCGACCTCATCTTTGCCTCTGCGGCAAGATTGTGGACAAGAGCAAGCCCATCTATACTCCTAAACTAATATTAGAAAATATTTATATTTTTGTATGTATGTTTGTAATGAGTAAATACAAAATCTACTGGACCGATTTCAAGAATTATTTCACTATTAGAATTTTACATTATCCCCGAGTAACATAGGCTTTATTTTTTGGAATGCGGGATATCCGGGATACGGGATGCGGGATACGAGATCCGGGATATCCGGGCTACGAGATCCGGGATATCCGGGATATGGGATCCGGGATACGAGATCCGGGATATCCGGGCTACGGGATCCAGCAAACGGGATCCGGGATCTGGTAAAAACGGGAAACAGTTTCCGAGATACGGGATCCGGGATCAGAGATCCGATTTTTTTAAAATTTAAATTCTACGCGGGCGAACTCGCGGGGGTAAGCTAGTTTTTAATAAAAAAAGTTTTCACTTTTTTGTGTTGTGTAGAACTACTTATTTTCTTTCTTTCTGTCTGCTGGGGGCTTACCACAAGCTCTTATTGCGATTCAATTATAGGAACGTTTTAACGACGTTTTAATGACGTTTCTTATTGTCATGACAATAAGGTACGTTATTGCACAAAAAGTCGCTGAAACGTTAATACGTTCCTGTAATTGAATCGCAATAAGAGCTTGTGGTAAGCCCCCTGGTCTGCTACGAACTTTCAGCGATCCACTCTGTGGTCATTCTTGCTCTATTTCCTAGACATTGCAGTACCACTACACATTATCATGTGACTGATCATGCTTGCCTATATTCCAGGCGAGGGCCGCACTGGTCGGTTTCTGCGCGGCCTCCGGCGCATGTTCAAGCGCCGTGGCAGCGGCGCGCGCGCCGACGCATCGCCTGACCCCAAGAGCAGCTCCACCAGCGAACTGCTTGATGCTGATCGACATAACAGGAGGAAGTTAGTACCTATGGTTACTATAGTACCTACTGATCAAAACACCAAAACATGACTTAAGGCCTGTTTGAGAAGCACGAGATAACTTATTCAGCAAATTAATCTGACGTTTTGACAGTTTTTTCTATGTAGGTATCTATCATAACCTCAATTTGTAAATAAAAGTTATCTGACAATTCTGAAACGTGTTCTAGGTATATTAAAAGGGCTTGTTTTAGAATCCTCGAAATAACTAAGATCCACGAAATAACCAATCACTCAGTTTTACAAACTAGTCTTAATAACGCCATCTATGATTTCAGTTACGTACTATTACAACGGACTATGGTTTGAGTATGAATTCCGAATTTTGAGCTTGTTAACTTCTCAGCTCAATTAAATTTTATGCAAGCAGCTTTGCATGATAATTTCTAAAAGATTAACGGCCAAGTACCTAGTTACCAATTATTTTTTGTTGATGTCTGTAACTTGTTTTATATAGATTTTAGGGCCTTATGGCTAGAAAGAAGAACGTCTTGATATAAATTAGTTAATACTAATTATTATGTTTTTCCGCAGAGAGGGCGCGTACGGCAGCGGTCTTTCCGTGTCGCACGACTCGGTGTTCACCGGCGAGCGATCGGGCGACGAGTCGAGCGACGAGCGGCCGACTCCTGCGCATGGGCTCGCGCACGTCGCCACTTCACATCGGGTACGTACTCACGACACGATGGATAATACCAAGCCAACTAGGCGCCTCTTTGCGACAAGCCCTCCACACACTCCCACCACTGTTACTCCTGTAAACCAGGATCGACAATGGTGTCCAACGATGAACGACGTGCAACGATTACATTAATTAGCTTAGAAAAGAAATTATTTGACCTTTTAGTTAATAATTGTTATTACTCGGTGAATGAGTTCCTTCATGATGATACATCGTGATAAGCTTTTGACATAATTCTGTTTTTATTTTAAATTTTATTGTTGACATTCTTATCATAATACTCATTAATATAATTGTAATTTAATTTTAATCGTTCCTTCCACTCGACACCATCGGTGGTGTCGTTTGGAATCTCTAGTCCATACGACACCACCGACTATTAGTGAGGTTACCTACATACAAAGTTGTTGTATAACAGCATGTTAATATTGTATGCCTATTGCGGCGGGACATAGCGGAATCTCTATTTAATTGTAACATCTTAAAAATACCTGTGTATTCCACAATAAATTATTGATTGATTGATTGATTGATGACGGCAAGGTTTGACCCTCGACGAGTCCCGGGGAAAAGCTAAGTTGTCTTGGTACCCGCACGAATTTAATCAAAAGAAAGGATAGGAGGAGTTGGAAGAACATACTACTAGGCGCCTCTCAAATGTGACGTCACCCGCACAAGAAGGGGTGGCGGTGTGCGGGCGGGGAAGCCACATTCCATCCAAGCGCCTAGTTGGCTTGGTGGAGTAGTACCTACACGAGGGAAAATAGATGCTGCTTGGTACCAAGTTCCTCAAGAATTGGTGAATGGTTAAAAAAGTTACAATCTAGGAAGTACGAGATTCTCTTTAAATCAGATTTGGAGCGACACGTTCTAAACCACTAACGAGATTACATAACACAATACGACTAGGTACTCCTTGATGTAGTTTCTTAAGCTTATTAGCTGTGACGTCATATTTAAGCTGTTGTTTATCTGCAGCGACTTTGATGGGACATGCTTGCAGGTGGTATTGACCTTAAAGGCTCATGTTGACAAGCATAGGAGGTAAATCTATAGCGAACATTTTGCGATGAAATTTCTAAAACTTAACGAAACTAGCTCATTTTTAGGTTGTTAAAAACACCTATTATTGGAATCAAGTATAACCAGCTCACGTGTTTAGGTCCAAATAGTCAAATTTCTATCCGTGGTGCGTCTAAGACAACTTAGCTTTTCCCCGGGACTCGTCGAAGGGTCAAACCTTGTCGTCATCGTTGGACACCATTGTCGATCCTGGCTTACAGGAGTAAGGGTGCGTTTCCTTTGATGCGGAGCTGGGCGGAGCGGCGGACTGTGATTGGCCAAGAGCGGGGTGGAGATTTCGGGCACTGTGATTGGCCAATTCAGGGTCCACTCCGCTCCGCTACGCGTGAGTGGAAACGCACCCTAACAGTAGTGGGAGTTTGTGGCGGGCCTAGTCCCATAAAAAAATAAGCTAGCTCTTGAAATTCCTCGGGAAATATTTTTGATTGATTTTTCCCTAGTTTATAATGTTGTGCCTATTATTTGTTAAGTCTAAAGAAAGAAAAAAATAAACTATCGTGCACCCTAGCCCAGACTAAGATGTTATGGCAATTAATTTTAAACTTCACAAAATTGTTTTAAAACTGAAAATAAATACTCGTTTTGCGTTTAATAAAGGGCTAGTTAATGGAGCCTATTAATTAGTCGGCACACTTCCAATAAGTTGGAGGTCTTATTGCGAAATTCTCGAGTTTAAGAACTTCGTGAAATATGATGTTAGAATCTGTTTGAGAGTTACGTAATAAGACGAGGTCCATCCTTGCGTCTATTCCTATTAAAGAACAAGATCTATATACAAATAAATAAAATTGAATTGTCTGTTTGTAATGTCAAAATAACAGCTACTAAATGCATATGAAAGTATAACGGTACTTATGAAAAAAAAAAAAAAAATGTTCGTCTGTCTGTTTGTTCCGGATAATCTCCGAAACGGCTGGACCGATTTTGATGATTTGACGGCGGGACTTTCACTAGTAGATAGCTGATGTTATTAAAATTACTGCAGCGCTGATCTGGGATTTCTGTGGTTTTTAGGGTTCCGTACCCAAAGGGTGCCAACGGGACCCTATTACTAAGCCTACGCTGTCCGTCTGTCTGTCTGTCTGTCCGTCTGTCAGCGGGCTGTATCTCACGAGCCGTAATAGTTAGAGCGTTGAAATTTTCACAGAATGTGTATTTCTGTTGCCGCTACAACAACAAATACTAAAAATAAACTAAAATTTAAAAATAAAGAGGGTCCCCAGATACAAGAAACTTGATATTTTTGACGTTTTTATTCTACGATGGTACGGAACGCTTTATGTGCGAGTCCCACACGCACTTGGCCGGTTTATTGAATACATGTGAAAATTCGTATTTTTCAATAAGTAGTGTATACCTGAGTAAGTGTAGTGTGTCAGTGTAGTGTGACCTGAGAAGGTATAGTATACCGAGTACAAGTTTCGGATGACCGAGTTGCACCGAACATGCATTTTAACCGACTGTAATCGGTTAAATAGAAAGTCCGACGATACAACATTGTCATTGTGTCTTGCGCAATCGTATAGAAATTCAATGACCTAACGACGCATCAATGAGTTGCGGAAGTATCGGATGTGGGGTTATTTTCCATGGTGACGTTAAAAAAGCTACAAATTGTATATTTTTTCAATTGTATTGTCTTTTAAAGTTTTTTATTTAATGCGACTAAGGGTGTCCATAAATTACGTGAGGTGATTTTTCGACCCCCCCTCCCCCCTTGGTGAGATTTTGTGAGATTTGCCGCGACCCCCTCCCTCCCCCTCCCTCCCCCTCTAATCTCACGTGAGATTTTTCAAAAGCCATATTCTAGTGGAGGAACATAGTTTACTTAATTTAACCCATTTTTCTCGCAAATTTACACTGTTTCTTGCGGTAAAAAAAAAATCCGGCTGTCTCACTTTAAGTTGATCTTCCGTGAGTGGGTGGTAATACCCTGGTCGAGCCAGCATATACCAATGAGCTGCAGTCAATTGGCTACAACTTGGCACTACTACCAACAGTTCTTTAATACCTAAAAAAATTGTTGCCAGATGAGCAGCTGTCTGTTAGCTCTTTTTAATTATCATTGCTTGATATGGGCCTTTTTATTGACAAGGGTATTCAGGCTCTAGCTATAGTCCTCCACACAGACCAATGGTGCTTTCGAAAACTGGGTCGTCTCTCTCAGACACGCATGTTTCCTAACGGTCTTTGTTTTGACCGTTTAGCAAGCAATAATTACTGTTTGACTTCAAAATTCGATAATGCCTGAGATTGGAGACGATTGGAACTAACCTTTCGTTCATTCTTGATTTTGACACCGATTTACTATGAAGTGTCAATATTCAAAATTCGAAGTCCAAACGATAGGATTAGGGCGGAAACCCACCGCGGTGCACGGAGAGAGAGGCTACGCACGAAATGACGTCATTGACGTCATTGTCGAACAAAATTATCATCATTGACGTCTTTCGTGCGTAGCGTGCACCGCGGTGGGTTTCCGGCCTTATTGTTTTCGTACCTATAGTACGCGACAGGTCGAGATGACATTCGGGTTATGAGCTTTTTGCAGAATAAAATCCGAATCAAAATTAGCAGGACCCGATAAACAATTAAAATCGCCCAAAAAATTATTAAATTAAATTATTCTGTTGCGTTGCGGGTCCTACTAATTTTGATTCGGATTTTATTCTGCAAAAAGCTCATAACCCGAATGTCATCTCGACCTGTCGCTGACTATAGATTGTAATAACATTTTGAAGGCTGTCGTGTATCTTTATTTGGTGTATGTTTTCTTCTTACACCAATATGACGACATTGGTGTATCCAGCCAGACTCTAAAATCCTAAACTATGTATGTTCCAAATTCAAACTCACGACTGTATATCCTTCACATAGTTTATCCAAAGCACATGTTAACCTTTAAAAAGTAAAGTAAGGTGTATTATACAACCGTAAATTACCATTAGCCTTATAGGAGCACTAGACGCGCCAACTCGACCATTACTTGAACGCGATCCAATACATCTCACGCACACAGCGCATTCGCGATTCCGTTGTCCGGTTATGCTCTCATGATCACGATGTTTCACGTTAGTTCGGATCTCGCTCTCGTGTGTGGCGGTACTTATATTATATATTTTTCCTCAAATAGGATGAATCACGCGCACTCTGTGGTAGAATGCGCGAATCTGCGCCCGGCGTTCTAATTTCAAAGTTCTTATTCCAATTTTAAAGAGTGTTCGTTTTTTAAATGTGTTGTGTTAAGTTTCGGGTTCGGTGTCAAGGTTAACGTGTTTCTGTGGTGTTTTTATTGGATGTCTTTCCTTATAATTATTCATTTATTAGTGCTTATGTATTTATTAAGTTTACGAGTGAAGCGATAGTAATAAAAAGCGCAACTAAGCTGCTTCGTGATCCAATTAGTATCTATCTGGAACTAAAGATGATGCTATAGACATGATAGAGCTAAAAGCTCTACAAAAAGCTACAAAAGAAATGAGTGACGTCACAAACCATACTGTTGTCATAACTCACCCTGCAACTGAACACGTCACTTAATTACCACTGGCACTAACAATTGCGGTCTAAATACGGAAAAAGACTCATTTCAAGTTAATTACTGTTTTTACGTGCATTACATCAAATAAGGCAGAACTGGGTTCGGTCTTGGCTACTGAGTCACGGTTAACTTCTGATCAATACCGATGTTTGACATTGGATCGAATGTTTATTAAGGAATGTTTATTTTTTGAATTTCGAATTACGTCATTCCTTTGTTTTCATGCGGGAATCGAGCTTTTAATACTTAGTTTGATTTGAATGGATTTAGTTCGTTTTTTTATTTGAAATCAAAACTTTATCAAAAGCACACTGCACTTTTTATCGTACTATGTCCATGGACTCACACACAGTCACGTGTCCCCTTCTTACGTAATGTCGTTGGAGCAATTTTTAAAGTTGACCACCCAGATAATTTGTATATTTTATGTCTTGACTTCAAGGTATTTTTTAAATCTGTGTCGTCGTAATAAAACAGAATTAAACTCGCAAAACCTGCTGCGAATTATTCGCTAAATTCGTCCATCTATGAATATAATAAAATAAACCTTAATTTAAAACTGTTTCAACTGTCAAGATTATACGGACCGGCAAACAAGTTGCGGTTTTATGTTGTTATTTAAAAATAAAAGAAGTTATAAAATGGTTAATGTTCTGGTTGACTCATTGCAACCGCCAGTGTTAAGGTTGTGGGTGGTGAGTGGGTGGTATTCACAAATTAAGTAGTTACTTTGCGAGTTTTAAAACAGCTTATATTTTGAATCGACGCTGTGAACGAATACTAAACTTGTAAAAATAATTATTACTCAACTTGCTTAGTTTGGGACCATACAGTTAGTGTGTTAGTCTGTTGATACCTCTTCTTCTTTACCTTGGCCCTTTCCCATTTTATTTGGGGTCGGCCCTCCGTGTCATGCGTCTCCAGGTAGCTCAGTCCTGGGTCGTCTCTTTGTTGACTTGGGCTTCTTTGAGGTTCTTATTTACTACGGACATCCATGTGATTGGGGGTCTTCCTCGTCCTCGGGGTTTGTTTTCGATGTCCAGCACTTTTCTGGTCATGTGGTCTAATGGTCGCCTCATAACGTGTCCGTACCACCGCAGACTGCTCTCCTGTAGTTTATCTGGGATAGGTCCCACTTTGAAGGTGCCTCTTATGTGTGTGTTTCGGACATGATCCAGCCTAGTTACACCACCTGCCCACCTGAGCATCTTCATCTCTGCGCAGTGTAATTGGTTTTCATGCTGCTTTTTGAGTGGCCAGCATTCGGCTCCGTATGTCATGGCCGGTCAGACGGCTGCTCTATACACTCGTCCCTTTATGCGCACGGGCATTCGGCTGTCGCATAGCACGCCGGATAGTTCTCTCCATTTCAGTCTGTTGATACCTATTTAGGTATTTATTATTTTAATAGACACGTAGAAATGTGAGATTATCTCATTGGTAGGTACTAGGTTACGGTTAATGAAACGTTTTCGCAAAACCTTATTCTCGTTCTGTATTACGAGAACTTAACCAAAAGCTAGTCTGTAAATCTACGATATAAAAGTAAGTCTTTACGACTTTCCTCAGGATTAAACTAGGTTGTAAGCCGAGCGTCCACTTGCTGTAAATTGGGTCGTAAACCCTAACTTGCTTACTCGTGATTTATTACTTAGCCTCTTGGCTAGTCTAGACGCCCTCGGCGCCCTTAGGGCCATGCTTATAAGCGAAGTTATCTGAGCTTACGGACCAAAACCATTGGACTCCGCAATAGAAGACTTGTATCAAAATAATTCTGAAAAACGTTGCGCGTCAGAAACGGAGGCAACGCCTTTGTGATTGGTCCGTAGCGGAGGCCTTGTGATTGGTCTATCTTAAATAATAATGGACGGTTATTGGTCATTTGTAAATCCCGAAGATACTTATCAGATTTCACGCATTTGCATTTATTTAATTATTATGGTGTGTGGGGACGTGTGTGGGGATTTCATCAACATAAGCATCAGGTTTCGTTTTTATTTTCGTGTATTTATATAAAAGTTATCTTTAATAATAATAATAATAATATCCTGGGACATTTTTTACACACGGCTACCTGATCCCAAACTAAGCAGAGCTTGTACTATGGAAACCAGATAACTGATATTACTACATATACTACTTTTTTATTTGTAAATACATACTTAATATACATATACACCCAGACTCCGGACATACAGACATGTTCATGCACACAAATGCATGTCACGGGTAGGAATCGAACCTACGACCTGCAGCGTGAAAGTCGCCTCCGCGCCAACCACGCTAACGGGCCCGTCAAATTAATTTCGCCTTTTATTCCTCGCTCGTCGTCGTCTATCTATCTCTGTTCACTCTCTACATTCATTTACTCTTTCCTCTCATACTTACATTCATCTCTCGTTCCTTTACGGAATTTTCCGTACGGAATTGCGTTTCGAAATATCGAATCGGTGATTCCGAACGCAGTCAATCCATCCAAATGTATGGACGTATCGCGTTCGGAAACCCCGATTCGATATTTCGAAATGGAATCCCGTATGTATGTGGCGGGCCTTAGCCTTTTTAGCCCGTTCCCTTTCACGCTATCTCATTACGTTCCATTCTTAAATTTATGTAGAAGTTGTTTTTGACAGGCGGGTTTCTGATAAACTATGGAACGTTTATAATACGGCTTCCTTTCTACATTTTATGAACTTTCATTTATTTATTCATGTTGTAGGTGCGAGTTACGTTAGCCCAACGATAGTTAGAGCAATATAAAAGTTTTGTAATAAACTTGGAAACTCTTGATACTTTGGCTAGGTTTCCGTTTCTTGTATCTAACGCCCGTGTATTAGCAGTACGGCTAGCAAGTGCACGAGGCTAGCCGCCAAGACAAGACAAGACTTATGTCGCACCGAATTGCTCTCTCTCTACCTTAGTGCATAGGAGAGAACGAGACAAAATCGCGTTTTGTCTTGTCGCGGTCTGGATGTGCTACTAGTTCAAGACAAGACTTTTGTCACGCATTTTGTCGCACCGAGTTGCTCTCATCTCTCATCTTACTAACTTAATGCATAACGACGACCGGCTGTCGCAGTGGTTCGAGAGTAGGCTGCTCAGCTTATTGCATCGGGTGGTTGCGGATTCGATTCCCGCCAGAGGCAAATTTTTTATTGAAATGAAATCTTCAGGTTGAGCACCTTATGTGCTTTTCTGAGGGTTGAACTATCATTAAAAGCTTCGGGGAACGGAATAAACCCAGTCTAATTACAGATTAATTTTTTTAGAGTAAATTACGTACATTCCAATAACTTAGTTTTTTTTTGCAGTACCTAGACGTCGCTAATTTATAGCAACAAAAAAATAAATGTCTACTGAAATAACTATCATCTCAACTGTTTCACGCTCTTAGAAATTGGCAGCAAAGAAAGTCTGAAAAAAGTTAGTTCTTAATTAAACAAACATAAAATTACTAATTGCGTTTTAGGCAAATAAAAAATATATTATGACGTCTCGCGTCTGCATCCATTTAATGTTAATTTAACATAACATTAATTAAATAAATATAACATCACACATACACAAAATATAAAAAAAAAACTTTGCCATTGTCACCATCCCGTTAGGTTTTTAAAAGCAGCTAGGCTATTCTGTAACGCCAAACTCACTTCGCACGCGTGAATTTGCAGGTGATATGTCAAATTTTGTATTGAAATTTGACATTTCACTAGAAAATTCACGCGTGCGTTTGAGTATGACGTTACAGAATAGCCAAGCAGTTGATTAATGGCCAAACTAACGTTATTGAGCGACCAATCGCTTGCGTGGATTGCATCTGTCAAATTATCTTAAAATCCGTTCAGTGTTACTTTGTTCACTCTATTTGGATCGCACCAGTGTGTTACCAACGACGGATTTCACTCACGAATCTATTCAACCATGGCAATGAAAACATGCTACAAAATTAAGCTATTGAGTGAGGATTTATGTAACCCACTGTAATAGTTTGATAATCACGCGAAGAAACTCATCTATAATGCCAATAAGTGATCATTTCACGGCCATTCGCTACTGTGCACGCAGCCTTACTGTACATTAATTTCAATGCGCCAGCGCCGTACCGTTTCGCTCGATGATCCGACTTTCAAAAATTCTCTCAAACTATACGTCTCACAATTACTAGCAGTGTGTTTGGTGCTTTCCAACGCGCGATTGTGTTTTATTACGAAATAAGTGACGTTTATTTCAAATTTTTGAACTTCGAATTTTGGAACGTTTTTTTTAAATCTCGAGTTACGAATTTGAAAAGCGATATTTTTTATTTTATTAACGGCCAGAGAGATGAACTATTTTAATAAAAATTAATAAGGATGACAATTTGCCTGTGCCAGACCGATATTTAATAAAAATGCTAAGTATACCTATTTATCATTTTGTAAGCATGACTGGCGCCAAGTATTCACTTGTCATGTCACGGCGAACGCGGAGATGAAGCAACAATTTCTTGAGATGATAACCATCGAGAGATCTTGCTTTTACTGCGTATTTGCAGAAAACACCCATTTGTGTTCACATTTATGTAAGACGTGAACGTATTTTGATTGTCTCATCATCATTCTTCTCACTGAATTTAGTTTTTAGAGCAAGTTTTATATATTTTTAAATCTAATTCAAAAATCGTAACTCGTGAATAAACAGTTCTTAAAAAAAAAAACAAAAAAAAGTTTGGACATTTTGAATTTCGAGCTTGATTCTATTTTTTAAATTTCGAATTGGTTGTGGTGAAATGAAGCGCTCTTTTTCGGATGCTGTTCGAAATGTTTGGAATTTGGCATGGCTATTGGCGACCAAAGTATTTTTGGTAAGGTAACCCATTTAATTGTAATTTAACCACAGTTCAATTGAAACAGCTATACCTATTGTTCGTGTTTATAATTTTGTATGTCCGATGAATGCTTGTGACATTTTCCTGTTTATTCAAATAAGTTAGTTACTAACATAACATCATCCTTTTATGCAGAAAATAAATGGATTTCTTATTACTTATACTAAGTATTTGTGGGCCTATTGTTTTTCGTAGTTGCGATTGGTAGAGATTTTTCAGTCTGAAAGTGCATCCCTCCATAAACGTATATTTAAATGTGTGAAAATAAATATTTATTGCAACGTTTTACTTAAAGATTATTTAGCTATAGGTAGTGATGGGATATTCTCGAGAACATTCTCACCCTCGGAAACTTACTCGTGAGAATTTTCGAGAATTTATCTTCTGAAGCATGTTAAACTTGGCATAAACCTCATTAAACATGCAAGTATGGTGGTTTTGATTGTTTTTAAGATTGTAAGTTAGGATAACGTCACCTAAAATATAAGGTTCTCAAAAAATCGCACGAGTAAGTTTCCAAGGGTGAGAATGTTCTCGAGAACATCCCATCACTAGTTATAGGCAATCACAAATGTAGATAATTCACTATATACCCGTACTTTAAGTAAAGCGTTGCAATAAATATGTATTTTCACACATTGAAATACTCACGGGCATGCATATTTAGACTGAAACAAATCTACCTATTTTGTGAAATTAAGGTAAATATTTGACGAAACCATTTTACTTAATATCCTATAAATATATTCTCACATTAAGGAAAAATCACAAACGAACAATGAAAAATTAATTTATTTAATACCTAAGTATGTTTCGTTTATTGTACAACTCTTAGCGCAGTGGTTCGAGCGTAGGCGTAGGTGTTTCCGGGCACTTTCGGGTTCGATTCCCACCAGAGGCAAATTTCGAAAGCGGCCTCACGCCAATCGATCTTCCTTGAGAGGGTGGTATTAACCAAGCCAGACAATATTATATCATGAGTTGCAGTCAATTGGCTACAGCTTGGCTCTACCACAAACAAATTCGGAATAAACTCTATGGTCACCCACGCATTACTAAGTTATTAATAAAATTTCGCCGGTACACTTTCTTTCCGTGATAATGGTTCATTTACATTTTAATTTATTGCGTCTTGATTTCAATAGAATGTTAGTTATCTCTGTTAGACCAACATTACGCCTGGATCTCCGGAAGGGGTAGGCAAAGATGCACTAACATACATGCCGTGTTGTTCCTAGGTCATAAAAAAGTGAGACGAGACTTAGTTTGAGGTTGTTTTCGAACACATACTGAAAGTACCTACAAAAGTACATAGTGTAGAAATACATAGTGTTTTACAGATAACATTAGAAGTTGAAGAATAATCACAAGCCCTCCAAATACTAGTTTACTGTACGCAGTAAGCCAGTATTGTCTACAGACAATGACCACACCATTTCGTTATACCTACTGGACACACTATCCTCGCACCTCTTAATTGATTTGGACCATAGTCCATCACGCTGGCCCAGTCCGGACTAGCGAACCAGGACTTGGTCGTCCACTACCAATTCCTATGTCGTCCACTTCCCAAATCGTACACTTTCTTAATGTCTGTGAAAGACCTGCAGTATTCCTAACGGTATTAACTTCACCGTCCAATAATTAACTCTATTTACAAACTCTTCTGTTTGTCATCGATCAGTCAATGGTAGTCCACTACTGGGCATAGGCCTTCCCACAGGCTTATTGCCATGTGGTCATCTTTACTAATATTATAAGGAGGTAAAGTTTGTAAGTTTGTTTGTAGGAAGTAATCTCTTGGACTACTGAACCGATTTTGAAAATTCTTTCACCAGTAGAAAGCTTCATTATTCCTGAGTGACATGGGCTATACATTTCTACGCGGGTGAAACCGCGGGGAGTGGGTAGTTAGATATAATTCTGTATTAGGTATAGTTTTCTGTAAGGAAATCGTGATTAAAATTCGCTCACAATGTAGGTAGATGAATTTGAATACAATCGTAGGCGGTAGACAAGACAAGTGACATTCCTGAGTATTTCTTTATCTACATTTGATAGTGTACCAATTAATGTGGCCAAACATGTATTGAATAAGTAAATATCGTAAATATAAGCGACTGTAGCCTAGGGGTGAACAGGTTGGGCTAACAATCAGGTCCCAGGTTCGATCCCCGGTGGGGCATGCACCAATGGATGAATTTTCATCTATGTGCATAATTTACAGTTCGCTTACGGTGAGGGAAAACATCGTGAGGAAACCTACCTATCACTCGGGATTAGGTAATAGTCAGTTCCTGTATACACGGCGACACGGTTCACCACCTGTCACGTTGGGTTCTGACTATCTAGTGAAACGTGGGCTTTGAGTTGGTTAATACCTCCACAATGTGGTGGTGTATGGCCACTCAAGCCTCTGACTACCCCCGAACGGGGATAAAAGTCGTGACGTTACATTATTACAAATATCGCCAGACTGACACCAAGTGTGTGGTCCCAACCTAAGCAAAGCTTGTACTATTGATATCATACAAACAACGGACTGGAGGCGATCCCAGTGAAACTCAGACGGGGCAAATTACGTAAGAAGGTACAGTGAGCCGAGCGTTTGCGGGTTTGGTTCCCACCGGAGCTTAATTTCGAAATGGACTTTTCGTACTGTGCCCTTAGATCGCTCCCAGTATACCTACGGTACACCCATAGTAAGTAATAATAATATCCTAGGAAATTTTTTACACACGGCTACCCGATCCCAAACTAAGCAGAGCTTGTAATATGGAAACCAGATAACTGATATTACTACATATACTACTTTTTTATTTGTAAATACATACTTTATATACATATACACCCAGACTCGGGACATATAGACATGTTCATGCACACAAATGCGTAGCCCGGGTAGGAATAGAACCTACGACCTGCAGCGTGAAAGGCGCCATCACGCCAACCACGGTAACGGGCCTGTCAAAGTACATGCGTTGCTTAGTTTGAGAGCATACAGTCAGTTTGTATAGTCGGCGATATTTATTTATTTATAGTATATTTATTTGGATATTTCATAGGAAAATTACTAAATATTATTGTATTTGAACTAAACATAGGTACCTATGTGTTCTAATTAGCGTGCAAATCAAGGATGTCCTGTGGTTGCGGTGTGCCGGCGCATCACTCGATACCTGTCATCTCACAGTAACATAACGAGGAAAATATGCTTTAACATTCTGTACATGCTCAGAGGGTTAATTTTATTGTGTATTCCAATAATTCCGTTTTAATCGTAAATACTGATCGAAAGGGGCTATGCGAAATCGAATAGATACAGTTTGGTCGAATAAAAGGTGTTTACACATGATTACTCTAGCGTTTATCGAAAGCTTAACGATGCATTTAGTATCTCGAAGACACAAAAACTCGATCAAAGTTCAAATACATAAAAGTATCAAAATAAAGGGTGCCGTAAAATAAAAACGTCAAAAATTTCAAGTTTCTTGTATGGGACCGCCTTTATTTTTAAATCGTATTTTATTTTTAGTATTTGTTGTTGTAGCGCCGACAGAAATATACATTTTGTGAAAATTTCAACTCTACCTATTACGGTTCGTGAGATACAGCCTGCTGACAGACGGACAGCGGAGTCTTAGTAATAGGGTTCCCTTTGGGTACGGAACCCTAAAAAATACTTTGACAACTCATACTTACTAAGCCCAGCCTATATATCTATCTATATCTAGATTATCTAAGCCCCAGACATTCAAATGAGCCTAGACTTTTGAAATTACAGCTTCAGTCTGTATGTAGCACAGACATCTAAAGCAAACGTGAGAAGGGAACAATTGAGATGCTTCGATAGCGACCATTGTTATTGCGATTGCAACACGTAATGTAATCGCATGGACGCAACACCGCCTGCGCGTGCGTTCCGATTTCCGTTGCCCTGGATTTAAAACTGACGTTTAATCTTCTTATCGTATGGTTAGTGGCCAACCAGCCCTCCTAGACAAGTGGCTGAACGCTAATCGAATGGAATAGAATAGACTTCACAATGTATGGAAATGACATTACAAGTCGCTATGTAGATCACGTGACTTATGTCATTTCCATACATGAAGCGTAGCGATATGAAGGAACGCTTGTAGACGTCAGCCACTTGTCTAGAGGAGCTGGTGTCAGAGTTGTTTAAACCGCCCGCGCTATTACTATTCCACCAAGCCAACTAGGCACGCGGATTGAATGCGGCTTCCCCGCCCGCGCACCCGCCACCGCCTGCGGCTTCCCGCCCGCCACACCTCCCGCGCACCGCCATCGCCTTGTTGTGCGGGTGACGTCACATTTGACAGACGCCTAGTTGGCTTGGTGGGGCAGCTACAGCTGTACAGGTCCTCAAGTTCTCTAAAGACTACCATGTCAATGCCATCTGTAAACAAATGGGAAACTACGATTACCATCGTGCCAAAAATCTGTAGTCTGATGTAGACTGGTAGCCAACAGTCTTACCAACTGGCTCTTTGACTGGTCGGTCAGAATGGAAAACGCTATCGCTATCGGTGACCGTTCAATAGCTACAAGTCTATACGAATTTAACGAAAGTCAAAAGTGGTTGGCAATAACAATTTGCCGTTGTCATTGACAGACATAGACTAAGAAATTCGTCAAAATTGTACAACGTTCATCATATTCCGCGCGGGGCGTCCAGCCGCGAAGCTGGGTGGCGTGTGACTAAGTGCTGCGATACACGCGACTGCTTGTAGCTGCCCATCTCGACCGCTAGAAGCAGACGCTGCACGGCGAACAGCAGTTTCAGTACAAAATTGCCATTTACCATACACGGACTGCTCAAGCAGCCGGCGAGCGGTCGATGCGTATTTCCAAAATATAACTTATGGCTTTTGCCCGCGACTTCGTCCGCGTAGAATTTCAATCTAAAAGAATGGATCCCGGATCCCGGACCCCATTTCCCGGATCCCGTATTCCGGAAATCCCGTATCATGGTTCCCGGATACCGTAACTCGTTTTCAGGCTCCTGGATCCCGTATCCCGACTCCCGTATCCCGGACCCCCCCGTATCTCTGATCTCAGATCTCGTATACCTTATCCCGGATCCCGGAACCCGTATCTCGGATTCCGTTTCCCGCATCCCGTATGGCTAATCCCGAATCCATTTCCCGCATCCCGTATCCTGACTGCCGTATACCTGATCCTAGATCCCGTTAGGTTAGGGCTAGGTTCGAAGGTTACGACGTGGGTTACGTGTTAGCTTACTGGTGACCCTTAATGCACGGGGCTCCGTCGACCTTGTGATGGAGTAATATGGCTGACAAGTGAATGTACCTACTTATTCTGTGTTGACTTGTTGGCTTACTCCAACCTGTAACCGATCATAACTTTATGGAGCGCTGACATTATAATTTGTAAATACGCCGCTCTCTGACAGGTCGTTTCCACGAACGTAAATGAATACTGGACAGCTTACTGCAGCACAAAAAACGAGCCGAGTGAGCGGGGCCCATAGTGGTACAGTGTCCCTCTACTAGGGTGTCCACGCAATAATACAATTTTAACGTACTTATTGTATTATATAGGTACATGAGTAACGCACATGATTGATATTTTATAACTCTAACGGAGCTTTCTCCATGCCTGTCGAAAATATAAAAGAAAGTACCTTATTACTATGTTTCATCTTCGCGTTGGTAGCCACTCTACAAGTAAAATAAACATTTCAAACAATGGATAAATAAATAAATATCTCCAGACAATACATCAACTATTAGGTCCCAAACTAAGCAACGCTTGTACCTACTATAAATACCGTCCAATGGACTGGAAGCTATCCCAGACCAGAGCAAATTACGAAAAGGCTATTTCCAAAAATTTCCCCGACGGGAATCGAACCCTCAACCAATCGGTGCAATGAGCCCAGCGGCCTACGGTCAAACCACTGCGGCAAACGGATGGCAAAGTCATGTGGTTTTATGGCCACCCTAGCTGAGCATTATTACCAATGTTACCATCTAAAGATAAAAAAAATCCGATCTTTTACAAAATATAAATAATATTCAATATTACTTGCTATAAAAAATATATGACTACAAATTAAAAATAATCATTATGAATCCAACATGTTTCGACGAAACAATAGTCACGACACGATAAATAATAAATTAATTTATTTGGTTGATTTAAAAACTACCAATCACTACCCAACGATAATATTATTTTGGCATGGCAACTAGGAGTGAGAGGGACACGGTCCCAACTGGGGCCTCTCGCTCGGTTCATTTATCTGTCTAAGAATTGTCATAATAGACCTTAAGGCAGGAGAATAAAGTTGAATTTCTTAATTTCTTCTTAACCAAAAACTCAAGTCATCAATCCTTCATTATACATCCGTGGTCGCTTCAGATCAAATCCCCAATGTTGCCAGATGACCATGTGAATTTTCCCAACTTTTTTCGAAATCCCTCCAAAGATTAGTTTTTTGAAAAAAAAAAATTTAATTGGTTTTGCTCATTTAGGAGAAATACAAAATCAAAAATACTCTCTTAATTTTTATATAAGTTCAACTACATATTTATAAACAAACATTTTTATATTCCATTTTATTTTACCTGTTTCATTTAGCATATAATTTGTTACATGTCATGTTTTCAGTGTTAAATATTTATCACATTTTCGATGTAGGAACAAAATTGAACGGGTGGACCGATTAAGATTTAGTTTTTAGGGGTCCGTACCTCAAAAGGTAATTGGTAAAGGTATTGTAATATGGTATTCACCCACATACTACGACGTTTTCTACGCCTTCGCTTGCGCAATAATAGCAAAAGAAGTAGTGTTTCTTCGTCAGAATCCATGTTGCAACCGAATGAATAGCGGTCAAAGTCAACGGTAACGTCGGTAACCATGGTTGTAGTTGTAATCATGAAATATAATCGTCCTAAGTTTATGGTTAACACTATGGTGATTTGCTTTTATTCAAGTCCGCATTCTTAGTAACGAGGAACCGTACTAGATGTCGCTAAGCCGCTAGGGCAGAGATTCCCAAACTATTTTGGCAAGACGCCCCTTTTCCTAAATGAACTCAACAAAAAAACTGTGTGATTCAGTCATTCTTATAACAAGTTGGTATACGTAATAGTTACAACTTATACGGTATCTTGAAAGTTTCAAATAAGAACATGTGTTAATTAATAGGGGTCGATTTTTAGACGTCGTCGACCCCCAAAATCAGTTTTCGTTTATGTCGATATGTAACCAATATCGACCACTTTGGGAATCCCTACGCTAGGGCAACTAAATATGATTGTTTAGATTGGGTTACCCCTAAAAATATAACGCCCCTAAAAAAATCCCATCCCACTTATTTACCCCCTAAATTTGACTCCTTTAAAATTAGTAAAAACTATTTAGGAGGTTTTTTTTCTAAAAGTGAATTTTCGGGGGAGTTCGAATAAAATTGGTGGGAAATTCACATGGTCATCAGCTGGCCACACCGGTATTATATAGAATGCAACGCGCAGGCGCGCGGACCGCTACAAGCAGTTCGTGTATGGTAAATGGAAATTTTGTATTGAAACTGCTACTCGCCGTGCAGCGACAGCTTCTAGCGGTCGAGATGAACTGCTACAAGCAGTCCGTGTATCGCCGCGCTAAATGTATGCCGGGTAGTTACCTTGCATTAATGTTGCCAAAATAAGCGCGGCTAGTCGCATCTAAAGGTTTCATCTATTTTTGGGCCATGCCATGACTGGGGTTACCTATAATAGGAAATCGACCGAGTTCTCCTCCACAACGCTTACTCAACCATTGTTAGAGGAGACACGGTAAATAATTAATTTCTATATATTTCCTGCTAAATCTACATTATTTGAGTACATATAAATTGATGACTACTACATAATATTCGTTCGTAATGTATTTAGTGTCGATATTACCTCTTTGTAAGAACGACGTGCTTGCATTTTGTGCCACGTGAACGAGAAATACTAAAATATTAGTTAGTGTTAAAAGTGTCATCAATTTCGATCTAAAAAAACAGCAGTTTTCAGTATTTTATTTTTATAAATAAACCAGTTACAAACATACAGTTTCAGTACTATCCTCGAGGAAGTATATTTTCAGAAATAGGTATATTTTTAGCATTTGAGTTATTGTAAACTAGCTTTTCTCCGCGACTTTGTCCGCGTAGAATATAAATTAAAAAAAATCGGGTCCCTGATCCCGTATCTCGGATCCCGTTTCCCATTTTTACTGGATCCCGGATCCCGTAGCCCGGATATCCCGAATCCCAAAAAAACATAGCCTATACTCAGGGATAATGTAGCATTCTAGTGGTGAAATAATTTTTGAAATCGGTCCAGTAGTTTTTGAGTTTACTCATTACAAACATACAAAAATACAAATCTTTTCTCTTTATAATATTATTATTAATTATAGTGTAGATTAGTGTAGATGAATAGTGTAATATTAATAGTATATTTTCCATAAAAGTGCCACAGTAAGACACGATCGTTACATACTTCATCGGTTGGATGCGGTTTCGATTCCACAGGCATATTTTGAAAACGGCCTTTTCATAATTTGCCTGGTGTGGGTGTCACTAGGATCGCCCCCAGTCCATTGTGTAGCCATAGTACAAGCGTCGCTCAGTTTGGGACCATACAGTGTGTGTTAGTTTAGCGATATTAAAACACTAGGTACTAAGTGAACAAGTGTAAAATGGTACCTTTACTGTGAAGTAGCAAGTGGTTAGCAAGTGCTAGTGTCAGTTGGCATGAGTGGGAGATGGCGGAAAAGATTCTGTTGGATCACAGATGGGAGGTTTGCGCAGTTATGGGTATGTATTTACTTTTAATATCCCATAAAACGAGCAGCCTGTATTTGATTTCGAATATTGAGCTACTATGTACTAATATTACTACGCTGTCCCATTTAATTGCAGCGATATCGCCGCACTTCACTCATAGATGGGGAGCCGTAGAAGGGTTTTCTGGATTTACTCCAGCGCGTCAGATTAAGATAAGGGAGATACCTTACTTACATATTGATAAGAACCTCCAACCAGTATGAGCCCTTAATATAGAGGGGTACGCTCAGGGGAAGCATAAAAATATAGACCACCTTAAAATACTCGAGCGAGTCAGATTAAGATAAGTGGGATCCATTACTAGCTAAGAAGTGTCAAGTGTCAATTTTGCTAATTTGATCGTCAGTCTAAGAAATGAGAACATCTGTAAGTTTCACTAAATAGAAAGAAAAAAAAAACTCGGAACGCGTCATATTAAGATAAGTGGGATCCATTACTAGCTAAGAAGTGTCAAGTGTCAATTTTGCTAATTTGATCGTCAGTCTAAGAAATGGGAACATCTGTAAGTTTCACTAAATAGAAAAAAAAAAACTCGAGCGTGTCAGATTTACAGGGGGGCCACCCCTTTGAAAATCTAACGCGCTTGAGTATTTATGACGAATATTTATGACGGTACAGTACCACTACCACAGTACACGAACGGCGGCATCGCCGACGTCAAAGACGTTGCCGAACTAAATAGATTGTTAAACTGCGGCTCTACCATGAGTTTTGCGCACTTGTTAACATCTGCGTCAAAATCTAATCAATTTCTATGAATCAAACACTAACCCGTTCGAGTTAATTGTTGTACATTGATAACGGAAAGGAAACCGGCGCGCGCGCAGTGATAGCCGCTATCGTATCCGTTTGCAGTAGATTTAAAGCGAATTTTAATGACCTCCTTATGATCAACTGTTGCAGATATTTCCGCTAAAATTAAGGGAATTAAGTGTGTATTTACCACGCTCTTTACCACAGGTATTTACCAAGGTAAAATTTTATTACACCATCGAAAAAACCCAATTCATAGATTTATCAAACTGTTTTAAAATTTTGAACCTTTTATTTTTTATTAAAAAATACGGTGTAAGTTACGATGGACTTATACACTGGCATTACAATACAAATCACTTACGTTCCTAGAAATGTTTTTTTAAAAAAACTCTAAATTTGGGGGCTGGCTAGTCTATATTCTGTTTCATCTATAGATTTGTTATTACATATTACTTACTATCAAAAAGTTCAGCCGATTAAAGAATCTACTTACGTACTAACTTAAAATTGGGGCTCTTTTGATTTTTCAAAATTTTCGCGTTAATGGGCCTTGGTTCCAGCGAAATACCAACCTGTCTACTCGTAAAGCGAGCTCTTAGATTATTTGTAATATTCAAAGGCGAAACAGGAGGAATTAGAAACCAATCAAAATCTACTCTTAAAAACTGCCGCAACTTGTTGAAAGTTCCCGTCAAAGTCGCTTCGGCTCCGCATCTGCTCCCCGTAAGCGGGTATTATACCGGGTCCCATACCCTAAATCAAAGAGACTCTTCTTTAGTTTAGGATTAAGAGTTAGAAACTCTTATCGAAAATCGGACCCTAAGTCCTAAATATCGGGTACTTAGTGTAATTGTTCTGGTCTGCGCGGCATTTATGAAGTAAACAAAATTAAGTTCTGAAAAACCACTCAATTTTACAACTAGCGACATCTCTTTTTATATACATTAAACAAGGTTTCGTTTTGTTGTCGCTAGGCGGAGCTAGTGGCGGCGGTGAGGCGGCGAGGGCGCGGTGATGGCAGTGATGATGAGGACCTGGGCCTGCCGCAGAGCCCGCCCGCGTCACCACCCACCGACAAGGCTGGCAAGGTAAGGAGCATATTTTTTATATAATTAAATATTACTCGCAATGTGTGTTTATCGAATTAAATTTGACAGTTGGAAGGATACCAGTTTTTGGCAAAAAAGGTAGTGAGGTGGGAAATAGAATAAACAAAATGAATTTATCTTAATGTTCCTACTTATATGCATTTTTTTAAATTGATTTAGTAACGGAAAATAATGACATGTAAACTATTTCAAACGAATTTGTGTAGTTTAATACGTATAAATTATTTTTTTATCATTCTTTCTTCACGGTAGATCGTTTACCGAAAATAATTTAGTTTTGGATCCCTTAACCACTAGGCTATTGTAGTATTTGTTTCGTGTTTCAAATAGCGTCATCTGTTAGATGTCTCCGGTACTTTTCACAGTCTTATTCCGTATTTGGTGTTGAAAACTCCGTCTCGACAACTCAGAACGGCGAACCAAGTGGAAAATTGTGGGAGCAAGTGTTTGACCAGCTGAGAGCGTCGCTAGGTGTAAATCACTTCTAACGTTTATAGAGGGCGCTTCTTACTTTAGTTTTATTGTTAATTCCATGAGTTTTAGAGCGCGGCTCCACTAGTGCGCTGCGCTGCGTCCTCGCAACGGATTAAAGGGTAGACGGGCGAGGGACGAAGCGGGGGAAGGTGATGCGCCAGTAAAAAATCTTGCGACGACGCAACGCAACGCGCTAATGGAGCCCGGCCCTTACCTGCTCTATGTTAAGTATAGTATTAAAGCCTAAATTTTGGTCCCTTATTTAAATATTGCCAAGGTTTCTAATTCAGATTCATGGTTAATTCATCTAGAAGCGCGAACGATTAAAATGGATAAATTTCTAATCTCCGAAGGCCGCTGTCGTAATAAGATGCTACCTTAACCTGATAGGAATACCTATAATATCATCATTCACATGAAATTCCGTGTTACTATTTTATAATGTGAAGTCTATAAATAATTTAGTGTAGGTCCATCGAGTTTATAAAGATAATAACATTTCCAATAGGTACAGTCAGCAACATAAGTCGCTGAACATTCTGAATTTTTCAAATCGGTTATACTCTTTAATCTACAAACGTTGGTAAACCTTTATAAAACCAAACATTAGCAACATGTCTACATTTTGTTTCGATAAAGAAAAATTATGGATTTGATGCAAAACGAAAGTGTGCAAGCTATTTGAAAAACTGAGAATGTTCAGCGACTTTCGTTGCTGACCGTACCCAGGTAAAAACAGAAATAATGGACAGGATGGGGATTGAAGCAGGAACTTCTCGGTTAGAGCGTGGCCCTATTAACCACATGACTATTTGACAGACTATCAATACATAAGTTTACTAGGTATACATCGATATGACCGTACTTTTGACCTAGGGGAACAAATCAGTAATTTTAGGGCAAATGAAGGAGGGGGCAAATTAATGATTTCCTGTTAGAAAAGGATACGGAAAGCAAGATGAGTTTTAAAGGAAATAGATGCAGTCCGTCTACAGGTGCCCCCAGTCGCCTCTCCCGGTGCGTACGTCGATTAGGGATTTCAGCAATCTACAGGCAACAGTTACATAGTGCTTACATGGATAGTGTAAGCATAGATAGTACACATTAACCTCGAGTCCACTTTCACCGTTGCATCCATTCTGCAATCAGTGGAGCGCACTGATTTACACCACTGTTCATTAGCTCAATCAGTTGTACAACTCATTGGCGGCATCTTCATCAGGCGCATGCCTCGCGCGAGCACTCAGTTTTGACGTTGAAACGTATAGACACAATGTCATAATTTGAGTGCTCGGGTGAGGCATGCGCGGCATTTGGACGCATCTAATGGCTGTTTTTTACACGACTGCCCAAAAAAAAAGGAGTGTATATGTGTTTAGGGTTCATGTATGTATGTGAGATTCTTTATTCCACCATAACTTATAAATGCCTGAACTGAATTGGATGTATGGGGTATCGTTAGAATCCTTACATCATGCCGGGTAAACTGGGTATATTATTTTTGAAAAAAAAAAAAAAAAACAATATGGCGGCATTATGGCTCAAAATTCAAATGTGAATTATATTTTTGTCTTCCATTATTACAATATGGGTATGAAATTGAAGGCCTTGAGGACATTTCAAAAATATATAATTTATTGGCATAATTTAACATAGGTAAGGGTGTACATGTAAAACAAACATTTCATTTTTGCCTGCTGTCACTAAAATGCATAAAATAAAAATAAATAATTTAAAGAAATTAAAAACACGACTGCTGCAAGTGCTCTGCACTTGTTTTAAACTTTTTAGTTCGTTTTAGGCAGGGCAGTCGTGTTTTTTTTTTTTTTTAATTATATCGTTATTTGAGCAATATTATACATGTAGGGAATCAAACTCAGGCTTATACTCAATTGATTGGCTCGTATTAATAAATGGAGAGCTAATTTGATATCGATCTTAAGATGCTGTTTTTGTCAGATGTTCCATACATTAAACGCACAAAAATGCATCTTAAGAGAGATCTCAACTTTGAGATCGATTAATACGGGCCGAGAACGCTCAAGATACGTGCTGAGGAGACGGCGAGCAGATTCATAGATTTTCAGTTTAGAAATTCATCATTTCAGCCAAAAGATGTCCACTGTTGGACATATGCCTCCCCTAAGGTTTTCCACAACGACCGGTCCTATGCCACTTGCATCCAGCGGTTTCCCGCGACCTTCACTAAGTCGTCGGTCCACATTGTGAGGGGGCCTACCCACGCTGCGTTCTGCGTCTTCCGTTAAGAAAATTGCCTTTTGAAAATGAGGTACCTGCCTAACTGTACTAATACACGTGAATTTAATTTAAAGTGGGGTACCTACCTACAGTACTAATAGGTACCTACACGTTTTAATTTAAAGACGTGTTACGCATACATTAAATAATTCATCTAACACATGCCACCGCTAAGTGGATAATAAAATCGATATCCTAGAGCTTTGACATGGTGACGCAATGAAACCCTGACCGCCAGGCTCGGCTGGCATTAAATATTACTGGCACTTAAAAAGTGCTGTCTATGACTGGCGCTGTGTGGTTTTAGCATGATATCTAAATCTTGAACTTTTTTTTTTAAAATTTTTATTAGCCTATAGGGCTGTCCCACTCCTGGGCAAAGGCCTCCCCTTTTTCTTTCCACACCACTCTATCCATGGCAATTTCCGGCCACGTCTTTCCCATAAAAGTGTCCAGGTTATCTCGCCACCTTCTCCTGGGTCGACCTCGACGGCGATGGCCATTGGCAGATCTTTAACTTAAGAGCGAAATAAAACTGACTAACTTATTACTCATTACAAAACCTAACAAAATGTAGGGATGATAAATAAGAAGCAAAAATATCAATAGATCTTCTTTTGTTTTTTATACCCATGCGTAGGTGCCCGTGACACGCGACCGGTAAATCAATTTCTACTTCTTTCTTTAATAATATGGCCCACCCAGTTTAATAGATATTTTTATTGTGTCCAGTGTCTTGTACTAATTAGCATTAACAAACACACATTTCAATTTTGTGTGCGATCTTGAACACACCTTTGTCATGTTATTTTGTATTTGTATGACATTAGAATGATTCAGAGTTGAGATGAGTTTGATTGATGAATGACTCCCTTGGTTACGAATTTCTCTCGGCCTTTAGACGCTCGATCCTCCACCTTACGAGTTTAGTCCAATAGTCTAATTTATTATCCGTGGTCCTACTATTTTTCTTCCGATTTACAAAGGAGGGAAGAGGATAATCTTCTTCCAACTCCTCCTATTCTTCCACGTACCAAGACAACTTAGCTTTTCCCCGGACTCGTTGAGGGTCATACCTCGGCGTCATCGTTGGACGCCTTTACCAATCCTGGCTTATATGAGTAACAGTGACGTGAGGGTGATTGGTAAAGGAGACTTAGTCCCTTTTAATAAAGAATACTCTAGGTATAAATATCCTAAAAGGAAATGTGAACACCCTGATCAGCCACCCACGCTGCATATCAGAATATCCATGTATGTAGCTCCCAGCTTGAACTCGAGCCTCTATCGCTACTACGTCACAATACCATTTAAGGCTTCCAATATCTAACACCATCGGCGCAGTCTCTACGCGACCTTAGCGTGTGTCGCGCGCGCACTGATAAAAAATAAACATTTTTATAACATAACTTTAAAATAAATAAATTTCGGTGTTTGGAATGTATTCTTTTTGACGTTTAAAATAGTGTATTCGGATTTTAAAAGTGACATTAGTGTATAGTGCTGTGATTTGTGTATCGATAGTTTTAATTTAGTTTAAGTTTTAGTGCTATTTTTATTTACACAATTTAACATTTTAAGGTAAAATTTGTGGTACCAATGTGTGATTTAGTATCTACTTATGATATTTTTATCTGCAATATTGGGGCTGCGCTACTACTAATTAGGTATTATACGGTTTAAATTATATAAAGTATACTTCTTACTGACGTGACGTATTTTAATATAGTAATTTAAAAAAAAGAAACAGAAATAACTGCCTACACAAATAATAAAACATCAATACGTAGTTATAAATTGTTACCAATAAAATCGTCAAGTCGTGTTCGCATGATAACTAAAAAAACACATATCAATTTCACATGTTCAAGTGAATGTCTCACAAATAGAAAACGCGAAATTGCAAAAAAATATTAACTACTTACTGACATTGTTAAAAAAACAGACGGTGGAAAGTAGGAGACATTGCATTTTCCTTTTACTTATTTGATTTGTTGTATATTACTCAAGTCGGCATAATCGACGTAATTTGTAAAGTTAAACATTGCTTAAAACTTTGCTTGCATTCACGCATTTGCATCTGCAATAAATACATACATGCAAATAACAGTTGTATTTGACTTTTGTATGCATTTTTCGATTTGAATAAATATGTAATGCCATGTCGATATTCATGGCATTACATATTCGAATCTTTTAATAAAAAAACTGCAATATCAATGTTTTATTGAGTGTCGCTTAGTGGTCCATTTAAAAAAAAAAGTAGGTTAAGACAATTTTAAACATGTTAGCATTTATATTTCTTAATTCAGAAATAACTTATAAATTTGCAATCAGAGTATTGTATTGCCACGATCACGTGAATTTTGAATGAATTAAATAATGCAATGTTTGAAAAATGCTAAACTTTACTCATATTCTAAATCCATCCATCTTGTATCATGATGGCAAAAGCTTTTAAAAGCACTTTCAACTGTCGTTAAAGGCTTTTTATGAACATCATCATACCACTTTTTTCTCATTATAACTCTATAAAAACTAAATTGCTTTTGTTATTTCACTAAAGCTTGATGACTTAACAAATTTCCATGAAATTTACCTCTTAATTATGGACACAGTTCACGTCTTATTAACGCTCGTTCATGGCGTCTCGAAAGCCTAGCTAATTGTTAAATTAAATTTCTTTTACATACAACTGATATATCTTCATCGCGTGGGCTTTCATATTTTCATTTATAGTACGTTTTTTATACTTGTCCTATTTGGTAAGCAAAGATGGCGTCCAGCGCTGGCGATTGCGTAACTTTTTGTCAATGTTTCAATTGGTTTCGTATATAATTGACACAGGATGAACGAAACCAATTGAAACATTGACAAAAAAGTTACACAATCGCCCGCGCTGGACGCCATCTTTGCTTACCAAATAAGGTAAAACTTTTTACTTAAATTGTAATATTTTTTTTTGCTATAAATGATTCTTGTATCCTATAATTTTTATATGAACTCTTCACATCACTACATCTTTCCAATCTGCATTTACCATGTCTTAGTTATCATTTATTCTTAGGTGTAAAAAGTCGTAATGGGAACCGTTAGGGGTATAAGCTCGACAGTGAGAAGTAACGGTTGTATCGCTAGTCTATGGAAAAACGTGGGACCTAGTACACCATAAATAATAACGCGTTTATTGTCTTAAATGCAACGACTATTTACTAGCTAAGAATTTTAGGTAAGCTTCTAATTTGATGGTTGATTGGCAGGATTTTAAATCAATTTTGTTGGTTTCTTGATAAGATGACTTGGTAGTTTCACTTCTTTCTTAAGTTAAAAGAAACATGATAAGACAAACGCAAATCAGATAAAATTTGCAATGTCGTAATTCTATATCTTTGCAACGCACTATCTTTGTGTAGGTACCTAATCAAAAATAAATAAACTACAAAAATTTTGTAAGTTTATAATGAAATCGTCTACAGTTCACTAAAATTAGACAATCACCACCAACTATTTAATTGTGCTATTCATAAAAAACAAGTGACAATCGTCTGTCAAACTTGTTTCCCGTAATATTGCACAGATTATAGTAAAACCTCGGCTAATTAAAGTTATTTCGGCGAGAAATCTCCGCCAAACACTCGTCCCTGACCCAGACTCATTCATAAAAACAAATTAACAATTTCAAAACGAATTAGAGTAATTACCATGCGCCCATTGTCTTAAATAGCGATAAGTGCTAGCACAGTATACAACACTTTATGGATCTGGGTTCCGTGTACTTTAAAATCTAACTAATTTTTTTTCAGAAGAGAACTTTAATCTATATCAGTACTCATAGATATGTTACAAGATTTTAAAATGTTTAGTTAACATACCTTATTCTTGGCAAAAGATGACAAAATAAATTAATAAATTCGCCGCATAATAAATAAAAAATAACGCCGCGAAAAGGTTCACAATTAACGGTTACATAGTATATCCAGTTATCAGATAGATATTCTATGAGAAACGCCACGTATCAACCACTTGAAATAATCCCTAATATTTCTTATAATATGTTATAACATTTAATAGGTTTGTAGTTACAATACACGCTAGCACGATAGTATGACAGGCTTTGCATTGCATTATTATTACAAAAATATAATTTATGAGTAGTATGTATTACCACTATCAGTAGATACCATTTTTTACACCACAAAGGAAGTTCCTCACAATAATAGGAATTAGTAACTATGTTCCAATTCAACTCAATTAATTTCTTGATACTTATATTGTGCATAATATAGGTTTACAGAAGATGTTACATTGTAGGATTGTAAATCAATATTATATCCTTTACTGTAGGTAGTATGGAAAAAATATGCGTAAGTAAAGTATATTGAGATTGCTTGGGCCTGTGCCAGAAAAAATAAAAAGTAAAAGCATCTTTGGCCAATACAAAGGGCCCACTGTCTATCGTAACCACAGAACCCTAAAAAGTTTTTGTTTTTTGCGAGTTATTGCCAATTTAAATAGTCAGGACGTTTTCTTATATTTGCATTGCGCTGATCAACTTTTACATCTTATATTAATAGCAGCTTGTTATATCGATGCCTTGAAACTGATGATCTATTCAAATGTGCAGGATTTTATTTGCCACCAGAGTGTTGCCACGTTGGAGTGGGCTGACATAGACACTTGACAGTACTGACAGTCTTTCTCTCCCCGGCCTCGCGATATTTTGTATTTGATAGTGACACTGATAGAACTGACAGATAACGTCAGCCTAATCCAATTAAGATAGGTATTATACCTAGTTAGCCAAAGTTATTTTTACTGTCATTTCGAAATACGAGGGACACATAAGGGAGGAAGTGATGGAGTCTCGCTTCACACAACAGAGACGCAAATTACAAAATTTACAATAGAACAAAAGGTTAGTACTTAAAAAAATTGGTATATTACGGAATCCCAGCTTAGCTGTTACACAAGCGAGGTGTTGCGTTGCCAATGCCAACACTTGCGCCCGCGCCGGTGCGTGTTGTGGGTGGCCAGCGTTACTAATCGCCCTGTTCCTTCTGTTCGATGCATTGTGCTGATTGCTATCCGATTTATATCACGAAAAGGTTTTACCAATAACGTTTTCGAATTTTATAAACCTTTTCTTTATACCTAGTATCTTTTTTGTGACAGTTGTTTTTAGTAACATTTGGCCAGAAATAGCCAATGTCAGAAAAAAGTGGAGAGTTGAGGGGGAGCCCAGCAGTGGGACGATGTCGGTTAGATTTTTATGTTTACTTTTTTAACTGTTTTATTAGACCCTATTTATGGTAGCAAGCGTAATCACACTTAATATTATAAATGTGAAAGTTTAGATGGATAGATCGATGGATGGATGGATGTTTGTTACTCAATCACGCCAGAACGGCTGAACGGATCTGGATGAAATTTGGCACAGAGATAGATTATAGTCTGGAATAGCACATAGGCTACTTTTTTTAAAATTATGCGCGGACGAAGTCGCGGGCATAAGCTAGTGATATAATAAAACAATAATCAAAATTGGAACAGGGTTATCCCACTGAACGATGTATAATATCCATATATTTTTTTCTTTTGGGAATATTTGTGTCTTTGACCTTGTTATCATTGGGTTATTCCACACAGATGATAACTATAAACATGAAACTCTGTGGGATGATATGACGAAAAACCCACAGTAGGTTCCTACTTGCGCGGGATAATGACTTTGATAATGATTATTAAACTGTAATATTTTATTCATAATATAGGTACTTGCATAAACTATTTTAGACTAAGCTAACACCTAGATAGACCAAATTGATAACAAATATAGAATCTGAAAACTACAGGTAAATAGTATTTTTTTGCTATTTTGTGTAGAGTGTATTTTATATTGCAATTATAGATCTTTACTTATACCTTCACTGCTGTATAAGTACTAATATAGTAATTTAAAACTGGTAAAATAACTTAACAAAAAATAAAGCATTATTTTAAAATGTGAATAAACATCGCCACAAAAATACTAGGTAGCTCTTTATCACGTAATTATTCATAAATCCAGGATACACGTAAACAATGAATAAAAAGTATCGATATAATTCTCACATCGACAGCGCACGTCCCTATTTCGGAAGCACATCCGGTCCGCACCACGCAATACACGAACCAACGCAATAATGCTAGCTGTATAAGTTTATGCTATTATGGTCATCAATTTTACAGTCATTATAGTCATCAATATTATTATAATTATATTTTGTAACCTCGATTTTAGCATGTGAGCATTGAGCAAAGCTAGCCAGCTAGTTATATATATATATATATATATATATATATATATATATAACGTCACGACTTTTATCCCCATTCGGGGGTAGTCAGAGGCTTGAGTGGCCATACACCACCACATTGTGGAGGTATTAAGCCAACTCCAACTCCAACTCACCGTAAGCGAACTGTAAATTATGCACATTGATGAAAATTCATCCATTGGTGCATGCCCCACCGGGGATCGAACCTGGGACCTTCTGATTGGTAGCCCAACGTGTTCACCCCTAGGCTACAGTCGCTAGTTAGTTAAAGCATAGCATTTAGTGGGGACCCGTTGAACGCTCAATTTGGGCGTAATGTCATAGATAACCTGTTCACCACACTTTATTTATTTATTTTAAACACATGTAAATCAAACCCAAGTTAACTAAACCGTGCTAACTAGGTACAAATCCAATGAGGCGTGTCTTATAAAAATCATTGATTTATTGCACTTCGTTGTCTAAGAATCTATCGAATTTCAAAGACCCCTTTCACAATACAATTTATTTGAAACCACAGGTCGTATTAAACTAGATTATAATAATTTTCGCCTATTTTACAAAGACCTCTTACTAAGTACAAATTCTTAGCTACAGAAGTTCAATTTGAACTGGACGTTGGAACTCCGGCGCACGCTTTCTATACACTTTCCACGGTTCAATTGTTTTCGCAGTTAAATGTTACGGTTATGTAGGTGTCATCTTAACTATTTGTTGGAAACTATCAAATTTCGTATTGTTGAACAATGAATGAGTTTTTGTTGGGTGCTACTACAAACTGACTTAGGGCCTCCGCAGACTAGCTACTTTTAGCATCGGCGACCGGCAATTTTGTGACGTATCGATGCTGCGTCGCGTTTCTTCGAGCGTGAACGAGCGAGACGCAGCATCAAAATCGCCGATCGCCGATGCTAAAAGTAGCTAGTCTGCGGAGGCCCTTAGAGATGGGTCGATGGCACTGTAGTGGTTACTCTGAATTCAAATGAATGAGGAATAGATACCGGTAAAGAAAGGAAAAAATACAATAAGCTGTCTCAAATATTCAAAGGCCTAAAAGTATGATAGTTATGTACCTATAGTCTGATTTTACAAATCTACATAATATCAGCTACCGTATTTAGCTTAAGCTAAATATAATTAATTATTATTTCGGATTTTTTTTTTTTCTGAGAGATGGATCCCCTCAACGCTTTCTTTAAAAAAAACAATTATCACCTTATCACTATATTCAAAGAAAGTAGGTAAAACATTATGAAACTCGCTTCAATAAATATAGGTAACACGCATTTTTATCATTTTAATCTCTACGACAATAATAACTTAGATAGCATTTATAATCTTACAACAATTTATTAATAAATCAATCCATTGTTCATTGGATGACGTCAATATGTTAAATAGATACTAGGTACTTAATATTAATTTCAGTTCAAAGAAAAATTGCCACGTCCATATGTCGCACATGCCGCGCTAGGCAAATTGCCTCACGAAGTTTGACTTGCCTCATGCGAGGCAAATGCGCGCTCTGCCTCACCTGAGCACTCACATTTGCCTCGCCTAGTTTGGCATAGTCATGAGATAGAACGGTAATGTCAAACTGATTTCTCGGGCATTTATACCCTTCTCTGTCTAGAGTGTCAGTTGCCCGGCATTTGCCTCGCGCGGCATGCGACTGAGGCAAGTGTAGTGCTTCGCGAGGCATGTGGGTGAGCTTCTCGCGCGGCATGTGTGACATCAAGACGTGGCTTTAGAATTGAATTTTAATTAAAAAAAAATACTGGTAATGGCGACCGCTTGGCGTACATTTTGGCGCAGTGGCTCGAGCGTAGGCCGCTCGTCTCACTGCATCGGTTGATTGCGGGTTCGATTCCCGCCAGAGGCTTTCGGAAACGGTCTTCTCGTAATTTGACCTGAGTCTGACTAGTATTTTACCAGTAGAAACTGGTTTCTAATATTATCTTCGTGAATCTAGTTATAAAAATAAAAAAAATCTTTTAATCACGGTAGGCATCACACCAAAGCAATCGTTCTCAATATTAACCTTTTAATTTGACTGTTAAGTGGGAGTAGGCATACACAGCTTTCCAGGCTAGCTTTTTACTTAAATACCCAATTCTGTATTTTGTTACTCTCAATATGCCTGCCCGCTCACATAGCGTTGCTGTTTGAAAATGTACACAATTATTATTTTACTTTTGAAAAGAGTAACCATTGAGTTTCTTGCCGGCTCTTCTCAATGGAAGCAGCATTACGAACCGGTGGAAACGCTTAAATATTGTATTTTGTTGACGATTTATAAATGCTTATAAAGCTTACATGAATAAAAAATTTTTGAATTCGAATTGGAATTTGAAATCTTAAATTCTTGCCGGTCGACATCATGTTAGCCATCTGTTAGCAGTCCTCTAGCGGATAACATGTAAACCACCAAGAATTTACAAAGGAGATTTCACAAAGAAAAACGTAAAGACCAGTGGTTTCGCCATGTTTTGGGTTAGGTCCCAATTATCCTCGCATAAAAGTTCATCATTTCAGCCAAAAGACGTCCACTGTTAGACATAGGCCTCCCCCAAGGTTTTCCACAACGACCGGTCCTGTGCCACTTGCATCCAGCGGTTTCCCGCGACCTTCGCTAGGTCGTCGGTCCACCTTGTGGGGGGCCTACCCACGCTGCGTCTTCCGGTACGTGGTCGCCACTCAAAAACCTCAACCACCCAAGAACGCAAAAACGTTAATATTCGCCACTTTTCTATCCGTACCACAGCATAGTTGGTTGCGAAAGTTATAGCTACACCCGTGTTTATTGGTACTCCATATCAAACGTTATCATCTCCCCCATTATGCTGCATGCTAATTTTAATGGCATACATTGAAATACGGCATATAATTGTGGTAGGTAACGTGAACGGCCGGAAGCCGGACGCGGGGGGCTATCAGATCGGAGACTACCCGGATGTCATCCGGGCCGTGTTGTTATTGGCTATTGTACCAATCATGTATGTTTTGATGTGTATCTCTCAGGCGTTTGATGCTAAAAGGTTAGGAATGAAAACAAAAAAATAATATAACAATTAAATGATAAGCATACATTAATTATGTTCCGCGACGGCGTTTCAACTACGCCGAAGTCAGCGTACTTCAGTACATCTAACAGTAACCAATATATGAAACTGACATGTCGCGATTTTTGTTAGTAGGTCGGTATCTAGTTAAAGCGTGCGTTACTTTTATAAAGCTTTGATGATAAGTAAGAAACATAATTTATTTCAATCATCTACAATACGGATGCGGGCAGCGCAAGACCGGTCGTTGTGGCAAACCTTGGGAGAGGCCATTGGCCAGCAGTGGACGTCTCTCAGCTGAGATGAAGATCTACAATAAGCCTTAATGGCTACAGTCCGAATATGATTGCAGGTGTAAAGCGCAACAGAAATAATAATATTCGCAATAGTCTGTAAAATAAGCCGCGTGACACGCGGGTGCGGCATTTGATTGCGTCACTCACCACTCGAGTTACATTTGGCAACCCGCACGTAGGTCATGAATTCGTACAACCCTAACTTTCGCCGCACCCGTACACTTGAGGCCACTGAAACCTATATAATAATAAACAATTATAGAGAGGGACCCACCACTCACCCTCGGAATTGTCAACCTCCAATATTATAAACCAAATGAATTGATCGATAATAGAAGAAGCCAACAATTAGCAATTTTCCGCAGACAACAACATTTTGTCTGCGGAAAATTGCTAATTGTTAGGGTCCATGACTCATGACAGACATACTCTCGACTGACAGGGAGTTAGGTCTTGTTGGCTTCTTCTATTATCGATCAATTCATTTGGTTTATAATATTGGAGGTTGACAATTCCGAGGGTGAGTGGTGGGTCCCTCTCTATAATTGTTTAACAATGGATTTCCGCAAAGTTACGCCTGATTCCATCAATTATATAATAATAATAAAATAATAATACATAATGTTTTCAATAGTTCCTGCACCTGCTGGGGTCAAGCTGCTGTATGTCTCATCTCATGATCTGCAGTGGTTGACCCCAGCAGGTGCCTTAAAGTGTAACATCAAACTTATCTCTAGAGGTCTCTACGTCGTGTTGGACCCATGTCCCCACGCAAGCCTTCGAAAGGTCCGGGTATAGCCCGAGTGGAATAAAAGAGATACATAATGTTAGAGATACATTATGATTTAACGTCCCACTCCTGGACACGGGCCTCCCCTCAATGCAAGGGGCATTCAGGCCATAATCAACCACGTTGGCCCAGTGCGGGGAAATCACATGTCTTTTGATTTGTTAGATTTAAAACATGCAGGTTTCTTCACGTTGTTTTCCTTTCCCCTACTGAAATCACCGAGAAATGTTAGTTCATCATATGTTACAAACAACAATAGGGCCGTAATAACCCATCTTTACTAATATAACATTCGTGCTTATTACGTTTCATTGGAATTTATCCTATAAATAATAACCGCTATCTGAAAAAGATACATTAATAAACTCTATTTATTCACATTAATTAAAATTACAAGTATTTAATGAAATTTAACAGATTGACAGAGGTAAGAATAGCATTCGCTATAAAATATATCCAATCTGCTTTAATAAAACATTTTAATCTTCATAAAAGCGTTTAGTGCGCGTATTTACAACGTATACATTCCTGTTAATTACAGTTTATTGCGATATCACCAACCGACCGTTGCTATTGCGGTTAACTTGAGATTATCGGCTTGTAGTCAGAGCTGTAGATAATTCGTTAACATTTTATTTAATGAGCTGTTAAATCTCAGAGAATATCGCGTTAGCGATGTTGTAAAGTTCTCAGAGCGATTTGATTTAGTGGAATAGTTAATTAAAATTATTGGGAACTAAATAACTTATAACTACTAATACTAACTACTTGAATAAAACGCTTTAGATAGGGCTGCACGTTTAACTGTATCCATATTGGTTAATTCCCGTGTAGGGAAAATACTGGGGTTGATTTCAGTAGCAAATCACATAACGGAATTAAGTATCATTTCCAAATTAAGCCCACAACCACTTATTGCATCAAGCCAAGCGAACCAGACCGATGACCGGGGCGAAATATGATAGTATTATTGCGTATAAAATATTTATTTTATTTGGGGAGTTTACCGCTAATTTTATAGAGTGAGTAAGATTCTAGATAAATAAATGCCAATTACAAGCTTCCGAAATATACTTAACATCGAATGTGCAATACAACTCGGCCCCAAGTGTACACGTGTTAGCCTTTAAAATATCGCGTTACAACGGCTCGGGTGAGTATAATTTTCGCACAAAAAGCCCAGACACGCGTTAATTAATGCGTCTCTTTCATTAGCACTAACTCAATTATACTATTTTATAATTAGACTAGCTTTTGCCCGCGACTTCGTCCGCGTAGACTTCAAAATAAAAAAAAACCGGGCAAGTGACTTAAGACTTTTTAGTACTTTTTAGTGCGCCAGGGCTTTTTAAGTCAGTATTTGCTTTTTTATAAAAATAATTTTATTTCACGATTTTTATTGGAGCCATACAAACTTTATCACGGTACCTAATTCGGTGAATGCGTGTTTTGGTAGGTAGGTATATAGAGCCAAAATCCCAAATCCCCCTCCCCTTCTCCACCCCTTTTCCTCCCCTCTCTTCCTTCTGCTCCCTCCCCCTCCATTTCCCTTTCCCCTCCCCCTTCCACTTCCCCCTACCTTACGTCTTCCCCTTCCTCCCTCACCTACCCTATGCATACTAAGTTTCAAGTCAATCGGGTACAAACATATTTTTCTGCCGTACTTTTCTACCTTTAGTTTCCCCCTTTTGGGTGTTGATTTACGAAATGATTTTTAATGGGATCAAACTGAAGTAGTACCTACCATATTCAGCTCAGCTTATACCCCAATTATTTAAAATGAATAATCATAACCAATCTCGAGATATGGCTGACTAAACATTCGCTGACCCCGCTCTCCCCTTTTCCTTCAAAATATTGAAAACGCCGAAACCCCAGTTTGATTATTTAAAATGAACAATCATAACCAATTTCGAGATATGGATGACTAAACATTCGCTGACCCCGCTCTCCCCTTTTCCTTCAAAATATTGAAAACGCCGAAACCCCAGTTTGATTATTTAAAATGAACAATCATAACCAATTTCGAGATATGGATGACTAAACATTCGCTGACCCCGCTCTCCCCTTTTCCTTCAAAATATTAAAAACGCTGAAACCCCAGTCTGATTATTTAAAATGAACAATCATAAACAATTTCGAGATATGGATGACTAAACATTCGCTGACCCCGCTCTCCCCTTTTCCTTCAAAATATTAAAAACGCTGAAACCCCAGTCTGATTATTTAAAATGAACAATCATAACCAATTTTGAGATATGGATGACTAAACATTCGCTGACCCCGCTCTCCCCTTCTCCTTCAAAATATTAAAAACGCTGAAGCCCCAGTCTGATTATTTAAAATGAACAATCATAACCAATTTCGAGATATGGATGACTAAACATTCGCTGACCCCGCTCTCCCCTTTTCCTTCAAAATATTAAAAACGCTGAAACCCCAGTCTGATTATTTAAAATGAACAATCATAACCAATTTCGAGATATGGATGACTAAAAATTCACTGACCCCGCTCTCCCCTTTTCCTTCAAAATATTAAAAAGGCTGAAACCCCAGTCTGATTATTTAAAATGAACAATCATAACCAATCTCGAGATATGGATGACTAAACATTCGCAGACCCCGCTCTCCCCTTTTCCTTCAAAATATTAAAAACGCTGAAACCCCAGTCTGATTATTTAAAATGAACAATCATAACCAATTTTGAGATATGGATGACTAAACATGCGCTGACCCCGCTCTCCCCTTTCTCGTCAAAATGATTAAAAATACGGAAATATTTGTCAGTCTGATCAATTCAAATAAGCAATCATAACCAATATCGAGATATGGATGACTTATTAAAACATCCCTTGACCCCGTTTTCCCCTTTCCCGTCAAAATAACAAAACTCGACCACCCCTATATAAACTTTCACTCCACATTTCACCCCTTAGGGGTTGAATTTCCAAAAACACGAAAGAATTCTAAACACAAACTTTCATTCCCCTATTTTACCCCCTTAGGGGTTGAATTTTCAAAAACCCTGAAATTACTCTTTTTTATTTTTGAAAAGACACCTAATCACCAATTTAAGTAAGTCTAACTTCAAAAATGACGGCACTTCCATACAAACTTTTATCCCCTATTTTACCCCCTTAGGGGTCGAATTTTCAAAAACCCTGAAACCCATATTTTTTTATTTTTCAAAAGACACCTAATCAGCAATTTTCATATTTCTAACTTCAAAAATGACGAACTTCCATACAAACTTTCATCCCTTATTTTACCCCCTTAGGGGTTGAATTTCAAAAAACCCTTTCTTAGTACACCTATACACATCAAGACAAACCCACCCTCCAAATTTCAAGTCTCTACGATCAGCGGTTTAGGCTGTGCGTTGTCTGTCAGTCAGTCAGTCAGTCAGTCAGTCAGTCAGTCAGTCAGTCAGTCAGTCAGTCAATCAGGACTTTGATTCTTATATATTTAGATTTGTACCTACTAATTTAATTAAAATATAAATCTGGGGAAGTTGTAATGATGTGACGACTTTAGGTAGGCAGTAAAGCGTTTTTACAAAAGCAATTATTGATTCAAGCCGTAGGATAATCCGATATGCGTAAATGGGTGCGTCCAAAAGAGGCCAGCGGTGCGCCTGAGTAATCAGCTTTTATTTCCAAGTCATAAAATGTCAAAATGATTGGTCAGGCGAGGCGCGCTCCTCGCTTCTTTCGGAAGCACCCAATGAATTGATGACGTATAATAACATCGTGTGGTTGCGGGTTCGATTCCAGCCAGAGGCAAATTTCGAAAACGGCCTTTCCGTAATTCGGCCTTGTCTGGGTGTCACTGAGATCGCCCCCAAGTCATTGTACGGTACACAAAGTACAAGCGTTGCTTAGTTTGGGACCATACAGTTGGTGTGTTAGTCTGGCAATATTTATTTATTCCTAATCTATCTTTACAGCCGATATCCGGTTTAAGTGATAATAATATACTATTTCAGTCCTATACGAGATAAGGGATTGACGTTGTAATTCAATTGATTAAGATTTAATAAATAATTAATATGGATTTGTCTGGATTTACTTTGTTTTGTGAGTTAATTGATTTTGAATCGGATCTAGCTGAAATAAATGTGTTACTGTGATCATCTAAATTGATAACGTGTGACCTTTTGTTGATTTTTATTTATAGGCGTTACAGTTTCACTGATAAGAAATTAGGAAGTGTAACTAATTCGTTACGATACAATTGTATAAGTAGTTACAACAATAGTTAGAACTATTTATTTTTATTATGTAGATAAAATAACGAACAATGCTGTTTTAATAGGTAAATAAGTGGTTTATAAAATTAACCCTCCTTCCGGGGCAGTCGGGTTCATTCATCATTCATTATAAGAAATAATCCACTTATTTTTGATTTAAAACTTAATGTGTTCCCAATTACCTGCTAGGGAATGATCTGTTTCAAATATTTGTAACTTTTTTTTGCACAAATCATAATCATTGTTTACGTAATAAATCATATTAGGGCCTCCGCAGACTAGTTACTTTTAGCATCGGCGATCGGCGATTTTGATGCTGCGTCTCACTCGTTCGCGCTCGAAGAAACGCGACGCAGCATCGATACGTCACAAAATCGCCGGTCGCCGTTGCTAAAAGTAGCTAGTCTGCGGAGGCCCTTAGTTATTATCAGTCAATCAATCGATCATTGATTCAGAATGTTGACTTAAGGGAGTCTGCAAGAAATTGAGGCTACTCTCAATAAACCACCGTTTCTCAAAATAAGAATATCCATATCATGTTTTGTTTATCAGTGACATTGGCATTGATATACCTTACGTGTAAGGCTTGTGATATTCAGAATAGATTATCTGTTCCCGCCTGCACTTCATGTGTTATCATTCATTATCACCGTGATAATGTTATATGATCGCGGTCATTTCCTATTTTAGGGCTCTAATATGATTGGGAGGAAAACAAAATAACATAAATGAATACGTAAAAATTAACGCTATAGGGTAACACTCGGCGAAATAATTAACATTGCCACCTTAATCACATAAAAAAAAAAACATTTCTGAATCCAAGCATTTAGTCAAGTTTTTAGTGCTATATCGCACAAGGACACCAGTGGTAGCGCAACCAGTCGCTCCACCAACAAAATGTATAGAGCTGTACGGAGGATATCGCTGGTGTCCGCTTGGTAGCGCAACCAATTCGGTGTCGGCTAACGAATCACCCGCTGGTGGCGCAACCATGGTTGCCTCGTGCGATATCGCACGTATCATTAAGGAGGTAATTTAATGCAACAAGTTATGACGCCAATATGTCTACGTTAAAATCCTTATAATCAGTAAATTACTTAGATAAGGATGCATTTTTTAAATATTTGATTAATCCGGTACTTTTCGACGGTACTTTTTAATTGTTTCGACGTGTTATTAGCCACGTAGGTACAATGCTATATTACAAGTTTTCAAAGCATTATTTAAAGAAACTATGTTGAATATTGAATAAATCAACTTTAAAACGTATTTTATAGCAAACGTATTACTGCAAACGTGGATTAAGCTTCACGTTTGATATTTAAAATGACATTTATAATAATTATTGATATAATTTATAATTGTAATTTAATGTGTAATTTAAATTGTTTTATTGTTATTATTATTTTTATATTTACTAACACTTTTTTAGGTTAAACTACTAACATAAATTATGGATGTAATATCTGGAAAATAAATAAATTGAATTGAATTGAATTGAATAGCTGTTCGCGACTACGTCATATTTATTGCATTGAATTCATTGGTGTTTTAAAATGCTGTTGTTTTAATAATAATTTATGATACGTTGTTACAAAACGCGCAGTACAGTTAAAGTGCAGTTAAGAAACAGTTTTGCAACTGTATCTTAACTATCGCTATTTTTCTAATTTTGAATGTACATTCTTAATGTAATTAAAACAGAAAAAAATATATATATCAAAACGTGCCAAATTAAATGCACTTTGCATAAGCAAGCACGATAGACACGAGAGTGTGAAATGCACCCGATTTCCCCAATTTCATAAAATTTTGAAATAACATGTATTAGTCTGAAATGTAATTCAGACATATTTTACGAAATACCACACAGCTGAATGCGCGTGAAATAGTTCAGTACGCAACCAATTTAGTAGTAAATCATTTAATAACTGATTTGGAACGTAAAATTAATCTTTTCAGCAAAAACATCTTGAAAGTATTATGAAAATTACATATGTCTAAAAAAGTATTAAAAAAAACCTATCATTACGTTTCATGCTTCGGGGGGCACGTTAAGCACTCGTTACCGGCTATCACAGACGTAACCCTTGTCATAGGCCTCCAGAGTTGGCCATCATACGAACGAACAAATTAATCATAGATTAATTTTGGTTTCCGAGAGGGTGCTCTGACTAGATGGAGCATTCGCACCAATCAAATGCGACTATTGATACAACGCCAATGTAGACAAACTTCAGTAGGTAGGTACATCTGGCAGCTACTAATGTATAATACTGACGTGCCGCGACGATATTAAATTGCCGCATTTTTTTTAATTTTCATTAGTAGAGCGGTGTCTAGGTAAAGCGCGCGCGCGAAACTTTTATTAATCTATGAACTGAACTTATCATGACAATTACACAGAACTAGCCCCAATCTTGTAGATAAAAACACTGAGTAATTAATACTTAAGTCATACTGCTCATACTTAATATTACTCAATTTACAGTGCGTCATGTTTCTTGTTAAAAAAAACTTAATCATGCATAAACAATAGTGCAAAACAATTGACGTAATATGGTAGTGATGGGAGTGTGTCGATAAATGGACGGTTAATCGATATCGATAAGATGATGCTGTATATAACGAAGGCGGAGGAGGTGTCTGTCAAGCGGCCGCCGAGGAGGAGACATATTAGTGCTAATATTAAGGTTTGTAGAATATATTGATGTTACAACGACCGGAAAGTAGCTCTCCCATAAGATCTTTGCTTTTTTGTGACAAATTATTAGTTACTTGGTAAATTACTCCACCAAGCCAACTAGGAACTCGGATGGAATACGTCTTCTCCGCCCGCATACCGCCCGCACACCCGCCACCGCCTGCGGCTTCCCGCCCGCCACACCGCCACCGCCGCCTTGTGCGGGTGACGTCACATTTAGCAGGTTCCTAGTTGGCTTGGTAAAGTAGTACCAATAACCCATATATACTTAATATCCGGGCAACCCAACTCGTCTAGATCATCCATTGCCACTGACATCTAACATATGATTGAACGGACCAATCAAAATTCGCTGTCTTCACCGGCATCTTTGATGGTCACATTATCCCATAGTGGACGTGAGTCTTGTCTGATTGGTCTATGTTCCTCGAGTATCCAAGGAGTACTTCAACGACTTATGGCCGGTGCACAATGAGGACGGCAGGGCATGGCATTTTAATTTTTATCAATCGAATTTAATACTTATCCAATCGAAGTAAGGTGCTCCAGCGGGTGCACCGAGAAAATGCTCCGCGATGCTCCGAGGTCGATCACCGAGCATTGAAATATATACCTTATTTCCATTGTATAAGTATTAAATTCGATTGATAAAAATTAAAATGCTATGCCCTGCCGTCCTCACTGTGCGCCGGCCATTAGAGTACAACAACTCTAGGTAGAGGTACCTACTGTTCGTTCCTTATTTTTGTCAGTTTTTGTTATTTTTGAGTTTACAATAAACAGTTGCTTTTATATAGGTACAGACCGCATTACGCCATGAAATACATTATATACCGACTAATTAGTTTTATAAAAGTTCTTTTGTAAAATTGTAATAATGGATTACGTACCGGTGTTCCAATACAGTGCGTAGCGTACCATGCTGAGCATTTCCGGTTGCTGATGTATTGGAACAGATTACAGATCTACATCGGGTTTTAAAATCAGTTAATCAAACAATGAACATTGTAAACGACTTGAAATAGGTTATGAAAGGTGACTTTGAAATGATGCAAAATAATTATTTTCTAATAAAATCTGACGTAATTTTATGTTATTTATTTATTGACTTTACAATCAGCAGGGCTATTACGTATCTCAGTTGACAACTGGCGTCGGTTGTACACCGAACTTTGATGGTAAATTAGAATGACATAACATTGGTATTATGTATTCCTTGGCTATAAAAAAATAAAATAAAAATCTGTGAATGGATATCAAGTTACAGTGATTTTAGGTTAGGTTAGCCCTGCAAGAAATACCTAATACCAATGTTATGTCATTCTAATTTACCATCAAAGTTCGGTGAACAACCGAAGCAAGCTGGCCTACTCCGAAATACGAACCTAACGTTTCGGCTGACGGATTGTCGTGATTTGACATTTTCTTCTTTCGTTTTTCTCTACGATTTGACATTGTTTTGATCGTAAATCGAATCCGTACTTCGGACGATCCGTCAGCTACGTATTTCGGAGTAACCCCCCTGTTGTCAACTGTCATACGTAATAACCCTGCTAAGCAAGTGTGTATTTATATTTCAGTAGGTATCTGAGCGCGATCACAGATGCAATCTTTATTTGCATCCAATCTACCTGTCGAAAACTGATAAGACTTATCTATCACTCCTTAAACAAGATGCGTCAACCACACTTGACACACAAAAATGAGTAAAGTATTTTTTTCATACATATTATGGCATCGCAATACTGTATGAAAACTTAGCGTAAATTACGCGAGACTTTAACGAGCGTAAATTACGCGAGACTTTAACGAGCGTAAATTACGCGAAACTTTAACGAGCGTAAATTACGCTAGATTCACCTCATCAATATAAACCATACTCATTTAGATTCGTATCTTGTCCCCAGCGGCACCATGCCGGCATATCGCAGTCGTCGTGCAGCGACGGATCCCTGCTCAGCGTCGGCTCCTCCGAGATGGACGAGGACAGCAGCAGCGGCCACCACCACTCGCACGACCACTCTGCCAAGAGCGACCAGCTCGACTTCTACAGTGAGTGTTCCTATGTCATACCGCAGCTACTCAGCGACAGCTCCCGATGGACGAGGACAGCAGTAGCGGCAACCACCACTCGCACGACCACTCTGCCAAGAGCGACCAGCTCGACTTCTACAGTGAGTGTTCCTATGTCATACCGCAGCTACTCAGCGACAGCTCCCGATGGACGAGGACAGCAGTAGCGGCAACCACCACTCGCACGACCACTCTGCCAAGAGCGACCAGCTCGACTTCTACAGTGAGTGTTCCTATGTCATACCGCAGCTACTCAGCGACAGCTCCCGATGGACGAGGACAGCAGTAGCGGCAACCACCACTCGCACGACCACTCTGCCAAGAGCGACCAGCTCGACTTCTACAGTGAGTGTTCCTATGTCATACCGCAGCTACTCAGCGACAGCTCCCGATGGACGAGGACAGCAGTAGCGGCAACCACCACTCGCACGACCACTCTGCCAAGAGCGACCAGCTCGACTTCTACAGTGAGTGTTCCTATGTCATACCGCAGCTACTCAGCGACAGCTCCCGATGGACGAGGACAGCAGTAGCGGCAACCACCACTCGCACGACCACTCTGCCAAGAGCGACCAGCTCGACTTCTACAGTGAGTGTTCCTATGTCATACCGCAGCTACTCAGCGACAGCTCCCGATGGACGAGGACAGCAGTAGCGGCAACCACCACTCGCACGACCATTCTGCCAAGAGCGACCAGCTCGATTTCTACAGTGAGTGTTGCTATGTCATACCCTAGCTGCTCAGCGACCGCTCCCAATGGATTAGGACAGCAGCAGCGGCCACCACCACTCGCACGACCATTCTGCCAAGAGCGACCAGCTCGATTTCTACAGTGAGTGTTGCTATGTCATACCCTAGCTGCTCAGCGACCGCTCCCAATGGATTAGGACAGCAGCAGCGGCCACCACCACTCGCACGACCATTCTGCCAAGAGCGACCAGCTCGACTTCTACCAGTCTTCTCGCGTCAAGAATTTTGTAGATAGAGCAGCTTTAGGATTGAGCTTTAGATTGATTTAGCTCTGTCCCACTTTCATACAAAGGCTGAGATGAGACAATTTGAATAGGCACTGCCACTTGTAGATAGTTCGATAATTTCTGTGCTCTCCGACCATATTCCTGTCCTGAAAACTGGTAAACTTTTATCGAATCACTGAAGGACCATTTGGTAACCAGTTAGATCATAGCAGAATTGAAGATATTGCAGATAAAACAACAACTCTATATTCCTCTGGTATTTTAAAACTTGCAGACACGTCGGAGCCGCCGACAGGCGTGGCGCCACTGTCGCACTCGGCCGCCAAGCACAAGATGGCGGTGCGCCCGCGCCGCACGCACGGCGCACCGCGACGGAAGAAAACCAACCCTGTTAGTATTGAACAGTGTTAATGTGGGTATATAAGACGGTTCTTTTCAATGTGCCCGAGCTTCTAGTCACCTTACCTTTGACGTGCGTCTACATGAGCCGAGCGGGGTGCTCGAGCAATCAGTTTTTGACATCAGGGGGCTTACCACGACCTCTTAACGCGATTCAATTATAGGAACGTTTTAACGTTTCAGTGACTTTTTGTGCAATGACGTACCTTATTATCATGACAATAAGAAACGTCATTGTCACGTCATTAAAACGATCCTATAATTGAATCGCGATAAGAGGTGGTGGTAAGCCCCCAGAAGGGCTAGATAAGTGGCTGACGTCTACGAGCGTTCGTTCAAATCGCTAAGCTTCATGTATGGAAATGACATAAGTCATGTGATCTAAATAGCAACTTGTTGCTGATCTACATAGCGACGTTTGACATTTCCATACATTGTAAAGTCTATTCTATTCTATTCGATTAGCGTTCATGCCACTTGGCTAGCCCCTCTGACCATGTAGACATAAACTTCATACCTGTTTGCTTGGCCGCGGCTGCTCGGGGCTTGAAGATACGCCAAATGGCGCATGACAATCAAATATTCAGAGGTAGAATAATGAGCAGATCTGATGATCAGATGGGAGTGAGGTTTGAGAGATTAAGACGGACCCACACTACCTAATAGAACCACAATCTATTTCTACACAATGTATACACACTAGGTAGGGTAAAACCCCCAATTATTGGCACCGGTGGACCCAATTATTGTCCATACATATTTCTATGGGATTACTTAGTTCAGCGGATAGAATAGTAGGTAGGTGTGAAAAACTGTGAAATTTATGAATTTTAACAAAAAAACACTATTTCCATGTTTATTTTTTTTATTTTTTAAAGATAACTTCAAAAGTGCCAATAATTGGGGGGTGCCAATATTGGGTGCCGTTACCCTACTAATTCTTCTTATTCTTATCGTATGGTTACTGGCCAACCTGATGCCAGAGTTGTTCAAGCCCAAAGGCCTCTGACAGGGTTTAACACAGAGTAAAGACTAAAGAAAGAGGTGCTCTTATTAGATATTTGTATGAAACAAAACGTGGTCATTGTTTTTTCATTTTCATTTTACTATTTACCGGTAAATAGTTGAACTACTCGATTCGTTTTATGTCGATGTTAGTACTAGGCCGACCACTCGGCCGACTTGCTTAGGGCCAGAGTCCCCTTAGTAAATGGTTCATGGGGTTTAACGACTGCTGCCTAGATGATAACCGGGACTGACTTTTTCCGTGCCCTCCGTAGCACGGAGACGCTCAGTTCAAATGCCACTAAACGGTCACCTATCTCTGACTGATCTTGCCAAGCGTTGCTTAACCTCCGGTCGTTAACCGATCAGTGATTGCAGCTGGATATGAGCGCCTCCTAGTAATTATATTCTTGGTACAATTGAATTATACATAACTAGCTGATGCCCGCGGCTTCTCCCGCGTGGATGTCGGTGTTGCTCTACTATATTATGCATGTATTATACACATAAACCTTTCTCTTGAATCACTCTATCTATTAAAAAAAACCGCATCAAAATCCGTTGCGTAGTTTTAAAGATCTAAGCATACATAGGGACAGACAGCGGGAAGTGACTTTGTTTTATACTATGTAGTGATAGGTAGGTTCACTAGGTACTTAGTTATTGCTGCAAATGTGGATTCGCTGCAACATGCATGCATATGCTGGGGCATATACAACATGTTAAGAAAACCCTGTCCGAGCCGAAACCGGTAATTAGGTTCCCCAATCACATGACCAAATAAAATAATTAAAAAAATATATTCATGATAGTAAACATATTAATGAACATTTAAAGTGCCAATTTTTTTTGCCTTTTTCCCACAAAATGTAGCTAATTTTAAAAATATGACAACACCGTTACTGGAAGTAATTATGTTAGATCGTGTGGCGTCACCTCAGACCACAAAGTATGTGATGACGTCATTTTATGAAAAAAATATAATAATATGTAAACGGGGTATTTGTATTACAAAAAAATATGGGAGGCCTTTGCACAGCAATGGGACACATACTATGCTAAAAAAAAGAAATATATTTTTTTGGAAAAAAAAAAAATGAAAAAAAAAAATATTTTTTTTATTAAAAATGGAATCTAATCTCGATACCCAACAATACGTTTTCGGGCCGGACAGGGTTTTTTTAACATATTGTAGGTACAATCTTTCGCTGTAACAAGAAATACCCAATCATTTCACACACCTTGAAATAGAACGACTTACTACAACAAGCTTATGTGATAAACGTACTTCCAATTAAAGCTTACTAACACTAGCTTCAATGTTCTAACGTTTAGACATACTAATTGATAAGATGTTCCCTTAATATTCCAGATTGCCGCCTCAGCCTTGCCGATAACGCCCGAATTGAACGAAGAAATGATACGAAGCACTACTCCTGAAGTCAGCCACAAAACCTCAGAAGTTGTTACTGGTAAGCATTCAGATAAAACATCTAATAGAAGATACTAACAAATGCAAAGGCATTGACAATGAGTAGGAGGCTATGTAGAGAGAAATTTTGAGTATACAGATTCAGATTGCCCTCCCCATATATCTTCTTCTTCTTCCTAGCCTTATCCCATTATGAGGGGTCGGCTTTCAGTCTACCCTGATTTGGCTGATCACCGATATTTACACGGAGCGATTGCCATCTGCCCTCCGAGACCCAACTAGTGGGACTATCGGCAACCTAAGGGTAATATTATAATATATTTCTGTCAGATTTTTCATGCTTCTGACTGCCCGTAACGAGATCATATCTGTCATAGATCTTCAAATGACACCCGGGACCGCCAGCTTAACGTACCCTCCGAAGCACGGAGGAGGTCAGATTTTATAATTCGGACACCCATCCAAGGCCCAACCGAGCCGAACGTGGCTTAACGCGCCAATGTATCAGGCGTCTTACCAACTATGCTACGACCTCCTCAACTCTGCCCTCTCCTTATATCTGCTATTTATTTTTTTAAATATGGTACTTTTCTCATTTCAGAATCATTCTCTTCATCGACCACTACGAAGCGTAATATGATCGTAAGAGAACAACAGCACCACGTGAACAGAGAACTGCAGAGGGTCCTGGAGACTCCGAGTGACACGAAGTTGAAGTCCTCATCGCTGCCGCCAGGACTAGCACTCGGCCATCTAGTCGGCCAGTCGCCAACCAAACTGAGCATAGCCGAGTCCAACACGCCCAGGTCCTCGATCAAACGGAGCCAGTCCAGTTCCCAAGGCCAGGCTCTTAGGGAGAGCTCATCCAGAACCCACGAGGAAACCCTGCAGACGTACCACTCTGAAGATAGAATGACGAAGTACCGTACTGAGAAGAAAGCCGAAGAATCTTGCCTCGAAAAGAAATCAAAGTCAGACAAGAAGTCAGAGAACGAAGCTATACGGTCTTCGAAGAAGGAGGAATCGTTCTTTAGCAGACTGCTGCTGCGGAAGAGTGGGAAGAAGTCTAAGAAGGACCAGACGGATGGCGATGGTCAACAGGAGATTAAAAAATCCAAAACTGAGAAGACTATGTCGTCAGCGCAGTACAAAGCTGTGGATACTGAAAAAAGCTTTTATGAAGGACAAGGGTTCAAGCCGGTACCCGCCGAGAGAACCCACAAAAGTACCGGACAGAAGGTTTTCTCCAACCAAATGCACAAAAGGTTGGATAACAAAGGTGCTTACGTTCAAGACAGCGCGTATAAAGACGTATACAGCGCTGCTAAAGTAAGCGGTGCAGAATATAATATTACTGATCTCAAAATTGCCGAAGAAACTGATAAGATGTTGAATTTAGAAATGAAGAGTCGTTTTAGCAGACGCGACGAGTTCTCAGAGAAAATCGAAAGGACTAAACGGACGTCATCCAAAGAAACTGTTGACGATAAGAGGGATTCGTTTAATTTGCACTTTGATAAGGGGAAGAGGCCTGCGTCTACCCAACGGACAGTAGACCCGTTCTCCGCAAAAGCGTTTACTAGCAACGAAGTATTGAGTAGAAACCAGGAGGATTCCGCTGCGATATCAGACGACGAGCCTCCGATAAGAGCGATGCGCATCAAGAAAGTCCAACCAGACTACAACATGTTCAACAGCGGCAGTATGCCCAAAAACTTACCTTATTTCAACCCGAGCATGGGCTTGTCTACATCTCCCCCCAAAACCGTGAGACATCAGAGTTCAGACAACATAAAACACAGATCGTCTGAACGAGTTTCTGATTTCAGTGAGAAAACAATCGAATGTAAACGTGATTTCGTCCGTCATGCCACAAAAACCGAGGAATCATACGTAACATCTGCACTGAGATCTTTGGGAGATGAATACGTTGAAACCAGGAGCAGTATTGGCAAGTCTCAGAGTTTCCGCTACGCCTCAGAGAGTGCATCTATCAGTTCCCAAGAAAACCAAATGCCTAGTTTACCAGCCATAGTTGGTATTTCTGAACCGCTTCTTGAAAGCTGGGAAGTCAACTACAGGAGGAATGTTAGCGAGAGACAAGACTTCTCCCAGAGAATTTCGGCCAGAAACTACAACATAATGCAAGGCAGTGCCGAAGCTAATTACGACAGTCTACCCAGCACTGACAGCAGTTACATGGATAGTCTCAAAACTGACGCCAATGACGATAGAAAACTATTCACTAATAGCATTCAAATCACAATGGGAAATAAGCGAGACAGTGACATCTCTCAAATAGAGGCTAAAATAGACGATATCATCAGCTCACCCAAGCCTATCATTTCTCCAATACTCAAATTTAGTTCTTTAGATAGTGTTAAGAGTAGCCCAGAAAAGCCAATTGAGGATAGAAGGAAAACCATTTCTGTTGAAAGCGCTTTGAGTAGCAAGAGCAACGTTCAAAGGGGATTTAAACCAGATGCTGAGAGTTTCATATCTGTGACACATATTTATAAAGAGCAAACTCCAGTTAAAACTGCTGATGATCAGAAAGCCAAAAGCGAAGAGAGAGCAATCAAATCTGGTAGTAATTCTGGTGTGCCAGAGTTTCTGAATATACAATTGAACAAAGTTGACGCTAAACCGACTACTCACATCGTCTTGACTGCCAACGTAACGCCAAAGAAACTTGATAGTCCAACCGTAGAAAAAGAGCAAGATTTAGACAGTTTGCTGATTACAGAGACTAAAACTCAAAACACACCAGGCATGAGAGACTCTATTTTCAACAAGGATGTTGAAAACCTCGCAGAAGTTACTCAAATTGAAGACAAAATATCACCAATCATTGCTAGAAAGTCGGTCCAACCTGTCGTTCCACAAAGTCCATCAACGCCTAAAGCATTTTTTAAAAGGAAAGCTACGAGCGTTGAACTACAAGACCGGCCAGAGAAACCGAGAACAAACTCCATGAGCACTGATGGGAGCACAGAGAAGATATACGACAGTATATCTATAGATCAGAAGTCCCACTCGAGTTTCGGAAGCAAGAGCTCTATACAAAGTACAGATTCAAATGACATTAGGACTCCTGACAGACATGACGAGACAGTGGTTTACCGGAAGAAACCTGTATTACTGACTAGAGAACTTCGCAGTGAGAGAAAGAATGACGACGAACCGGAACTAATGAAAGTGTTCGCTCGAAGATCTCTCAAACTCAAAGACTCTGAAGCAGACAGTCTAGCTCAAGATATAGCTGCTAACAAAGAAGAAAGTGACGTAACAGCAACACGAAGTAAAAGCCTGAAGAATGAATTCAACGCTTCTATTAAATCAAGGGACAGTGATAAAGAAAATGAAGATACAGTGAAAGACGAAGAGAAAAGGCTAGTTGATATCGCCGCTCGTGTGAGCCAGTTTGGAGCTCCGCATTACCAGAGAAGCGCGAGCATTAACAGCGTAGCTAACCCTAAGAGAGAGAGCGCTCCAGTTTACAGAAGCGAAGTGAATAAGTACAAGAAAGAAGTATCAGACTCTACTCCTGAGAAGAGACTTAGAAACAGAACATTTCCAGACCCATCAAACGACAGAGAAGACATCAAAAACATTACAAAATGCGAAGCAATGGCTTACAAAGCTGATACGCTATCTACGAAAAGAAACTGGCAGAAGAGTGATGATAAATACAGGCTGTCAGTAGACAAGGATAGGAGAGAGAGTGCTGTGATAGAAAGAGATGGGGATATGGAGAAGGATGAGAGTGGGAGGGAGAAGGAGGGCGGGGAAGCGGACGCGGCGCCGCAGTTCAAGGGGATCCTGCAGATGCGGGCGGAGTGGGAGAGGCGGGCGAAACAGGGCATGACCAAATAAATTCTGGTGCTAGGTACAAGGTAGGCATAATTATTACCTAGGGAAGGGTGTAACTGGCCGCTGTCAGTAACTAGTCTTATAAGAGTTGTATTAAAAAAGCAATACGCCATTTTTTTTATATGATTATATGTCATCGACACATGACGTTATTTTCATATTTGAAGCCCGCCACATATTATACCTACATACGGAATTTCCGTACGGAATTCCCTTCCGAAATATCGAATCGGGGATTCCGAACGCAGTAAATCCATTCAAATGTATGGACGTATCGCGTTCGGAAACCCCGATTCGATATTTCGAAAGGGAATTCCGTACGGAAATTCCGTATGTATGTGGCGGGCCTTATACGATTAAAATACGCAGTTACTGATAGTGGCCAGTTACACCTATATTTATATGATAAAACCAATTCACTTGGCGAACTACTACGCAACGTAATTTACTACGAAAATGTATCAAATTCCTAAGCCCGAACGGAATGGATTATTGCTTTCGTACCGGGTTCATAATAGCCGCCCTGTTATAGGTTTAATAAAAAATTAAATATAAATAAAATAAATATAACGTCACGACCTTTATCCCCATTCGGGGGGTAGTCAGAGGCTTGAGTGGCCATACACCACCACATTGTGGAGGTATTAAGCCAACTCAAAGCCCACGTTTCACCAGATAGTCAGAACCCAACGTGACAGGTGGTGAACCTTGTCGCCGTGTATACAGGAACTGACTGACTGTTTAATAAAAAAGTACTAACAAAACATTTTTCTTTTCACAGGATGACAGAAAGTACGTTGTAAGAAGTCGTAATACATAAAGTATACATATATAATAATGTTAGTTTATACATAATTGTAGCTTAGAACATTCTTATCGGCTAACCGAATGTTATCATGAATGATATTAATTCAATAGTTTATCTGACGTTAAGGCGATGTATTTTCGAGTGTTATATCTATAGCGATAGGTTCTATTTTATTAAAACAAAAAACACTATTATTGTATTGAACATGATGATGTGAATACAAATTTTATTCATTTAGTTTTAGAGTTGTTTTATTTTTCCACTCTCTGGTCCTTACTTCCCTAATGGTCGTTTTCCACTAGCTGGTACGGCACCGACAACAGCACGGTGACAGCTTTGTCATTGGTCAGTGACCAATAACAACCTGGTCACTGACCAATGACAAATGCGCCAAAAGCCATCGCCGTGCCGGCTGGTGGAAAAACTCCCAATGTCGGACGGAACGCATGCAGGGCATGCAACGTTCAGTCATATTTCTATAATCTGTGATGCCACGGACTGAAACAATCGACTTATGCAAGCATATGCTTGGTTAGATTGATGTGCATATGCTGCTGAAAATCAAAGCGTAGACAGAGAAGGACCTCACTGAGCGATATTGGAAGCAGTTCATTTTTTAACCGCAAGTATGCGCTGACGAAATATGTTGCTATCGCTATATATTTTTTTGTAAATAATAATAATATTAGCCCTTTTAACGTCCCACTGCTGAGAACGGGCCTCGCCTCAATGCGAGGGGGATTCAGGCCATAATCCACCACGCTGGCCCAATGCGGGTTGGCGGATTTCACATGTCTAAAGACATGCAGATTTCCTCACGATGTTTTCCTTCACCGTAGGCAAGTGATAATCATAATAATATTAAAGTTATGATTCACACATAGATTTCGAAAAATCCAGAGGTGTGAGCCAGGGTTTGAACCCAGAACCTTACGTCAGTAAGACGCGTGCTTAACCAATCGGCTATCACTGCTTAGGCATTTATTTTTGTAAGTAGTCAAAAAAAGAGAACATCTTGAGTATCTCTACCCCCAAATTTATACAAATCACTTTTGTTACTGGCGAAAAATCTCAAAAAATTTGGCGGTAAGTAGTTATAAATTGGTTCTTTCATCAAATTCGGATTACAGACATAATAGAGGAAAATCTCTTGATCAAACAGCTCAAAAAAGGTACGTAACCTTGATATACAAAAAATAGGTAGAGTGATTTCTAGAATGGCAAGAATTTCAGGGTTGTCAGCAGACTACCCACAGAATAACAATATATTTATTGAGAAAAACAGGTACCTACACTGATTCATACCCTGAGAGGGAAATGAATCGACAACATTTTAGAATACGTAACGAAATTTCTAAAATAAATTGGAATTTCTAGGAACTCTAGGGAGGAACTCTACATACTTACTTCAGGTAGGTAAGTTGTATGGAAGTTTGTATGGAAAATTGTTCGAGTTGGTGTTGGTCCTATAGAATTTTTTTGTATTATTGCAATTACCTAGGTACCTACTTGCGTTATAATAAAAAAAAACTTCCCCCAAACGCTTTAGGAATTTTGGAACGCAGTCAAACGGAGCAGGGGTTGAGTGAGGGTGGCCCACGCGTGCGCAGTGCGACCACTAACTAACTAACCCCAATACGACCAAGCGTTCGCCACCATTTTATTTCCATTTATTTCGTACTTCCCAAGAAAAACTCCATTTTTATCGAGTACAAATGAAATAATGAACATTCATATGAAGTGAGAAGTTCCAGTGACATTCGAAATTCAAATTTGAAAAGACGATTCGAACGAACGTGCGTGCTTACGTAATATTTTTTTCCATAATCAAGATTGTGTAAGTGTCGATAAGGTGAGGGTGAGTGTTTTTATTCATTTGTTTTTGATAAATAATACATGGACAAATGAATAACGGCGTTTATTCAGTTTCATTCGGATTATTCATTTAATTTTTTTTGGCCCTAAATTGGGACAAAACAATGTCAAGATGACCTTCTCCTAAGGTGAGAGTTCGAGTCGTAAAGAAGCATTTTTATTGTAATTTATAAATGGGATTACATGGAAGGATTCAATCGATGTAATTCTGTAGGCCCTAAGGCGTAGGGTATGAATAACGAATAGTGTTATTAGATGTTGAAATACATGAAGAAATATTTGAGAAAGTAGATACCTATGTGTATATAACCAGTTAAAATTAATATAAATGCAATGTTAATTTTAAATGAATAATGTTTCAAATGCAGGTGTAGGTAAATAGGTACTAAAACATCTCTACTGAGGTTAAACTAGAATGTAATTATTGATTTGTTTTATTAATTTAATCTTTGACGCTTTATTTCTGATCTCGAAGATACGTACCTACTGGCTGAAGAATAATGCCCAGATTGAGCAATAGTTCCAAAGATCGGTAATAATAATAATAACTGACCTTAATGCTTGGTTACGTCTGAAGGAGTTAGCGGTCGTAAGATCTGTCTTTAGTTGTGTCTGCGCATCATTTAGTTACGGGGAACATAACATATGGAATAATGCATCGAGAGTATGGAAATCTGAAACTATAAGCGCCGAGTTCACCAACACACTAACTGACCGTTAGCACTAAACGCCTGTTACCAGCAATGACATCACCAAGTGAGAGGATATGTGACTGTCCAAAATAGTTTGTACTACTAAACGGAGTCCATGGACACAGTACGACTCCTCGCTCGCGGCAAATAATGTTGAAAACATGTCGGTATTGCCAATATGGCTCATCTTCTCGTGAATAACACGCATCAAAATGTCTTTGAATTGACTATCGAATTGCGAGTGCGATAACAGATGTGTGAATTTCGTTGTATGTAGTGGTGCGCTGAGCAGAAGTCTAGTGATTTGGATGTCGGTACCATATCTCCTAAAATAAAACATCAATGGTTACAATCGGTTAAGACTGTATTGCTGAAGTGCGTACTGAAAACTGTACTGAATCTAATAATGAAATGATTTAGATGAATAAGCTACCAATCCCTTAGAGAGTCTTCAATCAATAAAACAAAATTCAGCATAGTCTAGTGTTCCTACACTTTAACGCTATAATATTGCCGTTGTAGCACTTAAAGCATGTTTTACATTCCAATACTTCGTATCGTTCCTCCCCTACCGTTCCTTTATCAGACGGAAGCAATACTCACCCTTATAACGATGCGGGGTAGGCAGGCTGTATCCATTGTGATCAATATGATACGCGCTATTGCTTTTAGTATCAATACACTGAGAGTAAATATTACAAATAAGTTTTTTTCCAACCTACGTTAGGGGCCATCCATATTACGTCACACGAATTTCATGATTTTTAGACCCCTCCCCCTCTTGTCACAGCTGGTAGCATTTGCGAGACTCTCCCCTCCCCGTGTGACGCATATATTTTTACAATGTTCAGAATTTTTCAAAAAAATTCGCTAAAATTCAAAGTTCAGTTTTAATACTTAGATATATTAGATTTTCAAATGTGACGTCACAAAACTTAGGACCCCTCCCACCCCCTTGTCACACAATGTCACATTACGTCGACCCCCTCCCCCCTTTACGTGTGACGTAATGTATGAATGGCCCCTTATCACACTGCTGGGCAAAAACTCCGCTCAACACACAGGGACGAGGTGAAAATAAGTATAGGTAAATATAAATATCGGTGAGACGGTTGAATCGTCCGCATGTTAAGCTGGCGGTCCCGGGTGTCCTACGACATCTTACACATTCTTATCAAACATTAAACGAACGTTCGTCAAGGGACTTTCTTTAATCTTTCTTCAATTGTAGTATTTTAATAATTATAATTTGTATTGTTTTGCATTATTTAATATTTGCATGCCAAATGGTAGAATGTACAAGGTTTCTTTATTTATCTGTCTACACCTACATGTAATACCTACATTCAATGTGAATAAATAACTTACTTACTTACTTACTTAATATAGATTTCGTAGCGTCTGATAGAACGCCGTTGGTTCGCTTGGATCTTTGATGGGTGACACGTGTTATACGACGGGCCCGTTAGCGTGGTTGGCGCGGAGGCGCCTTTCACGCTGCAGGTCGTAGGTTCGATTCCTACCCGGGACATGCATTTGTGTGCGTGAACATGTCTGTATGTCCCGAGTCTGGGTGTATATGTATATTAAGTATGTATTTACAAATAAAAAAGTAGTATATGTAGTAATATCAGTTATCTGGTTTCCATAGTACAAGCTCTGCTTAGTTTGGGATCAGGTAGCCGTGTGTAAAAAAATGTCCCAGGATATTATTATTCTATTATTATTATTATACATTTGCTAGTCGTTAGCGTTAAATATTTGATCAGGGCATTATCGGTCACCTGTGTTAACATACATTTTTTCCATAGAAATGATTTAAATAAACGTAGAGTCTACGTCTACTTCTAGTACGTCTACGATGTAGACGCTACCTACTAGACTTCTAGTGAACATAATTATAAACTTATATCTCTACTGATGCAGCAAACAGCAGTGGTAGCCGATTGGTTAAGCACGCGTCTTGCGGGCTTAAGGTCTTGGGTTCAAACCCTGGCTCACACCTCTGGATTTTTCGAAATCTGTGTGAATCATAACTTTGATATGATTATCACTTGCTTGCGGTGAAGGAAAACATCGTGAGGAAACCTGTATGTCTTTAGACATGTGAAATCCACCAACCCGCACTGGGACAGTGTGGTGGATTATGGCCTGAATCCCCCTCGCATTGAGAGGAGGCCCGTGCCCAGCAGTGGGAAGTTAAAAGGGCTAAATTATTATTATTTTATCTCTTCTGATGAGTAAGAGTTTACTGTTTACGTTTCGATCCATTCGACGTATGACTTCCTTGACTCTATATTTTCTCATCATGTGATTTGTCTTACCTTATATATTTTGACTTGTAAATAAATACGTATTATATCTCTATTTAGGTGCAATGTCTACATACCTACTTTTAAATAAAATACACTACCTTTGTACCTACTTGTATGGTTACAAATAATTTGATTTGATACATATTTCTCTATATATATTTCAGTTGTACCCTATTCTTCGACTCTATATTTCAATTCCTTCCTCTGCCCTAATTACAAAGCAGCAAACAACCCAATCAATATCACCGGTGGTTGTAAATTACGTAGATGCGTCGCGGTGACCCATTTCACGATTACTTTTGTTACGTGTGTTTTGTTGTAATGGCGATAGATGTATGGGAGAAAAAGTGTCAATATGAATGTGTGTGTATGAGGCGCACGCCGTGCCTGAGCACTCAGCTTTGACGTCGGAACGCATAGACATAGACATAATGCTCGGGCGAGGCATGCGAGGCATCTGGACGTACCAATTGATAGAAAATAGACAGATTTGTGACGTAACTAGAATCTTAATTTCAATTTCGGAAAAAGCCTTTTTGTAATTTACCCTAGTCTGGGTGTCAACCGGATCGCCCTTAGTCCATTGCAAGATACCTAGCTTATTGAAATACTTACCTAGTAACTTCGCCCGCGTTGCTACTCTGTCCTTCTGTACTGACCCTTAACTACGAAACCTAAAAAAGCACTAACTAAACCAAAAACCTATAATTTATTTCCCATAACAAATACGCCCCCCTAGCCAAGTGGCTTCGTTTATAAGCGTTTCTACAAAACGCTACAATTACATGTTTGGAAATGACATTATAAGTCGATAAGTGGATCACGTGGCTTATGTCATTTACATACATGAAGCGTAGCGATTTGTAGAAACGAATATAGACGAAACCACTTGGCTAGGGGGTTGTCTCTCGTATTAAGCCTGTCTTAAAATCTCGCCAAAACTAAACACATTTATTAACCTGGTCTTCATTTACAAACTTGGACCGAACTTGGTCATTACTTAGCCTCGGCGCGGACGAGTCCCTATTTGCATAACGGGAGCCCATCAATAATCATTTTTGTCTTTATACGAATTTGTCGAAGTTTGTTGGACTTTCGTTGAAAATTCAGGTGGTGTGGCGAAAAGTTTGACGATATTATCGAGTAACTTGGACCGAAGATGTTGGACAATGATGATGCCTATTGCGTTACTGTTGCAGGGAATATATTTTTAATATTTTTTGGTTTGCCTCTTAACTGTCCCACTGCTGGGCAAAGGCCTCCCCTTTTCTCTTCTATACTAACTCCCGATCCTGAACCATTTGCTACCACGTTTACCTATAGCAATATTTTTATAGTGACCATTAGGGTCACCGCAGACTTGCTACTTTTAGCATCGGCGATCGGCGATTTTGATGCTGCGTCTCGCTCGTTCGCGCTCGAAGAAACGCGACGCAGCATCGATACGTCACAAAATCGCCAGTCGCCGATGCTAAAAGTAGCAAGTCTGCGGAGGCCCTTAAATCTTCTATATGGAAAGTATACGGAACCATTGGTAGATTTTGATTATTTATTTCGTGCTTTTTCGGCATTTTTTTTTTTAAGATTGATATTAGGTACCTGTGTGTTGGCATCAGTAGTGGCGTGCTACTCTCGGGGAATATTCCCAGCATGAATTGAGCTCCCTTCATCACGGGCGTTAATAATAAGGAGAGCTCAGTATATGCTGGAATATTTCCCTGAGATCTGCAGCCGACCGTTTTCTACTAATACGAAATGCTCTCGATTCATCTTCATTTCAGATGAATAACTAGACTGGGTTGACGTCAAAGATCTGATTTATAAAGAAATTCTAATCTGTACCTAAAAGTCGGTAGACGTCATTAGGATTCATCCGACTTTTCGCACAAATAACTTAATGTAAAGCTTACACTTGCTCGACTGCTAGGTTATATTGGAGATAGAGCTAAAGTTTGATTAAAATATACCTACCTAACGTTAGTTATAATGTCTGAAGTAGGATTTACCTCAATCCCTTATCACAATGGACCCCATAAAGTAATGAATTTGGCCAAATCACGTACTCTAGTAACCTCTTTCCGGACAGGAGCCCATAAAACAGGGGTGTTGCGGTTTCCGCCCGCCCGTGCTGCCCGCCCGCGCGCCCGCCCGTGCGTCACTCAGACAAACAGTGCGGTGACCGAACGACCTGCCGTGTTTGGGTTTTAGTTTGAACTGATATGGACCTATGAATGGCGGCCTATAATAAAATAATAATAACTGTAAAAAATGTGACAAATTTTAACTCTCTACAGACGGACAGCGTAGGCTTAGTAATAGGGTCCCGTTGGCACCCTTTGGGTGCGGAACCCTAAAAAGCAATAATTTATTTCCCATAACAGAACAGTCTCTCGTCTTACATCTGCGGTGCGGGATCGATTATAGTCAGAGACAAATTTCGAAATCGGCCTTTTCGTAATTTGCTCTGGTCTGGGTGTCACTTGGTTCGCCCCCAGTCCAGTGTATGGGAGCCATAGTACAAGCGTCGCTTAGTTTGGGACGATACAGTTGGTCTGTTTATCTGGCGATATTTATTTATTTATTATTTAAAGGCCTGAAAATCTTAGTGAAGATCTTCAACGAAACCGCGTCCAATGTATTTCCGTCAGAGACAATATTTCTCCAAAATTGGAACATAATAAATACTGACACTGTATAAAATGTGTTAAGATTTGCACGTAGCACGTCGAAACACAATAAAGAGAGGAATTTCTCGCGCCTCGCGCCTCACGCCTCGCGCGCCTCGAGGGACACGCGACTCGGTGGGACGTGACGGCCTCGAACCTACTTCAACACAGCTCTTACCAAGATAGTATCTTATATTAAAAGAATTTAAGTAACATATCTGAAAAAAATCACTAGGTGCATTCCAAATGAAACTTTTTTGATCTCAAAGTAAAAAAAAACCTACTGTCTATGCTTGATCTCTAAGGACAAACGTCAACGTTCATTGGGCGAGTTGGCTCGCTCCAATTTATTTTAATGAGCCGAGGAAAATTAAGCGATCCTATTGGTCGAAATGAGCTAGCCATTGAGCCAGCCAATGAGCTAGCCAAATGTTTGCAGGCACCAAAATAATGCACCTACTAAAATGTTTTTATCCTCAATTACATGAAATTGAGCATTCTAATTAGGATTTCTAGTAGGATTATGTTTTTATACTGTCTACTATGTCATTACTTTTAATGATACCTATCCCACTTTAAAATCATGGTATTAGTCTATCTTCGAATCTTCAGATAATATCGGAGCAGCCTGTGAGCTGACTATAGGACAATACAAAAATGTCAAGCGTCTTAATTAGAGGTTCGCAATCTTTTGTTCGTACCGCCGAACAATAAGTGTTCCAGATTCTAGGTCAAGATGGGACGAAAGCTCTTGCTGAAATAGAACACAATTTTATAGATAAATTCGTGGCATTTTAATTAGATTCGGTTTGGCCTTTATTGTTTAGAACTTCTTGTAATGAAAAATTAGAGCGCTCAGCGGTGTCTTGGGTGGGTGGGGTTAGGTAACTGAGGCTTAGGTTGCTGCTAGCAAAAAAATGAGAATGAAATTTCACGAGCTATCGGGAATTTTATTCTCAAATTCGCACTCTGACTCGAGCTTTTGTAACTTTGACTTAACGTTGACATGGCTTTTTGCTCATGCGTCTTCTTTACTGTATCTATCATTCTGTCACTAATGAAGTTATTTTATTTTTTACACGACTGCCCGAAAAATGAGTGTATATGTTTTCAGGGTTCATGTATGTACGTATGTATGCATAAAAGATCCTTTATTCTTCTATAACTTTTAAATGCCTGAACAGATTCAGATGTATGGGGTACCGCTAGAATCCTAACATTATCCCGGGTAACACATACTAAATTTTATTTAAATATTTTTTTTGATGATTTTGATTTAGCGGCACTGTGGCTTCATTCTCAAATGTGTTTTACTATTCCCGCAGCGCGAGCGAGCGAGTGATGCCCACTAGCGTCCGCTAGATGCTCAGCGGCGCGATCCTGAGCGCAGCCCCGGTGTCACTGCGCGGGCTCGCGCCAGGCTTGCCCGCCGCGCGGCCGGCACTCCTCGCCGCTCTAGTCATGCACGCGCTCCGTCACGCCGACGACGAGTCCAGCTTCATAGGTATGTAAAATACATGTAATGTAATACTACACCAATCCAACTAAGAACTCGGATGGAATGCGGCTTCCCCGCCTGCACACCCGCCATCGTCTGCGGCTTCCCATCCACAACACCTCCCGCTCACGGTCACCGCCTTTTTGTGCGGGTGAGTCACATTTGGCAGGTTTCTAGTTGGCTTGGTGGATGAGTACATAATAATTCAGGTGCTAGAATCGACCCTTGTGGAACACCTTACGGTACTAAGTAATGTGATCACTCAATAATAGTGGCCTGAGGATTGAGCCCTGCGGAACTCCATGAGATATTTTAAGAGCATTGTACTGTAAATGTTGGGCGTTATTGTTGAAAAAACTTTGCAGTATCGTCAACAATCCATGTAGCCACAACGGCATTGATAGGCACTAAGATTAAAGTTTTATAAGTAAGATAGGTTAAAGTTTCTATAAGTACCTAAGTAAAATCACTATCATTGATTACTTGCAGCCTCAGAAGTTTAAGGGTCATTGTTTGGAACAGCAAAAATTTCACTATCGCCCCATTAAAAATCGCCACCTTTCAACCCAAGCAAAAAGCCTACTAAAAGGGCAACCCTACACCCATTACCAAATTAGCTTTAAACTGTTAATGAAGGGTCACACACGTGATTTGCTGATAAAAGCATATCAAGCGAGGGTTCGTCTGGACCTAAGGGTTTAGATCTGATACCAGGAGTGTTATCACCCTTGATCTGGTGTCAACGCTCTATTTAGTACCACTGTGACGTAAAATGCTTGAGTATGATGATACAAACGTAGCTTTTCAGTTTTAAATATAATTGTTGAATGCAATTGTGTTCTTGGGTCTATTGAATTGTTGTTTATTTGTATATTGTTACTGTTACCATTATTAAGAATAGTAGGCATATAACCTGCGATTTAACCCTTCAAGAATCCTTACAAATTGAGAATTAGACATTTCTTCATTACATACAAACGCTTTTGTTACTTCTCTAACGTTAATGCATTTATTTATTCTCAAATTTAGACACAACGTTCTTCTGCTACCTTAAAGGCATATAATTTGTTATTATTAGCATTACCAGCTTCCTTTCATTGAGCGAAAGATTCAGCTTTGAAATCACCCTTTCCTTTTTACTCTTTTCGATATAGTCTCATCCAATTTTATCAGGTGATCAAGTTTGAAATACAGAAAAGTGTGTAATTTCTAAAATGGTTTATATTTCAGTCACTCAAGGCTATGTTTTCTTAATTATAGTCACAGAGTGCTGGTACATTAGATTGTCTAGTTATAAGCAATTGTCTGGACGATCAGCCGATGTCAACGATCGAGTTACTGTCCATTGTGTTATATTTGTTGTGTCGCCGGTTCTAATCTCACCGTGTGAAAGTTTTCTTTGTGCTGTAAAATTTTCTTTATCTTTTTCATTACTTATTTTGTCATGGAATGCCTTTAAAATGATTGTGCAGTCATTTGTGTTATTAATTCTCAAGATTGTATCAGAATTGTTTTTTGTTGATACTGAACTTGTTGGTTTAGTATTTATTTTGGACAATTTTGCGGGTAAAATTACTTTTGTAATCACCATAAGAAATCTATTTTCATGTGGTAACCGTGATAAGTTTAACTTAGGTGTTACCATCGTAGACCACCTAAGTATTAGCGATAATTCGATGCTCTAAATGTATGGTACATTGAATGTTTCTGACAAACTCATTCCTAAAATTCTCATACTCGAGCCAAAGCTAAGCTATACCGCCACTGGTTCTAAATGCAACTAAGATCGCGATGCCAAATAGCTAATCGATAGACAAAAGCAAAGCCAATGACGTCACTGTATAACATTAGAATAACAAAAGAAATACTGTCTAGGTACCAACATTACGTAACGATCAATTAATAGGCTACGCATAGAAGGTAAAGAAACAATACCAATCTAATAAACACAACTATCGATCATACCCATACAGAATTCCGAACCAATGGAAATTCATTCTGAACTAAATACCAATAACTGGCAACCCTGTTAGTATTTCACCCGAAATAGTCGGAGTCACGCGAGGCAACCCTATCAGTAGACATCTTGGCGCCGGCCCTCCCCCCGCACCCCGCTCTCCCCCTGCGTCGTCCGTCGCAGCCTTGGTGCATTGTAGATTCATAGATTCCATTTACTGCCTACTAGGTTAGTGGTCTCCTAGTAATTTGTAATATTAGTCACTACTTGGGAAGGTATTTCGTCTCTTTCGATTATGACGTCAGTCATTGTGTAGCGGTCAATAGGATCAAAGGTGCATAGCACAGATTATTGTGCTCAAGTTTTTACTGTGGGAAAATTTAAAAAGTTTTGCGTTTTTACAACTGCGAGCAACGTAACGACTACCAATGATATCGCTATAACAATGACGTGATATTGAAGTGATTCCATTGGTTCATTATTCCTCGCATTTTGCTCGTGTTTTGAACTGAAGACAAGGTGACTCAGACAATAGAGTCATTGAGTCAGTGCATGTTTCTTCGCGATATTTTCCTTGTGAGTTTACTAAGGACGGCCTAGGATATCGACCTTGCACGCCATACGCAATAAATCTTAGGGAAGAGTTACCGATGACGTTCGCGTTGCAAAGTAGAAATGGTAGTGCAGAAAGGGAGTTAAGAAGGAAACCTAATAGGCGGTCCACTTGATGGTAAGTTGCTACCATCCAGAACATCTGCAACTTGAGGGGAGCAGTCGCGGTGCCTTTTAGGGGCCCTGTAAACATATCTTTTGAAGAACTCGATGTTGTAGTATAATGGAAAGACTTCGAGATCATTCCACAGCTTGCACGTGAGAGGAAAGAAGGCTCGCGATGTACCAGATTAGTGGGATATGTATCCATGCATCCAGATGGTGTGGGTGGAATCTACTGCAATTTTTTTACCATGAGTCTGAAGACAATGTCAACAGCCTCTATGTGATACACCTATGACATATGGTTGCCAAGATCGTAATGTAGAAGTTTGTGGAAAGGCTCAGTTCAGTTTGTCCAGCAGAAGAATAAAGTACGCCAAAAACAAGGCGAAGAAGAGTCCTTTAATGCGTAATTGCACCCACTTTACCTGCGCCTGACAGAAAGGGACAGACCTCTACAAAGAAATTGAGATAAGGTCTCTATTTTTTCCTCTCTTTTAATTTCTAGGACATCCCACTCAAGGCCGCCATTACGTATTTGATGGGGGGCAACAATAATCTGTGCTAATCTCGAGCATCTGACTCGTATGTAGGGCAGTGCGTAATTTCCAAGGCTTGCGTAATACGCATGCGGGTCACGAGTCGATTATTTCGAGTGTTCATTGTACTCGATGATTTGTATCGATCGATATAATTAATGAGTTGTTTTATACTTTGCACGTTTCACTTATGATGTGGTGTTTGGAATGCAAATGATTGATAACAATAATAGATCTAAATGGTCAACAAATAATGAGTATTATACTTCGCAGCAGTAACTACCTAAATAAAACAATGGAGTTAAATTATGGAAGCGGCCTTCCGATAAAAAAAAAACTTGATATTGATGTCAATTCAGTTATATTGTCATCAAATAACGACTCGATTAGATTGGACATATCTAAAAATATTTCTGTCTTTCTCATACGTTATGACTATGAGAAGGATAGCGATACATTTAAACCTGTATTACACCTCTCGATGTTAGGGGTCAAGGAGGGGTAAAAGAGTTAGCGACCCAAAATATCGGAGTATAATATGGTACGGGCACTGTGGAATACTGGCGTATTACACATTTATTTAGTAAAATTCGTAAATAATTTAGCACCTTCTCTGTTCGTGTCTCAATGGGTAATGGCGGCTGGCCCACGGTTGACAGCCGCCAAAAAGCTGCCTGCACTAATTATGTGCAGGTTGCATATAATCGACTGAGGTCGATTGCGCGTGAACATTCTCCGCCCCTTGGAACAGCTGGCTGCTTCCAATAGAATCCACAGGTAGCTTCACAACTCTGTGAACGGCTCTTCTTATTGTGCCTCTGGCGGTGTACAAGTCCACTACACGGCATATTAAATCTGATCCCAAATGTAAATGGGTGATGCGACCCAAGCGCCATCTTAATGGCGGCTGGTTGTCTTCTTGAATAATGACTAAATCGCCAATACTAGGGTTAGCGGAGGCTGTCTTCCACTTGACGCGCTGCTGAAGTTCGGCTATGAATTCCTTGCTCCATCGATTCCAGAATTCTTGTCTTATCTTTTGAACAGTTTCATATTTCGATGGTCTGGCATCTTCAGGCGGTACGGCGGGAACCGATGTTAACGGCCGTCCGATCAGGAAGTGCGCGGGGGTTAACGGGGTTAAGTCAAATGCATCAGCAGATAGAGGAGACAAAGGTCGAGAATTAAGAATTGCCTCTATCTGTGCAAAAAGGGTGGTCAACTCTTCGAAAGTTAGAGAAGCGTTGCCTGCTATTCGTTTTAGATGAAACTTTGAAGCCTTAACACCCGCTTCCCACAGCCCCCCAAAATGGGGTGAATAAGCTGGACTAAACTTAAAGGAAATGCCTTCAGAACTGGCATAGTCGGTTACCGTGTCACGGCTGGAGCGCAATACCCTACTCAACTCATTATTTGCTCCAACAAAATTGGTGCCATTGTCGCAGTACATCACTGACGGCTTACCTCTACGTGCTACAAATCGTCGCAGCGTCAAAATAAAAGCTTCCGTGCTAAGGTCGCTGACAACCTCCAAATGCACGGCGCGTGTGGTAAGGCAAACAAATAGACACAGGTAACATTTTAAAATCCTATTTCCTCTACCTTTCTTACTTGATATCAAAAATGGCCCAGCAAAATCAGTGCCGGTCACATAAAAGGGAAAGGTAGGCGCTGTCCTATCTGATGGCAAGTTGCCCATTATAGGCTGCATGGTTTTACCATTAAAACGCGTACACACAACACACTTCTTCAGAGTACTACGTGCCAAAATCCTACCATTTATCGGCCAATACTCTTCGCGGAATGACGCAAGAAGTTGTTGTGGACCTGCATGAAATAGACGATAATGTTCATGACGCATTAATAGCATTGTTAAATGATGTTTACTATCTAACATAATCGGATGCTTTTTGTTGAAACTAAAGTTTGAATTTTGAATACGTCCCCCTACTCGCATTATACCATCAGTATCAATAAACGGGTTTAATGACACGATCTTAGATTTTTTGCAAAGCTTGTCACCTTCTTTTAATGTGTATATCTCACTAGCAAAGGATTCTAGTTGACTTAGCTTAATTAAATGGGAAAGGGATTTTTTAAGTTCCACAGCTCCTAGACTATCTAGTAGTTTATCATCTCTATTTCTGCAGTTATTTATAAAACGCAATACATATGCAAATACTCGCTTTAAATTCGATAACTTAGAATATCTCATAAAATTTATAATATTTGGACATTCCACACTAACGTGTATTTTTAACTCTGGCAGATCTACTGACATATTCATTTCTTGTGGCCAATCAGCTGATTCTTTCCTTAGGAAGGGAGGTCCTCCCCACCACAAAGATTCGGACAACAGGGCTGTAGGATCGACTCCCCTAGACGCTAGGTCGGCTGGGTTCATGTCGGTAGGAACATGCCTCCATGTAAAACCTTGAGTCAATTCACTGATCTCAGCTACTCGATTGCCAACAAAAGTTTTTAATAATTTAGGTTGTGTCTTAATCCAACCTAATACTACAGTTGAGTCGGTCCATATAGTTTTATTTGTGATATTTAAACGAATTGACTGAAGTACTTTTGATGATAGTCGGGCACCAAGCAAGGCACCACACAACTCTAATCGAGGGATAGTAAGCGCCTTAAGAGGGGCGACTCTTGCCTTGGCACACAATAATTTAACCGAAATGCTACCATCTTCGTCAACAGATCTTAAATAAACGCAGGCGCCATATGCCTCCTGCGATGCATCTACAAAACAATGCAATCCTATTAATATTGGTGAGTTACACAATACATATCTAGGTAGATTTATATTAGATAAATTATTTATATTTTTAGTAATATTTGACCACTTTTTGACAATAGGGGATGGTACTGGATCATCCCAGTCTAACTTAATACTCCATAACTGCTGTAATAACATTTTAGCCTTGATTATGGAAGCACACAAAAGGCCCAGTGGGTCGAAAATTTTACAGGTCATTGAAATTATAGATCTTTTAGTGATCTTAGTATTAGTCTCAAATTCTACGACAAAGTATAACATGTCTGGTGTAGGTGTCCAGTTTAGCCCTAACACACAAGCTTGTTTAGATATGCCATGTGTGTCAGAGGTGGTACCACCTGTCAGCACCTTAGGACAGTTAGTGCGTATTTTATGCAGTGGAAAACCTGCTGAAGACAAAATCTTTTTAATTTCATAATAAATATCTCTGATACCTTCTTCAGTGCTGTGCCCAGTATTTATATCATCCATATAGATATCATGTTCTAGAATATTAGCAATATCAGAACTTGGGCAATCCCTAGCTAGGTGAAGTAGGCATCTAGTACTTAAATAAGGCGCAGATGCTGTCCCATAGGTGACAGTATTAAGCTGCAAGACCTTGAGAGGGTGAGATTCTTCTTCCCTCCATAAAATCAATTGAAGATGGCGTTGAGACTCATCTATCAAAACTTGTCTATACATTTTTTGTATATCACCAGTAATTATATATTTATGAGTGCGAAATCTAATTAAAATAGACAAAAGGTCATCTTGGAGAATAGGTCCCACATATTGGATGTCATTTAAAGACTTTCCACTTGAAGTTTTAGCCGAGGCATCAAATACTACTCTTAACTTGGTAGTTTCACTCTTTTCTCTAATTATCGACTTATTTAAATTAATTAAAGAATGGAAGGTGTCTCTGAACTCTAACCATTTCAAATGTTCACCACTAAAACTAGGTAACTTTATTGTAGGTAACTTGATTCCTTTGAAACCTTCAGTGCAAGGTTGACTATCTGCATTGCTGAAGTTATCAGAGGTCGCATGATTATCAAGTAAATCTTGCATAATCGACAAAATGGAAATAAACTGCTCATCCAAGCTATCACGTATATCAATCTCATCCTGTAACTCTGCTTCCTCACAACAGAATTCAATATCATTTTGTAATTTTTCAAACTCTGTGTACATATCTCGACATTTTACCATACGCAAGTTTAATTCTTTTACTTCAACATTAGTAGGTGAATCTAGCGCTTTAAATGTAGTTACCTGGTTTAGAAACTTAGTCAGTCTCCCTTTGACACTACTCCGTTGCCTAATAAGTCTTGCAAACGTTCTTTCACCATCCATTTTTTAGTCGATGATATTCACAATTAAAGAGCAAACAGAATTGAATAGAATAATAATTATGTGCATCGAACCCAACAGGATACACGCTCCAGCCACCACCAGGTACCATTGAATGTCACAGCACAGCACAGGAGTCAGGTCCACTGCGGCCTCTCACTGTGGTTGGACTTGTCCGTAGGAAAGCGGGGAGCACTCAACACTTTATTATGTTGGTTTATAAACCTGAAAGCGTTATGCAAATAGCATGAGGATAGTGCAGTGTCAAGGCTTTTGTTAGAGCGACGTGTGCATTGAGAAATAATGATGTTCGTTAGGTAAACTAGGTAGCAACCTATATTTTAGGTACTCAACCTTATAGTAACGTGCAAATAGCTTGAACACAATGCAAGATAATAAAGTTATAATGAAATATGTGAGTGAAAAATAATGTGCATAGCTATTTACCTACGTAATTATATTTGAAGCATATTATAGGTATTTCACCTTAAAATAAACGTGGAAATAGCTTGCAAACCATACAAATTATGCAGGATAAGATTATAATGAATAAAATATTGCGTAGATGCAGAGAAAATCAAACTTTGATTACCCAAAACGTATAGCACACAAGATGACAGAAAGGTCAATTGAACTTTGACAATGACAACACACCCATGCACAAACAAAACACAATTCCTGAAGAAATAAATGATTAGGAATTAGGATTGGATCAGAAACGCTACTTCCCTCGGATAATTGCAGCAGCCGACGAGACGCCTTTAATAATCCATCTTCAGCAAGGTAGCAGCAGCGCCCATCACTCCTGTCTTTTGTTTTTTTCACGTCAAGTGGGTATATTTTTTCACGTCAAGTAATTTCGATTTACGATTGATCTTTTTTCCGAAGATTGGTTTAAGGCTGGAACCATTGCAACTGACAGCTCGAGGTTGACCGCTTTTTGCTCAAACAATGTCGTAGGACCGCTAGTTGAATTTTTTGAATTTAGAATTTTCGATACGCCACGACACATCAAAAAGACGACATGATAAATCAAAAACAGAAGTGACTCATATACTAAACTCGTATCTTGCCTACTTTTATTTAGTCGTATAAGGGTAACTTCGTAAAGGAAAATTTTCACTAAATCTTAAGTACAATTTAAGTACTACATTTTTATTAATAGGTAGGTGGGTAGGTAATTTTTTCTTTGTAATCTTTTTTATTGTTATTTTGTTGATATTGTAAATAAAAGCTCACTAACTGTTAATTTTTAATTGTTCTGAATATTAATTTTGCCCAACACTGGGTAATAGGTAGTACTACTTAAAAAAAGACTAGTACGTAATTTTAATGTTTAATATTATAGGACAAAATAAGTAAAATTAAAACAACTTAAAATTCTAAATAACTGAAAACAAGAAAAATTGTTGACAACATCGGGTAATAACTGAAATAAAAATAGTACTAATCCTTATTAGTTACTAGCTGTGCCTGCGACCTAGTACGCACACATTTTTGGAAAAGGTTACCCCTTATTTGACTGATGGATTGATGGAGGATGACGGACGGATGGAGTGGCAATGCAACGCATGCCGGGCATGCATGCAACCCTCATAGGATCACTGTTTTGCCCGTCAGTCTATCTGTCCGTCTGTCAAAACGTGCACAGCCTAAACCACTTGAGTTAGAAACATGAAATTTTAACTTTTTATAGCGTAGAAGAAGACCACAGGAAGGATTTTTGAGAATTCAACAATTAAGGGGAGAAAGTATCTATGGATAGTCCCAGTTTTTCTGAAGCTAGAGACGTGAATATTTGTATTTGTAGGCTGAGTAGCCGAAATACTAATTTTCATGTAAGGTCAAGATTTTCAAGCCAGAGCCATGGGTCTGGAGCAGCTCCATGATAATAATAATATATGGTATAATTAAAAATAAAATACTGGCTCCACAAAACGCCTCGTTTTGTGAGTTTTTTGGGTTCCGTACCTCAGAAGGAAAAAACGGAACCCTTATAGAATCACTTTTTGTCCGTCTGTCTATCTGTCCGTCCGTCCGTCAAAACGTGCACAGCTCAAACCGCTGGTGATACAAACATGAAATTTGGACAGTAAGTACCTTTCATAGCGTGAAAGAAGAGCAAAGGAAGGATTTTGGAAAATTCTTACCCTAAGGGGGTAAAATAAGGGGTGGTAGTTTGTATGGAATTCCCTCATTTCTGAAGTTAGAAACATGAAAATTTATATTTAGGCTACTAATACAAATCCAAATTAGTAATTTCAGCGCTTTTGAAAATTCTACCCCCAAGAGGGTAAAATAAGGGGTGGAAGTTTATATGGGGGTTCAAATTTTTCTAAAGCTAGGCACAATAAAATTTGTATTTAGGCTTCTTATTAACTAAGAATAGTAATTTCAGCGTTTTTGATCATTTCACCTCTAACGGTGTAAAATAGGGGGTGCAAGTTTGTATAGGCGTCCCAATTTTTCTGAAGCTAGAGACATGAAAATTTGTATTTGGGCTACTCATTACAAATTAAAACCGGACAAGTGCAAGTAGGACTCGTGCTCTGAGGGTTCAGAACAAATTTTATTATGTTTGTGTGCATCATATCTTTGGCGTGCAAATACAGGGCAATGAAGCAAGATGTGCTCCACTGTCTCGCTGGGGTTCTTTGAGCTTCCACTTTGCTAGTTTTCGGTACATAATAATTACAACACCTAATCGATAATCGAATCATCTAATCGACCACCTTTTCGATATCACTCATAGTTTCGGATTTGGCCATCCACGCTCACTTGAAAAATTCACCCTGTATAGTCAGAACCCAACGTGACAGGTGGTGAACCTTGTCGCCGTGTATACAGGAACTGACTATTACCTAATCCCGAGGGATAGGTAGGTTCCCTCACGATGTTTTCCCTCACCGTCAGCGAACTGTAAATTATGCACATAGATGAAAATTCATCCATTGGTGCATGCCCCACCGGGGATCGAACCTGGGACCTTCTGATTGTTAGCCCAACCTGTTGTTGTTGTTAGGCAAGACAATAAGATTAGAAAGTAGGTAAGCGGTTTTTAGAGGACGATTATGCTTTTTAATCATATACCTATTCATCATTCTATATTATTCATAATCTATGATGACAACAAAACGCGTCACTGACATAAATATTAATTTAAAAATATTTGTAATCATATAATATCCTAAAAATTATGTTCAATATTATATTTAAACTATTTAAAACGTGATTTAATTCATAAAATGCTAAGAAGACGTAATTTTTTTACGAATTTCACGCAAAAATTTGCGCGCACGTCCAGCTTTGGAGGCCGCCATCGCGGATCTGCGACGAACATTTTGCAGTCCAAGTCATGATGACCCATGACGTTTGTAGCATATTTAAGGTTATTATTGATTATTTTTTAAATAAAATGACTAATATTAAATCTTGGATCCACGGATTCTTAGACAAGTCTTGACAATTTTTCTGGTATAGGTTTCACGTAAATCTGTTCAGTTGCTATGGAGAACATTTACGATTAAGGTTGACAATTTCATATTTTGAAATCGATTTCTACAAAATTTGGTAACATTTAAAGTAAATCGGCTAAGCCATTTTATTCCCGACCATATGAGGTTTAATGTTGTATACTTTATATTGCACATAAGCCAGCTGCTTCATCAAACCATTTACTTAGACCCACCCAGTTGAACATTTGTATCACCTTAAGCAACGAATCATAATCGAAAGATTTTTAAAAATAGAAAATTAAAATATTATTAAATATAGAAAATCCGCCTAAATATTTTTGAAAATAGATCGCTTGCTTCATTATAAAACGTTACACCCGTCTACTGAAACCAGCAGTGCTAATTGTGGATGGGAGGCGTGTCGGGCGGGTTGTCCGGGGCATGTTGATGTTTACTATATGGGGTTGATGCCCCCGTAAACTTTGCGTATTCCATCGAGAAATCTATATTTCTTGGATATCCTAGTTTCGATTCATCCCTTAGTTGGGCACTCAGTGTGTTTAAAAAGGCTTTAGATTCGAAAAGAGTAGGTAAAATTAAAAATAGGATAGGATCTAGGATACTTTTTTGGAAAATATTCGCGCGTTTTGAAATTCGTTATTCCACCAAGTGAAAAATAAATCTAGCTGGCTTTTTTTGTTCCTTACATTGAACGCTGCGCAGTAGACACACAAAAAACTATTAACTAATAAACGTTAGCGGGAAAAAAAATCAGTTCTAATTGACTCTTTTTAAAAAAAAAAATTTTGAGCCTTACAAACTTTTTCGTTAAGTACCTACATTCAAAAAATCTTTATTTACGCAGTTTTATTTTATCCAAGCAGGATATTATTATAACTCTTGTAGGCCAGAATCTAAAAAGCAAAAGAAAACACAAAAACCTACACATTACATAAGAAAAAGTTCATCCAAAATAGTAACGTAATTATCATCCCATAAAAAATGATTCAAGTAATTAACCCCTAATTCCCACACTTCGCCATCCACACCTAATTAATAACTAATGCACGACTTAAATGGCGCCGGCCACCCCCCCACGCCCTCCCCCCCTCCCCTTTCAGCGTTTCAGTTATGACTCACAGCAACGGATTTCCCGACGCAACCGTAAAATAAAACAATGACACAACTCGCGAAACTTTCAGAGAAATATCGACTTTATAAATTGCAATATAAAACTTGTATTTTTCAGGATAATTTTCATGCTTGTAAGGGTGAGTTTTCCCGGAGGCAATGCTCAGTTCATTCATGTTCGCGAGTGTGTGCGTGTGTCCGTTTTTTTTAATTTATAGTTTCGTGTAATGAGGGCTGCGACCTTGTGATGTGTCGCTTTTTCATTATATCTGGATTATGGACTTATGTTCTGAGGAAACCTTTCAGGAGTAAGTACATGCGTCATCTATGTAATATTTTTGAAGCATGTGGGTAGTGTATAAAACGCGATGACGTCATACTAAGATTATTATTTAGTAAACGTATCATAGCGTAATTGATGGAATCAGGCGTAACTTTGCGGAAATCCATTGTTAAACAATTGTAGAGAGGGACCCACCACTCACCCTCGGAATTGTCAACCTCCAATATTATAAACCAAATCAGTCGTAGTCCAGCTTTCCTGAGGATGCCTCGTATAGAGGCGAAACACGTGTCGAATTTATTTAGGATTCGCTTTGTCTGCGGAGAATTGCTAATTGTTAGGGTCCATGACTCATGACAGACATACTCTCGACTGACAGGGAGTTAGGTCTTGTTGGCTTCTTCTATTATCGATCAATTCATTTGGTTTATAATATTGGAGGTTGACAATTCCGAGGGTGAGTGGTGGGTCCCTCTCTACAATTGTTTATCATAGCGTAGGTAGAGACGAATTCAGTAGTATCCATTCTGTAGTCTAGTTCACAACACTAACAGGAAGTTAGATTAGGGGCCTGATGCAAAAAAAACAGAAAATTGATTTGCATTGGCACTGTTGCATACTGTTTATTTTGTTTAGGCCTACGGGGGCACTTACAAATTGACATTTTACATTTTTTTCCTTAAACTCTACCGCCAGATCGGAAACACGACCTTGACTGAGAAGACGTCTGTCATCAGTTCATCAAACAATCGGTTACTGCTCTAACAGTCGATTAGTGTATTGGTCAACACGGCCTTAAATATGTAACTGATGTGTCAGTATTCCTGAACAGATGGCGATAGTTTGATTTGGTCCTTTGATACACTGCAGGAGGTCTAAGAACGCCTCATAGCATATATTCTGCAAACGACATTCATTTTCCTGGTTTTCAAGCAGAATCCTTAGCAATTCGGCGTAAAATAGTTAAGGTGGTAGTTGGATCAACGCGGCAGACGGCAGACGTCAGTCGGCAGACGTCAGTCTCATACAAATTGTCGCGATGACATGTGCCGCGACGGAAGACGGCATTACAATTTCTGCCATCTGACATTTGCCGACTGACGTCTGCCGTCTGCCGCGTTGATGCCGTCTGCCAGTATTGCAGAATTGCTAATTTGCTATGTGGCCATCATAGACCCCCCCAGTGTGCACTACAGTACCACCTTAACCCCTTGAGGAATATGGGCGTGATGACGTGATTTTTTATTTGGGTTCCATACCTCAAATGGAAAAACCGGAACCCACGGATAGCCCCGGATAGCAACGGTCGGCAACAGGCGGACCGCGGTCCGTTTGCGGACCGCGAAAGATCGAACCTTGGACCGCCAAATATTGTAATGTATTGTATACCAAGTATAAATTAATACGTAGATCGAAATTAACGGTCGCCCACCTAGAAGACACACTTCGAATTTGTTGTTCTTCTCGAGAACCAAACTATAAAAAACAGGCTCAAGACCGGTGCAGTTTCTCACATTTAATTTTAGGTCTTTTTAGGTCTTAGGAATTTTATTTGAAACCATACAATTTCTTCTGGACCTCGTTACAATTTTCCCACAGTATCCGGACCCCACCTAAAACTACTTGCCGACCCCTGCCTTATAGGATCACTTTGTTGTCCGTCTGTCCGTCTGTCAAGTCGTGCACAGCGCAAACCGCTGGCGTTACAAACATACAATTTTAAGAGTAGATGCCTTTTATAGCGTAGAGGTTAAGCACCAGGCTATCATAAGTCATTGGCAGCGTCTTCATCAGGCGCATGCCTCGAGCGAGCACTCACTTTTGACGTCGAAACGCATATATGTATTGTCATAATATGAGTGCTCGGGTGAGGTATGCGCGCCATATGGACACATCTAATGGGTGATGTCAATGTTATTTCTACCACTCGGTAATCTATATCATTATACACCATTGATTTTCCATTAGTAATACAATGGTGTGCGTCATCGCGTTTCATGTGCCGCTGTTAACTTATTGAACTCTATCGTTATTGACAGACGCATATTTTATTCATAAATGATCATATCAAGGCTACTATATCATATTATTGTTAGCCGGCAGAACAGAACCGCTCATAGCTAGCTATGTACTCCGTGCTTAGGCTACGTCAGAGGCTTTAGTCCAATTTGAGCAACTCTCATAGTTGGCCATCAGAAAATATGAATGAGGATATAATTGACGACCTCTTGGAGCAGTGATTCGAGTACAAAGCCGGAAAACCACCGCGGCGCACGGAGAGGCCACGCTTCGCTTTGCAAGAAAATTTATGTAAGACGTCATTTCGTATGTAGCCTCTCCGTGCGCCGCGGTGGACATGATTGCATACATTTTCTTGCAAAGCGAAGCTTGACCCACGTGCGTGGCCTCTCCGTGCGCCGCGGTGGGTTTCCGGCTTAAGCCACTCGGGGCTTACATTATCCAGTGGTTGCGGGTTCGTTCCCGCCAGAGAAACATTTGGAAACGACCTTTTTATAATTTGCCCTGTAGCCCGATTCACGTTTTCTTTTCTCGTTACGAAAAGGCTATCAACGACTATATCGCTGAGATGTCGTTACGGTTTTGGTTACGTGAATCGGGCCCCTGGTCTGGGTGTCACTGGGATCGCCCCCAGTCCATTCTAAGGTAGCCATAGTACAAGCGTTGCTTAGTTTGGGACCATACAGTTTGTGTGATCGTCTGGCGATATTAATTTATTGTTAATAGAGTCCTATGCGGCTGAAATGGATGAAGAAATGTACCAACCACAAATAATATGGGATAAAGCCAAAGGAGCATGATAACCGGATTGAAGGATTAAAAGCTTCAACAGAATCAAAATAGGTACCCATCTCCAATGCCCCGCCTTCAAATAAACCTATAAACGCATGACGCAATCCATTGTGTGTATTATTGTGTAATCTTGATGTTGCATGCTCTAATGACCATCGATGCAACTGATTCACTTACATGCGCATTCAAGTGCAGTAACCGTCCGGCTGCTTTTTTTGTATAGGACTGAAGTGGCAAAAAAGCGTACGGTCCGCCTGATGTTAAGCAGTTACCGTAGCTTATAGATGCTTGCAATACCAAAGGCATTGCTCGCAAATGGCCGACCTGAAGGGGAGTGGAGTCTTCACACACACCGTACGTCACGACTATTATCCCCATTCGGGGGTAGTCAGAGGCTTGAGTGGCCATACACCACCACATTGTGGAGGTATTAACCAACTCAAAGCCCACGTTTCACCAGATAGTCAGAACCCAACGTGACAGGTGGTGAACCTTGTCGCCGTGTATACAGGAACTGACTATTACCTAATCCCGAGGGATAGGTAGGTTTCCTCATGATGTTTTCCCTCACCGTCAGCGAACTGTAAATTATGCACATAGATGAAAGTTCATCCATTGGTGCGTGCCCCACAGAGGATCGAACCTGGGACCTTTCGATTGCTATCGATTGGAGTCTTCAATAGCCCTATAACTTAGAACATTTTGTTTAATTCAGTTAGGTTGTTGATTTACATGGCAAAAGATGGCAGTAGTACCTACGTCACTCTAGCTAGAGAAGCAAATTTTCTGTTGGCCTATTATTATAGGAGGTTCTGGATTTATGTGCAGTATACCTCTTAAATGTATTGTGCAGTACATAGACAGTTTGTATATACGGTGCAAGTACATACAGTTTAAATATCGCCAGACTAAAACACCTACCGTGCAAGGACTGGGGCGATCCCAGTGACACCCAAACCAAGTAAAGTTATGAACAGGCCGTTTCCGAAATTTACCTCTAGCGGGTATCGAACCCGAAACCACTAGATGCAGTGAGCCGAGCGGCCTACGCTCAAACCACTGTGTCACGTTTAGAATAATTATTTTTTTCACGTCATCAATTTTTTTTAATTATTTTTTTCTGCTAAGAAATGCAATCAAGAAAAAAAAGTCTGCAAAGAAATTTTAATAAAATGTAAAATACATTACCTACTTTAAATTTAACGTTCTTATGTGTCGTATAAATAAAGTACGAATTTTGCAGCGCTAGTAAAATGAATTTCAATACTTGCACGGAATATCAATTGGGACAAATGGATGGATCATTTTCTTTCGTCCTAAGGTTATATAAGACACTTAAGGTCAAAGAGCCACATCACACACGCATTAAAAATTAAACATAACAATCAATTGAACATCGATACCTATAAAAATACAATATTTCGTGTAGCGTGTCTGTGTTCGATAAAGTATGTACATGGCTTTAAACACTAGGGCGGGCGCCCCCCTACGGCACCCGCCCAGTCAGTCTGCAACTGCCCGTATCAGAGGCCGAACGCGCGCTGCCTTAGCCACGCCGAAAAAAAAACAGTGAATTGTGAAGTGCGTTCTGATTTAAAAATTCTGACATTTATTATAACGTTTTGTTATACGTAAAAAGGTGATAGAGATGTTTATTTTTTTTATAAAATGTAGCAACTGCGTAAATCGTAACGTCTAGTTAATAGCGTGCGGGTTCTGTACAAGGATTTATTGGACAGGTGCTTGAGGAGAATTTGTTTTTCGTGCAATTAACTTCACGTGAGGTTTAATAATGGTTTTAATTTAGCTTCGTGGATCCACCGGTTAATTTGTTTATTGTGTATTAAAAAAAAATATAAGGTTGTTTATTACAGAACGTAAGTTTTTTGTTAAGTATTTTACCGGGTACCCCCTGATAAACAAAAAATATAATTATCATTATGAATAAATGAAATAATTAAATCGGTACCATCGGTGCCATGTAGAGTTCCTATACATAACTTCTCTGCCTACCCTTTCTAATAATACAGGCGTTATATTAATTAGTACAGTTCTAATATTAATTACAAATGCAGTTTTTGCATAATATAACCAAGGCGAGTGCCGTCAAGGCTTGTTTGAATTTAGCATAGATTTTTTGTCAGTTATGCAATTGTCACTAGTGTGTTTATCGATCTAGCCTTTTTTGCAGTCGGCCTAGACCTACCTAGATAACTTGTTTTAGAAATAACACTATTTTACACCTGTCGATATTTCGTTACTGATTTTATCCGTCTCTACCAAAATGTATAAAACATGTTGGTAATTTAGTCTGTTTATTAAAATTGACAACATTTTTGAATCTAGTCGTAATCAGTGTAAGTTTGTTTGGAGTCTTTGTCTGGCTGTGACATCGCACCTCCAGAATTGATGAAAAGGTTCATAGCGGGTTTTTTTAGTTCTTTAAATTCTCTTGTTTATTTTTGTCAGTATGACTGTACTATTTTATTTTAATTTAAATAAATTCTTGGAAACAACATTGGTATTTATTGACTATGTAGAGTCTGCTGTAAACCTTTTCAATGAATTGGGGTTAATCTCGGGATAAGCCGACATTAAGGTACCTACCCCGCCGCGTCCATAGGGTTGCCGTATCTACATGATGGGTTATATCTCGATTTATAAAACAACACAAACAAAAAATTCTAATGAGATTTGATTATGACAAGTCTGTTAAGTCTACATTTTTGACTTAGCATTTCGTACTTTCATACTTGAGGGCCATTTAGGTATGACCCGCGGAGACTTTAATGTTGAACAGCTTACATACATCTTCATCAAAATTCCTAAAAACCTTCTCCCTAATACCAAACAAGTCGCAATAAAATAGTTCCATCAGTTCTGGCTCTATGCAGACAAATGTAGGGGAAGGTTGCTCAAGTCGTACCACCGCCTAAGTCGTACCCCCTTAATATTTCGTACGCTATTTACAAAAAGCGCAAGCTTGTACCGTAATCTTGAAGTGTTTAATGGAGCGAGCACACAAAAACATTAGAATGGCCGGCCGACTTTGCGAGGTAAAAATAATCAAAAAGTCAGTTTTATTCACAGTTTTCATTAAAATTTTGTGCTCACTTGTAAGATTTTTAAAGAAAGAATATGATTCTTGTATTATTTCGTGTTATCATACTATATTTATCGTATTCTGGCAATCACTTAGGCATACCTAAATAGTAAATTAATTTTAGGGTACGTCAGTAATATCGGTTTAAAACTTTTAAGATCTGGTTGCTTAAGTCGTACCTGTCGAAAACTCCTAAGTCGTACCTCACTTTCGTGACCTTTTTTCCTAAATAAGTTACTAAATTCTATAAATCCTAAATTAGTAACTTGGTAACTTGGTCCGACTTTGGTCTGAGATAAAAACAAAAAAAAATGTTGTACGTTGATATTTGTAGTTTGTTAACATGATCTCCTTGTTTAAATATTTTCTGTATAGTATATGACATCTTACTCTAGGTACGACTTAGGCTATAGGTGGTACGACTTAGGCGACTAGGCCCCTAAGTCGTACCGAAGGAACTTTTTTGAAAAACGTTAATATACGTTTTGTGATAAGGGTTTTTGAATTTGTATGAATGCTGTTTGAAAGGCAAATGATTAAAGATTCCATCTATGCGAAATATTTTGCTTCATTTGAATTACAGTAAAAAATACGTCAGTTTTCCCTTAGTGGGTACGACTTAAGCGACTTTACCCTAAGCGATAAGCTTGTGACAGCCTTATTTGCTTAAGAGTTAAATAAAATCTATCCTTTAATTAGTTTATATTATGCTAATGTTAAACACGTTAACCGCCGTGCAGCAGACACAATAAAAAGTCTATTGTTTATCACCGGTGACCGGCATGGCCGCGCGTCCCTAATGGCACAATAAATTAACTATTGACCGATCTATCCTACTTCCTACTAATATTATAAATGCGAAAGTAAGGGTGTGTGAATGTTTGTTACCATGTATCTCCATAACTACTAAACCAATTTTAGTGAAATTTAAAACGTAGATAGTGTAAGCTCTAGAATAAGATATATAGGCTAATCTTACATATCAATTTCCACGCGGGCGAAGTCGCCGGGCAAGGCCAGTACTATATAATATATAAAGAGGGAAATCCTGATTGCTGACTGACTCATCAACGCCGAGTCGAAACTACTGAAGTTGGAAACATGAAATTGGACAGTGTTTTATGACGTAGGCAAGCAATAATAATACAATAAATACAATAAACTCAGCTGTGATGCATGTAGGTATAGGGTCGAGGGATGAAGTTAAGCTAGCATCTAGTCTCAACCCAGCTTAGAATTAAGTAATTCAATTAGACATTCCAACAAACTGAGCTCAAACTGCGATGAGTTGGGAAACAGTTTGACCTATTCTTGTTGGGTGAAAATTACATTGAATATTCTTTACTAACTATTATGAGTATAACTTCGTCTACGTGGTTGGGGTCAGCGCTTAGTATTAAAAAAAAACTTGCCAAGTGCGTGTCGGACTCGTACATAAAGAGTCGTTTTTATTAAACTTCAAAATTATGAAGTTTCTTGTATGGGGACCCTCTTTATTTTTAAATGTTATTTTATTTTTAGTATATTTTGCTGTAGCGGCAACAGAACTAAACATTCTGTGAAAATTTCCACTCTCTACCTATTACGGTTCGTTAGATATAGCCTGCTGACAGATGGACGGACGGACAGCGGAGGCTTAGTAATAGGGTTCCGTTGGCACCCTTTGGGTACGGAACCCTAAAAATATGGTTCTCAATAAAAATGATTTTTGTCCTCAAAATTAATTATTCAATAAACACAAAATAGTTGTGTCACCTTCTTTGACTTAACCTACTTATAAAAAGGGGGGAGTATGATTGATCACTACACGTGGTGGTTGAAACGCCAAATGGGTGTTCGTGATTGATCGCGTACGGGCGGCCTCAATACATAGGGACTGCAGTGCGTTGCCCCCAGTGCTAAATGCGCTTATTGTAGAACGGACTTTTGGTGGAAGGTACGAATTTTTAGGGTTGTAACAAAATTGTTTACTTATATGCGACAAGTAGCTGTCAAAATAATTATCATAATATGAATAACGTACTTACTTAGATATAATTAAATAAAAAATAGAACATCCAGAAAAATCTTAAGATATATTTTTTTGATTTTAGACAGTAATTAGTTAGACTCTGATCGCTACAGTCCCACAAGCTTCACTGGCCCACTGAGAGCGGCTCTAGTGTCGAGAACTGTCAAAATATGACAATTCTCTGTTTGAAATTTATTGTTTCTCTATTGTGCCTGTTAATCTTTTGGCACTGTAATAACTGATAAAACTTACCCCCAAATTTATGGAACGTTATGAAGGACTTGCATTAGCATTTCACATCACTTTTGCTCCTAGAAATGCTTTATAAAACCTTTGTAAACTTAATAAATTTGGTAATTACATTATAGGGCAAGATAAATATCGTGGTTTTATCATAAACCAGAAAGGAGGCCAGGACATCCGTAAAACGTGACCTAAATTAGCAAATATTATTATTATGGCAGCGACTCTTTTCTAATCCAACTTAGGTACTTAAAAAAAGTGGGACATGTGCCAACCCTATTGAATTTTCATGGCGGAAATTAGACTAAAATGATTTCTGTCGCGAACGCTCCGTAGCTAATCGGAGATTGGAACTGAATGGGTTACTTTTTTGTTTTCGTTTTTAGTCTACATCCTTTTACTGTTCAATGCCTTTTGTGAAGTTAGACTTAAGTGATAATTGGTGGGTAATTGTCAATTTTGAAGCGATTTTGTCGAATCTACCTAGTATTATTTTGGTTTCATTAATGTCTCTATGAGAGTCATTTCAAAATCGGAACTATTTAAAAGGTAATTTAGTTATTGGTTAATTTTTCCATTCTAGAAATATTTTTTCGTAATTTTCTCTGGCGTTTCACTGGAATTACTCCGCGGATACCATAACATGTTAGAGTAGTTTCGAATCCATATATCAATAGCTGGTATTACTTACTTATACTACAGATAAGAAACTGTGAAAATCGGTGTGAAAACAAGCGCGTGTCGGACTCGCACATAAAGGGTTCCGTACCACCGTAGAATAAAAACGACAAAAATATCAAGTTTATTATATGGGAACCCCCTGTATTTTTGAATTGTATTTTATCAATTCAAAAATACAGGGGGTTCCCATAACTTAAACTTGATATTTTTGTCGTTTTTATTTACGGTGGTACGGAACCCGTTATGTGTGGGACCGAAACTCACTTGGCCGGTTTTCACGCTTTTAGTATTTGTTGTTATAGCGGCAACAGAAACACACATTCTGTGAAAATTTCAACTCTACCCATTACGGCCCGCACAGACGGATAGACGGACGGACGCATGGACAGCGGAGTCTTAGTAATAGGGTTTCGTTGGCATCCTTTGGGTAAAGAACCCTAAAAAGTAGTCGCTTCATCCATTGCTAGCCCTAATAAACCCGCGGCGGAACCACCCAAGACTATAAACTACGTAAAATAGGACAATACGCAGTGTGAGGGCGTTCAACCCTAGACAATAACATAAAGACATACGCTCTACCTAGTATTCCGTCCATTTGGCCTCCCCCCAATACAGGGAGGTTATAGAACTCATATAAAACAAGCTTTTATTAATAGCAAATATGAAGAATATATGTTTTTCAGCTTAGGAAAAGCCCTGTTGGCAAACCATAGCTATGAAATATTTGATGACCTAATGAGAACTTGTAACGAAGTGAAAAATGTGTTTTACGGAACCACATTAAATATGTTTCCCGACACGCACTTGACTACTTTATTGTCATGTCGACAGCTGACAGACGAAATGACAACTTTTTTATTATTTGGCCTTCACAGTCAATTAACTTAATAAAATCCTGTGAAACCAATCTAATGATGTTCGAAGGTTATATTTATTATTATAACGATAGAATCCTTTCTGTCACTCGTTTTTTTATTAGTTGACCAACGGTGCCCGCGACTTCGAACACGTGGAATTAACAAAAAGTATTTGTTAATGTTTCCTAATATAAAAGTCGCCTAAGTTATTGCTTAATATTACTATCTGCCAGCGAAATGTGCCGGGTATGGAATAGACTAAGCGCCGCCATACACGGACTGCTTGTCGACAGCTCTAGAGCATGGTTGCAGTTTGGTTGCAGTCGACCGCATCGACCGCCCGCCGACTGCTTGACGTTACACGGACCGCTCAAGCAGTCGGCGGGCAGTCGATGTGGTCGACTGCAACCAACTGCTCTAGAGCTGTCGACAAGCAGTCCGTGTATGGCGGCGCTAAGGGCCCAGTTAACTAACATATTAACAGACCGTTATATCAGTAACCGATTGTTTTATGTACTGGTAACAGTCGTTAAACACTCTGTCCGTTCGTTTATATGTGAACTCGGCTCTATGATTTAATATAAATTTATTTAAATCAGGTAACCTGGGAATATTAATTTCGTGAATAGAATAGAACAGTATATTATTATACTAAAGGTCAGTTTATTAATTCATTCTATATACATCGATGACTTAATAATTGTAAAATAAAACATCTTCAATTTAATTATAATTTAAAAAAGGTTTAGATTGTATTATTAAACTTGTTTCGAGATTAGGCACCTTTGACATATGTACGTTGATAGCATAAATATACAGCATAAAGTGGTAGCTACCTACACCGTCCGATCCTATCCGATCCGATCCTAATTATCGGATGATTATGTACAGGGTTTCGCTCTGAACCTTCGAGTGCAGTTGTCGGTTGTTTAACACTCGCTCGAATGACTACCCGGTTGTTTTATGTTTTTATAACTTCAAAAACTTCCATACTTCGTTGTTAAAAAAAATTCCTTTTCCATGTTGACATAGGGAATCAAAATAAGTTCAAAAATAGATTACAAAACATATAGGTACACTCCTTTTTTTTGGGCAGTCGTATGAAAAAATAGATAGGTCTGTTAAACATGAACGTGTTTTCTAACCATCGATTTTGATATTTAATAGATGGCAACCGATCTGAGCACTCGGAGCCTCTGAACGGTCGAGTTGTGACAACCGAACCTGACACCCTGAGGTACGGAACGACGTCAAGGTGAAAAGATGCCCTACACATTATCAAATTTTATCCGATAAATTAGAATCGGATCGGAAGGTGTAGTGCGTGCTTAATACCTATTAACAGCCAATTTCCAATATTAATAGCAGTCAATGTCAATAAAAGCGTTGCCATGACAACAAATAAAATCAATTATTTTAGTTTGCAAGCCGAGTGATTGCTTGTTTGTTTATTTTTGTTTGTTGAACAATGGTTTAACATTGACATTGATTTTAGAACGGTAGCGGTGAATTAAAATAAACGGTTTCACTCTTCATTCGGCCTTCTATTACACTGTTTAGCGCCGGAATCAAAGACATTACCAAGAAAGAGGTAAACATTTTACATGTCCTACCAAACGGAGTACCAAAAACAGTACAACTTAGGGCCAGGCTCCATTAGCGCGTTGCGTTGCCTTGTCGCAAGATTTTGTACTGGCGCATCACCTTCACCGCTTCGTCTCTCGCCCGTCGACCCTTTGATCCGTTGCGACGACGCAGCGCAGCGCACTAGTGGAGCCGCGCTCTTAATCGTTCGCGGAAAGTAATATTGAAAACATGTCGGTATTTCCAATACGGCTCATCTTCTGTTATTTAAGTTATTTTGTTGAATTGCGAGTGCGATAACAAATATGTAAATTGAGCCAGTCTGGGGATTGTAATGCTAGGAGGTAACATACCTGCTAAAATAATACATCAATGTGTGGTGGTGTATTATATTGAAACAATACTCTTTACTAGCGACTGTAGCCTAGGGGTGAACAGGTTGGGCTAACAATCAGAAAGTCCCAGGTACGATCCCCGGTGGGGCATGCGCATGATGCACCAATGGATGAATTTTCATCTACGTGCATAATTTACAGTTCGCTGACGGTGAGGGAAAATATCGTGAGGAAACCTACCTATCCCTCGGGATTAGGTAATAGTTCCTGTATACACGGCGACACGGTTCACCACCTGTCACGTTGGGTTCTGACTATCTAGTGAAACGTGGGCTTTGAGTTGGTTAATACCTCCACAATGTGGTGGTGTATGGCCACTCAAGCCTCTGACTACCCCCGAATGGGGATAAAAGTCGTGACTTTACATTTCATTTCATTTTCTCTTTATGGTGTTAAACTAATTTGGATATGACGGGCCCGTTAGCGTGGTTGGCGCGGATGCGCCTTTCACGCTGCAGGTCGTAGGTTCGATTCCTACCCGGGACATGCATTTGTGTGCATGAACATGTCTGTATGTCCGGAGTCTGGGTGTATATGTATATTAAGTATGTATTTACAAATAAAAAGTAATATGAGTTATCTGGTTTCCATAGTACAAGCTCTGCTTAGTTTGGGATCAGGTAACCGTGTGTACAAAAATGTCCCAGGATATTATTATTATTATTATTATATCACTGGATCTATCTCACCATATAACCATAACAGGCGAATCACCTTGAGCGAATTTGTTCTCTTTCGACCCGAATATCCTTTGTGTATGTTAACCAAACTAAGCACGTCTTAGTCTGCTTGGAGTTTTTTGTAGACACATGCGTCATGTAGCCAGACTTATAAGTCGTCTAGGCAAGAAAATTACGTAGAAACGTAATGTATTTTATTCAAATTGGATGCTTATTTTGCCGAGCTTTGTCAATTTTGTAATGTATGTGTTCCCACTGGTGTACAATAAAGTGTTATGAATAATTAAATATTGCGGGACTTACCAACTGTATGATCCCAAACTAAGCAACAGCATTCGTATGCCGGGTTGTTACGAAAAAATCACAGTGTTTTAAACTTTTTAAACATGTTTTAAACATTTAAAACATGTTTTAAACACGGTGATTTATTCGTTCTGCTTTAAATCAATGTTTCAAACAATGATTTAAACACGTTTTAAACAGTTTTCATTTAAAATTTCCTGTTTTTTTGCAACTCTGTTCGTATGGTAAAATAGATAGATAATAATGGATGACAAACGCCGTTGTTCGTACGCCTTGGCTTACTACATTGGGTGGTTGCGGGTTCGATTCCCGCCAGAGGTAAATTTTGGAAATGTCCTTTTAGTTTTTGCCCTGATCTAGGTGTCATTGGGATCGTCCCCAGTCTATTATGGCAGCTATAGTACAAGCGTTGCTTAGTTTGGGACCATACAGTTGGTGTGTAAGTCTGGCGATATTTTATTTATTTCTAGATGCCCCCCGCGGTTTCACCCGCGTATCAATTTATAACCTATGTCACTCAGGGATACTGTAGCTTTCTATTGGTAAAGGAAATTCCAAAATCGGTTTAGTAGTTCAAGAGATTACTTCCTACAAACAAACTCAAAAACTTTACCTGTTTATAATATTATATAGTGTAACGTAACGTCACGACTATCATCCCCATTCGGGGGTAGTCAGAGGCTTGAGTGGCCATACACCACCACATTGTGGAGATATTAATCAACTCAAAGCCCACGTTTCACCAGATAGTTAGAACCCAACGTGACAGGTGGTGAACCTTGTCGCCGTGTATACAGGAACTGACTATTACCTAATCCCGAGGGATAGGCAGGTTTCCTCACGATGTTTTCCCTCACCGTCAGCGAACTGTAAATTATGCACATAGATGAAAATTCATCATTCATTCATGCCCCACCGGGGATCGAACCTGGGACCTTCGGATTGCTAGCCCAACCTGTTCACCCCTAGGCTACAGTCGCTTATATAGTAGTAGTCTATTATAAAGTATAGATTAATACACGAAGGTTATAAACAGTGTGTGAGGTTCATAAATAATAATCCGACGAATATAATGTACGATTTCCTTCGAATCCAATTACGTTATATAAGCGAGGTTACCTTATGTAAGTACCTATGTAGTAAGTAGTAGCAATTGGTCATCCTTTAATTTGGCGTGCATCACGCTAACAATAAGCTTTAAAAACAATGTGAAAGTGAAACAACTTGTTATTATGTAAAGTATGCATATTTTCTATATATGACCTACCTAGTACTTACTTAATAATAATAATAATAATTTAGCCCTTTTAACGTCCCACTGATGGGCACGGGCCTCCCCTCAATGCGAGGGGGATTTAGGCCATAATCCACCACGCTGGCCCAGTGCGGGTTGGTGGATTTCACTTGTCTAAAGACATGCAGGTTTCCTCACGATGTTTTCCTTCACCGCAAGCAAGTGATAATCATATTAAAGTTATGATTCACACATAGATTTCGAAAAATCCAGAGGTGTGAGCCAGGGTTTGAACCCAAGACCTTAAGCCCGCAAGACACGTGCTTAACCAATCGGCTACCACTGCTTATACTTACTTACTTACTTACTTAATAAATACATTTAATATCACCTTACAACCACACCGACTGAGCCCCAAGTACGCCTTATATATTCTGTGCCCCAAGTCCGCAGAGGGCCAAACGGTAGCATTGGTCTCAAATATTATCTTCGTGAAAACTTCATTATAATTCTTAGCGGGCTTAGAATTTACGATTCACAATGAATTGAAATTGAATAGATGTGTCCATATGGCGCGCATGCCTCACCCGAGCACTCATATTATGACATTACGTCTATGCGTTCCGACGTCAAAACTTAGTGCTCGCGCGAGGCATGCGCCTGATAAAGACGCCGCCAATGATGAATACACTAATTAATATTGACAAGTGGTTTTCCAATAGTTAATAGGTTTTCCAATAGTACAGACTTGGAGCTCTGAATAGTCCTAAACTATGCATGTTACTATGGGTACCGTACAATGGACTGGTGACCCCAGTTGCACCCAGACCGGGGGAAATTACGATAAGACTATTTCTGAAATTTGACCAGACCGAGCAGTTTCAGTCTTTTGAAAAACCCTATCCTTTTTTTTATTTTATTTATAGGACTGCGGTGGCAAAAAAGCGTACGGCCCGCCTGATGTTAAGCAGTTACCGTAGCCTATAGATGCTTACAATACCAAAGGTATTGCTCGCACATTGCCGACCTGAAGGGGAGTGGGATGGAGGGAGGGGGAGGGGGGGTGATCTTACGGCTCTCTCACTCATCGTACGAAACGCAGCTGTAATAGCTGCTTGACTCCGATCTTCTGTGAGAGGGTGGTACTACCCCGGTCGAGCCAGCCCGTTTATGAGCTGCAGTCAATTGGCTACAGCTTGGCTCTACCACCTTGAAAACCTAACGAGATGGCAAACTTTACCTGCGTTTTTCAGTTCTTACTTAACAACGGTTTTCTTAGTTAACTGAGCCATACAACGAAGTAAACAATGTGCGTGGAGCTAGCGTGGAAACACTTTCAATTGATAATTAGGTAGTGAGTTCACACATCACATGGTTATGTGGAGAGTTCATGACATACTACTCTACCAAGCCAACTAGACACTCGGGTATAAATATCAAATGATAAGTCTATGATTCCGCGGTCCGTCCACCACGTAGTGGGAGCTACTGCCACAAGAGTGCCAGCTGGCCTACTCCGAAATACGAACCTAACGTTTCGGCTGACGGATTGTCGTGATTTGACATTTCTTCTTTCGTTTTTCTCTACGATTTGACATTGTTTTGATCGTAAATCGAATCCGTACTTCGGACGATCCGTCAGCGACGTATTTCGGAGTAACCCCCCAGGCTTGGCCCAGGCTCACTACATGGTGGAAGGACCGCGGATTCATTGACTTATCATTTGATATTTTGGATTGTTGGATTGGTGGAGTATCATACTATAGACTTCCTATCAAGTTAAGCATCCTGTGACTTTGCACGCCATGGACGTAATTTCCATCAGGTTAAAAAAGGCCACACAATTTTGCAAAAGCAATATGATTTTTTCGATTTTCTGGTAGAAACCTCAGAACTTGCGCAAATTTTCGGTAAAATGGTCACGAATGGAGTAAAATGTGTGGTCATTTTATTTTATGGAAATTTAGCAGAATTGCCATGGATTTTACTAGTAAATTTGAAAAATTAATTGCTTTTACAGAATTGCTAAATAGCGTTCTTAGTCCACCTGTTCTTGATTCGATGCTTGTCTCTGCCATAGTAAAATAAAATAAAAAGTTTGTCGCTACTTCGCATGTAAGTACCTATCTAATATTTCATGTCGATAATGTTAGTACACATCAAGTAATTTCCATTTTCGAGCGAAAATGAATGCATGACTTTCATTTTCTAATTCCATACAAAATAGTTCCCACACTTTTATTGTTGAGAATAGAACACACAGTTAATTACGGGTTACATTTTAATAACAATGCATAATACACTTTAAACTGCCTTTATTAAATCATAAAATTGTAGATTTAACTAAATCTGAGCTGGTATAATGAAGGCGGGTAATTATGACGTCAGAAGGCTGTTTGACGTCACGAGTAGTCATCACCAACCTCATTAGAGTTACAATTATTAACTTACTACACAACACGGCCTCAGGATTTAGATTGCCTGCACATGCAAGGTAACATTCCCAATATAAACTGAGCTCTCATTATTACTGATGTCAATAATAAGCAAAGCTCAGTTTATGTTGGACATGTTATCATAGACTATATATTATGATCGTGTGAGAAATATTTCCTGAACTTGTTGAAGTTTTTGTTATGAATCTACGAAATAATTTCTTATTTAAGTTTTTGAAACCAAAAAGCAAATAAATTAATCACGTCACCATCAAATAAATAAGTAATCTGACGTATTGATAAGATGTTAACTCTTCATGCACCTGTCTCTCCACTACAGAATTTCCAGTCCAACTACAAAACATTTACAATGACATTACAAAGCACTTTTACAACAAAAGTGTTTTGTAATGCCACTGTAGATCAAGCGTTTCCATATATTTGTGGGAACATTTCTTATTTTCTTTTTTTAAATAGAATTTACACAGAAAGTTTTTATACAACAAAGTAAATCTCCGAATTTGTAATTCAGAACTCGTGGACGTATTGAAATTACAATCCCGTGTGTCCTTAGCCTAACTCTCGCTAGTGTACGGTCCGTGAATAGTGATGTGCCTATAGTGTTGCAATAGAAAGTGTTGTGATGTGTCCGTCCGTCTGCTAGCGGACATCTCGAAAACATGGGACTGCATAAACGGGGAAGTGAGTATTTAGTTCTAGTATTTAGTTTATTTAACTTTCGCTTAAGATAATGGTGCAATACACTTGACACATCTAAAAATATGTCTGTCTCGCTTATACTCCTTCTTATCGTATCGGTTAGTGGCCAACCTAGTGTCAGAGTTGTTCAAGCCGCCCGAACGCCTCTGACAAGTCTTAACGACTGCTGCCTAAATGACAACAACCGGGACCGACTTTCTACGTGCTCTCCGAAGCACAGAGACGCTCCGTTCAAATGCCACTAAATCGAGGCTTGTGAAATTGATCGTCGTCGATTATAGTCGGCCAACTAGCAAGCCTCTGGTCGACGACATGTAAACCGCTCGAATTTAACATTACCTATGAACAGAGTTGGGCAAAATTTTATTGCAATTAATTAATTGCAAATTGCATGGGGTGTCACAATTAACAAATAATTTTGATTTGTTTGTCAATCGCGAACAAATCACAATTAATTGTTAATTGTGACATCACCTGCAATTAACAATTAATTAATTGCAAATAAATTTTGCCCAACTCTGCCTATGAAGACATTCTCATAGGTAAATAATATTTATGATTAATTGGTCGGAAATTGGCAGACTTAAGCTGACTGTTCTGGCGCGCTGTTCTGTACATGTAAACACGCCTATTGACTATTAATACGATAAATTGATAGACCAATATTTTGGCCAACATGTTGACCAACTCTTGAATAACATTGTTAACGTCATACGAGATTGGAAAGCCGCAAACTAGTTGTAAAATCAACTCGGTTACAGTAATGGTTCTAAACTTAGATATTGTTTACATTGGCCGTACGTTTTTAGTACGATCGTGTTAAATTTACAATGTTTCCAACAGAGTAAAGACTAAAGAAAGAGGTGCCCTTATTAGATATATGTATGAAAAAAAAAGTGGTCATTGTTTTTTCATTTTCATTGTTCTATCTACCGGTAAATAGTTGAACTACTCGCTTCGTTTTATGTCGATGTTAGTACTAGGCCGACCACTCGGCCGAGTTGCTTAGGGCCAGTCCCCTTAGTAATTGGTCCATGGTTTCGGTTTACTAAAGTCATAACTCTATATCCCTCTTGTTGAGGCCCTCATAGCCAGTTGCACTCTCTGATCGGTAAACGATCGGAGGGTAAGCAACGCTTGGAAAATTCAGTCAGAGATGGGTGATCATTTAGTCGCATTTGAACTGAGCGTCTCCGAGCTTTAGAGGACAATTAAAAAGTCGTTCCCGGTTGTTACCATCTATATAATCGTTAAGCCATGTCAGAGACTTCGAGGTGGCTTGAATTACTCTGACACTAGATTGACCACAATACGATAAGCAGAAGATCCCTCTTGTTTTAAGTGGAGGTAATTTAGTTACGATGACATTAAGTCGAAATGTGTCCAATTTTACAAACAAAATGTATGAATATGTAGCTAATTTAACGATGAATCATATGAATGACCCAGTTGGTGTCAAATTGCCTTCAGTAGCATGAATAAGCCTAATTTCACGTGAAGAACATCCATGACGAAATGGGTGAAGTGAAATTGAATTACTGAGCCTATGTCATAGTAGAAAGATGGATAGTAAGTTATCTTCATAGAAACGCACCGCGCGCGGCTTGTATGTGTGCGCCATGCGTATCTATGCGTCGCGCACGCAGACGATAACTTACTACCCATCTTTCTACTATGCCTATGATTTATGCTTTTAGACTAATGCTAAGGATACACGACGACATTTAAGTCCCACTTAGCAGTTTGAGACGTCGTTAACTGTCATTTTTTGTATGGCGCGTCAAAGTTAAGCAGCTCTCAAATTTAAGTTGCGTACGAGTATTCGGGCATAAAACACTCAGTGTATAGGCACATCGAGTGTCTACGTGTGTCCACCAACGTGACATATGAAGTTGAAGTTTTCAGCCCAAACCCCCTCCCCCTCCCTCCATCACACTCCCCTTCAGGTCGGCAATGTATGAGCAGTACCTTTGGTATTGTAAGCATCTATAGGCTACGGTAACTGCTTAACATCAGGCGGGCCGTACGCTTTTTTGCCACCTTAGATACACTGAGTCTCTAGTGTCGTCGTGTTTCCTTAGCATTAGCTTAGCAAATAGTTAATTTATTACTAGTGTCATATATTTTGAAAGACAAACCAACAAACAAACAATTTATGTCCATAAAAGGTCTTGTGCAACGTATTATTAGTTCATTATGCATTTATTCAAGAAACATTTTGTAAAACTCTATCATTTGACATTTTGATTGCAACACAAGTTTAATAATGTGTTAGCAATCGTCCGTGATTCTAATAAAGACCATGGTTCCGTATGCAATAGGGGTAGTGAGAAAAATCATTTTTTCAATGATTTTTCTCACTACCCCAGTAACGCTGTGGTAGAGATTAACATTAACAAATAATATTCAGTTGTATCAACTCCGAATTAAGTATTAAAAAAACTCACGGAACCCCAAAACAAAGTAGTTACATCACTTTACGCGAATGACAAACAAAATACGCAACTCTTACGTTAAAATAGACATTGGTTAGTACTTTCACGCGGAGTGCACCGCGATGCATAATGAACGGATCTCGCTGCGAATACGCATGTCATGGCGACAAATTGTGAACTCTCTCTTATATAGCCGCTGTTCAATACTGATCATGCCTTCTCTGAGCTGAACGCGACAAGCTAATCTTTTTTTTTTTTTGTATAACTATATGTTGTTGGCCAGAGCTAATCTGAGAGTTTTATCTCATTTTATACTTAGAAAAGTATTTACGATGCCATTTTCAAATCAGCATCATATATTCACTTGATTTCGTCTACAAGCGTTTCTATAAATCGCTTTACGCTTTAATGGAAATGACATTAGCTGTCGATGAGTAGATGATTTATGTCTTCTTCCTCTTAATCTTTCACTGAGAGGAATCGGTGAAAGAATTTTTCAGAATCGGTTCAGCGGTTCCAGAAATTACCCCCTACCTCTTATAATATAAGAATGATGACCTCCGTGCTTCAAATTAGATTTACCCAATCACTCACAACCTAAGGATAACTGCTTATCCACGAAGAGCCTGAATTACTTTCTTGGAACTTTTAAAAGCATATTGCGACCGGAGTCAGGTCGGCTGTCTGAAGGTCGGCGGGAAATCGATAGCCTGCCACAGTGACGACTGGATGCCTGTACTCTACTTCGAAATACGAAACGAAACGTTTCGGCTCACGGATGGTACATTTAAATACTCTGAATGTGTTTTCGAAGTGTTACGGATTCTTTAGGAGTAGGGTTCACGAAAAAACGGGCCCGTTGGCGTGGTTGGCGTGGAGGCGCCTTTCTCGCTGCAGGTCGTAGGTTCGATTCCTACCCGGGACATGCATTTGTGTGCATGAACATGTCTGTATGTCCCGAGTCTGGGTGTATATGTATGTTATGTATGTATTTACAAACAAAAAAGTAGTATATGTAGTTATATCAGTTATCTGGTTTCCATAGTACAAGCTCTGTATAGTTTGGGATCAGGTGGCCGTGTGTAAAAAAAGTCCCAAGATATTATTGTTATTATTATTATTAAAAAAACGCCAAATTACGACTATCAAATCCGAACTTCTGATCTGAAACCCTTTCGGAATGTAGGAAAACTTACATCCTAATTTGATCTGCGGCAAGTTCCTGGGCAATTTTCTGTGAGCCGATCTTCTGTGAGAGGGTGGTACTACCCCGATCTAACCAGCCCGTATAGAGCTGCAGTCAATTGGCTAGCTTGGCTCTACCAGAAATAAAAGATGATTCATGACAACATCGTCAGTTTTCGTCCTCCTGTGTCAATGGCAAGGCCGAGTCCAATCGCCCTTGACCACAGTGAGTCATTTAAATTAGTTAAATGTCACAGTAAACCATCGTGTGGTTAATACTTAATAGCTAACGACACGACATGTTTTGATTGTGTGGAAAAGTTCATTTAGGAACATTAATAGAGCTGTACTTGTTAAGCCCACACATTTTACGCCATTCGTGACCATTTTAAGAAAAAAATGTGGAATTGCTAACGAAACGAAACCCTAAAAATATTTTCTAGATGTAAAATTGCAAAAAATATGTGACGTCACACTAGGGAGGAGGGAGTCTCACTAATGTGACCAGCTTTAACAAGGGGGTAAATAGTAATAATGAAATTCGTGTGACGTAATTTAGGACCTCCGCAGACTTGCTACTTTTAGCATCGGCGATCGGCGATTTTGATGCTGCGTCGTGTTTCTTCGAGCGCGCGCGAAGGAGCGAGACGCAGCATCAAAGTCGCCGATCGCCGATGCTAAAAGTAGCAAGTCTACGGAGGCCCTAAGGATGGCCCCTAATGGCCTTTTTAAACCCCACGGCTTTTATAAAGTTTCACATTCCATACATCTTTAATATCGGTACGATACACTAAAAGCCAGTACACTATAATTACAAACACAATCAAATTCCAACGTATCTTTACCAAAACCAAATTACATACCACAAAACTCCATCAAACCGATATTACGGGAACTAGCGATTATTGAGTATACATCGAGTATGGTATTATGTACCGGAAGTAGGGGGGAGGGGGCGACCGTTAGGTTTTGTGTCACAACGGCCCGCCTCGTCTGGACATGTGTTTGTGATGTGTGGTCCAAGTTATGAATCGTAGCGATGATCTGAACGTGTGTAGCCAAACTGAAGTGCTAACTGTTTGGTCCTAAACTAAGCGTGTATGCGTAGGTAGGTAACAATCAGTCTAGAACAAATCACGAAAATGATTTCCAAAATTTACCCCGACGGAAAATCGAACACCGATATTGGTATCCACAAAAAGTATGTTTTACGTACGTTTAAGACTATACCTTCATTTACAATGTCACCATCGTCATTATCTCTTCTTCTTCTTCCTAGCCTTATCCCATTATGAGGGGTCGGCTTTCAGTCTACCCTGATTTGGCTGATCACCGATATTTACACGGAGCGATTGCCATCTGCCCTCCGAGACCCAACTAGTAGACTATCGGCAACCTAAGGGTAATACCATTTTTGACAGATTTTTCAGACTTCTGACTGCCCGTAACGACTGTCAAAGATCTTCAAATGACACCCGGGACCGCCAGCTTAACGTGCCCTCCGAAGCACCATCGTCATTATCAACAGTTTAAAAACGTTACAGCTCTTTCCAACACCATCACGCCTGAATTTCCCAAAAGGGTAGGCGGAGGTGCATTGCGGTATTCGCAGTGCATCCACATTTCATAATTTTACCATGTACATCCCCATCAACGCGAGAGGGATTCGGGCTGTAGTCTGTTTCATTGGCCCACTGCGGGTTAGCAAACTTCACACTTCTTTTGAAACACGAGCAGATTTCCTCATAATGTCCCCCCCCCCCTCCCTCCCTCCATCCCACTCCCCTTCAGGTCGGTAATGTGCGAGCAATGCCATAGGTACTGTAAGCATCTATAGGCTACGGTAACTGCTTAATATCAGACGGGCCGTACGCTTTTTTGCCACCGCAGTCCTATAAAAGAAAAAGTTTTCTTTCCGTTGTGCGGGGATAACACACGCTTCAAGACAAGACTTTTGTCACGCATTATGCCACACTGAGTCGCTCTCTCTATCTTAATGCATAGGAGAGAATGAGACAAAATAGATCTATCACGGTAAATGCCTTGTCGCGACCGGCTGTTCTACCAGTGCAGCAAGTGATAATGTTGGTTGGAATTTAAATTCTTTCCGTTATTTTGTTAATTTTAAATACATCTTCCAAAAATCGCTCCCTCCTATGACTTCCACCATCATTAGTGTAACATCGGTTATTGCGTCGCTACACACATTACGGTTGTACCGATGCCTGTATTCGATGGCTATCGGAATGTCCTGTACGTACCTGTAAGGGGAATGGGGCGAGGTAATGCTTTAAGGGCGGATTGGATCAACGTGCAATGATCCCGGAATATTACAGTTAGGGTTGCTATGACCTCATTTTGAAAAGCCAGAAACCCGAGTTTGTCCGGACATTTGGTCAAAGAACCGCAATGAATGCGAAAATTTGTGTGTGGGAACGTTTGTTACCACGTATCTCCATAACTACTGAACCGATTTTAATGAAATTTGAAACGTAGATAGTATACGCTCTGGAATAAGACAGGCTAGTCCAATATCTACGCGGGCGAAGCTGTGGGGCACAGCTAGTGTGAATATAAGATACCTTTTGCGTGTGTTGTGATTAGTTAGTTGGTACCACAGAGTAAAGACTAAAGAAAGAGGTGCCCTTATTAGATATTTGTATGAAACAAAACGTGGTCATTGTTTTTTCATTTTCATTATACTATTTACCGGTAAATAGTTGAACTACTCGCTTCGTTTTATGTCGATGTTAGTACTAGGCCGACCACTCGGCCGACTTGCTTAGGGCCAGTCCCCTTAGTAACTGGTCTATGGTTGGTACCTAAATTCGTTTATAAAAAGCCGGATTTTCCCGGTGGGACACCTATTTTGGCCGAATAGGGCCCTAAAAACCCGCTATAAAGACGGGCATATGGCCGAAACACTCGTTTGCCACCTTAGTCCCATAAAAAAAAAAACAAATATCTTTATCTGTTTTGTATCTAGAGCAGTGTATTACAGGCGCATCTGAAATGTCAGACTATTAAGGCTTCAGCTTCGGTTACTTGGGGATGCCGCAAAAGTGCGCCCCTCTCACTAATGTATTGAAACTATTTATTAACTAATTGAACAATTTCAAGGGGAAGATTAAAATACTGCGTAAATGTACCAGAATAGGTCTGAAAAATTAGATCCATCTTTCGGAATAAATGAACCAGATTCATGAAAAAAGGCGTCCAATAAATTAAATAAATATCGCCAGACTTACACACCAATTGGGCCCAAACTAAGCAACGCTTTTACAATGGATACCGTACAGTGGACTGGACGATTCCAGTGACAACCAGAGCAGGGCAATTTACGAAAAGGCCGTTTTCGAAAAGGTGGTTCGACATGCTCGAAGCGCGCTCGTTCGAAGATCGTAAGTCGGTCTACACTACAAGAATTTGTGTTCGACTCGTGCTGCGCTCGTGCTCGGCTCGTAAGCATAGACCCACCCTATAATCCGTTCCGTTTGAACTTCCAATTTTGAATCAAATTCAACACTCCAAACCAACAAAGCAGTTAACCCCGGTTTTTAATACGAGCCTAGAATCCTTACATAATATTGTCACATGAACATCATCTATTGTCCACAGAGAATGGTCTGCTCTCGTACGAGAACCCGAACTACCACCTGGACCCGTCCCGGGTAGAGTCGGCCATCTACAGCGACCTCTACGACATGCACGACGACAAGAACACGCCTGATGACTACGACAACTATCTGGATAACAGGAGGTGAGTGCGACTATAGTTACATTTGCAACTACTTGCCAACTATCTGGATAACAGGAGGTGAGTGCGACTATAGTTACACTTGCAACTACTTGCCAACTATCTGGATAACAGGAGGTGAGTGCGACTATAGTTACACTTGCAACTACTTGCCAACTATCTGGATAACAGGAGGTGAGTGCGACTATAGTTACACTTGCAACTACTTGCCAACTATCTGGATAACAGGAGGTGAGTGCGACTATAGTTACACTTGCAACTACCTGCCAACTATCTGGATAACAGGCGGTGAGTGCGACTATAGTTACACTTGCAACTACTTGCTAACTATCTGGATAACAGAAAGTGAGTGTGACTATAGTTACACTTGCAACTACTTGCCAACTATCTGGATAACAGGAGGTGAGTGCGACTATAGTTACACTTGCAACTACTTGCCAACTATCTGGATAACAGGAGGTGAGTGCGACTATAGTTACACTTGCAACTACTTGCCAACTATCTGGATAACAGGAGGTGAGTGCGACTATAGTTACACTTGCAACTACTTGCCAACTATCTGGATAACAGGAGGTGAGTGCGACTATAGTTACACTTGCAACTACTTGCCAACTATCTGGAGAACAGGAGGTGAGTGCGACTATAGTTACACTTGCAACTACTTGCCAACTATCTGGATAACAGGCGGTGAGTGCGACTATAGTTACACTTGCAACTACTTGCTAACTATCTGGATAACAGAAAGTGAGTGTGACTATAGTTACACTTGCAACTACTTGCCAACTATCTGGATAACAGGAGGTGAGTGCGACTATAGTTACACTTGCAACTACTTGCCAACTATCTGGATAACAGGAGGTGAGTGCGACTATAGTTACACTTGTAACTACTTGCCAACTATCTGGATAACAGGAGGTGAGTGCGACTATAGTTACTAATACACCAAGCTATCTAGGCACTCGGGTATAAATATCAAATGATAAATGATAATAAGTCAATGATTCCGCGGTTCTTCCACCACGTAGTAGGAGCTACTGCCACAGGAGTACCCAGGCATTAGCCCACTACGTTGTGGACGGACCGCGGAATCATTATCATTTGATATTTATACCCGAGTGCCTAGTTGGCTTGGTGGTGTAGTATGTAAATGTGCGTCACCAAGCCAACTAGGCGCTCGGATGAAATGATTCCATCCAAATTATACTGTACACTCTGTATTCAACGAAAAAAAACAAGCAACGTTCGAAAGTATTAACGTGACGATAATTGAGCCTATTATTTAAACCGCGAAATTAAATTTCCTAAAATTGTCTTGAAATTACTAGCAATTTGAATTCATTACGGCATTTAAATCCACTAAGCTAACCCCCACTTTGAGATAGGATTGTGGCCAACAATGTTCCTAGCCTATTCTCCTGATTGTATTGATGTTAGTTTTGGCTGATTACCAACAAACTAGGCTAACCCCAGAGAGTGTGGAGCATTTGTCAGGGTTTTAACTACCGGTAATAAATATCCTAAATGTGCTGAAATGACTACAAGAAGCATGGAGGAAGTCAGACATTCATACAGTATTGTTTTTGAAGTTTTATATTACTAGAAGTCCCTCAACTTACGAGTATTTGAATGAGTTTGCTGCGAGCGGGCTTACGTCCAGTTTAATGACCACCACCTCTTATAGCAGTTTTGTTTAAACGTTTCAGCGGCCATTTGTGCAATGACGTTTCTTATTGTCATGACAATAAGGTACGTCATTGCACAAAAAGTCGCTGAAACGTTAATACGTTCCTGTAATTGAATCGCAATAAGAGCTTGTGGTAAGCCCCCAGGCATCCGGTAACCCTTACAGACCCTTTGGTTAGTTTTAGTCTTTCAGTAATGTCGAAAAATGAGACCTCTAGTCTCTACCATTCATGAATTACAAACGATTATAGCTAAAAGTGGGATAAGATGCTGAATAAGTGAATACTCTACCTGCCTATGAATTTTCAGACACGTTTATAAGATAAAGATTCCATTTTTGTGAACATACCGCACATTAATTAAGATTGCTATTGGACTTAGGGGCCATCCATAAATTACGTCACACGAATTTCATGATTTTTAGACCCCTCCCCCCCTTGTCACAGCTGGTCACATTTGCGAGACTCCCCCCCTCCCTGTGTGACGTCAAATATTTTTTACAAATTGCAGAAATTTTCAAAATTTTTCGTTAAAAATTCAAATTTCGGTTTTAATACTTAGATATATTCGATTTTTAAATGTGACGTCACAAAACTTAGGACCCCTCCCACCGCCTTGTCACACATTGTCACATTTCGTCGACCCCCTCCCCCCCTTTACGTGTGACGTAATTAATGGATGGCCCCTTATGAGCGCCACTGCACCTACATGCTATACATAGTATTGTAGCTACCGTGAATAGTTTGAATAGCCCGCTATCCAGAACGTGCACGTGTCATGTGGTGCGGAAAGCGCCCGGCGACCCCGTTCATACGAAATGCATTCAGAGTTACATCATGAGGTATGTTGATGAACAAACGCATCCGGTAGCCTAGTTTGGTTTATGTTAGTTGATACCCAAACTTTTTTTTTTGTTAACCTGTACCGTCCCACTCAGGGGCGCCGGCTTTTAAACAATCCCGTGGGTGCTCATGATGACTCGTTAAAAAGAACAGACAAGTAGTAGGACAAAAAGGTGATGCATTTTTTAAATCTAGGTAAAATAAGTAAAAAGTATTGGGAAAATCCAAAAGTCCACACCTCAAACGCTCATGTAATATTTTGAATAATCATTTTTGGATGTAATTTTTCTAACTCGTAACTTTGAATCCCAAACCTTGAAAATATACTTACTTAAATTCCACCTTTTTAATTGGAAGTTAGAGTAAACATTTAAATAAATCAATTGAAACGTGCGAGCGGGTGAGGTTTCATAAATGTATTGCTAATTTTAAAGTCTGGGGTCATGGGTGCTCTGCACCCACTATTTGGCTTTCATGGGTGCTGGAGCCCACGAGCACCCACGGAGTCGGCGCCCCTGGTCCCACTGCTGGGCAAAGGTCTCCAATTCATTCCTCGACTTCTCCCTGTTTATGGCAATACTGGGCCAATCCATCAAGTAGGAGTCTAACTCATCCCCCCATCTCCTTCTGGGCCTAACTTTATTCGAGATTTTTTTTAACCGACTTCTAAAAGGAGGAGTATGGAGTATGGTTCACTTAAATGTTTTTTTTTTAAATAACTAATGCTGCAATCATAATTGGTGGTAGAGCCAAGCTGAAGCTAATTGAATGTAACAATATGGGCTGGCTCGACCGAGGTACACACTCACAGAAGTTCGGCGTAAAGAAGCTATTACTGCTGTGTTGTGTGCTTTCGGACGATGTGTGAGAGTGCCCTATAAATTTATGTCTCACCGAGTTGCTGTCTTTTATCTCGCGTTTTGTCTTGTCACGACCGGCGATGACGGCTGTTCTACCCACAGAGTAAAGACTAAAGAAAGAGGTGCCCTTATTAGATATTTGTATGAAAAAAAACGTGGTCATTGTTTTTTCATTTTCATTGTTCTATCTACCGGTAAATAGTTGAACTACTCGCTTCGTTTTATGTCGATGTTAGTACTAGGCCGACCACTCGGCCGATTTGCTTAGGGCCAGTCCCCTTAGTAATTGGTCTGGTGCTCTACCAGTGCAGCTCGGGACTTGTAGACTTGAGGGTTAACATTACATTCAATGCAATCACACCAACTTTATTGTCCCAAACTAAGTACCTAACGCTTGTACTATGGCTACCATACAATGGACTGGGGGCGATCCCAGTGACACCCAGTCCAGGGCAAATTACGAAAAGACCGTTTCTGAAATTCGAAGCGCCCAACGCTCAAACCACTGCACTAAGCAGTCATCCTATACCTATATAATAATAATAATAATAATATCCTAGGACATTTTTGTACACACGGTTACCTGATCCCAAACTAAGCAGAGCTTGTACTATGGAAACCAGATAACTGATATTACTACATATACTACTTTTTATTTGTAAATACATACTTAATATACATATACACCCAGACTCCGGACATACAGACACGTTCATGCACACAAATGCATGTCCCGGGTAGGAATCGAACCTACGACCTGCAGCGTTAAAGGCGCCTCCGCGACAACCACGCTAACGGGCCCGGTATATGAAATTTACATCCTACGTGATCAAAAGCTGAACTCCTCAAACCGTGTCAAGCATGTTGAATCGCGAACCTAACTCAACAAGCATGCTTGAGTGCATCAGAATGGCGCTTGATAAGTACGTGACGTCACGGGCGCCAGATGACGGGTGCATTGACCCCGCGAGTGCGCGTGCGCCGTGCAGTTGCATCGATCCAATTCCAGTGCATCCGTGTAGTGCAGTGATGGATTAGTACAACTAATGAGATACCTCTAAACTACTTCTTCATATCGTATGGTTAGTGGCCAATCTGGTGCAGAGTTGTTCGCCCGAAGGCCTGTGACGTGGCTTAACGACTGCTGTCTTAACAACAACTGGGACCATATTTTTACGTGCCTTCCAAAGCACGGAGACGCTTTGGCTGCGACTTACTGCGCTTATTTAGCAACATTAATGCAAGGTAACTACCCGACATCCATTTAGTCACGCGCCACCCAGCGACAGGGCTGCACGGATGCACGCGCGCGCTCGCCAATGATTATTTAGCTAATAACGCTACAATGTTTATTCATCTCTTTCGAACAACGGTCTGACGTATGGCTTACATCCATTAGAAACTTAGATTGGCCTATAAGAATTAACCTTATTTAAAAATGTTGTATTTAAAGGCAAAATCATTGAAAACTCAAACAATACCATCACGTATTTTAGGAAATATACCCCACATACATCTAGTTATGATCAAACAGATATTCCACCCCAAAACAACCCCGAACTTCCAACAAACAACATTATATTTGTGTTTTTACGACGCCCCGTCCCGGTCCCGCGTAAAATCGTATTAAAAACTTGACGCCATCTTTTTTTTTCTCTTTTTTTTAGTTTAGTATAATAGTGATGCGAAACTAAATAAGTGTCTTTTGTGGACAAAAAAAAGGAATAGGTACTAAGGTAGTATTGTGGAAATTAAAATTAATCATGAATATTCAGCTTAAGAACTCATTAAATATTTTAAAATAATAATTACACAAACAAAGTTGGACTTACAAAGTCATTACCAAGAAAGAGGGAGATATACCATGGACACATACTACTCGGTCGTTCGTGAAAAATAGGTAATGTTTAAAACATGTACATTGCCAACCCGGCTTATCTTCTGGTAAATAATACTTACACGTCGTCGCTTTGCGACTGCGATAACATACCTATGTGTCAATTTCGCTACATGTAGTGCAGAAGTGATCTCATAGTAAATAATATAATAATTTAGCCCTTTTAACGTCCCACTGCTGGGCACGGGCCTCCCCTCAATGCGAGGGGGATTCAGGCCATAATCCACCACGCTGGCCCAGTGCGGGTTGGTGGATTACACATGTCTAAAGACATGCAGGTTTCCTCACGGTGTTTTCCTTCCCCGTTAGCAAGTGATAATCATTATTAAAGTTATGATTCACACATAGATTTCGAAAAATCCAGAGGTGTGAGCCAGGTTTTGAACCCAGGACCTTAAACCCGCAAGACGCGTGCTTAACCAATCGGCTACCACTGCTTCTCAATAACTTCTGATCTCATAATACTCTCTGTAAAAACAAATGGTTAAATTAAAGGAAAGTCACTCCTATTTTCAAGTGTTAAAATGGTAATTCCTAAAGCAGTAAAATGCAATTTCTACTGTCGGGGGAGGTGCGAAGATGCATTCTGAAATTGAAGGAGGGACGTGATCATAATCAAAATGGCGGCGGGTGTGACTTTATTATCAAATATTTCCCCGCTTTTATTTTGAAGGCGACGGGGGATGCAATTTTGGAGCTAAGAATATGTGATTCCGATATCTGGTATCAATATGGTGCATTTAATTAGGCAAATACCATTGATGCATCACTTTAGCAGATATAGTAGGTACCATCTAACATTGCAATCAGAAAACTTGTGCTCACCGCCCCACTACATACAACGGAATTCACACGTAATTTTTGTAGGACCAACTGTTTTCGACAATCACGTCCTATCTCCCTCTTCTTGGTAATGTCTTATTATAGATAGGGTAGTATACAAATACGAAGTATAAGGTACGATACAAAATGCTAAGCTCTCTAGTGCCATTTCTAAAGATAATGTAACCGCTATACTTGCATAGTGAGCTTCAAACACGTTGTTCCATTGCAGACGGTATGCAAACGGACCATAAAATGTTCGCATCGATTCCCCGCAGACCTTCAGTCGAAGAATATGTTGTCTTCACTTCAAATGCTTCTAAACCTTACTTTTCGTAGCGTACGGCCCGCCTAATGTTAAGCAGTTACCGTAGCCTATAGATGCTTACAATACCAATGGTATTAAGATAGGTAAGGTTGACGGGCCCGTTAGCGTGGTTGGCGCGGAGGCGACTTTCACGCTGCAGGTCGTACGTTCGATTCCTACCCGGGACATGCATTTGTGTGCATGAACATGTCTGTATGTCCGGAGTCTGGGTGTATATGTATATTAAGTATGTATTTACAAATAAAAAAGTAGTATATGTAGTAATATCAGTTATCTGGTTTCCATAGTACAAGCTCTGCTTAGTTTGGGATCAGGTAGCCGTGTGTAAATAATGTCCCAGGATATTATTATTATTATTTCATTTCAAACTGAATATTGTAGGTCGCCAAACCAACACACCAACTGTATGGTCCCATACTAAGCAAAGCTTGTACTATGGGCACCGTACTATGGACTGGGGGCGACCCCAATGATATCCAGACCAGGCTAAATTACGAAAAGTCCGTATCCGAAATTTGCCACTGGCGGGAATCGAACCTGCAACCACCCGATGAAGCGAGCCGAATCACTGCGCCAAGTGGTCTTTAAAGGTTCTAAGGATGGTTCTGTTGAAGTTCAAACACATTAGTAAAACATAAATTTAAGTGGAAAATAAACATTATAACATAGATTCCAATTACGAGAGCTCAGTTTATGTTGGTAGTGTGGTACTGGAATTTTGGTGGATCACAATTTTTTTTTATAGGACTTCGGTGGTAAAAAAGCGTACGGCCTCCCTGATTGTAAGCAGTTACCGTAGCCTATAGATGCTTACAATACCAAAGGCATTGATCGCACATTGCCTACCTGAAGGGGAGTGGGATGAAGAGAGGGGGAGGGAAGGGGGAGGGGTTGGGCTTTCGGCTCTCTCACTCATCGTATGAAACGCAGCTGTAATAGCTGCTTTACGCCGATCTTCTGTGAAAGGGTGGTACTACCCTGGTCGAGCCAGCCCGTATATGAGCTGCAGTCAATTGGCTACAGCTTCACTCTCACCTTCAATAATTTGGCTATCGAGTAACAGTAACAAAATAGTGATGGACCGTTTTAATAAGAAAAGGGAGAGATGAAAACGGATTTTGAAATACGAAACCGCATCGCAACTACAATAAAATCGAAACATACATTCTAGTACAACGAGAGCAATGTATCGAGGTCATTATGACGATGACATTCGAATTAAAAACATTTTTAACGGACCAAAAAATATGTGCAGACCACAAAATATCCGAACCGCAAACTGTACCCGTTACATCCGAAACATTTCAACCTAAATGATACTAAAAAAGCCTGCCCACAGAAACTTGACGCTGTTAACGTTCGGATACCCCATTACACAGATACCCACCTAATTTAGGGGGGGTGTTCGACCGGGCCCCGGATTGAGTGCTAACGGCCAAGTTCCGCGCCGCCAAGCACTTGCCAAGTCCACGCCAAGTACTTTGCCAAGTTTGCGGATATGGATCGGGAATGATCGTACTTTTTCAGACGTATATTTTTGGAGAGGTTCATACTATATGAAGACAAACTACGTTTAAATGTGTAAGCAGGTTCATCATCACATATACAGGGTTGGTAAAACACTAACAACCTTGCAGGTCTGTATGACTGACATCAAAAACAACAACTTTTGTTATATGACTTTTTACAAAACAATAATACATTTTAAAAAAACACGCTCTGAAAAGTATATATGAAACAAGAAAATGTTCTTATCTAGACGATAGCCATGGTCCGTTTAGGTACTTTAGGGCAAAGTGGCATTTAACCACATAAAACTATATTATTTACGGCACCTTTGTTTTCTTCTAGCTCTTTTATAGATATTAGTATTTATACAAGTAAATTTTATAACGGTAAATGCATTTGAAATTATTCATAATTTCACCTTCAGTGTTTGACTCGACTTATTATAAACTAGGTCAATTACTTTCTCTGTGATATGTTTCAGTTTGTATACTCTTATAATTAATTCATAAACCCTTGTTAAAATCATATTACTTACTTACTTATATTTTTTTAATTATGTAATATTTGTATGTGTTCCTTTCATAACTTTCTATAAATGTTGGGGGTTAGTTTCCAGAATTTCTTTTGCTTTAGCTTTAAGTACCTATATTATTATCTTTTCTATTATTTAATCTGTCATAAAAATAGTTTTCATTGTTTAAATGTGGGAAAAACCACAGGCCAAAGTGGATGTAAAAACCGGCCAAGTGCGAGTCGGACTCGCGTACGAAGGGTTCCGTACCATTCTATAAAAACGGCAATCATGTCTGTTGTATGGGAACTCCACTTAAATATTTTTTTATTCTGTTTTAGTATTTGTTGTTACAGCGGCAACAGAAATACAAATTTTATCCTGACTTTTCGGATAGTTTTGATAAAATCTATTGCTCAATTCGAAATTGTATCCATAAAGGGCTATGGTAACTAAAGAGTGCACCGTATGTGCCAGCATTCAAGTCAATATTGATAAACACATTATCTATTTGAGTATAACCCGTTGTGGTAACAACACGAGGAAGTTTTGAATTTAAACCAATATGGTCAAAATATTTTTTTAAAGGTGCATTCTCGTTAGATTCCAGTAAGTCTACATTAAAATCCCCGCACACTATAGTCGGAGGCAACGGGAGTATTCTGCCATCAAATATGACACTATTGCTGCGTTCCATTCACCGTAATTTTTGTTATTTTCGTCCACAAAAACTGTTAAAAACGATAATAATGATCACTTTCAGTACAAGTTGGTGCGACTGGAACGTGATTTGTGGACAAAAATAACGAAAATAACAATATTAACAGTGAATGGAACGCACCATAAGAAAGCAATACAACAATTTCCAATCGATCGAAACCTAGAGATTACGCAAAACTTGTCAATAGCAGGCGAATTTTGGTCGTGACTATATCGCGATCTGAAAAACGAAACCATAGCGCGATCTAGGAGCTCATCTAGCGTCATCTAGTGGTGCGTAGCGGTACTATTATTTTATATATTATGAGGTTCTTATTTTATATTATCTTTGTTATAGCAACAATTATTTACTCTTTGCCACCTCACTCCCATAAAAAAAAACTGCTCAACATCAGGCGGGCTGTACGCTTTTTTGCCACCTCAGTCCCATTATTGTTAGTACACACCTGCAATAATAGGTACATAAAGTACACAAATAAATAAATACACATTCTGTGAAAAACTATTACAACGCCATCTATAGTTCTAATACTCTGTGCTTGAAACTCCGAATGCATTTGAAACTTGATTTACAAATATGTTTACGTACGTAAACAATGTATTTGCACAAATCAGTTTAGTGTTAACATTATTTTAATTTAAGCTGTGGGCGACAAAAAAAATGCGAATTACTCAAAAAAAAAAACAACTCATAGTAAGATTCGAACCTAATACCCACATACACGTGGACTAACGCCTTAACCATACGGCTAAGATGATCTCTAGTATTGCACTCGAATTATTATACTACTTATGACACTGTAATGCCAATGATATCATAACAATGTTAGATGGCGCTACTTTGACTGGTACTATTAATTTAAAACTTATTTATGGGTCAAAAATGTAGTTTTACATTTCTTTTTTTTGTCAACAATTTATCTAAAATATGTCATAATGATCACTTATGGTTAAAATGTTAGTTTTCTCTTTATATATTGTTTAATTTATGAGTTATCAATAAAAACGCCAAAAATATCGAGTTTATTGTATGGGGACCCCCTTTATTTTTAAGTTTTATTTTATTTTTAGTATTTGTTGTTGTAGCGGCAACAGAAATACACATTCTGTGAAAATTTCATGTCTCTAGCTATTACCGTTTGTTAGATACAGCCCGCTGACAGACAGACGGACAGACAGACAGACAGACAGACAGACAGACAGACAGACAGACAGACAGACAGACAGACAGACGGACAGCGTAGGCTTAGTAATAGGGTCCCGTTGGCACCCTTTGGGTACGGAACCCTAAAAATTACCTCACCTACTTTGATTCAAGCTTAACTGAATATCTAATTATAAAACTAATGGGGGCTTATTATTTTTGTTTGCAGAGTCGAAGATGAGGCTTCTTCGCCCGTAACAAAGTCAAGGTAAACATTATTTTTTATTGAATTATAAATTAAAAACGTAGAAAAAAAGAAACAATTTTTATGTTAATCTGTTCTTTTATAACATAAGGAACTATTATGTTTTGTTTATGAAAAAAATAACATTATGTCATTATTTGAAATAGGTACTTGTGCTACCTAATTTATAGCCGTTTTTAGCTAATGGGTTTACAAAGCATTTCTAGGAACAAAAGTGATTTGTAATGCCAGTGTAAGTCCATTATAACCGTCTGCGACTAGACTGTAACTGTTACTAAATACACTTTTCATTCTTAACCCAGAAAATAGTACAAAATGACCACTATCCATGGTTTTAAGGTCAAAAGTATAGCCTCTCTAACAGCTGTTTAACTACAGTACGCTTGCATGCGCATACAATAACACGCAGTCCATGTTTTATTTTATCAATGTCCGTAAACCAACAAAACGTTGCACAACAACGCGACTGTACTCATATTAAACCAGCCATCAATTACGTGTAATTATAACCAGCACATTACGTCTTAACATCAAATCGAGTTTTAATTATAATCGAGTAACCGTTTCAGTAACTCGATTGTTTAGTTTTGGTTTCGTTATTTTTACAGCTGGCCGTACTGGCTGGTGTTATGCCTTCCCGGCTACGTGCATTAAAAAAAATAAAAAGACTTTAATTTTATTTTTTAAACTTATTCGATTGTGTTCTATTTTTAAAACTGTGATTAAATTTCGAATGCGTAATAAATTTAATTTTAGGCCATGGTGACAAAAACGGAAATCTCAATGCGTTTCGAATACTTTGACTGTTTTGTTCATTATGACAATGCTTTTATAGAGTCAAAACGTCAATGAAAATCAGTGATTAGTGAATTGCAAAATGGAAGTCATTTGTTTTAGTGAATATTGTTGTGTTATCTAACGACATGCACGTAAGAAAAAAGAGCTATTATTTTAATGGGTTTGTTTATTTTTTATCTAATCAGTTTATTTTATAAGGGGGTAGTCTACAGTGTTATAAACTCTGTGGCGGGTAGATAGAATTAATACAATCATGTGTCTTTGGAAAGAACAATTTTATAAATAAACGAAATGTAACAATAGCAATACTGCTTGCCCCTTGGCTGTAGTACCTACTGACTACCTATAGTCTATACTACTTATAGCCAGAGTTGAAAAAAAACAGGAAATTTAAAATGAAAAGTGTTTAAAACGTGTTTAAATAATTGTTTTAAAGATTGATTTAAAACAGAAGGAAAAAAATCATTGTGTTTTAAATGTTTAAAACATGTTTTAAACACGGTGTATAAAACAAGATGATTTTTTTGTAACAACTCTGCTTATAGCATGAAATGGCTTACACTCCACCAAGCCAACTAGGAACTCGGATGGAATGCGGATTCCCCCCGCCACACCTCCCGCACACCGCCACCGCCTCTTTGTGCGGGTGACGTCACTTTTGACAGGTTCCTAGTTAGCTCGGGGCCGTATTATTAATCGATCTCAAGATTGAGATCGAACTTAAGATGCTGTTTTTGACAGATGTTCCATACATTAAACGTCAAAACTGCATCTTAAGATACACGTACACTGTACATTGTGATGTGCAATCAAGTAAAAGCATTCAAGATGGTGCTCACACGCAACGGCGTCCGCGCAGGCGCCCGACCTTGATGCGTTAAATTGTAACGAGAGCGTATTGATAAGAGGTAGCGATTGTCGAATCATATTTCTGCCTTAAAGCCAGAGTAAAATAGATTCTAGAGGACTATTCGCATCTACCTAACATGAGGCGGGCTGTGCGCTGGTTTGCCACCTTAGTCCCATAAAAAACTTAAGTTATTAGTATCCAACAGCATGAAATATGAATTACTAGCTTCTGCCTGCGACTTCGTCCGCATTAGTTATAAAATCCCACAGCAATCTGACATTTTTCCGGGATAAAAAGTATCCTATGTGCTATTCCAGACTATAATCTATCTCTGTGCCAAATTTCATCCAGATCCGTTCAGCCGTTCTGGCGTGATTGAGTAACATACATCCATCCATACATCCATCCAAACTTTCAGATTTATAATATTAGTGGGATTTATGTCTTCTGTGTTTTGGGGTGAAGGCATTTCTCTTATTGTCGAATCACGCTAGATTTGACAAATCTAAAAATATTTCCGTCCCGCTCAAAAATTACGAGCATGAGAAAGATGGCAATAAAGCTAGTTAAGTTCGTTCCTTATACCCCATCGAAACTAGTCCAGCCCTCCTAGCCAACTGGCTTCATCTAGAAGCGTTTCTACAAGCCGCTACAATGTATGGAAATGACATTACAAGTCGATTAGTAGATCACTTATGTCATTTCCATACATGAAGCGATTTGTAGAAACGAATGAATACCAAGCCATTTGGCTAGGGGGCAGTTTCCAAGTTATGAGAAATCGCTTCACCCCCCGTTATCTTCCGCACTCAGTCCGCACCCGAAACCGCCTGTGATTCATATAGAGCGAGTGACGTGGACTCGTGGGCAGTCACGTACCGCTTTGTTTGTTTCTTATTAACCCGTAAACAATGTTGCCTGTTAAGGAATATTAACCTTAACGGCTGCGGCCGGATCTGAGAGAAATCCTCGGGTTTTGACGGTCAGGTAAAGTCGAAGGTTGCGTGTTGAATTCCTGACGGGTGAGGTCTGTTTCGGAGTGATCTTTTTAATGTGTTTCATGGAATAGTCTCTCTGAGTCGTACTGTTGATGTCGTAAAGGAATTCGCATCAGACCAGCGTCAATATGTTAGTGGGTATAGGCACTTTCATAACCGGGAAGTTCCGGCTTCGATTCCCATCCTGGAAATGATTGTAGTTTTAGTAGCAAACAAGCGTACGACCGTAGCCTATAGATGCTTGCAATACCAAAGGCATCACTCGCACGTTGCTGATCTGAAGGGGAGTGGGTCAGAGCGAGGGGAAGGGGGATTGGCCTTCCGGCTCTCTCACTCATCGTAAGAAACGCAGCTGTAATAGCCACTTTACGCCAATCTTCTGTGACAAGGTGGTACCACCCTGGTCGAGCCAGCTCATATATGAGCTGCAGTCAATTGGCTACAGCTTGGCTCTACCACGAATAAACGGTGACGGGTGCAAACATTTTAGAGGAATTATCATAGGTACTTAAATGACTTCTATAATTGTCCCCAGTGACAAAAGCGGGCTCATCACACCAACGCAACAGAATGGGGGCGAGGAGTCCCCCCCTCCGGAGAAGGAGAGGGCGGATCGCGAGGATTCGGAGAAGAGCCACTCGGGGCCCGTCCCGCACTCCGCGGAGGGGCCCAACGACGACCTGTACGCGATACCAGTGAAGCTGCGGCCGAAGAAAGAGCCGCAGCTGCCGCCTGGCTGGGAGAAACATGAAGGTTGGTTGGAATAAAACACCCTTTATGCGGGTGGGTGTCTATGGGTGCCGGGCCGCACTGGGCCAGCAGCGTGGTGGATTATGGCCTGAATCCCCCACGCTTTGAGGGGAGGCCCGTGACCAGGAGTGGGACGTTAAAAGGGCTAATATTATATAGGTACTGGGTGTATCATAGCTTGGTAACAACATGCATGGTATGTGGGTAAACATTTACCGATAGCACAGCCTAAGGTCTGCTAAGTTTTAACCGATTAAACTACACCGATCATAGATATCGTCATTGTGATATTTTTGGTCGAAATGCCGACAGATGGCCGACAGCAAGTGATGGTCAAGTACATTCTTGGCGGTCTACATGTTATTTACCCTGGATACTTGCCAATGGCTCTCTTCATCAGCCGTCCCAGGTGTGAGGCACTCTCGTAGGCCGAAGACACAAGAAAATATCTCAAAACGACTCGTTATAGCCATGTATTCTTCTTTATTTTTTTGCAGACAACGATGGACCCTATTATTGGCATATAAAAAGCGGCACGATCCAACGAGAGATCCCCAAAATGCCGCCGATCGAGGCTAAGGAGTCGCGCATATCCATGGTGAGGGACTGCTCCAACCTGTCCGAGGTCAGCAAGTACGAGGGCGCCGTGATGACCTCCTCCGTGACGCGGAGTACTACTAGCGGGGCGCTGAATCATGAGGCTCAGGAGGCCGAGAGGAAAAGGAAAGAGGAGATGTCTTACAAGTAAGTTCCATAAAATTCTCGGTCTTGAAAAAAACTGTTGTACAAAAACAACTTGTAAGGCAGATTGCCACAGAAACAAAACTCTTATAACTGAAGATTATTGTTCTATGCCAATAGCGGCGTCCACAAGCCCCGAGCATCCTTGTCCGAGCAGTCAGTTATGACGTGCTCAGATGTCAATATTGCTAGGGAGCGCATCTCGGCACTTGTGGACGCCGCTATTACCGCAGGAACAACTCTTCAGTTCTTAGAGAACTTTTGCGGCAATCAGCCTATACATAGTTCATTTTGTCATCCGTTTTGCAATGGAGGGACTATAACTTTATTTTGCCCCGGGACTCGTCGAGGGTTAAAAAAGCAAAATTCATTAATCGAAAACATGTTAATATGAAACCGGTGTTCTCTTCTCACGATTTCCCAAGTCTACATCACGATCAGTGCTGTCATTGATTAAAATGTAATGTAATGTAACGTCACGACTTTTATCCCCGTTCGGGGGTAGTCAGAGGCTTGAGTGGCCATACACCTCCACATTGTGGAGGTATTAACCAACTCAAAGCCCACGTTTCACTAGATAGTCAGAACCCAACGTGACAGGTGGTGAACCGTGTCGCCGTGTATACAGGAACTGACTATTACCTAATCCCGAGGGATAGGTAGGTTTCCTCACGATGTTTTCCCTCACCGTCAGCGAACTGATTGATTGCTTACTTACTTATTACTACTCTACTACTCTTACTTATTGACTGACTGATTGATTTAAATCTTCAATGCAAATGGGTACCTAAGGTAGTTATGATGGCAGCCTCCCCGAAAGTGCCTGAAAAGCACACCTTTCGGCCAGTATCTTCCTGCATGTAAGTCGACAGCTTTTCAGTTTTACTTACAACTCTTGCCCAGACGGCGCAGCTTCCCGGCGCGGCCCGAGCCGGACAAGACGCGCGCGGTGCGGTTCTTCGTGCGCTCGCTCGGGTGGGTCGAGATCGCCGAGTGCGACCTAACCCCCGAGCGGTCCAGCCGCGCCGTCAACAAGTGCATCGTGGACCTCAGCCTGGGACGAAACGACCTGCTCGACCAAGTCGGACGTTGGGGCGATGTGAGTGAACAACTTTATAGTACTTACATGATGTTTTGGGGGGTTTGTTCGTGATTTGGTTGACCGGCAAAATGTGATTTTATCCGATATTTTATCACGTTTAACATTCACGTCATTTCACGAACGTGATAATATGTCCTGTTTGAAATATCCAGTCCGAAAATTTATGTCCGATTTTCAAAATGTCTCTGTTGCATTATCAAATTGGTGCATCCAGAAGCCTCGCATAACGCGAGCACTCATGTTATGACATTAGGTCTGTGAATTCCGACGTCAAACCTGAGTGCTCAGGCGCTGATGTAAACGCAGCCAATGACTGGCACCAAGAACGTCAATGTCAGATAAAAGGTTCTCAAGGAAACAAGGAAAGAAGGGCAAAGAAAAGATGGATGAATATGGTGTACCCACAGAGTAAAAACTAAAGAAAGAGGTGCCCTTATCAGATATATGTATGAAAAAATACGTGGTCATTGTTTTTTCATTTTCATTGTTCTATCTACCGGTAAATAGTTGAACTACTCGCTTCGTTTTATGTCGATGTTAGTACTAGGCCGACCACTCGGCCGAGTTGCTTAGGGCCAGTCCCCTTAGTAATTGGTCCATGGGTGTACCTATATGGTGTTTGTGCGGTGTGAATAGTGAGGGCGACTATTTTGCAACGAAATAAGAAGGACAAATGCCAAAGAGGCTGAATAATACTCTCATCCATCTATTTATGTTCTGAACAGTTTTATTTCAAACAAAAAATTTTATAGGGCAAAGATCTCTTCATGGACCTCGACGACGGCGCCCTGAAGCTGATCGACCCCGAGAGCCTGAACACGCTGCACACACAGCCCATTCACACCATACGCGTCTGGGGGGTCGGCAGAGACAATGGACGGTAAGGCCCTCCCACCACATTCCACACAAGACCACATTTGCAGGATCACATAGTTCATCCATCAGGCTGAAGAGGTCTACTGCTGGACATAGACCTCCTCCAATGACCGCCACATCTCGGTCTACCGCCACTCGCATCCACCGGCTTCCTTCGAGTGATGTCATCGGTCCACTGGTGGACCATCTTTCAACTAACTGGCTACAGTTCTAGAACCTTTCGGGGCAGTGTTGCCAGATGGGGGGGGATTCCCTGCAAATTCGGGGGCTTTTTTCGCCTTTGGGGGAGATTCGGGGGGATTTGCGGGGGGAGAAATAAACACGGAGGATCATCAATACCTACTTATTTTCAGTAATAAAGTCTATCTATTCATTCAATTAGTTCGATATCGTTTTGTGACGAAGTTATTGAAAGAGTACCTATTTTTGTTTTTGTATAAAAATGAAATTTGAAATTTAAAAAAAATACAAATTTAAATTTCCAATGAGTAAAAACTGTTTTGGGGTGACTTTTTCTCAAAAAGCTAATTTTCGGGGAGATTTTGAAGAAATTTGGGGGGAAACTCACATGGTCATCTGGCAACACTGTTTCGGGGCGCTAAATTACTTAGCCATTAAACTGCCATTTCCATTGAGCTCCCTCCCTCCCTCCCTCTGATTGGTCAGTCAGAATCAACCAACCAATCAGCGAGTCGATCACTATAGCAGCTCAATGGCAATGACACTTCAATGGCTAAGCAACTTAGGCCCATTGCCCATTGGTTCTGTGAGCTGAGTCACTTCAACTTTGAAATTCTCAGTGCTATTCTACGGATTGTACTGTTAAAACTAAATCCGTTTTTATTCCTGTCCGCTTTCTTGGATTAGTGAGAGGTATGGGAACAGTATCATTAGGATAAGGATGAACATGGTTTTGCTTTTTCTTTGTACGTTTTGGCTTTGTTTAAGGGCGTTAGACTACATTTTAGACGATTATTTTGACTTCACCAGCAAGACTTACCTAATCTTTTGCTAAATCGTTTCATCAGCCATATATTTTCACAAGTTAATACTTAAATAAGGTTCATCACTTAAATTGCTCATAATAACGTTGTGCACAAAATCTACAAATATATTGTACGATGCTTAAGTTGGGACTATAGTTTTACGTTTACGCACGGTACGCAACGGTTTTCGGTTTGGCTGTGCCCAAATTCTACTATCGCCTATTGATTAGGATCACTCGCCTGGGCGCCGAGTCGCTTAGCCATTGGACAGCCACTGTGGCATTTTGCTGTTCTGACCGACCCTCTGATTGGTCGGTTGATTCAGAATGGCAGTTAAATGTCTAAGGGCCACCGCAGACATGCTACTTTTTGCATCGGTAATCGGCGATTTTGCGATTGAATCGCGTTTTGGCGTCCAACCGCAGCGACTGCCTCGATGCCCCCCTCCCCCTCCCTCCATCCCACTCCCCTTCAGGTCGGCAATGTGCGAGCAATACCTTTGGTATTGTAAGCATCTATAGGCTACGGTAACTGCTTAACATCAGGCGGGCCGTACGCTTTTTTGCCACCGCAGTCCTATAAAAAAAAAAAAAAAAAAAAAAAGATGTTAAAAGCGACTAAATCGCCGATCGCCGGTGCAAAAAGTAGCAAGTATGCTGTGTCCCTAAGCAACTCGGCGCCATGTCCTAACGTCTTCTTAGCCATTGGCGGCGTCTTCATGAGGCGCATGCCTCGCGCGAGCACTCAGTTTTGACGTCGAAACGTATAGACAAAATGTCATAATATGAGTGCTCGGGTGAGGCATGCGCGGCATATGGACGCATCTATTAGATGTGTCCATATGGCGCGCATGCCTCACCCGAGCACTCATATTATGACATTACGTCTATGCGTTCCGACGTCAAAAGTGAGTGCTCGCGCGAGGCATGCGCCTCATGAAGACGCCGCCGTTGATAACGTATACATCGATCGTCAATTGTTTTGAGCATGGAAACTGTTGCATGCCGTGTGCTTTCTTTATGAGATCAGCAGCTCTATCATAAATTTTACGATTGCGAGTCACTACAGGTTTTTTTAATCAAACTATTTAGACGCTATCTACTAGGTGGCTACCTATTATAAGCTTATGGTGGAGCAATAGGTCTACCTGGTGGTATTTACTCAATTTAGTACTAAGTTTAGTATGCACTGCTAGTACATTTAGAAGAGCTGCACCAGTGCATCCCGACTGCAAGTCAGCTGCAAAAGTCAGTTTGGATGCTGTTTTGATTCAGTTGATATAACTGCATTGAAACTGATAAACGGGGCCCTATTTCGCTTAGCCATTGTGGCGCCACTATGGCGTTTTGATATAGTGATGGATTCTCTGATTGGTTGCGTGATTATGACGGACCAATCGGAGGCCGATCACCCGATCAATTAGAGGGAGGATAGGATTACTTAAGCAGCTCAATGGCAATGGCTAAGCGACTAAGGGCTCAGATAAAGTGCAATTTTGCAGCTTTCTTGCAGGCCGCATGCACCTCGAATTAGACCCTAAAATAACATCTTCATAATAATTCCGAGTATATCCCCAAGTACCTAGTATCGTTCTGCCCAGGGACTTCGCGTACGTTGCCCGCGACCGCGCGACGCGCAAGCACATGTGTCACGTGTTCCGGTGCGAGGCGCCCGCTCGCAGCATCGCCAACGCTCTGCGCGACATCTGCAAGCGCATCATGATCGAGCGCTCGCTGCAGCCGCCGCCGCGCCCCACAGACCTGCCCGCCGCCCGCCGCCCCAGACCACTCTCCGGTGAGAACATTACTATTAACTCCTATAGGTTCTGTGACCCTGGTACATGTGTTAGTTAAGGTAGGAGTTTGATGGACGCGGCAGACGGCAGACGTCAGTCGGTCTCATAGAAATTGTATTGCCGTCTGCCGTCGCGGCACATGTCATCGCCACAATTTGTATGAGACCGACTGACGTCTGCCGTCTGCCGCATCTATTGAAATCGCACCGGCTCGTATAATTAACATCTCTTAACTCCTACAGTTTATGTGCCCCTGGTACTTGTGTTAGTTAGGCTCATATTAATAAATGCATCTCGAACTTGATATCGATTTTAAGATGCTGTTTTTGACAGATGTTCCTTACATAAATGCATCTTAAGATCGATCTCAACTTTGAGATGCAATTATTAATACGAGCGTTAATTGTTTGTATAGTAGTGTGCCGAAGATCACCCAAGAATCTGGTAAAAAAAATCCCGCAAACGACGACGAAATGGCCTACCGAATTTATGAAGTCCCTACCTAGGATATGCGTTTGAGTCATTTCAGCATTGTGTCAAGAAGCTTCTCTAGCCATGTTTAAACGATTTGAGTGAGTAGGCCTTAGTTTCCAAACTCCTACTCTCTTGTTGTGAGTTCTGTATCAAAGTCAGAAGTTTTTTAATATATCCATCCATTTTGGGTCTTCCTTCCGGGGTTGCTCGTGCGTCGACGATGTCATTCGCACGTGTTCCAACGTTTTGAAACTCACGACTCTGGTGTTTTCTCTGGTGTTTTTCGCTTGGTAGCTCAAGACATCACAGTCCTAGGCCCGTATTAATAAATCGATCTCAAGATTGAGATCGAACTTGAGATGCTGTTTTTGACAGATGTTCCATACATTTAATGTCAAAACTGCATCTTAAGATCGATCTCAACTTTGAGATGCATTTATTAATACGGGCCTTAGTGAGATAAGGGCCTCAGTGTGAATGTTGGATATTGATGCATGTGGTCCGTGGTGTGTGCAGTGGGCGCGGCGTTCCCGACGCCGATGGAGGAGCCGCGCAAGACGGTGCGCGCGCTGTACCTGGGCAGCGCGGAGGTGGCGCGCGCCACCGGCATGCGCGTGCTCAACGACGCGCTCGAGCGCCTCGCCGCCGCGCGCCCGCCCTCCGCCTGGCGCCCCGTCGCCGTCGCCGTCGCGCCCTCCGCCATCACCATCACCGAGGAGGGGGTGAGTCGCACGCACACGCACACACACACACACACACACACACACACATGCACACACACACGCACACACTATGCCGTACCAACCTAGGTCTTCCTCCTCTTGAGGTTTAGAAAAGTACAAAGTTTAGTGTCATTTTTATCCTAAGTGAAAAAATCTTGGATGTATTTTGATACTTGCCTAGTACCTATACATACCTAGAAGCCTATTTTCTATAAAAGCAATTAAGTAGTTTAAAAAAAAAAACTCCTTTTTCAATTAATAAATCTTTGGGATTCTTGGACCGTAAGCTTCCATAACCTTGCCTAATCTCCCCTTAAAAATATACATTTATAATTTCACTTACCGGGGGGTAAGTCTGTTGTCAGGGTCTGAACAAAGTACTTCTTCTTATCGTATGGTTAGTGGCCAAGCTAGTGTCAGAGTTGTCCAAGCCGCCCGAAGGCCTCTGACAAGGCCTAAGGCCTAACAATGTAGGTACTTAAACTTCTTTAACCCTCCCTCGTATGTGTAGGAGACAACCCCGGTGGTGGAGTGCCGCGTGCGCTACTTATCATTCCTGGGCATCGGGCGCGACGTGCGGCGCTGCGCGTTCATCGTGCACACGGCGCAGGACCTGTACGTGGCGCACGCGTTCCACGCCGAGCCTTCCTCCGGCGCGCTCTGCAAGACCATCGAGGCAGCTTGCAAGGTACACGTCTGTTTCTTTTGCAGCTAAGTGTATCAGGTCTGAAGACCTTTGCATTATTGGTCGTCATTCCACCTTGCCGCAGGTTGTCAGGCTTGTTGTCACTACTTTTGCCTACTCCTGGTCAAGAATTGGGTTGTCGGTTGTTTGGGAGACGTGACCAACCGGAGCCCACTGCCACATTGGCTTGCTAATCCTTTGAGCTTTATCGTCTACCTTGGTACCTTTCAGAGAAATGCCGAGCATAGCTCTTTCCATAGCTCGCTGAGTGACCTAGAATGCTGGACACAGGACTAGTTTCGTTGTGAAGAAGTCACGTGCTGATGTTGGCTCAAGCTAGGAATATTGTCACTGCGTCAGATCGATGATTAAAAGTCAACCTTTGGGAAAGAGTAACCGTGGTTTTTGTTTTTTATTGCCTTAAGGCACACGGACAGACGGTAAGTGGAAACTGCCGCGAGATATCTGCAAATTAAGGGGAGGACACCGACCGAATTTTTAGACCTTTCTTTTCCATTCTGCTCCGCTATTTAGTTGGTAACATTGTTGTGGTTGTCAGCTCCGCTACCAGAAGTGCTTGGACGCGCACGGCGGCGCGTCGCTGGGCAGCTGCAGCAGCGCGGGCGCGGCGGGCGGGGCGGGCGGGGAGGCGGCGCGCGGCTCGCTGGGCGCCGCGCTCAAGTCGCTGGTGGGCTCGCTCACCGGCCGCCGCCCCTCCTGAACGGGAGACCACTCGCCGCACTCCTCCGGTACGCTAGCTTACTGGACTTGGACATTAGATGTGTCCATATGGCGCGCATGCCTCACCCGAGCACTCATATTATGACATTGTGTCTATACGTTCCAACGTCAAAACTGATTGCTCGGGCGAGGCATGCGCCTGATGAAGACGCCGCCATTCACATCCTTCCCCCACTTAGGTACTATTGCTGTACTGCACTCTTCCCGATGGTCCAGATCACAGAGTAAAGACTAAAGAAAGAGGTGCCCTTATTAGATATATGTATGAAAAAAAAACGTAGTCATTGTTTTTCATTTTCATTGTTCTATCTATCGGTAAATTGTTGAACTACTCGCTTCGTTTTATGTCGATGTTAGTACTAGGCCGACCACTCGGCCGAGTTGCTTAGGGCCAGTCCCCTTAGTAATTGGTCCATGGTCCTGATGGTGGTGATGGCACTTTTAATATTTTGTAGTCATAATACTAATGTAGTAAAACCTATACATGAGCTATGTCCGTCTATGGATGTGTGAGTACTACTTTATTCAGACAAATATTACCGTTAAAAATGTAAGTCTTCTGAGAAAATCTTAGGAAAAACTATCTTTTATCTTCAACGAATCTTCTCAGTCGAGGTCGCGTTTCCGATCCGGCGGTAGAATTTAAGGAAAAAAATTAAAATGACAATTTGTAAGTGCCCCCGTAGGCCTAAACAAAATAAACGCTTTGAATTTGACAACCGGTTACGAAATAATAATATGAATCCAGCGTCTTTGTTCGCAACTAGACGTCATCCTTTTCACAAACAGTAGCGTGAATGTGAAAAAGTTAATTTTATCCTAGCTCACTCCGCGTTGACTAAACGTAATAATTAATAGTAATTGTTTTATTCAACGAGACTATCGTTATCTTGTTTATCTGCTGGTAAGCCGGCTCTACACTCGCGCCGCGAAGGCCCGCGAACGTTTTGTTCTCGCTGCGTGAACGATGACTTCGCGGGCCTTCGCGGCGCGAGTTTATAACCGGCATTAACTATTATTTATTAAATTCTAGAAAGTCCATCATCAGCGCTTCCGGACGGCGACGAGTGCGGCGCTGAGCCGGCGCCGACGCAGTAATGCACTCACCCCGCTTACAACACGACACGACAGTATTACCGCTTCTGTATCGATTTACTAGCGTAGTGTTTAGAAGGGACGTCCGCACTCGACGACGGTTTACGGCGAAGTGATTTCCAATTTGTGACAGACTATGCACTTGAATATACTGCCGGCTGAACACTCGTACACTCAACACACTTAATGCATCGAGAACAATGGATTCGCGGGCCTTCCCGGCATGAGTGTAGAGCTGGCTTTTCAAGAAGATATTTGACGAAAGTTGGGAAAATGGGCTGATTCTATTGGATGGACTAAATTAAAGTTCAATAAGAGGTTTGTAGCTATGGCTTGCATAAAATCGATACAGAATAAAAAAATACGATTGACAAAAATACATTGGACTAAATAAATAATATTTCAAAAAACAAGTCTTGTATAAGCTACAAGTCTCATAGAGGAACAAGTTTGTCAAAGTAAAATTTGACAATCGGCATTCATTGACAAACGCTTGACCTGAATTTGACAAAACTTCGACTGCATTAACAAAACATATCTCTTAGTTTTTTACGCTAATAGATGACATAATTGAATTGAAATTAGAAAACAACATGTCTGCTATACTAGATTTTTATTTTAAGTCACTACTTCTGAGAATACCAAATACCTATTTTGGAGTATTAATTATTAATTTATTCATACTTTTGTTGTTTTAATAAAAAGTAGATTATTTGTAAATATAGCCGTCAATCGCTGAGAATAAAATGCTTGCTGTAGATTATCATCATGATATTGGAAAACAAGTTAATAATCCAAATAATGAGTTGGTACCTACTGACATTTTACCAAAAAGTCCATATTATAGTCATAATTAAACTAAGAATTAAACCATACCTTACCTACTCCTACGAACTTAATTAATATTTATGACACGACAATTTTGACATAGCTTCTTTCATTACAGAATTAGACAAGCTAGCTTATTACATCCAAATATCGTTTAGTGATAGTCAACAAACTTTTAACTACACACTTGTCATAACAATTAATTAAGTTTGACAATTTATATCACAGCTTAAATGAAAGCTAGCAAAACAATATACTGTAACTTTCTTGCTAATATCTGCAAACAATAATAATTGTAATGTCCAGTTGTGTAAAGCCTATATTCGTCTGATGTAACTTGTTAATTCTTAATTAAATGTTTAACGTCACCACAGTTTTCTATAAGTTTGGAATACAAACTGTTTAGAAGAATGTCGCGTGACTTTTAAACAATCTCTTGTTTTATGTTGAAAACTAGAATTACCTAATAGTTCAGCGCTATTGATGTCATAATAATAATATCAAAAATAATATAAGGCTAATTGTAATGTATGTCAAAAACAAGTCTCAATTTGACAAGTCCGGCAAATTGAGACTTAATTGTCTTTAGAAGTCTCAAATTTGACAAGTCTTGCACAATTTGAGACTTTGACAATTGTTAGCGTAAGTCCCTTGGTCTCTTATAATAGTTACCTATAAATTCCTAGTCCATAGTAGTAGGTATGTTAAGCTTCTGTAAATTTAATGCTATTTATAATATTTCTGTGACACAGTACCCCGTCACGGAACACTATCGATGTTAAAATAGATTTCTGTGTAACATTAACTTTAAGATTCGTAAACGGTTTAGTGTGGATTTGGCATGAGTACACTGTAAATAATTGTAAACTTAATGAGGTTTATTATAAGGTAGATAATGGGTAGTTTCGGGGCAGTTTTTGGTCAGGGCTGTCGCGTTAAGCTGGCTCTACACTCATGCCGCGAAGGCCCGCGAAAGCATTGTTTACGCCGCGTTAACAATGAGTTCGCAGGCCTTCGCGGCGTGAGTGTAAAACCGGCATTAGAAGCACGCTGTGGATAGTCAATCGTATTGCAGACTTAATTTGTAAAATGATGGGTGTGTATGGAAAAGCATTGGTGTTGAGCACGGTATGTACCTAGGACGTAAGTGGTTGATTTCAGATTCATTAGTAGTATTTTAAAATCGAAATATAGGACCCTACGAGTATAGAAAGAGTTTATTTTTGCTTAAGCTTTAAGATATTGAGAGTTTCGATTGCTAAAGATGAATATTTTTTGTATCGTCATCTCATTGGGTGTTTATAATATTTATATAAAGTAGGCTTTTTGGCATAAATTATTGATTTAATTTTGCGATTTTCGGTCTCGTTTTTAAAGTGGAATGTGAAATCTTTTACTTCAAAAGCGGGTCGGATTATTCAAGATTTTACCCTTTTTATTTTACAATTAAATCTCGAACCTCATTGTTACAAGGGTGTTAGGAACACATTGAGCTTTCAATAATATTATATTTATACGTAATAATCCACATCTGCTCTTATTTAACCTATATACTACATAACACATAAATACGGTCAACGTTTAGGGGATAGAAACTTCGTTGGCGAAGTAGGGAAAGGGGAAATTGGGACCCATTTATTGAATGTAACTTGTCTTTAACAGTTCAAGTAAAAGTCGATTATTTTGACGTGAACTTGAACTCTAAAGAATGTAAAATGAGTTCCACGATTACTCAAAAGTATTGTAATAAGTAATTAAAAGTGTTTCTGTGTCTGTAACACTTACAAAAGTAATGTATAATGTGAGAAAGAATGATACTTTATGTGGGTACTTACATCTTGATTTTTAATTAATTGTCAAGTCCAAAGATTAACAATACTATGACGATTTGACATCTCAAGTCCAAATACAGGAACTTTGAAGTCTCAGTCTTGAATAGGTATTTATTTAATTTAGACGTGGAAACAAATATTCCTTGAGCAATATTTGTTCCGTTTATGTCAATAAAGATCATTCTCATCTCCCAATTTAGACTAAGGCTCGATTAGATTATCACCAAATAGCTTCGAAAATATATATTTCAAAATATTAGAAATCAGTGTCGCTTCACACTTATATAAAATAATAATACACTGAGCTGTTCTATGATACGTAAAGATAGTGTAATTCACACTTTAATACTAAGTAATAAAGTCATTATTTATACAAAAATATTATATAAAATTAAATAGTGGTGCTTATTATGTTGGCTGCAATACAATTTGACACTTCTAAAAGTATTTATCTCTCGGTCATACGTTACGATTATGAGAAGAATGACAATACAGTTAGTTTAGTCAAGTTTGTGTACCAACATATTCAGCACCATTGCGTGCGTTCATGTAGCGGCGTTTGGAACGCCGCGGACGTTGCGCGAGCGAACTTAAACCGGCGACACACTCACGCCGCGAAGGCCCATAAACCCATGTTTCGCGGACTTTTGCGGCGTGAGTGTATAGCCGGCATAAACTAGATGCAATAGGTGTGACAATGCAAGCTTCGACAGCCTTTTATCGGATGAAGTATGTCAATATTTTCTATAAAATAAACGTTTACGATGTAGTTTTATTAGATAGCTTGTGAATTCCTGTTTTCTAGCTCACTGTTGAATATAAACAATGGGAATAAATAATGTTATATACAGACATCGCTTCGACAGCTTAAAAGCCTTCAACTGTGGCTTTTAATGAATACTTTTGTGAAATTAATAAAAAAATATTCGTACAACTGTTTTTTATTGTACCTATGTCAGGCCTCAGTCACTCTGTGGTTTCGGTCGAACTAGCTCCGATCGGTTCGCGTACAAAGTCTGTACGCAATTCAATATGGCCGCCGCGCTCCTGGCGTGAACACGCGCTATAACGTTTCGCGCGCTTTTGGTTGGTCGCTCGCGTTGGAATTATTATTTTAAAATTAAAAATGACGAGCAAGACGAACTGTGGCGTATATGGCTGTCTAAATAGTTATAGAAACTGCAAATTGACTTTTTTTTCTTTGCCAGCTGATTGTGAAAGGTAATTGAAGCTAATTGAAGTTTTATTTTGATATTTAGATATAAAAAGAAGCTCATAGTTCAGTGCAGTAGACGTTATTTACAAGAGGTAGGATCGAATAGTGGAATTGAAGCGAAAATATGTAATTTGGAACAGAATGAAATGACAGTTTTTTACGGTTATACCACGTTATACCTACTAGCATCGATTACGGAATACCTACCTACCTTAATTCCTTTCATAGTTGACGAGATCCATCGTGTTGCCAGTTTTTCTACTTACCTATATTCGTATTAGACACTTACCTAAGTCGATATAAGTAGATACTAGTTGCCGTAGCGTTTTATGAGCACTCGGCCACCGGCGGAAAAAGCGAGTGAGAGAACTATAAATTCAAGGTTAACGGTCATAACTCAATGACCGACTTGTACTTGCTGTTGCTTGATATTCTACTATGCATCCATGCTATGCTATTGCGTATTCTTCCCATGCTATTGCGTGCTGTTATATGCGCTAATTAATTTACTAAAACATATTAATTTCACCACTCCATGTCCATGCTTCCCTTCAGACTACATTTTTAAATTATTTGTTAGATTTCGCATTTATGCTGCCATTAAATTTAATAACCGCTATTTTAAAGACAAAAAATATCGAAGGCATTACATTAAAGTGCAACAACTGTAATTTTTTAAAATGTATAGTTTTAATTAACATTTAAATACAAAAATGTTGGTACTATTTTATTTTTATTAATTGTGACAACCCTACCGATTGAAGGTTAAGTAGCGTGCAGCAGCGTGCGGCAGCGGGACGGCGAATTACATACGCTAACGCGTTGCGTCAAGGCACAATTTAGATTGCGCGCGGTCGGGCGCGGCAAGTTTAGGTAATAATAATAATTTAAAATGTCGGCTTTCTTCAAGATCAAAGGAGTGCAACTTCTGTACTCCTTATCTATTCTGTGCCTATGTCTCCTTCCAGCTCTAGTCTTTTTGGTATGTTTTTAGGTTTCCGTACCTAACGGGTGCCAACGGGACCCTATTACTAAGCCTACGCCGTCCGTCTGTCAGCGGGCTGTACCTCACGAGCCGTAATAGGTAGAGTTGAAATTTTCACAGCATGTGTATTTCTGTTGCTATAACACTATACTGCAAACTAAACTACACTATAACAACAAATAGGTACTAAAAATAAAATTCCAAATCACTTTGGATCAAAATCTCAACTTTAATGAACATATTTCTGTGACATCTGGAAGAACCAGGAAAATTATATACATTATGAAGTTCCTGCGTGACGTAGCCCCACTAAAATTATTGGATATAATATACAAAATATTATGCCAATCCGTTATAACGTATTGCTTCACAGTCTGGGGTGGCGCCGCTACCACGTACCTAATTGGCCTTGAAAGAGCTCAACGTGCCGTGCTAAAAACTATGATAAAAGTAAATTATCGATTTTCAACTACTGTACTTTTTGAAAAGACTTAGCGTAGGGAGGCTATATTTAATGCATATAATACTACTAGCACATAAGGAAGCACTCAGCATGGATTGTTATGCAGAAATTGCCATGAGACGCGTCTATAAACTTCCTATCATCACGGTTAAGTCAGTATTTGCTAATAAATTTTGTTATTATATGAAACCGTACATAAATAACAAATTTAACAGAGTTTGCAGTCTTCGCAGTATATCCCTTCATGAATGTAAAACCAAAACACAGAAAGAGCTATTGAACTGGAACTACAATTTCACAGAGAATTTTCTGAGGCGAATATCGTAGAGCAATTTTTCGGTAATGTACACCTAGACTATTTTTATTTTGCTTTATTTTTCATTTTATTTTGTCATTTATTTACTTGGAATGTACTTTCGGTACCCAGTGAACCTGGGTAATAAAAGAAACCTTCCACAGGACAGGCCTAGCCTAGTGTGGAAGGTTTCCAGAAATTATGTGCACAATTTATGTATCTTTTCCTATGGAAAATAAACTATTTTATTTTATTTATTTAAAGCGGTCCCCATACAAGAAACTTAATTTTTTGACGTTTTTATTCTACGGTGGTACGGAACTCTTTATGTGCGAGTCCGACACGCACTTGGGCCGGTTTTTAGCTGATACTCCCAACACTCACTTAAAATTAGATATTTAATAAAACAGCTCAACGTCTATTCATTATAAATATTTATTCATAATTATTATTACATTGGGCATAATTTGGAATTTAGGATTTCAATAACTCACTCGAAATCAACTTATCTCGCTAGTTTTATTTCTTCTCAATAAAACTGTAAACGTTTTCGCAAATTCTTTGTAAATAATTTACTGCTCCACGGTTTAACTGATATTCTAACACTGTGATTTCGTAACGGATTTTTATTTACAAACATTCTTTAGTCTAAACGAGAAGCTGTCACTGACATGTGACAATCTTGTTTCCATGCAACTTCTAAAAGTAATAAACAAATTAATTCATAGATGTAGTGCTTACAGAACCTAGGCTCAATTCCCTAATTAATTACGTCACACGAATTTAATGATTTTTTGACCCATCCCACCCCTTGTCACAGCTGGTCACATTTTTGAGACTCACCCTCCCTAGTGTGACGACACATATTTTTAAAAAATTTCGGAAATTTTCCAAATTTTTCGTTACAGTTAAAATTTCGGTTTTAATACTTAGATATATTAGATTTTTAAATGTGACGTCACGCAACTTAGGACCCTTCCCACCCCTTGTCACACTATGTCACATTTCGTTGACCCTCTACCACCTTAACGTGTGACGTAATTTATGGATGGCCCCTTACTAAGGAGCCCAGGTTGAGGAGCCAAATTACAATCTTGGCTCATTGGGCCAACGTCCCGCCAATGCGGAGGTAGTGGCGAAACAATCAATCCGCCACTATTGGATACCAAATACCCAACCTTATTTGCTGTTGGCCAATCTACTCCATATTATTTTAACATACATCATACTCATTACAGGCACTACAATTAAAAATAATTTGTTCACGCGTGACATATCCTGGGGGGCTAATAGCGTCGCTATGCAACATTGCCAATGCAATTCATGTTCCTGATTTTCTGAGGAATCCGCAAAATTTCTGTAAAATAGTCACACATTTTATGCCATTCGTGACCGTTCCACGGAAATTTTGCGGTCGGAAAAATTAACTGCTTTTGCAGAATTGCTGCATGTTGCTTAGTGTTGCTCTTAGCCCCACCGGTAGTAGGTACAATATTATTTTAGTAATTAATAAGAGTTGAGAAGCATCTCGGACAATAGTTACGCGGCCAGCCGCTTTGACAACCAAACAGTACCTACCTACATTGATTTAGTTTGAAATGATTACAGACTGTCAAATTACAATATAATGCCGTGTGTCCACTGGCAAGTAACTTCCGCAATTTCTTGCAGAAGTCACTTGCCGACGTGTGTCCACTGACTGCAATTTTACACAACCGCGTACATGTGGGACTTGCAGCAAGTTCGGCAAGTCGCAGAAGTCCACTTGCGTGAGTGTTTACACATTGGAAGTCGCTTGCGCAAGTCAACTTGTACAAAATTTCTTGCCAGTGGACACTCGGTGTAATATGTGATCAGTGGCGTAGTAATAACAATATTATGCAAAGCACAAAACAGGGGGCTTACCACGACCTCTTATCGCGATTCAATTATAGGAACGTTTTAACGTTTCAGCGCCTTTTTGTGCAATGACGTACCTTATTGTCATGGCAATAAGAAACGTGATTGTACAAAAAGTCGCTGAAACGTTAAAACAATACTGCTATAAGAGGTGGTGGTAGGGCCCCAGATCCAGATTCAATGTGACATTTCAATCTCAATTTTAGTACTAAGGCAATAGAGTTTCATAATGCAAATCATGATCTAAAGGCCGGTGATTTATTGTATAATAACATGTCAATATCAATATTGAGACCTGTTTAGATATAGGCGGTAGTAGCTCTCGTCCGCAAATGTGGTAAGCGCAACCCTGCATCAGAGATTGCGTACCATCATTCGGGAGCGGACAATGCTCTGACAATCTATTCCGTAAACTCGCAACTATGGATCGTATTAATAAAATCTATCTCAACGTTGAGACCGATCTTAAGATGACGTTTAATGTATGGAACATCTGTCAAAAACAGCATCTCAATTTCGATCTCAATTTTGAGATCGATTTATTAATACGGGCCTATGCCAGCGCGGATTCCACGCTGTGGCATGACTTGACAACGAAAACCACGCTACTATGCGTATATTTACAGAATAGTTAGACGGGCCTTTACAGATTTGTATTTAAAATTTTGCGTTTTCGCATTTATTATTATCGAGTCAAAGCACGATATCTCGTTTGCAAATATAATTTCGACAAAAAATAATTTCTATATAAATCTACAATCAAATATACATATTTGCATACGACATATCGCAACACAGTGGAGCAGTACGCATCAAAACATTCGTAAAAACTAATAGCTTTTTTATACAAAATACGCACGAGTCTATACAAACCTAATGGGTAAAATTAATGTCATAATAAAATTCTGTTAGTTTTATGAGTGGGTCCAGAAAAAATTACTTTAATCTGAATTATAAATAAAAAAAAATAGGTAGAATATTGCTAAACTAAGAAAAATAAGAAATATCGAAATATTCCATGTGATAAAATGTTGTTACAATACAAGTATAATAAGTATTTTTGTTAACAATATTTACAAATATTTTGATAAAGGAATAAGAATCGTTACGCCGCGCAAGATGATGTTGCGTAATTTAATTTTGGAATATATGTAATGAAAACTACGCGCCTCACGCGACATAGCGTAAATAATTTATTTCAGAGCGTTAGACAGTAAAATTATGAAAGATATATTGTTAGCTGTTCAACTTTTTTCTGGACCCCATCCAACAATAGTGTTGTTAACATAATAATTATGCAAAACAACACTATTATTAATTTATCGACATTCGAGATTATCGACCATGTCTTGACGTCAATTCTTTACACAAATATTTTAACAGTAAACAAAGACTAAAGTTTATTACGATTGACTAAAATAACAGACAGATAAGAAGAGATAATTAATTATTCTGAGGTTAGTAAAACAAAACCGACTGTCGAACTATGAAGATAAAGTGATCGTAGTAAGTATATGAAAAAATAAAATAAATGGTGTGTAATATTATGTGATATTTACCACCCAATATTAAAGTATTATAATCCAATTACAATGTAATTTTTGTTCTGACCTATGCTTTGTAAATCAATTGTAAATAGATAAAAACTCCTATAAAGGTGGTCAGTTGGTGTAACAGAATTGACATCAGCATATCGATATAAAATAACGTGCTAGGAGAACTAACATATATTTATTGAAGTCGACACAATATACAATTGGGAAAAGCGAATTGTTAAGCTACAGATGGCGTAAGTGAATTCACCAGACGAGCTGGTGAAACCTTAAGACACCCCAGCGTATTAATCTTAAGGCATTAAGGGCGCGTAGGGGGTACAATCCCTCTCAAATTTTGGTAATCCCGACTTAACCCGAAAAGGGCCGTAAGATCAACGGTAGTAGGTCGATTATGGAGATTTAAAACTATCGATTCTATGATCGGAAAGATGAATGGTAGTTGATCGATCATGGAGAGTTTAAACGCGATAACGCACGAGGCAACCATGGTGGCGCCACCAGTGGGTGATTCGATAGCCGACACCGAAATGGTTGCGCTACCAAGAGACACCAGGTGCGATACCCTCCATACAGCTCTATACATTTTGTTGGTGGAGCGACTGGTTGCGCTACCACTGGTGTCCTCGTGCGATATAGCCCTAAACCTGTTGATTTTATATGGAACACGGTAGTTAACTCTTCTGTGATTTAAAATATAATTACGGCCCTTAGACGGAGTGTGGGACGGCCCCTACAAGATGGACTGATTAAATTATACTAGTCACAGTATTGTGGTGAACTAGAGTGGCGAAAGACTGGTCCGTGTGGACGCCATTAGGTGGGTTTATGTCCAGCAGTGGACAACCTCAGGTTGAAAGATGGATGGATCCCGGCTCGGACCCGGGAGAAAAGCAAGACTATAACATACCTTCCGTGGTTTTCAGATAAGTATAGAAAATCGGGAAGAAGAAAGTGTATATTAAAGGACATCACTACTCGCGATTTCTCGCTGCAACGCGCTGGGGGCGTCTATTACTTACGTAAGGCAATTTTGGTGATTTTTCGACACCCCACCCACCTCTCGACTTGGTGAGATATCGTGAGATTGGGCTCGACCCCTCCCTCCCTCCCTAATCTCACGTGAGATTTTTGATAAGCAATATTTTAGTGCAGAAACATGTATTACTTGAACCCAGTTTTCTCGCAATTTTACACTCTTTCTTGCGGAAAAAAATACATGATTTTGCCGAGACCCCCCTCTCCCCCACGTGAGATTGGGTGAGATTTGGCTCTACCCCTCCACCTAAACATCTCACGTAATTAATAGACGCCCCCGTCGTGTTGTCATGTTTTATCTCTCTGCGCCTGCACTGAGATATTGGGAGTAGACCATTTAAATGAACCTTAAATGTAAGACCCCTTTAATGTAAGATGTATGATACATTGAATGTAAGATATCGACTTCGATAAAGCATGTTAGAGGGTAAACGCAGCGATTCCAAGGTTATGTTGCGTGTGAGTCGTGTCGTGTAGCTGTTACTACGGACGTTCTTGAGTGCAGTTTTAACCTGGAAATGAGATGAAAAGATGATTATAATCCGATTCTAACATTATTGAAAAGAGAGGATGGAACTTCTAACCAAAGAAGAATGCTGCAGAAGAACATGAAACAAATAAGTACGTAAAATGAAATAATTGACGATCACAAGCCTGTAATATTTATTTAAAAATAACATCAATAAATTTTTTATCTATATTCTCATATTCCTTTTTAAAGTTGTTACAAAAACGTTAAAAAGGACTTTTGTAAAAATCTTATTTTTCGTGATTTCATCATTATTCTAAATATCAATAAATATAACAAAATAAATAGTAAAAGGTATTGTTATTTATATTACATTATATACTTAAAATATAGTATTAGCACTGAACATCCCACTCCTGGCACAGGCCTGCCCTCAATGCAAGGGGGGGGGGGGGGGGGGAATTCAGGCCATGGTCCACCACGCTGGCCCAGTGCGGGTTGGTGGATTTCACAAGTCTTTCGAAAATTTGTTTTCGAAAGTTTGTGTTTTCCTTCACCGTAAACCCAGAGGTGTGAGCTGGTTTGAACCCTGAACCTTTAAGCCCGCAAGACGCGTGTCACTGCTTACCTCACAGTAAAATATCATATGTAAAATTGATGTATAATTAGTTAATAATATTATAATAGGTGCCAGCGACTGTAGCCTAGGGGTGAACAGATTGGGCTAGCAATCAGATGGTCCCAGGTTCGATCCCCGGTGGGGCATGCACCAATGGATGAATTTTCATCTATGTGCATAATTTACAGTTCGCTGACGGTGAGGGAAAACATCGTGAGGAAACCTACCTATCCCTCGGGATTATGTAATAGTCAGTTCCTGTATAAACGGCGACAAGGTTCACCACCTGTCACGTTGGGTTCTGACTATCTGGTGAAACGTGGGCTTTGAGTTGGTTAATACCTCCACAATGTGGTGGTGTATGGCCACTCAAGCCTCTGACTACCCCCGAATGGGGATAAAAGTCGTGACGTTACACACATAGGTGCCATTAGGTACGAGAACAATGTGGTAGCTTTTTTGTAAATACGTCATATTATAAAAACATGGGAGGAAACGTTACTGACCTGTGATGGCGTTACATCCATCCATTTTGTTCAAAGAAGTTCGTTCTGTGCTGAAACAAATGATTCCACTATAGACAAGCGCCACAAGACATATCTACAACTAGCGACATCTACCATAGACACAACAAAAAAAATCTCTTTGGTCTCTATATAAAATAATAAATAATATTAGCCCTTTTAACGTCTCACTGCTGGGCACGGACCTCCCCTCAATGCGAGGGGGATTCAGGCTATAATACAGTATTTAAAATGTAACTTTCAACATGTTTAAATCAATTTACAATAATGCGTTTACAACGTATTTTTGTAACAAGTGCTTTGTAATGCCATTGTAAATCCATTGTGATTTTCTACAAATTTGAGGGGTCTGTTGTCGTCAAATTACGTCTGAACTAAATTAGTCATATCTTAAGCTCTGGTTTCCTCGGAAAGCGGTACCGACATATAGCGGTGAATGGCGTCACTAGAAAGTTGGCTATGTGAACAACGGTGTCAAACACCGCTCTCTAGGAAACCACTCAATTCAGTTTACATAGCCAACGTTCTAGTGCACAGAGTAAAGACTAAAGAAAGAGGTGCCCTTATTAGATATTTGTATGAAACAAAACGTGGTCATTGTTTTTTCATTTTCATTTTACTATTTACCGGTAAATAGTTGAAATACTCGCTTCATTTTATGTCGATGTTAGTACTAGGCCGACCACTCGGCCGACTTGCTTAGGGCCAGTCCCCTTAGTAACTGGTCCATGTTCTAGTGACGTCATTCACGGCTATATTACCGGTATCGGAGGAAATCAAAGCTTTAGGCCCATATTCACAAACATTACCGTGAGGTGTCACAGTGCAATGACAACCCATTGAGTAATGACAAACTTTCCATAGCGTTGTTCAATTACTGAGAAAAGTTTTGTGAATACAGCTGTAAAAGTATATCTGTCTTCAGAAAAAAAAAACAGAGACAAAATCACAGATAGGTTTTAATGTTTAGTAAGCGCAAACGAGGGGACTTATGGCACAGCTACTGATTGGATGCGTAGACAAGTCCCGATCTGCGGGGGTGGGCAGTCAGTTTGGAAGCCTGCGTCTGCGGCTCGGTGTTTGTAGACGCACCAATTGAAAAGTGTGTCAAGCGCGAGAATACGCGAATTTTGTATCATCACTGCCTTAGTGGCGAGTAAATAAATCACTTATGGAACGCCGTTGTCAAGTCGCGTGATCTCGCACTAGAGCCTCTGATGAATGAAGTATGAAACAGTAAATGTACATAGTATGGAAACAAACCAATACCAAATAACACTATTATATAATAAGAATATATTATGGGTAAACAGGTAATGTATGTACAATCAGAATGTGAGTTAACTGAGTGATTTGCACTAATAGATGGGAACGGTTGGTAGTAACGAGTGTCGCCATCTAGTGATATTATGTAGGACTAAAAGCTTCTGATATATTATTATAGATGTCGCTACTGAACTTTGAATAGCGATACCTATTGGACATCTTTTCCAGAAAGTTGTGTTTGAATTTCGAATATTTTTAACTTAGTTTACTAACTTCCCGTAAAGAAAAGTATAACACTCGGTACGAACCCACCACGCAACAAAGCTGAAAGTCTACGAAGCAACAAGCGCAGTCGCGAACATGTGCGAACGCGAGCGAGCGAACGAGTCATCGCAAATCGTTGAAGACGGCGAAAAAAAACAGGAAATTTGCGCAAAAAAAAAACACTAATTTTAAGTGTTGGCCATACAAGGCGAGTTCGTACAGGTTCGTGAATGTTCGTACACGTTCGGTGGTATCCGTGCACTTACAGCTTGTCTTTGTCGGTGCGCGAGTCGCCGTATACGGCGCTGCGCTGATACGACACGTTGGAAGACTTCTCGTGTTTAGCTGATTCAAATAAATTGTATGTACTGCCATAGAATAAACATAGTCAGTAGCAGTGACACTGCGACTGCACTAACGGCTCGAACCTAGATTCAAATACAGGGTGGTGACGACATTACGACGATAAATTTAAACACGATCCCTACTAGTCAATCACAATACTTTAAAATTGTCAAATTAGGTTTACATCAAAATTGTAAAATATAAATTTTCACACAAATTAAATGCGGAAATAATCTAAATGCAACACTACATCCTTTATAATCGTCTACTGACCCCATCGACTGACCTATAGGTACAAGAGTGGCAAAATCGCTTAGGTGTCGGTGTATTTGGCGGTGCATTTGTACGCGTAAAGTTAAAATGGTAGAAGTATAAAAGCCATCCCGTGGCTATACCATTGAAAATATTTTTTATATGTACGATCTACTCACGTGATACCCAGTATGTGGTCATCACCACTCTGTATATCAGTAACATAGGTGTCACATCTACTAAACTTTGTTTGATTCTATGGTACTATGGAAGTATGCAGAATATATCCCAAATCATATAAATATTCAAGATTACGTACATGTCTAGTACATATTTTATGTTGTCTAGTAGGTATAATAATAATAATAATATCCTGGGACATTTTTGTACACACGGCTACCTGATCCCAAACTAAGCAGAGCTTGTACTATGGAAACCACATAACTGATATTACTACATATACTACTTTTTTATTTGTAAATACATACTTAATATACATATACACCCAGACTCCTGACATACAGACATGTTCATGCACACAAATGCATGTCCCGGGTAGGAATCGAACCTACGACCTGCAGCGTGAAATGTGCCTCCGCGCCAACCACGCTAACGGGCCCGTCAAATAATTGTCAATAAATAATAATTAAAATAATAATTTGTATAATTACATGTACGTGTATAATTTTATAATGTATGTGATGAAAAACAGAACAGTATGTTTTGCGATTATTGACAAGACAGAATCAAGTAAGGGACACCGCCGACATGCTACTTTTTGCATCGGCGATCGGCGATTTAGTCGCTCTTAGCATCGGAGCAGTCGCTGCGTCCGACCGCAGAGTCGCCAAAACGCGATATAGTCGCAAAATCGCCGATCGCCGATGCAAAAAGTAGCATGTGTGCGGTGGCCCTAAGGTCTCACAATAGCTCGTAATCAGGCAATCTTGCCAGCTAGATTTCTAGGCTAATGTTTTTTGGCAAAATACAATTAACAGCTAATTAAATAGAATACTAGTCATGTATTTAATCTGGTTTGTAATAGGGCACAATGCTTTCACTCTTTATCATACAATTTATAATTTTTTATAGCAAAACATTATTAAGCTAGATTCCATCGCTTATAATTAGAAAATATTGTGCACTTCAAGAAAGTGAGAAAATCCCATAGACAGAAGCTTCCCGCAACAAATTCTGGCTTTATGGTATATGAAATTCACCAGACTATTATGGGGATACTTATTATTGATTAATGATATAGTGAAGATATTTACCACTTGTTATAACTCCACCGTAGGAATTACTGTTGAACTTTGTAGGCTCTTGTGAATGCTGAAATGTATGGAAAAATAACAATAAATTTATTTTCCAATAAAAGTAAAAGTACTTTATAACAAAAATAATAAATGAAAAAAAAAATGAATGAATCATGTCAAAATTAAGCAGCTTTCTATCGTTCAGAGTATACAGCTTTAGGTGTGTTGCATTGGCTGAATAGTGATTAATACTTTATGAATACCCATTATAATTTCGGCTGTATTCACAAACAATATTTGTCTAAGCAAGGGAACAACTACTGTGACATCTCATAGTCTTTTTCCTAGCCTCATCCCATTATGAGGGGTCGGCTTTCAGTCTACCCTGATTTGGCTGATCACCGATATTTACACGGAGCGATTGCCATCTGCCCTCCGAGACCCAACTAGTGGGACTATCGGCAGCCTAAGGGTAAGACCATTTTTGTCAGATTTTTCAGGCTTCTGACTGCCTGTAACGACTGTCAAAGATCTTCAAATGACACCTGGGACCCCCAGCAGGGACCCCTGGCAGCTTAACGTGCCCTCCGAAGCACGGAGGAGGTAAGATGTTATAATTCAGACACCCATCCAGGGCCCAACCGAGCCGAACATGGCTTAACACGTTGATTGTCCGTGCATTATATGTAATGCATTTTCAGTCTAGCTGTGACGTCCGTGCATTATATGTAATACACAAGCCAATGTTTAATAATAATATAATATCCTGGGACATTTTTTTACACACGGCTACCTGATCCCAAACTAAGCAGAGCTTGTACTATGGAAACCAGATAACTGATATTACTACATATACTACTTTTTTATTTGTAAATACATACTTAATATACATATACACCCAGACTCCGGACATACAGACATGTTCATGCACACAAATGCATGTCACGGGTAGGAATCGAACCTACGACCTGCAGCGTGAAAGTCGCCTCCGCGCCAACCACGCTAACGAGCCCGTCGTTTACATTGAAGATGATAGATATAGCTTAAAAGTCTACTCCAAAAAACGCCATTCAGTTTACTGACTGGACTTGTAAGCTAGATCTTTGATTTTCAATAGACGTATGATCAAATCAGATTATTAAAAAATCTCTTTGGACGTACGAGCTTGTGCACCCAAAATAGGCCGGACAGTCAACGTGTTAACGCGTCGATGTATTGGGCGTTTACCAATCAGGCTACGACCTACTCACTGTGACATCTCATAGTAATGTTTGAAATAGCCTTAGTTACTTTCCATAAATAAATATAATCTGATTTTTAATTAGACGAAGCCAACTGACAGCTGAAAATGTCACTGCTCTATAAATTTGAACCTTATTTGTTCTATTTATATTGAAAAGTGACATAAGCACCTGTCAGCCCACTTCGTCTAATTAAAAATCAGACTTTAAGTCCTCACCTCCATTTCCCTAATATTCTTCATCAATAAATCAATATCGTCCACCGTCGCGTCCTCTCCCTCGCTCTTCTTATTTTCCCTCTCCTTCCCACTTTTACACTTCACTTTATTCACTTTTTTGTTGTTCTCAACGTTCGCACGGTCCTTAGAAGGCACTGTCTCACACTTATCACGTTTTGGTTCACTTTTGTCAGTTCTAATGTCCTCCACCAGTTCTACGTCACTGCTGCTGTCGTCCACGGCCACGGGTTCCTGCGGATCAGCTGCTAGCGGGTCTAAATCTGACACTATCAGTATCTCCTTCTTCTTTTTGACCTCCGGAGGTCGTTTGTCTGGCTTCGCGAACGTTGGTGAGTGGTGTACTGGTATTAGAGCAGGTCTAGGGATGTTATTTTCCGATACACGCATACTATCAATCTGTTTCTGAGGTATCTCGTCCTTTGTTTTCGGACTGGGGTCTTTTTTACTCGGCTGATGACTCGTATCAACGTGCAACGGAGTGTCTATTCTTTTCTCTTTGACATTCTTTTCTGGTTTCTTCGCTTTATCTTTCTTCACCATTTCGTTTAGCGCCGCTGGGGATTTGACTCTTATGAAGCCGGACTGTTTTTCAGTGGTCACTTGAACGTTGTTGTTGAGTTTCTTCTCCGGTTTGGGGGGGTTGTTTGGCACTGGTGTTATGGTGATACTGCCGATATTGTTCGGGGGAATGTACAAGTCTTCTTTGACTTTATCATTGTCTTTTTTGTCCGGTTTCTCGACGATCAAGTCTTTGCTTAGTGAGAAAGAATTCATTATGCTACCGAACACAGTATTTGATTTGTACGGTTTGTCTTCAGTGTTTATGATGGCCTCGGGTTTGTCGAGTGTTTGCTTGTGTGTGGTGGTGACGGTGAGCGAGCTCGGGAACTGGATGGGCTCCGTGAACTGCACGGTGGGCGGCTGCGATGAAGAGCCGAGCCGGTGCCGCTTCACGTCCGATACTTTCAGATCTTTGCTTAGACTGAAATTGAGAATGGTGAGTATTAGTGAATTGGTTAAATTATTAACAACTAGCTGTGCCCGCGGCTTCGCCCGCGTGGAAATTGATGTTTATGATTAGTCTGTCTTATTCCAGAGCCTACACTATCTGCGTTACACATTATAATCAGTTTAGTAGTTATGGAGATACCGACGTGGCAACAAACATTCACACATACAGACACATACACTTATTTAGCTTTTGCCCGCGACTTCGTCGGCGCAAAATTTAAATTGCAAAAAAACGGACTCGATCCCATATCCCAGATCCCGTTTCCTGGATCTCGTTTCCCGGATCCCGTATCTCTGATCCCGGATCCCGGATATCGTATCTAGGATCTCGTTTCCCGGATCCCGGATTGCGTTTGCCGGATCCCGTATCCCGAATCCCGCATCCCTCATTCCATTTATGGTAATGTTCCAAGCACTATGTCGAAGTTAAAGCAAATGAACATAAACACGGTGTATATCACGTATCCCAAAACCGACTTGTATTTTTAAGAAGACATCTAAACACCAATTTTCATACTTAATTCTAACTTCAAAAATGACGAACTCCCATACAAACTTTCATCCCCTATTCTACCACCTTTGGGGTTGAATTTTCATACACCCTGTAATTATTATTATTTTTATTTAAAGAAACCAAAACAATTATTAACTATCAAAAATGACTTACTTTCATCCCCCATTTAAACCCCTTAGGGGTTGAATTTTCAAAAACCCTGATCTTAACATTTTTTATTTTTTTAAAGACACCTAATTACAAATTTTCATAATTCTAACTTGAAAAATGACGAACTTGCATACAAACTTTCATCCCTTATTTAACCCCCTTAGGGGATGAATTTTCAAAAACCCTGAAATTATTTTTTTACATATATAAAAAGAAACCTAAACACCAATTTTCACAATTCTAACTTCAAAACTGACAAACATCCATGCAAAATAACATTCAAAACTTTCATCCCCTATTTTACCCCCTTAGGGGTTGAATTTTCAAAAACGCTGAAATTACTAATTTTTATTTTTTAAAAGACACCTAATCACAAATTTTCATAATTCTAACTTCAAAAATGACGAACCTACATACAAACTTTCATCCCCTATTTAACCATCTTAGGGGTTGAAATTTATAGGTATGATTAGCCTATGTCTCCTTCCAGAGTTTACACTATCTACGTTTTAAATTTCAATAAAATCAGTGCCGTAATTATGGAGATACGTGGGAACAAACATTCACACACACACACACACACACACACAGTTACTTTCGCATTTATAATATTAGTAGGATAGGCCTTTTACTCACATGTTGCCCACCTGAAAGGGACTAGGACAGAGCGCTTCGGTTTTCGCCTCTTTCACTTAATCGTACGAAACGCAGCTGTAATACCTTCTATGAGACGGTGGTACTATTTTATCTAGCTTTATACGAGTTGCAGTCAATTGGCTACAGGAAAATTAATGATAATGATGATAGAAATGAGATGAGCTCGAACTCTTTTTTTTTATAGCCTATTAAATATCACACTGGTGGGCAAAGGCCTCCCCTTTTTGTCTCCACCGTGGAGCTAGACACACGCCACGACAAGACTTTTGCCACGCATTCTATCGCAGCGAGTCACTTTTTCTCTCTCCTAATGCATAGGAGAGAATGAGAAAAATCGACTTATCTCGCGTTTTGTGTTGTCACGATCGGGTGTGCTACTAGTGCAGGTCTCTATCCTTTAGGGGCGTCCATAAATTACGTAAGGCATTTAGGGGGGGAGGGGGTCGAGCAAAATTTCACCTAACGTGGGGGTCTCGACAAAACTCACGTAATTTTTTTTACCTCAAGAAACAGTGTAAAATTGCGCGAAAACTAGGTTAAATTATGTAAAACATGTTTCTCCACTAGAATATGGCTTTTGAAACATCTCACGTGATATTAGAGGGGGAGAGAGGGGGTCGAGCCAAATCCCACCAAGGGGGGAAGGGCCGAAAAATCACCTCACGTAATTTATGGACGCCCCTATGGCTTTATCAAGGAGTGTGTGTACTCACTCGGCTTGCCGGAGTAGCGTGGGCATCCTGACGAAGCCGTTAGGGAACAACGGCAGCGCTCTCTTGGCCAGCAGCAGCACGGCACTATCGTCACCCGGCGGCGCGAGTCTCGTGAGCCGCTGCAGCAGCGAGCGCGCGCGCGGACACCACGGGAAGCGCCGCTTGGGGAGACGCTTCTCTATCACTGGACCGCCCTCCGCCGCTGACGCTATCTGGAGCTTTTTCCTGGAAATTTACAATCGAGATCATTTCGAGGTCGACAAATCAACTCAAAACCAAAGTTTCAACACTGAAGCTTTCTCATCAATATAATTTTGAAATCTTCGAAATCGGTATATCCGTTGCGTGATATAACACATTTTATATTATGTACGGCCGTCGCGTGTGACGTCATACGGACGGATCGGCTTGTAGGCGCGCTGTGCCCGCGCCGCCATTCACTAAAAAGCGCGAGTGAGCTTCGTGACGTCACATCAACCGTGCACGAACTTCGCTAGTAATTTGGTCATAACTTCGTTCATTTTTGTCGTAGAACAATATTTTTTGCTCAGTATGTTATGGATTTCTTAGCTCTATAAACATACATACTGAACTAAATTCATTACGGATCTCCATTTTACATGATATTTATCCACGGCGCGCCTCAAAAGAACGCAAACAGTTAGTAATCAAATTTGCAAAATATGTGGTGATGCTAGTTGCGCGTGAGTCGTCCGCGAACATAGATAATTCCTATTTGCTTGAATAGCATCGTGGAAATCCTGGATTATTTCAGAGATGGTCCTGAATAATGACATGAGCGATTGCTATTGAAATTGGCACAAATTATAGCGATTTGCTGCCGTAAATGTGGCCAATCCTCACCTCTCCTCTTGAACTCTCTCGCACTCGGCGTTGTAACTGGATATCATGCCGGGTTTCTTTTCATCGATCAACGCTTTTAACCTGAAACATATTCATTAATTAATTTTAATATATTCTTCGCACGTACCTATGTCTTTTTACTATTTTATTGATTTTATTAAGTAGAAGATATATGTATATTTTTATTAGTCCTTTTCTCTTGGGTAGCCAGTGGCCTTTTCTCTTGGGTTTGGCTGAAAATCAGCGCTGGTGGAGTCTCGTACCCCCCAGCACATGCTGAGCCAAATACCTTTTCGGCACAGTTCGCGCTGACCCCTTTTTTTTCTGTTTCCTCTGTCTATGTGTTGCGAGTGTGTCGAATAAATGTTTTCTTTCTTTTTTCTTTTCTTTTTTTTTTTAACCCTTTAATGTCACATTTCTGGGGAGCCCATCCCCTCAATGTGGGGGGATTCAGGCCATAATCCACCACACTGGCTCAGTGCAGGCTGGTGGATTCACATGTCAATCGAAAATTTGTTAGAATTTCTAAGATATGCAGTTTCTTCACGATGTTTTGCCTCACCGTAACCGTAAGTAAGTGGCAATCGTATTAAAGTTATGATCCACACAAAGATTTCGAAAATTCCAGAGGTGCGAACCGGGGTTTGATCCCTGGACTTTAAGTCCGCAAGCCGCGTGCTTAACCAATCGGCTATCACTGCTATTCAATTACACTACAAAATCTAAGACCTATTTGAATCCTCAGCTCTGCTATCCAGAATACGGGTGATGTTTCGTACCCATGAACTTAATACTAAAAGGACTGGGTCTAAGTAGCTCGGCCGCGTTGTTTAAACATCGCACAACTCGGCCGGTGACGTCATCACAGTAGGCGTAGCTTAAGTCAGTGTGCTGTTGGCGTTCGTCCTGTGCAGACGTCTTGCCAACGTTCGCATCCCAAATATAGTTATATTCGACACTAGATGGCGTTCCTTTGTACGTAATTTTTCATGATCATACACTTAGTGACATCTAGTGCAAAAAGTTAAACTACGTACTAACATCGACATAAATCGAAGCAAGAGTAGTTCAGCTTTTTCCCAGTAGATAGATGCCACGCATTTCTTAACCCCCACCACCCGCGCCATCCCGCGCAAATTACCACGCGATGTTTCATAGAGATATCTACTAAGAACGTCTCTTCTAATTAAAATCTCTATGTTCGTACTACAGAGTAAAGACTAATGAAAGAGGTGCCCTTATTAGATATATGTATGAAAAAAAACGTGGTCATTGTTTTTTCATTTTCATTGTTCTATCTACCGGTAAATAGTTGAACTACTCGCTTCGTTTTATGTCGATGTTAGTACTAGGCCGACCACTCGGCCGAGTTGCTTAGGGCCAGTCCCCTTAGTAATTGGTCCATGGTTCGTACCTATGCAATGTCTCTAGAATCTTAGCTTCTCTCTCCTCGGGGCTCAGTCGGCTCGGGTCGAAGTCGTCCAGGCCGTCGTCGCATTTCCTCTTGTTGTTGTGCCCGGCTGATGACGTCACCGTAGCTGGCGTCACGCCCATTGAGGTCACCGTCAACGGCGTCGGGTTGGTAGCAGTGGGTTGAGCGATCGATGTTGTGGTTGGTTCTGATGGAATTTAATTAAAATGTATTGTGCATGTAAACCTTCCGAACTTCTCTAAATGATCCATACAAATAACTAAAACTGAAGTGTCTGTTTGTAACGTTAAAATGGCAGCCGTTTACTAAACGCATATAAAAGTAGAAACGGTACTTATAACAAAAAAACTATTTTAAACATTTCTGTTTGTTTGTTCCGACTAATCTCCGAAATGGCTGGACCCATTTTGAAGTGACTTTCACAGGCAAATAGCTGATGTTATAAGGCTAACTTAGGCAACTTTTATTAAAAGATGAATTAGGGTTCCGCGCAAAAATTAAAACCCATTAAATTCCACGCGGACTTAGTCGCGGGTATTCTTTTGGTAAAATTTTGTACGACGTCGCTTGCACAGCTAATCCTACTAATATTATAAATGCAAAAGTAAGAGTGTGTGTGAATGTCTGTTACCACGTATCTCCATAACTACTAAACCGATTTAAATGAAATTTGAAATAAGACATAGGCTAATCTTACATATCAATTAACACGCGGACGAAGCCGCGGGGCACCGCTATAGTGAATAAAAATCGCATCAAAATCCGTTAAGTTTAGAGCAACTAAGCGAACAAACAAACATAGACTACCTGGTAGTGTGTATGTCCTAAGGATGGTACTTACTTGTTTGCACGTCGACGTCGATGGCGGCGGTGACGGCGGCTGCGGCGGCGTGTTCCCTTGTTGCGCGCGCGCGCTGCAGCAGGCGCGCGCGCGGCGTGCGCAGCGCCGCGGCCGCGCGCGCCCACGCCGCGCGCTGCACGCGCCACTCCGCGCCGCACGACGACAGCGCAAGCTCCACCCTACCACGGAACCAACACACCATCACAATCCGACCACCTTACATATACCTTCATAACGTACTACCACACCAAGCCAACTAGGAACTCGGATGAAATGCGGCTTCCCTGCCCGCATGCCGCTCGTACACCCGCCACCGCCTTTATGTGCGGGTGACGTCACAATTGACAGGTTCCTAGTTGGCTTGGTGGAGTAGTATTACATGGCATCCATCATTAAAGCCATTCATCCACGGAGCTGATAAAAAGAACACACAACTTCCCAAACTCCACGTAAACTCATTCTTACAAACTTATTGATACCATCCGTGGTGTGTCTACAAGGTGGACCGATGATCTTATAGGCAACACAGGGAGGCGGTAGATGAGCAGTCTTGATCTTACTTTTTCACCAGACCTTTCAAGACTTGAGCAAGAAATGATGAATTATTCTTGTTCTTACTATAATAGGATGGTCTTGATTTCAGTTCTATCTAGATCTGGACCAAGACTGCAAGACCACGAACGACTTTGGGGTATAGCCCAAAGTCGTTTGTGGTAGAAGATATTGTATCTTCTAACATCCAGCTGTAGGATAGTACCGGTGCCCGTTATTTATAACACATATCGAAATGGGGCCTCGTAAACGGGCTACAAGAAGCAGTAATTTTAAGTACCCTTACAGCACACTAAATACTCTTGCTGCAATTTAATTGTGATATACAGCGAGGAAAGGCAAGGATGGAGCTAGAATATCGACCAAGATATAAGATACAAAAGGTCCGGGATCATATCATAACAAGGAGGTAAAGGCATGGATAGTTTTCATCAGCTAAACTGATAGGGGTCTACCCTCATATAACAAGAAGAATAAAGCGAAAGATACCAGTCTGGCTCGTAGATCTTTCAGTATAAAAGCAGGGTAGTATAACTAGTAATCCAGCTGGCTAGATAAAGGATCCATGCGGCTAGAAGTACAGCAATCTAAACTAGCCCGTTTACAAGCGCTTTGGTTTCAAGACAACGGAATAGACGAACTGGCAAGAGGGTTCAAAACTCTCGTAAACCAGTTCCAAGAACATTGCAGCACTAGTAGCACAGCCGGCCGTGACAAGACAAAACTTTGAGATACATCGATTTTGTCTCATTCTCTCCTATGTATTAAGAAAGAGAGACAGCGACTCGGTCCGACATAAACCGTGACAAAAGTCTTGTCGTGGCGCGCGTGCTAGGCCTGCTGAAACTCCTTAGGGTCGCGATACCCAGAGTTAACCCTAAACTCTCCAAGGCCATATTGCTAAGTAGATCTTCTTGGGCTTATAGGTAAGGTAATAAGCGCACTGACAGTGCATGGCAGCTTTAAAGGCACCTTGGGTGCCACAGATAGCCCCCTTTGCATAGTGCCGTAACTAGGGGAGCGCGCAAACCCAAGTGCCAAGAAATAACCCGGGAGACCCTGGATAGTTCGAGGAAATTCGTTTCACGGCGTTCAAATGCCGATGACCTAAAAATATATTTCATTGAGTTCAATCTGGATAGTGATTTTGTACGAGGATTTTAAAGTTTACATTACAGAATTGCAAAGTCAGTACGAGTTTGTAATACGCCCCTAGAGTTAACTTCTTTCATCTGCGTGTAAACTTGTCATAGTAAAAAATCACACTCTAAAAAGTATGAACCAAGAAAATATCCTCATCTAGAGAATAGCTGTGGTCCTTTTAGGTCCTTTAGGGCAAAATGGCATATGACCACGGACCACGTTTACCCTCTAGATATACTAGAGAATATTTTGTGGTTTCATACTTTTTAGACCATGATTTTTCATTAGTCGGAATTTAGTTTTCCGTCGTAGTCGGGTAAAAAGGTGACGTGGGAGCATTGCCAGATTAAAGCAGGGCATTTCTGCTGAGGCATCAAAGAGCTAGTTACGGCACCGTTTGCTCAGAGGCAGTAAGGACGGCTGCACACGTTCTGTTAGCCGGGCGAAGTCCCTGGGCTTACCGGCTCGCCTGCGGGGGGCGTGCGGCACCTAGCGGCCCCCCTGCCCGGAGGACCCGGCCAACCACCTCACACACTACACAGGCGCACCAGTTGTCGAATTCAAACAGCCTGTTGGCAACCCAACACACATATAGGGAAATTTGGTTTTTATGGCAACACTGACCGCTTTTTTAAAACCACTGTCTCCCGATAATGCAACAAAATGTCACCAGATGTCGCTTGATTGGATTGGGGTGACGTTATCTGTCACTTCACTTTCTGTCACTGTCACTACAAATGATTAACGCGAGGTGGGAAGAGAGAAACTGTCTGAACTGTCAAGTATCGATGTCACCCCATTGCAATGTGGCCGCACTGGTGGCAAAAAAACTTGGATGCTCCCATTTAGTCCCATTAAATGTCCTATTAATTGAAACTCACGGAGGTATTAGCAAAGGAGATAGCTCGACGTACCACACTGCTACTTATGGCCAGCCCATAAGCATGCCATACCTGTGAGTTTGTTTTAGAGTGTGTTCATGGAAAAGGATTGTTGATTGTTTTATGTGACTACGCTGGTGTGCATATATTTGTGCATATTCACAATGTGTTAATGCCTGCCTGCTCACATAGCGTTGCTGTTTGAAAATGTATAAGTACAATTATTCTTTTGAAAAGAGTAACCATTGAGTTTCTTGCCGGCTCTTCTCAATGGAAGCAACATTACGAACCGGTGGTAACGCTAAAATATTGTTTATCTTGACTATTTATAAACGCTTTATTGAGCTTACATGAATAAAAAACTTTTGATTTGATTTGATTTGTGCTGCGCGCTAAAAATGTAATGTATAGTAAAATAATGTAATGTATAGTAAAATAATGTAATGTAAAGTTATGTAAATGTAAGCGGATTGAACACGTTCCCAACTTCATTGTTAATACCTCTGTGCTGTAACTGCTAAATCAGGGATTCCCAAAGTGGACCCCTTTAGGGGTCGATATCGGTTTCCCAGGGGTCGACATACACGATAACTGATTTTGGGTCGACGAGGTCTAAAAATCGAACTCTATTAACTAACACATGTTTTTATTTGAAACTTTCAGGATACTGTATAAGTCATGCTACGTGTACCAAATTGTTATAAGAATGACTGAATCAGAGTGTTTTTTTTTTTTATCTTTACTTTGTTACTTACGATTTTAATTATTTTTTCATAAATAATTACTTACTTCAGTATTTTGTATCAATATGAAAAAACTACAGATAGGGTTTTTAAAGTAATTTGGCTATGGGGGTCTGTAGTATCAGTTAATTTTGGAAAAGGGGGCTTTTGCCCAAAATTGTTTGGGAATCCCTGTGCTAAATATTGGTTATATTAAGCAATAGTCCTATCACAATCTTAGTCCGCAACAAACATACCAACCCCAGCCAATATAGTCAAGGTACATTATTCAATAGCAGTAACTATAGCCTTCTTGGTGGGAAATTGGAGAGATATTGTCAATATTGTTTTACACTTGTTTCCTTGAATATGTTGTGTTATGTGTTTACAAACCTGCATTAATGTAGGCAGTCGTGAAAGACTTTTCAAGTTCTCCCAAGAAGCTGTAAATAATTTCTCGGTACCTACAGTAGCACAGGCCAGGCCAGAGGTCTTCGTGAGGTTAAAGTATAAAAGAAATAACCAACGAATTTATTTTTGATTTGAACTTTGATATACTTATTAGTTTTTATTGAACCAATAATAAATAAACATCTTTGGTAGGGGGTGTCACGGAAACGAGATTTGTGGAGAAAAAGAGGCCTTTGCCCAGAATTGGGACACAGGATTATGGTCCCAAACTAAGCATCGGCGATCCCAGTAGCACCCAAAAATCCTAGCACAGCCCACTAACGAAATAAACATGAGAAACTTCGATTTTGTCTCAATCTCTCATATGTATTAAGAAAGAGAGAGTGCTACAAAAATGTGTTCCGTGCGTTCAAGAGCTATGGCCATAGATCATCCGGGTTATTTACGATAAGACAATTTTCTACAATATTCCTCAGATGATTGCCCAGGAAACCATATCCAGTGAGCATATCATTTACGCGACCGCGTCAAGTAGACGAGGATGATATTTTAAAGTCAATACGACACTTACCTAGTAACGTGTTCGTCGGTCTTGGCCAGCACGTCCTTGGCGCCAGGGTTGTCGGCCAAGTACTTGGCGGCGGCCGCCTCGAGGGCTTCCAGCAGCGGCACCACTTGCGGAGGCAACTTGACATCCACTTTCATTTCTACATCCCTGTTCAACATATGAAAAGTTATATAAAACTTGCCCTTTTAAAAGAAGCATTTGGAAAAAAACTGAACCCTCATAGAATCACTGTTGTCCATCCGTCTGTCAGAGCCCAAACTGCTAGTGTTCAAACATGAAAATTACATTAGCTACCTTCTACTAGCTTAGACATACGCTAAGAATTATGGAAAATCCGACCCCTAAGAAGGTTTAAATAAGGAGTGAATTTTTGTATGGGGTTCCCGATTTTTCTGGGCGCGAGTCCACAGTCCTTCTAAAACGACGCATAAACTTCGCCAATCCGTGGGTTAGACAAAAGCGATGGACAAAAGTGATGGACAAAAGCTAAGCATACACGCACGGATCATTCTGATAGTTATGCCCGGCGGACAGAACTGCTGGTGTATGCCTCATCAGGCAGGCAACTGTGCCTGTTCTCACCATACACCAGCAGTTCTATCCGTTTGGCATAACTGACAGGCGGATCTGTCGGGCAGATGTTTTTCGGCTGAGATGATGATGCTGATGATGATGATGACTATACATAGTGCGCGTGTACCTGGAGCAGCTGTCAGAGGTGAGTGCGTTCTCGGAGCTGGGCGCGGGCTTGGACGCTACCGAGTCCGACTGCGAAGTCCGCGAGTCTGCGCTCTCGCCCTCGCCCTCGCCGTGCGCGTTATCTGAACACAACAACATAATAAAATAAATATCCTGGGACATTCTTTTACACACGGTTACCTGATCCCAAAGTAAGCAGAGCTTGTACTATGGAAACCCAGATAACTGATATTACTGCATATACTACTTTTTGTTTTCAAATTCATCTACACTAATATTATAAAGAGAGAAGGTTTGTATGGATGTTTGTAATGAGTAAACTCAAAAACTACTGGACCCTTTTCAAAAATTCTTTCACGATTAGAATGCTACATTATCCCTGAGTAACATAGGCTATATTTTTGGGATCCGGGACATCTGGGATACGGGATCCAGGATACGAGATCCAGAATATCCGGGTTATGGGATCCAGCAAACGGGATCCGAGATACGGGATCCGAGATACGGGAACCGGTATCAGGAATCAGTTTTTTTTTAAATTTAATTTCTCTGCGGACGAAGTCGCGGGGAAAAGCTAGTACTTAATATACATAATTACACCCAGACTCGAGACATGCATGTTCATGCACACAAATGCATGTCCCTGGTAGGAATTAGAACCTACGACCTGCAGCGTAATAGGCGGAATCTTACCAACCACGCTAACGGGCCCGCAACATATTACATTTGTCGGATTAAAATGGATGGGGGCGTCTCTTTTTTCGTATTGTGGGCGTTTAATGGGACTTAGCGTTGTCCCAAAGGGATCTCGAAATGGCACGAAGACAGTTTACAACGCGTGACTCGGCCGCTCGGCGGCGCAAACCGTACTGCGCTCTCCGCCGATGCCGGCCAATGCAAGTGGACTCTGTCCAACGCCTACAGGTGGCGCTGTCGGCCCATTTCTATCGTTTCAATACTTTTTAAAAGTTACTGACACATTAATATCCTTACCGTCTTATTCATACAAATTTGGACCCAGTTACATCTCCTTTACACAGCGTTTGTAGGACGAAGGCGTAAAATCGTTATTCATAGAGCCTAAAATGCATTTTATCTTATCTGTGGCTTGGTTGCAAGTAGCCCAGATTTACAATGGCCTGGGGGCATCTTTAATCCTTGTGTAAGCTGCCATAGACAAAGAAGTTCGTGAATAAGGTACTTATTGTTTAGTGTTGGCACTAAGATCTAAAAAACTTAGATACCAGAAATATTGTTGAGCATACCATCGGAAGTCTGTTTCCCCGATGTGGCTGCCGAGGAATCAGTCCTACGAATCTTGTTCGCTTTCTTCTTATCAATCTTTTTGTTTTTCTGAAACAACACAGGAGTGGTATTATCGTATCACAGTATGCACCGTGCAGCACGTGGGCAGCGTTCGGGAAGCTACACCATATCTTCTCGTCCCAAATACCACAGTGTCTCAAGACGAAAGTCTTCGACCAGTGTGTGTTGCCAGTAATGACCTATGGCACTGAGACATGGCCGCTCACAATGAGCCTCATTAGGCAGCTCAAAGTCACTCAAAGGGCAATGGAGAGGGCTATGCTCGGAGTTTCCCTGCGGGATCAAATTAGGGATGAGAAGATACGCAGAAGGACAAAAGTAACCGACATAGCCCGCAGAATTGCTAGACTTAAGTGGCAGTGGGCAGGGCACATTGCTCGTAGAACGGATGGCCGGTGGGGCCGAAAAGTTCTCGAGTGGCGGCCGCGCACCGGCAAGCGTAGCGTGGGTAGGCCTCCCACAAGGTGGACCGACGACCTGGTGAAGGTCGCGGGAATCCGCTGGATGCGGGCAGCGCAACACCGGGCATTGTGGCGAACCTTGGGGGAGGCCTATGTCCAGCAGTGGACGTCTTTCGGCTGAGATGATGATCATGATGTATGCACCGTGCAGCACAGGTGAATTTCGTTTCTTTGCTTCTAATCTTATTTTCTCTTATGCATTAAGGAAGAAAGAAAACGGCTCGGTGCGACATATCCGTGTCAAGTCTTGTTTTGGCGCGCATGCTAGCCTTGCTATGTGTATGACAGACAAAGCAGAATATTAATTTGAATCAAATTAGCAGTCTTCCCTGATAACCAACTTATAACAATTGCAATCTGATAAGTCCATGAATCAAAGGCATATTTCCTGAGTACTTTCTGAGCGTCCACGTCTCAAGGACGACCGCGTTTATTGGTGGCAAAGCCAAGCTGTGGCCAACTCACTGCAGCTCGTACGAGCTGGCTCGACCAGGGTAGTACCTCCCTCACCGAAGATCGGCGTAAATTACTTCCTTTCTTCTCTCCCTGTATCCCACTCTTCTTCAATTCGACAACAAGCGATGCCTTTGGTGCAAAAAGAGCTTATTTAGTTTTTTTTTTCATAGGACTGCGGTCTTGAACAAAGTAACAAAATGGACTCGCAACACGCATAATTCAACGAACAAAATGTTCTGTCAATTCTTGGGGGAGGGGAGGTAACCACTACATTAAAATTGACGCACACTTACTCAAAACATTTTGTGTCATTATAAACGCACACGTAAAGAAATGTGCAACACTAGTATATTTTACGCACACTAAAAGATCTAATACGTCAACATACAAAATTTTACTACCGTAGGACCATCGGTGTAATAGGGTGAATACCACTATCGATATTTCTAATTAGCTATATCGATAGTTTCATATACTCATTATTACATTTATAGCTGTCATTATAATCTACTGAATTATACTGAATTATCTCTACTGAAACAGCTGAACAAGAAATAATGAGTAACTCAAGAGGCGTAAATATTCAACGGAAACAAGATGATTCCGGGTACATCCCAATTCAGTTCCTTGAAAATGAGATTATCTAAAAAATAAGTACCTAATGTTCCCAAATAAGCTGTTTCATCCCCCCCCACTCCCACTCGACCAGCGCCATCTGCTGCCACTGGCCTGGCTGATATCTTTTGTTAGGTAGGTACGTATAAACGTAATAGGTATTATTATACTAATGTCATCATCATCATCATTTCAGCCAAAAGACGTCCACTGTTGGACATAGGCCTCTCCCAAGGTTTATTATACACTATATATATTATATTTTTATCGATACCGGTCTGCAATCATAAATAAACACTACTACAACACTGTTCAAATCAAAAAGTTTATAGTAAAAAAACATTCTTGCAACATTCACTAATACGACTGAATAATTTTGATACTTGATTTATTATTTTCCATATTATTTATTATTCATAATGCAAGCGCAAGCACTTTTAAGTTTTCTTTGATGTTGGTCAATAAGATAATATTTGTTATACATATATTTATGCCATATGTGATTCATCGCCTCAGTAGCAGACGCTGCCTGCTTCTGGGTCATATGGACCCGGAGCAGTGTCAGGTTCGATTCCGTTTATCAAGATCAAGAATTTATCGAGATCGTATTTATCTGAATTGTTTCGATAGTGGGTGTTTTTGTTTCAACATGAGTTAGTTATTTTTTTTTGTATTTTAGGAAAATAAAACAAACATATCATAGCTACTGCGTTTTTTAATTATTTTTTTATTTTAATCTTGGTCTAAATATTCCACTCCTGATAAATCCATATATTGGCGTGGGCCTGCCGCTGCCTCATCAACTCATCATCATCAGTCTCCACAGCATTGCTGTCATCTTGAAGATTTATTATTAATCGATTAATGTCATCGTAAAGAGCAATTTTCGACTATTCTTCTAACGGTACCTGAAAAATAAAATAATTCAATAAAAGATAATTTCTTTAATGCTTTAAGATTATTTGTTTATTTAGTAATTAAGTAACGATGTTAACTGACAAGCAAACATAGAAAAATAAAGCAACCTTAGTTTATGTATTGGTCGAGATGAAAGCAACACATAAAAATAATACCAAGTATCAAGTGTGTTCAATCGAATGTACCTCTAAGCGATCAATGTATATTTACTGAAAAACCTGTAAACTGAAGCTTTGAGCCTGCCTTTGTATACAATAAACACATTATTTAACTTAAAAACTGTAAAATAAACTGCTTATATACCTATAATATCAGCGGTTCTTTGGTAAACATGGTCGAGTTCTGACAAAATATTTTGCACCTCAAATTCCGCGAGACACCACCTGTAAACTTTGTGAATCACCTCTCTTGTTGAATTACTAATGATTTATTCATTGTAAATCGTTTTTAACGTCCTGCGACTGGTTTATCACCGCGTAATTCAGTATTTATCCGTTTGTTTACAAAGTTCAAATACTTTACAATTATTTGACAAATAAAAAATACAGTTGCCAGGGTAGAAAAGATTCGTCTATGGTCACAGTAGACTATTCGATTAATTCGTACTCGATTAATTGTATCGATAATGTTTTCGATTCTTATGACATTTAATATTTTAATGAATTTAATAGAAAAATTGCATTAATTACATCAAAAATACTTACATATGAAATGTTACCCCATCTTTTTGTATATTACTATTTTTGTAATTTCTTTGCACATGTTTAATGGGACAATTCGGCATTTTTCACGGAGCACCTTACACCGCGAAAACGATACTTACTCTGATCAAATCGATTTCGAAAACAGTTTTTATATACGTGTCAGAGATTTTTGGTCTAGTACCTATAAAAAAAAGCTAGAGGGGAAGATCATGCGATGCGCATCCTGAGTTAATACATCCATGACTGCGGTGGAAAAAAAGCGTACTGCCCGCCTGATGTTAAGCAGTTACCATAGCCTATACATAGATGCTTACAATACCAAAGGCATTGCTCGCACATTGCCGACCTGAAGGGGATTGGGATGGAGGGAGGGGGTTTCGGCTCTCTCACTCATCGTTCGAAACGCAGCTGTAATAGCTGATCGATTTACGCCGATCTTCTGTGAGAGGGTGGTACTACCCTGTTCGAGCCAGCCCGTTTATGAGCTGCAGTCAATTGGCTACAGCTTACTACTTTTACTTATTACTTTTGCATACCTTTTTCCGGTGTTCAGTCTTGTGCGAGTCCACAGCTCCGTTGGCGATAGGCTGCGGCTCCTTCTCGTCGCGGCTGTCGGAGTCCGACGAGCTGTCCGACGACTCGTCTTCACTGCTACTCGACGAGATACGCCTCTGAAACACACAGTTTCCCTTGAGTCAAGCAAGATACAAGCATTTGCTAAGTTTGAGATCCACAGTAAACCTAGTCCATATTGTTATTTATAGTTGCAAAATACTCTTGCACCTACTATTTTTAACTGTTTCCGTGTGACTACTGTTTTCTTAATGGATTTATTCTTATGCGCTCTTTTAGTTAAGCACGCGTCTTGCGGGCTTAAGGTCTTGGGTTCGAACCCTGGCTCACACCTCTGGATTTTTCGAAATCTATGTGTGAATCATAACTTTAATATGATTATCACTTGCTTGCGGTGAAGGAAAACATCGTGAGGAAACCTGCATGTCTTTAGACATGTGAAATCCACCAACCCGCACTAGGCCAGCGTGGTGGATTATGGCCTAAATCCCCCTCGCATTGAGGGGAGGCCCGTGCCCATCAGTGGGACGTTAAAAGGGCTAAATTATTATTATTATATTCTTATTAAACAGGAGCAAAAAAATATTTTAAATTGTAAATTCTTAGCGGTCTGTTCCGTTTTACTGTTATTTATATTTTTTTATAGGACTGAGTTAGCAAACAAGCGTACGGCCTGATGTTAAGCAGTAACCATAGCATAGATGCTTGCCACACCAAAAGCATTGCTGGCACGTTGCCAACCTGAGGGGGAGTGGGACAGAGGGGATAGGGGGATTCCTCACCTTCCTCCTGCCGTTGGGCTCAGCGTCGGAGATGGCCGCCTGGTTCTCGGGCACGTTCTTAAACTCCAGCGAGCCGCAGTTGATGTAGAACCCGCCGTACAGCGTGTCGCACTCCGGCGGGATCATCTCATCGTACTGGACAACACATCATCATTAAAAATTAAATTAAAAATCCTGGGACATTCTTCACACGGCTACCTGATCCCAAACTAAGTAGAACTTGTACTGAGGAGACCAGATAACTGATTTACTACATATACTACTTTTTATTTTTAAATTCATCTACACTAATATTATAAAGAGAGAAGGTTTGTATGGATGTTTGTAATGAGTAAACTCAAAAACGACTGGACCCTTTTCAAAAATTTTTTCACCATTAGAATGCTACATTATCCCTGAGTAAAATAGGCTATATTTTTTGGGATCCGGGATATCCGGGATACGGAATCCAGGATACGAGATCCAGGATATCCGGGTTATGAGATCCAGTAAACGGGATCCGGGATCCGAGATACGGGAACCGGTATCAGGAATCCGTTTTTTTTTTAAATTTATATTCTACGCGGACGAAGTCGCGGGGAAAAGCTAGTACTTAATATACATAATTACACCCAGACTCGGGACATACAGAGATGTTCATGCACACAAATGCATGTCCCGGGTAGGAATCGAACCTACGACCTGCAGCGTGAAAGGCGCCTCCGCGCCAACCACGCCGGTACAATTAACATTTTTATAACTTCCATTTTCAGCCTCGTAATCAAACCTATGCCGACCAATGGCCGTCGGGGTCTACCCAGAAGGTCGCGAGATAACACTTTGTGGGAAAGACGTGGCCGGAAATTCCCTTGCGGGGTAGTAACACCCTCTCACAGAATATCGGCGTAAAGCAGCTATTACTGCTGCGTTTCGTACGATGAGTGAGAGAGCCGAAAGCCCACACCAGCCCCCCCTCCCTACATCCCACTCCCCTTCAGGTCGGCAATGTGCGAGTTATGCCTTTGGTATTTTAAGCATCTATAGGCTACGGTAACTGCTTTAAATCAGGCGGGCCGTACGCATTTTTGCCACCGCAGTCCTATAAAAAATAATTTAAAAAAATAAGGAAGAGGCCTTTGCCCAGGAGTGGGACCACAGAGTAAAGACTGAAGAAAGAGGTGCCCTTATTAGATATATGTATAAAAAAAACGTGGTCATTGTTTTTTCATTTTCATTGTTCTATCTACCGGTAAATAGTTCAACTACTCACTTCGTTTTATGTCGATGTTAGTACTAGGCCGACCACTCGGCCGAGTTGCTTAGGGCCAGTCCCCTTAGTAATTGGTCCATGAGTGGGACAGCCCCATAGGTTAGTAAAAAAGCCTACAGGGTGTATTATACTCACACCATGTGTGTTGTCAATGAACGAGTCGTTCTCGTCGTAGCCCGCGCCGATGTCCGCGAACTCGTCGTGCTTCGACCGGCCCTTCCTGCCGTATGTGCTCTTGCCGCCCTGAAACATAACTTTATGAATATCCCACACAATAGATAACTTACTCAGAACACATTTCAGTAATTCATATATTTTTTTACTAGCGACTTTATCCTAGGGGTGAACAGGTTGGGCTAACAATCAGAAGGTCCCAGGTTCGATCCCCGGTGGGGCATGCACCAATGGATGAATTTTCATCTATGTGCATAATTTACAGTTCGCTGACGGTGAGGGAAAACATCGTGAGGAAACCTACCTATCCCTCGGGATTAGGTAATAGTCAGTTCCTGTATACACGGCGACACGGTTCACCACCTGTCACGTTGGGTTCTGACTATCTAGTGAAACGTGGGCTTTGAGTTGGTTAATACCTCCACAATGTGGTGGTGTATGACCACTCAAGCCTCTGGCTACCCCCGAACGGGGATAAAAATCGTAACGTTACATTTACATTTCAATAAATAGCGACTCTTGCTGCGATACAAGTACCATTCAGCTAGCAGTTTTTTTTTTATAGGATGAATTACTACGTGAAACCTAGAGGGTGAAGGGGGGGGGCATAAGTATACTACGGAAGGTTACTGAGGGGGGAGGGGGGTGAAAAATTGAAAGAAATGGGTCACGTAGTATGGGTACGTCCCTTGTCTGTGTTACCTGTGCATGTTTCCAGTATAAGCTGAGCTGTCTTTATCACTGTTTTCCATAATAAGGAGAGCTCAGCTTATGTTGGCAATCCCAGAGGTTTAGCCAACTGTAGGTATACATAGAACCTACTTATATAAAGCTGAGAGCATGGTGGTGATACTCACATATTTCTGTTCAAACTTCCTAGCAACCCGTTCCACGTCATCATCATTGTCAGAGAATGGATCGAGCCCTGTTGTTTTACCATTCTCTACTTTCTTCTTTCTCTGAAACTAAAAATATGTGCTTTAGAATATATTGTTAAACATAGCCAATCAACACACTCACTGTATGGTATCAAATAAAAATAAATAAAATAAGTATCCTGGGACATTCTTTTTACACACGGCTACCTAATCCCAAACTAAGCAGAGCTTGTAAATGGAAACCAGACAACTGATATTAAAACATATACTACTTTTTGTTTGTACACATCATAATTAAAAATTAAATTAAAATTAATTATCCTGGGACATGCTTTTACACACGGCTACCTGATCCCAAACTAAGCAGAGCTTGTAATATGGAAACCAGACAACTGATATTAAAACATATACTACTTTTTGTTTGTACACATCATAATTAAAAATTAAATTAAAATTAAATATCCTGGGACATGCTTTTACACACGGCTACCTGATCCCAAACTAAGCAGAGCTTGTAATATGGAAACCAGACAACTGATATTAAAACATATACTACTTTTTGTTTGTACACATCATCATTAAATTTTAAATTAAAATTAAATATCCTGGGACATGCTTTTACACACGGCTACCTGATCCCAAACTAAGCAGAGCTTGTAATATGGAAACCAGACAACTGATATTAAAACATATACTACTTTTTGTTTGTACACATCATAATTAAAAATTAAATTAAAATTAAATATCCTGGGACATGCTTTTACACACGGCTACCTGATCCCAAACTAAGCAGAGCTTGTAATATGGAAACCAGACAACTGATATTAAAACATATACTACTTTTTGTTTGTACACATCATAATTAAAAATTAAATTACAATTAATTATCCTGGGACATGCTTTTACACACGGCTACCTGATCCCAAACTAAGCAGAGCTTGTAATATGGAAATCAGACAACTGATATTAAAACATATACTACTTTTTGTTTGTACACATCATAATTAAAAATTAAATTAAAATTAATTATCCTGGGACATGCTTTTACACACGGCTACCTGATCCCAAACTAAGCAGAGCTTGTACTATGGAAACCAGATAACTGATATTACTACATATACTACTTTTTGTTTGTAAATACATACTTAATATACATAATAATTACACCCAGACTCAGGACATATTTCATGCACACAAATACATGTCCCGGGTAGGAATCGAACCTACGACCTGCAGCGTGATAGGCGGAATCTTACCAACCACGCCAACAGGCCCATCAAACTAACAATACTTTTACTATGGGCACCATACAACAAACAGGCAATACCACTGACCAATAAGTCTACTAATATACCTACCTAATAAAGATATAGACAGTATACATTAGGTGATTTTCACTAGACAGAGAACTTCAACAATGATGGGAAGACATTGAAGGCTTGAATAGGTATGACGGGCCCGTTGGCATGGTTGGTGTAGATTCCGCCTTTCACGCTGCAGTTTGTGGGTTCGATTCCTACCCGGGACATGCATTTGTGTGCATGAACTTGGCTGCATGATCAGAGTCTCGGTGTATTAAGGCCCGTATTAATAAATGCATCTCAAAGTTGAGATCGATCTTAAGATGCAGTTTTGACGTTTAATGTATGGAACATCAGACAAAAACAGCATCTTAAGTTCGATATCAATCTTGAGATCGATTTATTAATACGGGCCTAAGTATATTAAGTATGTATTTACAAACAAAAAGTAGTATGTAGTAATATCAGTTATCTGGTTTCCATAGTACAAGCTCCGCTTAGTTTGGAATCAAGTAGCCATGTTTAAAGAATGTCCCAGGATATTTATTTGAACAAGGCCTGCGCTAAGTACGGTAGGTACTGGCTGGGCGATGATGTTTCTATCGAAGTTAGGATTGTTATTGAATGAATATGTTTAAATTGAATTATGTACTAATGTCACATTTTTTAAAATTAGTAAGTCCTTAACAAGAGTTTACTAAAATAAATAAAAACGAGAAAATAAAATCCGGCGGCATCAATGAACAATCTGAGGCACTCGCTGAGCACTGGTTGGACGGTAGACCTAACTACTGTGCTTGGAGTCTAGACTGTACCTAGGTACCTATAATGTACAGAATTGTAGGTAGGTACCTATAATGTACAGAATTTTTGTCACCAACTGCACAGCGCTAAGCTCAGGGATAAATGATAGGGTAGTTTTCGCAAACTGAACAGTGGTCAAGTCCAGTAAAGGATTTGCTGGCTAATTATTGTCCATTGTTAATGATAGATACTAACAGTAGCCTAATGTTGGTCAACTAGTTGGGCAACTTGTCTGCAGCTCCGATCGACAAGTCGTCCAAAACGTCACCATGCTTCATTGTTGACGTAGGTAGGTATTAGGCTAAAAAATTGCAGTATGTTTGGCAACTAGTTGGGTAACATTCTTGAAATTTCGACCTACAACCTACAAGTGACACAACATCTCACGCTTTATTGTTGTGAATAATATAGAAAGTTGCTCAATAAGTTGGGCGATTAGTGCCGCAACCATGGACCAGTTACTAAGGGGACTGGCCCTAAGCAAGTCGGCCGAGTGGTCGGCCTAGTACTAACATCGACATAAAACGAAGCGAGTAGTTCAACTATTTACCGGTAAATAGTAAAATGAAAATGAAAAAACAATGACCACGTTTTTTTCATACAAATAGGTATCTAATAAGGGCACCTCTTTCTTTAGTCTTTACTCTGTGGCCGCAACACACTTGTTACATAGCCCTGTTAGTGGTCCAACACGTCGCACTTCATTGTTGTAACTAATTTGGAAAGTTGATCAGTTTGTTGGGCAACTAATTGCGCAACACACTTGTTACATCAACCTACAAGTGATCCAATAAGACGCAGCAGATCTGTTTAATAACAAAAAAATTGTTTATCAATATGTTTGGCAACATGTTGTGCAACACACATGTCATGTTATGTTGACATACAAATGCAACTTGTCGCACAATCTATACCTAATTCGATAATCATTATTCATTGACCCTTAACCGATTCAATTTTCAAACCTACCTAAGTATACAAACAACACTAACCTACTTCAATCTTGATAAAATAAACATAAATCCAAAGACATCACCAATAATAAATCAATGCATTGACTTACAAACATCAAATTGATAAATAAATAAAATAGGCACCTAGGTCCTAGGTACCTACCTACGCAAAAAGTGCGAATATTAATAGTACACCTACCTACATAACACAGATAACAACCGCCCAGATAAAAAACCTACCTACATCTCCGTGAATAGGCTACAAACATCAAATTCATAAATCAAATAGGCGCCTACCTTCCTACCTACCTACGCAACGTGCGAATATTAATAGTCCACCTACCTATCACAGATAACAAACGCCAAGACAAGATAAAAAAACTACCTCTACTTACATCTCCTAATCAATTGCATAATCCAAACAACGAAACATTTTCACTCAATAATCTTACACAAAGATTTATCTAATTATCACATTCAAACAAATATGTCAACTAATCAATCCAAATAAACAACCGAAAACAGCATCCGCAAACAAACCCTTCACAAACAACATTCAAAATCATCACTTTACATTCCCATTTCATTAAAACAGCTGTTAAAATTAATCATGTTACAATAAACTCTATTTCATTGACATAAAGGCGACATAAATGCGCATAGCGAAAGTCCCACGCACGCAAAAATGATTCCAAATTAAATAAACATTTAAATTAACCATTCAACAATAGACCCTATTCCAATGATGCAAAGATGATATAAGCGCGCGATAATTCATTAGCGGTGCGCGCGTTTACGAACTCACGCACACAAAAAAAAAAAAAAAAAAAAAAAGTAGGTAGGTACATCGATAATCCAATGGACACACTATTTAGACCAAGTTTCTCGTAATTCGTATTTATAGTGCCATCTATAAATAACAATGGCACAGATAATAAAAAATAACCTGAAACTTAACACCAAATGTACGACTATACATAAGTACGGCCCACACAATGCGAAAATACATAAAAACATTCTAAAAACAACACAAACACAACTCCGAGCGTTCGGTACGCACACTCACACACTCAAAACATAATAGCACCACATAGTACACTCCGCTATACATAGCCCGGTGTACATAATGTACTTTTTATCGGATATCGATTGAGAATAGAGGCAGAAGAAAATAAAAAGCTCAAAGGAAAGCAAAGGTCGCGATATTATCTGCCAACAGATGCATTCTGCATGCGAAACCAACTTGGCAACATTGCAGATCAAGTTTGAAAACAAATACATAACCAAACACTATATAAGTGCCCTAAATACATACGAAATAACCCTTTCAATCCGCTAAAATTATTCCTTTTATTTTAATAAGAATAACGTGTTAGAATAGCACGACGATACAAAATGTTGTATCTGTTACCTACACGCTGTACATATCTCATTATGTACGATAAACACCTATATAGGTATACAATTATGTACACGTTATTGCACACATATGTTGTTACTTTCATTTATAATCTAATTGAATTTATAAGTAAAATGTAACCTAAAATTCTAAACGTTACCGGATACCGATGCAATTGGTAGGGTTATCCTAGGTCATTGAAATCAAGACTTTCGAGCGCGATATTGATATAGCACGTACACCAACATCATTAGCATTCATTCTAGTTGGTATTTATAATGTGAAACAATTAAAAAATAATGAATTTTCGATCAAAAACAACTATAACCCTGAGGTGTTGGGAATCAAAACATTGGTCAAGTAAATTGATGTTCTATGTCGACAACGAACTTCTATGATTGTTGCAAACATGGCGACCGCTATCTGAGCTTCTCGGGCAGCCCGTGGACGCAAATTCATGTCACAATCCTAATACAAAACTGTGAAACGTAAGCAAAAAATATCCTAAAAACGATCTAGACAGGGCTCCACAAAACTGTCACTAGATGCTCACCTATCAAACCATATGTTACGAAATTATTTTAGCAGATTCTCTGCACTACAAAGAGCTGGAATATCAGTATGGTTGCGTAAATTGCTATGATTTTCTGTTATAACTTACCTCTTCTGCAATGACTAGTTCCTTGTAATTCAGCTCCGGATATTTACTTTCGTTGCTTTCAACCAAATTTATAGTTAATCTCACTGTTTTGTTCACATTATTCTTTGCACTTTTTGGAGCACCCACTGTTATAAGCGTAGCGCGTTTAGGGTCCGACATTTTCCACCAAATTCAAGTATAAAATGATTTTTTTCAAAGCATGACACGACCTGCATTTTCAAACTGTGTAGCACATTGCCACCATGTTGGTATTCATTGTTTGGGTTGTGAGCGCCACGGATTAAATCTGAACTATCCTTGAGTTGGCCACATTTCAGGATAGATGGCAGTAATTTTTACTAAATGTCTCACGAGATGTCGTTGTAATACGCTACGAAATTTGGAATATTTTGTAAATAACTGCACAAAAACAGCATAAAATACACCAAATTCGTTTGTTTTAAATGGAATGTTAAGTTAGTATGTATGGTAAGTTGAATAATAGTGTAATAGTAATTAAAAAGATTAGCTAAAATTATAAATTTTGGAGTTCTGCCATTTCGCACTTGAGTAGATAATCTAGTGCAAAACATGACCGCTAGATGCCGCATATACCAAAGAATGTCATATGAGCGACTGCTTTATCGACTTTCACAGATAATATACCATCGTGACATTGTTACCAAGGGGCCATAAACAGGGAGGACTGACAAAATAAGATTGCTAAATAAAGATGATATTAATTTGAAATAGAAGTAATCCTTTATAAAAATTATATTTATATTTATATTTTATAAAATTATTTGCACCTATCTAAAAATTTAAGACAATTTTGTTTTATAAAATTAGAGTCATTAGCGCCATCTATGGTTTTTAAAATACAAGATCTGTAAAGCACTAAATCAAAATAATTCATTTTTATTACAGATAGGTAGCGCTAAAGAACATCACGCCTATTTTCCCCGAAGGGATAGGCACATACCTAGTCTTTCCGATCTCTTTAGTAACTAGATACACTTACGATGGTAAGGTACGGTGCCTACCACCGACCTTTATTTTTTAATTAAAGGGCTCCATAAAGTTAGTGCAATATGTATAATAGTAGGTGCTATACTTGTAGTATTGAATATAGGTAGGTAGTGTTTCTCAGCATTAGGGCGGAAACCCACCGCAGTGCACGGAGAGAGAGGCTACGCACGAAATGACGTCATTGACGTCATTGTCAAACAAAATTATCATCAATGGCGGCGTCTTCATCAGGCGCATGCCTCGCGCGAGCACTCACTTTTGACGTCGGAACGCATAGACGTAATGACATAATATGAGTGCTCGGGTGAGGCATGCGCGCCATATGGACACATCTATTGACGTCTTTCGTGCGTAGCGTGCACCGCGGTGGGTTTCCGCCTTAAGTTATAAAATATATTGTATGTATACTTCAATAAGGTATACTTAATAGGTATTTTATGAAAAAGTAAAAAAAAAATGGTAGCACGTGGAAAAGTTACTTATGTTCCTATCTAGGTAGGTACGGTCAGCAACATAAGTCGCTGAACATTCTCAGTTTTTCAAATCGCTTGCATACCTACATTAGTTTTGTGTCAAATCCATGATTTTTCTTGATCTAAACAATATTTAAGTATGTTGCTAATGTTTGGTTTTGACAATGTTCACCAAGGTTTGTAAAATAAAGATTAATAACGATTTTTAACAAATGGAATGTTCAGCGACTCGGACCCATTCAACTACGATATAGGTACCTAGTATTTTTGCGTACTATATTTCTTACCTACGCCGACCCGAAATATGGGTACAATACTATATCATACTATCGGTTGGCAACCCTAATTACCCTACATACTGAGGTACCGACCTAAGTATCTACCTACTCTGTGACACCTACTTAATAATAATAATTTAGCCCTTTTAACGTCCCACTGATGGGCACGGGCCTCCCCTCAATGCGAGGGGGATTCAGGCCATAATCCACCACGCTGGCCCAGTGCGGGTTGGTGGATTTCACATGTCTAATGACATGCAGGTTTCCTCACGATGTTTTCCTTCACCGCAAGCAAGTGATAATCATATCAAAGTTATGATTCACACATAGATTTCGAAAAATCCAGAGGTGTGAGCCAGGGTTTGAACCTAAGACCTTAAGCCCGCAAGACGCGTGCTTAACCAATCGGCTACCACTGCTATATTTAATTTAATTTTATATAACGGAGAGAAACGCTTACCTAGGAGAACTCGATAAAATCTTCCTTCTTCAAATTAAAAAGAAAATATCCATTTAAATTCGTCTGACGCGAAACTCGCCGAATTACAGTGACTCAATGCCGAATGCCGAACGAAGTTATTAAAAAAAATGTGACAATCAGCGCAAACTGGTCTGGATGGTGCTCAAGTGCGGTGGTTTCGGAAAACGCTGATGACTTGGACATTATGAGACCAAGATTCCTATTAAGATACGGGACATTAGTGTCACTTGAGCCTCGTTTGATAGGGTCGAGTACTCGCCTAATAAAAAATAGATTGAGCGAGTTGAAAGAGCGAAAAGAATCAGAAAAAAAATCTTCTTCTCGTATGTTTAGTGGCCAACCAGAGTTGTTAAGCCGCCCAAAGGCCTCTGACATGGCTTATGGGCCTGCTTCCCGGCCGTGCATTTTGGCCGTCTGGATTGGTCGAGAGCGCACAAACCCCGCCCACTTTTGTTGCGAAAATATTGAAAATCATTAATTGTGACGTGAAAAACTATTGCATCACCAAAATCTAACTTATTTTTTTTTAGGTATTATCTTTCTCCATCTTTTGGTAAATAAAATAATTTAAAATTCCAAGCCGTTTAGATGGAGATAGAAATTTTAAGACAAAAAAAGTTTCACTTTTATATATTTTTTCACATAGTAAAAGAGCATGTAGCACTTTTTTGAAATATGAGGGTTCAATAAATAAGGTGATATTTTTTTCAAAATTTTTACTCCACTCGTCTAAGAGGAGATAGCCTTCAAACAGGCCTCGTTAGGTGCCTGTACAGTCTTAAGGAATGATGTTTAGATGGCAACAACCAGTGGGGCTAGCACACACGCCATGACACCAATTTTTTCACGCATTATGTCGCATCGAATCTCTAGATTCTCTCTCTCTCTTTCTTAATGCTTAGGAGAGAATGAGACAAAATCGATTTATCTCGCGTTTTGTCTTGTTACGATCGGCTTTGCTGGAACTACTTTAACGTGCCCTTCGAAGCACGAGAAAAACTTACCTACATATTCACTTATAGTAATTAGGAACTTGGTGTAAAGTAAATACAACAAACAGACTTTCTTTTAATTCTAGGAGACGTCTACAAAGACATATCTAACTTGAGATTATTAATTTACAATTCTAATAAATTTCTAATTCATAATTCACTCGCTCTGATTCTTGGAGTCTTAAAGTAATACAAACTTTTCAAACTTGCTTTCAAGTCCACTCGAAACAACTCAGTAGATCCACTAAACGGAGCACAGAACAGATATTATTTCTCGGATCCCAAGATATATGACCGCATTTTGCGGATATTCTTCATTAGAGAAAATGAAATTTTGACCTACCTACCAAAGAGCCGGTCGGCCTTTTACGAAACGTATTTTGGTGTGTTTTATCGATAGTAGCATCTGATTATTTAGATAAAACGTTACCTTTCATGGTTTAGTTAGAAGCTTCAGCGACTTGGGCGACTATTTAAATTTATTTTGTGAATGGAGGAAATAAAAAAAAAAGAGTTAATTGTCGAATTGCGAGTGCGATATCAGATGTGCGGATGGCGCTGCATATATGGTGCGCTGACTACATGTCTAGTCAGGGGCGCCGGCTTTTAAACAATTCCGTGGGTGCTCATGATGAAAAGAACTGACAAGCAGTAGGACAAATAGGTGATGCATTTTTTAGAGGTAGGAAAAATAAGTGAAAAAAATTTGAAAAATCCAAAAGTTCACACCTCAAACGCTCATGTAATATTTTGAATAAAATTTTTTGGATGTAATTTTTCTAACTCTAACTTATAATCCCAAAAATCTTGAAAATATTCTTACTTAAAATCCAGCGTTTTAATTTGAATCTAATTTAATTAATTGAAAAGTGCGAGCGGGTGAGGTTTCAGAAATAATGCCCAAAACCGATTACTGATCAATTTTAAATGTCTGGGCTCATGGGTGCTCAGCACCCACTACTTGGCTATCATGGGTGCTTGAGCACCCGAGCACCCACGGAGTCGGCGCCCCTGAGTCTAGTGATTGCAATGTTAGGAGGTACCATATCCGCTAAAATAATACAGTAATGTTTCCATTAAATAGTTCTTATAAGTTACCTACAGGCAGACAGGTCCCCACTTTATTCTTCCGGCCCATCTCCATTCAAATGAGACTCCGTCATGCGCGCCAATACTCATCACCACATAGGCCTGAGAAAAAATTCACGAATACGCAAGTGAGCGAATTTAAATAATTTTCACTGTGAGGTTCCCAAATATTCAATTTTGTTAGGATAAGTCCTGTTTTAGGTCCCACGAAAACATAGATATTAGTTTCACGAAACAATTGGATGCGGCGATCATAAACGGCATCAAGCCTTTGAAAACAACAATCGTTATTACAAACAATATTAAACTCGTTTTGAACAAATGTCTAGTCAAATTTGCCTGGTAAATTTTGACATAACTCGTGTTTATCTCTGGTATAACTTTTTTGTAATAACACCCAAGAGTGTTACTAAACCATTTATCTTTCTTTATACCTACCTATAAGAGCTATTACGCTTTGAATGTCCTCTTGCGATCTATCCATGTTACGTAGCCTGACAAAAAAAATATTACAATTATTATAAAACATAAATTAATGTCTTCTCTTGACTTTTTGTCTTGTCTGTTGCAGTACAATTAATGATTTGCGAGCCACTGTTAAGATTCAAATAGAATAAAATAATCGAGTAGCCTATGTGCTATTCCAGACTATAATCTATCTCTGTGCCAAATTTCATCCAGATCCGTTCAGCCATTCTGGCGTGATTGAGTAACAAACATCAATCCATCCATCCAAACTTTCACATTTATAATATTAGTGGTAAACTCCCTGTATAGTCCCAAAATAAGCAACAACGCTTGTACTATGGGTACCGTATAATGGACTGGGGTCGATCCCAGTGGCACCCATACCAGGGTAAATTACGAAAAGGCCGTTTTCGAAATTTGCCTCTGGCGGGAATCGAACCCATAACCACCCGATGCAGTGAAAAGAGAGGCCTACTCTCGAACCACTGCGCCAAGCGGTCGTCAAACACTTCTCAAAGCGGTACTCAAGCTTCCCACTTGTTTTAGCAATATTTTTTCATCACTTTGCAACAATTTTGTGCCCAGTTTTGCAAAGTATTCATGGCACCCTCTATTCCACTATGGTATACAATTGCCGTCCGATTACAATATTTATGAGTCCTTCCTACCCTTAGTTGCGCGTGACTCAAATTTCACCCTTTCTCTCACTCCTGGCCGCCACTTCGCAATTACTATGGAGCTAGGAATGGAAATAGGGGATGGACATTCCCAAATAGGGGAACTCTTAAAAACCCCGAAGGTTTGGTTAATAATATTTTAAATCAGTTGACTAGATCTGTAACCCCTTTGTCAAATCTAGGTATAGTGTGTAGGTACTATAGTTTTGAGACTAGATTCTAGTCTCAAAACTATAGTACCTACAGACCACACAAAATCTCAAATCTACTACAGACCAAAATCGTCTAGTCACTAGACGATTTGAGATTTTGGTCTGTTTGGTAGACAATTTGACTCTGGTCAAAGTCGTGATAGGTTATGCCGTTTTATTTACATTAGATAGGTAGGCAGAATCATCCTTACAAAGACAGCATTCGATCTATCCTTCGGTAAAGAATATTCTTTGGACCCACCTGTCACTAAAGAAATCTGTACTACTTTACCAAGCCAACTAGGAGCCTGTCAAATGTGATGTCATCCGCACAAAAAGGCGGTGGCGATCTGCGGGCGGTATACAGCGGGGAGGACACATTCCATCCAAACGCCTACTTGGCTTGGTGGATTAGTAGTGACAAAGAATACCTTCTCCATTTCTGAGACTCGCACGTCCATGTAACCAATACCGCATCTAGCTATTTACGAAGAACACCGGGGGTGTATTTGCATCGGATACGGTTCAATCTAGTTGGATCGCGCCCCTGCCCCTGGCCGTTCGGCAACTCCACCTGTACCTACGTGTATGGTTTTATTTTATTTAGAAAATATACTTTGAAATTTTATCAGAAGAGAACTGCTAGCGTGAGTGTGTTGCGAAATTGTATAAGTACTAATATGAATATTGGGATCGATCGATCGAAATATAGCTATGATTATAAAACCAAGTCAAAAACTTCGTTCCAAAAGTTTTTGAACGTTAATGCAATGTCTTCTTTGTTGCAATCAATTATTGATTTCTACTTTAGCGTTACTATTCATAGCATGGGGTAAAAGCACGGACCAGTTACTAAGGGGACTGGCCCTAAGCAAGTCGGCCGAGTGGTCGGCCTAGTACTAACATCGACATAAAACGAAGCAAGTAGTTCAACTATTTACCGGTAAATAGTAAAATGAAAATACCGGTAAATAGTAAAAGTAAAATGAAAAAAAAATACAATGACCACGTTTTGCTCCATACAAATATCTAATAAGGGCACCTCTTTCTTTAGTCTTTACTCTGTGGGTAAAAGACTTCTTATCTTCTGATTCGAAGCTTTTCAACCAGCGAATAGTTCAACCACCAAGCGACCATCTGGTCAGAAGGACATTAGGCGTGGATTAGAATGGCGAAGGACTGTGATGACCCTTCGGGGAGGTCATCCATCTGTGGACCATGTGAACGTCTTTCGTCTGATGATGTATTCATAGGAATAGTTCACGTATCTGCGTTTTAATTTAATATTTTGAAATTTCACTCACGGCTCCAGTCGATTTCATTCGCGCAATATTTTTATTCAAAGATGAGACGCTGCAGAAAATCATATGCTTATTCCAGATAGTCTCTACCACGTGCATGCAGAGTAGCTTGCAGTCAGAGTTTAACATAAATTTAAAATATTTGCTGATAATATCGGCTATTGCAAAAAAGCGTAACTAAGCGGTATGAATATTCCAGAAAGAGCGAAAAATACCGCTGAAAGGCATTTTTTAGCATTTTTAACTTTGTATGGGGGTCAGATTGTTCTTATTATATTTCAGTAAAGCAACTTCCGTCAAAAATAAGTAGGTTAAACCTACAGGCTATAATAAGATTAAGAACCCCAATCATTTAACGTGAAATCTCAGGAGAATATCCCCTGCGGCTGGACGCTGTGTAAACTTGATTACCCAATTTTATCATATCCCCTGACAGTTTAGAAAATTCCGCCTTCGTTATTATAAGAAATGTTGGACCGATAAACTTTTAATATAAAATTATTATAAAAAAAACAATAACCTATTACTAAAAAAGCGTCTCGAAGCGGTAACACCCATATTATACCACCCGATATTCAGGGGCCTTACCCAAAATCAGAGAGGTGTAATAAAAACCGGCCAAGTGCGTGTCGGATTCGCATGAATGGTTCCGTACCACCGTAAAATAAAAACGTCAAAAATATAGTTTCTTGTATGGGGACCCTTCTATTTTTATATTTTTTGTATTTTTTGTTGTAGCGGCAACAGAAATACACATTCTGTGAAAATTTCAAGTCTCTACCTCCGGTGCGTGAGATACAGCCCGCTGACAGACGGACAAATGGACAGACGGACAGACGGCAGACAGCGTAGCTTAGTTATTGGGGCCCATTGGCACCCTTTGGGTACGGAACCCAAAAAAATTTACATTTTCAGACAGTTAACAATGATACCAAAGTATTCCCAGGAACAAAAGTGATTTGTAATGCCACTTTGTAAGTCCATCATAACTTTCTATAAATTTGGAGGAAAGAGTTAGGGACTCTAAATATCGGATATTTTAACGATTTCAATCAGAACGCGGCCAATGCTAAAAAATAAGTAGGTACCAACTTCTCACAAGAGGCAGCCCTATTCACACTAACAAATATAGAAATCCTCTGAATCTCGCAATACTCTGGGCCCATGCAGGTGCATAGTGGTGCAAATTGAACATGCCTGCCTCGGTTATATGATACCCGGATTTAAACCGGATTACCGTTCATTGAGCAGCCACTTGTAAGGTTAAATCTGGTCTAGATCTAATAATATTTTAATGTAGTTTTACATTTTTTTTGTGTGACTGAGGTGGCAAGCAAGCGTACGGCCCGCCTGATGTTATGCAGTTACCGTGGTCTATAGATTGCCGACCTGAAGGGGAGTGGAACAGAGGGGGCGGGGGGGGGGGGTGTATGAAATAGGCGCTAATAATAATAAAAAAATACCTTGTTCTGATAGATCTCGCTCTTTTATTTGCAATCTGACATTGCGAGAGACTTCTATAACTATAATATAAAACAAGTAGTGTACACTGATAAAGAAACAAACAAAGGGGATAAAAACATAGTTTATAAGTTATTATGTCGCCATTTCCGCTACAGTCCCTCCAATGGCGGTAGTTTCCGCGACATTGCCCCGCCAATAACTTCGTAACGGACAACAATATCGATGAAATAATATATCTTTTATTCTTTTCATGATGGCGATCAATTTGGCAACAGTTACACACGTCACTGAGCAGGGCTCCGAGTCACTTAACCATTGTCCATTGCGAAACCACTGGTCTCGAATATTATTGCGTGAATTCTTCATTGTAAATCGTAGATTCTTGGCGTTCGACATGTTGTTGGCCATCTATTAGCCTCTGGCCGAAAACAGAACAACCGCAACGAATTTGCAATTTACAATGAAGTATTCACGAAGATAGCGACTGTAGCCTAAGGGCGAACACGTTGGGCTAGCAATCGGAAGGTCCCAGGTTCGACCCGGTTGGGCATGCACCAATGGATGAATTTTTATCTATGCGATTTTTTTACAGTTCGCTTACGGAGAGGGAAAACATCGTGAGGAAACCTACTTATCCCTCGGGATTAGGTAATAGTCAGTTCCTGTATACACGGCGACAAGGTTCACCACCTGTCACGGTGGGTTCTGACTATCTGATGAAACGTGGGTTTTGAGTTGGTTAATACCTCCACAATGTGGTGGTGTATGGCCACTCAAGCCTCTGACTACCCCCGAATGGGGATAAAAGTTGTGACGTTATATTTATTTTTTATTCACGAAGATAATACAGAGGGCAGTGGTTTCACAATGGATATTTATTAAGAGACTCGTGGCGCTGTATGAGTTATATCGTGAAAATTACCTAACGGATTATATTTCGTTATTCGTTCGTTCGGATTATATCTAGGTGACCTAGAACTATTTCCCCAGACGTTTACAGAAACAAACGTTTACATTTTTTTCAAGGTGGTAGAGCCAAGCTGTAGTCAATTGACTGCAGCTCATAAACGGGCTGGCTCGACCGGGGTTGTACCACCCTCTCACAGAAGATCGGCGTAAAGCAGCTATTACAGCTGCGTTTCGTACGATGAGTGAGAGAGCCGTAAGGCCGCAAAGCCGTAAGGAATTTTACTCGTGCATACATGTACGAACAACACGAATGAACCCGACCTTCCAAGTACTACGGGATCATTCGTGTTGTTCGTACGTGTATGCACGAGTAAAATTCGGACGAAAACGCATCCAAAGTGAGCGCGGCCTTAGCCCACCCCCCTCCCCCTCCCTCCATCCAACTCCTCTTCAGGTCGGCAATGTGCGAGCAATGCCTTTGGTATTGTAAGCATCTATAGGCTACGGTAACTGCTTAACATCAGGCGGGCCGTACGCTTTTTTGCCACCGCAGTCCGATAAAAAAAAAAACAAAAAACAAAATCCTCTTATAATTACGATTGTTATTAGAATTCGTTCAATAGGTAGGCACTTGTTCTTACCCCGACACTACACACCGTGGCATTAATATGAAAAGTTTGATCAAAAGCCTAACTTTGCCAATCGCTGTCCGCCTTTGTGCCGCGAAATTAATGGGAACATGGGAATAACCGCGACACCGCAATGTTTGCGGAAGAAAAAATGATAGTTCGTGAGATGCTTGGACAATTATTGAGTGTTAATGTCTTAGATAAAGAATGTACCTGTAGATTTGACAAGCGCGTCTATCTCTTTCACTCTTAGGATATCGGGCGTAAGCATGTCTCGCTCAAGCACGGTATTATTATTACCGTGTCATCTCTATTGATGCTTTCTCTATGGTTAATGTGGTTGAAAAGGCATGGAAATTTACATTGTTTTACTCGTACCTACTGATTATACAACGACTTTCATCGGAGTGGAAGAATTGGGTTGTGGACCACATAGGAGTGGACGGCTATGGAAAGTGGATGATGTCATTTTTTGTATGGCGCGACAAAGTTAAGCAGCTCTCAAATTTGGGTTGCGTACGAGTATTCGGCCGTAGGTAAATGTACTAGTGTCCTTAAATAAGTATGTATTATAATTTGGATTAAACGCAGAAACACTTGCAGAATGATTGCCTTCTTAAAATCCTAAATTGCGATGAGTCAGGAATCGATTCCTTGTCCTCTAGATTCCAAAACAGGTGTTCTACCAACTCGGCCGTGCTCAGAAATGTGCTGAAAGTAATTTACGCAATAACATCATACGGTCCCGACCACAGGACAAAAGGAGTTGGCGCAATGCGGACGCCCGTTCGCCACCTGCCTACTGCCTACCTACCCGCGTTGAACAAGCATGAAATGATTTTAGGTAACAAAACGTTTTGTGAATCATCATGTGAAATTATTTTCGATAAATAAACATGGTCTTTTCTTTTTAAATTGTCGAATGAAAACAATGCAACTAACGATTTCATTTCGGTCCAACCATATAAACTAGTTTTTGTCTGGGTGACTTCACGCAATAAATAAAATAAGGTAACGCTCTAATTGGCAATAACATCAATCTTGGCGCGTCCAAATGCCTCGCACGCCTCGCCCGAGCACTCATGACATTATTTCTATCGTTTCGACTTCATAACTGAATGCACGGGCGGCATGCCTGAAGCTGAAGGGCTAGCCAAGTGGCATGAACGCTAATCGAATAGAATAGAATAAACTTCACAATGTATCGAAATTGTTGAGGATTTAATAAAAACATTAAATACTTTTTGTAGAATTTTACATCAGGCCTATTATAAAAAATATAAGTTAATTTGATTGACTTCTATGTGACACTTTTCGTTTTACCAGTTCACAATAAAGAGCTATTTAAATATTGCTTGTATATTTTACTCTTAGTTGATGCTATTAATCCATTAATTTCCTAGAAATTAATAGAAATGTCAAATGTCGCTATGTAAATCAACAACAAGTCGCTATGAAGATCACGCTTGAGATCACGTGACTTATGTGATTTCCATAGATAAAGCGTAGCGATTTGAATGAACGCTTGTAGACGTCAGCCACTTGTCTAGCCCTTCTGATGTAGATGCACCCAATTGTGAATGTTACAAGTATTATTATCCCTATTGCACTTAAATAAACCCCCTTAACCTCCCTTTACTCATGATGCATTTCTACGCGATTTTTTGTGAAACGAACCTCTCTTTGTAAAGATTTTAAACCCACTGAAATTCACACCTGTATTTTTCATGCTCTACATAGGTAGTGAGACGTCTAGAGTTTCAAAGACGATCGATCGGCGCTTTGAGGATTTATGCACTCTTAGGTTCTTATAGGGCTTAACCGACTTAGCGGAGTGGTATTGTTGTACATATTAAGCGGAGTACAGAAAGCTTTGAGCCGCTCAGTTCACGCTCAACTCGTTCCATAAAAACCGAGCCTTGCGAGTACCTGTTGTATGATTCAAACTCTTATACTCACTTTGGACCAAGGTAGGGCCGGGCTCCATTAGCGCGTTGCGTTGCATCGTCGCAAGATTTTGTACTGGCGCATCACCTTCCCCCGTTTTGTCTCTCGCCCGTCGACCCTTTGATCCGTTGCGACGACGCAGCGCAGCGCACTAGTGGAGCCGCGCTCGTACTTGGTATTTTTTCTGACGATTATATTTACCACTCTGGCGAACCGAAACTTATGTGAGCTTCAAGTAAATTGTTTTTAATATATGTTATTCCAGTACACTATATCAATGGCATTTTGGCACTGTATTCACAAAATGCACTCTTTTTGTTTTTTCTTGAATGACTATATGTTGTTGGCCAGAGTGGTCTTAACAACTTCACCGGTCAGAGGGCGAGCGCACAAAGTGCAGCTCCAGCCGATAGGGCAGGGGGACAACTGGCTCAAGGGCGCCACATTGGGCACCGCCTCGGCTTGGGCTGCTGTCTATTGAGTGAGCGGGGTAAAATTTACAACCGATCGTAACGCGACCTCGCTGAGAAGATCCGGCAATAAACTCAGCGAGGCTTGTCGGGTGCCTAGGTGCGTCTATATCCTGCTAGGCGCATAGAGGCACCTATTGGACAAAATGCACTCATGTCTTTAAGGTACTCATAAGCTGCGAGCTTGATAATATTTTAGGCTCACTTTGAGCGATCATTGTGATCAAAATAGCACATGTCTGTGCAAGCCTTTATAAGCTTTTGAGTACAGATCGCTGGTCGCAAGTGCACAACGGCTCGTGCATATCTTTTGTGAGATAATTCTGTCAGATCCTTTGTGAGATCTTTGAAATATCATATATCAAAGTACAAAGGTAAAGCCCGTGTACTATGAGTACCGTACAATGGTCTGGGGGCGATCCCAGAGACACGCAGACCAGCCACTCTAGACAAGTGGCTGACGTCTACAAGCGTTCCTTCAAATCGCTACGCTTCATGTATGGAAATAACATAAGTAACGTGATCTACATAGCGACTTGTAATGTCATTTCCATACATTGTGAAGTCTATTCTTTTCTATTCGATTAGCGTTCATGCCACTTGTCTAGGGGGGCAGGGCAAACTTCGAAAAAATCGTTTCCTAAATTTGCCTCTGCCGGGAATAGAACCCGCAACCACCCGATGCAGTGAGCCGAGCAGGCGAGCAAAAACCTCTTGGTTATAAAATATTTGACCAAGAAAATTCCAAGTCCATAAATCTTGCTCCAATAGCTCTTAAACTATCGCTTTAAATTTACCGAAGTGACCAATTTATATCACTTTGCATTGCCTATCAGCTATCGGAGCGTGCCTCCGTGAATAATGGCTACCAAGGAGGGATCCTAATTTGTACGACTTACGACCTGAGTTCGGCTGAGATTCTGGAGAGAAAATGGTTGGTTGAAATTTGAGCTGGAGTTATGAGACCAGTTTCAAACGGGGTGGAGAACATTTTTGTTTTATATTATTGACCTGCGGACCTAAGGCGGTCGCTATGCAATATTGCCAATGCAATTCATTTTTCTGATTTTCTGAGGAATCCTTAGCAATTCCGCTAAATTTCTGTAGAATTGTCACACATTTTACGCCATTCGTGACAGTTTCACGGAAATTTAGCGGATTCTGCTGGAGGGTTGGAAAAATGAATTGCCCCCCTGATATACTTACATGAACTTAAGAGGTCTAAAAATAAACATCAATTACCAAGTACTACTCCACCAAGTCAACTAGGAACTCGGATGCGGCTTCCCCGCCCGCATACCGCCTGCACACCCGCCACCGCCTGCGGCTTCCCGCCCGCCGCACCTCCCGCACACCGCTACCGCCTTGTTGTGCGGATGACGTCACATTTGACAGGTGCCTAGTTGCCTTGGTGGGGTTGTACATTTTATTCCTGACGATCTGAAATTTAAGAGGAGGGTTCGAAATTTGGTTGATTTTCTATTCTACTTTTTCTTTAAGTAAGTATGTGGACTAGGAATCTTATATTTAGATGTATGATTTTTGACTATATTATCTTGAGTATCTTTAAATCCAAATCACGATTTGATGAAATTTTCTCGATAAAAAAAAATTATGAAATGAGCTCTAATTATTTACAATTTTCCTTGCTACCACGATGTTTTTACGATTTAGATCACGAAATTATTTCTAAAACATAGCAAATAATGATATCTAAACTACCCTTCAACCATATTTTAATTCATGAAGTAGTTTTTTTTTAATTCAAGTAAATGTGGTTTGGCGCTTACGTTGTTTATTTCCGAGCGCGCGCACAATATCGCCATCTCACATTTTAAGTACTTGAACTAACCATGTCTCTCTCTAACTTTGTATTGTCAGTGTCCGCTCGGACTTGTTCGACGTCGGACCTGTGAAGGATTTTTTAAAAAATATTACGAAAAAATATTACGGTCGTGCCACATTACAGGTACAGTACAGTATTTACAGTCCGCCGACGCCTATGATAAATAAATAAATATCCTTGGAAATTCTTTTACACATGACTACCTGATCCCAAACTAAGCAGAGCTTGTACTATGGAAACCAGATAACTGATATTACTACATATACTACTTTTTGTTTGTAAATACAAACTAAATATACACTTAATTACACCTAGACTCGGGACATGCGGACATGTTCATGCACACAAATGCATGTCCTGGGCAGGAATCGAACCTACGACCTGCACTGCAGCGTGATTTTCGTTTGCTTTTCCTTGTCTTGTGTAATTTCTTTTCATCTCTTGTCATTTTGTGTCATCTCTTGTCATTTTGTGTCATCTCTTGTCATTTCATAGTTATTCGTGTCATTTCTGTAAAAACTCCCTATAACGCTTACTGTTATATACTTGCAGCATGGTCTTGGGCCGACAGTGGGAATACATTGCTTGTCAAAACAATGGAGTCGCTTTATTGCGTTTGTTGTAGGTATGGATGGGCAAGTAATAAATATATCATACATCAATAAATTATCGTAAAAAATAACATTACAGATATGGATAGGAAAATGTTTGTCCGTCCTATTCAATCTATTATATTATAAACGAAAGTAACTCTGTCTGTTACCTTTTCACGGCTAAACCGCTGAACCAATGTTGATGAATTTTGGTATGGAGATAGACTGGGTCTTGGCGGAGAACATAGGCTACTTTTTAGGGTTCCAAAGGGTGCTAACGGGACCCTATTACTAGGCCTACGCTGTCCGTCTGTCTGTCTGTCCGTCTGTCAGCGCGGGCTGTATCTCACGAACCGTAACAGGTAGAGTTGAAATTTTCACTGAATGTGTATTTCTGTTGCCGGTGCAGAACAAATACTAAAAATATAATAACATTTAAAAATAAATATCAAGTCTCAAACTTGATATTTTTGATGTGTTTATTCTACGGTGGTACGGAACCCTTTATGTGCGAGTCCGACGCCTTCAGATCTTATGAATGTTTTCTTGAAATAAATATAGTGTATTTTAAGTAATTAACTGGCCAACCCTCAGGTCCTACCTACCATGTTAGGATCTTTTTCGTTCTAGCGGGTGTAAACCGTGATTTAACGAGTTAATGTGATAATTTTTGTATTTAAATTATTCAATTCAATGTATTTGTTTCAGACATAGTCCAATATTGATTATTAAAATTATTATAATTTCACAATAAATATAAAACAATAAATAAAAGTAAAATTAAATTTAAAAAAATAAAAATATATTTTTTATTTTTCATGTTTTATCATTAAAATACAATATAATATAACATAAATTAAAATAAAATACAATAAAATAAAAACCTACCCCTAATTAAACAAATACCGTCCGCGTGGGATACTGGCTGCATGTCCTCCCTGTATTCAAGCTGTTCCTGTTGTCAAGCGAATTTTTTGAGCAAGGAAAGAGCCAGCCCTCTTGTCACCTGTGGCGGTAACCAGTCTAAGGGTGATTTTGATAGATAAAAAAATAAAGATAAAAAGATAAACAATAAATAAATGCATGGTTAAATCAATAAAATTAATAAAAACTGAAAATTAAATTAAAAAATAAATTAAATATGGTAAAAATAAATATTATGACACCGCTGATGACTTCATGATCGGCATCGAAGTTAAGTACCAAAATATTCCTTTGCCTACGAAACATGAAAAAGATACTCATATCCGGCAGTCAGTCACTGACACAGAGTATGTACATTTTTACCCGACTACGGTGGGCGGAGGGTTATGATTTTGACCGATATGTATGTATGTTCATCTGCTCCCGTATAACGTCCAAACTATTTTTATCATAATAATTTGACTAATGAGATATCGTTGGACGCGTCTGGATCGTCCGCTGGTTATAGGCTATTATACGATCGAAATATTGTTATACGTATCTATCAGCATATTGTAGGTATCGTTTGTCTTCTTTTGACTTACTTTGTCTTCAGCAATAAAAACAACATAGAAATTAAATTATTTTTTTCAAATACACTCGACATAAAAATCCCATATAAAACGAAAAAAATATATTTGAATATTTTCATCCATTTCATCTATTTTAAAAGGTGCACTGGGACATATTATTTTAATTGTACGAATTAAACAATATTGTTCCTTCAAAAAATAACTATACTATAGTCTACTCCATAGCTGTTCTGTCCTAGCTAAGCGAGAGGGATATATCCTTCGGCAGCTCACGCGACGCTAGCCACACCCCGAAACTAAAATTCATTTTTTTCTTGTATCCAATGATTTATCTAATCTCATTGCTTGTATCGTCTTAATGTGTTATATTTTAAATAGCAAATGGGCCAAAGGATTCATCAACAATTTTGCTTAAAGTCACCGTTTTGAGCCTTAGCAAGCCCTCAATAAAAAATCACTCCGTTTTTTTACATATCTCAATCAATGCTCCCGCGGTAATAAATTCCCGTGAAACTCGAATAAAGAAAATGTTTTTGCGTGAATAATGGATTCTTAAAAGTGAACCTCTATTCCTATAGATTGATTAATGATTCCGGGACATTAAACTACGGTATTTAGTTGCATGGTGCAAGTTAAAAGCGGAATGTTTTTTTAGCTAATCCCTTACACGTTAAAAATATTTTACGAGGTCCACAGGTAGGTTATAAAGATTATTCTGTTTCTATAGAAACGATACTTCCTTTTCATGGTAATAATTATTATAGTACCTATTAATATTATTAGGTATTGTATAGGTGGTAGAGCCAAGCTGTAGCCAACTGCACTGCAGCTCATATTATACGGGCTGGCTCAACCGGGGTAGTACCACCCTCTCACTGAAGATCGGCGTAAAGTATCTATTACAGCTGCGTTTCGTACGATGAGTGAGAGAGCCGGATTTGTTTATGCTTAGCTCGTGACTTAATTCCATCATTATGATGAGTGTCGTGATTATCTCAGCGATGAAAATCTTAAAAAGTTATCATAAAGATGAATAGATTAATATAACGAACACATTTCGCTTGTAAAATGTACCATAATCTGATATTAATAATAATAATAATAATAAAGCCTTTATTCTAGGAGTATACAGAAACAGAATTACAGTACAACTTATAAAATATTTTTTTTTTTTTTTTTTTTTTTTTTTTTTTTTTTTTTTTTTTTTTTTTTTTTTTTTTTTAAAAGGAATCAGTAACTGTTCTGTCTTCTCTCCTAGCTTGTCCTGAGACATAGGCCTCCTCCAGAGTCCTCCAGTGTGCCCTATCTTTAGCGAGTCTGGTCCAGAGTGCGCCAGCTACTGCTTTTATATCAGTTACCCAACGTTTTATGGGTCTTCCCCGTTTCCTTTTTCCTGTTCTAGGATACCAATTTGTAACAGTAGCTGTCCACTTCTGTGATCTGTCACGTATAATATGTCCAGCCCATGTCCACTTAAGTTTTTTTACTGTGTTTATTACATTTCGGAATTTGGTTTTTTCTCTTATGTCTATCAATTTTACTCTATCTTTCACTCTTATTCCTAAAACACTTCTTTCTATACTATTTTGACAGACTTTCAACTTGTTAATACTTTTTTCAGTCAAAGGCCACGTCTGGCATCCATATGTTAAACAGGGTAATATACATGTATCAAACACTCTTTTTTTCTCCTTTATTGGTATATTTTTATTTTTCATTATTTCCTTTAACGACCAATACCTTTTCCATGTGTTGGCAATCCTTCTATCAATCTCTTTATTTGTGTCATCTATATCTGAAATTATCTGACCCAGATAAATATATTCATTAACGTAATCAATAGGCATCCCATCAAGTCCTATGTCTACATGTCTACTGTTTGTAAGAACATTGGTCTTTGAGCTATTTATGGATAACCCTGATCTCTTGCTTACATCAGCTAGTTCTTGAAGCATGATTTGTAGGTCTCCCGAATTGTTAGCAAGCAGTACGACGTCATCAGCAAATCGCAAATGTGTCAGATGTTCTCCATTTATGTTTAACCCATACCTAGTCCAGTCCATTTGACGAAATATTTGTTCTAATACTGCAGTAAACAGTTTAGGGGAGATAGGATCCCCTTGTCTAACACCTCTCTGTATTGTGAAAGATTCTCCAATTCTCTCAAGTTTGATTTTTGCTGAGCTTTGAGAATAGATGTTGCGGAGTATTCTTATATATTTCTTTTCGATACCTTGGGTCAGTAAAGCTTGCCATATAGACTCATGTTCCAAGGAGTCGAAAGCCTTACTATAGTCTACAAAACAGAGGTAATAGATTTGATTATATTCTTTGTATTTTTCTATTACCTGCTTTATTACATGGACATGGTCAAGTGTACAATAGTTACTTCTGAACCCAGCTTGTTCCTTAGGCTGATTTTCGTCTAGTATGTTGGTCACACGATTTAGGAGCACCTTAGAAAATACTTTGTAGAGATTACTCATAAGACTAATTGGTCTATAATTATTTATGTTGTTTCTATCTCCTTTCTTATATAGTAATGTTATAACAGACTCTGTCCACTGCTTAGGGATCTCTTCAGTCTCCAAAATAAAATTGAATAATTGGGTTAGCTGAGGGGCTATAACAGACACGGCAGATTTCAACAGTTCATTAGTTATTCGGTCTTCACCTGGTGATTTTTCATTTTTTTGACTTAATATAGCTTTCTCTGTTTCTCTCAGCATAATTTTTGGTATTTCCTCCTCCCCATCCATTATTGCAGTAAGTATATTTTCGCTTGTTTTGTCTTTATGAGATGTATATAGGTCTTTATAAAAATCAGTCGCGATCTTAATAATTTCTGGTCTTTTCCTGGTCGATTCTTTGATTTTATTTTGTAAACATGGTATCCATGTTTTCCCTTCTTGTAGTTCTTTCATGGCTTTCTTGACTCCACCTGTTTTTTCTATGTGTTTTCTGAACGTATCTAGCCTTTTTTGTTTCCTGTCTTTTCTTAATTGTTCTGTTATTTTTTTACTGATTGCTGCAATTTGTTTATTAAATTTTTTGTCATGTCTAAATTGTAGTAAAAGCTTTCTTTCCTCTATTAGTTGAAGTGCTTCATCAGATAATTTTTTGGTGTTGATTAAAATTTTTTGGGCTGCTTCTTCTAGTGTTTTAATCAATATGTTGTAATTTTCTTGGACAGAATTAGGTAGTCTTTGTGAGTTCTTAAATGATTCTTTTAATAGTTCTATTAAATTTTCTGACTTACATAGCTGAGTTGCTTGGATCTTATTAATGGAATAGTGTTTTCTGGGTTTTTTTTGGGTGCTGCTTATGATATTGAGTCTGACCATTCTATGATCTGAAGAGAAATTCAAGTTATTTAGTACATTAATATTATTGATTAGGTTAAGTTTATTCGACAAAATAAAATCTACTTCATTAAAGTGGCGACCGTTGGGGTGCTGCCACGTCCATTTGCGTGATCGTCTTTTGTTAAAGAAACTGTTGATGATTGCTAGTTTATTCTCTAATGCAAATGTTACAATCTTTTCTCCATTTTCACTCCTTTCTCCGTGACTATATTTTCCAATTATTTTTTCTTCTCCTATTCTTCTAGCACCAATTCTACCATTAAAGTCACCCATTACTATACAATTTTTGTGTGTGTTGTTTGTAACATTATTCAAATCCGTATAAAATTTAATTACTTGAGTATCATTGGTTTTTTCTGTCGGCGCATAAACTTGGATTATTGTCCATGGATCTTTATGGTTTGGTAATCTAATATTTAGAACAGCAATTCGCTCAGACACACCTTTAAATTCTATGATTCCCTTGGATATTTCTTTTTTTACCAAAAATCCTACACCATGGGCTCCTAATGTTTCACCTTTATAAAGTAAAATGTAATTTTGGTATTCTTCTATATTTTCTCCAATTCTTCTTAGTTCACATAAGCCTATAATGTGCCATTGTATATCTTCAATAGCTTTTTCAAGTTCTATCAACCTTTCTGGATCTTTCAGTGTTCTCACATTAAATGTTGCAATGTATGATATGTATCTTTTCGTTTTGAATTTATTTTTTTCAATACTTTTTATTTTTGAAACTTCTGTCGGGGTTTTTATTTTGGACTCAGGAGGGTCGTGGTCTACATCCCCCACGATGACCAGTCGGCTTGGGGAAGAATCGTTTTTTCTTAAATTGTTTGAATATGCTGTATAATAGTTTCTGGTATTGTAATTTATGTTTATGATATTTTTGTTGTCCTTATCTAAGTTTTTCTCTAAGTTTTTCCCGGCACCGTGTGTTGATTGCTATTGTTTTACTCCGGAATTCGTTGAAAAAGAGTTCGATCTTTGTCTCAACACATCAAATGCATTTGCCCTGCTGACTTTTTGTGCTGGTTTTATGGTATAGTCAGTGTTTGAGTTTCCTTCTTGCGGGCTGTTGGTTGGTGATCTTCGTCTCTTTTCTATTTTCTTGTCTCGCACAACTAGTTTATCATAGTTTATGTACGCGTACTTTCCTCTTTTCCTCTCTTCTATGAGCTTCTCTTGCAGTGAGCGTCTTATCTCAAGGATGTGCTTGGGGAAGTCTTCCGTGATGTATATATCTTTGGACTTCTTTTTGTTGCCCAATATTTCATTTCTCTTCCAGGAATTCATTAATGTCATGACAATTGGCCTTGCCTTACCGCTTTCATTTCTTATGCCCACTCGGTGCGCCTTGTTTACGTCACGTGGTTCTAGTTGCACTCCTAGTTTGTGAATCTCTTTTACCACTGTCTCGAGTAATTCAGAGTTTGTATTTTCTTTCTCTTCCATTCCAAAGATCATTATATTATTCTTCTTTTTCTCTCTTTCTAACATTTCAACCTTCTTTTCCAAATTATCTACGCGGTTTTTCAGTTTGAAGTTTTCATCAACAAGAGGTTGCAACTTTTCATCCATCCGTGTCATAAGGTTTTCTGTAATCTCTCTTGTTTGATTTTGCATCTCTACTTTGATTTTATCAAAAAGTTTTTGGAAGCTTGAATCCATATTAGTGGTCAAAATATTCTTATGCGGAATGCGTTGCGTGAAACGGAATGCAGCTTAATAGAATTTTAGTATTTGCAACACTGAACGGCGGAAGTCGTAGGTCGTTTCTTTTGTCTATTGATAATGTTTTGACATTTAGTTTTCCTTTTACTGTATAACCTCAAAAGTTTAATGTTTAGTTGGAGTTTGTTAAGTCTTTATGCACTCGTTTGTGTCGCTGTTCATAGATATTTGAATTATTATGTCACTGTTACACTGTCTTAGCTGTAAGTTCACTATGATAGGGCACTTTATATATTTTTAATTGATATATTTGCTCGTAGACGTTGACAAGATGTTGATCTTCTCGCGACCGGAACCGGAAAATAGCCTCTTTATACCCACTTTCTGATAAAAGTCGACGAGCCTCCATAATATTATTGGCAAAAAAACCTAAAGATGATCGCGTAGTCTGATGGCTGATGGCTGATGGCCTGAAGGCGGCTTTCCTCTCCAGATACCTGAAAACAGAATAAATTGTTTAGCGAAATACAGAACCGGTTTCTCGAAACGATACAACATTCATATACTGGTATAAATTTAAATAATTAATTTAATTCCCTCAAGTGCTTCTAATATTAATGACAGCAGGTGAATTTTCTGAGAACAACCACTGTGTTGAGTAATTAAGCCGCCTTCTGTGTAGGCCATAAAACATGAATGTTATGTGTCAACGAAAATTCCGCCATATTGCTACTGTTTTTTGGGAAGGTTTTGAATTAATGGCCGCTCCGCCTATGTAGCTTTTGATTGAAGATATCCATATATTTTCTGATGCCCTGGTACACATAGACTTCCTTTTTTACTTTGTTTACCAGCATGTAAGTATTTTTAATCAACATTATCAAAAGGGGGACATTGAACCGTCCAAAATAGTCTGTCCTACTAGACTGAGTCCATGGACACAGTACGACTTAGTCGCTTGCGGAAAATAATGTTGATAGTATATCGGTATGGTGAATAATGCCATCTTATGAATTTAATAAGTTAATTTTTCATTTGCATTTGTTTTGCATTTTGTGGCAGTCCGCGTCGAAGATGGTGTGACGATTTGAACACCTTTGCGGGTAAAACGTGGCCAGGATAGGGACCTGTGGAGACAGAGAGGGGAGGCCTTTGCCCAGCGGTGGGACATTTAATGGGCTATAAAAAAATTGTTTATTGCGTGTGCGATAACAAATGTGTGACTTTCGCTACATGTAGTGATGCGCTGAGCACAAGTCTAGTAATTACAATGTAAGGAGGTACCACTATTGCTATTTACCTTCTTCTTCTTATCGTATAGTTAGTGGCTAACATGGTGTCAGAGTTTTTTAAGCCGCCCGAAGGCCTCTGACGAGGCTTAACGACTGTTGCCTAGATGGCTACAACCGGGACCGACTTTTGACGTGCCCTCCGAAGCACGGAGACGCTCAGTTCAAATACCAGGTATTTAGGTATATTGTCAGATTGTACTACGTGCGTTATTTTATCTGGTATCCTCCATCTCTATCCAGAGGAGGTTCGAAACTCTATTAATGACTATGCTCTATTTATTTCGCCAGTAAAGTAAATTATAATAAACTTTAATTGCACACATTAAACATTTATCCCCCGACGCTTGGTTGTTTTCATTTTAATTTTATGTGTGCCTACCCTCGCTTCGGTTTACGTCGGTACTTTATGTTTTATATGGATAATTATTTATTTACATTTATAATTTTTACTCTACGTATAAATAACTAAATGGAACACTATAAAGTTAAACTATTAGCCGCGTAAGACTAGTAGTCGAAGTCCTATTTTGGAAATTTAAAAAGTAGAGTCGTCCACGGACTATTTTGGGAAGGAGTGAAGAAGATAGAATTTTCTTATTCCAGTTTACCTAATGTGGCTACCGTAATTTTCACGGAGAGGTAACCGACTGACCTCTGAGACTTAACTGTATGGGAACAAATTTTACTGACTCTAGGATGACTCAGTCAAAACTTTTCAGTGACTGTGGTCGTCCTGTAATTCCTTTTACATGTACTTAGGTTCCCGCGACATTTTATGGCCACAAATAATGACAAGAAACAATTTGTCTCGCAGCGGTTGTAAAACTTTTTTGCCGACTGAATCCTCCTGAAACACTATAATTATACGGAGCCGTAAGCAAAAAAAAACATATAAGTACTTTACATAACACTGTAATTTAATTGTACTGTCAGTTGAAATGTTTTTATTTGTTGAATGATCTTGTTTTTAGCTACCTCAAACAGAAAAAAAATGGACTCGTATACTCACTTCACTCACTCACTCACTCACTTTCACTCACTCACTTTCACTCACTCACTTTCACTCACTCACTTTCACTCACTCACTTTCACTCACTCACTTTCACTCACTCACTTTCACTCACTCACTTTCACTCACTCACTTTCACTTCACACTCACTCACTCACTCACTCACTTCACTTCACTCACCACTCACTTCACTGTTACTGGTCACTTTGTTGTTAGTCTGTGTATCTGTCCGTCTGTCTGTCTGTTTATCTGTCAAGACAATGCATAGCCCAAACCGCTGAAATATGAAAATTGGTATTAAGGCTACTTACAATTCCAAATAAAAAAACTAAATCATTCGTTCCTATTCATTTTATACGCAACTCTCAGAGCGCGAGTCCTACTCGATCTTTTTAATCAAACTGTCAGGTTTCATAGAGTTACAGACGCATTTGGGTTCATGTGCTTAGTTTTTTAGGACTTTAACATTACGAGGGAGCCCTCTAGTCACCTTACGGAGCCCTGAGGTTCACAGAATACACTTTGAGATTGACTGGCCTAACGAGTTGAAGCTCTAATTAACGTGAATATATTCTAGGTGATTCGTACATGAATTTAATTCACATTTACATGTGAAACGCGGTTATTGTTCGGCCTATTTTACATTTTGCACATTGTTTCCTATTTAAAAGGCTTGTGAATATTTAACGTAACGTCTGCGGGATGAATTGTTGTTAATTTACATAATATTTTCATATATTTACGAGTCTAACAGCGCAGTACTAACCACAGAGTAAAGACTAAAGAAAGTGGTGCCCTTATTAGATATATGTATGAAAAAAAACGTGGTCATTGTTTTTTCATTTTCATTGTTCTATCTACCGGTAAATAGTTGAACTACTCGCTTCGTTTTATGTCGATGTTAGTACTAGGCCGACCACTCGGCCGAGTTGCTTAGGGCCAGTCCCCTTAGTAATTGGTCCATGGTACTAACTAACATTAGATTTGCCTGTAAATTTGGGTGGAGAATTATCAGTTAATAATAATAAGCAAGCTATCATAGGTAGGATATTGGTTGGTGGTAGAGCCAAGCTGTAGCCAATTGACTGCAGTTTATGTATATGCTGGCTCGACCGGGATAGTACCACCCTATCACAGAAGATCGGCGTAAAGTAGCTATTACAGGTGCGTTTCGTACGATGAGCGAGAGAGCCGGAAGCCCAATCCCTCTTTCCCTCCCTCAGTCTCACTCCCCTACAGGGTCCTAAGTCACTTAGCCATTGTGGCGCCACTGTGGCGTTTTGCTACAGTGATCGACCGTCTGATTGGTGGTTGATTCTGACCGACCGATCTGAGGGTCGTACACTATAGCAGCTCAATTGCAACGGCTAAACGACTTAGGTCCCAGGTCGGTAACGTGCGAGACTTCAAGAACACTACCATAGTAGAAAGATGGGTAGTAGGTTATTTTCATAGAAACGCACTGCGCGCGGCTTGTATGTGTGCGCCATGCGTATCTACGTGCACGCACACTCAAACAAAATATAGACCCGGTTATTAGTGCGAAACAATGCATGTGATGTTTGAGTGTGCGTGCGCGACGTATAGATACGCATGGCGCACACATACAAGCCACGCGCGTTGCGTTTCTATGAAGATAACCTACTATCCATCTTTCTACTATGACACTACAAGCAGTGGTCCAGTGCTCTCCTCAATAGTACATACATATCCTAAGTCCAAATCCAGACCACATTTATCACCATCCGTGTCTTACAGCCTATTGTCCAAACAATGCATTATAACTCACAATTGGATAGTACACGAAATCGAGCGATAAATACACCTTAACCCGATTAGCTGGGCCGTTACCGGGCGTTTAGATCCGGGCATTACGTTCCGCCCGGGCACATGTGAACGTGTTCCCGGGTAATTGAATGTGTTAATACAATTGATTATTGGAATTCGGAATAGGTCCTAATGTTATTTGCTTCACGGTATGTCCGGGTATCCGGTTGTGAGGTCCGGGTTCGTTTCAAAGACTGAAAGTTACGGTAATTTGAAGCTGAAAACTTTGTGAACAGCAGACGTCAAACTATGTCACTTCAAACTTATCGCTAAGAAAATCGTGTCATGAATAATCAATGGCCGTTTTTCGATTACACGGCACGGCACCGGCGACGGCACAGTGACAGCTATTTGCGGGGTTTTCATTGGTCAGTAACCAATGACAACGGGTCACTGACCCATGAAAAAGCTGCCGCCATGCCGTCGCCGGTGCCGTGCCGTGTAATCGAAAAACGGCCAAATGCAAAAAAATCCGTCCGTCAGCGCCTCTGTTGCAACCATAGAGTAAATACTAAAGAAAGAGGTGTTTTTAGTAGATATATCTATTAAAGAACGCGTGGAAATTTGCGCGGGATGGCGCGGGTGGTGGGGGTTAAGAAATGCGTGGCTAATATCTACCGATAAATGGCAGAACTACTCGCTTCGTTATATGACGATGTTAGTACGTAGTTTAACTTTTTGCACTAGATGTCACTAAGTGTAGGATGACGAAAAATGACGTATAAAGGGACGCTATCTAGTGTCGAATAGAATTATATTTGGGATGCGAACGTTGGCAAGACGTCTACACAGGACGAATGCTAACAGCACACCGACTTAAGCTACGCCTACTGTGATGACGTCAGCGGCCGAGTTTTGCGATGTCTAAGCAACGCGGCCGAGTTGCTTAGACCCAGTCCTTCTTTAGTATCAGGTTCATGATTGCAACTGACAGCTTTCGGAACCAGTTCATCATCATCATCATCATTTCAGCCAGAAGACGTCCACTGTTGGACATAGGCCTCCCTCAAGGATTTCCACAACGACCGGTCCTGTGCCACTTGCATCCAGCGGTTTCCCGCGACCTTCACTAGGTCGTCAGTCCACCTTGTGGGGGGCCTACCCACGCTGCGTCTTCCGGTACGTGGTCGCCACCCAAGAACCTTTCTGCCCCATCGGCCATCAGTTCTTCGGGCTATGTGCCCTGCTCAGTTGCGATTGAGAAATTAGTTATCCACGTTCGCAACCAGTTGCCGACTAAGAATATTTTTGCCGCCATCGAAACTTAATAGTTTCGTAACCAGTCACACGGCTTGCCGTCGGGTTAGTAGATGTTTTCACAACGACATTCACTGAAAGTGAATTCTGCTATACTATGGCCAACGAGAAGCGGTATAAAATAGTGATAATTATTATCATTTTATATCATAAGAGTAGTCGGAAAGCATTAATTAAAAATAAATGAAGGCGCAGCGTTATAAGTAACTAATTTAATAACATAGGTAATCAAAGTTTCTCGTTGGCTGTGGTATAGCAGCCTACATTGCTCTATCTCAGTAGACCATCATGCTTATTATTAACTATGATTATGTCCTTAAACTACAGTTTAAACCAGACGAAAACCTTTGATTTGCTTCGACATATTGGAAAATTATTTCAAGCGTCTCTAACATGTTTTTCAGTAATGATACAAAGAATTAAGTGAAATCTAATAATTGCGCTGATACACTTACCCAATACATGAATACTTGATTATGCCGCTCCAAAGAACTACAGAATAAAGGCAGGTAACGAAAAATATCTAACAAATAGGTTTCAAGTAAAAAAATAGGAAAGGCCTCAAGATCTTATACTACATAATTTTATTGAAAATGGTAGGTACTTACGTAATGCTTCTGAATATACATGGGCCAACGAGAACCAATATCAACATGCCACAAAAAAAAGAAAGCTATCAGTTCAAAATAATGTGCTAATGCAGGATTTGTTACCTAATTGTTGTACTAAGACTGTTGGTATTTTTTAAGAATCCATAAATAAATAATAATTATAACATAGTCTTGCTGGTGAATGAATTTTCATATCACTTCGCGTTTGCCTTACTTTACCACCTTTATAAATTCGAAACTTTGGATTTATGGTATCCTGACTCTGTAACATATGACTAGAGAATAAGTAAAAATAAGTATGGAAGAAGGTTATATATCTTTAGGGCTCGTCGCCGTCGAAAATGTTAATTTAATAACACTGTTAATAACACTCCAGGTAATATTTTGTCGCCTAGTCCCGGCGGCGATGTGCGCTGCGAAATAATTTGGGGGAGGTCGTTACCTCGCCTGCCTCACTACACATTTAGGCCGAGCCTCGTGAACTCTTAACTGAAACTACTAGGATGATATTGCACAGTGGTGTAATTTATAAAGCTAATTTCAATCTTCTTATCGTATATAGCGACTGTAGCCTAGGGGTGAACAGGTTGGGCTAGCAATAAGAAGGTCCCAGGTTTGAGTTGAGTTAATACCTCCACAATGTGGTGGTGTATGGCCACTCAAGCCTCTGACTACCCCCGAATGGGGTTAAAAGTCGTGATGTTACATTTACATTTTACATCTTATCGTATAGTTCCCTGGTACCTACCTGGTTTCAGAGTTGTTCAAGCCGTCCGAATGCTTAATAAGGCTTAATAACTGCTGATTTGATGAAAACAACTGGGACTGACTTTTTAGAGTGAGTTACGTCCGCAGTGTGGTTTTTTCCTGCTGGTCTAATCAAAATTTGAATGATACAGATAATTAGTGCTCCATCTCGTGTAAATGTGCCGAAAATTTTAAATTTGTGCCTATAGCCGTTTTGGAGTTATTCACGAATATATGATCTTGCTGGCGTAACGTTACCGCAGCAGTGTGATTTTTTCCTGCTGGTCCAATCAAAATTTGAATGATACAGATAATTAGTGCTCCATGTCGTGTAAATGTGCCGAAAATTTTAAATTTGTGCCCCCTAAGGTTTCAGAGTTATTTCAAATCTTGCTGGCGTAACGTTTTTCGAATTCCTGTATCTCAAAAACTGTTTGGCACACAATCATGATTTTTCGTACACACATTAGTGTTAATTTGTGCCCATTTGTGAAAGTTTCATATTTCAATAAATCAGAAAGGTTCGGGTGTTATAATATTTTTCCTAAAAAAACTAAAATAGCTCCTAGCTCTTAAACTGGGAAACCTAGAAACCAAATGTTAGTGCTAGCTTGTATTTCTCATTGATCCTAAGCATTTCTATAATGATCGTAAGCCTACTCCAAGGAATTTACGAGTTATTATGATTTTATTGCTATCTCGCGGTGAAATTATTTAAACCCTAAATACACGAGTTTCTTATGTTCCGATTACTTTTATTAATATACAAAAATTAGTGCCCTACTTCAAATATAAGTGTATGAAATATCAGCTCTGTAAACCTTATAATTATAAAATAATTAATAAAAAACACCATGACAAACTTTCAATGGTTAACCGACCAAATAAAATGAGTTGAAAAATGCGGCCGCCCGATACATAGCGCCTACCATCTTAAATGTATACAATAAATTGGCTGTGTGCTAACAGTTCTGTAGAAAAGTGAATGAGTAATATTTATTTTTATATTTTCTTTGTAATGGTTAAACTCGACTTCCTACCCTTGCCCCCTGTCTAGACCCCTTCGTCCGCTCACTGTTAGTACTGTGCTACTACCATATTTTTTTTTTTTTTATTTCTAATATCAAGATTTTTTTTAGTTTAATAGTAGTACCTACATAATTTTTATATTTTGATGTTGTGTCAATGAAGTAATGTTTTGTTTGTTTATAATTGTTGAAAATACTAATATTTATAAGTGTTCATTCGTTTTATATTTCGATGATGGTGAATGATTTCGATTTAATGAATGGATATTATTTTTCAAAGTCGTATTGCTGTTTATAAGCGTCGATTTTTAAGCTCTAGAAATATGTAAAAGAAGATACTTTTACTGTTGTTGTGTGTTATTAGTTAAAGCTCATTTAGCTACACGAAACATAAAAGGAATATTAAGGAAGGTACCTACATATTTAAATTCAGCATACCCTGTGATTATACATTTATTTACCTTATTTAATAGTTTATAAATACACTCCAAAGTATTATGTATGCGTCTGTACTCATTACAACGCTGTCAATTAAAATAGGATGGCTTAAAGTACGGAGCGTTCGCTTGTTTCTATACATTCCAATTCCGTCAGTTAACCACCGAAAGCGCTTCGTGATGGTTATTTATTAATAATATTTTAATTATAAGGTTTACAGAGCTGATATTTCGTACACGTATATTTGAAGTAGGGCACTAATTTTTGTATATTAATAAAAGTAATCGGAACATACGAAACTCGTGTATTTAGGGTTTAAATTATTTCACCGCGAGATAGCAATAAAATCGTAATAAATCGTAAATTCCTTGGAGTAGGCTTACGATCATTATAGAAATGCTTAGGATCCATAAGAAATACAAGCTAGCACTAACATTTGGTTTCTAGGTTTCCCAGTTAAAGAGCTAGGAGCTATTTTAGTTTTTTTTTGAAGAATATTATAACACCCGAACCTTTCTGATTTATTGAAATATGAAACTGTCACAAATGGGCACAAATTAACACTAATGTGTGTACGAAAAATCATGATTGTGTGCCAAACAGTTTTTGAGATACAGGAATTCGCAAAACGTTACGCCAGCAAGATTTGAAATAACTCTGAAACCTTAGGGGGCACAAATTTAAAAATTTCGGCACATTTACACGACATGGAGCACTAATTATCTGTATCATTCAAATTTTGATTAGACCAGCAGGAAAAAACCACACTGCTGCGGTAACGTTACGCCAGCAAGATCATATATTCGTGAATAACTCCAAAACGGCTATAGGCACAAATTTAAAATTTTCGGCACATTTACACGAGATGGAGCACTAATTATCTGCATCATTCAAATTTTGATTAGACCAGCAGGAAAAAACCACACTGCGGACGTAACTCACTCGACTTTTTACACTATTTCAATTTATTTGCGGTATGAACATAGGAATTTAGTGGCTTGGCTGGCACTGTCGTGCCGATATTTATTAAATGAAACGTCTTAACTGTACTTCCGAACTTTTGCTTGGTCGATCGGGTCGGTCGATCGAATTAGTAGGAAAAGATGACAATAACATTACCAATAAAGAAGGACATGTGACTGTTCAATAGTTTGGCCTACTAAACGGAGTCCACGGGCTCAGTACCTATGGAACATTATCTTGTTCGCATGTCTACATTGTCCATACGGCATCATTAAATTTACTTTTTAACCGACTTCAAAAAAGGAGGAGGTTCTATGTTCGGCTGTATGTATGTTTTTTTTTTTTTTTTTTTTTTTTTTATGTATGTTCACCGATTTCTCCGGGATTTATGAACGGATTTGAAAAATTCTTTTGCTGTTCGGTAGATCGTAGCTCCAAGTTGGTCCCATAAAAAAATAATTCCTAGAATCAACCCCTAAGGGGGTAATTCAGGGGGGTGAAGGTCGTCTGAAAAAAAATTTTTTGTCCGATTAACTTGAAACTTAATATGTATATTTTGTATAAGAAATAATGAAACTCATGTTTCAGGATTTTGGAAAAATCACCCCCCAAAGGGGTAAAACGAGGTGTTGAAGTTTGTATGGAGAGTTACCGTTTATCTCTAACGTTTATGAACCAATTTTTGTTTTTGATCTGTTATTTGGTAGGTGACTAAGTCGTTTTGGTCCCGTCAAAAAATTATTTCGGAAATCTACCCCCAAAGGGGGAAACTAAGGGTAGAAGTACGGTAGAAAAATATATTTGTGTCCGATTGACTTGAAACTTAGTATGTATACTCCATGTAATAAATTAAGAAACTTTTGTTTTGGAATCTTGGAAAAGTCACCCCCAAAGGGGTAATTTGGGGTGATAAAGTTTGTATGGCGCCACTAAAAATCATGAAATAAAATTATTTTTATAAAAAAATAAAAACCGACTTCAAAAAAACCTGGAGCACTAAAAAGCCTGAAATAATATTTCTATTACCACCACTGCTTACCCCATCGGGAAAATCAGGCGTGATGATGTGTTATCGAGTATTTGGAGTCGGTGCCAATCTTGGTATGCCAAGTCTACCTACTATAAAAGTAAGAAGATAGATTGGCACCGACCCCAAATACTCGATAACACATCATCACGCCTGATTTTCCCGATGGGGTAAGCAGTGGTGGTAATAGAAATATTATTTCAGGCTTTTTAGTGCTCCAGGTTTTTTTGAAGTCGGTTTTTATTTTTTTTTGGTGAGTAATGTGCATCAAAATTTATTTTTATGTATTTAGGGGATTGCGATGTTAAAATGTTCACATCTTGGAATGACAGTTTCTTGAAATCCACTTTTACAAATATTTCTGGCAATAACGTTTATAAATCACAACAATAGGCTATAAAAACAATTTTTCCATTTTTGTCTACTAAGTTGTCTGTCGGATTCCCAATAGGTATAAAAGTGTTACAAGACGGTGTGACCGCGTCCCCAAGAGGCAGCACAGGCCACTCGACGGTATCTTTATGGCCGTATTATGCAACATTATGCATCGCGCATGCAAAAGATATGGCCCGCCATCTTATATAATTTCAGCTAACACTCTTACAGATTTCAGCCTTTTGGGACTGAATATTTTTCTTGGGATGGAATGGAGTAGGTACATATCTTATTTTTTTGTGGTAACGTGCCCACGTTTTTGCTCAATGCTGGATGTATGAATTCCGAAATAATTTTTTTTCGAAAACAAATAAAATTTGTAGTAGCGTTTGTTTGTAATTTCAAAATTACAGCTTGTTATTAAATGCATGAAAGTAGGTATATAATAATGATAAATAGGTACCTAACTTCTTATAACAAAAAACTATTTCTTAAAATTTTTGTCCGTCAGTCTGTTTGTGTCTCGGAAACGGCTAGACCGATTTTCACGGGCCTTTCACTGACAGATAGCTGATGTTATAAGAAGTAACTTAGGCTACTATTATTTTAGCAAAAAACTTTTGTTAAATTCCACGCGTACCTACGAAGTCGCCTATGAGAGATGAAACACTTTCGATATGCTATTCTAAACATACTGAAAGGACATTAGATTTATCTCTTACACCTGAAATTTTATTAATACCGGCACTTCTGATATTTGTTACAACGTTGGTGTGTATATATTTTTTAGTATAAGCTCGTATTGATATTGCATGCTAGTAATTTTCTGTGCAGGATCGAATCGGTCGCGACTCGCGAGCCGGGCCCGGTTCAATTTATTCTATGAAGGTTACACCGCGGGGTGGCTCGATGCTAGCTCGCGTATCAACCGAACAGAAGAAGCAATGGATATGGCACGAGTTATCTCATTCAGAGGTAATCTGAGACGACTTTTTATTCATCTTTGTGCACCTTTGATATCACTTGGGTGCCCAAAGTGGAATAAACCATTACAAGCAGTGAAGTTTTTCAGCCAATCAGAGTAGAAGAGGGAGTGGGGAGAGTTCTATGTCCAGTAGTGGGCCTCGTGGAATGATAGTAGCGACCTCATATCACGCTACCAACAGATGGCGCTGGGTGCAACGGTCCAGTACAACAGGCCATTTTACATAGAAGTCCTGAATCACGATATCAAAGTTCACGAGGCGCATCAGTATATATACAAGACTCCGAGAACAACCGATGGGGCGTAGCGGCCGACTGCACCAGGCATAACCCCCGCCTGGCCGGAAGATCTTCCCTTTATCGCTACAGATATACTCCTCCACCAAGCTAACTAGGCACTCGGGTATAAATATCAAATAATAATAATGTGTAAGTCAATGATTCCACGGTCCGCGGAGCTTCTGCCACAGGAGTCCCCATGCATTGGCCCAGGCTCACTACGTTGTGGACGGACCGCGGAATCATTGACTTATGATCATTAGATATTTATACCCGAGTGCCTAGTTGGCTTGGTGGAATAGAATAGGTAACTCATTTTAATATATAATACCGCCTCCATCACAATCCATTCCGTGAACACTGCATCTCAGAATAACCTAAAGCGTCTTAGTTCGCTGTGTTCCACGTCAAGATGTTACTGGGAACGTAATAGCGAATTGAAAAATACTCGAGCGAATGGGTTCAGTATCAGTACGGTTTAATGTTATTTCTGCTTCAATGGCTTGATTCTGATGGGAAATAACCTTAATAGGTTTCGGAACGGTATTAAATAAATATCTCGAGACTTATACACCAGCTGTATGGTCCCAAACTAAGCAACGCTTGTACTATGGCTACCATACAATGGACTGGGGGCGATCCCAGTGACACCCAGTCCAGGGCAAATTACGTAAAGGCCGTTTCTATAATTTGCCTCTGGCGGGAATCGAACCGGCAACCACCCGCTGCAGTCGAGCGGCCAACGTTCAAACCACTGCGCCAAACGGTCGTTAAAAGGTAAGAATTAGCTTTTCAGAGGAATGTGGGAGAGGAGTGTGGCAGTGAGCCTCTGCCCACCCTTTTAAAGAATCAGGTGTGAGGCTTAGGCGTTGGTCAGATGGTAATGTTCATATTCCTGGAATATATTGAGCGTCAGCCGTTTGTAAAATTTATCATTTTGAGAATCTAGCATGATCCTATCCTCAGTAAAAAAAAAAGTTTGTGCGTTTCACACATGGACCAATTACTAAGGGACTGGCCCTAAGCAACTCGGCCGAGTGGTCGGTCTAGTACTAACATCGACATAAAACGAAGCGAGTAGTTCAACTATTTACCGGTAGATAGAACAATGAAAATGAAAAAACAATGACCACGTTTTTTTTCATACATATATCTAATAAGGGCACCTCTTTGTTTAGTCTTTACTCTGTGGTTCAAACCCCTGGGCCAAGCGATCGTCAAAAGGTAAGAATTAGCTTCTCAGAGGAATGTGGGACAGGAGTGTGGCAGTGAGCCTCTGCCCACTTCTTTAAAGAATCAGGTGTGCGTTGGTTAGATGGTGATGTTCCGATGTTCCTGGAATAGGTATTTTGGAAACTGCCGTTTATAGAATCTATCATTTCGAGAATCTAGCATGATCCTAAACTCCTAGGTCAACTTAGCTATTCCCCGGGACTCGTCGAGGGTCAAACCTCGGCGTCATCGTTGGACACCATTGCCGATCCTGGCTTACAGGAGTAACAGTGGTGGGAGTGTGTGGCGGGCTTAGTCCCACAAAAAAAACTCCTAGGTCAATAAAAAAAAAGTTTGTGCGTTTCACACGACGGTACGTAACCTCATGTGTGGAAACCCCCCTTAAGTACTCAGTGAAACTAACGAATGGAAAATATTGTAATTTATTTATGACAGTTTATAAGTTTTTTTCCAATTGTAAAGTTCTCTTCAAGCTCAAGTAGTACTTAAGTGGAAACTTAGTGCAGATTCTTCGCGGACAGCCGCCGTCTAATGAAAGATCCTTGTGCAAAGTTTACAAGCCACAAACTTTTGAAGCAAGTATGCGGGGTTGGAGGCGGGAACTTAGTGATGAGCGGCGCGACTTTCAGAGCGTTGTCTCACCGGCGATTTGCGAATACTGACCCAATATGAGTGCGACTGCGACATGAAGAGCTTGCCACGCACTCGCACCCAGCGCATTAATTGGGAAACCCGCTCGCAAGCTGTTTGTAAACCGCCGTCAGTGGGATAAGGCGTGTTGATGTTACTGTTTGCTGCCGAAAACCGTGGTTGCTGTATCGTTACGGCGGTTACTGTTACGATATATACACGATTTGTTTAAAGAAGGTCTTTGTATTTTATTAGCTTTTGAAGGGATCAAGATATAAAAAATATCCAAGATAGATAGCGATATTTGTAATTTTAGTGGGTCCACAGAAGTCTCTGTCGCTGCGCTCATGCATTTGATTACAGCTTTAAATCCGCGACCAAAGTGGGAGACCAATCAAAATGGATATTCCTTGTTCCTTAAAATAGTTAGGTACTTTAAAAGTTTAAATGGGCCCTTCTGAAACTGATGACGCGATGGACACTGTTTGTGAAGCTCGGCGCATACTGGCGCACTACAAGAAAGAGAATTTAATACTAATAATAAAACTTAAAGTAGTAAATACTACGCTAATCAAATGTAAGTCCCATTTATCTGTTCGAGCTTTTGTTACCTGTCATTTTTGTAAGGCGCGACAAAATTACGGTTGCCTAGCGTAAACAAATTGGTCAATCGAAATTCGCGTCTTCCCAATTTTTGACGATTGCATTAATAACCGTGGTCTTGGCTTATCTTTTAAATATCGCCAGACACACCAACTGTATGATCCCAATCTAAGCAATGCTTGTTCTATGGGAACTGTACAATGAACTGGGGGTGATCCTAGTAACACCCAGTGTAGATTCCGAAAAGATCATATCCGAAAATGTTCTCTGACGGGAATCGAACCCGCTACCACCCAATGCAGTGAGCCGAGCGGCCTCCGCTCGAACCACTGCGCCAACCGGTCGTCTGTGTATTATAAAGTTGTTTGTTTATTAAGACAGAAGATTTGACACCTCATCACAAAAAGTTTCTACAGGTAATTAATTACGTGGAAAGTGTAACAGAAAGTTAGTATCTGCCGTCGGACGGCGACGGCGACGGCGTATCGCTACAAACCCAACAGCTTAGGGACAAAATTAAAATGTAAATTTTCTTTTCTGCCTGTTTGAGGAACTGTGTAATGGGGTACACAAAAAGATATGACTTCATTAATTCACATTTTTTTTACAAACCAGTACACAGAGCACAGCGAGAATCACTAGCTTAGTTAGCGTACGATAAGACGGAAAGACTAAAAACCTGAAAACTATTTTTACACACTTAGCAAACCCTTAGGTTACGAATAGTCTAGTCTACATAAGACTGGAAGCTGATTCCATACAAATAAAGAAGTATTTCTTTCGAAGACTAGCAGGTCTACGGCACTCGCCAAAACAAGACTTTTGTCTCGCATTATGTCGCACTGAGTAGCTCTCTCCCTTAATAAATGCATAGGATAGAATGATACACAGTCGATTTATCTCGTGTTTTGTCCTGTCACTAGTCGTGACCAGTGACAGGATAAAACCGGTCGTGACCGGCTCAGTGTTGGAAGTATGATGAGAGTATGAGAGGCATTATCTTTTACTCCAGACAAAAACCCTAGAACTGAAATGCGCCGGAGCCACTGCAATAGTAAAGGTGACGTGAATTATAATAATAACAAAAATATAATAATGTATTGTCAAGAAGGTATCCCCAATTTGTACACCGTCTCACGTTTAATTTAAGTCGCAAGATTGCAAAGTCAACGTTTTTATCAAAAAACAAACCTTACGGATAACTGATTGCTTTATTTTCCTGTCTCCACTCCCCCTTGTCTCCGTAAACAAAACTTTTTTAGCGAAACTCCGTCAAGGAGGTTGATTGTTGTTCTTTTTTCTCTATTGTAACTTCACAAGTTAGATAAATATGTTTCGGAAGCTGCTATCTAAAAAATAACTTGTTCCTGCTATGATTGTGTGGGTGTATTCGTCTTCTACTTATAAATAAGGCACTGGCAGATATATGGGGGGCTATTAGCGACGCTATGCAACATTGCCAATGCAATTAATTTTTCTGATTATCCGAGGAATTCCGCTAAATATCTGTAAAATAGTCACACATTTTACGCCATTCGTGACCGTTTATATATGTTTTTAGTGTATGAAGAGGTCCTACGACCGAATACTCAAAGCCTACTCAAATATTATAGTCCCACGTAGCAGTTTGAGGCGTCGCTATCTGTAATTTTTTATATGGCGCGTCAAAGTTAGGCAGCTCTCATATTTGGGGGCGTCCATAAATTACGTGAGGCATTTATGGCGGGGAGGGGGTCGAGCAAAATCTCACCAAATCTCACGTGGGGGAGAGGGGGGGTCTCGGCAAATCTCACGTAATTTTTTTTACCGTAAGAAACAGTGTAAAATTGCAAGAAAACTGTTTTTTTTTAAATACTAAACTTAACTTTTACTTTTACTTTAACTTTTTTTTGTTAAATTAAGTAAAACATGTTTCTCCTCTAGAATATAGCTTTTGAAAAATCTCACGTGAGATTAGAGGGGGAGGGAGGGGGTCGAGCAAAATCTCACGAAATCTCACCAAGGGGGGAGGGGGGGGTAGAAAAATCTCAAAAATCCCCTCACGTAATTTATGGACGCCCCCTTTGAGTTGCGTACGAGTAGTCGCCGGTTAGTGAGATACTATGGTAGGAATAAGTGTACAGTCTCAAATAAATAAACGAGACTTAAACGTTTAAGTATCATTTCAGTACGGCCGTTAGCTTCATAATTCTGTAAAGCCCCATTTCCTGAGCTCGCCCAGATTTATCTCTCTTTCCAGAACAACACACGCGAGTTATTAAGCGGGGGCGAGATGTTGCGTCGTCAATTTTAAGCCGGCTGGCAGTTTATTTGAATCGTTCTAGTGTTGTAAACACGGCCTTACATTGTTACGAGGATTCGGTGGGACTGGATAAGAAACATACGGGACTTTTTACCCGACTACGGCGGAGGGTTATGATTTTGACCGGTATGTATGTATGTATGTATGTATGTGCATCTGTTCCCACCTAACTTCCAAACGACTTGTTGTAATTTGACAAATGAGGTATCGTTAGAAGCGGCTTAATGGCGCGCTGGTTATAGGCTATGTGACGTCACATAAAATTTCATATGGCGCCCTCTAGAGGACATTATGTCATGAACTAAAAAAAAACATTTTTTAATGAAACCGTGTGGGGTATCAAATGAAAGGGCTTGATGAGCACATTTCAAAAATATATATATTGTTACCAATAACTCCAAAATAATTAAATAAAAAGTAAGTTTAAAAACTAAAACCCGACTACTGAAAAATCGCGCTCTAAAAAGTATGAAACAAGAAAATATTCTCATCTAGAGGATAGCCGTGGTCCGTGTTCATATGCCATTTGGCCCTAAAGGACTTACACGGACCACGGCTATCCTCTAGATGAGAATATTTTCTTGTTTCATACTTTTTAGAGCGCGATTTTTCAGTAGTCGGGTTTTAGTTTTTAAACTTACTTTTTTTATTTCACTAAGGTGGCGTACAAGCGTACGGCCCGCCTGACAGTAATCATTAGGCGCTTGCAATATCAAAGGCATCATTCGCACGTTGCCAACCTGAAGAGGATATGCCAATCTTCTGTGAGAGGGTGGTACTACCTCGATCAAGCCAGCTCGTATATGAGCTACAGTCAATTATTTACAGCTTGGCTCTACCACCATGGCTCGACCGGGGTTGTACCACTCTCTCACAAAAGATCGGCGTAAAGTAGCTATTACAGCGGCGTACGATGAGTGAGAGAGTTGAAAGCCCAACCAATTTTTCTGGTCTTATCCAATTCGCTACATTCCCGTATCACCAAGACAAGAATGTTCAATAAAGGTAAGCGTTGTTTATCTGTGCGCACATATATTTGATCACCTGTGTTTACCTGCCTCTCGCGAGCATCCACTCGAGGCAAGACTTCCTTTTATTGTGCTGTTTTCATTCCGTTTAAATACTTCAATCGCTCTTTGAAAGATCGATATTACGGGATTGGTCTATGTTCTTCATTTTCATTTTTTTCTGCCGTCGTTTTACTTATCCTAATTATAATAATTATTTACATTTCATTTTGTACATCTACCTTCTAATCCTAATCGTATAATGTTCAGGTGATGAACCAAGCCAAATGAGCCAAGACGACCGGGTAGTACAACCCTCTCATAGAAAGTGAGCGTAAAGTTTTTGCTGTGTATGATGAATGAGAAAGCCAGAAGTCCACCTCCTCCCCTTTCCAGCCTCTCGCTCTGTCCCACTATCCTTCAGGTCAGCAGCGTGCGAGCGATGCCTTTGGTATTGCAAGCATCTATAGGCTACGGTAATAGTTTAACATCAGGCCATACACTTTTTGCCGCTTGTATAAAAACCGCTTGAATTATTTTAGCGATGGCTAAGAAAATCATGTCACAAATCATTTGTATTCCTCATTCAACTTTGACACTGTTTTATATCATCCCACCGATATTGGGTTCTCTCGAAAAAATACGGTTCGCAGTCAATATCTTATAACATGAAGCGATAAATCAATTATAATGGAACGTGCTAGGACTAGTATTGGTTTATAAACTGAACGGGTATACAACATTCATGTATAAGTACGTTTTTTTATACTTGTCCTATTTGGTAAGCAAAGATGGCGTCCAGCGGGGCGATTGCGTAACTTTTTTGTAAACGTTTCAATTGGTTTCGTTCATCCTGTGTCAATCATATACGAAACCAATTGAAACATTGACAAAAAGTTACGCAATCGCCCCGCTGGACGCCATCTTTGCTTACCAAATAGGACAAGTATAAAAAAACGTGCTATATGTTTTAGCGGATATGGTATCTCCTTACATTGCAACCACCAATGAGCTCAGCGCACCACGTGTATCGACATTCACATATCTGTTATCGCACTCGCATACTACACTCATCAAAAAGTCTAAGCCACAAGGGTATTATTAGTGTTTATTTTGTGTGTTTTAGCCGATGAAGAGCTATCTCTAATGATGGGAGATCCAACAGATTATTAAAAGTTGCTAGAAATGGTTTTTTATTTAATTTTATTTATGCATTCGATTTTTATTTAAATACAGGAACTTCCAGTCAGTTCAGCAATATTTTAGTTTATCATATTTTTTTTTCACTAGCAACCCTTTTATTAAAATATACTAAACTAAAATGAGCATTAAATTACACTTAAATTTAAAATAAATTCAATAGTTTAAAATAATTTTATTTTTATTTTATAAAATAATTTAAAATAATACCCTTGTTGCTTAGACTTTTTTGATGAGTGTATTTTGCAGTCACATGTTTCCCTCTTTCTTGGTAATGTCTTTGGTATACCAATTTTAAGCAGTTACCTTGCAATCAAAGGCATCGCTCGCACGCTGCCGACCTGAAGGGGAGTGGGCCAGTGAGAGGGGAAGTGCGGGTTGGGCTCTCACTCATCGTACGAAACGCAGCTGTAATAGCGAAGACCTAATTTACGCCGATCTCCCGTGAGAGGTTGAAACTACCTCGCAGTAAATTGGCTCTACCATGAATAAAAAAATAAATAGTGACATTTTCAAAGAGTCCACACGTTAACCAGTCACGTTATGACGTCACAAAAACCTGAAACAGTTCCGAATTCAAAATATGAATAATTTACTCGCGGCCAGCGACACGGACATAATATCCGATCGTCAATGGCGGGTATGAAAATATCGCGCTCAATCTGTTAGGGGTATAAATCATTTGGCGTGTACGATATTTCATTGCTGACCCGCGGCTCGTGTTTCAGTGTGTATGAAGGCCTAGTTCTGCACGATATACTCAGTTAAAGGATGTATGTACAGGATATGGTAAATGCCAGATGAGAATATAAAGACCCTGGCATTTGTCCCAACTTTTTTAAGAACTCTTTAAATTTTAGACACTGACACTTGTTGCATGATGTCATCCAACTAAAGTTTAAGCAAAATAAGGTCTGCTACACAAGATATTTATTAAAGTGGCCCTTGACGGTCTAATAATTGGATAATATCATAGTGGTTTTAAATTCATGCGTTTCGGAATAATCGGTAAAAATATTGAAATAATTGAACCTTTGCATTTTTATAAGAGAACAATGACTATTTAGTCGTTGTTCTCATATAAATACCTTACCATAGTACCTTCAAACATCGCAAGCATGCATGGTATGCAGCGAAATGCACACATCTGCTCAATAACAAATATGTACATAAGAAGGCCTTATTTACTAGAAGATCAACCGTATTGTCAATACCGACATGTTTTCAACATTACTAAGGTAGGTAATACGCATACATAAGTGACTTACCTCGCTATGTATGTAACGTCACGACTTCTATCCCCATTCGGGGGTAGTCAGAGACTTGAGTGACCATACACCACCACATTGTGGAGGCATTAACCAACTCAAAGCCCACGTTTCACCGGATAGTCAGGACCCAACGTGACAGGTGGTGAACCTTGTCGCCGTGTATACAGGAACTGACTATTACCTAATCCCGAGGGATAGGTAGGTTTCCTCACGATGTTTTCCCTCACCGTCAGCGAACTGTAAATTATGCACATAGATGAAAATTCATCCATTGGTGCATGCCCCACCGGGGATCGAACCTGGGACCTTCTTTCTGACCTCGCTATGTATATTTGAAATAAATCCACTATTAAAATGAAACGTAAACAATACTGCTCGTAAACCGTACGCTTCGCTTTAATGAGCGCACATAACAACATTTTATAGTCAATATCGATTTTATTATGGTACCCGGGGAACATTAAAACGCCTTTTCCATATGTGTGGAAAATATTGTATTTTACGACTGACGCGTTATGGCGAATAGGTGTACGTAATCGAATTTAGAAATACTTGGTTTCGTTTACTGTAAACTATTTAAATAGTGTACCCAATACAGGGTTAATATAGTAAAAATAGTGGATGACTTCTCTTCATTTGTCTTAGGTACTAAACGACTTACACACGACCCTGAAATCGGAGGCAATTTAGGGAGTAAGGATTGTGTCTAAAAGGATTGTGCACTATGCAAAAAAACGGCCAGGTTGCACTCCGGGAGTGCCGGCAGAAGTGAAAACTTGAACGTTGTGCATTTTTAAATATTTTGGAATGGTTAGGGAAAAAATGTAAAGAAAAACAACCTGGCCGTTTTTTTTTTGGTTAAATAATCATATAAAATAATACAAATTAAAATAAGCAATAATAAGGATTAAATAATTAATAATATATTTAATTCGAAAATATAGTAAACATAGGATTCGAACCTACAGCCCATAGAGCACTCACCCAGATCCATTCACTTAGGCGCTAATAAGACGTTGACGTTGGAAGCGAAATTATGATCTATATACTTTTTACCCATCCCAAGATAGGACACGTGATCTGTCGCTACGAATCTGTCGCTTTTTCGATCAGGACACGTGAGCCCTGTCGCGAGTTTATTATTTTTTACCCATCCCAAGAAAAGTGCACAACGCCGCTAAATAATTTTTCACTTAAAAAACGAGGATATCCAACCCGTGGATTGCATCTATTTTTTGCATAGTGCACAATCCTTTTAGACACAATCCTTACTCCCTCAATTGCCCCCGATTTTAGGGTCGTGTGTAGGCGCTTTTACTTTTTTTCTATGGCGTTTGATATAACAGATTCAAGAATAAAATTAATTACAAATATGTTTCTTATAACATTTAACTGCAAAAAAATATGTAAATGATATTATGTCCTTTACCACGTGTTTGTCTTTGAAATATAACTAGTCGGACCTGCATCTACCAAGCAGCTGTTATTTAAATATATACCATAATTTATGGACACGTAAACTGCATATTGAAGCGCCAACGTCAAATTACTGATTTCAAGTTCAGTGGACTCTTAACAGTTTAATAATCAAAGTTTGAAGTGAGAATATGAACATAAAACAGGATTACCCTTTCAAATTATAATGCAAAAGTATTTGTAATTAAGTATCTTCTACTAACATAAATTCTTAATATACTCACGCCTGTATCCCACGGTGGTAGGCAGGCAGAGACTATGGATTGCCAAATGCTACTTATAATTTAAAATATCTGCCTAAGTTATTGTCTGTTGTTTTGTCACCAAAAGTACCACTCAAGCGATGGCAAATAATAGTGAGACATAAAAGAGAATTAAATGCAGTCGTTAGCGGTGAAACGGTGATTAAAAATAATCGTAAATAAGCTTCATATAACGAGCTAATGTTGGGGGTGTTGGAGTTTAATACAGTCATGTTAATGTTAGAAGAACTACCTTAATTAAGTAGTGAATATATAAATTTAAATGCAAAAACTTGTCCCCCAAATCAAGAGGTCAGAGCCGCGAGCATGGGATATTTATTTAACATGGAGTCACGTTAACGTAAGAGTGTTCCCTTATTTACCATTTCCCAACTACTATTAAAGTCTGATTATTAATTCAGTGGCGTAAAATGACAGCTATAAATGTAAATTTATATTTGAATTGAATCTATTTTTTAAGAGGGATCATGTTTTTGTTATTCTTTAGTAAATCTAGACTAGCATCTGACTGTTTCTTTAGCATCTATAGGCTACGGTAACTGCTTAACATCAGGCGGGCCGTACGTTTTTTTGCCACCGCAGTCCAATAAAAAAATAATTGAATTAATTTGAACAAGAATCATAATAAACAACATTATTTATGATGAACGGATCAAATTAATTGTACATTTGACATAAAAAGTTGTCATTTTACTCCACAGAATTATTAATCAGACTATAGGTAATAGTGCTTTAATAAAAATAATTTGCTTAGGAAACACTTCCGGATTTAATACAAAAATATATTCAAAATAATTATGACATCTGTGTCATAATAATCATACCTAATAATCAGAATCTGTGTTTTAAGGTTCGATTCCTGACGGGAATTTTAGGGTTTTCATGATTTATCCTGCTCCTAGTGTTGTTAAAAATTGCTTTTTTTATTTTATGTGAAAAGTTGATACTTACGATATCATTATGTTACGTATACGACAACCCTTTTAGTATTAAAAGGGGTTTAATATCGGTTATTGTGTGAGACTCGTCAGTGCGGCAAATCGGCCAGTGGGCACATAACGGAACGCGCGCGTTTCCTAACGACACATTTCGTTGGTATTCATATTCTTTGAACGCCCCGCTTTTGTGATGACACCATGATGGCAGACGTTTTTGAGACATTCTTACAACTTTAAAAGTAAAACATGAGAAATTAAAAAAGAAATATGAAACCACATTTTTTTAAAATATTAAAAATAATCAGTCAATAATGTACTTAGAGTTTTTTTTTTTAATATAACACGATAATATTTCCTGCAAAGGAATGGAATACCCCATGCCTATTCTGAAATTAGCCTATGCCATAAAAATGGGTGCAAAAATTTTTTGGAGGAAACCCCGTAAGGTAACAATCAGAAAGTGACACTATGTCAGCATCGGACAAGCGTCACAAACGTCACGTTGCCACGATCTTTGGCACAGGAAACTACACTTGTTAACAGTTGCATGAAGCCCGGAACGCTTGTTTCACGACTTCTATATAAAAAAAAGAAAAATACAGGTAACAAAATTGAACAAAGTTCTAAGTTCTAAAAAGTTACTAAGTTACGATTCCTTTAAGAACAGTGTATTATTAAATGGATTTTTCGGCAGTATTTTGTTCATACACGAAATAAAAGATTGAGATACATGTTAATGGGTTGTCTTTGTCGATATGTGTAACCTTTTAAGTTGTCTTAATGGTGTTCTTACTACTAAAGTATTTCTGTAAAGTTACCACTGTCGCATTGTGGGGTAAACCATCAATTTGTATCCGGATACTGCTATAACAATCAATTTTTTTTCTCATGAGACCGACAATATTGCTGTGATATGGATTGCCATACGCTCAGTAGATAAAGAGACTAATTTTATTTACCCAACCATAATATAGAAACTGAAAAAAGTAAAAAAATGCGAGATTAAAAAACAATCAATTCAAAACGTAGTTACCCCAACTCTTCGGTTACGCTTCAAGCCGGCTCTTCCTACCGGAAGTGGGGCTTGAACGGGGACCTTCTGAGAGGAAATGTGGAGGGCGTGTGAGTGCCGCGAGAGGGCCTAACGACCACCGCCCGGGGTGAACGCACTCGCCCTTAGGGCAGTGGGAATATGTGTATGGTTGATGACCGCAGTATGGTATACCTATTACATACAAACATACATATAATCACGCCTGTTACCCGGAGGGGTAGGCAGAGACCACTTCTTTCCACTTGCTACGATCCTTACACACTTGTCCTATTGATCTAATTAAATAGATGATTAGTAATCGGTTATTTTCGTGGGTGAAATAAATAAAATAAAAATAAACATAATTAGGCGCGTCCACAAGTCCGGAGCAGCCGCGTCTAAGAAATTAGTCATGATGTATGTCTATCGTGGAAACTGATTGCTCGCGCGCGCCGTCTGGCACATGTGGTTGGACATGTCTCTTGCATCTATTCGTTTATTTTTATTATGAACTGGTCAGTGATGGACGCCTATCTTATCTCATGCAAAGTGACGATAAGGCTGAAGAAGAGGTATGAAAATAGCCTTAAAACTGTTATATTTCATATCTTGTCTGTAATCGTATTTCCACAAGTGAAACGAAAATTTGAAACGGTACTAAACGATTACAGTTCAAAATAGTAGCAAAGTTTCAACCGTGATTCCGCAGAACAATTCCAACTATCCAAATAAAACAGAAACCATTTCTCGTTGCACGTAGTATATTTTACATCAGCGTACCAGATACAAAGCAATGAACACCGCGGGGTAAGGGGTATGATACACTGCAAACAGCGAGTGCGACTCAATTTCATAGTTCAAATATGCACGGGGCTTGTGCACGATGCTTTATATTTTGTAAATGCTATTCATATACAGGGTGTTTCAAAAGTCAGAATGAATATTGAGTATGGAATATAATTTTGATTGAAATTCGAACATTTTAAAGTCTTTTTAATTCTCGCAAAAAGTATGTATGTGAATATTGGTGGCTATTTTCTAGGCCATTGCATATCTAAGACCGCAATAGGCAATGTTTGACAAATATTCAAAGGCACCTAACTCATCGTTACCGTAAGTACATGTCAACTATGTACCAAATTATTATTTCGGACTATTGATACACCCAAAGACAGATAATTCTAAAATCACATCCACACTGGGCCAGCATAGTGAACCAGCTTAGTGGACTCCACAATACTGCAAATTAAACGTTTACTAAGTTGCTAGGGGACTCTACCCCGCACACTCAGCATTTCAAATGCATTCTAAACGTTTTAAACTTCACTACTAAAGCAAATATACCCAACCCTGCTTACCCCGCAAGATTAAAGAGCGCGATAGAGCCCTTAGGTGTTATATTCGCAGCCCGTTACGTCTCTCGCTAAGCTGGCGACGCGGTGTTAGCGAAAATTTACTTAAGCCCGTATAACGAACGCATCTTGGGGTTCTATTCATAGTTTAGATATGACACTAACGGCCGAATACTCGTACGCAACTTAAATTTGAGAGCTGCTTAACTTGCGCCATACAACGCGCCATACAAAAAATAACAATTAACGACGTCTCAAACTGCTAAGTCGGTCTTAAATATTTAAGTGGCCTTTGAGTATTCGGCCGTATGGAATGAGATCAAGTTTTGTATGTCATATAAATATACAGAATAATTGAATACCTTCATCATCATCATTTTAGCCAAAAGACGTCCACTGTTGGACTTAGGCCTCCCCAAGGTTTTCCACAACGACCGCTCCTGTGCCACTTGCATCCAGCGACCTTCACTAGGCCGTCGGTCCACTTTGGGCCTACCTTAAACTTATAAAAATATTTAAATACCTACGTGAAATCACTGACTGATGGACAACAGTTTTGATGCCTCCCAAAGAGTATGAAACGAGTGAAAAATTATTCAAATTCAATTCAAATTCAAATCATTTATTTTGTTTAGGCCTACGGGGGTACTTACAAATTGTCATTTTACATTTTTTCCTTAACTTCTACCGCCGGATCGGAAACGCGACCTCGACTGAGAAGATCCGGCAAGAAACTCAGCGGGCTTGTCATTTTTACATATTACATACATATCACATTACATATTACTGAAAGGTCGTCTGAGTATTGTCTTTCTAAATTAAAATTTATAGAAAAGGAGAAAAAAAAACACCAAAATAGAGGCCAATTAAAATATTTTATCTTGATATTAAAACAGTGCTTTGTTTACACATCCATATTCTGTGAACATTTCAACTCTCTACCTATTACGGTTCGCGAGATACAGCCCGCTGACAGACGGACAGACAGTCGGACAGCGTAGGCTTAGTAATAGGGTCCCGTTGGCACCCTTTCTGCCGCACAATTTATAAACGCAGTAAGTTCCAAAGCAATCAGTTGTACTTACTGCGTTTATAAATTGTGCGGCAGCTTTGGGTACGGAACCCTAAAAAAGCTTGTTGTGTCCGGGCTATGAATACGCCTGCCATCTATTTATCCGTGGCGCGGCTCTGAATTAATTAATCCGAGTCTGGAATCACCTTCATTGTCTACTGTGTAACTATTCCGGCCGCACCGGGAATAGTTTATACATTTCAGAGAAATATGCTGACTTAACTCGCTGTTGTAGTGTTGGGAGAGCTTGTTTACCGTTTATTTGACTAACTATTGGCCAAATACTCAAAGGCTACTTTTTAAGTCCCACTTAGCAGTTTGAGACGTCGGTAACTGTCATTTTTTGTATGGCGCGTCAAAGTTAAGCAGCTCTCAAATTTAAGTTGCGTACGAGTATTCGGCCGTATGAGCTTTATTTTTAAATGCATACCTAATAATACTTTTCAGAAAATGTTTATGTTGTAGTTTAAGTTGCTAATGCATTCTGATAATGGAATTTTATCATTTAAAATTAAAATGACTGCACTTTTTTAAAGTTGCCAGATAAATAAAAAAAAACAAACCGACTTCAAAAAAACCTGGATCACTAAAAAGCCTGAAATAATATTTCTATTACCACCTCTGCCTAACCCTTCGGGAAAACCAGACGTGATGGTGTGTTATCGAGTATTTGGGGTCGGTGCCAATTTATCTTCTTACTTTTATATTAGGTAGACTTGGCATACCAAGATTGGCACCGACTCCAAATACTCGATAACACACCATCACGTCTGGTTTTCCCGAAGGGTTAGGCAGAGGTGGTAATAGAAATATTATTTCAGGCTTTTTAGTGATCCAGGTTTTTTTGAAGACGGTTTGTTTTTTTTTATAAAAATAATTTTATTTCACGATTTTTAGTGGCACCATACCAATGAACATTTTGGCATATTGAACCGTATGAAGTAAACCCAACAAAAGGTAACTCCTGTAAATCTTTGAGGAATTCCCTCGACTGTCTATGGTCTCCATCATCGGACCTGTAATGGCACTTATAACCCATATGGGTGCAAAGTTCTCTCCAATACAAATTAATCAAGCCCAAACACCAGGTAATTGCTGTAAATCGTTGAGGAGTTCTCTCGACTGTCTTTTGGCTCCATCATCAGACCCCTAATGACAGTCACAACCCATCTAGGTGTAAAGTTCTCTCCAATACAAATTAATCAAGCCCAAACACCAGGTAATTGCTGTAAATCGTTGAGGAGTTCTCTCGACTGTCTTTTGGCTCCATCATCAGACCCCTAATGACAGTCACAACCCATCTAGGTGTAAAGTTCTCATCAAAACTAATTAATCAAGCCCAAACACAAGGTTGCTACTGTAAAACGTTGAGGAGTTCCTTTGACTGTCCCTTGTCTTCATCATCAGTCCCCTAATGACAGTCACAACCCATCTAGGTGTAAAGTTCTCATCAATACAAATTAATCAAGCCCAAACACCAGGTAATTGTTGTTAATCGTTGAGGAGTTCCCTCGACTGTCTTTCGGCTCCATCATCAGATCGACTCCAGACCTTCATAAAATAGTAGTGCTTTAAAATACTTAATGAAAAAAATTACAAACGCACTAGTCGCTCCTACGATTTTCGAAGGTTCCCCTCGATTTCTCTGGGATGCCATCATCAGATCCTGGTTTCCTTATCATGGTACCACCGCTGGGATATCTCCATTCCAACAAAAAAATAATCATCAAAATCGGTTCATAAACGACGAAGTTCTCCGCGAACACACATAAAAAAAAAAAAAAAACGGTCGAATTGAGAAACCTCCTCCTTTTTGAAGTCGGTTTAAAAATAAATAGGTATGTGTCAATTTGTGTTTTTATGAATTCCGGATGGCTTACAATTCCGGCTTAGAATTACCGGATATATCCGAAAAATTTCGGACAATAAATGGCAACTCTAACTACTAAAATGCTTACCAGTAGCTATTTTAGAAGGCAGGCAATGTCTTCGATTACCAAAATCAGGGAACCTGCAAGCAGCTATCCTAATGAAATTCGGAAAATGCAGAATACTAGCTACGGCACATCACTAGTATTAATCAAGTGCTGGTACTAGTTACAGGTATAGCTACAGTTTGCTCCACTCCTGCCACAGCAAATATTAGGAGGCTGTGAGATTAGTTTCTGTCTAGAACTAGATTAACACAATCTTCAAATAGCCGAGCTTGCAGAATTTACCTACAGTCCAACACAACTAAACTAACTATATTGTCATCCTTCTCACGCTCGTAATGTATGAGGGAGACAGAAATATTTTCAAATGTTTTGGCCGACAACAGTATATATCTACACTTAATATTATAAAGAGAAAAGATTTGTATGTATGTTTGTATGGATGTTTGTGTTGAGTAAACTCAAAAACTACTGGACCGTTTTCAAAAATTCTTTCACCATTAGAATGCTACATTATCTCTGAATAACATAGGCTATATTTATTACTAGAAGTATTAGGGATCCCTACTAAAACTTCAATAATATAACCCAAGGTGTAAAAAATATACGGGATCCGGCAAACGGGATCCAGGATCCGGTAAAAACGGGAAACGGGATCCAAGATACGGGGTCCAAGATCCGGGATCAGAGATCCGATTTTTTAAATTTAAATTCTACGCAGACGAAGTCGCGGGGAAAAGCCAGTTGTGTATAAAGCTCAATACTTATACAAGTATTGAGGTTTATATTCAATTTCGTGGAGCTCATTATAAAATAATGATTAGGTGCGTCCACAAGCCCCGAGCAGCCGCAACCGAACAATCAGACGACGACGATCGACGTTATGTCTACGCAAATAATTGGGATGTAACGTCATAGGAATAATGTGGAACAACCCAATTATAATTTACTAGCTTTCCCCCGCGACTTCGTCCGCGTAGAATTTAATAGAAAAAAAAAATCGGATCACTGATCCCAGATCCCGGATCCCGTATCTCGGATCCCGTTTCCCGTTTTTACCGGATCCTGGATCCCGTTTGTCGGATCCCGTATCCCGGTTCCCGTATTCGGGATATCCCGGAACCCGTATCCCAGATCCCGGATCTCGGATCCCGCAGTCCGGATTCCCGATCCCGTATCGTATTTGCCAGTAAAAGTCCCTTCAAAATCGGTCCAATCTTTTCTCTTTATAATATTAGTGTAGATAGGGCTTATTGTTCTCCATTCTCCTTTGATGTGGTGACTTCACGTGATTTAAATGCTATTCAAGGAAGTAATATAATAACCATACGAGTAACCAACAGTCAACAATTTGATTTCAGTTCAACAAAACAAACAGTCCCTAAGTAAAAGCGGGAACTTCCGCCATCGTACTGAGGCAACAAAGAATGAAGGATATAGTTTCAATAGACGCGCCAAATATTTATTTATACTTATTATTGTTTGTACTATAGACGATTTCTATCCTCGTAAGCAAGATGGATCACGCACTGGTAGGTGCGGTACGCACTGGAATAAAAAAAATGGTCGGTTTTTTTCTTACTTGAATCGTATCTATTGCAGTAGACCTTAGGGCTCTTCCTGAAAAAAAAAAGTATTATAATTAAATTAAAGTAAATTAAAGTTATTATAAGTAAATAATATATCTATTTCAATGAATGTACACACAACTCTCAGAAACGAGTGAAGTGAAGAATTGATTACAAATATTTGCTGATTTATGAGGTTGTTCATAGCAAATGATGAAGTATTACCTAAGTATAGCTTTTTTTATTTTGTATAGGACTGCGGTGGCAAAAAATGTACGGCCCGCCTGATGTTACGTAGTAACCATAGCCTATAGATGCTTGCAATTCCAAAGGCATTGCCTGCACATTGCCGATCTGAAGGGGAGAGGGATGAAGGAAGGGGAAGGGGAGGGTTGGGCTTTGGGCTCTCTCACTCATCGTACATAACGCAGCTATAATAGCTGCCTTACGCCGATCTTCTGTGAGAGGGTGGTACTACCCCGGTCGAGCCAGCCCGTATATGAGCTGCAGTCAATTGGCTACAGCTTGGTTCTACCACGTGGGAAAACTCAAAATAAACAGGAAATAAAAATATAACTAAGCGTCATGCTTGTGTAAGTAATTTTAGTATACTGGTTTTATTAAAAAATCGTCGCGTGTTCTCCTCGATTGTCACACCCAGTGCGTGCGCTGTTAATCTGGGCCGTTTTACACAAACTCCATCAGTCAGCCGCATGACAGAGCAATCGGCAGCGGATTGCGCGCACAAATTGAAAGACGCACACACAACACGACACCATTGTTATTATTACTGTTTTTTCAGTAACGTGGCGGCCGGAAGCTGTGTAAAGAATGAAATGATGTATGAAGTTTTTTTCTCGATTCGCTGAAGAGGCCTTAGGTTTTAGCCATAAGCTTACCCCGTATACTTACCCCCGAATTCATAGAGATTTTAGCCAGTTTACAATGGTTTTGATAAGCATTTTTAGGAACAAATGTGATTTGTAATTCCACTATAAGTCGATCATTACTTTCTTTGAATGTAGGGGTTACTCTTTAAAGATATGTTAATCTATTTACAACGGGTTAAACGCACATTTTTGAAGAAAATTGCTTAGTATTGTAAATTAATTATAATTTAGGGGACAAGTATTAATCTTTTAGTGAAAGCAAAAGCACTTGTTCTTTATACTACATCTAAACATGTTATTTGAAATATTACATACTAGCTGTTACCCGCGGCTCCAACAACATGTTACTTCGAGATGTAACGTGTGAGATGTGTTGCTCTGGAGTAGTGTAACCTTCAATCAGTAGAATAATTTTCAGATTCGTATCGCTAGTTCCATAGTCAACCCTCTACATACAAACTTATAAACTTTACCTCTCTCTAATGTTAGTGTGATAGGTCTAATCTAAGGGCTATATATATCTCAGTACTAGGACACCAGTGGCGGCGCAACCAGTCGCACCACCAACAAAATGTATACAGCTGTATGGGGGCGTACCTCACCTAGTGTCCGCTTGGTTGCGTAGGTACTTGGTTCCGGTTGGTTGGTATACATTTTGTTGGTGGTGCGACTGATGCGCCACTGGTGTCCTAGTGAGATATAGCCATAAAAGTCTTAAATACATGACAGCTCTATTTTTAGGATAGTACGTTTTTCTATACTTTTCCTATTTGGTAAGCAAAGATGGCGTCCAGCGGGGCGATTGCGTAACTTTTTTGTCAAAGTTTTACTTGGTTTCGTTCATACTGTGTCAATTATATACGAAACCAATTGAAACATTGACAAAAAGTTACGCAATCGCCCCGCTGGACGCCATCTTTGCTTACCAAATAGGACAAGTATAAAAAAACGTACTATAAGCTTAACATTGATGTCTTCCACCCTCACACGTTGCCAGGAAAATTTAATTACATTAAATCGGTCCCCGTATCGCCAGATATCGCTGCAACAAATACTTTGCTTTTAAATTAAAATGTTTTAAACTCGCGATGGGTTAAATTAATCCTGAACTTCGGAACTTGGCTTTTGTCTTAATGGTGGTCTCTTTACGAAGATTGATGGGGGCTCTACTGCTAGGCTTTCACCTTGTCTGTCTTGAAAGAAGTATTCGTGGTTGGAAACTTTTGACTTTGACACGTCCCTTTTAATAGTAATATAGCTTGAATAAATCAATTTAGAGGATATAGTGAAGGTTGCGGGAAACCGCTGGATGCAAGCAGCACAGGACAGGTTGTTGTAGAAAACTATACGGGAGGCCGATGTCCAACTGTGAACGTCTTTTGGCTGAAATAGTGATGATAATGTTTAGGGCCTCCGCAGACTTGCTACTTTTAGCATCGGCGATCGGCGATTTTGATGCTGCGTCTCGCTCGTTCGCGCTCGAAGAAACGCGAAGCAGCAACGATACGTCATGAAATCGCCGGTCGCTGATGCTAAAAGTAGCAAGTCTGCGCAGGCCCTTAGTTACGTTTGGCAGAATTTCATCCACTTCCTATATTGTTTACTTCCTAGATTATCCACGTGCCTAAGTAATACCTAAATGAATTTTAAACATTCAAGACACACTTTCTATAGTTGCATGCGCCGCCCGACGACGCCAGAACCATTAAGTTATTGATTCTTGTATATGTTTTCTTTTTTTGTTTGATGTTAGGCAGTTACTTAAAAACATTTTAATCATAGTTTATGCTGTTGAAATAACCAATTTGCAACTTTATCCTAGAACAGTAGATATCTCTCCAAGTCTTCGATAGGGGGACATTCATTAGTTACGTATAAACTGGTAAGTTTGTCCGTGGGGGTAACATTGAACAACGGGACTAGCTGTAGCGAAACGTTGGCTGCGACTGCACTGGCCGACTATCACACCGTACTGTAATTAAAAATAGAGAACTAGGTATATAATTTATACCCCGTCCGAATATTACAAAAGGATTGCTTTTAACGTAAGATTGAAGATAATAAAATTTTACTGTAGGTATATTTCCCATTTGGTATCGGTAACATAGATTTAGAAATAGGATAGCATCATTCCGGGCCCGGACCGGATCGGGCCCGTTGGCGTGGTTGGCGTGATGGCGACTTTCACGCTGCAGGTCGTAGGTTCGATTCCTACCCGGGACATGCATTTGTGTGCAAGAACATGTCTGTATGTCCGGAGTCTGGGTGTATATGTATATTAAGTATGTATTTACAAATAAAAAACTAGTATATGTAGTAATATCAGTTGCTTGGTTTCCATAGTACAAGCTCTGCTTAGTTTGGGATCAGGTAGCCGTGTGTAAAAAATGTCCCAGGATATTATTATTATTATTATTATTCCAATGAGTATAAGAATTTCAACGTAAGCTTAGTAGTTTCGCGTAAAAGCGGTAAAATAAAACTCAAAAGAGAAGGCTGCTTCTTTTCCTTAAAAAAAAATGCCATTCTAATATCCCACTTCTGGGCTCGGGCCTCCCCTCAATGCGAGGGGGATTCGTACAATGATCAAATCCAATTATTTTCCTTAATCGAGAAAAATATGACATGCGGGCTATTTGAGTGGTGTTTGAGCATTCGAATAAGAGATTTGGAAAATATAGGTATCTCCGTGTACTCTAGAAATGGTAAGCCGGGCAAAGCATAATACAAAGGTGAAATCAATTAGAATTTTAATTAAATTAAAGTTCAAAGTCGGGAAAGAGCAGTTTACAACGGTCCTTCAGCCTTTTAGTCAACTTTGAAGCGTTAACACAGTTACAAAGCTCTATAAATGTGTCAAACAACTTACAATTTTGAAAACAACATGAAAAGCGACGTACAATTTGTGAAGTAGGTTCCCCGCTTTGAGTTGTTTGAGGTTATACGTACTTCCCATTCACAAAAAGAATGTAATTTCTTTAGAATATCACACTTTTTTTTGCTGACGGGAACGGAATCTTCGATATATGCCCAGCCCTTTTGTGGGAGAGGCCTGGGGTATGTGGGATTCTTACCCACTATTAGAAGTGGGTGCTTAAACGAAAAGCCGTTTGAAAAGTTAGCTTTTTAAGTAAGCGCCCAAGCGCGCTTACAAATTTAAGAGTGTTGCTTTTAAGCAATGACGGCAAGAAAGAGAAAGAAATTCCAAGAAATTACAAAAAGTAACCTTATTTGTACGACAATACAGCTGCAATCAATATTTAATTAAATTGAACCTTTTTTCTTTACCCATAAAAAGCAATACATTGATAATAAATTATATTAGATTAACAACCATATTTCCATGCACATAAGACTCACTGTAAATTTTTCAGCGGATAAGTTTTTGGCTTTTTGCTTGAACTTATGTTTAGTAAGCATTTTGCTTTTGTTGTCGGATTATTGACGGACGAATTTTTGTTTAATTTATAAAAGCTGAAAAGCAGATGAGCACTTTTTTACAACGACTTTTAAAAACAAGCACAAGCGTAACAACGTGCTTTTAATATAAAGCCGTTTATCACATCTGTACCCACTATAACCACCCCGGGTGGCCGCCTTCAGCACGACGGAGAGGCTCCGGGATCTCCGATCTCCAAATGGACCGCACCAGTGCCCCTCATGTGCCCTACTCCCTATGAGAGCTCATCCCGAGGGGAGCAGATGTTCACCCCGTCCCCTCACATAGCAACACCTAGGTTTACTAATGCCTACAAGATATAGCCAAAGTTACCCAGTTTAATTTTGAAGTATTTTAATACTGCAAATAGCATTGTCTTTTTTTATCTACACTAATAATAATAATAATAATATTATAATTATTATAATAATAATATAAGATTTGTATTTTTGGATTTTTGTATTTTTGTATGTTATGAATAAACTCAAAAACTACTGGACCGATTTCAAAAATTCTTTCACCATTAGAATGCTACATTATCGCTGAGTAACATAGGCTATATTTATTAGTAGAAAAAGTTAGGGATCCCTACTAAAACTTCAATAATGTAATCCAAGGTGTAAAAAATAAAAAAAATAAAAAAGGGCGTTAAATCGGGGATATGGAAGTTCGTCATTTTTGAAGTTAGGATGATGAAAATTCGTCTGGAGTTTTCTTTTTATATAAATGAAGAAGAAATTTAAACTTCAGCGTTTTTGAAAATTTAACCCCTAAGGGGGTAAAATAGGGGGTTAAAGTTTGTATGGCGGTACCGATTCCGGCTAATCTCCGAAATGGCTGGACCGATTTGGAAGGGACTTTTACTGGCAAATACGATACGGTATCGGGAATCCGGACTGCGGGATCCGAGATCCGTGATCTGGGATACGGGATCCGGGATATACGGGACACGGAATACGGGATCCGGGATATCCCGGATACGGGAACCGGGATACGGGATCCGGCAAACGGGATCCAGGATCCGGTAATAACGGGAAACGGGATCCGAGATACGGGATCCGGGATCTGGGATCAGAGATCCGATTTTTTTTTCATTTAAATTCTACGCGGACGTACTCGCGGGGGAAAGCTAGTAATTTTATATTGCTGATGTGTATATGTGCATATTCGTGTTATTACATAAATAGGTAGGTATATGATATTTTAAATTAGTGTTTCCGTGAAAGTGTGCACGAATGTGCCCGTAATTATATGTTTGCATATGTATGCATGGCATGACATGCGCATGGAATGTGTGTACCTAGGTGAAAGTTAAAAGTGCGAGTCTACGAATATGCATACAATAGAGATTATGTTCTTGAATATTTTGTCCTCGTGTCGGTGTAAATGAGGCTGTAATATGTTAGAATTAGAATTTAATTCTCAGTCCGGTGGTCTGCCAATTTGATCAGTGCCGTTTTGCAGACTGGCTTAGTTTCGGCTCCTGGCGTTCAGAGTGCGCTGTACTGGCTAAGTTCTGGATTGGATTATCAAGTTTTCCAATTCATGTTTCAAACACATTTAATTTTATCATGCATTTGCATAAAATTGTTTGCTTGATTGTAAACGAGAAAATAGTTTTTAACGGTCCCGGTTGGTGTCATCTAGGTCTTTAGGCCACGTCAGAGACCTTTGGGCGGCTTGAACAATTCTAACCCCAGGTTGGCTACTTACCATACGATGAGAGCAAGGAGACTGGGAGTAAGTGACAAGGATGGCAATTGGCTATCTTCTGAATAGTTGCGATCTACGCAGTATCAAATATTAATGGTAGTTTTACACCACGACATGACATTAACGTACTAAATAGCTACGTCCAGATGTGTCACATGCCGCGCGAGGCAAATTGCCTCACGAAGTTTGACTTGCCTCGCGCGAGGCAAATGCGCGTCCTGCCTCACCTGAGCGCTGTCATTTGCCTCGCCTAGTTTGGCATAGTCATAAGACAGAACGATGTCAAACGTGTCAAACTGATTTTTCGACTATACCTTTCTCTGTCTAGAGTGTCAGTTGCCTCGCCATTTGCCTCGCGCGGCATGCGACTGAGACAAACGTCGTGCTTCGCGAGGCATGTGGGTGAGCAGCTTCGCGCGGCATGTGTATGTTGTAGACACGTCTAATAAGATATACAGACTTACACACCAACTGTATGGTCCCACACTAAGCAACGTTTGTACTATAGGTACTGTGCAATGGAAAGGGAGCGATCCAAGTGACACCTAGACCAGAAGGGCTAGACAAGTGGCTGACGTCTAAAAGCGTTCACGTTCCTAAAATCGCTACGCTTCATGTATGGAAATGACATAAGTCACGTGATCTACACAGCAACTTGTTGTTGATCTACATAGCGACGTTTGACATTTCCATACATTGTGAAGTATATTATATTCTATTCGATTAGCGTTCATGCCACTTGTCTAGGGGGGCTGGGCAAATTATTAAAATACCGTTTCCGATATTTGCCTTTAACGGGAATCGAACCGGGAACCGGGAAGTAAATAAGATATGGATATATTATGCAATTTCTTGCTAATTTCAAACGTTATCTCTATGAATCGTCTTTGAAACCCTTGAAAATGATAAGCTCAAACTTCACCTGTAATCTTACCTGCAATACATCACACGGCCCAAAGCACGACCCTCTATAAAGGGTGGTTGTAAAACTTAACGCGCCAACTTTAGGGCGCCGAGTGTAGGCTACACCCTGTATTAAGATGAGGGTTCGAAATTTGGTTGATTTTCTATTCTACTTTTTCTTTAAGTAAGTATGTGGACTAGGAATCTTATATTTAGATGTATGATTTTTGACTATATTATCTTGAGTATCTTTAAATCCAAATCACGATTTGACGAAATTTTCTCGATAAAAAAAAATTATGAAATGAGCTCTAATTATTTACAATTTTCCTTGCTACCACGATGTTTTTACGATTTAGATCACGAAATTATTTCTAAAACATAGCAAATAATGATATCTAAACTACCCTTCAACCATATTTTAATTCATGAAGTAGTTTTTTTTTAATTCAAGAAAATGTGGTTTGGCGCTTACGTTGTTTATTTCCGAGCGCGCGCACAATATCGCCATCTCACATTTTAAGTACTTGAACTAACCATGTCTCTCTCTAACTTTGTATTGTCAGTGTCCGCTCGGACTTGTTCGACGTCGGACCTGTGAAGGATTTTTTAAAAAATATTACGAAAAAATATTACGGTCGTGCCACATTACAGGTACAGTACAGTATTTACAGTCCGCCGACGCCTATGATAAATAAATAAATATCCTTGGAAATTCTTTTACACATGACTACCTGATCCCAAACTAAGCAGAGCTTGTACTATGGAAACCAGATAACTGATATTACTACATATACTACTTTTTGTTTGTAAATACAAACGAAATATACACTTAATTACACCTAGACTCGGGACATGCGGACATGTTCATGCACACAACTGCATGTCCTGGGCAGGAATCGAACCTATGACCTGCACTGCAGCGTGATTTTCGTTTGCTTTTCCTTGTCTTGTGTAATTTCTTTTCATCTCTTGTCATTTTGTGTCATCTCTTGTCATTTCATAGTTATTCGTGTCATTTCTGTAAAAACTCCCTATTTCGCTTACTGTTATATACTTGCAGCATGGTCTTGGGCCGACAGTGGGAATACATTGCTTGTCAAAACAATGGAGTCGCTTTATTGCGTTTGTTGTAGGTATGGATGGGCAAGTAATAAATATATCATACATCAATAAATTATCGTAAAAAATAACATTACAGATATGGATAGGAAAATGTTTGTCCGTCCTATTCAATCTATTATATTATAAACGAAAGTAACTCTGTCTGTTACCTTTTCACGGCTTAACCGCTGAACCAATGTTGATGAATTTTGGTATGGAGATAGACTGGGTCTTGGCGGAGAACATAGGCTACTTTTTAGGGTTCCAAAGGGTGCTAACGGGACCCTATTACTAGGCCTACGCTGTCCGTCTGTCTGTCTGTCCGTCTGTCAGCGCGGGCTGTATCTCACGAACCGTAACAGGTAGAGAGTTGAAATTTTCACTGAATGTGTATTTCTGTTGCCGGTGCAGAACAAATACTAAAAATATAATAACATTTAAAAATAAATATCAAGTCTCAAACTTGATATTTTTGATGTGTTTATTCTACGGTGGTACGGAACCCTTTATGTGCGAGTCCGACGCCTTCAGATCTTATGAATGTTTTCTTGAAATAAATATAGTGTATTTTAAGTAATTAATTGGCCAACCCTCAGGTCCTACCTACCATGTTAGGATCTTTTTCGTTCTAGCGGGTGTAAACCGTGATTTAACGAGTTAATGTGATAATTTTTGTATTTAAATTATTCAATTCAATGTATTTGTTTCAGACATAGTCCAATATTGATTATTAAAATTATTATAATTTCACAATAAATATAAAACAATAAATAAAAGTAAAATTAAATTTAAAAAAATATATATATTTATTTTTATTTTTCATGTTTTATCATTAAAATACAATATAATATAACATAAATTAAAATAAAATAAAAACCTACCCCTAATTAAACAAATACCGTCCGCGTGGGATACTGGCTGCATGTCCTCCCTGTATTCAAGCTGTTCCTGTTGTCAAGCGAATTTTTTGAGCAAGGAAAGAGCCAGCCCTCTTGTCACCTGTGGCGGTAACCAGTCTAAGGGTGATTTTGATAGATAAAAAAATAAAGATAAAAAGATAAACAAAAAATAAATGCATGGTTAAATCAATAAAATTAATAAAAACTGAAAATTAAATTAAAAATTAAATTAAATATGGTAAAAAAAAATATTATGACACCGCTGATGACTTCATGATCGGCATCGAAGTTAAGTACCAAAGTATTCCTTTGCCTACGAAACATGAAAAAGATACTCATATCCGGCAGTCAGTCACTGACACAGAGTATGTACATTTTTACCCGACTACGGTGGGCGGAGGGTTATGATTTTGACCGATATGTATGTATGTTCATCTGCTCCCGTATAACGTCCAAACTATTTTTATATCATAATAATTTGACTAATGAGATATCGTTGGACGCGTCTGGATCGTCCGCTGGTTATAGGCTATTATACGATCGAAATATTGTTATACGTATCTATCAGCATATTGTAGGTATCGTTTGTCTTCTTTTGACTTACTTTGTCTTCAGCAATAAAAACAACATAGAAATTAAATTATTTTTTTTCAAATACACTCGACATAAAAATCCCATATAAAACGAAAAATATATATTTGAATATTTTCATCCATTTCATCTATTTTAAAAGGTGCACTGGGTCATATTATTTTAATTGTACGAATTAAACAATATTGTTCCTTCAAAAAATAACTATACTATAGTCTACTCCATAGCTGTTCTGTCCTAGCTAAGCGAGAGGGATATATCCTTCGGCAGCTCACGCGACGCTAGCCACACCCCGAAACTAAAATTCATTTTTTCCTTGTATCGTCTTAACCGCGGTAATGTCGCCACGTGTCCCCAAAACAACTATGCAGATAAACCTTGATTGTATATCGTTTTAGAGACGGCTTGGGGTTATTGGAGTCGAGTATTAATATAGCCAGATTAAAACAGTAACTATTGTCCTAAACTAAGCAAACGTTTGTATCTTGCCTACCGTACCGTATCGACTGGGGCCAATCATAGTAACAGTAATGACACCCAGACCTTGATTGATCATAGAAATGTAACACAATGTAAATGTAATTTTCCGGCTCTATCACTCATTACAAACGCGGCTGCAATAGCTAATTTACGCTGATCTTCTGTGACAGGGTACTACTCCGATCGAGCCAACGTATATGAGCTGCAGTCAATTGGCTACAGCTTGGCTCTACCTATCTCTGGAAGAATAGTGATACAAAATCAATGTTCCCTGGAAAAGCAATGTTTCTGCCAGTAACTTGCCAAACCGTACAATAGGTAACAATAGAAGCACATAGAGATAGTAGGTATATAGAGTTACCACTGCGCAAACAACTTTTGTCACCCAAAACTTCGGAAAAGTGAATTGTAGACGAAAAAGTTGGTCGGGGCGAAGCGAAAATTGCAAGTGTTAACTTTGTGCATCCACCCTCGCTAGCATTGGTGGAGAATGCTTAAAAAGCCTCTTCAAAAACTTTAACTGCTGGAACTGACGTTGATATTAAAGATCTAGATGTCCTAACTTTAACGTATTAAGAAATCTTGCCCATAAATATAAGTAAGTATAAGTGATGTTTGTTTTCAAGATTGATTTCGACTCTCTCACTCATCGTCGGAAATGCAGCTGTAATTTACTTTACGCCGACCTTCTGTGAGAAGTGCAACTACCCCGGTCAAGCCAGCTCATATATGACCTGCAATCGATTGTCTACAGCCTACAGCTTAGCTCTACCAATAGCAAAGTCATTGGGTATATGATCAATAATAATAATAATATCCTGGGACATTTTTTACACACGGCTACCTGATCCCAAACTAAGCAGAGCTTGTACTATGAAAACCAGATAACTGATATTACTACATATACTACTTTTTTATTTGTAAATACATACTTAATATACATATACACCCAGACTCGGGACATACAGACATGTTCATGCGCACAAATGCATGTCCCGGGTAGGAATCGAACCTACGACCTGCAGCGTGAAAGGCGCCATCACGCCAACCACGCCAACGGGCCCGTCAATGGTGGATAACTTCTTGCTGATGGATGTACTGAAGTTGGTTTTGTCCACATTCGATTCGAAACGTGTTTTCGGGGCTGAGCAATCAAATCAATACACAGTGCTTATGACCCTGCCACACGCTCCGTCTTGCCTCTGCCCAACTCTTACCTGCCCAAACCAGTTTGCGCAGGTAAGAGCGTGTGGATGGCAAGACGGTAGCTCGCGCAGGCCCGGAAGAGCGGCTTGTGCAATCCTCGATATGTTGAAGATTGGCAAATTTATTTTCCATGGTTATGCCTACGAGTTTTCTCGAGCACAGTCCAGTTTACACGAGCTAAGGTGCACGTGTGCCTACTTTTACTGTATTCTGTCTTTTTGTATACTCATGACTGCACAAATTGGACTGCGCAAGTAAGACGGAGCGTGTGGCCGGGTCATTAAGTACCGAGACCAACCACTCGTCTGAAAAGGATTCTGCTTTTGGCATTTTAACAATATTCTTTATCTCGTCTATCTCTTCCAGAAAACTTTATACCCCGGAAGAGAATGCAGTAATAACTTTTTCCCCATTTTCAGTCTTTACGTCGCCTCTCGTTGTCGCTCGGCATTTTAAATAGTCCAGCTAATTTTATGCTTTCTGTGAAGATATTTTAAAATGCAAACTCCCTTAACAATAGCCGTTGTTAGTTTACACAGGGTGCTCATTAAAACGTGATGGGATGTTGTTTTTTGCAGTTTCCCAGTTCTCAGCTGAACATTGAGCAATTTTTATCCCTCTAGTTCCCACTTTATCTTTATGCTTTTATTCTTTTATGGTTTAACGGGCTCTTGTTTGAGGAACAGTGCTAATTTTTTAATTGCTCGGGTTTCCGGTTGATTCTAATAGGATGTTGAGTAATGTTATCTATGTGAAGTGCGCTTTGTTATTTTAAGTAGCTTATGTGGCAAACAAGCATACGGCTCGCCTGATGTTAAGCAGCTACCGTAACCTTTAGATACTTGCAATAGGCAAGGCAAAAAAGGCATCGCTCGCACATTGCCAACCTGCCCCCCTAGACAAGTTGCATGAACGCTAATCGAATAGAACAGAATAGACTTCACAATGTATGGAAATGTCAAACGTCGCTATGTAGATCAACAACAAGTTGCTATGTAGATCATGTGACCTATGTCATTTCCATAGATGAAGCGTAGCGATTTGAACGAACGCTTGTAGACGTCAGCCACTTGTCTAGCCCTTCTGCCCCCCTAGACAAGTGGCATGAACGCTAATCGAATAGAATAGAATAGACTTCACAATGTATGGAAATGTCAAACGTCGCTATGTAGATCACGTGACTTATGTCATTTCCATACATGGAGCGTAGCGATTTGAGGGAACGCTTGTAGACGTCAGCCACTTGTCTAGCCCTTCTGAAGGGCAGTGGGACAGATGGAGGGGAAGAGGAGGGTTGAGCTGCCGGCTCTCTCACTCATCATACGAAACGCAGCTACCATAGCTACTTTTTTATAGTACTGCGGTGGTAAAAAAGCGTACGGCCCGCCTGATGTTAAGCAGTTACCGTAGCCTATAGATGCTTGCAACACCAAAGGCATTGCTCGCACATTGCGGACCTGAAGTGGAGTGGTGGAATGGAGGGAGGGGAAGGGGGGGTTTGGGCTTTCGGCTCTCTCACTATGAAACGCAGCTGTAATAGCTGCTTTACGCCGATGTTCTGTGTGAGGATGGTACTACCCCGGTCGAGCCAGCCCGTATATGAGCTGCAGTCAATTCCTCCGAGTAGAGATTTGAAATTGCCCCCTTGATTCCGAGGATTTTACCAACTTAACTAACTAATGATGCTATTAAAATAAATAATTATTCAATGTCCTTCGCACATTCGTCAAATTCTGTAATTTTTAAAAGCTGCACCCATAAGTGCCGCCATACACCTGTCTGCTTGTCGAAAGCTCTAGAGCAGTTGGTTGCAGTCGACCGCAGTTTCAATACTAAATTGACATTCACCATACACGGACGGCTCAAACAGTCGGCGGGCGGTCGATGCGGTCCGTGTATGGTGAATGTCAATTTTGTATTGAAACTGCGGTCGACTGCAACCAACTGCTCTAGAGCTGTCGACAAGCAGTCAGGTGTATGGCGGCACTTAGTAGGCCTTATCCCCAATTATAAAATAATAAATAATAATAATAATATCCTGGGACATTTTTTACACACGGCTACCTGATCCCAAACTAAGCAGAGCTTGTACTATGGAAACCAGATAACTGATACTACTACATATACTACTTTTTTATTTGTAAACACATACATGCACACAAATGCATGTCCCGGATAGGAATCGAACCTACGACCTGCAGCGTGAAAGATGCCTCCGCGCCAACCACGCTAACGGGCCCGTGGAAACCTTCTTCAAACCCCTCAACTCCAGTTGCATCCAACGTCTCCCCTCAATCATACCCCGGAAGCAATCTTAAACAATTATGACTCTTATAATGTTGCCATTTGTCACGCCTATTCAGAGGTGGCCACGAAATGGGCGCTTGTCTACGATGGTAATGAATCGATGTGATTTGTAATGTAGGACTTGAGGTTATTGATGACGTCGATAAAAATGTTTTTACGATAGAGCTATTATGTTCATATTATTTTCAGGAGGAATGGGACTTCCGGGTTTGTGAAATATCGTGGGCTGGTCTCCGGGAATTAATTTCAGTAATCTTCAGTCATTTGGTTTTTTTATCAGGAACGCGGTAAAAGATCATTGTTTATAAGGGCGTCCGCAGACATCCTACTTTTAGCATCGGCGATCGGCGATTTTGCGGCTGTATCGATGCAGCATCGCGATTTTGCGACTTCCTGCGATCGAACGCAGCGACTGCTCCGATGCTGATACGGTAGACTGTAGTCAGCATGAAAAATCGCTGCGACCGGCATCCGCAAGTGTGCGGGGTGTAGCGTTCAGTCGCTGCATCGAGCTTCTGAAAAGCGACTAAGTCGCCGATCGCCGGTGCTAAAAGTAGTAAGTCTGCGGTGGCCCTAAGTTAATAAGCGATGGGTGAATGTGGCATTGCGAGAGTGCTACATTTTTCGAGAATATTGCAAGCATCTATAGGCTACAGTAACTGCTTAACATCAGTCAGGCCGTATACTTATTTGCCGCCTTGGTTGTATTAAAAAACCTCTGAATTTCAGTGCCTCTAATTTCAAATCCGTCTTATCATCAATTATATCTAATCAAAGCGGTAGTCTAACGATGGCGGCAATTACCGGCGTCATGTTAGTACCTCGGCTGATTAATGGCGGGACACATTAGCGCGGCACATGCCTACGCATATTGTGTGTTACGTGTATTGTAATTAGACAGAATATTACATAACAGGATGTACTACAAGCAGGTGCGTAAGCTTGGCTTCCCTTTCCTTGGGTTAAGTAACGGTTATAACCATCACATAGTTCCGTATTAATAAATCGATCTCAAGATTGAGATCAAACTTAACCCCTCCGCACACGGCGGCGTAGCGTAGGCGTATCGTATTACGCGCGTAGGACGCGAGCATTACGAGCACATACATTTTCTAACAAGTCCGCACACGAAGAGGTGCGTCAGCGTAGCGTATGAGATGTTCATCGTCATTACGACAGGCGTAGCGTGCTGGCGTAAAAAAGCAAGCGTAGAAATATTTTTATTTTTTTTCTTCGATATGGCGTCGCTTTTCGCATATGCCAGTGTCAAGTAAAATATAATGTTAAAATTTTTTTGATGCGTTAAGCACAGGAAGACCTTTGGCTAGGCCTAAAATACCCCCCCAAACCCTATTAGTAAAGTGGCTGATACTTTACTGACTAATTACTAGACTTTTTTTTAGGTAAACATCTGGTATCATTGACGCCATGTTTTCAACTAATGACATTTTGCTTACAAAAAGCTACGCCTACGCTACGCCTACGCTACGCGTCGTGTGTAGAAGTCTGCACGTCTCGTACTCGTTGCGTCTTTACGCTACGCCTACGCTACGCCGCCGTGTGCGAAGGGCCTTAAGATGCTGATTTTGACGGATGTTCCATTCATTAAACGTCAAAACTGCATCTTTAGATCGATTTCAACTTTAAGATGCATTTATTAGCTACTGTCAAATATTATGAATCTGACTTTTCGATGTTGAACAGTGTTCTCTAGAGAATGACGCATTTGCGCAGAATCTGGCTGGCTCGAACGGGGTAGTACCTACCTCCCATAGAAGATCGGCGTAAAGTAGCTATTACTATTAAAAAGTAAAATATTTTTTACTTTATTTTCATAATTCAAATAGTTTATTTCGTTTAGACCTACAGGGGCACTTACAAATTGTCATTTTACATTTTTACTTAATTCTGCCGCCAACTTGGAAACGCGACCTCGTTTGAAAAGTATTAGTAAATAAAAAATAATAGAATATTATAACGTCACGACTTTTATCCCCATTCGGGGGTAGTCAGAGGCTTGAGTGGCCATACACCACCACATTGTGGAGGTATAAAGTCAACTCAAAGGCCACGTTTCACCAGAAAGTCGGAACCCAACGTGACAGGTGGTGAACCTTGTCGCCGTGTATACAGTGTATTAGTATATACACACACACACACCTTGTCGCCGTGTATTAGTAATATAATTAATACAATTAATTGGTTACCAACTTAATTTTAGTACCATATTAAAATTGTTAAAATAATACCTACTTTATACGGTTGAGGTCATGGACCAGTTACTAAGGGGACTGGCCCTAAGCAAGTAGGCCGAGTGGTCGGCCTAGTACTAACATCGACATAAAACGAAGCGAGTAGTTCAACTATTTACCGGTAAATAGTAAAATGAAAATGAAAAAACAATGACCACGTTTTGTTTCATACAAATATCTCATAAGGGCACCTCTTTCTTTAGTCTTTACTCTGTGGTTGAGGTAAACCAAAATACTATTACAACAAACACCAAAATCCTACAGGACAGGTCAAATACACGAATCGTTAATAATATACCTCAAAAACAAACTATAATCGTGATACCCCAGGCTCAGCTCCCGAGCCCAATGTTTTATTAAGCGTGTTTTTAATTCAAAAGTTAGCCGTCCATCGGGAGATCCGTGATGAAAGCTGAGAGGAAAAGTTTAATTTATTTATAGTTGCGGCCCTGTCATTAGCTGGGGACAGATGGGCGTAATGTTAATGAACTTAGTAAACTATTTTCGGTAGCATTTAATGGAATGCGAAAAAAAACGCGTAAATAAATAATATACTTTCATCTTCTTCTTCCTAGCCTTATCCCATTATGAGGAGTCGGCTTTCAGTCTACCCTGATTTGGCTGATCACCGATATTTACACGGAGCGATTGCCATCTGCCCTCCGAGACCCAACTAGTGGGACTATCGGCAACCTAAGGGTAAGACCATTTTCAGGCTTCTGACTGCCCGTAACGACTGTCAAAGATCTTCAAATGACACCCGGGACCGCCAGCTTAACGTGCCCTCCGAAGCACGGAGGAGGTCAGATGTTATAAATCGGACACCCATCCATGGCTCAACCGAGCCGAACGGGGCCGTCTTACCAACTAGGCTACGACCTCCTCCGAAATAATATACTTTCATAAAAAGTAAAAAAAAAAACACCAGGAAAGATTCCATTGTTAAGCAGGAAAGTATTGTCATCATTATTGTTGAACAACTTTTCTAATTAGAGTCCTGTAAGAAAAAGAAAATGAACAAAAATAATAGTTTCAGATCAATAGTTAAAATTTTACAACAAGCAACTTTGGGATTGTTTGACTTGGCCGACTTATTTTAGAATTTTGTTTTTAGGCCAAATACTACTACTTTTACAGATAGAATCAAACTCTAAAACTCCAGAAACATGTTCAAAAGCCAACCAACCAAGCGAAAAAAGTGAATGCTCTCCGCTCAAAGACGCCCACAGAACTTGGGAAACGTAAAAATTAAAAAGGTCCCCCGATTAAGCACCATTAATATTATTCGTGGGCCCAAAATGTTGACAGGTTGTCAAATATTCGATGATTAACGAGCCAGCATTGTTTGCCAACCTTATTGTACTTTTAACAGCTTGTTGGCCGTGGTTTACACTAAAAAACCGCGGACAACAAAAAAATATCGTGGGGATTTTTTTAATATCTCCCTTGAAATCCGGTCTCGTGTCACTTTTACGTTGGCTGCAAAATGGAAAGATATGAGCAAATATTTGCGTTCATTTTTCGGTTCGTGGCTAGGAAAATGGCAGAGAAATGAGAATTAAAATTGTTCAAGAAAGTTTTCTTATATTTTGAGTATTTTCCTAAATGTTTAGATTAGAGAAATAGAATTTAAAATAGAAGAATATAACTGATTTTGATGATCAATAACTTATAAATGCAAATTATCTTGCAATAAACTGACGACCGTTTGGTGCAGTGGTTTGAGCGTTGGCCGCTCGGCTCACTGCACCGGGTGGTTGCGGGTTCGATTCCCGCCAGAGGCAAATTCCAGAAACGGCCTTTTCGTAATTTGCCCTGGCCTGGGTGACACTAGGATCGCCCCCTGCCCATTGTATGGTAGCTATAGTACAAGCATTCGTGTGTAAGTCTGGCAAGATTTATTTATTTTATTTATAAAGTCTATGTGGCATTTCTGTCATGTGCGAGCAACGCCTTTGATATTGCAAGCATCTATAGGCTACAGTAACTGCTTAACATCAGGCGGGCCGTACGCTTTTATGCCACCGCAGTCCTATAAAAAATATATAATAATGAGCAAGGTAACACCATTTTTTTTCACAATTTGCAGATAAAATTTAACACCATTGTATTTATACAACTTCTAGCTACCTATTTGACATGATAGGTTTTTTTTTATTTGTGCCCGCTATTTCCATGGCCCACCACGGTCTCGCTACACAAGCTATCTCCGTTGCGGCCACAAAACCCGCGAATAATCCGCCATCGCTCCGAATTTGCGGTACTCACTTGAAATTAAATATTGTACACGAATTGGGAATTATTCGGGTTTATGGCGTTTGCTCAAGCAATACCGATGTTTGCGAAAACAATCAGGTCACGAATCTGTTGTGTTATAAAGCTGTTTTTCCTCAGTTTCTGTGTCAGTCAGTATCTACAATGAACAGAGGGCTTATTACGGATATAACTTGGTTTATAACTTGGATCCTGGCCTTACCACCACCTCTTATAGCAGTTTTGTTTTAACGTTTCAGCGGCCATTTGTGCAATGACGTTTCTTATTGTCATGACAATAAGGTACGTCATTGCACAAAAAGTCGCTGAATCGTTAAAACGTTCCTGTAATTGAATCGCGATAAGAGGTCGTGGTAAGCCCCCTGTTCCCTTCGTTTGATCGTAATTTTGACACTAATTTACTACGGAAATGTGTCAAAATTAAAAGTCCGAATTAAGCGGATTATTTATTTCGTACTAGGTTTTGTAATGGCAACCCTATTTCTTCGTAATTGAAAAAGGGAAAAAAATATATTTCATCTTGTTTCTGTTGCATAATCGTCAGCTCTTAATCATCATCATCGTCATCAATTAATCATCACTAAGCACCCACTTCTGTACTTGTAACGATTTTCGTATCCAATCATTATCCCATCAGTAATTAACAAGGCCTTTGACGTCCATACCTTTTCCAACCTTTCTGTCCGACTAGATGCCAATCAGATACGGTGGCTCCAAAGGGAGCAAAGCAATGTCCTAACTCGGGAACTAGCGGGACTGCGCTAGCTGGTATACACGGAACTAACAACTAGTAACATGAACTGTAAAATATGAGAGTGACGCAGCGGCGCATGGATGTAGCGAGCAATGGATGGGGTTCTTATTTAATACTCGCGATCAGAACTCAGAGAATTAGGCAGACATGAACACACAGGGACGAGGTTATATGAATCAGCTTGGGACTGATCGCTCAAATACACTTCGTTAAAAACAGTGTCACGTTAAAGTGTAGCGTGTCTTGCCTTGCTATTTCGCAGGGCAGCACACTAGAGCTATTGTTTACCAAAATACTTTGTATTAAAATAAGTAAATGACGTATAAAAAAAAAAAAAAAAAAAATGACAAGCCCGGTGAGTTTCTTGCCGGATCTTCTCAGTCGAGGTCGCGTCTCCGATCCGGCGGTAGAATTTAAGAAAAATGTAAAATGACAATTTGTAAGTGCCCCCGTAGGCCTAAACAAAATAAATGATTTTGAATTTGAATTTGAATGTTCTTAAAATATTTGTAACTTTTTATATGTGACTGCGGTGGCAAACAAGCGTACGGCCCGACTGACGTTCACCAGTTACCATAGCCTATAGATGCTTGCAATATCAAACGCATCGCTTGCACGTTCCCGACCTGAAGGGAAGTAGGACAGAGGAAAGGGAAGGGGAAGGTATTGGGCTTCCGGCTCTCTCACTCATCGCACGAAACGCAGCTGTAATAGCTACTTTACACCGATCTTCTGTGAGAGGGTGGTACTACCCCGGTCCAGCCAGCCTGTATATGACCTGCAGTCACTTGGCTACAGCTTGTCTCTACCACCAATGAACGTAGGAACTTATATAAACATTGCATATTAAATTCTCTTACGCAAGATTAGTATGGAGAATTGTCATCTTTCGCCAAGCATCAGTTTGTATCGAGTTGCACTTAGGCTCGTATTAATAAATGCATCTCAAAGTTGAGACCGATCTTAAGATACAGTTTTGACGTCTAATGTAAAGAAAGAAAGAAAGAAAGAAAACATTTATTTGGCACAGCACAAAAAGACACAGTACAGTTTAAATAAAACAAACAAGAAAGTTAAGTTAATGTAAGGAACATCTGCCAAAAGCAGCGTCTTAAGATCGATCTCAATTTTGAGATGCATTTATTAATACGAGCCTTATAGTCTTAAGCGTAGCGTGGGTAGGCCTCCCACAAGGTGGACCGACGACCTGGTGAAGGTCGCGGGAATCCGCTGGATGCGGGCAGCGCAAGACCGGTCATTGTGGCGAACCTTGGGGGAGGCCTATGTCCAGCAGTGGACGTCTTTCGGCTGAGATGATGATGATGATGATGATGATAGTCTTAACATTTCTATTGTGGGATCCTCAAGGACTCTTCTAGTACGCTTATTCCCTGGTACCCACTGGGCAAGTTTGGGCTCTTAGCTTGCAGATTTCACGCCCAACTGCCGAAACGAGGCCTGTAACTATTAACCACTGTACTTTGCCGTTATGGCCGTTATGGCCGTTGCGCGAAGTTGCGCTGCAACATACTTACTTGAGTGTGGAAGTTTTAGCTATCTTACTATAGCTATACATCCAGTTAAATGGACGGTAAGTAGGTTATGATGTATGGTGGATCGTAGGTTGTTACTGGGGATGAAAATTTACTATAATTATGTTTTTAATTAAGGCGGCAAACGAGCGTGCGGCCCGCCGGTGTAAGCAACTTTACTCAAAAAAGTTTATGATGTTGTCATTATTTCACAACCCTTCTTCGAGCAAAATCGGATTTGTCGTACTGCAAAAGCTACTAGACATACAATGTATTATTACCCGGTATTATCGTCATTATATTTGTTATTTGACCGTTGCCATGGAAACGTAACAAACAGGTATGTTTATGATTCGTACAAAACTGATTGAAGGTTAAAAACGAGTTGGTCGTGCCGTTGCCATGGAAGCGTAAACAAATAAAATACGCAACTATAGATATAGTTCGTAAAATATAAATATAATTGTATTAATTTTTATACCCACTTAGCTAGTTTTGTTTAAACTAATAGTCGCATTTTTGAGTAAAGCACTATACAAGCCTTGGTCTCTAATGAGTGTACTGCTGACCACGCTATAATGGCCTCAAGCTAAGCTTCGCTACGCTCACGGCCTTCAAGCTTGGTCATCATAGCTACCCTTGCTGACCGCGCTATAAAGGCCTCGACCTTTGGTCTCGGCCTTTATTTTAGCTTGTCCATCAAGGGTTGCACTGCTGACCGCGCTGTGAAGGCCTGGAGCTGCGCTGCGCCGCGCTTTCGGCCATCAACAACGCGGTCAACAACACACTCATTAGAGACCGCAGCAGTAATGTACTATTAGATGCTCGCAATAGGTACCAAAGGCATCGCTCGCACGTTGCCGACCTGAAGGGCTAGACAAGTGGCTGACGTCTACAAGCGTTCCTTCAAATCACTACGCTTCATGTATGGAAATGACATAAGTCACGTGATCTACATAGCAACTTGTTGTTGATCTGCATAGCGACGTTTGACATTTCCATACATTGTGAAGTCTATTCTATTCGATTAGCGTTCATGCCACTTGTCTAGGGGGGCTGAAGGGAAGTAGGAGAGAAGGAGGGAGAGGGAGTTGGGCTTCCAGCTCTCTCACTCATCATACGTAACGCATCTTAAATATCTACTTTATGCCGATCTTCTGTGAGAGGAACCTATAACGTAACGCCTTAGTTACTTAAAATTTCCACAGAACGGCTGGAAATGTATTCTGGCCCGGATGCACGGTGCTCTAAATTATCAATATTCAAAGAAAAGTATGACAGTAACATTTTTCCGTCAAAAAGATCGTCTTCCTCAACAACTTTAATATCAAATGGGTTCTGTAGCAAATGCACGATCTTGTTCCCACGGCGACGTTTACCCAACAGTATCACAATTCAAAGGCTACAGTTCTGGTGGCGTGTTCACGCGCTTGGTTGCGACGCATTAATTCCCCTTGCATTTCCCATTTTTAGGGTTCCGTACGCCAATAATCAGGGCTTCAAGGCTCTTAATAATTGTCCATTTCGAAGCCACTAGTTTCTAGTTTCCACTGGTTTCTCGGGATTAGGCAATAGTTAGTTCCTGTACCCATAGCGACAAGGTTCACCACCTGTCACGTTGGGTTTTGACTATCTGGTGAAACGTGGGCTTTGAGTTGGTTAATACGTCCACAATGTGGTGCGTATGGCCACTCGAGTCTCTGCCTACCCCCGAATGGGGATAAAAGTCGAGTCGTGTATTTCTTTTTTTTTAGTTTCTAAAATTATCTTAGCGGATTCTTCATTATAAATCGTAAATGCTTGGCTTTCGACATGTTTTCAGCCATCTGTCAGCAGTCCTCTGACCAATGATATGACGACCGCCAAGAGTTTGCGATTTAAAATGAAGGATTTCCGAAGATAATATTAGGGCCATAACACACCGGGTAGCCATGGCGACGTCGCCAGCCACCGTAGCCAACTATTCGTATTGAAATGTATGGGAGGTAACACTCCTGGTGACGCCATAGCGACATCACCAGTCAAACAACAAAACAACAAACAACAAATTGTCTGGATACGTGGCCGGCGACGTCACCATTGCTACGTCGCCAGCCACCGTAGCGAAATGACAGGTAACATGCCTGGCGACCGACTGGCGACGTCGCCAGTCCGTCGCCAGAAGGGCTAGACAAGTGGCTGACGTCTACAAGCGTTCGTTCAAATCGCTACGCTTCATGTATGGAAAATGACATTAGTCACGTGATCTACATAGCAACTTGTTGTTGATCTACATAGCGGCGTCTGACATTTCCATAGATTGTGGAGTCTATTCTATTCTATTCGATTAGCGTTCATGCCACTTGGCTAGCCCCTCTGGTATGTTACCTGTCATTTCGCTACGGTGGCTGGCGACGTCGCCATGGCTATCCGGTGTGTTATGGCCCTTAGAGACCAGTGGTTACGTCATTAGTTACGGGTCTCCCTCTTGGTAAATTTGATTAAAGTCCTTATTTTCATTACCATACTGAACCCTGTTTAACCAACTCTTATCAACATAGGTTCATATTTTTTCATTCCCGCACTCCCCAGGGCGCCTTGAAGATATCTCGTTATTCGCGCAGCTAATGTCGGCTAAATGTGTAGAATGTTGGCTAAATGTGGAGAATGTTGGCTAAATGAGGAAAAATAAGATAGTGTTTTTAAATGTCCTCTTTACAGCCTAGAACATGTCGTTTGGCAGACGCGAAGTCAGGGCGGAATGCAACCATTAAGATAATAATACTGACAAACTATTCACTATGTTTTTGTTAGTAAATTACTACCTACAAATATTTTTGTGAATATTTTTGCCTAAATATCTTCTATAAATATAAAATTCAAAGTCCTGACTGACTGATATATCAACGCACAGCCTAAACCTCTGGTCCTAGAGACTTGAAATTTGGAGGGGGTGTTCTTTGTGAAGTGTAGGCATCCACTAAGAAAGGGTTTTTCGAAATTCCAACCCTAATGGCGTTAAATAGGGGGTGAAATTTGAAAGCCGAAAATTGGTGCAGTATTTTTGATAATGCATTCAGTTTCTACCCTTGAGTTTGTTTCTGAAGAAAAATATATCATTTGGTTCCTGTAGGCCACGCGGGCGAAGCCGCGGGCGGAAGCTAGTATACTTATAGAATTCCTTTAATAAAACGTGTATCTCGTGGCTGCATCTACATCAGGCGCATGCCCGAGCACTCAGTTTTGACGTTGGAACGCATAGACTTAATGTCATAACATGAGTGCTCAGGCGAGGCATGCGTGGCATCTGGATGCACGTTTGAGCAATTTAAATTTCGAGTCAAAAGAATATAAGGTCATCCGTATTCATCTTCAACAAATAAGGTTTCTTATGAATTATAATGAAGGTAACCTACTTCCAGCCAGCCCAAAAAGTTCAACCCTAATTTACCCAAACCAAGGAAATGCGTCATTTGGCCAAAAACCCCGCCGAGAAGCCACGTGCGACCCACGGGAGGGTTGGGTGACGAAATGTAACCAGGAATTAAATTGCTGTCCGGGGCGAGTGGGCCACCGAATAATATGTTATCCGTGACCTTTTTTAATTTAAAAAGTTCATTAGAACGACCGCTGACAGGGATCAAGAGGGACTGGATGTAACCACATCCAGTCTAGAAAAAAATAATCTTATACTTAATAAAAGAATAAGCTGACTGACTTGATTACTTGCTTACTTGTTGATCTTGTTAACTATAGCGTAAGATTTACTATTAGTAGTTCCGAAGATGACTATTTTGGTAGGTTTCTCAGATACATGGGTAGGTTACGAATCGATCGATGGCAGAATGAAATGAATTGACTTTAGGGACACCGCAGACTTGCTACTTTTAGCATCGGCAACCGGCGATTTTGCGACTGTATCGATGCTGCGTAGCGTTTTTTCGAGCGCGAACGAGCGAGACGCCGCATCATAATCGCCGATCGCCGATGCTAAAAGTAGCAAGTCTGCGGTGGCCCTAATCGATAGTTTCTACTGCACCAAATCAATCTGCTTGATTGCTCGATCTTTCGTCGATCAGCCAAAAATATATTTGATCGATTGATCTAGTAAGAATCGAACAGTTGATTCATCAAAGTACACATATCCCTGTCACTTCTAGCGCCCTAGTCATCATTGTCACACAACACCAATTTATGTGGACTTGTGGACACACCTTGAAAGCTGATTTTTGTGGGGAGTCTCGACTTCCATTTGTCCTTGTTGTTCGAGCGAGACGCAATATGCCGCCGCTACAAAAACATGCGTTATTTATTGCTTTTAATTACGCTTTTGGAACACCAATATATTCTAGTAGGTAGTCACTATGTTCATAAAAAAATGTTATATAACGTGCCTTTTAAAAGACCAAGCTCATTCGTTAGCCAAGCCAAAACAGGCTGTGGTTATTTCAAACCTAGACCATCTGTTTCGTTTGTTTGTGATTTTGACACAAATTTATTACGGAAATATGTCAAAATTCAAAATTCGAATCCCGCACGTAACTGATTTTTACTGAATAGCTTAACTTACTAGTTTTATTTAAACTAATAGTTGCATTTTTGAGTAAAGCACTATACAAGCCTTGGTCCGCATGACTGTACTGCTGGCCACGCTATGATGGCCTCAAGCTAAGCTTAGCTACGCTCTCGGCCTTCAAGCTTGGTCATCATTGCAGACCTTGCTGGCCGCGCTATAAAGGCCTCGACCTTCGGTCTCGGCCTTTATTTCAGCTTGTCCATGAAGGGCTGCAATGATGACCGCGCTGTGGAGGCCTGGAGCTGCGCTGCGCCGCGCTTTCGGCCATCAACAACGCGGTCAGTAATACACTCATTACAGACCGTGGCAGTATATATCATTCTATTTCACTACCTACCTCCATACAGTCCTCGCAGTATTGTACCTAAAAGTAATTCATAAGTGAAATAGGTTGTCTGTAAAATTTTCAGCATAGCGAAACTAAAATACTGAACTCCAGTATCTACAGCGAAGCTTGTAATCAAACAACTCTACACGACTAGCGTAATAAAACTTGTGCGTAACGTAACGCGCTGAAACTCGAGCACACTATGTTATTCCATTAAAAGTTTTGCGTAAAAAATGCGTAATTCGCCCGAGGTCTGTTTACGCGGTAAACGATGTTCAGTTTAACGATTCCATGAATTTTTACACGAAATACTTTCATCCTAAACTTTAGGAATATGGTGTTCGTTATCGTTATCATAATCAAGTTAGGTATTGTAATTATAAATGATCGAATTAACCCCCACGTGTTTCAAAGAGGGGTAACCAGTAAGTTCCACACATTTTCAATATGACGCATGTAATTTCAAAACGGATGAACTTCAATGCGAATAAGTGTGTGGCGAATTGCCTTATGCCCAAGTTGGCAACACTGACAGTTTGGTTGTCTATGCCACAGACGCTAGCTTCCCGCGGAGTTTTGAACGACAACTTACCTGTTATATCTATACATATAATAAGAATGTAAAATTGGTCGCGTCTGTACATTCGAAATATTTGGAAAAAAAATAGTGGGGGGGACTTAGATGGACCAGCAGAATTCATTTTTATCATTTTTAGAATTTTTGTCTGTGTGTATGTTTGTATGTTTGTATGTTTGCTCAGATTTTCGAAAGAGCACAACTTCGAATCCACCGGATGGATTTCAATGAAATTTGGCATGGATATGACTAATAGTCTAACTTAACATCTAGGATACTTTTTTTTGCGAAAATGTTTAGGGTTGCCACAGAAAATTAAAAAAAACTACTTAAAAATTCTAAATGTTTGAAAGAGCACAACTTTGAATCCACCGGATTAATTTCAATGAAATTTGGTATGGATATGACTAATAGTCTAACTTAACATCTAGCATATTTTTTTTTTCGGTAAAGTTTAGGGTTGCCACAAAACATTCAAAAACTACCTAAATATTCGAACACGCACAACTTCGAATCCAATGGATTGATTTCAATGAAATTTGGCATGGATATGACTAATAGTCCAACTTAACATCTAGGATCTTTTTTTCTAAAATATTAGGTTGTAAATTTTTATGACTACACAGAAATTCTAGCAAAAAATAAGTTTTAGTTATTGAAATACGTCTATTTAGAGCGGAGCCCTACGGAGCCCTACGTTGTGTGTGATCCGACACTATTTGGAATAGATAATCTTCATTTTAGTAATAATAATAAATATTTTATTGCTGCGTTCTACAATCTTAAGTTTCGTTTTTCTTAACTAGATGTCGCTATACTTAAAATCAGACAATACCTGCCTTGCACCACATGTCAAAATTTAATATCTTCCTTGCTTCAAGAAATTTAGTTTTTTTATTCCTAATTACGTATAAAAAACATTAAGCGGGTCTTTGTATCACGCGGAATCTTAGACGTTAACTCTGGAATTCATCTCCACAGTACTAATGCCGTAGGGAAGCTACCTACCTAAGAAGTAAGTCTAGAGGACCTGCTGATTTTGAATTAAGTAGTAATAGAAACATAGACATTGAACTCTGAACTCCAACCCCGCAGGAATGAAGCTGCTGGGTAACTGCCTGCTTAAAACATAAATCTCGAGGACCTGCTAACTTTGAATTAGCAATGTGGGTATCAAGTAGAAACTTCTCAGGCGAGGTCGCGTTTCCGATCCGGCGCTAGAATTTAAGGAAAACATGTAAAATGACTATAAGTGCCCTCCTAGGCCTAAACAAAATAAACGTTTTGACTATTGACTTAGACGATAAACTCCGGACTCTAACTTTTTAAGCACGATGTTGCGAAGTGACTCTTACCTAAACCGTGAGTCTGGAGCACTCACTCATTTTAAATAAGGAACATGGGTATCAAGTAAAAACTTAAACATTGAGCTCTGGAGTCCAACCGCTCAGTCGTGATACTGTGAGTAACTACAGATATAGATAGACGGATACAGATAGACTGGTACAGTCAGAGATACTCACCTACCGATAGATTACAGACAGACCGATTCAGACGGACAGATTATACAACTAAGGCGCCAGGCAAGCGTACGGCGCACCTGTTGTTAAGCAGTTACCGTACCCTATAGATGCTTGCAACCAAAGGCATCGGTAACACGTTTCCAACCTGAAGGGGAGTGGGGTTAGTGGGAGGGGACGGGGAGGTGGCTGGGTTGCGCTTCCGGCTCTCTCCCTCATCATACGAAACGAAGGTAAATTAGCTACTTGAATGCCGATCTCCACCTTACTGGTCAGACTCTACCACCTTACTGGTCAGACTCTACCACCTTACTGGTATAGACTGGTACAGATAGACAGCCACGGACAGACGAACTCAGACTGATGCAGACTGACGTAATACAGATTAGATGATAGACAAAATTATATTTAAGGGCTTCACCGACTGGACGCGGACGGAGTCGCGGGCACAGCTAGTTATTACCTATTAACGTTTAAGTTGTAATAGCTGTCGTGCCTAAGTTGTACAAATACACATTATTTAGTACATATTAGCTGTGTTGTTATTTGCGGGCACGGATTAAGGTCGACAAGAAGGAGGCCCTAGCCTGGCCGTACTTGTCCCCAAAAGTGCATCTAGAAGTGCAGAGTGGCGCGCTCCAATCAGCTTTGGCGCCTGACTATGCAGACGTCATAAGCGACCGCTCGAGGCTAGTGGACGCGGCCAATTTATTTTGGAAACCATCACGCCTGTATTCCCCGAAATGGCAGGCAGCAAACAATCTTATTATAAAGATTTGTTTTGAGAAGTTTTAAGTTTGCAAATTATGTGCGAAATCCGTCACAATTGTAGAACTTTCATTATATTCTGCGCAATTGTCATTAAGAGACTTCCGCCTTGACCGTCTGTCCGTGCGCCTTCTCAGGCAAATAAAAAAAAAAACAACTGTATCATTCCGAACTAAGCGACGGCGCTTTTACTATGGTTACGCTTTTACTATGGCGATCCCAGTGACACAAAAACCACAAGGCAAAATGCTAATTAACATGAGACGGCTTAATCTTTTAAGCTTGTTAAAGTGCACGTTGTTCAACGGAGAAACAACCCACAATAAAATAAAATTATTCTTCTTTTACAAAAAATTACGGAACCTTAACCCGGCTTGGTTACATAAATTGAAATCAGTCCATTAATTTTACGTTTTCTATAGAAAATGTAAAAGGATTACTTAGCATTTCAAAAAGAAATAAAGTTTTATGCTAGGATATCTTAAACTTGAGCTACTGTAATATTACATTTCTACCAACCGCACCAAAGTTCAATTTTCTTTGAGACAGAATTGTGAATTTTGCAAATCAAAATTTGAAATTGGTTATTTGGAATCTGGCATTTGAAACGATGTAATATGCTTTTTTTTATTGACATTTACAAATAACTTTGTAAGATTCATTCAGTTGGTAATAGGCTTGGCACTACTTATGAACAGTTGGAACCCAGTTGCTAAAGGTACACCAAAAAAAGACTTAACGGTGAAGTTAAAGGTTGCAAAGGACCTGTGGCCCGATTCACGTAACCAAAACCGTAACGATGTCTCAGCGATATAGTCTTTGATAGCCTTTTCGTATTATGAAAAGGCTATCAACGACTATATCGCTGAGACATCGTTACGGTTTTGGTTACGTGAATCGGGCCACTGTACAGCGTCGTACGTATAGGTACGAACACCCAAGTGTATTTTGAACAATAAAGCATGTATGGTCTGTTCAGTAGGTTTAGTGCATAAGTACTGAAAAATATCCTGTGCCTGTTATTTCAATGACATTAAAAAACTATCACAAAATGCAAGCGCAAAAAACGTTTCATTAAACAACCGGTTGGTGCAGTGGTTCAAAAAGACACATCACTACAAAAAGTATCATAATATATTACAGGTAGTTATGTTGCGTCATCGCTCCTCGCCTTTAGATTAAATAGCTGACTTGGTACTTTCTATGGAAGATTCCATGCTGAAGGACGATCAACAAGTATATCATGTTACAGTTTCATTGGAAGATCGTGGTAAACATGTTGACCACATTCAAGGTGTCATGTCAGCACTTTAAGACTATAAATACGAGTGCCCGATCCTGTGCCCCTAATTCTTGTAGCGCCTCCGAATCGGTGCACAGTTTTCACTAAATGTTTTATTTTAATTAAATAATCATTTTTTTTATAAAGTTGTTTTCACGTTCCCAAATTTTACTGGCGCAGCCGGTAGGATCGCGCGTTAAAAGCTGCGCCGTTTTCGCGTTTTTCAGCATCAAAATCTGCTGGTTTCGCGGCCTTCAGCGGTTCAACAGCGGTGCGATCCTCGAACCAAACAAATAAGTGAATTGGGGCGATTGAAGTAAATCACGCACGAGTATGGGAGTAGCGGTTGGCTGGTGAGTAAAACTTTTCGCCAGATCCTTCCTTTACCCTCCTGTATTTTTCATTTAGCATAGTGTAATCAAGTGTCTCTATCGTGATAGAACTTTTCATGTCCTGTATGCTTGATTTAGGCTAAGAAAGCATAAAACTCTGCTTTTTAAAAGAATCTTGAATAATTTTGAACAATTTCAAATATAGAAACTTTAGTTTAGGGTATTTTTGTATTTTAACGTGTATTTTTGAATTTCTTGTGTATTTTTCGTGTATTTTTGATATTTTCGTGTATTTTTTGTATTTTTCTTGTTTTTAACGTGTATTTTGGTGTATTATTTGTATTTTAGAAGTGTAGAAGTGTGTATATTCACGCACAGAATAATTAAATTAAAACAAAAGTGTATTTTAACTAAAATTTAAATTGATTAAAATCTTTTTCTTTAAAAATGGAACAAGTAGAGCAAATAATCGCAATTCCTCCGGTAATGATTAAACTAATACCAGAATTTAATGGTGATAAACGTCATTTAAATTTATTCATTCGTAAAAGCGAGTATATTATTGAGCAATATCGTGGTGGAGATCAACAGAATCAATACCTCTACCATGCTATTACCAGCAGACTTACTGGCGCTGCTGCAGCTCTAGTATCTGAAAGAGAAGATGTTTTAACTTGGACTCAATTAAAATTTTTGCTTAAACAACACTTTGGTGATCCGCGTTCAGAAGAATGCATTGGAATCGAACTCGAATCATTAAAAATCAAACCTGGTGAAAGTTACCTTGATTTTTGTGGTCGAATCCAGAGCGTTCGTTCTATGTTAATTTCAAAAGTTAACCTTTTAACTGATGCTAATTTAAAAACAGCTAAAATTACCATTTATAATAACACAGCTTTAAATGTGTTCTTATACAACTTAACAGAGAGCCTCATCAGGATTGTTAGATTAAAGAAACCAACTACTCTAGAAGATGCCTTAAGCATTGTTCTAGAAGAAGTAGATTTCATGGACCAATACCATATGCGTAATCGCATAAATAGTAACTTCAATAATAAACCAAGTTCAAATCCTGTGGGAGGATTTAAATTTGATACACATTCATCAAACCTTGCGTCTGGTTTTAAATCAGTTATTGATAACACACCTAAATTTAAATTTGGCCTTCCGCCACAAAACTTAAATCAAACTCCTCAGTTTATGCAAACTGGACAGAACCAGTACCGTCCACCTCAGTTTGGATATCGTCCTCAGTTTGGTGCCCACCCCCAACAGCAGTTTGGAGTTCAGCCCCAACAGCAGTTCGGTTTCAAACCTCAGTTTGGCTTTAAACCTCAGCAATTCGGATATAAACCTCCGCAACAATTCGGATATAAACCTCCACAATTCGGATACAAACCTCCACAATTTGGTAACACACAGCCACAACAATTCGGTTACAAACCACCACAACAGTTTGGTTACAAACCTCCACAAATTAATAAACCACACATGCAGCTCACAGACGTTTCTATGAGAACTGCACCACAACCTAAAACGCAACATGGTTTCAAATTAAATGATTTAGAACTTTATGAAGAAGAACTAAATAATGAAAATAACTGTGATGAAAATTATTATGATGAAAATAATTGTAATGAAGAACAATATTACAATGAGTGTGAGTACGAAAACTATGAACCTGAACAGTTAGACGACAACCAGGATTTTCGGGACAATGCCTCGATCAAGGACAAGAAATCTTAGAATTAAACTGTGATCCAACTTTAAAATTACCACATATCCACATTCGCGAAATAAACGCTAAAATGATGATTGATACTGGGAGTATGCGATCATTCATCAGCCCTCGTATAGCATACCAGTACTTCAGTGAATTTATTAGACAGGAACAATTCCAAGTAGTAAGCACTCATGCGTCGAGTGTACATAATGAAGTAATTTACATTCCTCTTTTACCAACATTTAATAGCGACGAATGGCATAAATTCTATCTATATGATGTAGACCCTCGTTATGATGGCCTAGTAGGAAACGATCTTTTAGAACAACTTGATGCCGTCATTGATCTTAAACATCGTTTGTTAAAAACAAAAACCACACAAATCCCCATCATTAATAACAATTTAAATTATATCGTTGACTTACCCCCGCGTTCGGAATGTAGAGTCAAATTACCAATTGACCAGTACTCAGGAGATGCAATTCTTGATTTTCAGGAATTAGGTGAAAATGTTAGAATGCCTAGTGCCCTTGTTAATTGCATCCACGGATACGCGTCAACCGTGATACAAAATGCATCACCAAAATTTTTAAGAATGACAGTTACACATCCATTCCCTGTAAATAAATTTATACAACCCGAACCAAATTTAAATTGTACTCATAACAAATCAAACTTTGAAATAGATCAGTTACTTACTGAGAACTTACAAAAACTCAGACTTAACCACATGAATGACGAAGAACGTGCAAAAATTAATCGACTTTGTCAAGAATATAAAGACATATTTTATTGTGATCAGTTGCCACTCACATTTACAAATCAGGTTAAACATAGTATAAGGACTAAAAATGAAGATCCGATATACGTCAAACCTTATAGACAGGCCCCTACACAACAAGAAGAGATTTCCAGACAAGTTAATAAATTATTAAACGATAACGTTATTCAAGAGAGTCACTCACCTTGGAGTGCACCCGTTCACTTAGTGCCTAAAAAGATGGATGCTTCAGGTGAAGTTAAATTCAGAATGGTAATAGACTACAGACGACTTAATGACATAACTACAGACGATAAATATCCCTTACCTAACATTACAGATCTCTTTGACAAATTAGGAAAGAGCTCTTACTTCAGTACTATAGATCTTGCAAGTGGTTATCATCAGATTGAAGTAGAAGAGAAGGATAGACAGAAGACAGCCTTCAGCACATTAAATGGACATTTTGAATTCCTTAGAATGCCATTTGGACTTAAGACAGCCCCTGCTACCTTCCAAAGAACCATGGACAACATCTTTAGAGGTCTTCAAGGTCTCCATTGTATGATTTACATGGATGACATCATTGTCTTTTCAAATAGTCTAGAAGAACATATTCATAAATTAAGAGTCGTATTTGACAGACTTAGAGCTACAAACCTTAAAGTTCAACTTGACAAATCAGAGTTCTTACGTAAAGAAGTTCTTTACCTAGGACATACAATTACTAAAGACGGACTCAGACCAAACAACGACAAGATTAAAGCCGTATTAAAATTTCCACTTCCTAAAACTACAACAGAAATTAAAAGTTTCTTAGGACTAATCGGTTATTATAGAAGATTTATTAAAGACTTCGCTAAAATAACACAACCCCTCACAGCATGTTTAAAGAAAAGAAATAAAATTATCATTGATCAAAAATATATAGACGCTTTTAATAAATGTAAGGAACTACTTACAAATGCACCTTTGCTTCAATATCCGGATCATGATAAACCTTTTATCCTTACAACGGACGCATCTAATGTCGCGTTAGGCGCTGTATTGTCACAAGGACAAGTCGGTAGCGATAAACCCATTGCATACGCAAGCCGTACCCTTAGCAATACTGAAACACGTTATGGTATGATTGAACGTGAATTACTTGCCATTATCTGGGCAGTTAAACACTTTCGACCATATTTATATGGTAAAAAGTTCATCATCTACACAGACCATAGACCATTAGCTTGGCTAGATTCCCTTAAGGAACCCAGCAGTAAATTAACCAGATGGAGATTGAAACTACAGGATTATAATTACTCTATCATATACAAAAATGGAAAACAGAACTATAATGCAGACGCATTATCAAAAATTAAACCCAATACAATAGATAATGAATCAATGAAAGTAAATTTTGATGAAAATAGTATTGAAGATGAAGAAACATTGGATGAAATTAATGAAAAAATAAAAAAGATTAAAGAACAATTACGTATTATATTTAAGGAAGATGAACAAAGAGCAATACTTAGGGAGAAAAAATTAAATAAATCATCCTCTACGTCACAATCCAGTTTTAGCTTTTCAAATAAATCTGAATGCAAATCTAATAATATTATAAAAGAAAAATCCATATCGGCAAAAGATGTAAATAAAAGAAAAGGAAAAGTAAAGATTAAAGAATAAATAACTATCGGAAGAAAATAATTACAAACGAAGTTGATAAACGAAATGGTTAAATTTTAATTAATTAATATCAAACACCTTTTGCAGGTGGTGTTTGCTGATAGCAACTGTGACGCCGGTGTTAGCTCTACATCTGCAATCCCTTCAACAAAATCCGGGAATGCTTCCAATCAAAGTTGGTGAAGCATTCGAACAAACAGATTATTGGACAATAATTAAAGTAATAAATCTCGACAAAATTTATGATGATTTACAATTAATAAATCAAAATTATTACGAATTTAACACAATCGTGCAAAAGAACGATCCTAAGGAATATCCGAAAGATTTCCTTAGCATTAAATTACATACAGATTTTGTACGTGACATTACTATACAGAAGTACCAACAATTAGTACCACAACGTTTTAAGAGAGGTCTTCTAAATCCGTTAGGTTCCCTCATAAAGCTTATTACGGGAAACCTCGATAATGATGACGCTCTTAAATATGATTCAATCATTTCACAATTACAGAATGATCAAACAGTTACAAATAAAAAGTTAACTTTAATTACTAAAATGTTGGATGGATTTATAAACGTCACCGATACGTTAAATCAAAACTCAATTATTCTGGAAACACGCCTTAAGAAAGTTGAATTAATGTTAAAAGAACTGGCGATAAAAGAGAATAAATGGGTTTATTCTACATACATTATAGAACTTTTTAACATATTCATAAGTAGTTTCCGTACAATCTTTATAAAATTAAGTGAGATAGAGACAGCTCTAGCACTTAGCAAAGTTTCGGTATTACATCAGTCTATCATAAACTCTACTGAGTTACTCTATCATTTAAAAATTATATCACAAACAGACAATTTAATGTATTCTCCTTCTGAGGAAAACCTTATAAAGTTAGAAGATACAATAGAAGTAAAATCATTTATTAAGAAGAATCAGATTAACTTTATAATGCATATACCATTAGTGAACAATTGTACTTATAATTATTTTAAAATGTATTCCATTCCTATATTCCACAAATCCGAGAATAGAACCTTCTCCATATTTCCTGAGTATCCTTACCTTCTGGCGAAAGGAATGAAATATCTGCCAATCGTGAAGCCGTGTCGCCCATTAGCTGCTGGCGACCAGTTCCTGTGCACAGATGACAACAAGGCCCAATATCCAGAGCCTACCTGTATAGAACAGCTGATGAAGTTTCAAGTCAACTCTACCAGATGTATACCACATCAGATCCAGCTGGAAGATACCAGAGTCCAGAGAATTGATGCAGACAGTTGGATTGTCTATAGTCAGATAGACACCACTCTTACTAAAATTTGTGGTAAAGACATCACCAAGCAACCACTCCTTGGTACTTACCTCATCACCCTTGATGAACCATGTGATTTAGAAATCCAAGGCATCCAGATGCATCATCACCGTATCATAGAAGCAGCAGAGGAAATAACTCCAATTCCTGTCATCAGCTTACCTCAAGTTCAAGTAAAAGAAGATGCAGTATCCAGTACACCTGCACTTGACATGAAGGGAGTCAGCCTGGACGCACTGACTTACATGTCCCACGCACTGAAGAATAGTGACGTAATACAAAGTGTTTTCAGTAAAAATAACTCTAGTTTCAGTGAGTGCTTAGGTTATATTAGCCTAAGTTTATTGGCAATTAGTATTACAGTTTTACTTGTTTATTTTATATTTAAAAATAAGATTTTAAAGTTTTTGCCAAATAATCGGAATATCGTTAAAAAGGATAATTCCGATAATTTCGCTCTTAAGGAGGGAGGAGTTATGTTGCGTCATCGCTCCTCGCCTTTAGATTAAATAGCTGACTTGGTACTTTCTATGGAAGATTCCATGCTGAAGGACGATCAACAAGTATATCATGTTACAGTTTCATTGGAAGATCGTGGTAAACATGTTGACCACATTCAAGGTGTCATGTCAGCACTTTAAGACTATAAATACGAGTGCCCGATCCTGTGCCCCTAATTCTTGTAGCGCCTCCGAATCGGTGCACAGTTTTCACTAAATGTTTTATTTTAATTAAATAATCATTTTTTTTTTAAAGTTGTTTTCACGTTCCCAAATTTTACTAGGTAATAAATATACTTAACGGAATGCAAGCACTCGACGGTAAACAAGTGGAGGGGCCGCGTGAATGGGTAAAAAATAAAATTTGCGCCGAGATGAAGTGCGCAAGAAAGCAATTTCCCTGTGAGAACTCCCTGTAATGGCTACTTTGATGTACTATGGAGCACTAGGCGATCGTGGATACGGTATAACAATACCAAATGGAAAATTTAAACCCTTCCATTCATCAGCCAGAAAAAGTCCACCACCATCTTTCTCTTTCCTTTACTTTTTTTTCTCTCCTTTTTCTTTCCTTGTGGAAAGCGGGTTTTAGTACAACTAAGTAGCTCTCGGGAAAAATCAGAAGATTGACACATAGTTAATTTAAAAATAATTACGACAGTTGTGGGTTATAGCTATAGACGACCAAGTTAAGGCTGGGCTCGCCGTCCGAGCGTTTTGGCTGTCTGGATTGGTCGAGAGCGCACTAACCTTTTTTTGCGAAAAACATCCGAAAATCATTATTTCCTGGGACATTTTTTACACACGGCTAACTGATCCCAAACTAAGCAGAGCTTGTACTATGGAAACCAGATAACTGATATTACTACATATACTACTTTTTATTTGTAAATACGTACTTAATATACATATACACCCAGACTATTTAGATAGAGACAGATTATTTAGGTATTATCTTTCAAAATAATTAAAAATTCCAAAGTTTAATAAGTAAAAGTAAAAGTTTTTGTTATAATCCACGCATATGAAGTCGCGGGCATACCTACTTCTTTATACATTTTATGCCTTACCTATTTGCCTTCTCCATAATATCATTCCTGCTTCATGTGCCTGCGGTCGGCGCTCAGTATCCACTGTAGAAAATTGCGCCGCCCTTATTCAGCGCTTGCTTTAATTCGAGACTACTTTCAAAACTATGTTTAATGTTAGTACTTTTAATTCCCACCGTCTTTGTTTACTGTAAAGGCATATTTTTTGTCTCAGAGCTTTGTAAAGAGTTTTTACTCTGCCTTTGAGTCTAGTAATGCCTTTGTTAAGTGATAATTAATGAGAATATAATACAGAATTAAAATTGGGACGAGGGTCGTTTGCTTTGGATACTTAAATTTAAATTATTTAGACTTAATTAGATACAAAGTAGCTGTGTTGACACAAAATAAAACTAAAATTCATATTTCCAAAGACTTACATTAATTATGTAATTTTAGTTATAGTTCGCGACAGGTCGACATGACATTTGGGTTATGAGCTTTTTGCAGAATAAAATCCGAATCAAAATTAGCAGGACCCGCAACGCAACAGAATAATTTAATTTAATTATTTTGTGGGCGATTTAATTGTTTATCGGGTCCTGTTAATTTTGATTCGGATTTTATTCTGCAAAAAGCTTACCACCTTAGCTTAGCTCACCATAGTTGTAACTTGTATGAATTGGTCTACATGCACCGAGCACGAGCAAACAGTTCTGACATCCGTCCACGCAAATATAACTAATCTGATTGCTCGGGCGCGGCTGCTCGGGGCTTGTGGATGAGGACATTTATTGTTTGTTGTGTCAAATTTTATCGCAATTTGACGACAGCAAAATATTTCCGTAATAATTTTTTTATTGGACTGTTTATTTAAATCATCTTTAAGTAGCTACTTAGCGAGAAATAAGTATGAAACTTCGTGAGGAAACCTACCTATCCCTCGGGATTAGGTAATAGTCAGTTCCTGTATACACGGCGACAAGGTTCACCACCTGTCACGTTGGGTTCTGACTATCTGGTGAAACGTGGGGTTTGAGTTGGTTAATACCTCCACAATGTGGTGGTGTATGGCCACTCAAGCCTCTGACTACCCCCGAATGGGAATAAAAGTCATTACGTTACATTTTTATAAGTATCAAAGTAGTCTGATACCTATGGACGTACTAAGACTCGAAACTGAATGTACACCACAACAATTCAAAAAAACATTTTTGTTCGAGTGATTGAGAGAAAGTAGGTATCTTTCCGTTTAAAATATCTTTCCAATTTTCAGCTTTCGTTCCTGTTAACAAAGGCTTTCATGGGACGTTGGCTTCATTTACAATCACTTGATAAAAATTACGGGGATTTTCCTGGTGTTGGGAGGCCGAGGCCTTGGCGGAGTGAGTTCCTTTAGATAGCGGCATCGTTTTTTGTTTATTTCAGGTTCAGGAAATGTAAACAAGAATATAAAGATGGAATTTTTCAGTAAAAAATCTATCTATAGATGCTTGCAATAGCTGCAAAGGCATTGCTCGCAAGTTTCCGACCTGAAGGGGAGTGGGACGGAGGAAGGGGAAGGGGGATGGGGGTTGGGTTTCCGGTTCTCTCACTCGTCGCACGAAACGCAGCTGTAATAGCTGCTTTACGTCGATCTTCTGTGAGAGGTTGGTACTACCCCGGTCGAGCCAGCCCGTATATGAGCTGCAGTCAATTGGCTACAGCTTGGCTCTACCATCGATAAAATGGAACATTCCACAAATGTACGTGCATCGCGAGCATTCCTCCACATGCTAGTTGCATGATCTCCTTCCTGAAGTCTTAACTTACTACAACATCGGGTTCTTCAAAGGGCATGTTTCATCATCATCATCATCATCTCAGCCGAAAGACGTCCACTGCTGGACATAGGCCTCCCCAAGGTTCGCCACAATGACCGGTCTTGCGCTGCCCGCATCCAGCGGATTCCCGCGACCTTCACCAGGTCGTCGGTCCACCTTGTGGGACCTACCCACGCTACGCTTTCCGGTGCGCGGCCGCCACTCGAGAACTTTTCGGCCCCATCGGCCATCCGTTCTACGAGCAATGTGCCCTGCCCACTGCCACTTAAGTTTTGCACTCCTAATTTAAGGGCATGTTTACAGGTCCCTAATAGCTCAGCACCGCGTCTGCTCCCCTTAAGTTGCAGATGTCCTGGGCGGCAGTGTCTACTTACCAAAACGTGGACCGTCTGTCAGTGTGCCTTACCAGACAATATAAAAAAAATACCGCGTGTGTGTCATTTGCAATAGATTTTCTATTGTGCCTGCTCATGGTCACTCGTTATTTTAATCAGAGCATTGATTCAATATTATGTACTATTCAGTGCATGGACTTAAGATCGTAAAAAATGGTGACGATTATGATTTTTTTATTTCATTTCGAAATCTCCATAATTATACAATTTTCTTTTTATTTGTTAGGTAGTTCAGTGTATATTACACAAGATAGGTATAAAAAAATTCGGCATTTCTCTACAAATTAAGATTACCCGTCTAGAAACCGAGCTACGTTAAAAATGTAGAAAGCAATTTCTCCCAGACTCCGCAACGCCTAGTACTCAAGTGCCCACACCCAAGAGTAAACTCTTGAGTTTTTAGCGCAAAGCCGATTAAAATTTTACCCCAAATTTTACCCCAATTTCGTACGTATCTAATTTGCGGCTCTACGGGTAAAAATAACTCGCTACTGGCTCTTAGCCTTTGTTGTTACTCGGAGTGGGTAATATTTAATTTCGAGTATGTAATGTTAATTTGTTATAGGTATGTGCTCCCGGAATTAAAGGACAATATTTACTGTGAGGGTAAGTATTTGAAGTGCGTTTAGGTAAACCGCTTTAGCTAAGATAAAAAGAAAAAAAAAAAGAAATATGCGTCACGACTTTTATCCCCATTCAGGGGTAGTCAGAAGCTTAAGTGGACATACACCACCACATTGTAGAGGTATTAAGCCAACTCAAAGCCCACTAAGATACTATAGACATTATTAGGTTTAGTATGTATTGTGACAGAAAAACATTGTGTACTGTGTATTTTTTGGAGTACATTGTGTTGGTCAACTAATTTCACCATTAAAAATGTTGACTGCTCTCTTGACTCTATCTAAGAGGTTTTTCAAGTCAAGTCAAAAGTTTTTATTCATGTAAGCTCAAAAAGCATTTATAAATAGTCAAAATAAACAATATTTTAGCGCTACCACCGGTTCGTAATGTTGCGTCCATTGAGAAGAGCCGGCAAGAAAATTTTGAAAGCAAGACCCTACCAATAAATTACCTATGGTCGAAACAAAAATTGTTATAAGTTTTCTCTGCATGTGACCTCATAAAGATCTAATATTCGCCTCCCGCTAAAATTGTTAGCTAGTGAAAGACGACCACATTAGAGAGCTGACCATCTACCACCCATCTGTGCGATCGCTTTAGGACTCTACGTTAACTCTATGTCCAGCGAACATCATTATATAAGTCCGAGTATGAAACTAAAAATTATAAGCTCATTCCCGCTTTGCTGCAGTAAAAACACAGCCCTATATCTCTTTATAAAAAAACTACCCATTGTTAGAGCATTTTGCGCGAGCAAGCGTAACAGTATCAAGTTCATTGTAGCGGCCTATTCCGCCTCCAAATGGGATGTGTGGGCTTTAAAAATTAACTGGTTCTTTGGACGGCCGTAATGAGAGATGCGGGCGCTCCGAACGAGCACGTGTAAATAGGAAATAGTGTGGGAAGTTTCACTGCGGAAAATAGCTGGTAGTTTTTTCACTTGCTTTAGTAGCGGTTTGGAACTGATTATAAACGTGGGTACTGCGTACTTTACTCGTGTAGTATACTGGTAGTATTTTTATGGGCAATAACTAAATGGTGGCGGTGGTAGAGCAGTGGTAGCCGATCGGTTAAGCACGCGTCTTGCGGGCTTAAGGTCCTGGGTTCAAACCCTGGCTCCCTCTCCCCTCTGGATTTTTCGAAATCTATGTGTGAATCATAACTTTAATATGATTATCACTTGCTTGTGGTGAAGGAAAACATCGTGAGGAAAACTGCATGTCTTAGACATGTGAAAGCCACCAACCCGCACTGGGCCAGCGTGGTGGATTATGGCCTGAAACACCCTCGCATTGAAGGGAGGCCCGTGCCCAGCAGTGGGACGTTAAAAGGGCTGATTTTATTTTTTATTTTTTTAACTAAATGCTATACATAGAAATTTGTTGAGTGGCTCAAAATTTGCCCATTTTTAAAATAAATCAATTTTCTATATAAAATATACCACATTGAACTTCATATTGCCACGAATAAAATACCTATTACCAAATTTTGTAGACAGCAAAAAACATTGGTTTTTCAACCTATGTTGTAAATTCTCTCCACAACAGCTGCATAGATACTGTGAGTAACTTTAAATGTAAGATTTGCATATTAATTATTCAATTTAAAACATATTTTATTAAAGAATGTTAATGCGCTAGAAACATTGCCAATCCACTACTTAAAGTAGCTGACATCAGCTGCATGTATGATCTAAGGCCCGCCACATACATACGGAATTTTCCGTAGTAAATCCATCCAAATGTATGGACATATCGCGTTCGGCAACCCCGATTCGATATTTCGAAAGCAAATTCCGTACGGAAGTTCCGTATGTATGTGGCGGGCCTTAGTGGTGAATATTTATATTTTTTTCTTTTTCAAAAGTTATAGCATGAAGAACAAACAACGGCGCGAAATCACTACACGAACAGTTTCTTAACAGAATATATGAAATATATCATTTTATCATGTTGTGTGACTTAAAGGACCAACAAATTATGAATAGAAAAACAAATAACTTGGGTTGCGAACGTAGGTATAATTAGCTTAATTTCAAAATCATTACCACACTCGTAACAAATCCAATTACAGTATTCCTTTCATGTCAGTAGGGACGTACGGACCAAATTAGACATTCTTCAAAGACTCCCCTCAAGATGTGATCCAAAAATGTGTCAAGTACATTCATAACATCGAGTGCTGAGCGTGCGATCGCTAATGGCGGGCTTAGCGCGGCGTGAGGGCCCTCCGCGTCGCGGAGAGGCGATAACACGAGCCTCTCCGCGCGAGCCGCTAGCCGGAGGAGCCTCTACACCGAATGGAGAGGCTTATGCGAGCGCCGCACCGGCTATAACTGGCTTCAGGTGGATTTGAGATTTTAGGTTCTATAAAAAGGAATATGAATATCCGTGGTTAGAATATTAAATTGTCGCATAGAATTTTTGAAATAGGATTGTATTTTCTTATAGTTAAGGGCCTCCGCAGACATGCTACTTTTAGCATCGGCGACCGGCGATTTTGTGACTTATCGATGCTGCGTCGCGTTTCTTCGAGCTCGAACGAGTGAGACGCAGCATCAAAATCGCCGATCGCCGATGCTAAAAGTAGCAAGTCTGCGGAGGCCCTTAGGAAGAAAATAACCCTTATTGTTTTGTTTGATATTCGACTTATATTCTTTCATTGTGAATATAGAAGACTAGAATAGAATAGAATAATAGAAAACTGTAGATGATAGATACTTACTCTTAATTTATTTTTTAGAAGAAGTATAGCGTTTTCTAAGGATCGAAGGTAGTTTGTAGATACTTCATAGTAGTTTAATTACTTACATGAGTCAAAATCTGAATCAAATACACCTCAGTATACACATACATTTGGCAATCTCTGCAATATTAACTGAAAGGCTTTTGTGTACAAATTTATAGCGAGCGCCATGTTGGCCCGCGCGGTGAAGATGGTGGTTTAATTAAAAATTGATGAAAATTCGCATGAACTGATTTATAGGGCGTATTGTAGTAGGCGTTTAATTTACGATGTCTTTGATGTTTGCTCTTGGTTTTGTTATAATGTTATTTTAATTGAATTCGTACAATTATCAAGAAAGTACTGAGCCTTTGATTATGAATGTCTTTATTATCAAAGGAAACATGGATATACGATCCTTTCTTCTGATTAAATTCGTGCGGGTTCCAAGACAACTTAGCTTTTCCCCGGGACTCGTCGAGGCTCAAACCTTGGCGTCATCGTTGGACACCATTGTCGATCCTGGCTTACAGGAGTAACCGTGGTGGGAATGTGTGGCGGGCTTAGTCCCATAAAAAAGAAAAAAAACATGGATATACGAACAGGACGTAATAAATATTCTGTGAGTAATGTTGCCATGTTAGGGTTGTTTTATAATAAAGTACATTTTAGATGTTGTTTTAATTTAATGAATAGTAGGTAAGTATTCTATTTAGTAAAATCACTATATTTGAGTGTGTAAGTAAGTAAAAAACAGAATGAGAAACAGTGTTATGTGAATATTCATCACGGTTTCTGGGTATAATTAAGTGAATAAGGTATTTGGCGAAATAGATTATTCATATTTAATGATTTACTTATGATTGATAAAAGTCAAAGCATCATTTTACAAATTATAAAAAATCTGAATAATCCAGTAAAACCGAATACTAGCACTCCAATCTACCTGAAGCCAGTTATAGCTGGTGCGGGGCGCTTGCATAAGCCTCTCCATTCAGTTTAGAGGCTCCTCCGGCTAGAGGCTCGCGCGGAGAGGCTCGTGTTATCGCCTCTCCGCGACGCGGAGGGCCCTCACGCCGCGCTAAGCCCGCCATTAGCGATCGCACGCTCAGCACTCGATGTTATGAATGTACTTGACACATTTTTGGATCACATCTTGAGGAAACTCAAAGGAAGACTAATTTTACGGTACCGTTATAAGGTTGACGGGAATAAAAATACGGATTGAGTCATATTTTTAGTTAAAACTCAAAATTATATTGTGTTCAGTTTATGGTGAAAGTTGAATAAAGGACACGATTCCCATAACTCACTCATCTTCTATAACTACAACATTATAGTCTTGAGCCTGAAAATGAAAAACCACATCATAAAATATTAATTAATGAACCCACTCTATGAATAAATAATTTGGCAACATATATCCCACAAATAGTTAAAACCCAACCACTAAAATGAGCGCACGAATTCGAAACGAAAAACCGAAATTGGTCCATTTTCATATACAGCGAGTGTAGCAGGCACAGCTGACGCAGCCCGCAACCGATCGGGCCCATTGTGCCATGTGCACGACACTGTAAATGTTGCAATTACACTGGCGTGCAGTATTAGCAAGATGCATTCGTAACCGCGACACGGTCATTACCAACCGTTTTCGACGGTTATTTGACTACGTAATGAGTACCATTTTGGTTGAATGTAATTGTTTTAATAGAATCATCATCATTAGGTTGCGTTGGTCAATAATGGACGTGTTTCAGTGAAAATTGTCGAATATGAGATGTTGGTACAGATAATGAGTCCCGTATAAAATATATTAAAACAGAACTAATGTTTCAAACCCTACAAATATCTCCTCATTATATGGAATTAGTCAGTGAGAAAAATGTATAAACAAAACATAGGCTCGTATTAATAAATGCATCTCAAAGTTGAGATCGATCTTGAGATGCTGTTTTTGACAGATGTTCCATACATTAATGATGATGATGATGATGATGGATGATGTGGTGACTAAGATCGAAAAGAGTATGCTAAGATGGTTTGGTCACGTAGAGAGGATGAGTGAAAGTCGATTGACGAAAGAGATATACGGACCGAAAGTGAGTGGATGCGTCGGAAGAGGGCGCCCAAGGAGAACTTTTCACGACCAGATTAATGGTCTCTTCCAGAAAGGTCAAGTCCGTAGCACCCTCAACCGACGGCAGTGCATGAGAAGATGTATGAATGTGGATGAAGCAAAAGAGGTGTGTCAAAATCGTAGCATGTGGCAATCTATAGTCTCTGCCTACCCCCTTGGGATACAGGCGTGAGTATACGTATGTATGTATGTATGTATGTTCCATACATTAAACGTCAAGATCGATCTTAACTTTAAGGCAGGTGTTATCAATTCATAAATACAAGAATACAAGCTAAAACCACCTGTATAAATTAATCCTGTTGTGTGTTCTGTAATTAGATAACATTCAATAGAAATGTAAAGATAACTCTGTAGCGAGGTTTTTAGTTCCTCCTCCTCAAATTGTACGTCCTCTTGAAATTCTAAGACAACATTTCGACCTCAATACATGCCAAAACCATTGTTCAGACACTTCCCGGTCCCTGACCCTTGTATTATTCAGGAATTCAAGACCAAAACTATTAGGTAATCCCTTCGATTCAATATGTAAATTGATTCAAAATAAACTTGACCCGAATTTTAAGTTATGATGAAAATTCTTTCAAAATTTCCAACCCTTCGCGAATCAAGCATGACGAACGCCGAAAATAACATTCAAAGTATTTCACGCGTAAAGATAAAACCGCATCGCATTTTTAATACAAAATTTTCGGTCCCACGTCACCGTCGTCCTCTAAAAAGATATCCAGTTGACAAAGTTAAACTTCACTCGGATCAAACCAAAAGCTACCTAATACCTCTAAACTTAAGGTGGGGTTGAAACGCAAAGTATTTTCTAAAGTCCCTCTCATATCTCCATAACAATTGGGGTATGTTTAAGTGCGGGACACCCTCGTCGTTAACACCTGTTTCGCTTTCTGACTAAAGGGTACCGGCTATCTAGACTTACAATGAATGACCTGACTACCTTTGTACTGGACAATGAAATTCTATTAAAAACCGGCCAAGTGCGTGTCGAGCCACCCACTAAATTTTTGGCTAGGATTAAAGGCTAAAATCTCGCAAATAGCTCGCGGTTTATAAAAACAATAAATGTATGGAAACACAATTTTATTTAAAAATACTGAGATATCTTTTCATTGATACTCCACATGATGGAAGAACTAAAACAAATATGTATCCCCACTTTCCATGTACGGGGAGATATCAAAAAAGTCATTTTTTATTTTGAGATTGAGATCTACTAATAATTTTGTATAATATACCTAGTGGGCACACTCCGGCTCAATGTGAGGGGAGCTATGGCCCGATTACCCATCGCATCAAACCAATCCGAACCATAGTTCAAAGTATTGCCAACGAATTCAAAATGTATGTAGTTTCCACTATCGAAGCAAACCTTTGAACTCATATAATGAGGAAACGGCACACGTAGTAAATATTCATTTGCATAAATCAATGCTACCAGCGCACGCGTTCGATACAAACTTAAACATACGCAATGTTTCACACAATACGCAAATCTGGGGCTGTTCAAAATCATTGCCTCGATTTACAAAGGCAATGTATGCTAACAGCTGTTTGGCAGCTTGTTAGTTGGATGCGGATCTTGAATTTATAATTGCTGCTGTGTTCGCGTGGATTTCGCTCGGAATATACATATTGGTTCGCTTTGTTGGCTAATTGTTTTGTGTATACTTTTTGCAACTAATCGGTGATTGTTCGTAATCCTAGCTACTAGAACTTTTTTATAACACTTTTTATTGATTATTTACAAACAAAAAATATAAAACTAAATAATTAACAAATAACCTATTCACTAATATAAATCGCCCAACGACGACGAGCCCGTTGGCGTGGTTGGCGTGATGGCGCCTTTCACGCTGCAGGTCGTAGGTTCGATTCCTACCCGGAACATGCATTTGTGTGCATGAACATGTCTGTATATCCCGAGTCTGGGTGTATAAGTATATTAAGTATGTATTTACATATAAAAAAGTAGTACATGTAGTAATATCAGTTATCTGGTTTCCATAGTAAAAGCTCTGCTTAGTTTGGGATCAGGTAGCCGTGTGTAAAAAATGTCCCAGGATATTATTATTATTATTTTAATCACCCGATATTGTGCGATAGGGTTCCCAGAACGCTGACAGCATTGCCACGTAGAATGGCAAAGCTGATATGCTGAGCAAAATAGATGCCAACGCCTGGTCACCCAATGTCTCCACCAGACGTTTTGCGATGTCTTTGAACATCCGCTGGGCTCCGGGCCCCCACGGACCCCATGTTTCGACCCCTAACGCCTCAAACATGTGACCTGCGCCGAAGGAAGTATTTTGAAAAAATGTGTTCGAATTCCAATAGGTTTCATACCATTTAATTATACTTCCGATACGCATCGCAACCCCCAAGTATTATTTCGCACTGAAACAATGTACCAGCAAGCCAACTAGACACTCGGGTATAATCAATGATTCTGCGGTACGTCCAGAACGTAGTGAGCCTGAGCCAATGCCTGGGCACTTCTGTGGCAGTAGCTCCCACTACGTGGTGGAAGGACCGCGGAATTATTGACTTATAATTGTCATTTTGATATTTATACCCAGGTGTCTAGTTAGCTTGGTAGATTATTATGGTAGGTATAAACTTGAGGAAATTTTAGGAGATTCCCAAGAAATTACAAATGCTCGAAATATATCACATGAAGTAATTACGCTTATAGAGCACATTGTATGATGGATGGAGGATGGATGGCTGTTCGAATGGAGGCAATTTGCATTATAATAGGCAATGTATCATCACTTCGGCTTTGAGTGACGTACGTATAAAAAAGTTGGTTAAGGAAAACAAATTAGGGTAAGAGGGTAGTTCCCACTCGTTCATATATTATGCACTTGGAAAGCCCTAGGGATCTTCATTACCGCTAGCGGTCTAGTCGTCTATCAACCTTTATAAACTTTATGTAGGTTCTTGTGGCTGGTACCTGTTACGTCTGATATCTGATATTACTCCAAAAATATTTAAAGATGTTTGCTACTACGTATTTCAACTTTGACTTAGCGTCCGTTCAAACCACAGAGTAAAGACTGAAGAAAGAGGTGCCCTTATTAGATATATGTATGAAAAAAACGTGGTCATTGTTTTTTCATTTTCATTGTTCTATCTACCGGTAAATAGTTGTACTACTCGCTTCATTTTATGTCGATGTTAGTACTAGGCCGACCACTCGGCCGAGTTGCTTAGGGCCAGTCCCCTTAGTAATTGGTCCATGGTTCAAACAGACCGGCTCGGAGAGGAGAGCACATTTATCGCGTTTAAAAAAGAGTTTTGGGTAATTGAAATATGGTTGATTCTTTCATTTCACTTCTTTTTATTTAAAAGAGAATGCTTAAGAGCAGATCTAAGGGCCACCGCAGACTAGCTACTTTTAGCATCGGCGATCGACGATTTTGATGCTGCGTCTCGCTTGTTCGCGCTCGAAGAAACGCGACGCAGCATCGATACGTCACAAAATCGCCGGTCGCCGATGCTAAAAGTAGCTAGTCTGCGGAGGCCCTAACGCGCTCAGTGTATGAAAAAAATCCACCTTATTTCAATGACCCAAAACTCTTCTTTAAACGCGATAAAAATGTGCTCTCCTCTCCGAGCCGGTCTGTGTGAACGGATCCTTATAATGCCTAACCTATAATAGATTGATCGCTGTGTCTAGGTCTTTATCAATCATGAATAGATAATAATCATTAAACAAGAAATTAATTAAACCTCACTAAAATTAATATTTTTGTTGATAAATCGTTAAATTCTGTACTAAGGCAAACAAGATCGCCAGGCACACAAATCCGCGTAGCGTCTCAATCTGAGACGTGACCGAATCCCCCATAATCTCTTAAGTAACAAATCATAACAGCAGAAAGGGCAGCTTTATCATCAATGATTTACGGGCCGAGTCGAAAGTTAACCTGAACGCCAGACAAAGGGCTAATTATTGCCCTTTGAAGACTTTCAGCAAGTTCCGCGGGCTAATTTAAATTTGCTTCATTATTGCCACTTTCGTTGGAGTATTCTTTGATTCCGATTTCTTTGCGGAGAGTTTCACCAAACTTTTTAATTTAGCCAATAAGTAACTGACCGAGTTCATGTTGTGGTCGCGTTTTTTCTCTCGTAATTACTTAATTAAGACGCCGCAGTTTTGAGATGAAAAATAATTGGAATTAGGAATAAAAGCTTTCCTTAAGCTTTTGGTTTAATATGATGATACCAGTAATCTATTGGTGCTAGAGCCACAAGCTGTAGCCAATTGACTGCAGCTCATACGCGGGCTGCTGGCTCGACCGGGGTGGTACCACCCTCTTACAGAGGGGGGGGGGGGGCTTCTCCTCCCTCTATCCGACTCCCCTTCAGGTCGGTAATGTGCGAGCGTTACAATTGGCATTACAAGCATCTATAGGCTGTGGTAACTGCTTAGCATCAGACGGGCCGTCCGCTTGATTGCTACCTTAGTCTTATGTAGTACTTATGTATCTTACTACTTTTAGATAGTCACGAGTCGTTAAAAGTGTAGAGTTGTGTACCTAATAAAAATAAAAATAAAATGTATCCCTTACCTAATAGGTAAAAAAAAACTATTTTCTGTGGTGTGCGTGTAGTTTAGCTTTTCTATAATGATGCTTATAAAAAGTGCAATTCAAACAAAATACTCTTCTTCAGTATGTGTCCATATGGCGCGCATGCCTCACCCGAGCACTCATATTATGACATTACGTCTATGCGTTCCGACGTCAAAAGTGAGTGCTCGCGCGAGGCATGCGCCAGATGAAGACGCCGCCTTGGTTTATCACACAGAGTAAAGACTAAAGAAAGAGGTCCCCTTATTAGATATATGTATGAAAAAAAAACGTGGTCATTGTTTTTTCATTTTCATTGTTCTAGCTATTCCAGGTGGTAAAGCCAAGCTGTGGCCTATTGACTGCAGCTCATAAACGGGCTGGCTCGACCGGGGTAGTACCACCCTTTCACAGAAGATCGGCGTAAAGCAGCTATTACAGCTGCGTTTCGTACGATGAGTAAGAGAGCCGTAAGCCCACCCCCCCTCACCCTCCCTCCATCCCACTCCCCTTCAGGTCGGCAATGTGCGAGCAATGCCTTTGGTATTGTAAGCATCTATAGGCTACGGTATCTGCTTAACATCAGGCGGGCCGTACGCTTTTTTGCTACCGCAGTACAATAAAATAAAAAAAAAGCTACCGGTAAATAGTTGAACTACTCGCTTCGTTTTATGTCGATGTTAGTACTAGGCCGACCACTCGGCCGAGTTGCTTAGGGCCAGTCCCCTTAGTGATTGGTCCATGGTTTATCACTATTACTACATCACCAAGCCAACTAGACTCTCGCGTTTAAATATCAAATGATATTAAGTCAATGATTCCGCGGTCCTTCTATCACGTAGTAGGAACTACTGCCACAGGAGTGCCCAGGCATTGGCCCAGACTCACTACGTTGTGGACGGACCGCGGAATCATTGACTTATTATCATTTGATATTTATACCCGCGTGTCTAGTTGGATTGGTGTTGTAGTATAGTGGGGGAAGATATGTGCAATCCACCAACCCACACTGTGCGTAGTGGATTATGGCCTGAATCCCCCCTCGCATTGAGAGAAGGCCCGTGCCCAGGAGAGGGACGTTAAAAGTGCTAATAATATTATATTACTTACTTTCGCCAGCCAATTGGAGATATTAAAACGAAATCTAATCGGGATACAAACATTAGATCTGACCTCGGGTTTAGGTAATATTCGCGGAACGAGTAAATGTTACGATCTTTTGTGCTAATAAAATGGTTCGAAATTACGTGGGAAAGGGTACTTATGGGACCTTAATTTATAGGAAGATGATGTTAGAACCGAGAACCACATTATTATCTACTTTCTAGACCATTTTTCTACATAACTAAGGCGGTAAAACAGTCTACGGCCCGCCTCATGTTAAGCGGTATGAGAATATTTTCTTATTTCATACATTTTAGAAAGTGATTTTTTGTTAAATGTATTATGTTTTGTAAAAAGTTATAGAACAAAGGTTGTTGTTTATGATGTCAGTAGTATTACTGAACAGCCCTGCAAGGTTGTTAATGTTTTTTTAATAACCCTGTATAAGTAAGGCGGAAATAAGCCAGGTAGGCGTCTAGGCGAAGAGAGGGATGGGCTCCTAGCTGTCTCACTCATCGTACGAAGCGCAGTTAAAATACTTTACGCCGATCTTCTGTGAGAGGGTGGTATTATCCCGATCTCGTGTATGATCTGCAGTCTATTGGATTTTCATCTATGTGCATAATTTACAGTGCGCTGACGGTGAGGGAAAAACATCGTGTGGAAACCTACCTATCCCTCGGGATTAGGTAATAGTCAGTTCCTGTATACACGGCGACACGGTTCACCACCTGTCTCGTTGAGTTCTGACTATCTAGTGAAACGTGGGCTTTGAGTTGGTTAATACCTCCACAATGTGGTGGTGTGTGGCCACTCAAGCCTCTGACTACCCCCGAACGGGGATAAAAGTCGTGACGTTACAATTTCTGTTGGATACGGCTTGGCTCAAACACCGTAAATAAATGCTCAAATTGTCCTCAAAGAGTTGCACTTGCTTATTTCCTTGCTCCACGGTAAGTCTGCCATGAATTTCAAAGCTCTAAAGGATTGTACTACAGGCAGTAGTCATAATAATGTGTTAGTGAGCGCAGCGCAGGTCCCCCCCACTCTTAATTAAGGGGTTAGTTCTGCGGCGCGATAGACCTTGTTTATATGCGCCGACGTCACTGCAGTTAATGGGAAGTTGCCACAAAACAGCACTGAATTTTCTAAAGAAAATAACTGGAGTTTAGCACTATGCGTTTTAGTGCAGTTATAGTTTCAATAAAACTATTACTTAAGAAACTTTTTAGAGCATCAAGCATGTTTTTAATTAGACATTATCATAGAGATTTTAATAGATATCTATGTTCTTACCCCCTTATTCATAGAAAGTTATGATCGACTTGCAGTGGAATTACAAATCACATTTGTTCCTAAAAATGCTTTTCAAAACCATTGTAAACTGGGTAATTAGTATATATCTCTATGAAACAACGCGTGGAAATTTGCGCGGGATGGCGCGGGTGGTGGGGGTTAAGAAATGAGAGGCAATTTACAAGATAGCGTATCTTCCGATGATTTATATCTACCGGTAAATAGCAGAACTACTCGCTTCGTTTTATGTCGATGTTAGTACGTAGTTTGACTTTTTGCAAAACTGCAAAATTCGCTTCTGGAATTTTGTGCAATGACGATCAAGAAATAAATAAGTATCGCCAGACTTACACACCAATTATATGGTCCCAAATTAAGCAACGCTTGTACTATGGACACCGTAAAAAGGACTGGGGGCGATCCCAGTGACACCCAGCCCAGGGCAAATTACGAAGAGGCCGTTTCCGAAATTTGAATCGAACAAAACTCTAACCCGCAACTAACCGATGCAGTGAGCCGAAAAGCCTACGCTTTAACCACTGCGCCATCCAGTTGTCGACAATAATTTACAATATGAGTTCGAAAAATGTATGTAAGTATTTACGCGGGCAACCGCTTGCAATATTTGACCTAAATTATCCTCATTCAAAATGCCCTGCATAACTTAAGACGATACAAGAAAAAAATGAATTTTAGTTTCGGGGTGTGGCTAGCGTCGCGTAAGCTGCCGAAGGATATATCCATCTCGCGTAGCTAGGACAGAACAGCTATGGAGTAGACTATAGTATAGTTATTTTTTGAAGGAACAATATTGTTTAATTCGTACAATTAAAATAATATGTCCCAGTGCACCTTTTAAAATAGATGAAATGGATGAAAATATTCAAATATATTTTTTTCCTTTTATATGGGATTTTTATGTCGAGTGTATTTGAAAAAAATAATTTAATTTCTATGTTGTTTTTATTGCTGAAGACAAAGTAAGTCAAAAGAAGACAAACGATACCTACAATATGCTGATAGATACGTATAACAATATTTCGATCGTATAATAGCCTATAACCAGCGGACGATCCAGACGCGTCCAACGATATCTCATTAGTCAAATTATTATGATATAAAAATAGTTTGGACGTTATACGGGAGCAGATGAACATACATATATATATATATCGGTCAAAATCATAACACTCCGCCCACCGTAGTCGGGTAAAAATGTACATACTCTGTGTCAGTGACTGACTGCCGGATATGAGTATCTTTTTCATGTTTCGTAGGCAAAGGAATACTTTGGTACTTAACTTCGATGCCGATCATGAAGTCATCAGCGGTGTCATAATATTTTTTTTTACCATATTTAATTTATTTTTTAATTTAATTTTCAGTTTTTATTAATTTTATTGATTTAACCATGCATTTATTTTTTGTTTATCTTTTTATCTTTATTTTTTTATCTATCAAAATCACCCTTAGACTGGTTACCGCCACAGGTGACAAGAGGGCTGGCTCTTTCCTTGCTCAAAAAATTCGCTTGACAACAGGAACAGCTTGAATACAGGGAGGACATGCAGCCAGTATCCCACGCGGACGGTATTTGTTTAATTAGGGGTAGGTTTTTATTTTAATGTATTTTATTATAATTTATGTTATATTATATTGTATTTGAATGATAAAACATGAAAAATAAAAATAAATATATTTTTTTTTTTAAATTTTATTTTACTTTTATTTATTGTTTTATATTTATTGTGAAATTATAATAATTTTAATAATCAATATTGGACTATGTCTGAAACAAATACATTGAATTGAATAATTTAAATACAAAAATTATCACATTAACTCGTTAAATCACGGTTTACACCCGCTAGAACGAAAAAGATCCTAACATGGTAGGTAGGACCTGAGGGTTGGCCAGTTAATTACTTAAAATACACTATATTTATTTCAAGAAAACATTCATAAGATCTGAAGGCGTCGGACTCGCACATAAAGGGTTCCGTACCACCGTAGAATAAACACATCAAAAATATCAAGTTTGAGACTTGATATTTATTTTTAAATGTTATTATATTTTTAGTATTTGTTCTGCACCGGCAACAGAAATACACATTCAGTGAAAATTTCAACTCTCTACCTGTTACGGTTCGTGAGATACAGCCCGCGCTGACAGACGGACAGACAGACAGACGGACAGCGTAGGCCTAGTAATAGGGTCCCGTTAGCACCCTTTGGAACCCTAAAAAGTAGCCTATGTTCTCCGCCAAGACCCAGTCTATCTCCATACCAAAATTCATCAACATTGGTTCAGCGGTTTAGCCGTGAAAAGGTAACAGACAGAGTTACTTTCGTTTATAATATAATAGATTGAATAGGACGGACAAACATTTTCCTATCCATATCTGTAATGTTATTTTTTACGATAATTTATTGATGTATGATATATTTATTACTTGCCCATCCATACCTACAACAAACGCAATAAAGCGACTCCATTGTTTTGACAAGCAATGTATTCCCACTGTCAGCCCAAGACCATGCTGCGAGTATATAACAGTAAGCGAAATAGGGAGTTTTTACAGAAATGACACGAATAACTATGAAATGACAAGAGATGACACAAAATGACAAGAGATGACACAAAATGACAAGAGATGACACAAAATGACAAGAGATGAAAAGAAATTACACAAGACAAGGAAAAGCAAACGAAAATCACGCTGCAGTGCAGGTCGTAGGCTCGATTCCTGCCCAGGACATGCATTTGTGTGCATGAACATGTCCGCATGTCCCGAGTCTAGGTGTAATTAAGTGTATATTTAGTTTGTATTTACAAACAAAAAGTAGTATATGTAGTAATATCAGTTATCTGGTTTCCATAGTACAAGCTCTGCTTAGTTTGGGATCAGGTAGTCATTGTAAAAGAATTTCCAAGGATATTTATTTATTTATCATAGGCGTCGGCGGACTGTAAATACTGTACTGTACCTGTAATGTGGCACGACCGTAATATTTTTTCGTAATATTTTTAAAAAAATCCTTCACAGGTCCGACGTCGAACAAGTCCGAGTGGACACTGACAATACAAAGTTAGAGAGAGACATGGTTAGTTCAAGTACTTAAAATGTGAGATGGCGATATTGTGCGCGCGCTCGGAAATAAACAACGTAAGCGCCAAACCACATTTTCTTGAATTAAAAAAAAACTACTTCATGAATTAAAATATGGTTGAAGGGTAGTTTAGATATCATTATTTGCTATGTTTTAGAAATAATTTCGTGATCTAAATCGTAAAAACATCGTGGTAGCAAGGAAAATTGTAAATAATTAGAGCTCATTTCATAAATTTTTTTTATCGAGAAAATTTCATCAAATCGTGATTTGGATTTAAAGATACTCAAGATAATATAGTCAAAAATCATACATCTAAATATAAGATTCCTAGTCCACATACTTACTTAAAGAAAAAGTAGAATAGAAAATCAACCAAATTTCGAACCCTCGTCTTAATAAAATCACACACAAAAAACGTGGTCTCCATCCATGAATAAAAAGTAAGTTTAAAAACTAAAACCCGACTACTGAAAAATCGCGCTCTAAAAAGTATGAAACAAGAAAATATTCTCATCTAGAGGATAGCCGTGGTCCATGTAGGTCCTTTAGGGCCAAATGGCATATGAACACGGACCACGGCTATCCTCTAGATGAGAATATTTTCTTGTTTCATACTTTTTAGAGCGCGATTTTTCAGTAGTCGGGTTTTAGTTTTTAAACTTACTTTTTATTTAATTATTTTTGAGTTATAGGTAACAATATATATATATTTGAAATGTGCTCATCAAGCTCTTCCATTTGATACCCCACACGGTTTCATTAAAAAATGTTTTTTTTTTAGTTCATGACATTATGTCCTCTAGAGGGCGCGATATGCAATTTTATGTGACGTCACATAGCCTATAACCAGCGCGCCATTAAGCTGCTTCTAACAATACTTCATTTGTCAAATTACGACAAGTCGTTTGGAAGTTAGGTGGGAACAGATGCACATACATACATACATACAAACATACATACATACATACATACCGGTCAAAATCATAACCCTCCGCCGTAGTCGGGTAATATACGTATATAAGTTACACTAAAACCTCATGAGAGCATAAATCTTTGCACGAGAGCGACAAAAACTCTCCAAACTGAAGGTTCCCCTTAACTGGATGAGTAGTGCACGCAATTAGGCGTCTATGCACCCGGGGCAAACAATTTACTACTTTTATTACACGAGAAGGCTCGGATGTCGGGAGATATATTCAACGACCATTTTAAACCTGTGGCCCGATTCACGTAACCAAAACCGTAACGATGTCTCAGCGATATAGTCGTTGATAGCCTTTTCGTTACGAAAAAAGGCTATCAACGACTATATCGCTGAAACATCGTTACGATTTTGGATACGTGAATCGGGCTACTGTTACTTGGCTTCTTCTTATCGTATGGTAAGTGGCCAACCTAGTGTCAGAGATTCAAGCCGCCTGAAGGCCTCTAACATGGCTTAACGACTGCTAACAACAACAAAAACCGGGACCGACTTTCTACGTGCCCTCCGAAGCACGGAGACGCTCAGTTCAATGCCACTAAATGGTCACCCATCTCTGCCTGACCTTGCCTAGCGTTGCTTAACCTCCAATCGTTTACCGATCAGAAGGGCTAGCCCAGTGGCATGAACGCTAATCGAATAGAATAGAACAGACTTCACAATGTATGGAAATGTCAAACGTCGCTATGTAGATCAACAACAAGTTGTTATGTAGATCACGTGACTTATGTCATTTCCATACAAGAAGCGTAGCGATTTGAAGGAACGCTTGTAGACGTCAGCCACTTGTCTAGTAGCCCTTCTGTGATTACAGCTGGCTATTAGTGATTACTTGGCTCTGTAGCTGTTACAGTTATACTTTACTTTGGCGGGCCCGTTAGCGTGGTTGGCGCGGAGGCGCCTTTCACGCTGCAGGTCGTAGGTTCGATTCCTACCCGGGACATGCATTTGTGTGCGTGAACATGTCTGTATGTCCCGAGTCTGGGTGTATATGTATATTAAGTATGTATTTACAAATAAAAAAGTAGTATATGTAGTAATATCAGTTATCTGGTTTCCATAGTACAAGCTCAGCTTAGTTTGGGATCAGGTAGCCGTGTGTAAAAAATGTCCCAGGATATTATTATTATTATTATTATAAGAATAAAGTGTCCATCCAAACATCAGCTGAAAGACGTCTATTGCAGGAATAGGCCTCCTTTAATGACTTCCCATCAACTCTTTAATGATTTATTTTTCGCTCACAGCCAGCTGCAATCACTGATCGGTATACGATCGGAGGTTAAGCAACGCTTGGCGAGGTCAGTCAGAGATAGGTGACCATTTAGTGACATTTTAATTGAGCGCCTCCGTGCTTCGGAGGGCACGTAAAAAGTCGACCCCGGTTGTTGTCATCTAGGCAGCAGTCGTTAAGCCCTGTCAGAGACCTGCGGGCGGCTTGAATAACTCTGACACTGGCCACTAACCATACGATAAGAATTACTTCTTCAATGGAAAATGGCCGTTGGAGGCCCCAACGGCCATTGGTTCTGCGACCTATGACCCGCCCGCCTACTGCCAGACTAAATTAAGTTAGCTTATTTCTTCTTTGAGGATTCTCAAAGAAGAAATAAGCGGTAATTTACTACAAAATTGATTTCTGTGTGAAAAATATCGTATGTTAATAAAATTTCTGACTTGTGATAGCAAATATTTTTATGATGGTGAACTTAGGTTAGTTCAATAGGATCACCACAAATCATGTCTGATTTTGGATTATTTATTATAATAACATGGAATAATATACCTCCATGTATACTATATTTATATAGGAAAGAAAGAAAGTACTTACATTTATTCGACTCAATATACAATAAAGTTAACAACAATACAATGAATAACAACAATATCAACAATATGCAATTGCATATTTTTCGTGTTTACCATCCGGCGATGCGGTTGATTGAAAAGTTGGAAGCGAGCCAGTTGTAGCGCCGAACCGAAATATATGAAAAATAAATGAAATGTAACGTCACGACTTTGATCCCCATACGCGGGTAGTCAGAGGCTTGAGTGGCCATACACCACCACATTGTGGAGGTATTAAGCCAACTCAAAGCCCACGCTTCACCAGATAGTCAGAACCCAACGTGACAGGTGGCGGCCGGTGGTAGCGCCGAACCGAAAAAAAAAAAAAAAAAAAAAAAAGAAACTCAACCCCTCAGGCTAGGAACAAGATGGTTACATACAATAAGAGATTAAGATGACAGAAGTGATGTTATATTAACGAAAGCAATAACGAAAATACACCAGTGTTCGGAAACTACAGAGCGAGAATGGTAGAGACAACGGAAATTCGGAATGAATTTCGGAAATAACTATCCCCAAACTACCCAAAACATACCCCCACTATTCATAAGGGACACCTCTGCTATCGTAAATGTCTAGACGTTGTAAATTCGTTGATAGATTGAATTTACTTGACTCTACGTGTTGGGGCTGCGAACTCGAAATTATTATTTCATCATGTTTGTACTTGCCCTTTGCTGCTTTTTGGAGTGTGTTTATGTTTGGCACACAAGCGCATGGCGTTGACAAACATGGGGGTGTAAATTATTCATACGCACGTGTCAATAGAGATTATCATAGAGACACATAACGACTGTAATCCCCGAAAGGGTGGTTAGAGACTGCCTAAACTGTTAAACGACATGTCATCATTGTTTAGACATAGGAAACTAGGCCGTCTAGACTTTTAAAGTTATGTTTGCGTCAGATGTTTGCGTAGGTAGGTAGAGCGCCCAAGCAGTCAGCTTTTACGTCAGGCTGACGTCTACGAGCGTTCGTTCAAATCGCTACGCTTCATTTATGGAAATGACATAAGTCACGTGATCTACATATCAACTTGTTGTTGATCTACATAGCGACGTTTGACATTTCTATACATTGTGAAGTCTATTCTATTCGATTAGCGTTCATGCCACTTGGCTATAAAGCCCCTCTAATGCGTAGCGATAACGTCATAAGTGATGGTTCAAGCGCGGCGGCTCGGTGCTTGTGTATCCACCCATTTCCGCATGACAATCTATAGCTCTAGCTAGCGCTAAGACTTGCCCTTGTAACTCTATAATTTAACAAAATTATTAAGTGACCAAAACATATATCCCTTACCGTAGGTACTACCTTCTTATGAGACCAAAGAAGCTAGTATAGTTTTACAATTAGTATTGTTAATAATAGAGCAGTTTTCAATATCGCTACACAAACAGCAGCAGCCAATTATAACAACAAACAAAAGATCAAACAGACTGATTGATCAATTAGCAAGGACTCGATAGAGCCAACTATCCGACGTTAATAGCACAGAGACTGTTGTAGGCACGTTTGTGATATTGATACTACATTGAAACTTATGATAGATATAATTCCTAAGTTGTAGAGAATGAAAGCAATGGAAAATATTTTACGAAAATTTACGCAGTATCTGAAACAAATCTGTTGTTTCTATATTTGAGTATCACGCAAAAATCACTGATATTATTTGTATAGGAGTCTTATTTACTAAATGTACTAGCTGTGCCCGCGACTCCGTCCGCGTCCAGTCGGTGAAGCCCTTAAATATAATTTTGTCTATCGTCTAATCTGTATTACGTCAGTCTGCATCAGTCTGAGTTCGTCCGTCCGTGGCTGTCTATCTGTACCAGTCTATACCAGTAAGGTGGTAGAGACTGACCAGTCCTAAGGTGGAGATCGGCATTCAAGTAGCTAATTTACCTTCGTTTCGTATGATGAGGGAGAGAGCCGGAAGCGCAACCCAGCCACCTCCCCGTCCCCTCCCACTAACCCCACTCCCCTTCAGGTTGGAAACGTGCTACCGATGCCTGCTTAAACCATAAATCTGGAGGACCTGCTAACTTTGAATTAGCAATGTGGGTATCAAGTAGAAACTTCTCAGGCGAGGTCGCGTTTCCGATCCGGCGCTAGAATTTAAGGAAAACATGTAAAATGATCTCCACCTTACTGGTCAGACTCTACCACCTTACTGGTATAGACTGGTATAGATAGACAGCCACGGACGGACGAACTCAGACTGATGCAGACTGACGTAATACAGATTAGACGATAGACAAAATTATATTTAAGGGCTTCACCGACTGGACGCGGACGGAGTCGCGGGCACAGCTATTTAGGAATAAAAAAACTAAATTTCTTGAAGCAAGGAAGATATTAAATTTTGACATGTGGTGCAAGGCAGGTATTGTCTGATTTTAAGTATAGCGACATCTAGTTAAGAAAAACGAAACTTAAGATTGTAGAACGCAGCAATAAAATATTTATTATTATTATTAAAATTAAGATTATCTATTCCAAATAGTGTCGGATCACACACAACGTAGGGCTCCGTAGGGCTCCGCTCTAAATAGACGTATTTCAATAACTAAAACTTATTTTTGGCTAGAATTTCTGTGTGGTCATAAAAATTTACAACCTAATATTTTAGAAAAAAATATCCTAGATGTTAAGTTGGACTATTAGTCATATCCATGCCAAATTTCATTGAAATCAATCCATTGGATTCGAAGTTGTGCGTGTTCGAATATTTAGGTAGTTTTTGAATGTTTTGTGGCAACCCTAAACTATACCGAAAAAAAAATATGCTAGATGTTAAGTTAGACTATTAGTCATATCCATGCCAAATTTCATTGAAATCCATCCGGTGGATTCGAAGTTGTGCTCTTTCGAAAATCTGAGCAAACATACAAACATACAAACATACACACAGACAAAAATTCTAAAAATGATAAAAATGAATTCTGCTGGTCCATCTAAGTCCCCCCCACTATTTTTTTCCCAAATATTTCGAATGTACAGACGCGACCAATTTTACATTCTTATTATATGTATAGATTATTGTTTTGTACACTAGGTGACAAGGTTCACCTCCTGTCACGTTGGGTTCTGACTATCAGATGAAACGTGAGCTTTGAGTTGGTTAATACCTCCACAATGTGGTGGTGTATGTCCACTCAAGCTTCTGACTACCCCCGAATGGGGATAAAAGTCGTGACGTTACATTTGTTTTGCAAAAAGAGAACAAAAGTTGTTGTTAATGATGTCAGTAATACAGTCCTGCAAGGTTGTTAGTATTTTTCCAATAACCCTGTATAGTAGGATGCGGTTCAAATCATCATGTTATAGCCTGGTGTTAAATTTATAGAAGAAAAGTGCAGTAGTAAAGTAAAATAGTAAAATGAGAAGCTGAAAGCATGAAGCACGTTCTAAACTAATTCACAGAATATGAAAATATAGGTCAAGCTTATTTGCTTTTCAACGATGCGAAATTATTGGATCTCTGGAAGAGTCAGTTCATTTATAAGAAAATGGAAATATTACCTTACTCATTTTATGAAAATCCTTCTCTGAAAAAATATTCTAAACAAAAATCGTGTGAAGCTTGACGCTAGAGTTAAAGACCATGGCCCGAATCCCACTCTCCTTGAGGGGGAGCGTGCTTTTTAAACTTATCATATTGGAACCGTCATACTATCGACTGCACCCATATTTTGTTTCCTTTCGGAGAATACAAGCATGAGAGTGTATTATTAAATCAGCAAGCTTAGCATTCGGTTGACAAGACAAAATATGATTCATTTCCTGCTACGTATTAAGAGAGAAAGAGAGAGAGCGGCTCAGTATGACTCTACTCTTCTTCATCTTCTTATTTAAGGGCCACCGCAGACTTGCAACTTTTAGCATCGGCGATCGGCGATTTTGATGCTGCGTCTCGCTCGTTCGCGCTCGAAGAAACGCGACGCAGCATCGATATATCACAAAATCGCCGGTCGCCGATGCAAAAAGTAGCAAGTCTGCGGAGGCCCTAAGTGTTCAAATACCCCTGCCGGTGACGATAATGCAGTTATCTCATCTTTCTCTATCTAAGGCAGTATGTAGGACTCTATGGTATGACTAATCCCTAACGAAAGTCTAGTCTTAGTTCAAATATTTCGGTATTTTTTTATGTAAAGTAACCGATCGTCAAGTAAACTTTTTTTTTAACCGACTTCAAAAAGGAGGAGGTTCTCAATTCGACTGTGTTATATTTTTTTAATTAGTCTCTTCCAGTAGCCTCCATTCCGTAGATCCCTGTCGCACGTCCCAGGTGCATCGTACCCTCGTCACAGCTGTTCTGTCGCTAATCCCGTCAGTTAAGACCCCGCTTAATTTCCTCGTCGTTCTGACTGACGGCGACCAGCACGATCTCACTCCGGATCTCATAATGCATTTAGGTACGGAAGCAGGATTATTATGCCTTCAGAAATTGATATTTTGTTTGGCAGTTACTGCTTCCATTTGTGCGTCGTTTGAATTAACGTGACCATCCATTAGCCGGAAGACGTCCACTGCTGGATATAGGGCTCTTCCAATGACTTCCGAACTTTCCGGTCCTTCGCGGTTCGCTTTCACCGATTTCCTGCAACGCGTGTGACGTCATCAGTTCACCCTGTGGCAGGCCGCCTCACCCTACGTCTTCTACGATGTGTAATGTTATTAATGAAGTAAAAATCCAAAAATAGCCGTTACTACGTTACTATACAGCTATTTTATGGGCCAAAATAATACTCCAGTTTGCTTTCTGGGGTACGTTTTTCGTCATTCATAATTTATTGTTGCTTACTGGAATATCCTCATCATCGTAAAACAATAAATTATGTTAGTTAACCAATGATCGCGAAAATCCACTGGATGCAAGTGGCACAGGACCGGTTGTTGTGAAAAACCTTGGGGGAGATCTATATCCAACAGTGGGCGTCTTTTCGCTGAAAGGATGATGAACCAATGATTATGAGGGATACATAATAAGAGATCTAGAGTTAATTAACCTCAAAATAGAAGAAAACAAGCAAACAGACCAATATTCCTACAATATATTAAAGATCCTTTTCACAATATCACCAGTTTTAAATGTTCATCTGGCTCGATGCCTACAGAACATCAAAAGTAAGGCTTATTCAGTGCAAGCGTCCGCAACAAATTGAGAACGACGCTCCTGAGCCGACGTGATTGATGTCTCGGGGGAAGCTAGTGAAACTTTGTCAAGATGTAATTGAGACAAGTCTACAATAAAAGTCAGTTATTTTCGAGCATATTCAATTCAACAGCTAGGTAGCGGATTGTTTTGTAATGGAGTCATTTGTTCAACATATATTTTATTTTGTTCAGGGTGAGAAATCATTTTCAAGTCATATTTGGTAGCCATTATGGCGTTTTGCTATAGTGATCGACCAATCAGAGGCCGATCAGCCGCAATAGCTTAATGACTAAGCGATTTAGGTCCCTGATGAAAATGGTCAAGATAGTTTATTTCTTCAAAATGTAGCATACAAAATCGATTAACACTTTACTAAAACACCTATAACAGTGTTATGAGAAGCGTTTTAAAATAAAACGTAAACTGTGCAATGTGCCGAATTCCTAAATTGGAGTTGCACGTATATTCGAAAATTCGCAAATGTCGAAACGCGGGGCGGAGAAAATCGGTGCCCCTACCACAATTACTAGAATGAAGGAAGTGCCATATAACCTTATAAACTACATATACTTATTATCTATGACGTTGTTTTATGATATTTAGTGTTAGAGTTTTATTAACTAGAATCGATGAAGACCGCCTGCGCCGCCTTCCTTGAAAGCCCAACATGTAATGGAAATAATGTGTCTTCCTCCGTCTTGGAGTCATATAACAGTTGATTACGAATCGTAACTACTACGCCACCAAGCCAACTAGGCGTCCGTATGGAATGCTGCTTCCCCGCCCGCCCACCCGCCACCGCCTGCGGCTTCCCGCCCGCCACACCTCCGCATACCCGCCACCGCCTTTTTGTGCGGGTGACGTCACATTTGACAGGCACCTAGCTGGCTTGGTGGCGTAGTAGTGAGAGACAGTAGATCGTGAACTCACAGTAGGGGTGTTCTAAAGCGGTATGCGTTGGTTGCACCCGCCAGCACGGCACCCGGACAAAACCAGATTAAGCCGGATGATACCGGCTCCGGCGCTCCTATAACGCGGGAAACAAAACATTTTTGAACGATTGCTGCAAAAATCCATCGAGGTATTGTGGAATATTGATGGATTTAGATTGGTTGCAGCTAGATACCACTTTTGGAAACGTAATCGAACCCGAACCAAATCGATGAAACCAAATCCGATGCAGTGAGCCGAGCGGCCATCGCTCGAACTACTACGCCAAGCGGTCATCAAATACACATCATCATCATCATCATCTCAGCCGAAAGACGTCCACTGCTGGACATAGGCCTCCCCAAGGTTCGCCACAATGACCGGTCTTGCGCTGCCCGCATCCAGCGGATTCCCGCACACACACACATACACAATAATTGCCTTATTATTTATCTACATAATATACAATTCCTGCCGCATTCGTTATACATTTGGGATATTGCTCGTTATTGCTCCTGTTGTTCGGTGCTTAAATTAAGCCTTATTATGTCAGATATCAAATTTATCTGTGGCCAAAATTGTTTCGCTGCCTATCATAGGCAGTGAAACAGCATATGGCCAAGACACATCTTACACGACCACACGCCTACTGATAGTCGGGATCACAGATAAATTAGTAATTGGTCCATGATCGGGATCTATCAAGCGCGCATCGATGAAGTAATATAAAACGGAAACTCTCACAGAAGATCGGCGTAAAGTGACTATTACAGCAGCGTTTCGTACGATGAGTGAGAGAGCCGGAAGCCCAATTCACCCCTTCCCCGCCCTCTGTCCCACTCCCCTTCAGGTCGGCAACGTGCAAGCAATGCCTTTGGTATTGCACGCATCTACAGGCTACGGTAACTGTTTAACATCAGGCGGGCCATATGCTTGTATGCCACCTCAGTCCCAAAAAAAATAACTACCCAACTTGGTTAAGGGACACCACAGACGATCGATCGATCGGCGATTTTGCGAGTGTATCGATGCTGCATCGCGATTTGGCGACTCTCTGCGTTCGGACGCAGCGACTGCTCCGATGCTAAAAGCGACTAAACGCCGATCGCCGATGCAAAAAGTAGCATGTCTGCGGTGGCTCTAAGGAAACGTACCCACCGCACCCTTTTTCAAAGCCTTAGCTCCAGTCCAATTCAATATTCTTAAAACAACACGAGCTAAATTCACGAAATGGTCGCGAAGGTTGTAATGAAGTGGAAAGTTTAATGAAAAGCAAGCACTCCTCGTGGGTCACGTTTGTTCAGGGACGGGGTGGGCCGGGACAGTGTCCCGGGAGGGTGCTTCATGGGACATTAACTATAGCATTGTTGTTTAAGATATATGAGTGCAAACGATTGTAGACCCTATTATGTGTTTGACAGCTTTAAATGAAGGTCCCTTTGGAATAGAGAAATTTTAATATCTTTACCTTCGAAATGTACAGTAGAACGGCCAGTACAGAACCAACCAAATGTCCACGCCACGTATCGGACGAGTTGTCTCAGATCGAATTGGGTACATGCACCGGATGAGATGCGCCGGGTTCGAATGCGCCTTACCCAAAGAGGACATCGAGATACAAAAAATAAATATAGATACTCAAGGCCGCGTCTACAAGCAATCAGATATGACGTTATATCTACATGGTCAGATGCCATAAGACGCTCGGGTGCGCCGCTCGGCTCACGTTGACGCACCCAATTTTGTTGATAGCAGACTACAGCTTGGCTGAAACAAGTCTAGAATCTCATTTTGAATTTAAAATCTGGACTATTTCCATGTATAGACTAGCATAGTTACCTTTATAGGTCCGGAATATTGGAAACTCAGTTAAGTACAATATGACGCAAATTTTGCATTTTCTAACCACGACATGTGTTTCGAAACCTAGCGATGCTCCGAGTCGCAAAATCGCAGCAGGAACCATTTCAAATAACATTCTCTGCTTTCACAAGTTATAGGAGGAGCGGAGATACTTTCTCGACTAGATTTCGTAAGTGGTAGTGGTCTTTCCGTATGCTGATGAAATCGTCCATACGGTGTCTACTAGGACGGAGCAACGCGCTCGATAACGTCATAACTAATTTCCCGTGGCTCGTGGACGCACCTAATAGTCTAATGATCGAGCAGCTATTGCTCTTAAGGCCCTAATGGCCGAATACATGTGCGCAACTCAAATTAGAGATCTGCTTAACTTTGAGGCGCCATACAAACAATTACAGATAATGACGTCTCAAACTGCTAATTGGGACTTAAACATTTGACTAGCTTTTGAGTATTCGGTCGTGAGAGCTGTTTCATTTACCATAGACAATAGATTTATTTTCTAATCTCTTTGGCATTCACCAATTTAGGAATGTTATTTAGGATATTGAAGATCTGCGGGGCGATTGCGTAACTTTTTCGTCAATGTTTCAATTGGTTTCGTTCATCCCGTATTGCATTTTCAGTTGAAATTAATTGAAATCCGGATGAGTCTGGAGTTCACACTTCCCGACTTCAATGAATTTCAATTGATAGAGATAGATAGATAGATAGATAGATAACACTTTATTGTACACCAATCGAACAAATACAAAAACAACAATGACAAACAAAACAGCAACACAGGATAAACGAAACCAATTGAAACATTGACGAAAAAGTTACGCAATCGCCCCGCAGGTAAAGATTTGGTGGTTGCGTCAATTGTATAGTGCACCTCGCATAAGCCTGTCAATTGAACCACAACACTATGCATTCAAATGCCTAAACGGAGGTTCTTTGGTTGGATTTATGGTTTCTTTGAGTGCCTCTTCCTTTGACGTTGAAATAGCAACGGCATGCAATATATTGACAAGGAACTTTCGTAGCTTTACAAGGAATACTTGCCTTATTATTTGTATGAGAGACTTACAAATTGCTAGTCAATTCGCGACTCAGATGCTTCTCGAATTTCGTAAGAAAATTCCGGTAACTTATTTAATACATTTTTATTGGCATCGCACTACAATATGGGGTTCTTCAAAGGTACCTGGTAAATATACATTTACAGGTCCCTAAAAGGTCGGCGCCCCGTCTGCTCCCCTTAAGTTGCAGAATTTTTCGCTTACCATGAGGTGGACTGTCCGTCCGCGTGGTATGAGCCTATAAAAAAGGCTTATAACCCTGTCGGCATGTCATGTTATAGGTCTGATAATCATTCCTGGGACATTTTTGTACACACGGTTACCTGATCCCAAACTAAGCAGAGCTTGTACTATGGAAACCAGATAACTGATATTACTACATATACTACTTTTTTATTTGTAAATACATACTTAAGACGATACAAGAAAAAAATGAATTTTAGTTTCGGGGTGTGGCTAGCGTCGCGTGAGCTGCCGAAGGATATATCCCTCTCGCTTAGCTAGGACAGAACAGCTATGGAGTAGACTATAGTATAGTTATTTTTTGAAGGAACAATATTGTTTAATTCGTACAATTAAAATAATATGTCCCAGTGCACCTTTTAAAATAGATGAAATGGATGAAAATATTCAAATATATTTTTTTCGTTTTATATGGGAATTTTATGTCGAGTGTATTTGAAAAAAATAATTTAATTTCTATGTTGTTTTTATTGCTGAAGACAAAGTAAGTCAAAAGAAGACAAACGATACCTACAATATGCTGATAGATACGTATAACAATATTTCGATCGTATAATAGCCTATAACCAGCGGACGATCCAGACGCGTCCAACGATATCTCATTAGTCAAATTATTATGATAAAAATAGTTTGGACGTTATACGGGAGCAGATGAACATACATACATATCGGTCAAAATCATAACCCTCCGCCCACCGTAGTCGGGTAAAAATGTACATACTCTGTGTCAGTGACTGACTGCCGGATATGAGTATCTTTTTCATGTTTCGTAGGCAAAGGAATACTTTGGTACTTAACTTCGATGCCGATCATGAAGTCATCAGCGGTGTCTTAATATTTTTTTTTACCATATTTAATTTATTTTTTAATTTAATTTTCAGTTTTTATTAATTTTATTGATTTAACCATGCATTTATTTTTTGTTTATCTTTTTATCTTTATTTTTTTATCTATCAAAATCACCCTTAGACTGGTTACCGCCACAGGTGACAAGAGGGCTGGCTCTTTCCTTGCTCAAAAAATTCGCTTGACAACAGGAACAGCTTGAATACAGGGAGGACATGCAGCCAGTATCCCACGCGGACGGTATTTGTTTAATTAGGGGTAGGTTTTTATTTTATTGTATTTTATTTTAATTTATGTTATATTATATTGTATTTTAATGATAAAACATGAAAAATAAAAAAAAAAAATTTTTTTTTTTAAATTTAATTTTACTTTTATTTATTGTTTTATATTTATTGTGAAATTATAATAATTTTAATAATCAATATTGGACTATGTCTGAAACAAATACATTGAATTGAATAATTTAAATACAAAAATTATCACATTAACTCGTTAAATCACGGTTTACACCCGCTAGAACGAAAAAGATCCTAACATGGTAGGTAGGACCTGAGGGTTGGCCAGTTAATTACTTAAAATACACTATATTTATTTCAAGAAAACATTCATAAGATCTGAAGGCGTCGGACTCGCACATAAAGGGTTCCGTACCACCGTAGAATAAACACATCAAAAATATCAAGTTTGAGACTTGATATTTATTTTTAAATGTTATTATATTTTTAGTATTTGTTCTGCACCGGCAACAGAAATACACATTCAGTGAAAATTTCAACTCTCTACCTGTTACGGTTCGTGAGATACAGCCCGCGCTGACAGACGGACAGACAGACAGACGGACAGCGTAGGCCTAGTAATAGGGTCCCGTTAGCACCCTTTGGAACCCTAAAAAGTAGCCTATGTTCTCCGCCAAGACCCAGTCTATCTCCATACCAAAATTCATCAACATTGGTTCAGCGGTTTAGCCGTGAAAATGTAACAGACAGAGTTACTTTCGTTTATAATGTAATAGATTGAATAGGACGGACAAACATTTTCCTATCCATATCTGTAATGTTATTTTTTACGATAATTTATTGATGTATGATATATTTATTACTTGCCCATCCATACCTACAACAAACGCAATAAAGCGACTCCATTGTTTTGACAAGCAATGTATTCCCACTGTCGGCCCAAGACCATGCTGCAAGTATATAACAGTAAGCGAAATAGGGAGTTTTTACAGAAATGACACGAATAACTACGAAATGACAAGAGATGACACAAAATGACAAGAGATGACACAAAATGACAAGAGATGAAAAGAAATTACACAAGACAAGGAAAAGCAAACGAAAATCACGCTGCAGTGCAGGTCGTAGGTTCGATTCCTGCCCAGGACATGCATTTGTGTGCATGAACATGTCCGCATGTCCCGAGTCTAGGTGTAATTAAGTGTATATTTAGTTTGTATTTACAAACAAAAAGTAGTATATGTAGTAATATCAGTTATCTGGTTTCCATAGTACAAGCTCTGCTTAGTTTGGGAGCAGGTAGTCATGTGTAAAAGAATTTCCAAGGATATTTATTTATTTATCATAGGCGTCGGCGGACTGTAAATACTGTACTGTACCTGTAATGTGGCACGACCGTAATATTTTTTCATAATATTTTTTAAAAAATCCTTCACAGGTCCGACGTCGAACAAGTCCGACTGGACACTGACAATACAAAGTTAGAGAGAGACATGGTTAGTTCAAGTACTTAAAATGTGAGATGGCGATATTGTGCGCGCGCTCGGAAATAAACAACGTAAGCGCCAAACCACATTTTCTTGAATTAAAAAAAAACTACTTCATGAATTAAAATATGGTTGAAGGGTAGTTTAGATATCATTATTTGCTATGTTTTAGAAATAATTTCGTGATCTATATCGTAAAAACATCGTGGTAACAAGGAAAATTGTAAATAATTAGAGCTCATTTCATAATTTTTTTTTATCGAGAAAATTTCATCAAATCGTGATTTGGATTTAAGGATACTCAAGATAATATAGTCAAAAATCATACATCTAAATATAAGATTCCTAGTCCACATACTTACTTAAAGAAAAAGTAGAATAGAAAATCAACCAAATTTCGAGCCCTCGTCTTAACATACATATACACCCAGACTCCGGACATACAGACATGTTCATGCACACAAATGCATGTCCCGGGTAGGAATCGAACCTACGACCTGCAGCATGAAAGGCGCCTCCGCGCTAACCACGCTAACGGGCCCATCAACCATACCATACCATGTTCGTACTGTATTCATATAAAAAATTGGAATACGACTGATGCTTATTTGGAATAGAAACGAGCATTTCATTGCAACTTTCCTTATCAAACGTTCACAAAAATACTGGTTTAATAAGTCTTATTTTGTTTATAGCCAAGAATGGCACTGGCTGGTCCACCTGTTGGTAAGTGGAAGCCGCCCAGGACATCTTTAGTAACCTGCAAACATGCCCTTTGAAGAACCCCAGGTTGTAGTGCAACGGAAAGACTTCCGGAAGGAGATCATTCCACAACTTGCATTCTTTGCAACATCCACAACTTATTTTAACACACACACACGCACACACACACACACACATACGTCACGACTATTATCCCCATTCGGGGGTAGTCAGAGGCTTGAGTGGCCATACACCACCACATTGTGGAGGTATCAACCAACTCAAAGCCCACGTTTCACCAGATAGTCAGAACCCAACGTGACAGGTGGTGAACCTTGTCGCCGTGTATACAGGAACTGACTATTACCCAATCCCGAGGGATAGGTAGGTTTCCTCACGATGTTTTCCCTCACCGTCAGCGAACTGTAAATTATGCACATAGATGAAAATTCATCCATTGGTGCATGCCCCACCGAGGATCGAACCTGGGACCTTTCGATTGCTATCCCAACCTGTTCACCCCTAGGCTACAGTCGCTTTTCCAACAACGCGCTATATTTTGCATGGCGCCTTAGTTAATGCTATTGTATGATATTTTCTGTGGTGGGCGATGGCTGGAAATGAAAGGCACTGATTCTGGAACGATGTGTATTTACCGAATAAGGAGTTTAGGACTAACACAGAGCGACTTACTAATATTTATGAATATTATAATAAATAACTAACGTAAACGTGTGCACCACGGTTCGCACAGAGTACAGAAGAGAGCGGAGAGTCAACATTCCACAGAGTAGAAATATTTGTAATAAGATTAGAATACAATTCTAAATTGATTTAACTACAATAACAAAAATATCGTCATCATGCATATTAAAATAAGACTTCTAATATTCTAAAGCCCTTATATGTACCTACATACTATATATAATATATAATGCGACTGTAGCCTAGGGGTGAACAGGTTGGGCTAACAATCAAAAGGTCCCAGGTTCGATCCCCGGTGGGGCATGCACCAATGGATGAATTTTCATCTATGTGCATAATTTACAGTTCGCTGACGGTGAGGGAAAACATCGTGAGGAAACCTACCTATCCCTCGGGATTAGGTAATAGTCAGTTCCTGTATACACGGCGACAAGGTCACCACCTGTCACGTTGGGTTCTGACTATCTGGTGAAACGTGGGCTTTGAGTTGGTTAATACCTCCACAATGTGTTGGTGTATGGCCACTCAAGCCTCTGACTACCCCCGAATGGGGATAAAAGTCGTGACGTTACACACACACACACACATACTATATATACTTGGACCTTTATCTGACATAGTTAACGAGGTAAAGGCTCGTAGTTAGCGGCGCGAGGAACGCAAGTCGCGGAATGTTCAACTGCCCAAAGCATTGCCGCTAAAACTTAATGTGGAATTAAATTTACTTTTGCAAGCACTTGCGGATTTGGTTCGTATTGCGCCACACATGTGAAGTCGGCGCTCAAATGATTTAGAAGCCGTTCAAATGGAAACTTGACTCCAAAACCATTCCATTTATTGTATTAATCAGGAGTGATTTGTTGTGATTTTTTGTAAAAATATAATGTAATGTAACGTCACGACTTTTATCCCCGTTCGGGGGTAGTCAGAGGCTTGAGTGGCCATACACCACCACATTGTGGAGGTATTAACCAACTCAAAGCCCACGTTTCACTAGATAGCCAGAACCCAACGTGACAGGTGGTGAACCGTGTCGCCGTGTATACAGGAACTGACTATTACCTAATCCCGAGGGATAGGTAGGTTTCCTCACGATGTTTTCCCTCACCGTCAGCGAACTGTAAATTATGCACATAGATGAAAATTCATCCATTGGTGCATGCCCCACCGGGGATCGAACCTGGGACCTTCTGATTGTTAGCCCAACCTGTTCACCCTTAGGCTACAGTCGCTATTGTGAGTTTTTTAAGAAGAAAATAATCTCAAATTAAATCCTGGATTGGAAATTACCAACAAATTATGTAATTTGGTGACAGTCGCTCAGCAATGTTCTCAAAATGATGGTAAATTATTGTAATAAGGTAGGTACGATGGGGTTGGTATATTATTATTTTGATTGAACAAAAATCCCAAACTAAAAATATAAACACGCTTTAATAATTTTGTTCTGTAGTAGACACGGACCTATTTATAACATAGATGTACATGTACCTAAAATACGTATACCTACTATGTTGGTAAATATGATGAAACTTCATTGATTTTGTTTTGGTTTAGTGTTCTCAGAAAATGTCTGATATATTTTTATTTATAATAATAAAATTATTCTTATTTACTTTATTTTCCTTTTTTCAAAAGGTTAATAAATATAAACACTTTTTACACGAAGTAATAAAATAGCTCCACCGGGTACCTACTCGTATTTTATGACATAATATAAAACAACCAAATGGCCTAAAAACCAACATTAACACTTTACTACAAGGTCTAAAACGAGTGCCGGCTATAAAGTGGCCGACTTATAACCCGCTGCAGTTATAATCCACCGCCTGCCTCTAATTGGTGTAACCCTGAGAATTGCTAATCTGGGGTCTTGACGCCGCTTATAGCCTTTTAGCTAGCAACGGCAATAAAAAGCTATCTTTAAGAGTTATTTCGTTAGTTGTTGTTCTATTTTCTTGTCTGGTTTAGGCTACAGGGTGATTTAGTTGAGTTGGTCGATTTATAGAATGTCTGCTGAAAAGAAGTCTTGTTACCGGAAACTCTGAAAATATTTTGTTAATTTTAGGGTTCTGTTGTAATTAGGGTCAGACTGAAACTATCTTTAACTCGAAGGAAGTACGTTTTAACTAAGTAGGTACCTACTTGTAATATGTTTGTGGTTTTACCGGGCACAATCCCAAGGCAAAGGAAATTTAGAGTAGATGGAGAAGGGCTTAGGAAACTTCATAATTAAAAAAAAAAATATCCGTGCATTACCTACTTTCAAAACGGTTCAACTGATTTCAATTAAACAAAAGCCACTTCAGAACAATTATGAAGACATTACGGCTATAAAACAAAAAAACCATTGAAATCGGTTTAAGAATTTAGGAACTACGATGCCAAAAACACAAAGACAGATCTGAAATTTAATAACCCTTCGACATTCTTATTGGATTGGTTTATATGATTGGAACCGTTCCATCGTCCACGTAACAGGCTTACATAGGTTCGATGGAGGATTTTTACTAGTAAGTACGTAACTAGAATGGGGGAACTTATAAATATTTTGGTAACTTTATCAGTGACGTATTTGTAACGGAAATTTCAATACCACGTATTTATTTCCTTATTTTTCTAGACCACCACCTCCATATAATTTATGGGTATTACAGCCAAGATTTTATGGGTTCATGAGGTTATTCCCAAGGCACACACATCCCAACGTATTGGGGGTATTAAATGTAACATGAGGAAAACAGAGCTACAAATATGTGGGGGAATAAAAATGACATCGGTACTGCTCCCTAACTGGTTTCTTCAGGATCCGTATTTATCACAAGATCAGCAGGGATAGGTCAATGTATTTGTGTTCTTCTTATCGTATGGTTAGTGGCCAACCAGCTGGCCTACTTCGAAATACGAAACGAAACGTTTCGGCTGACGGATCGTCGTGATTTGAAATTTCTTCTTTCGTTTCTTCTTGCGTTTGACATGGTTTTGATCGTAAATCGAATCCGTATTTCGGACGATCCGTTAGCGTTCGTTTTTCAAAGTAACCACCCTGGTGTCAGAGTTGTTCAAGCCGCCCGTAGGCCTCTGACAAGGTTTAACGACTGCTTCCTAGATGACTTTTTACGTGCCCTCCAAAGCACGGAGACGCTTAGTTCAAATGTCACTAAATAGTCACCCATCTCTGACTGACCTCGTCAAACGTAGCTTAACCTCCAACCGTTTGCCGATCAGTGATTGCAGCTGGCTATGAGCGCCTCTGGGTATTTTTGCACTTACTTTTTTTCCCACTTACTCGACCCTAAAAATCTGAACCCTTAATGCCTAGTCATCCCACTTACCTCGCAAAAAGTTAGAGGCCAGCTCCACCCGTCAGATCATTATGAAATAAAAAAAAACGGAACAATTGCGAGTCTAACAATATCTAACTAGTCTAAAATGATTAAGGCGTTCAGAAGTTATAGTGGAATAAAGAAACTCATTTAACTGATCATATCCTACTTATATTATAATAAGTAAGAGTGTGTGTATGTGAATGTTTGTTTCCACTTATCTCCATAACTATTAAACCGATTTTAATGAAATTTGAAACGTAGATATTGTAGGCTCTGGAATAAGACATAGGCTAATCTTACACATCAATTTCCACGCGGGCGAAGCCGCGGGGCACAGCTAGTAAAATATATACCTAAATCCTGAATACATTACACTACTTTTTTGGGCAGTCGTGCAGATAAAGTGTTCAGTAACCCTAAAATACACAGGAGAACTGAATCAGGTACCAGCATTTTTTCCAACATACGTGAGATGACTTAATAAACGTGCCCCCGTAATTAGGGGATGAGCAGATGGGGGACTTAATAACTACAAAATTACAAAGGACGGTAATTATACACGTAATTGCTCAGAGGCGCGCCTCCAGATATTATTTTCCTTGATTAAAATGAAGATATTTTGCAGGAACAGCATTTTTTTTTTGTTCAAAAACATTGAAAATTGAGGAAAAGTTGTAAGGAAACAAGTCAGTGTGTAATGAAGTCGTTTGTAATGAAATCTCATCAGTTTTCTAAAGTTTAATAAATATGGGTAGGTAAATGACAAAACATGTAAGACCAGGGATTTTTTTGTGACATATGTAAACTAACGTAGCGAACAACTGATCCTTAAGTCTAAGTTAGTCAAGAATGATAAAGGAATTCCGGCTATGTGATTCACAAATGCATCTCAAAGTTAAGATAGATATTAAGATGCTGTTTTTGACAGATGTTCCATACATTCAACGTCAAAACTGCATCTTAAGACGGATCTCAACTTTAGCCTAAAACCAAACATTCTTAAACCATGAATTCAATGCACTAATTCCATCCGTGAGATATCACTTTTGTCAACTTTAGTTGTTTTCATTGGCGAAGTCTAGATTGAAACATCAGTGTCTTTGATGTAAAAATTAGAGAATGGCGGGCCCGTTAGCGTGGTTGGCGCGGAGGCGCCTTTCACGCTGTAGGTCGTAGGTTCGATTCCTACCCGGGACATGCATTTGTGTGCGTGAACATGTCTGTATGTCCCGAGTCTGGGTGTATATGAATATTAAGTATGTATTTACAAATAAAAAGTAGTATATATAGTAATATCAGTTATCTGGTTTCCATAGTACAAGCTCTGCTTAGTTTGGGACCAGGTAGCCGTGTGTTAAAATGTCCCAGGATATTATTATTATTATTATACCTCCGGTTTTGCGATGGTAAAATCAAAAAGTGTTTCGCCATATATTTTCCACAGCGCTACAAATCATCATTCTTAATGCGCACAGCCAAGGAGTGGAACTCCCTGCCTGCGTCTGTTTTTCCGAGTGCGTACAACCCAAATCTCTTTAAAAGTAGGGTGAACAGGCATCTTCTGGGTGCGCTCGCTCCACCGTCGACCTCATCTCTGCCCCTACGGCAAGATTGAGGTCAAGAGTAAGCCCATTTTTAATTTAAAAAAAAAACTTTTGCTTAACGGTTTTGCCTTTTATGACGAGTTGCGTCTACCACACCAGATAAGATGCATAAGGATCAGAAGCTTCAGGTCTAAATGCGTCTGATCCTGTACATCAAAGTATCCAGCATCAGCTAACCAACCAAACCCAAACCAGCAGTGCAACAGGGGCTTGTAACTACACGGTCTTAAACTAGCAATTCCATACAGCATGAACACTGCTTTGCATACTATTTGCATACTGACCGGTAGTTGCAATTGAGTTTGCAAGTAGCCGCTGAAATTATTGGTGTGGCAGTCTGAAAATGTACTGAAAATAGTAATCGTAAACTACCTGTTACTATCATAGATGTTAGAATGAGATTGAATGAGATTCTGAGTTTCTTGCCGGATCTTCTCCGTCGAAAGTCGTGTTTCTGATCCGGCGGTAGAATTGAGTAAAAAAATTAAAATGTAATGTAATGTGTATGTATGTATGTAATGTGTGTGTCTTTGTAAGTGCCCCGTAGGCCTAAACGAAACAAACTTTTGTTTTTTAACGTTTGAATGATATTCACAACGTTATCCACATAGGAGGTCAGAATATTGAAATTTCATTAGAATTCCTCAACCTGTCCAAATTTGAGTCGCATTAACACGGCGTCTATCGAGCTGTGTGTACCTTGATAATATATTATATGCTAATAAAGTTGTCTTGTTTCATAAAAATAGGTGCTTACTAATCTACCTCGTAACCTTGCAAGGCTGCCGTGGCAGTCTTAGTTTTGACCCAGATTTTTAGCTTAAAGGATTATTACACCTAATTCAGAACCTAATTTAGAAAGCTTCTGATTACACTGTCCTAAATTTAGTTATTGAATCAGTTGTTGGTTGGAGCGCGACGAAGTCGGACGTGTCGTAAAGGTACAAGGATGACTCCAGCGTTATCCAGACAACAAAAAATTGGCCTTGGCCTAGCCCTGGCCGTAGGCACAATTAAAGAAAAAGGAAAAAAGAAAATGTGTTAAAAAATATTTATTGCTGCGCGGAAAGATACCAAACATCATCGGTGTTTTGGAACCAGCGGACTTCAGAAATTATCTACGAATGGATCCGAGATCGTTTGACATATTATTAAATCTTGTGACTATTGCGGAAGAAATTCTTTGAGAATATACCTAAATATGCCATTAGCTTTCATTTTTTGTCCCCATTTTTCTTTAATTTTGCCCAAATTTAGGGCTAAAAGCCCTAAGTTGGTAACCCTGACTTGAAATTAGTAACTAAATGCGATTTCAACTTCCTAAATGCGTTTCTAATTATGCTTCTCAACGATTCAGTCAGTCAGAAACCATCCTAGCTTCTAAATTTAGGATCCTAACTTGCTAAATGCGATTACACTTGCCTAAATTCAGTCACGACTAAATTAATTAACCTAAATTTAGGAAGGTGTAATAAGCTCTTTATGCAAAATAGACATGATAAGGCGAGCTGACAGCGTAGAAAGTGACAAATGAGAGGCAATGCGAACATTTTCATTACGGACTGCTATTATGAACCCGATATAAAAGCAATATCCGTTACATTCGGATTTCGAATTTTGAATTTTGACACATTACCGTAGTAAATTAGTGTCAAAATCACAAACAATCGAACGAACGTAATAGATGGTATAGGTTTGTAATAGGGCCTCTGAACGAGGCAGCGAGGCAACGAACAACCTCACGAGGCGGTTCGGTCGTTCAGTACACACATAGGTATAACACACTAACTCTAACAAAGTAGGTACATTAACCCTAAAACGTTACATCCTAATTCCATCTCGTATAACGGGGGTAAAAACTACCCGTACTAAAAACAAAGCATTCACAATTTTCTGTCCACCTGTTTTCAATTACCAACCCGCCAATGACGGGGTCACATTCGTGGTACATTCCCGTTGTGATTACGGAATCTTGATGGGTCACTTGGACCCTCGGCATTGTTGTCGGACAAATATTTTTGCATGCAGGGTTGTATTAAAGGGTTAAATGATATGTAGACGAGATTATGGTGATCCTTAATTGGAATGAGCTATATACTTTTAATGTTTATATTATACGCTTTTATTCGGAATGCTTTGAGATAAATTTGATCAAAATTCTTTAGGTGGGTAAATAGGAAGTTTTATAGGCGAAGGCTAGACGTAAAGTAAATACTGTGGTCCCTCATTATTTACCAAAAACCGTGGTCCAAACTGATCGTGTAGGGTAGTGTACTGATGGATGACAGTATTTAGCACGAATTTCAATTCCAAAATGACAGTTTGTGGTAAATACGCCGCGAAATCAATAGAGTGGACATGTCTTCTGAGATTGCGGATTAAACCAAGTGCTAAGGTAATATCCATACAAGCTTTCGTGTTTCATTTGACGTCTGCACTGTACGAACTACGTAACGATACTGTCGGAATAAATACTGAACGTGTAGCCTGCGTCGATGGAATGACATCCATAATTATGTACCATACTGACGGACCACAGTATATACTTTACGTCTAGCCTTCGCCATACAGAGTGACATAAGACGACGGTCAGACAGCGATAGGTGACCATTTAGTGGCATTTGACTCCAGGCCACAACCATACGATAAGAACAAGAAGAAGTTAAGACGAGAGACGTATTGACGGAGGGGAGACCTTAATTACTTTCCTTCTACGAATAATAATCCTTTCTTCCTTCCATCATTACTAAGGCGAAGGCTAGACGTAAAGTATATACTGTGGTCCGTCAGTATGGTAAATAATGATGGATGTCATTCCATCGACGCAGGCTACACGTTCAGTATTTATTCCGTCAGTATCGTGACGTAGTTCGTACAGTGCAGACGTCAAATGAAACACGAAAGCTTGTATGGATATTACCTTAGCGTTTGGTTTAATCCGCAATCTCAGAAGCCATGTCCACTCTATTGCTATCGCGGCGTATTTACCTCCAACTGTCATTTTGGAATTGGAATTCGTGGTAAATACTGTTATCCATCAGTACAATAACCTACACGATCAGTTTGGACCACGGTTTTTGAAAAATAATGACGGACCACAGTATTTCCAAATACAATAGTTTCAAAAACAACCTATTTCAGTACTAGTTTCGGACTTACCCCAAAACTCTTCAGTGTAATCTAGACTGGCCGGGTCCAAGTGACCCTATTAACCTGAATATAACATCTTCCGGTCAATTTCTCAGCCGACTGACCGAAACACGGAGCGGCCTACTGCGGCACATACCAGATTACAGTCTGCCGGACAGACATTCGACTGCGGTCGAATCGACCCTCGACAGCACGGGTAGTGTTAAGTGGAGCGATTACATTAGGTACCTACCATCTATATATTTTTTTAACCTTTTCTCTATCTATATTCTTTATACTCTAAGGGCCGGGCCCCATTACCGCGTTGCGTTGCGTTGCGTCGTCGCTGCGTCGTTTTACATATATTTTATATTGGCATACCACATTTATGCGTTGCGTCGTCGCATGCGACGTTTCAACGAAGAGACGAAGCGAGGGAGGGTGATACGCTGAGCTGTCGGTGGGATGACGTACAGCGTTCCGCTGCTAGAGGGAGACGTGCGTATACGAAATGACGTATACGACGGCGTGGCGTCACCCTCTTGCGTTGCGACGTCGTGCGTCGTCGCAACGCAGGTGTGGCATACAATGCGTTGTCCGTTGCGACGACGCAGCGCAGCGCGCTAGTGGGGCCCGGCTCTAACGTATGCATAGTGGTTTGATTATGAACTCATAACCTACAGTCACACTAGATAATATATTGTTCGTCATACACCTGGGTGTATAGTGTATACCCACGACGCGATGCCTTTGGTATTGCAAGCATCTATAGGCTACGGGAACTGCTTAACACCAGGCGGGCCGTACGTTTGTTAGCCACCTCAGAACCATATAAAAAGTTTCCGTTTTATCTTTTGAGGTACGGAACCCTAAAAAAAGGTCGTATGTTTTTTTAATAAGTAACTGGTACTAAATCGCTCCCGCCTGTACACTAAGTACAAAGCCCAACATCTCAATTACGCTGCGGTTTCTAATTACGAGCTATGGCCTCACATTATTAAGCCATCGCCCATAACTGTAGCTTACCTAAACTAAATATGTATCGTGCGGTCGATTTACTTGATTCCAACCATTGATGTATTATTTTAACAGATATGGTACCACCTAACATCGCAAACACAAACTTGTGCTCAGCGCACCACTACATGCAGCGAAATTCACACATCTGTTATCGCACTCGCAATTCGACAATTACCTTATTAAATACTTAAGAAGGCATTATTTACCGGAAGATATGGAGCATAATGCCTTCATGATGAAGATGTAAATGACATGTTTTCGTGTTTTCAAAAAGTAGTATAATATGTAGTAATATTCAGTTATCTGGTTTCCATAGTACAAGCTCTGCTTAGTTTGGTTCAGGTAGCCATGTGTAACAAGAATGTCCTAGGATATTTTAACATTATTTTCCGCGAGTGACTGAGTCGAACTATGTCCATGGACTCCGTTTAGTAGGACAATCTATTTTGGACGGTCACGTGTCTGCCTCTTTCTTAGTAATTTCTTTGATTCCAACCATTCATTTCATTACGTGGGTGGAAACTATCCAGAACAGGGGGCTTACCACCACCTCTTATAGCAGTATTGTTTTAACGTTTCAGCGACTTTTTGTGCAATAACGTACCTTATTGTCATGACAATAAGAAACATCATTGCACAAAAAGTCGCTGAAACATTAAAACAATACTGCTATAAGAGGTGGTGGTAGGGCCCCTGGTATTAGTTTCCTATCAAGCAGTTGGTCCAACTGATTTCAGGAATGGATCAGATGGATTTCATGTTTACAAGTTTATGTTGGGGTATGAAAACGTACTATTGTGTTGGATAACAGGGTTATAGATGTCACTGAATATAAAACAAAACCAAACACACCAACTGTATGGTCCCAAACTAAGCTACCATACAATGGAATGGGGGCGATTCTAGTGACACCCAGACGAGGGAAAATTACGTAAAGGCCGTTCCCAAAATGTGTCTCTAGCGGGAATCGAACCATCAACCACCTGATACAGTGAGCCGAGCGGCCTACGCCCGAACTACTGTGCCAAGAAGACATTGAATTGAGAAATTATTTTTAGCTGCGTGCGATAGTTTCTCAAAGCGTAACATCGTACTACGTTATTTGTAAGATATTGCTGGCAAACCTTTTCTTACTTGGATACAATTTTCAATCAAAAATATATAAAACTATTATTAACAGCATTCTAAGCACATCGCACAATAATATGAAAGTTTATTACATTTTCTTGCACAAATAGAAAACAAAACTATAATAAATGATATGAATGTTGAATTCATATTACAGATGTCGCGAAGATGCTGTTCTATAGGATTTTTATTATTCGTATAAGTTATGAACAAAGTAGAGTTTATTAAGTTTCGATATAAAAAGCTTTATGTAGAGGCATAGTTTAAAAAAAAACTAAATTTTTAACCAAAGTATTGAAAAAGTGGAGTTTTTATGACATAATAATTATAATAATATCCTGGGACATTTTTTACACACGGCTACCTGATCCCAAACTAAGCAGAGCTTGTACTGTGGAAACCAGATAACTGATAGTACTACATATACTACTTTTTTATTTGTAAATACATACTAATATACATATACACCCAGACTCGGGACATACAGACATGTTCATGCACACAAATGTATGTCCCGGGTAGGAATCGAACCTACGACCTGCAGCGTGAAAGGCGCCATCACGCCAACCACGCCGACGGGCTCGTCATGTATGACATGATTGTGCGAAACATAGCTTTTACATTTATAAAGAAAAAACAAACTTCATGGAAAATTTTTCAGGCGTTTTATAATACCTACGAAACCAGTAACAGTTCAAAGATGTTTTTCTTCAGAAAGAAAAATTGAAAAGAACTAAGCGAAAGGTAGAAATATGAATAATTTATAAACTTCTATTGAAATTTACCATTCTAAGTTCCATTGAAGAGCGGAGTAAGATTTGTCTTAATTTTGAGATAAAGAATGAGTTTTTGTTGCGAGATAAATGAGCATCTTATTTTCATACTTTTTACGTACTTTAAATCTACTTGTATTTAAGAAGAAATGTTACTGTTTAGTAATGATACAAATATTGTTAGATTTTTTAATTTTGCAATTAGATCTTTTTTTATTGGACTGATGTGGCAAAAACCTTACGGCCCGCCTGATGTTAAGCAGTTACCGTAGCCTATAGATGCTTACAATACCAAAGGCATTGCTCGCACATTGCCGACCTGAAGGGGAGAGGGATGGAGGGAGGAGGAGGGGGGGAGGGTTTGGGGCTTTCGGCTCTCTCACTCATCGTACGAAACGCAGTTGTAATAAATAGCTGTTGGACACCGATCTTCTGTGAGAGCGTGGTACTACCCCGGTCGAGCCAGCTCGTTTATGAGCTGCAGTCAATTGGCTACAGCTGGACTCTACCACCGTAACGTAATGCGATTAAAGGTTTTTAAGGGTCTCGTATTGCTGTAACCATCATGTTTAAGAACTGAAACCTTTGATTTAAAACAGTGTCAATGCTCAAGATATCCTGGCAAATGGAATCAAAAGCTGTAAGATAAATAGCTGTCATAAGTTACCTCGGTTTTTACACGTAAATCGCGAGCGACATCAAGAGTCGACTCAGCTGCAAATGAGCTCAGGTTTTGTTGACTTTGCATAACTGAGGTTTCTAGTTGAATGGCCGTCCTGATTCCGGGGTTCGGTGCCCGGGTCAAGAGCAGTTTTAGAGGACTGTTTGCTTATTAAAGAGCAAGACTAATCCCCTATTAAACATTGGTCATTTACCCTATCAGCCCTTCTAGATAAGTGGATTGTCGACAAGAGTTTCTACAAATCGTTATGCAATGTATGGGGATGACAGAAGTCACGTGTTCTACTTATCGACTGCTAATGTCATTTCCAAAAATCTTTGCATGTCAGTGGACACACTTTCAGAGCTATTACTTAGAATCAGAGTTGGGCAAAATTTAATTGCAATTAATTAATTGCAAATTGCATGTGATGTCACAATTAACAATGAATTGCGATTTTTTTCGCGATTGATAAACAAATCACAATTAATTGTTAATTGTGACACCACATGCAATTTTTTAATTAATTAATTAATTGCAATTGAATTTTTCCCAACTCTGCTTAGAATTTATAAAAGTGTTTATAAAATTAAATATTGGAACACTATCTACTCTCAGGGGTCTACCCCTTAGGAATATACAGGGGTGATGGCTATTATCGTGGAGTTGAATGTACTAACAGCTCATTTATACCAACCTCACTTTACATAGCTACCTCATTTAAACTTGATTCCCTCATATCCCCAGCAACACGGGTACAGTCGGGTTCATTAGCCTCACAATTATCCCTTTTAATAGGCCACGTAAAAGTAAACGGCCGCGACTGTACCCGATCTCTGTGACAAGATGATAAATCAATTACGACAGTACGGAGTGTAATCCTTATTACTGTGTAAAATGTCAGGGAAGGGAAATTATGGAATCAATTTGTAGAGTAAGCTTTATGTTAGAGTGAACAATTATAAAATTTGACGCGTTATTGTGTTGGAGGAGTTTATGCAAACCCAAATTTAAAAAAAAAAACATGTAAGCTACATGTAACGTTCATAAATCGTCAAAAAAATAACAATATTTTAGCGTTACCACCGGTTCGTAATGTTGCTTCCATTGAGAAGAGCCGGCAAGAAACTCAATGGTTACTCTTTTCAAAAGAAAACTAATAATTTTATACATTATCAAACAGCAACGCTATGGGACGCTATGCGACGACGAACTGAAAACAAGTGACGAATTGGTCCCGGGTGGTCATATACCGGAGCAAGTGGAAAAAGTGAGGAGAGACCTTTGTCCTGCAGTGGGAGAGCACACGCTAGAAATAAAATGGAATGCATATTGCTTATCTATTAGATAGATAGATAGATAGATAGATAACACTTTATTGTACACCAATGGAACAAATACATAAACAACAATGACAAACAAAACAAGAAACAAATACAGTGTACAGTGGGCGGTGTTATCGCAAGCTGCGATCTCTTCCAGACAACCTTTGGATGGAGAGGGTTCCATGTTTCAAACAGGGTAGTAGTTAGCGGTGTACCTACTAAGTATAATAAAATAAAATGGGAAACATATTACATACCTATACCAAACTATCATTAAGCTCTGTCCATCGGTCAATCATATCGAAAACCATATCAATGGGTGCGTCTAGAAGAAGCGAGCGGTGCGCCCGAGTAATCAGTTTTGACGTTTGAACGCATAGACATAATGTCATTACTAATGGCTCGGGCGCTCTTCTAGGCGCACCCATTGACTATAACGAAAAAATAACAATAGATACAAAAACCTATTTATTTTGCGAAAACAGATCTCTGATAGTAATTTAAACAATTTTGTTTGACAAAAACAATAGAACTCAACATTATTAAATATTCCCGGAGCGCTACAAAACGATAAAATGTTAAATCACTTAAAAGTAATTAGGCAATTAACGTTTTTGCGACATTTTAATTAACAGCCATCCATTTTATTCGGGTTTTTATTAATTACACTTTTTATTTGTTTATGAAGAGATTGAGTTTTTTTTTTTATTTAAAATTTTCACGACCACTGCGGAAGATCGTAGAGCGACTGTAGCCTAGGGGCGAACACGTTGGGCTAGCAATCAGAGGGAGAGATGCACCAATGGATGAATTTTCATCTATGTGCATAATTTACAGTTCGCTGACGGTGAGGGAAAACATCGTGAGGAAACCCACTTATCCCTCGGGATTAGGTAATAGTCAGTTCCTGTATACACGGCGACAAGGTTCACCACCTGTCACGTTGGGTTCTGACTATCTGGTGAAACATGGGCTTTGAGTTGGTTAATACATCCACAATGTGGTGGTGTATGGCCACTCAAGCCTCTGACTACCCCCGAATGGGGATAAAAGTCGTGACGTTACACACTGCGAAAGATTTAATAAAATGAAGGTTCAAAAGACAGTCTTATTATTAATTCTTATTTATATTAATGAGAAAACTTAGCATACAGCATGATTTAATTTGTGATTTAAAATTTAAATTCACATTTTCTTCACAACGACTGAGTCAACGTGTTTTGAAAAAATAAGTATGTTGAGTTTCAAATTTGACTTTTACATTTTTCAGTAGTATGATGCAGTGACCCCTGCGCATGATGGGGAGGCCCGTGCCCAAGAGTGGGACGTTAAAAGGGCTAATATTATTATTATGACCTAATTCTGTATTTTGTTATATAGCGTTGCTGTTTGAAAATGTATACAATTATTTTTTTTCTTTTGAAAAGAGTAAACATTGAGTTTCTTGCCGGCTCTTTTCAATGGAAGCAACATTACGAACCGGTAACGCTAAAATATTGTTTTTGACTATTTATAAATGCTACATCTAGCTTACGTGCATAATAATTTTTTTATTTGATTTTATTGTATTGACTTTTTGATATTACATTACATTGAAAACTATTTATGCGTTGATGTATTCTGAATGAAATACACCATCTTATAAGTGTTGAGAAGATATTGTCTAGACTTTAAATTGGTTTCGAGACCTAAAAGTTGGAAACTAATCTAAGTTTTTAGGACCATGTTTATCTAAGTGTTATCTATAGTTGACTATGTTTCTTTTTAGAATGATATTGATATACTTATTTTAAATCTCTTCTCTTGTATAATTATATTATATTTTTGAACTAGCGACTTGCTCTGGTTTTGCACGACTTTTCTCTACTGTTAATTTTGCTCAGAATTTAATACCACCAAAGTAGAGTTTTCTTCCTGTTTACAATGGTTTTACAAAGCATTACTGAGAACAAAAGTGATTTGTAATACCAGTGTAAGTCTATTATAACTTACTATTTTGGGGGATACATTTTACGGAGTAACTTTTGTAAATCGTGAAAATTGCATCAGAATCCGTCGTGTAGTTTAGAAGAACTAAACGGGCAGACAGACAGACGGGGATCGCGAGTAGCGAGCTTTAAAGTTAAACCATTCTGCCGCGCCCAAGCCATTAGTTATGACATTATGTCTGTGTTCCGATGTCATAACATGAGTGCTCGGGCGAGCCATGCGAGGCATCTGGACGCACCTATTGAAGCGATACCTTTTTAGTTACTTATAACAACGTGTGGTTAGTAGTTTTTAGCCAACGAGACTATAAGCCCAGCACTTAGCTAAATTCTTACTCCTTAACTTAAGGGGTTATTACACCTAACTAAATTTAGGCAACTTAATTTAGTCGTTACTGAATTAAGGCAAGTGTAATCGCATTTAGCAAGCTATTCAGAAGCTAGAATGGTTTAAATATTAAGAAGCTTCTGAATTTAGGCTCCTAAATTTAGCCAAGTGTAATAAGCTCTTAAGCTAAGGAAATTATAAAAAATGAGCTTGCTTTTATAGCCAAGGATGGCACACTGGCAGTCGGTCCACCTGATGTAGACTGTAGTAAATAAGCACGTATTGTGTGAGCTGGACAATAAATGATGGCGCACGTACTGCGAATCTAGTAAGAATGCTAGATAAGAACGCAGATAGGATAGCAGATAAGGAATGTAAATAGTTGACACGCATCTCACGTAGCTATAAGTAAGATAACTAGTATATAAGAGTTAGACATAGTGACCTAGGAGAGAGCTTGAGGTAGCATAAGCTTTGTGAATACACTAAATAAACCGGTGAACTATTCTACGTGTTTAACTACCACCCGCCACGATGCCACCTTTCTCGCAGTAAGTGGAAGCCGCCGCCCAGGACATCTGCAACTAGACGACCTTTTAGAGACCTGCAAACATTCCCTTTGAAGAACCCCATGTTGTAGTGTATAGGAAAGACTTGGGGTCTTGCTTGCATAATGTAACGGTTGGAATTCAAATTCATAGGTAGCATTCCTTTTACTATTTTTCATATAAATTTTCATTTCAGTACAAACTTGATTACCAAGTACCTCTGAAATACCCCTGAAACATTTTCCACCATCTCAAAAGCCGGCATCGTTGCACTGAATACACGCTTCTTACAATTTTTTCCTCATCCTTTCACCCCAGAACAAACGGTGAAGATTTATAACTGGCCGAGTTATTCAGCGAGGAGTTCGCTCTACGTCTTGTTAGAGCAGGCTTCCGGGCCTGAATTTATATTCAGAGGGCTGATTTACATTTCTGTTCACTTGACCGTCGGCTAAGACGGTTAACTTTTAAAGTGAGAACAGGTAAGATTAAAAAAAAATGTTATGTCACAACTTTTATCCCCATTCAGGGGTAGTCCGAGAGGCCATACACCACCACATTGTGGAGGTATTAACCAACTCAAAGCCCACGTTTCACCAGATAGTCAGAACCCAACGTGACAGGTGGTGAACCTTGTCGCCGTGTATACAGGAACTGACTATTACTTAATCCGGAGGGATAGGTAGGTTTCCTCACGATGTTTTCCCTCACCGTCAGCGAACTGTAAATTATGCACATAGATGAAAATTCATCAATTGGTGCATGCCCCACCGGGGATTGAACCTGGGACATTCTTATAAGATAAGATTCAGGTAAGATTATGAAAAAATAAATTGTTTCATGAAACTATGATTTCAAGTTGCGAACAAAAAGAAAAGTACTTGTGTCGCAACCAGTTGTGGATAAATACTATTATTTCTTCGTCTGCAACTAGTTGCCTTTGGTATTGCAAGCGTATAGGCTAAGATAACTGCTTAACATCAGGCGGGCCGTACCTAAGTCACATATAAGCTTTTTTTTAATAGGTATGTCAGCATGCGACTCTTGTCTACACTATTGGCGTATTAATGTTAAATTCATATTCCTCTTGAAGGTAAATAAATCATGGAAAAATGACTTCAACAATAGAACAGTATTTATAAATATTCCCATTTTAGTTACTTTCATGTTTCAATTGGCATTTTGTTTTGGACAGACGCGTCTGCGAGGCACAAAAACAGATATCAAATATAAAAGTAAAAAGGTCAATTGAAAACACGGTCTCATTGTCAGACACACGATATCAGTTTATCTCTAAATAAACATTTTACGCCTACGGAAAGAACGAAACTGGGAAATCTACTATAAATCCTACTACTGTTATAGCATATGAAATATAGGATTTCAAGCATTAATAAGTTCGTTATTTAAAGTTTTATTATTCCAACAATGGAAGTGGTTTTAGATTTCGAATTATCACCATTCTGTAAGGCCGCGCTCACTTTGGATGCGTTTTCGTCCGAATTTTACTCGTGCGTATAAGTACGAACACGCAGAATGATCCCGACCTTCCAAGTACTACGGGAGTGCGCACACTGGGTGCGAGTTGGTCGGACGTGTAAGTAACCGCACCCAATGTGCGCACTCCCGTAGTAGTTGGAAGGTCGGGATCATTCGTGTTATTCGTACGTGTATGCACGAGTAAAATTCGGACGAAAACGCATCCAAAGTGAGCGCGGCCTAAAACAGATCAAAGCACTCTTTGGATCTAACTAATCATGAAATTACGATCTAAAATCATACGAGCTAAAATTTGGTTGATTTTAGAATTGGTCTATAATATTGGAGTAACTAGCCATAGGTACTTGTATTTTATTATGATTCTCCTTAAGATGCCTCACTATTTCAAAAGCCTAGGTCACTGTCCAGATAATTGAGTCTGGGCATTTTTTGCTAGATTCTCTGTATTATAATCCAACAAAATTAAAATCGTATAATTGAAATGATAACCTTTAAACGACATCATAAATTTGTGCCTTCAATTATGAACAGAGCATACCACTCGTAAATTCCGTCGGCCATATTAAATGACAGTTCAATAGCAAAGTGTGCACCATTAAAAATACATTAGGGGTGGAATCAGTGAGGGTTTATAGGTCATTAACTCGAAGCGTGTATTGTTGTGGACCGAAGGGTTGGACTTGTCGCGCTCGGCAAGCTTTGAGACAATAGTAACGCACAACCATCTATATTATATTACGTTTCCTCAACATTTTCTTTGGTCAATGCAAATTGATTTAATAAAATTAATTAAATATCGTCAGACAAACACACCAACTGTATGGTCCCAAACTAAGCAACGTATGTAACTGGCTACCATCCAGTGGACTGGGGGCAATCCCAGTGACACTCGGACCAGGGCAAATTACGAAAAGGCCGTTTCCGAAATGTGCCTCTGGCGGGAATCGAACCCTCAACCACCCGATGCAGTGAGCCGAGCGGCCAACGCTCAAACCACTGCGCCAAACTGTCGTCAATTAATATTTTTAATTGTGTATATTCCTCCACACGACCACCCGACATAAAAAAATTAGGTTGGGCTTCCGGCTCTCTCACTCTCATACGAAACGCAGCTGTAATAGCTAATTTACGCTGATCTTCTCGGAGAGTATGGTACTACTCCGGTTTAGCCAGCCCGTATATGAACTGCAGTCAGTTGTTTACAGCATGGCTCTATCCTAATGTTAATTACATTACTAATGGGTGCGTACACAAGCCCCGAACTGCCGCGCTCGAGCCGTCCTGACAGCTCGGGCGCGCTACTGGCCTCTTGTAGACGCAGCTAATTATATTCATCACACTACCCAGGAATTGAACCAAAAGTCTTGCGTTCGGTAAGCCACGCCTGAGGTAATAAAACAGTTTTACCAAAAACGATCGGTAACTCAGTTATAGAAACAAAATAACTTTATTGTTAACTCAATTTATTTTTGAACCAGAAATCCGTATTTGATTGTGACCTAACTATCGTTTCATGTCCCTGCCATCTCCCATTGGATGCTCGTTACCCACTGCGGTGCCGAACACAATTGCTGCAGCGTTTTGATTTGTTGTTGTTTATGCTTTTACTGTTTGCTTATGGTGTAGTTTATAAGTGCTTGATGTTGATGTAGAGTTCATTATAAGGCGTCATTCATACTTACACTAAAGCTGCCTTTATTATATTACAAGCTTTTGCACGCGACTTCATCTGCGCAAAATTAAAAATCGAACTTCCATACAAACTTTAATCTTCTTTTTAACGCCCTTCGGGATGGAATTTCGAAACAACCTTTCTTAGTGGCTACCTACATTTCACAAAAAACACACCCTCCAAATTTCATGTCTTTAGGACCATCGGTTTAGGCTGCGCGTTGATATATTAATTAGTCACGCGCACGTGGCGCTCGCGCATGGCGGCCAGCTCTGACTCGTAGTGGGGCCGTGTCGTGTGTCACTCACCTCCTCGTCAAGTTACAAACATCAACTAACTACCCCAACACCTACCCCAACACCTACCCCAACACCTACCCCAACACCTACCCCAACACCTACCCCAACACCGCCATCAACACCAACACCTACCCCAATACCAACACCTACCCCACATCTAGCACCTACCCCAATACCAACACCTACCCCAACACCAACACCTACCCCAATGCCAACACCTACCCCAACACCTACCCCAACACCGCCATCAACACCAACACCTACCCCAATACCAACACCTACCCCACATCTAGCACCTACCCCAATACCAACACCTACCCCAACACCAACACCTACCCCAATGCCAACACCTACCCCAACACCAACACCTACCCCAATGCCAAAACCTACCCCAACACCAACACCTACCCCAATGCCAACACCTACCCCAACACCAACACCTACCCCAATGCCAACACCTACCCCAACATCAACACCTAACCCAACATCAACACCTACCCCAACACCAACACCTACCCCAACACCAACCCCAACACCAACATCTACCCCAATACCAACACCTACCCCAACACCAACACCAACACCTAACCCAACACCAACACCAACACCTACCCCAACACCAACACCTCCCCAATACAAACACCTACCCCAACACCAACACCTCCCCAATACAAACACCTACCCCAACCCCAACACCAACACCTACCCCAACACCAACACCAACACCTATCCCAACCCCAACACCAACACCAACACCTACCCCAACACCTACCCCAATACCAACCCCAACACCAACACCAACACCTACCTCAACACCTACCCCAATACCAACCCTAACACCAACACCAACACCTACCCCAACACCAACCCCAATACCAACACCTACCCCAATACCAACACCTACCCCAACACCTACCCCAATACCAACCCCAACACCAACACCAACACCTACCCCAACACCAACCCCAATACCAACAACTACCCCAACACCTGCATGTGGACGCAGCCATTGGATCGCATCTAGATTTCTTCACGTCTTCTTTGCGAACTCACTTTTTAAATAAAGTATTTATGAAGCGGCTGCTATTTCTTGCGTCAAGCGCTTGAAATGGCTTCTTTACGAGACACACGTAAGCAAAGCAGCGTCGCGGCGGATATAAGAGTCGCTTTCATGACACGGTTGGCGGGGTACAGAGATTCGTGTGGGGATAGCGGATGCTGCGTGTCATCTCTAAGGTATCTAGGGAATAAAGATATTTTTGGAAATAGTGTGCTTTTAAAATAGACACAGAAGGTATGGACTAGGATTTTTTTAATACGGCGCAGTGGAGGCTTTGGGCTGGGTTTTATCTCGTTAGTTAGTAGTCACTCTAACTCAGGCTATATTCCAGAAGTGTGTCTGTTAAATGGCCCTCGTTATCATAGGCAATGGATGAACCAACAGTTCAATATGTTCTTATCCTTTCAGGGTATGGTGTAGTACTATAGTGATGTATCGTTCCAAGGAATATAGGTATTTGGAAAATCCGGAATTGACTATGATGGGCATATGCGAATATGCCCAATATTTCCCCATTATTCCCGGAAACGGCACATTACTGAACATGATGTTATTTTACCTATCACTTATTATAAGAGCTAGGCTATTCTATGCTCACGGTCCGTTGCGGCGGCGGCGGCGTGGCAAGATTTCGCCGTATTGCATCGGAGCGCGTCGTGTGACATTCCTTGGATTTTTGTATAATGGTCTAAGATACAACGAAGAATGAAGAGCGACCTTCAACGATCGACTTACCGGATCAACCCTGAATTTTATCAAATAAAATATGTGTCTGAACATATACCAATAGGGCTGCCATAAAGAATATGGTCAAGAATAAAAAAAACAAAAAAAGCTAAAGGCTAAAAGCATGCACGGCTTCGTCGCGCGCAGCTGTTGTACTGCATCTTCCTCTATCGCATGAAATAGTACTCGGATGAGCAATGCTTCTCTGTCAATACATTTTTCAATTACAAATTTTTAATTTCAAAGTTCACCGTTATTCTTGACTATATTTTCGCAAGCAACACTATACACTGTATTCGCAATAAAATTGACTTCATTTTGATATAATTTTCATTTGGCAAGCAAGTCGGTGAAAATTGTTAAAAAAACGGTTTTTATAATTTTAATAAATCATTGCCATGACCATATTTTTCACGGCAAACCTATTGGTATATGTTCAGAAACATATTTTATTTGATAAAATCTAGGGTTGCTTCGGTAAGTCGATGGGTGAAGGTCGTCCTTAAGCGTATATCGTACTATAAAGGACGCCGCTGCGGCACCACTCCGGCGCCGCTGCAACGCACCGTGTACATAGGCCCTAAGAGTCAGATACTTTTCAGTCGCTGCCACCTGCACCGAAGAACACTACTGAAATGATCTTACTATACTTTCAGTACCTCATTTAGGTCCTATACCTACGTAATATCAGGCTTGCGGGTATATCAACCCTTAAACAACATCCCCAAATTAATTCGACCAATGAAACAATTGTCCTAACACCCGCAACTAGAATTCGTAGACCCAGTTGTTGAAAAGGGTCTAATTATTAACATTATCGCGTCCCGTGTAATGCACGCGAGAATTAATGGTAGTTAGTTCACTGAGTTAAATTGTGACCGAGTCTGGGTTGGTTTAATCTAAGCTGTTATTTATGTCGCAATTTTGTATTTTTTTTTTGTAATTGTGGTAGTAAGCATAGTATTGTAATGTTCGATTTATAAATAAAACCGGCCAAGAGCGTGTCGGGCCACGCAAATGATAGGGTTCCGTAGCCATTTCAAGAAACGAAAACTTATTTTTGGGTGGTCATAAATACCAGAACCTTAAGGAAGTATGCAGGTAGGTACCTACTAGGTATCTTTTTTATTGGGTTGTTCTGCCGGCATAATTAAACATCCGAACCCCCGTGGCCTTGATCTCAACCTCAATTTTGGTTAGAAGTTTAAGGTTATCTGACCTTTACTTGTCAGCCATATTATAAATAAATAAATAAATATAACGTCACGACTTTTATCCCCATTCGGGGGGTAGTCAGAGGCTTGAGTGGCCATACATCACCACATTGTGGAGGTATTAAGCCAACTCAAAGCCCACGTTTCACCAGATAGTCAGAACCCAACGTGACAGGTGGTGAACCTTGTCGCCGTGTATACAGGAACTGACTATTACCTAATCCCGAGGGATAGGTAGGTTTCCTCACGATGTTTTCCCTCACCGTTAGCGAACTGTAAATTATGCACATAGATGAAAATTCATCCATTGGTGCATGCCCCACCGGGGATCGAACCTGGGCCCTTGTGATTGAGCCCAACGTGTTCGCCCCTAGGCTACAGTCGCTCAGCCATATTACTCTATGACAAAGTCGATGGCTCCGATTTCTGCGTTCAGAGCCACCAGTAACCTAACACGAAGGGAATGAAGAGGGTTTAGCTCGCTCGCTCCGCTCGCTCGCTCCGCTCGCTCGCTAACCCCCGTCATTCCCTTCGAACCCAACCCAGCCAATTCGACTGCCCCGAATTCCCGAACTCGCTTCGCTCGCTCACGCGTGCCATTGTGCATCCTTGTTCATTTTATATTAGTAAGCTTAAGCACTACTAGCGACATATATCAGCAGCCATTTACACTAAATTCATCTTTTAAATAGTTGTTGTAGCCTAGGGGTGAACAGGTTGGGCTAGCAATCAGAAGGTCCCAGGTTCGATCCCCGGTGGGGCATGCACCAATGGATGAATTTTCATCTATGTGCATAATTTACAGTTCGCTGACGGTGAGGGAAAACATCGTGAGGAAACCTATCCCTCGGGATCAGGTAATAGTCAGTTCCTGTATACACGGCGACAAGGTTCACCACCTGTCACGTTGGGTACTGACTATCTGGTGAAACGTGGGCTTTGAGTTGGTTAATACCTCCACAATGTGGTGGCGTATGGCAACTCAAGCCTCTGACTACTCCCGAATGGGGATAAAAGTCGTGACGTTACGTTACATACATGTAAGGGGAGGTACCCAAAAAAAATGTTTTTACATTTTATAATTTTGGAATGGAGATCTATCATTAAGTTATTGTTAAGCCAAATTTCATAAACTTCCGTTAACAATTGTAGAAGTTATGGCACTGTGGCAGACTGGGACGGACAGCCAGACAGACAGACGGACTGGATGATCTTATAAGGGTTCCTCGTAGGGACTACGGAACCCTAAAAACTAAATTCACCAAGAGAAAGATTCTTTTAGAAATAATTATAATCTAGTTTTATCTAACAACTATTTCTTCTATTGTTATTTAAGATTCTTTACAAGTGCCTTCATTTACAAGTTTGGGATCTCGTTATTTTATGTATTCTTCAAAGGGTGAGCAGACATGTACTTATCGTAATTGCACCGATATTGGTATATTTAGGCTCTAATATTAACTTGTTACTATTATACCGGGCACACTCCTCAACGCGAGGGGGATTCGAGGCATAGACCACGATATTAATAATTCTGTTTAAGAAAATTGAAACTCGGAGTGTTGCGGTGCGCCTCGGACTTAGCCTGCGAAGTTGGGAGAGTTTTAGCGTCGTCTCACCACAATTTGCAGATATTTTTGTGGTTTCAGCCGCCATCTTGGGGGAGACAGAATGCTATATTAGAAGCGAGAGTTTGTTTAGGCCGTGGTCTCCTATTAAATGCCATCGGCCGCTTACAGCGTCATGCGTACGCCGCGTCACAATTTTACTATAGTGACGTCGGTGTATGAAGGAGACCACAACAGTACATTTCTATAGTAAGCATTGTGACGCGGCGTACGCGTGACGCTGTAAGCGGCCGATGGCATTTAATAGGAGACCACGGCCTTAGTAAAATCCCGTCTGTAGTTATGTTGACTCTACGGGTTAAATTCTATTTATTTATTGAACCACTTTCCATACAAGTATTTGGAACTAAAATCGACTCCTAACGTGTAATCTCGTGACGCTCGAATGAGATAGCCCGAATATATGCTGCTGTCTATTGGCTACAGCTTGGATCTATACATATTTGTCTTATCTTACCTTTTAAGAAATCTTCGAAACTTGCCGAAACTTGGCCCGTCTTTGGAACCGAGAATCTACCAACATCAACTTTTATTCTATGATTCAGGAGCTTGTATTATTATTTTAAAGTACAGATGAGACCTTCTATTTCTATTATTCCGAATGAACTTAGAAACTTTCCAGACCACGTACAAAATCTGGCATAACAGTTCTGATAAATCTCTAAGTAAGTAGTTCGAGAATTTTATGTAAATATGAAAATTTACTGCGAATTGGGTCAAAGTATTTTCAAAGCCAGGTGCAAAAAATTACTGAATCATTTCAGTCGTGTAAGTACTCTCCATTTTAAAAGTTAGCCAGTCAGTATAGCTAGACTTAAACCTGCTTGTCTAGTTTGTTATAATGGCTAATTAATTCTGCATCTGACGGAGAGGGAAAACATCGTGAGGAAACCTATCCCTCGGGATTAGGTAATAGTCAGTTCCTGTATACACGGCGAGAAGGTTCACCACCTGTCACGTTGGGTTCTGACTATCTGGTGAAACGTGGGCTTTGAGTTGGTTAATACTTCCACAAAGTGGTGGTGTATGGCCACTCAAGCCTCTGACTACCCCCGAATGGGGATAAAAGTCGTGACGTTACATTTCATTTCAATACTGCATCTTTTGTAAACGGCAAAATAAATTGTGTACTCCACCAAGCCAACTAGGCGCTCAGGTCGAATGCGGCTTCCCCCCCGCACACCCGCCACCACCTGCGGCTTTCCGTCCGCACATCGCCCGCATACCGCCACCGCTTTATTGTGCTGGTGACGTAACATTAGGCCGGCGCCTAGTTGCTTGGTGGAATAGTACCCGAACCATCTCTATTCTTTGCCCGAACTCATAACAATTATTGTTTTATACCAGAAACATTACCAAGAATGACACACGGGACTGTCCAAATAGTTTAGTTTTTATGGTAGTGAGCAATTATGGTGCAACTCACATTATGAGTACTAGACAGAGTTGGGCAAAATTTAATTGCAATTAATTAATTGCAAATTGCATGTGGTGTCACAATTAACAATAAATTTTGGTTTGTTTGTCAATCGCGAACAAATCACAATTAATTGTTCATTGTGGCATCACCTGCAATTTGCAATTAATTAATTGCTATTAAATTTTGCCCAACTCTGGTACTAGAGCGTACGCTCTGGCGGCAGGACCTGCCGCAGATGGTCCCTGACGCCTCGTAAGGGGGTGCCAGGTATAGTGTGCCCTTCATATACCTAACGGTTGGTGGGAGTGGCCACTATAATAAATCTCTATAAACAGATACGGGTCATGTCCAAATAGTTTGTCCAATTAAACAGAGTCCATTGACACAGTATGACTCATTGGCAGCGTCTTCAACAGGCGCATGCCTCGCGCGAGCACTCACTTTTGACGTCGGAACGCATAGACGTAATGTCATAATATGAGTGCTCGGGTGAGGCATGCGCGCCATATGGACACATCTATTCGTTCGCGGAATATAATGTTGAACACACGTCGGCATTGCCAATACGGCTCATTTCCTGGTAGATAATGCCTGCTTATGTAATTAATAAGTTAATTGTCTAATTGCGAGTGCGATAACAGATGTGTGAATTTTGCTTCAATTAGTGGTGCGCTGAGCACACGTTTCGTGATTGCTATTAGAAGGTACTATGTCAGCTAAAATAATACATATCAATATGTTGTACCCAAAATCGTAACTCCTGTAAATATTCTGATTGTTAGGGGCACTGTATCGTGTATAAATGCGACTGTATGTGTTTGTGTGTGTGAATGTTTGTTGCCACGTATCTCCATAACCACTAAACCGATTTTAATGAAATTTAAAACGTAGATAGTGTAGGCTCTGAAATAAGACATAGGCTAATCTTACATCAATTTCCACGCGAGCGAAGCCGCGGGGCATAGCTAGTAACTACTCAATGTAACTATAGCTCAATTAATCATAAATGTAGGTATTCAAGCCCTATTTCTATTTAATCAACAGTATCTACTGATTCATTCACCAATTTGCAAGTTGTTCCCAAACTCGTAACTAGCAATAAGTGTAGTACCCAAACTCGTAACACTTGCAAACGTCGCAAACATCCCGATCTCTAGTGGCACTGTCTCAGATCAAACGCTTTTGTTATAGAATTAATCTCACCAATTCCGAGCACGGTAAAGTTGCACTATCGCCGGTGTAAAGTACCACGGGCCTGTAGTGTGAAAGAGAAGCGGATAGCGGACTTAGGACTTAGGACGGATTAGGTGGCAAACAAGCGTACAGTCCGCCTGATGTTAAGCAGTTACCGTAGCTTATAGATTCTTGTAATACCAAAGGCATTACTCGCACGATACCAATCTGAAGGGAAGGGAGTGAATTGGGCTTCCGGTTCTTTCATCGTACGAAACGCAGCTTTACGTCGAACTTCTGTGAAAGGGGGGTAGTACTACTTAATTGGATTACCAATAAAGAGGGAGACATGTGTCTGTCCAAAATAGTTTATTTTTTGTCCGGGAGATTTTTAGCCCGGCCCGCGATCTCCCTCTGACATGGGGGTCAGAGTCTTTATTGTATTTATGACTCCAAAATAGTTTGTCCTAGACGGAGTCCATGGACCCAGTATGACTCAGTCGTTCGCAGAAAATAATGTTAAAAACATGTCGGTAGTGCTAATATGGCGCATCTTCTAAATAATACGCATCAAAATGCCTTTTAGTTGATTGTCGAATTGCGAGTGCGATAAAAAAAAGTGTGATAGTCGCTGCATGTAGTGGTGCGCTGAGTACTAGTCTAGTGATTGCAATGTTAGGAGGTAGCATATCTGCTTAAATAATACATCAATGGGAGTAGCTATTTTGCTATTGTTGTAGTTGTAAGTTGTTCCGTGCTTCGGAGGGCACGTAAAAAGTCGGTCCCGGTTGTTGTCATCTAGGCAGCAGTCGTTAATCCATGTCAGAGGCCTTCGGGCGGCGTGAACAACTCTGATACCAGGTTGGCACTAACCATACGATAAGAAGAAATTGCTATATTTGTTGACAGTAACTTTTTCTAGGGAAGAACTGTAGACAAATAGAAAATAGAAGTGTGTAGATTGTCCCAAACCCCATGTTTCCACTTTACCGGCACGGAGTAGAAATTAATTAGAAGATGTTGGCAAACTTGGCCGTGCCGTCGCGTCGCTTATTGAACCCCCCGCAAAAATATGGGACGGCGGCGACGGGGACCAACGCCGTTTATGTGAAGGTATCTCTCAAGTTTATTGACAAACTTTTGTTACCTTGGCCACAGAACACTGGATGTTAGGGCCTCCGCAGACTTTCTACTTTTAGCATCGGCGATCGGCGATTTTGCGACTGCATCGATGCTGCATCGCGTTTTGGCGACTCTCTGCGTCCGATCGCAGTATCAAAGTCGCGCGATTTTGCGACTGCATCGATGCAGCATCGCGATTTTACGACTTCCTGCGATCGGACGCAGCGACTGCGCCGATGCTGATCGGGTGCCTGTAGTCAACATGAAACATCGCTACGACCGGCATCCGCAAGTGTGCGGGGTGTAGCGTTCAGTCGCTGCATTGAGCTTCCGAAAAGCGACTAAGTCGCCGAACGCCAATGCTAAAAGTAGCAAGTATGCGGTGGCCCTTACGTTGGCCAAGTTTGGTCAAAGTGTTGAGGTTTGGCATGCGAGTTGGTTATTGCTGTGTCATTTCACTTTTACCACCAATACACCAACTGTATGGTCACACACAAACTGTACGTCTGCACTATCGGAACCATACAAAAGCTAGAGAGTGATCCCCATCACCCAGACTACTACAAATTACGAAACAAATATTTCAAAAATATTCCCGATGGATATATCGAACCCGGTACCTTTCGGTGCCGTGAGCGAAGCAACCTTCGTCAACATACCAAAGCCTAAAGTTAAAGCCAACAGATCAAACGGTCGGCAGACTTGTTTTTAAACGTTCCCTTTAATTAACTTTTCTTTTTGACGTTACTTCTCAGAATTTGATCCTTAAAAGCGACCTTTGGTTTGTTCAAAAATACAAGATGTGAGTTTTTCAAGAAAATATTTTTCAAAAATCTAATTAGGTAGTTTTGACTCAGCTCCCAAACTCCTTTGAGCATTTTTCGCTATTCCCTTCAGTTTCAGAATAAATTATTTACGCCCACTTGAAAATCAACGTTATAAAAGGAGATGGGCATTCCTGGGCCAAATTTGTAATGAATGGAGATATATGGCTTAAAAAAATGCTAAATTATTCTATTTCAAAATGTAAAAATATCGCCCCAATTCAAATGCTAGAAAATGAGATATCTAAAAAATAAGTAATGTTCCCAAATAAACTGAATATCGATTAAAACTATTCGTAACTAATCGAATGAGTTCATGAAATAATACATATAAAAACGTTAGAACCAGACGATTACTTCAATCTAAGTACTTAAAAACATTAGAACTATCATACTAAAATAATAGTTCCAAATAATAAACATTTACATCATAAAGATAAATCTTAAAATCGACTAACGATTACACACTGCTCGTTTCGTATCGTTCGTTAGGCTCCAAAGGGCTTGTACCCAGGGCCGTAAAACAAACTTAAAATAAACGTATCGTTTGTTACTGCTTACCTACGCATTTTGAGTGTTTTTCCCATTTTATTGATATTTCCTCGACTTATCTTGCCCATTTTGTGAAGGAAGTGTGTTTATTGTGTTTGAAACATAAATCGGACCTTTCGCACACACTAAAACGTATGGTTTGTTATTGCTTACGCATTTTGAGTGTTTTTCCCATTTTATTGATATTTCCTCGACTTATCATGCCCATTTTGTGAAGGAAGTGTTTTTATTGTGTTTGAAACATAAATCGCACATAAAAATCAGCAGTTTACTAAGGTTTTTATACATGACCTCACTTTTACTTAAGTTAAAATGAAACTTATAACTCGGCTCTCAGATTTTAAGAATCCGTAGAATTTTCAGTGATAGTTTAATAATTATATTAGCTAAGAATTGACACCACTTTCATCCTTTTACAATCTTGGCCCAAGATTGTATGAAACCGTGCCGGTCTCCTTTAGTTTGATCACGTTTAGTTGGTGCCATCAGAATTAGCACGACTGCGTAGGTAACTGTTAAGAAACATCAATACCATGATAGATTGAATACGCACCCAACCAATCAATTCATCTGTCTTTGGAAATACCCTTCATAGTCAACCCAGAAACAGCACATACTCCGGCAATTTATGAAAATATACAATATTGTATACAATTTGCCAATTAGGAATGTAATTTGAACCCTGGCTTGTTCGGGTAGTGAATTACATCGTTTGTTAATCTATACCTACTAATATATACTCTATCCTACTTCCTACTATCCTATAATATTATAAATGCGAAAGTCTGGGTATGTGTGTGTGTGAATGTATGTCGTATCTCCATAACTACTAAACCGATTTTAATTAAATTTTAAACGTACATAGAGTAGGCTCTGGAATAACACATAAGCTAATCTTACATATCAATTTCCACGCAAGCGAAGCCGCGGGGCACAGCTAGTAATAATATAATTGCGAAAATAACTCTGTCGGTCTGTTACGCTTTCACGACTGAACCTATTTTGATGAATTTGGCATTTGGTATGGACGTAGACAGGACCTTGGAGCAGAACATAGGCTAGCTTTTATCCCGGAAAAATGTCAGGTTCCTGTGGTATTTTACAGTTAACGCGGACGAAGTCGCGGGCAGAAGCTATAATTAATATCGCTAGTTTGTAGTATGTCAATATTAACAAACGATGTGATTCACGAAGCGAACACTACCAACACGGAAGTGTGTGGAACCCGGCGGGTTGGACGGTATTGTATTTATACGGAACAAGGAATATAAGAAGACATATTATATGTTAGTAATTTAATATTACAATTAGATAATACGCAAAATTAAATAATAATAAAAAACAAGAAAAAACCTATCCATTAATAGAAATCGCTCTACAATCCCCCACCTAGTACAGCCTACGAAAACCGAAACAAAATTGTAATAGTGCACGAACTCGCTTACATTTGTGTGGCCATTTTATAAATTCGAGGTATTCGATGTCAAAAACCGCAATGTTAATTAAAAACAAATGAAAGCGAAACGTCAAATATAATTAATTTCATAATAATAATCTGTTTATGCATAGCTTCTTTTTTGCCGATGCCACCCTAGCGTAGTGAAACAGGTTACCACGCTTAGTTGAGGACCATTGAAAACTTCTTGTACCTACATATATGTATGTGAATTGATGAATATTTTTAATGGCTTTTATGTCTTTGACTTTGTGTTCGTTAGGATGAAATAGAAATCTGTTAAAGATTTCATCGCAATCGCTTCTGTAAACTGAAATCCCATATCCCGTGCAAAATCCCAACACTATATTAAGACGATACAAGAAAAAAATGAATTTTAGTTACGGGGTGTGGCTAGCGTCGCGTGAGCTGCCGAAGGATATATCCCTCTCGCTTAGCTAGGACAGAACAGCTATGGAGTAGACTATAGTATAGTTATTTTTTGAAGGAACAATATTGTTTAATTCGTACAATTAAAATAATATGTCCCAGTGCACCTTTTAAAATACATGAAATGGATGAAAATATTCAAATATATTTTTTTCGTTTTATATGGGATTTTTATGTCGAGTGTATTTGAAAAAAATAATTTAATTTCTATGTTGTTTTTATTGCTGAAGACAAAGTAAGTCAAAAGAAGACAAACGATACCTACAATATGCTGATAGATACGTATAACAATATTTCGATCGTTTAATAGCCTATAACCAGCGGACGATCCAGACGCGTCCAACGATACCTCATTAGTCAAATTATTATGATAAAAATAGTTTGGACGTTATACGGGAGCAGATGAACATACATACATATCGGTCAAAATCATAACCCTCCGCCCACCGTAGTCGGGTAAAAATGTACATACTCTGTGTCAGTGACTGACTGCCGGATATGAGTATCTTTTTCATGTTTCGTAGGCAAAGGAATACTTTGGTACTTAACTTCGATGCCGATCATGAAGTCATCAGCGGTGTCATAATATTTTTTTTTACCATATTTAATTTATTTTTTAATTTAATTTTCAGTTTTTATTAATTTTATTGATTGAACCATGCATTTATTTTTTGTTTATCTTTTTATCTTTATTTTTTTATCTATCAAAATCACCCTTAGACTGGTTACCGCCACAGGTGACAAGAGGGCTGGCTCTTTCCTTGCTCAAAAAATTCGCTTGACAACAGGAACAGCTTGAATACAGGGAGGACATGCAGCCAGTATCCCACGCGGACGGTATTTGTTTAATTAGGGGTAGGTTGTTATTTTATTGTATTTTATTTTAATTTATGTTATATAATATTGTATTTTAATGATAAAACATGACGTTTTTTTTTTTATGTGTGTTCGCGGATAACTTCGTCGTTTATGAACCGATTTTGATGATTCTTTTTTTGTTGGAAAGGAGATTTTCCGGGGGTGGTACCATGATAAGGAAACCAGGATCTGATGATGGCATCCCAGAGAAATCGAGGGGAATCTTCGAAAATCGTAGGGGCGACTAGTGCGTTTGTAATTTTTTTCATTAAGTATTTTAAAGCACTACTATTTTATGAAGGTCTGGAGTCGATCTGATGATGGAGCCGAAAGACAGTCGAGGGAACTCCTCAACGATTTACAGCAATTACCTGGTGTTTGGGCTTTATTAATTTGTATTGATGAGAACTTTATACCTAGATGGGTTGTGACTGTCATTATGGGTCTGATGATGAAGACGAAATACAGTCAAGGGAACTCCTCAACGTTTTACACTAGCTACCTTGTGTTTGGACTTAATTCATTTCTATTGATGAGAACTTTACACCTAGATGGGTTGTGACTGTCATTATGGGTCTGATGATGAAGACGAAATACAGTCAAGGGAACTCCTCAACGTTTTACACTAGCTACCTTGTGTTTGGACTTAATTCATTTCTATTGATGAGAACTTTACACCTAGATGGGTTGTGACTGTCATTAGGGATCTGATGATGAAGACGAAGGACAGTCAAGGGAACTCCTCAACGTCTTACAGTAGCTACCTTGTGTTTGGGCTTGATTAATTAGTATTGATGAGAACTTTACACCTAGATGGATTGTGACTGTCATTAGGGGACTGATGATGAAGACGAGGGACAGTCAAGGGAACTCCTCAACGTTTTACAGTAGCTACCTTGTTTTTGGGCTTGATTAATTAGTATTGATGAGAACTTTACACCTAGATGGGTTGTGACTGTCATTAGGGGTCTGATGATGGAGTCAAAAGACAGTCGAGAGAACTCCTCAACGATTTACAGCAATTACCTGGTGTTTGGGCTTGATTAATTTGTATTGGAGAGAACTTTGCACCCATATGGGTTATAAGTGCCATTACAGGTCTAATGATGGAGACCATAGACAGTCGAGGGAATTCCTCAAAGATTTACAGCAGTTACCTTTTATTGGGCTTACTTCATACGGTTCAATATGCCAAAATGTTCATTGGTATGGCGCCACTAAAAATCGTGAAATAAAATTATTTTTATAAAAAAAAAAACCGACTTCAAAAAAACCTGGATCACTAAAAAGCCTGAAATAATATTTCCATTACCACCTCTGCCTACCCCTTTGGGAAAACCAGACGTGATGGTGTGTTATCGAGTATTTGGAGTCGGTGCCAATCTTGGTATGCCAAGTATACCTACTATAAAAGTAAGAAGATAGATTGGCACCGACCCCAAATACTCGATAACACACCATCACGTCTGGTTTTCCCAAAGGGGTAGGCAGAGGTGGTAATGGAAATATTATTTCAGGCTTTTTAGTGATCCAGGTTTTTTTGAAGTCGGTTTTTTTTTTATAATTTATGATAATTTATTGATGTATGATATATTTATTACTTGCCCATCCATACCTACAACAAACGCAATAAAGCGACTCCATTGTTTTGACAAGCAATGTATTCCCACTGTCGGCCCAAGACCATGCTGCAAGTATATAACAGTAAGCGAAATAGGGAGTTTTTACAGAAATGACACGAATAACTATGAAATGACAAGAGATGACACAAAATGACAAGAGATGACACAAAATGACAAGAGATGACACAAAATGACAAGAGATGAAAAGAAATTACACAAGACAAGGAAAAGCAAACGAAAATCACGCTGCAGTGCAGGTCGTAGGTTCGATTCCTGCCCAGGACATGCATTTGTGTGCATGAACATGTCCGCATGTCCCGAGTCTAGGTGTAATTAAGTGTATATTTAGTTTGTATTTAGAAACAAAAAGTAGTATATGTAGTAATATCAGTTATCTGGTTTCCATAGTACAAGCTCTGCTTAGTTTGGGATCAGGTAGTCATGTGTAAAAGAATTTCCAAGGATATTTATTTATTTATCATAGGCGTCGGCGGACTGTAAATACTGTACTGTACCTGTAATGTGGCACGACCGTAATATTTTTTCGTAATAATTTTAATTAAATCCTTCACAGGTCCGACGTCGAACAAGTCCCAGCGGACACTGACAATACAAAGTTAGAGAGAGACATGGTTAGTTCAAGTACTTAAAATGTGAGATGGCGATATTGTGCGCGCGCTCGGAAATAAACAACGTAAGCGCCAAACCACATTTTCTTGAATTAAAAAAAAACTACTTCATGAATTAAAATATGGTTGAAGGGTAGTTTAGATATCATTATTTGCTATGTTTTAGAAATAATTTCGTGATCTAAATCGTAAAAACATCGTGGTAGCAAGGAAAATTGTAAATAATTAGAGCTCATTTCATAATTTTTTTTTATCGAGAAAATTTCATCAAATTGTGATTTGGATTTAAGGATACTCAAGATAATATAGTCAAAAATCATAATCTAAATATAAGATTCCTAGTCCACATACTTACTTAAAGAAAAAGTAGAATAGAAAATCAACCAAATTTCGAACCCTCTTCTTAACAGCGAGTACACGCCGATACGCCAATCAGTACGCCAGTCACACAGCGTCGGGATTGGTGTGATACGTGGCGTACTGCCGTATTTCACAGTTCATTGTTGTATTCTAGGATATTGGACGTATCAATGATACGAATTTGTGTTGTATAGAACTTGATGAGGTTTGAAAGCATGAAAGTTGATACAAATGCTACTGATACTCTATTTTGATTAGTTCTTTCGACTTCTTGTTGATGTCGTGAAAAAGGTCTGACCTTCGTGATTCATAGGAAAAGACAAGTTGGCGGTCCCTGTTGTCATATATCTTTGGCAGTCAGAAATCTGAAAATATCTGACAACAATGGTGTTAGGAAAATTACGAACAAGGGTTGCTATAGTTTAGGCTCCAGTCCACAACATAAACTGTCTAGAAATAAGCTTTGATTATCATCCTACTCTTTGCTAAACAATGTAGCTTTTTAAATAATGTGAGAAATAAATATTTTTTTATTATTAATTATTACGAACCGGTGCAGTGCGGAGCAGTGGCAGCCGATTGGTTAAGCACGCGTCTTGCGGGCTTAAGGTCTTGGTTTCAAACCCTGGCTCTCACCTCTGGATTTTTCGATGTGTGAATCATAACTTTAATATGATTATCACTTGCTTGCGGTGAAGGAAAACATCGTGAGGAAACCTGCATGTCTTTAGATATGTGAAATCCACCAACCCGCACTGGGCCAGCGTGGTGGATTATGGCCTGAATCCCCCTCGCATTGAGGGGAGGCCCGTGCCCAGCAGTGGGACGTTAAAAGGGCTAAATTATCATATTTTTCTTATTACGAACCGGTAGTAACGCTAAAATAATTATGTTAATGATTCATAAGTGCAACCTCTAGCTTACATTTTGTCTTTGACTTACCCTTGCAGAGTTCATGCTTAGGTTACCCCTACTCAGTAGAACCAAGATTCCATGTATATTTTAATGATTTTATTATCCTATATAGATTTTTGCAAAGGTTCTGTTTCTCCTCCAAAGTATACAGACGTGATATTATATATCAGCTACGGTATCAATGGTTGTATAAAACAAATAGCTTGGCAGCAAAGAATTTTGCTCGGCAGTTAGAAGCGGGCGGCGTAGTGGCGTAGTCATAGTGAGTGGGTGTTCCACCGCACTCGGACCGCGGCCTATCTCAGATGAACAGCCGCCATTAACTTGTTAGGGAGAGTGTACTCTCATGAGTGGAAGAGGAATCTAGGCTTTATATTTATGGGTGGAAAATTGTTTTTGCTCCGACGCACTAGGTGGTCTAATATCAAAAACAAAAGCGAAGTTCACACGAGTTGTAATATCCTCGTTAGATAAAGGGTTATCCCACTCATAGGGGCCGTATGTTTTTACAATCGATTGCCTAGGTATAGTTATCTGTCTTTCTTTTACTAGTGCGTTGCTAAAACTCTTAACCTGTTGAGAATCGGTTGATCCCCGCTAGTGGAACACGGGCACGGCTGCGTTTTGCAAGAAAATGTATGGATGACGTCATTTCGTGCGTAGCCTCTCCGTGCGCCGCGGTGGACACGGTGACATACATTTTCGTACAAAGCGAAGCTTGACCCACGTGCGTAGCGTGTGCTTGGCCTCTCCGTGCGCCGCGGTGGGTTTCCGGCTTTATATCAATTGATGCACACTTTTGTTTAAACACCTTAAAATATTATATTTCCATTCTGGAAACACTTAAAAGTATATGTTTACCAGGTACTAAGTTATTAGGTGATGGCTAAGTGCTTTATAAGTGCCTACTATGTACTAGGGAAACCGCTAGATGCCATTAGCACAGGACCGGTCGTTGTGGAAAACCTTGGGGGAGGCCTAGGTCTAACAGTGGACGCCTTTAGGCTAACATGATGATGATGTACTAGATCCTTGGAACAGCGTCTTAGTCATGATTCTTCCGGGACCAGAATTTCCAATAAGCCCTGTCGTAGGTATTCACATACTAGTTGTTTTTCGTCGTCTATGCTATCGACCGTCTCCGCTACCGGTCGCCACTATGGCCGCACCCGCTGGCTGTCAGTGCGTAACCACCGGCGTAATGAACTAATGATGCTGACGCATCCCCCATTACCGACGCCGCGGACAGCTGAAGAATGCCCCATTGTACACTCCGCGCCTCACTATAAGAATGAACTGCGAATATTGGTATACTTACTATGATAGCAGAGGTTTTTCATCTTTAATTTAAGAATCCTACTTTCTGGAGCTGCGATTGGGATATTGAGGTCAGCTTCTAGTCGACCTTGCTCCCCTAGCCGAATGGATTCGTCTACAAGCGTTTCTACAAATAGTTACAAATAGTCTACCAATAGCAATAGCAATTCCGTAACAATTAGCATCAGTCGGTAAGTAAGTTTGCCGTATGTCATTACTTTCCAGAATTCGTTCCTTACAAGCGGCACTATCGAATGTTATAATAATACAGTGTGGTTTTTTTTCCAAAATCATTGGGTTCGATTCCTGGCTAGGAATATTCACTTCTCAAAAATCCATTGATGCAGTTTTCGTTTTCATCAAAATCGGGCCCGAGACGCCTTTGAGTACTTTTCGCTATTCCTCTTAGTTGCGGATTTGGCCATGAGAGCCCACTTGAAAAATTCATCTTGTATTTTGGGTAACATAGAATCCGTCCAGATGAGCATCAAGGTCAAAGTCTACGTCAGCGACGACCCTCGTGCACTGGGACACATAAGGTGCTTACTTACATACTCTTTAAAATAGTCTATACTTTCAAAAGTTTAAAGTACCTACCGATAGAGAAGAAGTGTATCTCACGTATCGAGTATACTCGGGGGGAGATTATCCCGTCACTCCCAGGGCACTCGCTGCCGGCATCATTATGATAATTTTATCGGGAAATTTTCGCATGCAACGCTTAGCTACCTGGACACACTGATGAGAAGCTTGGTGAACTTTTGCATGGTGTTACACTGATAGTGTGAAATATTTTAGGAGGTTAATTAATAGGTTATAAGCTGAGACAATAATGAAATTGTTTTGAAGGATAAATCTTAGCACATAATAGGCACCGTATTAAAAGTTGCAGTATTAAATATATGAAACATTATTTGACATATTGATTTGATAAAGTATTGTTTCTTTTGTTTTTTGTCAGTACCTAAGTAATGTGCTCGTTGCAATAATGTTTTTCTTTCTTTCTTTCGTAAGATCTACCCTTCAGTTACCTAACCAAATGTTGTTACAGTAGCGGCATTTTACGCTGGCCGGTTTGACATCTGGGGGGGAAGAAAATGAACCTTATTATAACGGAATAAGACTGGCCGTTTTGAAAAATAAGAATGTCAGAAAACGAATGCGAAAATGAATTTTATGCCGTTATAATAAGGACCATCCTTTCCCCTCCCACATGTCAAACCGGCCATCATAACGTGCCGCAGGTTATATATAGTCTCTCAAAATATTGTACATTACACACAGAAGTTTCAAACTAATGAGTAATTTTTTTAAAGCTGATATCGTTTTTTTTTTTTGGAAATGGATTTCAAATCTTCAACCAACAAGTTCGCCACTGCCAACATCCATACGTCCAGTCCATCGAATATAACGCCCCTGATAGCTCTTTTAAGGTATACTGAAGGGCTCATTAATCGGGACATCTTAGAGGAACGCTGACCATGGCAACTCCCGCCGTAGTGGGCGTACGGTGGGGCCATAAAGACAACGATTAATGACCTCTTAATGCTCTTATAACGAGTTTTGGTGGAATTCGGTTTTATTGGCCGGGACTGTGGGATGTTACAATTTATTGACGGCTCTAGTTTCAGGGATTGGTGGGTTTGTGTTATCTGTGGGATTGAAGTTGTGTAGTAAAGATGAATTACGGTCTTAAACGTCTTACGTTAAGCTGTACTCAAAATATATTAAACCCTTTGTAGATCGGAATGCAGATCTACGCGGGACACAATTGACTTTCTCATATATCCAGAATTACAAGTAAAAGGAAAATAAAAAAACTTTTGCGTAGGTTCTTTAAAAATATTTTATGTTATAAAACTTGGATTAGGATTGAAAAACACTTGGATTGGATTTTCAAACTATTCGCTCAAGAAACTTTACAAAAACACAATCCAAAAGAAAAGACATCGGTCTATAAAGAATTTTAAATAAATAATTCACCTAGACATAATGACTAATATTATTAACCCTGGCTCACACCTCTGGATTTTTCGAAATCTATGTGTGAATCATAACTTTAATATGATTATCACTTGCTTGCGGTGAAGGAAAACAGCGTGAGGATACCTGCATGTCTTTAGACATGTGAAATCCACCAACCCGCACTGGGCCAGCGTGGTGGATTATGGCCTAAATCCCCCTCGCATTGAGGGGAGGCCCGTGCCCATCAGTGGGACGTTAAATGGGCTAAATTATTATTATTATTATATAATACAATTATTTACGAAACTAACCCGCGTTTCTCCTGGCTCGTACACAAAGTCATCACCGGTATATTGCTGACGTAGCAGTATTGGTGCACTAGGATTATCTCGGAGCTGTGATTGGCTTCGTAAGTATACTCAGTAAAGCTGTATAATACTTTCAGGATTCCTTTAACTTTTTGTATATCCTGAGGTGGCTGGAATGCTCAAATAAAACTCACTGATTCTTGAAGACTGCCGCCAAATTTAGAGATTTTTTAGTCAGTTTACAATGGTTTTACAACGTATTTCTAGGAACAAAAATGGTTTGTAATGCCATTTTAAGTCCATAAGAACTTTTTACAAATTTAGGGTTATTCAATAATTCCATCACACTCTGATCAAGCAAAAACATACTCTATTTTTTTGTGACAAACTTCATTGTTTTATGTCGGTAAGAACAATGACAAAAAGACTTGGTTGTTTTAAAAGAAAACACGAATATCGTTTGCCAACTCCCCCTTTCCCACTCTCCTTGATTAAAAAAACAAAATGTATGGGAAGCCATCAATTCCTTGAATATTCGTCTCATTAGCTATAATTCAGTGCGAGTAGGCATTTCGCTCTTGGAATTTCACCCATATTTCAGCTTCAAGCGGTCGTTCAGTTTATATTGATGGCCAAGTTAACAGCTGAGAGCGATTTCGTAATCTGGAAATTAGTAAATAAATAACGCCAAACTAATACACCAATTGTAACTAAACTAAGGTTCATATTAATTGATGCATTTCGAAGTTGAAGTCGATCTTAAGACGCTGTTTTTGATAGATGTTCATCATCCCAAGATCGATCTCAACTTTGAGATGCATTTATTAATACGAGTCTAATAAAGTACAAACCTGAATAGTATAGTCGCCTTTATAAGTACAGTAGCAAATCTTGATCAATATTATCCAGTATTTTCACAGTAATACAGTCTACTACTGCACTTATGAATGCTGACTACTAAGCAACGCTTGTACTATAGCTACTATATGGACTGGGTGCGATCTCAGTGACATCCAGACCTGCTAGGCTATTCTGTAACGTCATACTCACTTCGCACGCGTGAATTTTCTAGTGAAATGTCAAATTTCAATACAAAATTTGCCACATCACCTGCAAATTTATCCGTGCGAAGTGAGTTTGTCGTTACAGAATAGCCTAGCAGGACAAATTACCAAAAGGCCGTTTCCGAAATTTGCTTCTCGCGGGAATATGATGGCCTCTTATTGGAAGTAATAAAATAAAAAACTCAATCCTCTTTTCCCTTGTCCTTTAAAACCCCGGCTGTCACGCCCGCCTACTGTTTGAGGAGATAATTTTCTTCTTAATTAACCCTCTGGTGAATAGCGTCTTTAATTGGGCCATCGGTACGTGTGAGAAGCACCGCTGCTCACGACGATGTATGGGGATTTTTAATTGGAACACCTATGGAAGGGTTATAAAGTTACATATTTTAATTATTTTATGTTTGATTTTCCAATGAATAATAGTTATCTATACTTTTATATTAATATTATAAATGCGAAAGTGATTCTGTATGTCTGTCTGTCTGTTATGTTTTCACGACTAAACCGCTAAATCAATTTTGATGAATCATGGTAATGAGATGGACAGGATCTTGGAGAAGCACATAGGCTACTTTTTGTTTGCGAAAATAAACTTGAAGACGGTGAAATAGGGGATGAAAGTTTTTATCGGAGACCAATCATTCTTGAAGTAGAAATTCTACGCAGATGAAGTCGCGGGCACCAGCTAGTGATTTATAAATTAAGGTTTCAAGAACCCAATCGTTATAATGTTGCCAACTTGGATCCCACTGTTGGTATTTCAGAGAGGAAGACTCTAGTTACAAAGACGGAGCTCTTCTGAGACATTCGTTGGTTTGCTCTAAGTGTAGCCAACTGTGGTTTCGGAGATTCCTGGCCACCCGAAAGCGTCCGACATGGCTTAACGACTGTGATACTTGGGAACGACAGCATAACGTGCCCTCGGAAGCATGAACGGAAGCGTTTAGTTGGAAATGCCATCCGTCTGAGATGTGAACTTAAGTCAAGAGTGTTCATTTATAAAAGTCTTGGTAGCTCTATCCGTAGATAACTTGGCAGTACATAGGCTAAATCAGTCTAAGCTACCTACTTGACCTAAGTCAATTTTATGGTGATAGACTTAAGAGTTTACTAAGAGACTATGCACACGGACCGACTTTAGTTGCCGAAACTATCAACTTTCTAATAGTTTTTTGGCAGTTGCAGCAACAGTTGCCGCGATTGCCGCAACTGTTTCGCAATTGTTTTATATGAAAACAGCTAGTTGCGAGTTGCCAGTTGCCGCAAAAGTTGCCTGTGTGCAAAGCCCCTAAGGCTCAAAACGGCGACTTTCCGCAAAATTGCTGATGAATCAGTTGGTCCAATTGCTTTTTAAAATACGACATTAAACTACAGACCGACAGGAATAAAATGTATTTGGTAATTTATGTATTTTTTTGTAAACTAGTTAAAAATATAATATTGTTTTTTCCACAGAGTAAAGACTAAAGAAAGAGGTGCCCTTATTAGATATATGTATGAAAAAAAACGTGGTCATTGTTTTTTCATTTTCATTGTTCTATCTACCGGTAAATAGTTGAACTACTCGCTTCGTTTTATGTCGAGTTTAGTACTAGGCCGACCACTCGGCCGAGTTGCTTAGGGCCAGTCCCCTTAGTAATTGGTCCATGGTTTTTTCACAGCATCCATTGATATAAATATTACTACCATTAAACCAATTTGTAATGTTATCACCCGATACAATTCGGAAATATCCCTTATCACCAAGCTTATCAACGATTGCTGCAAAAACAGATGGTATTATTAATGTTTTTACCTATTCAGATAATCAGTTTCCTTCTCAAGATGAAGCGATTTTTTTCGCTCAACCAAAACAAAGAGATAGGAACCCATTGGAGTTGTATAATCCGTTTTTATCCGGACTTACCCGGTAACGGATAATCGGAACAGTATTTTCATTTTATTTGCCGAAAAGATATTCTAAATCTAGCGATAATAAAGTATTAATGGTCGAGAAATGTCAGTAGATGGCGTTTGTAATGAAAGTGGACGAAGCGAAACAAGTATGTAAGCTGTGCTGTGTAATCGTAGCAAGTGGAAAGAAGTGGTCTCTGCCTACACCTACGGGAAACAGGCGTGATTATATGTATGTATGTATGTGACGAGTGGAATAGAAAATGGTATTGTTGAAAGGTGGTGACTGACCGGTGTTACGGGGCGTAATGTAACTTGTTACAAAACGAGCATTCGTGCAGTCAGTACGTGGAAACGAGCACGAACACGCTAGCAACGAGAACGATTTGAGGACACGGCGTAACCTTCATGTTACATATTACATTACGCCCCGTAACACTGGTCAGTATACATTTTTAGCCGTGCAGCGGTAATTAGGTGTGTCTACAAGCCCCGAGACGAGGCATCCAAGTGACCAGAAGGGCTAGCACATGCGTCAAATCATGACTTTTTCACGCATTATATCGCACTGAGTCACTTACTTAATGCATATGAGGGAATGAGACAATATCGATTGATCTCGGGTTTTATCTTGTCTCGGCCGGCCGTGCTATCAGTACAGGAATGACAGTCTATGCTCAGACGTTCAGACGTCAAAACTGACTGCTCGGTCGCGCCGCTCGCCTCTTGTAGACGCTGCCATTATGTGGCCATGAGGTAAGTAAATCTCTGATGATGAAAATGGTGTCTAACTATACAGGGTTATTGGTAAAACACTATCAACCTTGCAGGGGCGTATTACTGACATCAAAAATAACAACTTTTGTTCTATGACTTTTTACAAAACAAAAAAAAAAAACACTTTCTAAAATGAATGAATTTTTTTTTTCTCATATAGAGGAAAGCCATGGTACGTGGTTGTATTCCACTTTTCCCTAAAGTACCTAAACGTACCACGGCTATTCTTTAGATGAGCATATTTTCTTGTTTCATACATTTTAGAGTGTGATTGTTTTTTTGTAAAAAGTCATAGAACAAAAGTTGTTGTTTTTGATGTCAGTAATATGACCCTGCAAGGTTGTTAGTGTTTTGCCAATAACCCTGTATAGCTATAGGTACCACACCAACTGTATCGCCGCAAACTAAGTAAAGTTTGTACTATGGGTACCGTAAAATGGACTGGGTTCGATCCCAGTGTCACCCCGACCAGGGAAAATTACTGTAAGTGCATTTCCAAAATTAGCCCAAAAGGTTATAGAACTTCTAAACCGTTCGCGTTAGGCCAAGCGGTCGTCATCTGTTAATTTATTTTGTAAATTCAAATAATTTATTAAGATAATAGGTGTCAAATGTAACACCCGCGTGGGCGCCTTGATTGATTAGAATATTTTGTGCTATTTCAGGATGATAATCCTGTTTGATTTATGTAAGAGTCTGGCTTACCCTACAGGTTCTATTTATAGTCTGTATAATTATTAACGCATGTAGGGTTTGATTCCTAGGCTAGAAAAATATTCAAACAGTCTAACCTCACTACCTACCTAGTTTCAAGGTGGTAGAGCCAAGCTGTAGCCAATTGACTGCAGCTCATAAACGGGCTGGCTCGAACGTGGTAGTACCACCCTCTCACAGAAGATCGGCGTAAAGCAGCTATTACAGCTGCGTTTCGTACGATGAGTGAGAGAGCCGAAAGCCCACCCCCCTCTCCCTCCCTCTACCCCACTCCCCTTCAAGTCGGCAATCTGCGAGCAATGCCTTTGCAAGCATCCATAGGCTATGGTAACTGCTTAACATCAGGCGGGCCGTACGCTTTTTTGCCACCGCAGTCCTATGAAAAAAACTTAGTGCAGCCTACACAAATTTTGACAACGACTGGGCGCAGTGGTTTAGGCCGCTCGGTAATTTACTCTGTTCTGGGTGTCACTAGAATCACCCCAATCCAGTGTGCGGTACCCATAGTATAACGTTGCTTAGTTTGGGACCATACCGTTGGTGTGTAAGGGCTCTATCTCATCGGGACGCCAGGCGCGTCGCCTGCCACCGTCGCCAACTAAGGGCCGGGCCCCATTAGCACGTTGTGTTGCGTCGTCGCAAGATTTTATACTGGCGCATCACCCTCCCCCGCTTCGTCGCCCGTCGACCCTTTGATCCGTTGCGACGACGCAACGCAACGCGTTAGTGGGGCCTCGCCCTAATTCGTATTGAATTTGACAGGTAATAGCAATTGACAAGATACGCGGCTGGCGACGTCGCCGGCTACCGTCGCCAATCATTCGTATTGAATTATGTCAAAATATGACAGGACTCTACTTGGCGACGGTCGCCAGTCCCGTCGCCAGGTGTAATACAGCCCTAAGTCTGGCGATATTTATTTATGTAATTTTTTACTTCAAAGAAATACGTAATTATAGATCTGTTATATCGTCTTCTTTATCATCAATCATTTGAAAACTGTGGAAAAAGTAGCCATGTATTATCTTCCTCTCTTTCCGCTCCAATAATAATTAGAAAGAGAAAAAACTTCAAACACACTTCACTGTATTGTCAAGTCGTTTAAAGCCCGTATTTCGGAGAGCGCAGTAAATAAATATGTTTGGAGAGGATACGTCAATGGAGGCAGGCACCCGGAAACGACGGAGTCCTCTCTCGATGAAAATAAACCGTTAAATCACTTCCGCTTGACTTTTGAGTAGGGTGGACATTTGATTGTGGGTGGTGGGATATTTTTCCTTTTTATGCGACTAGAAGATGCAAACAAACATACGGCCAGCGTAATCTTAAGCAGTTTTCGTAGCCTATGGATGCTTGAAATACCAAAGGCATCGCTCGCACGTTGCAGACCTAAAGCGGAATGAGACAGAGGAAGGGGAAAGACGGGGGTGGAGTGGGGGGGGGTTTGGGCTTCCGGCTCTCTCACTCATCGTACGAAACGCAGTTGTAATAGCTACTTTACGACGATCTTCTGTGAGAGGGCGGTGCTACCCAGATCGAGCCACCCCGTATATGAGCTGCAGTCGATTGGCTATACCTTGGCTACTAACTAATAAAACCTAAACCCTGGGTAATTAATAAAACCAAGCTGTCCACACTCTCACCACACGTACTGTAATGATTTACGTGAATTAAAAACAATGTGATGCAAAAGCAAACAAAAACTACTTAATGTTGTCAAAATAAAGTTAAAACTTCATTAAAATGTCCGCTGTTTTATCCTCTTAAAACGTGGGCACCCTACTAAGCCGGACAATAGGAGACATAAATCCGATTAGCGCTTTTGAAACTCTGGGGGTCGTGTGTTGCAAAAAAATACAAGAGTGGACCCTCTACCGTTCACGAAATTTCGTGCCAAATTCTGTTTAATGAAATTGGTTCCACTATTACTAGATTGGATGTAGTTGGACATTCTTTTTAACCTTCGTTTACTGTTGGACTGTTGTTATATCGCTTGACAAATCAGTTATTGACAAGTGCTTCCATCCATCCATCCATCAGCCGGAAGACGTCCACTGACGAAGATGTCACGTCGCACCGTGTACGTCATCACGACGTCGGTGTCTATGACGTCTACGTGTCGTCACGTAGACAGGCCTAAAAGTGGTTAACGATCTCGCATCAGATACCATAGATTAATTTTAGTTTCCGCCAGGGGGCTCCAACTAGATGGAGCATGCGTACTAATAAAATGCGGCAACTGACACCACGCAAATTGTTGAGTGCTTCGGTACATCTGACAGCAACCATTGTATAAAACTGTAAGGCCGCATCGAAAATAAGTTGCCTCATTTCTGGAAATGATATTTCTTAGTAGGGCGATATCTAGTTAAAGCGCACGCGCGAAACTTTTATAAATCTATGTCAGATACCTTGGATGGTAAAATTAAGTAATACTCTAATTTCACCATCCCAGGTCACATGAACTTACACTGGCATTACAAGTCACTTCTGTGTCACTTCTGTAAATAAACTTCTTATCTCCTTAACTAGGCTATAAATCTTAAAACATAACGTTTTAGCTTTTACCACTTACCTATTGAGTGACTTCACTGAATTTGCATAGGTAGTTATTTATTAATTATTTCCCTAAAACATCAAAGGTCCACACGTGCCCCACAAAGGCGCCGCAGATCTCAAATATTCCAAAAGGGTTTTATTAAGGCAGGAAGGGACTTATCTTAAGCGCGCGTCGCCACATCAGTAATACTGTGCCGAAGTTAACATAATCCACCTTCGTCCTTCGTCCTTTGGTCTATTGTTATGTGGCATAAAGTGGGTCAGAATAACATGGGAGGGAAGTCGCTTGCGGTTGAATAGTTTCTTCCTATTAATGGTTAGGATGCGACAACAGGAAGTTGGTTATATTCTGGCGTCTCCTTGTTACATTGGATCCCAATTTACGAAACATGGGATATTTATCAGGTTGGGAATTAACATAATTGGTAGTTAAATGTGCAGATTCCAAAAAATATAAGTGTTAGCAAGACTAGATCGCAAAATTACAAGAATGCAGAAAGACGGTTAGTCATACATATTTACATAGATTCATACTCATCATTCATACTCATTCATTCATACTCTAAATAAGTCAAAAACCGTGTTACTACGAAAAGTTAAACATGTTTTAAACGCGTCTAGACAAATTTCGTCTTGTCAAATGTCCCTTTTATTATATTTAGACATAACTCGTGTTTATAACTTCTTTGTAATAACATAGAAGGTGTTTTCGTTACACCTACTACAGTAGCATGTCATAAGAAAGAAATTCATGTATTTTGCAAGTGTTCCACGACAATGTACACCTACTTAATTTATCTAACAACCTATAAGTACCATTGTTAAAAAGGTACTATTACCTATCCACAACTTACAAACAAATGCCGACCAACAAGTAGGTAACAAATTCGCGACATTGGAGTGCGTGTTTCAGTAAGTGAACACCTTGTTTCATTGAAGTTAAGCTGCTTTACTCAAGTTACCGACTCGAGTGGAAGTTAAGGAAGTACAAACCCAACATCTTGAAGTAAAGTGATCTTATCATCTTCACTACCAACACAACTTTTTGGCAAAGAATTACATTAGGTATTTCAGAAAATTATCATTCTTTTTGGATACTCGTGTAGTCAAAGACATAGCCAAGAAAAAGGGGATATTTAACTATTTAAAATAGTTTGTCCGGAAACTTGTATGGACTTGGAACTTAATATTTGAAGGCACCATATCTGTTAAAATAATACATCAATATGCGTAGTACTGTTTTCTATTCCAAAAAATTCCAATATATCACTCATAGCGAAAGCTTCCGTAATTTTCCGCAGTTATATTTCAAGAATTTAAAAAGTTTACATCACAGGCCATGTTGGAGGCCTTCTAATGGCCTGAAATCTCCGACACTACGGTTGGCCGCTCATACAAGCAAACAAATGTTCACAGGTTTCCCGAAATACTGCAAGTATTGATTGGTAATTAACTTGGGTAACGACCAATTTCTAGGTCAAACAGTTTAGATATTACGGACGGTCAGATTGGACGACATGTTAAGGGTTACTTGTACTACGGAACCCTAATAACAAATATAGAGACTCTATTTGCGAGGTCGTATCGGATCCTCATCCGGACAATTTCTATCACCCGACATAACAATTCCGGATACACCCGGATATCGACGAGTCCCCCGAACCGATTTTCAACGACAATTATTGACGTGCACGACTTTATCCGGCTTTTATGGTATTAACCGGATCTGTTTAAATGTTCGACAATGCAATAAAGAATATACTATTACGGTTATTGGGTACTATTGAGAAACGAGTAAATATGCTTAGGAAAGTAGCGGTAAAGTGATGGAATTAATGAAATGTTTTCTTGAAGATAATAATAATATTGTTTTTGTTGTCTTGTTAGAATTACGCGTTGAATTGGCGATCGTATCTACTTTATTATTATAAATACTACTAATATTATTAATGCGAAAGTGTGTGTGAATGTTTGTTACCACGTATCTCCATAATTACTAAACCGATTTTAATGGAATTTGAAACGTAGATAGTGTAGAATAAGGCGTAGGCTAATCCAATTTTCACGCGGGCGAAGCCGCGGGGCACAGCAAGTTTATAATAGGTTTTTGTTATTTTTAATGTAATAGGTCACGACCGGGCTTGTTCTAAATAAATAAAAATAAATAGTTAAAACTTTTTAAACGACTTCAAGAAAGGAGGAGGTTCTCAATTCGACTGTATTGTAGTATCAGACTATCTATGACGTTGACGTTGGATGCTGTTTTTTATTTATAATAATTTTAGGTTTTTCTTTTTCATGTATTTTTTGTTTTTTAGGTATTTAAGTAGTTTATATGTATTTTACATTATGTATTGTAGTTTTATGTGAGTATTTTAATAAATATTCAACTATGACATTTAAATCTTACCACATGAGATACGTGACCGGCTTAAAAAGTATACTTATTGCACCTTCTGTAATCATAGTTACGAATTGGAATATTTACCAAATACATAGCCTATTTCCATTTAATTTACAGACGGAGATAACAAAAATCTCCAACAATAAATTCTGTGAAAGGGATGTACAATTGAAGTGTTCAACAAATAATCTCATCTCGTCACGACACGTCGGGAATGCTCCGGGGAGCTGTACTGACGCAATCTTGGGAGTGACGCCGATGACGACATACCTAATGCTTTTATCAGAGGGATGTACTTAGAAAGAAACACATTTGTCAATAAGAGGCTGTCGATTAACGTGAATGTTTTTCGACGTTGAGACACGTGAGATTGAATTAGTTGACTTAATAACACTTATTACCCGACTACGGAGGCGTTATTACCCGACTACGGAAGCGTTATGATTTTGACCGGTATGTATGTATGTATGTATGTATGTGCATCTGTTCCCACCTAACTTCCAAACTACTTGTCGTAATTTGACAAATGAGGTATCGTTAGAAGCGGCTTAATGGCGCGCTGGTTATAGGCTATGTGACGTCACATAAAATTGCATATGGCGCCCTCTAGAGGACATAATGTCATGAACTAAAAAAATAACATTTTTTAATGAAACAGTGTGGGGTATCAAATGAAAGAACTTGATGAGCACATTTCAAAAATATATATATTGTTACATATAACTCCAAATAATTAAATAAAAAGTAAGTTTAAAAACAAAACCCGACTACTGAAAAAACGCGCTCTAAAAAGTATGAAACAAGAAAATATTCTAATCTAGAGGATAGCCGTGGTCCGTTTAGGCCCTTTAGGTCAAAGTGGCATATGACCACGGACCACGGCTATCCTCTAGATTAGAATATTTTCTTGTTTCATACTTTTTAGAGCGCGATTTTTCAGTAGTCAGGTTTTAGTTTTTATTTAGTACTGTGAAGTTATTACATCAGTGTCGTCCCTTAAAACATCCTACTAGACAAAATATACTAGATGAGTGTTCGAAAAAATTTTAATTTTATACTGATGACATTTTGCTTGTTGCTGTAACGGTAGTGTTTCTTAAAATGTTACTAAGGTGGCAAACAAGTGTACGGCCCGATTAATGTTAAGCAGTTACCGTAGCATATAGTTGCTTGCAATACCAAGGGCATCGCTCACACGTTGCCGAACAGAAGGGGAGTGAGACAGAGGGAGGGAAAGCGAGAGGGAATGAGCTTCCGGCTCTCACTCATCGTACGAAAAGCAGCTGTAATAGCTACTGTACGCCGATCTTCTGTGTGAGGGTGGTACTAACCTGGTCGAGCCAGCCTATACAGGGTGTCCCGAAACTTTGCCACATGCAGGGGAAGTACCTTAAATATTGTAGATAGAGAATTTTACTAAATGAAGACTTCATTTTTATTTTAAAAACAATACGAACTGCATTCAAAGATTTTTGAAAACTCGCTTGCCACACTCGGGAAACGAACCGGCTAAAATCCGAAAAAATAACATCCTGTTCTTTTAGGGCATCAATCGATAGGATCAATGATAAGAACCAAATCTCTCTAACAAACATGGTAAATTAAATGAAAGGAAAACCATGAAATCTAAACTTATAAATTCATGAATTCAAAGATAAAGTGTATCCACAAAAAATGGAGCTAATTTCGAGCAACAAATTAGTTAGTTTACCATTTTTTATTTGTTCAATTAAAATAAGTGAAGATTGTATGGTTTCCTTTCATTTCAAAACCTGCTTGCCACATTCGGGAATCGAACCGGCTAAAATCCGAATAATAACATCCTGTACTTTTATAGCATCAATCGATAGGGTCAATCATAAGGATAAAATCTCTTTAAGAAACATAGTAAATTAAATGAAAGGAAACCCATAAAATCGTTACTTATTTTAATTTTCACTTATTTTAATTCTTATAAGTTATGATATCACGGTTTTCCTTTCATTTAATTTCCCATGTTTGTTAGAGTGATTTGATCCTTGTGATTGATCCTATCGATTGATACCATAAAAGTACAGGGTGTTATTTTTTCGGATTTTAGCCGGTTCGATTCCAGAGTGTGGCAAGCGAGTTTTCAAAAATCCTTGAATGCAGTTTGTATTGTTTTTAAAATAAAAATGAAGTCTTCATTCAGTAAAATTATCTATCTACAATATTTAAGGTACTTCCCCTCCATGTGGCAAAGTTTTGGGACACCCTGTATACTATGAGCTGCAGTAATTGGCTACAACTAGGTTCTACTACCAATCGTCTGATGTATGTTTTAATTTTGGCACTAGGCTAAGCCTCTTCCTACGATATCTTTTAGCGAATGCTCGCAGCTTTTACCTTTCTGGGGTCTTTATGGTTTTGAAAGTCCAGAGTAATTTGCGTAGCCTCACGTACATTTTAATTTGGTGAACGCAATACCTCAACGTCGTGGCTGGGCTGACTGGCAATCACTCGGATAGGATTGTTCTATACATATTTTATGCGGATCTCGGTAAAACATCGAGTGAGGTACCATGTACATCATACTGTGTAGTCGCGGGTTCCTAATCGTAAATACGCAATGGAAAGTGGATACCGCAGAGTATATTTTATAAACTGAGATAGGGGTATCACTCAAGCAAGCATACAGCGTACCCTGGTGTTATGTAAATACAATTCAAGAAATAAGAAAGTAACAAAATGTGTGCTTTCGTGAGGTTTCGAACCCGAGTTAACGAACGCGAATAGACGTCGTTTCAACCACTGAGCTACGCAAACAAATCGTAGATCAAACGAAATGTTGCTTCGCTAGCTGTTTGAGTGACGTAGACACTACTGCCGTCTATTGACATGTAAATCCAACTCTTAACTGAATTAAGAAAATGTTCTAAGTTATAGCGTCATGGCGAATATGATATCAGAAGGGCTAGACAAGTGGCTGACGTCTACAAATTCGCTACGCTTCATCTATGGAAATGACATAAGTGACGTGATCTCAAGCGTGATCTTCATAGCAACTTGTTGTTGATTTACATAGCGACGTTTGACATTTCCATACATTGTGAAGTTTGCTATTCGATTAGCGTTAATGCCACTTGGCTAGCCCCTCAGTTACTTTACCGACGCTGGCACAAAATAGGTAACTGACTACGAAACCTTAGATTCAATTTTTAAGGCTTGCTGTTTGCTTTTCTTTGTGTAACGTTTGTAAATTACGAATCGAATGGCTTTTATAGAAAGACCGAAATTTTTCGTTACTGGAGCTAACCGCCCAAACATACATACGTACGTATGTACGAACGATATTAACTTATTGACTTATAGATCAATTACAATATACTAATTACAGTAATATCTACCTATCTAAATAAAGAATTAAGTAAGTATACACTTCTAAGCAATCGCATTTCAATACTCGAAATTAAAAGTATCAAGCATATTTTTCCTTTCGTAAAAGACCCTCGAAAAGTAACTTACCAAATCAAATAAAGATTAATTATAATTAACAATTTCATTCACCTTTTTAAGTAGAAAACAGTGTTCCCAAGAGGTTATTAAATCAAAAGTTGGTTGCAGTGCGGAGCGGGCGCCCTCGTATTTGCATTTAATTTTATTTTAATGTAATTTCTGAGAAATTAATTCAGAAGGAAGTTGGAGGAAGTCTTGTAGTTATTACGCCGAATTTATTATCAAGGATGTTATTATATTAAGTATTATTTCCTATTTCTTTATGTTAAATGATTTTTAAAAACATCCCCAATCCCAAAATTGTATTGGAAAATTTTATCTGTGACGTGGTGACTTCGGTGAGCCTACTAGCTGCGTGATGACCGATTGCACCTCGTGGGCATGGCAAGAGAAACTGTTATAGATATACAGTTCGTTGCGATCGGGCGAGGCACGCGATTTTGTGCCTCGGGTGAGCCAAGTCCTGGCAGAGCAAGACGCCGAAGCCTCGCGAAGCTGCAGTAGTTCTTCTATTTTAATAAAACTTTTCTACCTCAGACACATGCTGCGCCTTAGCACTCGGTTTTGACATCGGAAAGCATGAACATAATGTTATAATATGAGTGCTCGGGCGAGGCATGCGAGGCATCCGGACAAACCAACTTACTGAAACTTAAGACTTTAGTCCACAGACATCTGTGTAGTGTTCTTATAATCAAGGATCACAAGAGAAAATAGATGGATGCGTTACAAAGAAAAGTTAGCAAATTTACCGAACCATACAATATGTTAAGGAAACCCTGTCCGAGCCGAAACCGGTATTTAGGTTTCCCAATCACATGACCAAATAAAATAAAATAAATTAAATATTCATGATAAACACATTAATGAAAATTTAAAATGCTTTTTTTTTGCCTTTTTGCAGTGGGACACTTACTATGCAAAAATTTTTTTTTTTTTTTAAATAAAAAAATAATGATTTTTCTTATAAAACTAGTATCTAATCTCCCCGATACCCAACAATACGTTTTCAGGTCGGACAGGGTTTTCTTAACACACTGTAAATTCATTCTCAAATTCATTCAAAGATAACAGAAATAAATATCAACATTTCCGAACGCCAAAGAACGGTTCGCAAACAGATCATCGACCCAGAAAACTGAACGAATCCGAGATTCAGTGGCCATTCCGGTCTGTCACGCTATCTATCAACAGAATGTACGACGTGGCTGTTCTCACGCCTAGCGCTCCTATTCGGAACGCTAATCTGCATACAACGGCGCATTGAGGCCGCCGTGATAGATTATCTTCAGTATTTTTGCTCTGAATTTAGCACACGAGGCGTGGAGAACAATAACGAGGTGAATTCGATACTTGGAATGGACAGGACTGAAAATACTAGACTAACATACCAACTGGTTAGTCGGTAACTAAGCTAATATTGTAACCTTATTTACTGGACAATGGACTACTAACTTTTTCTTGAATTAGTGGTTGCTACTCCTATATACAGTTTACACTAGGCGTGAGCGTTATTTCACGTCACCGGTTACATTAACTGGTTACGAGCTAATTCACCGAATCACTGTTTACGCGACGAACGAGTAACTGGTGATTTTTGTAACAGGTTATTTAGCTGTAGCCCGAACTACATCATAGGTATTATGTCACCGGTCACCCATAGACATCTAAAAGTAACAAATAACAATGTTTGTATTTTTGTATACAAGAAGCTAGTAGTGACGAAAACCATAGGGTTACAAAAATAACCAGTTACAAAAATCACCTATTAAATAACCGGTGACGCCTTTGACGTAACCGGTTACGTTACGTTTCGTGAAAATAATGTAACGACACACGTCTAGTTTACACTGGATTATAAGCCATTTGATGTGATTCTAAGGCCACAGCACAAAAGTTGTCACAAATATTCAAAGGCCTATAACACAGAAACTATGATAGCTACAATATAGTCTGCTTTCACTAAGTATCTACATATTACCTACTGTTTATACTTTCTGTAACCTACCTATCCCTCGGGATTAGGTAATAGTCAGTTCCTGTATACACGGCGACAAGGTTCACCACCTGTCACGTTGGGTTCTGACTATCTGGTGAAACGTGGGCTTTGAGTTGGTTAATACCTTCACAATGTGGTGTATGGCCACTCAAGCCTCTGACTACCCCCGAATGGGGATAAAAGTCGTGACGTTATATCTTTTATTTTTTAAACTTTGAAACACTCGGCATACAAACCCCGATCATATCAAATAATCCACCTAATGAGGTACATCATCTAACTGAAAAAATGACCATACTACTTTAATGTTCAATAACTTTTAATGACGGGCCCGTTAGCTTGGTTGGCGCGGAGGCGCCTTTCACGCTGCAGGTCGTAGGTTCGATTCCTACCCGGGACATGCATTTGTGTGCATGAACATGTCTATATGTCCGGAGTCTGAGTGTATATGTATATTAAGTATGTATTTACAAATAAAAAAGTAGTATATGTAGTAATATCAGTTATCTGGTTTCCATAGTATAAGCTCTGCTTAGTTTGGGATCAGGTAACCGTGTGTACAAAAATGTCCCAGGATATTATATTATTATATATATTATATTATATTTTCACTAGACGAATTCCAAGTAAGATGTATCCATTTCAATATCATAAGGAAAATACCCTGTTTTAGCAAAAAGCTTCCAATGAAATGGTGAGCAAAAGTGGATAAAAAGTACGGGAAACGGCGGGAGACGGCGATAAACGTCAAGCATCACAAAGGAACAGGGATCGTTACAGTGATCTTCCTACAAATGACCGAGTAGAGAGAATTGATTTCCTCGTTCCTTCAGTTGCTCTTCCGCAGCTTTATTGGTTGAACGATTACCTTTTTCAGTTTTGATAATTCTGTTAGTGGTTCTTATGTTTATGGGTAATGTAAAAATTAAGTTCTTGATTGGATGCATAAGAGATTTATCCTTTTAAAATTGCTTGTTTAGCGTTCTATCAATTTCTGGGAACTTACTTTAATGTATAAAATACCTGGGCTTGTGCCTGGCATTGCAGATTTAGCTTCAATAGACACAAGTTCCTCATTTAGCCTATGAGGTCTGAATCCCGTTTAGGTAAGTGAAGGCAAAACGCAAATTAGTAATCGGATATTTTTTCATAAATTCCATTTTGTGAACTTTTCCGTAACAAACAGTACTCCAGCAATAAAATGGTATACAAAGAAATAAATCACCGAATGTTTATCAAACTTCTTATTTCCCCGACAGCTACAGATAAAAAGTAAATAAAGAACAAATGTAATTCGCCTCGAGGTCAGGATAAATCCGCGGTCGGACAATGACTGACATTTGCCTAGATTCATCACGTGCGAAGCCGCAAATGCCGCAGGCAGCTTACCACGACCACACACTGCTCACTCGTTTGGACAACACACGCGCCAACATATGAGAGATGACCCCCCATTTTCCGTCCTAAGGCGTTTCTATTAAAAGGAGGTGTGTCTAAGCCATCGACCGTTGTCGGTACAAATTAAATTGATGCCTCATGACAAGCAAGTGATGCCTCAATTTAGTCAGTCCGGCAAACCAGGCAAGATCGGCAAGTCGGGTAATTTAGGCAGACCGACAAAAGGGACGCTTTATGACAAAAAGAAGTAACTGCCGAGCCAGCTTGCTGTATCTTGGAAATAGGTGCAACCGCAAGCCTCGAGCCGCCGCGCTATGGCGATATATATATGCAGTCAGACGTCAAAACTGATTCGGGCGCGCTTCTTGGCTCATCTAAACGCAAATATGATGTTCTCTATATTAAGCAAACATACTATCTCACCGATAACAGTTTTCCAAGCTTAAAAAAATCATTGCAATCTGTTCAGTGTTCAAACAAATGCATTAAACATATTCCTAATTTAAATGTGGCAGGTTATTTTTTTGTTATAAGACTACGCCCACCATGCACTCCCAATACCTGTAAGCCAGGATCGACCATGGTGTCCAAAGATGACGCCAAGGTTAGATCGTCGTGGTGGCATGTGGCAGGTAATATAGTATTTTATTGTCTTTTTTCAGTTGGCCAATCTTGCCAACAGTAAGTCCGGTCTGTCCCCACTAGCTGTTCGTGACTTTGATTGATGCCCATGGACTTACGCCAGGGGGCGCGAGTGTTGCTCCCACGGGATACCACGTAACTATGAATCTTGTATATAGATACTGATGGCTTCATATTCACGTCATTTTTCTAGTGTTTAATCACATGGACCAGTTACTAAGGGGACTGGCCCTAAGGAACTCGGCCGAGTGGTCGGCCTAGTACTAACATCGACATAAAACGAAGCGAGTAGTTCAACTATTTACCGGTAAATAGTAAAATGAAAATGAAAAAACAATGACCACGTTTTTTTTCATACAAATATCTAATAAGGGCACCTCTTTCTTTAGTCTTTACTCTGTGGTTTAATCACATGGGATGGAATCACGCGGCACGTCAGTGAAACGATGGAATATTTTGTATGGGAACGGAACGGACTTAAATAAAACATAAGCAATAACGTCCAGTGGAAGGACGGATTGCGATACTGGAACAGGCAATCACCGTAATTTAAAAGTGATTTAGGTCGTTTTCAAAACAGCAAAGGTTAAATTTTATTTAATAGATGTGTCCATATGGCGCGCATGCCTCACCCGAGCACTCATATTATGAAATTACGTCTATGCGTTCCGACGTCAAAAGTGAGTGCTCGCGCGAGGCATGCGCCTGATCAAGACGCCGCCAATCAATATCAATTTGTTGCTTCAGTCCAATTGATGAAGAAATAAATACTTGTGAGATAAGATGAAAGGTCGCGGGCAACCTGGATGCAAGTGGCACACGACCGGTCGTTGTGGAAAACCTTGGGGGAGGCTTATGCCCAACAGTGGACGTCTTTTGGCTGAAAATTATGATGATGATGCGTTAAGATTTTAAAATAATAAGTATGAATTCCATACAAATTAATTCCTTAAAAATGTATATCTGTATTTTTTTTTTACCTGCGTCATCCTGCTGAGCAAAGATCTCCCTTTCCTTCCTCTACTCGTCTTTGTTTCAGGATATAATGAGCCAATCCTTCATGTACAAGTCCAACTCATCCCGCCATTTCCTAGGCCTAGGCCTAGGCCGCAATGTACAAAATAGGTACATTAATTCCAAATTAGTGAATTACAAGTTTATTCCACAAATCAGACTACCTGGGCCTAAGTCGCTTAGCCATTGCCATTGAGCTGCTATAGTGATCGACCCTCTGATTGGTCAGGCGACCGGCTGACCGGCTTCTGATTGGTCAGTTGATTCTGACCGAGGTCGAACACTATAGCACAACGCCACAGTGACGCCACAATGGCTAAGTGACTTAGGGCCCTGGTTCTCAGACAAGGGGTCACACAAACAGACATCGGTCCATAAGACCTCTCTGGAATATATCGCTACAGTAAGCTTGCTTCCATATTCATCACGTTGTTAACCGCTTTTGTTTTTGACGTTTAATCGCTTGGAACCGTCATTTGTTTCTCGGTTCAGATGGGAATGAATTGTTCCTAATTATTTATGAGTCACGTCAACCTACGTGCACAATACAGTGAGTTCGTTTTGTCCATTTAAAGGTTGATTGTAATGGTCAATAATAATATACTGGTTGGGACTCTACAATGGCTGCGTTTACACTAGGCGTATGCCGCGCCCGATCATTCATTTTTGAAGTAATGTCATAACATGACTGTTCGGGCGAGGCATCACGAGGCATCACGCGCCAATTGATCTGATTCACAATAATATCAACATAGCAATGAGTGAGAGAGCCGGAAGATCAACCCCCCCCCCCCTTCCCTCCCTCAGTCTCGTTCTTCTTCGGGTCGGTTACGAGCGATGCCTTTGGTACGACATGGCGACTATGTTAGTGTGTGTATCGCGTTGTGCATGACGTTCGCCATCAAGAGGTCCCTAGCGACCTTGTGCCATCCTACTCCCGCGCGCAGTTACCCCGTCTCGCTTGCCTGTACAAACCACACTACAGCTGCAGGTTACGCTCATAGGCGACAGGTTTTTGACAGCTTGTTTGACAATAAAATTCAACGTACTTTTTTGAATTTAACGTACATTTGGTGGCGACACGATTTGGACTAACTTACTGAATCTAAGCCTTTTCTATAACGATGAGTTTACAACCTCACATCAAAAATGAATAAGCATTCGAGGCTGGTTTTCATAAGAACAGAACAGAACAGAACAGTAATTCCATGGGTGGAAACGACTTTAAATATCAATGTGTTATGACAAGACGTTTCCATCCATGGAGGTACTGTTCTAGAATAAACAAATCCGATGTCAGCTGTGTGTTATGATAAGTGAGATTGAAGGCACTCTGATAGTTTCAACAATACGAGGAAGCCTAGAAAAATAACAGCAATCCAGAATTCTGCGAGATTTTATTTTAGATAGAGAATCGAGGTATAATGTTGTTTTTATCTAAGCCGCTATCTGCTGCGTTGTCGGCAGACGAAATGTTAACATTACTTCGGAGCGATGTTTAGACAATTTTGTTACTCGGAATTTTCGGAGGAAGCAATTTGAGAAGCTATGTAAGGAAGTCGATGTCTGTTTAGTAAGTATTTCATACAATTACTTTTAGAAAAATACTTTTAGAAAACAATAGAAAAACCGTTATTTAGCCGTTATTTTAGCCGTCCGGCTCCTGGCCACGGGCCTCCCCTCAATGCGAGAGGGATTCGGGCCATAATCCACCACGATCGCGCTGGTCCGGTGCGGGTTGGTGGATCATACGTAGTAATAATTGAATCCAATATGTAAATAAATGATTATTAAATTTATATTTTTTTAGTACATGTTTTAATTTTGTATGAACCTCCTATACAGTAAAAATTATTAATACCAAAAAACAAAATTAATTCCAGCAGTCTTCCATCATTTACCTAAGCCTAGCGTCGCTCGTAAAATACTTGGTTTTCATAAACTTCGCCGCGGAACGAAATTGTTTGGGCATAATACATGACTTGTTGATATATTTGCACGTTCCCGACAAAACCGCTGAACAAAAATACAACGCTTACAGTATTAGAAAACGTATTAAAAGTTATAGGAACCATTACGGAAATTATTTTTATTGCTAGACTGATATAGTAAGATTACCCAATAAATAACAACTCTTTTGTTCTTGAAAACTGCACTGCAGGACTGGGGTCCTAGTACCTATAGATAAATTTAAATCCAACTTACAATGGCTTTACAAAAGTTTTTCCGGAACAAGTGTTTTGCAATGCCTTTGTATTTTTATACCAGTAGTGTATAAAAATACAAAGGCAACAAACTAAGGGCCTCCGCAGACTAGCTACTTTTAGCATCGGCAACCGGCGATTTTGCAATTGTTTTGATGCTGCGTCGCGTTTCTTCGAGCGCGAACGAGCGAGACGCAGCATCAAAATCGCCGATCGCCGATGCTAAAAGTAGCTAGTCTGCGGAGGCCCTAAGATATATATATCTCTATAGAATATAATATTTTTGGAAAAAGTTACGAAGAAACTCTAGCTAGACAATTCCAATTTGTAGTCACATCAACCGCTACGTCACACCTAGCGTCTCCGTTCCTAAGCTCTAACATATAAATAAAGCCTAAGAACAAGAAGAATGTCCCCCAACTAAGTTTACACGATACAGGGACATTTAGCAGCGTGTAATCACGGCCCGGACGAGGGTACAGTAAGTAAGATTTACATTCTAACAGGCCGGCGGACTTAAATATTAACTGGACGATGTGACAAGGGTACTCCCAGATAGTGTGGAGGGTAACAAGAGAAAAACACGGGATGATAGTTGTCTCATAATTTAGAATCCCTTTTGTGATAGACAGGGTATAGTTCGATTCAAAAATTAAACAGTTCTTCTTTATTCAATGAGATTGGGAAAAAAATATAGCCAGTGTTGTGTGTAAGGATTCTAAATATACATCCAAATATGTTCAGGCATTTAAAAGTTATGGTGGAATTAAGGATCTCACATACATATAGTACGCGACAGGTTGAGATGACATTCGGGTTATGAGCTTTTTGCAGAATAAAATCCGAATCAAAATTAGCAGGATAAACAATTAAAACCGATAAACAATTAAAATCGGCCACAAAATTATTGAATTAAATTATTCTGTTGCGTTGCGGGTCCTGCTATTTTGATTCGGATTTTATTCTGCAAAAAGCTCATAACCTGAATGTCATCTCGACCTGTCGCGGACTATACATCATACATGAACCCTGAACATATTTATACACTCCTTTTTTAGGCATCTTGGTACCATAAAAATAAAAGCTACACTTTTCTGATTTAAATGTTTTCTAAAACCATTTTTGCTGAGACTTTATCACACGAGTAGAAATTACACTCCTGCTATATTTGGGTATAGCTCGCCTAAACCGATTTAGTCAGTGGTGTTTTTCGATATTGAAGAACATGAAAATCAGTAAACCAGGAAATTTTTGCGTGTTCTAATTCTTGCCAGGGTCGTATAAGTCTAAGAATTGCAAGTTGAAGTAGCAATAGATGGGTCATAATAGCTTACGTGTCAAACAAGCGTACGGCCCACCTGATGTTAAGCAGTAACCGTAGCCTATAGATGTTTGCAATACAAAAGGCATTGCTCACACGTTGCCGACCTGAAAGGGAGTGAGACGGAGGGAGGGGAAGAGGTAGGGGGCTATTCCATCTTATTCTAATTTCTATTCTTTTGAAGTTAAAATAAGACTGCGTTACGCTACACGCAAGGTGTTATATCTAATGTGTATTGTGTATTTTAAAGGTGGTAGAGCCAAGCTGTAGCCAATTGACTGCAGCTCATAAACGGGCTGGCTCGACCGGGGTAGTACCACCCTCTCACAGAAGATCGGCGTAAAGCAGCTATTACAGCTGCGTTTCGTACGATGAGTGAGAGAGCCGTAAGCCCACCCCCCCTGCCCCTCCCTCCATCCCACTCCCCTTCAGGTTGGCAATGTGCGAGCAATGCCTTTGGTATTGTAAGCATCTATAGGCTACGGTATCTGCTTAACATCAGGCGGGCCGTACGCTTTTTCGCCACCGCAGTCCAATAAAAAAAAAAAAAAATTGAGCGTAAAAATACACCTTATTTTAAATCTCTTAGTAATTCACCGCAATAGTAAACAAATTACACCCACCAGCCGACTGCAGATCTAATTATCAATTAATATTTAAAGTTCTATTCATTCTGGGCGAGGTTAATTAGAACGCAATGCTCAGTAGGAACGAGTGGGAGATATTTTTACACAGTGTAACTAATTATTTTTTTAGGATTCCGTACCCAAAGGGTGCCAACGGAACCCTATTACTAATCCTCCGCTGTCCGTTCGCCTGTCAGCGGTCTGTATCTCACGAACCGTAATAGGTAGAGAGTTGAATTTTCACAGAATGTGTATTCCTACTGGCGCTAAAACAACAAACACACAACAATTTAAAAATTATTGTTGACGTCTTAATTTTACTCGTAGGTACATACATTTTCTGGACCGTATTCTCTGGTTCGTAACAAAAAATAAATAAGTTAATAACCTTAATAACTTATTTATTTTCTGTTGCGAACCAGAGAATGTTACGTTATGTAATACACTGCACCGCATAGAAAACGGGTCGGTTCGAAAATCTTCAATAACTTCAAAAGTACCTGACCTAGCTTTATGAAATAAAGACTAAATAAGAATATTTTACTGGCTTAAATGAAAATAAAAAAAAACCGCCCAAGTGCGTGTCGGACTCGCACATAAAGGGACCACCGTAGAATAAAAACGTCAAAAATTGAATGTCTTTATTTTTAAATATTATTTTATTTTTACTATTTGTTGTTGTAGTGGCAACTGAAATACACATTCTGTGAAAATTTTAACTCTCTACCTATTACGGGTCGTGAGATACAGCCCGCTGACAGATGGACGGACGAACTGACAGACGAATAGCGTAGGCTTAGTAATAGGGTCCCGTCGGCACCCTTTGGCTAAGAAACCCTAAAACATTAATTGAAGCTTTTTATTTTTAATAAATGTTAAATAAATAAAATGTTTTTGAACATATTATTGAAGGTTTTCTAACCGACCCTTTTTCTTTGCGGTTCAGTGTATTTTGACGTAATACTTGGCCTTTTATTTTAAAGAAAACTAAGTTATTTCTTAACATTATTAAATTAGTTTTCCTTTAAATCAAAGGCCAAGTATTAGGTCAAAATAATTCAATATAGGGTTTAGAATTTCGCCTGAAAGTCCTTGCTTGGTAAATTTACATGTATTTACATATATATTAAGCGTGTTCTCAGTAACGGCCAGTCTAAAGTAATTGTTGTTGCTCATAAATAAACCGAGATATTTCTGATTAATAGTGTTATTAGATAACTAACGTTATACCTCGGCTCTTGTAGATACACCTAATGGAATAGAGACTAGAGTAGACTACTAGTAAGCACCTAGAAATATCGGGTATTGCATCATTTCGCACGACAACTAGTTCAAATCAAATCAAAATGTTGTGTATTCATGTAATCTAGATAAAGTAAAGATTTATTTATGTATTTATTTGCCTATTCCCATGCTATTACGTGCTGTTATATTAATTTAGCCATTATGTAGTAGGTATAAGTATATCAGTCTATGTAATATTTTCTTGTTTATGTAATGTAATTTATGTGTATGTATAAGAGGTAATTTATGTAAGTACACCCCCGTATTATTTTTTCTTTAGATCCTCTCCATCCAAAGGTTGCCTGGTAGAGATCACTATTAGTGATAAGGCCGCCCATTTCCCACTTTCTGTGTAAATTATAATTATTTATAAATGTTTATTTTTCTAGTGGTGGATTAATAAAGAGTTATCTATCTATCTATAAAGTATTTATAAATCGTAAAAAAAATACAATATTTTAGCGTCACCACCAGTTCGTAATGTTGCTTCCATTGAGAAGAGCCGGCAAGAAACTCAATGGTTACTCTTTTCAAAATAATAATTATACATTTTCAAACAGCAACGCTATGTGCCTTTGCAATAATATTAAAAAAATGAAAAAGTCTTGCGCAATGCTTAAAAGTTTTTTTAAAAGAGCATTTCTTAGGATCCTTCATCACTTGAGCAAAATAAAAATAGATCCACAATCCACTTGTTGAGCGACACCCAGGTAACTCGATCTGTGCGGGAGATTGGATTCTGATCCAATTGAAATCCTGACAATGAAGATTTAAAAATATTGTGTCCAACCTAACTATATTATATTTCAGAAAATATTGCTACTGTAGGGTACATAGGTCACTGAACAATTTTGTATACTTAATTAGTATTTTTTCATTTGTTGATTTATTTTTAATTTTGTTCTTTTGTTTTGTAAGTTGTTTTCTTTTGTGTTCTTAATAGTGGGTATAATAATGTAAAGCATATAACATGGAGTTCTTCAAAGGGCATGTTTACAGGTATCTAAAAGGTCGCCGCCGCATCTACTCCCCTTGTAGATGTCCTGGGCGGCAGCTTCCACTTACCATCAGGTGGACCTTCTGCGAGTGTGCCATCCTTGGCAATAAAAATAAAAAACCTACGATACGGGAATAATATAATAAGGTTGACATTTTAATTTCTAACATCATTTTAATGAAATTACCCCTAGATACTCTATGATGCTACGTTAATTCACCGGGTGGGGTGAATATTAAGGGCACTATATTCACCCACTACCGAGTTATACCCTCTAAAAGCCCCATCACACCATCACGGCAGAAATTAAATTCCGCGATGCGGGCCTAAGTGCCTTTTTAAGCTCAGTAATTAAGAATTTCTCCTCGTTACCTCGCTTCTGATTTACTGCCTAAATTATATCTTAAAAAAGCTCTTTAAAACGACCAAATTATTTCGCCTTTCAGTTAATTTAAAAGGGCGTCTTATCATTCAACTCTTTTGTGTTCAAACTGACTTTCTGACGGTTTTTTAATTCTAGATAAATAAAACAGACGGCGATCTAGATCTTTTATCTATTGTATTATAAGTGTAGCAAGCTAAATCATGTCTGGAACGAGATTTATTTATAGTTAAAAATACCTTATTAAAATTGCAGTTCAAATAAAAACTGAAAATAAATGTTATTATTTAAAGATAAAGTATCATTAATTGTGGAATTATTTTATGCGTGAAATTACCTTTGCGGAGACCTGCGATTGATTGTGCGATCAAAAATAAAACCAAATTTGTTTGCGTTCAAAACACCAAAGAATAATATCCACAGATAACCAACAGTTAAATAAAACTGTTTAAAAATAACGTTTAATAACAAAATACTTGTATTTTAAGCGTAACAACCTTTTAAAATAAAATAAAATAGTTACAAGTAGATAACCGATTGCTAGGATCCACCTAAACATTAAAACGTAATTCTTCGTTTGTAGAAATATCTATTCATGTACAAAAATATTAGCTAAATGTCTCTTGAAATTTATGAACCGCCATTTCAATTCATATTACACATAAATCCCGGACTATTCGTCCATTCTGTCTGCACGTACATAATGGAGCTAATCTTGAAAATTGCTGAAGGGATTCGGGATATTTTTACAATTCTCTACACTATTTCTCTAGAGGGACTAAATAAATGTAACGAATTTAAGAAGTAAGAGCTGAGAAATGGAATTTCTTGATTTTAAAACAGCTGTTTGTCAACACTTTAGTTTGAATTAAGGAGAGTTCAACCTTTGTTTAGTTCTGTTTGCATCTTTTTATGGCGCAATCTAACATTTCGGAAAACAAAGAGCTCCATATTTTTTTTATAAAACCTATACTAAAGTTTCCAAGCTCTTTAACATCTTTAGTTAACGTCATCCAATTAAAAATAAAGTAGTGCTCGAGTTAAAACTCCGTAGTCGACGTATTTCTGCTGACGCGTAGTTTAAATTCCTGACTCCACTTAGTATTCTTGCAGCGTAACCTCAGGCTGCTTGACCAACTTTGTCAATTTTTATACTTCGCACGAACCGGGAATCCTAACGTAACCTGAATATATATTTGAAAAGATCTTTTAAAAATGAATTTGCTGTAAAGATAGTGCGATTACTACCGATGTATTATTATTAGCAATTTATGTACACATTTTTGTCATTATATAATTTTGTAATTCGTCTGCAAAAATAAATATTTAAAAAAATATCCAGCCAAGAAATTGCTATGAAAACTCGAAGCTTTCTTTTTTATTTTGTCATACAAGTAAGTTTACAAGTAGGTATCGCTTTTTTCGAAAAAAAAAAACAGCATCAATTCACGTAAGTCTAATTTCATTTTCAAAGTAAGTCCGATTTGTTTTGCCTAGTATTGCCATAAACAGGGAGGAGTGGAGGAATGAAAGGGAGACCTTTGCCCAGCAGTGGGACGACACAGGCAGCCAAAAAAGTCCAATTTGGCACACTTTAAAACGTATATGGGTGGGTATCATGTGTCCATTCTGCAAAATTAATTATTTATTCACTCACTGACCGATTTGGGCAGGACGCGCTGATTTATGTGTGTGTTCCGATTTAATTAAATTCAATTAGTACATACAGATCAGGGCCAATTGATTCACGTATCACTCGTTGATGCGATATAACAATTTCATTTCAGTTCAAACTGTACTAATGAAAATTATTTACAATATTATTTTTGGTTTCATAAAAGAGTTATAGAAAAGATTGGCGGCTAGTGGCTTTTAAGTTTAACGTTCATCTAACGACTCGGCACCCGGGCTGAGGGGCTAGCCAAGTGGCATGAACGCTAATCGAATAGAATAGAATAGACTTCACAATGTATGGAAATGTCAAACGTCGCTATGTAGATCAACAACAAGTTGCTATGTAGATCACGTGACTTATGTCATTTCCATACATGAAGCGTAGCGATTTGAAGGACGCTTGTAGACGTCCGCCACTTGTCTAGCCCTTCAGCACCACTTCGTCGGTCGGCGTCCACTAACTGAACCGGAAATTAGTGGACCATGCTTTGACCACGCGGCGTTCACTCGTTGACCAAGCGAGGTCCACTGGTTGATCGCGTACGTTTATGGTGACATCGCAGCGTCCGCCCGCGGACCACCTGTCGACAACGAGTGGACGCCGAGCGGCGGGGCGGTGCTGAAGGGCTAGACAAGTGGCTGACGTCTACAAGCCTTACGCTTCATCTATGGAAATGACATAAGTCACGTGATCTCAAGCGTGATCTTCATAGCGACTTGTTGTTGATTTACATAGCGACGTTTGACATTTCCATACATTGTGAAGTTTATTCTATTCTATTCGATTAGCGTTCATGCCACTTGGCTAGCCCTTCTGATCGGGTGCGAAGTCGTTATATGAGTGTTGACCTTCATCCAGCGAGGAAATGCGGCCAGCATCTTGGGTGATCAGTATCTCAAAAATCGTGCTTGTACTCTAAATGCAGTCTTAAATTTAATAAACCAACAAGTGTAAAGATGAATGAAATCTAGCGTGCCTCTATTGATCGTCTTTTTTTACGCAAGTCTAAAAAAACGGAGCTCATCGCCTTCGGGGTATATTCTCTACTGTACCAACAGTAAATTATGTAAATTTCCAACCCTACTGGATGAGGCAGACGGATGACTTTTTTACAAGACACTAATAAAATAGAAAACTAGTTGATAACTAAATACGATAGAGTATTTGGTGTGGAATTTAATGGCTCGCCAAATTATACAACGATGGGTGTGACTACGGTCCAAATCAGCCCATTCAAATCGTATCATGGTGGTGGGAACCACTCGTGGCGCGAAACAATGTTAGGAAATAAAAATGTAGATAGGTTATACGCGTTCCGTAAGTCGCTCATAAACACTTTTCTAATTGGCAAACCTGAGTTTCATCTATCTCGCGTCACTGATGATCGTGTTGCCAGTGTTTCTTTTGCACGTTATTATAAACATTGTTGATTTAAACAAGTGAACATCGTACTTGGGTCCGCCACCAGTGATCACGTGTGTGCGCGCGGTGTTGGTGCCATGTGTACCTTGTCGCTAGGTGACCTATCTACCTCTTTTCTTGTTATATCATTGGTCCGAAACGACAGTGTACCCGAGTCTAGTTCTTATTGGTTTTATAAGTCGACAATCTACAATCGTTAGTCTACTTAAGCCTATATTCAGGGCGTCTAGAGGCCACGGGCTGCCAAAGGGATGATCTCCCGTCCCGGCCCTAAACGCCCATTCATAGTTATAGTTCAGGCTGGGTTTGCATAGCATTATGACCTGAATACTAAGTCTGGCTTTATGAAACGAGGTGGTAAACCGTATAACCTTGGATTTTCAGTCGGATAATCGGAAGAATAATGTAGTGTAAACATAATAATATCCTAGTTTTATTCTAATAATAAAAAATAATTAAGTGATACACAACGTATATCCTATGAACCAGTGGGTCTGAAAGCATTACAGGATTTCCGTATAATAACGCAGGTAGGTAAATAAATAAATATCGCCAGTCAAAAACACCAACTATATGGGTATGGTCCCAAATCAAGCTACGCTGCTATGGCTACCATACAATGGACTTGTGGCGATCCCAGTGACACCCAGATCAGGGCAAATTACGGAAAGGCCGTTTCCGAAATTTGCCTCTGGCGGGAATCAAACCTGCAAACACCCGATGCAGTGAGCCGAGCGGTCAACGCTCAAACCACTGCGTCAAACTCGTCAAACGTTAATGCACTTAGGCCCGTATTAATAAATCGATCTCAAGATTGAGATCGAACTTTTGACAGATATTCCATACATTAAACGTCAAAACTGCATCTTAAGATCGATCTCAACTTTGAGATGCATTTATTAATACGAGTCTAAAGTTACTCACTCGAGTGTTCCCGCAACCTCACATCACTAGCCACACAGAAATAGTACTCATTTCCATTTCCAAAAGCCAGAATAACTAGAACTATACATTTCACGTGTTTCAAGAGGTAATTTATGAGGTACCCACTAGTCCCTAAAGTAATCCCTTCGCTGAAATTTCTGGTTTTCCGACCATAAATTTATTATTATTTAAATTATAATTTAGCCCTTTTATTGTTATTTATTACATTTGTGGTTGAATAATAGTGATCTTAAATAAGTGGGCCAAATATCTTTGTAGGTAGAGTGAGTAAAAGCGGTGCCCGTAATTACAGAGTGTTTAAAAAGTCCGAAATAATAATCCTCCGATATCCGAGACTATGCGTAACTATCCTAGGCCCATAATAATAAATCAATCTCAAAATTGAGATCGAACTTGAGATGCTGTTTGTGACAGATGTTCCATACATTAAACGTAAAAATTGCATCTTAAGATCGATCTCAACTGTGAGATGATTTATTAATACGGGCCTTAGTTTCGGAGCTATAGCCTTTGTTGCGGCCTTAGAACTCAATGAAATGACATAGAAACAGCGCGAACCGCGTTTAGGGGTAGCAGCCACTAATATTCAAGAAATAATTTGTAAAAGTAGTATTTCGCACCTATGAAACATCGTTTAAGCTTAGACAAATGGGACACATTATAAATTATTTATTGGTTATGGTTGGTATTATTACCTATATGACACAAATTATAAAAAAATATATAAGTAGATAGGTATATACGAGAATAACTGAACCTAAAATCAGTCACTAGTGCGAGTATTATAAAGGATTCACTCCAGCTGTATCGAATATACGAGTAATCTTTATTACCACGCAGCCTCGTCGAAAACCTCAAGGTTTTCTGCGTGACTCATGTAATGGGAGCTATAAAAATATAAAAAATAGCTGGTATTATGCGCGGACGTGATAGCCGCTGAAGGTATAGTATTTACAGTGTAGTGCAGAATGAGGGTACACATTGCTAATATTGGAGTAGGTATAGATTTGTACTTATTTTCCGAACTATAAAAATAGAATGTAGATATTTTTCAGCTTGCCTGTATGTAACCACGACATAATAGTGAATTAAATTTATTTTTAGGTGCATTAATGATCATTATAATATTAGTACGCAAATACCTATTAAAAAACTGAAACGAATATTTCAAAGAAAACGATATCTCACTGATTTTTGACGTTTAATAGAGCAGAATAATGGATACCCGAATCAGAATCCACTTAGTCCCTAACGTTGCTACAAAATTGACACATTTCGAAAAGAAATGCGTTCTCTGTCTATTACTTTGAAATATTGTAATTACTAAGATCTGATGTCTTAATGATCTTAATTTTAGAGGTAATGAGTAATTTACTATTCAATGAAGACCTACCAAACGACTTCTTTTGTTTAAAACAATAAAGATAAAATTGCAAACCATTTCCTTAAAAGCCGAATCACTTGCCCTAACTTCGCACGAAAATTTGTTACAATAGCAATTTGCATACGAATTAATTTTCCACAACTTCAATGCATCTGACAAAATTAGTTTGATACCTATCACACAATTTGTCATATTCCAAAATGTGAACTTATTTCGGACTTTTTGTGACGTGTGCCGATTTTATCGGCCTCCACTACAATCTCCCGATCCAGTTGGCTTAGCATCGGGCTATTTTCATAAAGGGTTCTGCGGCTTCATTCGAAATTAAGTCGCCGGCGCACCTGTTTACCCCAAGACCTGGTTCGGTAAGTTTAATTTTAAAAATTAGAAAAAGAAAATGAACTCCTTAACGGTCACTTGGGCAGGCTAACTTAATTTTCTAGACGCAATTTTGTTCTAACGTAAAAATAACATAAGGTTTTTTTTATCTCAACTGAGTACAAGTTATGAAAACTAATAATAGTATTATTAAATTATCTAATATACCTGGATATACTGTTAGGCAATGTAATAGTAAGTAGACGACGTAAATTTAATAAAAATTATACTATGTTTGTTAAGTAGACAATGTAAAATGACAGTGATCAATGTCAAAATTATAAAACCTATTTCTTTTATAATAAATACTCAGATATTGTATTCAGATATGCCTAGAAATAGTCTCACAGTATGACTTTATTCCACAACAAATCTTGAGAAATTGTCGAATTCATATTATTTCAATTCATAAATTGTCATAATATTCCCCGATCTTCCCATCAATCCAAATAAATCTCTTGCCATAAAATCCTTCGCATACATACATCCATTTGAATAATTTATTGAATGCTAAAAATGGAACGTTAACTGGAACAAAATATTTGTATTTTTTTCAGTAAATTATATTTCACTTCCCCTTGTATATCTTGGCGTTTTTATGATTTACCTGATCGTAGATTTTTATAACGCAGGCGAAAGACTGAAACGTATAGGAAAATTAAATTTGCATATTGTGAGAAAGGTTGGTTTTAACATGCGGGAGTGCCTATGAAGACTGCAATTTTTTTTTGTTGGCTGTAACTCTAACAACAGCTCATATTTAAAACACTAATTGTTGCATTGTATTGATAGATTACCTAGTTTTTTTGCCAAGCTCCCATTTTTATTAGGTCTTTTAAAGAGCTTGTTATGCAAAAGCAAACATGCTTACGTTGAGCAAGCGTTACCACGATAACGATGTGTCCGTAAAGTGTTAGGCACTTACAGTGACCAAAGACAGATACTAAGTATCGTTAAAGTGTGCTGAGAACATGAATTATTTTCGGAAAGTGTGAATTCGTAACTATAATATTATTTTAGATAACCTAAAGTTTAAACTGAAAACTTCTATAGGTACCTACTACAAACGACTGCTGAATATTCCTCATACTAAGACCAACCTTTACAAACGAATTTTCGAGTCCAATTCACATAAGAATAAATCACGAAACATTCGAGACGGTGCGGCTGCGGGCCGGGGCCGGGACGGGCACGGCGCGGGGACGGAACGGCGGCGGATCGCTCACGTACAGTTACCTTAGCTTATCACTTATACCTTGCTCTTCAATTTTTTCCAAGCTCCGCACCGTAGCGTCGTAACTGATTGTTTTACATTAGATTGGCTGTTTTTATGATTGCACGGTATGGTTGTATGTACCTACATATTGCTGGCATTTCCTGTGCTGTTTTATGTTTCTTATTTTGAGGGGCGTACGAAAATTGAGATTGGGACCCAAGAAGGGAGATTGTTTATTTTATTTATTATTTTATCTGTTTTGACCACAGAGTAAAGACTAAAGAAAGAGGTGCCCTTATTAGATATATGTATGAAAAAAAACGTGGTCATTGTTTTTTCATTTTCATTGTTCTATCTACCGGTAAATAGTTGACCTACTCGCTTCATTATATGTCGGTGTTAGTACTAGGCCGACCACTCGACCGAGTTGCTTAGGGCCAGTCCCCTTAGTAATTGGTCCATGGTTTTGACGACCTACTGGCACAGGGGTTCGGTGAAACGGTGTTTTCGAGTTATTTGATATGGTCCCAAACTAAGCAACGCTTGTACTATAGCTGCCATACAATGGACTGGGGGCAATCCCAGTGACACCCAGGGTAAATTACCTCTGGCAGGAATCGAACCCGCAACCACCCGATGTAGTGAGCCGAGCGGCCGATGCTCATACCACTGCGTCAGGCAGACGTCAAACAACATTGTCACAGAATAACTATCTATACAGTAATTTGATTCAGGCCTGACTTTCATAAATGCGCGCGTGGCTGCGCGATAGGAAACACGCGTAGGGCTGCCCGCCTATAGTATTTTAATTGCATCTCTCTTGTGTCTGTCATCTATCTTGTCATTTCCTGTCATTTATGTCATTTCTTGACAAGAAATGACAGGATATTACAGGAAATGACAACAAATGACAGGACATTACAGGAAATTACAAAAATGACAAGAAAATCGTCACTTACCATCAGGTGAGTTCGTGGTCAAATACTTGCCATTCACTGAATAAAAAAAATGTCTCCCAGGTGGGCACCACCCGCCCCTTGCCCTTTGTACCCCACACGATTGCCCATTACATTGAACACATTTTTACATTTATTGTTTACATTTTGCCAGCTCAACTTTCACTTTCAGTAGGTAGGTATTCGCGACTGTGTTGCGTACCAAGTGCGTACTAATTTCGAGTCTCGCGAGTTTCGCGTACGTGAGTATGAGACAGGTTCCGAACATTTATATGAAGATAAAATACTGTATTGTACTATATTTATACTGTGTTATTGTTTTTTCTGTCTTGATGAAAGAATGAGTTGAGTGGCAGTATAAAATAGTGATTATTTTTAACAAAAGAAGATAAGACTCGAAATACATTCGCAAATGCATTCGCCCTGAACAGGCTTAATTCGGAGTATAAAATTTATATTAATAAGGGAGTTTAGTCCGAGCGCAATGGCGTTGTTGTAATAAAATGGTAATTTATACGAGAGTATAAGTCTCGAGGCGCGAACTTGGCTCTAACGAGTCGCCCTGAGACCTTACATTTTTCCTCCCAATTTACTGTTATAAATAGACTGTGTTGCTCCTTAGTTGCTTGTTTTTCGTTGATTCTTAATTTCCTCTCGCAAATGATTCTTAATTAAAAATGAGCTGACAAGATTATTTTTGAACATTAAATGGAAAAAATAAAAGTCCTTCTAATGTATTTTGTGATTGCCCAGATAATGTAATTTTATAAATAAGAAATTAAATTATTTCCGACCCTCCACATAAGACAAGCGGCCCGCCCAAACAATCTGCTTGACGTCTGACATCACTGATTGCTCTAGCGCGGCTGCTCGGGGTTTGTTGACGCGTCTAGCACCGAGAAAAATTAACAAACTGTATTTTTTTCTAGAAATGTACCTAAAATGTCCAATATGAATAAAGAAATAAAACCAAACTTAATTTCATAATTTAAAGTTTTGACATCGATCCTTCATTTCATTTAAGAAGTAATTCCTAATTTGCTTCACTTTATTTGTAGAGTGGTCCTTAAATTACTTCGTCAACTACAGCGATAAATATGAAACCGGAAGTGGTAACCCACTTACGCCTACGTGCACCCCCGTTTACTTCAGCTGGAGTTTGGCAAACTAGTTTTTGGCACAGTACCATATCACGAACTATACTTCGTTCCACCATCTTGTATTAAGTTAAGGATATTGACTGTACGTTTGCCTTACTTTATCCTTAGACGTCGGGGTTTGTTTATGTAGAGAAGCTTTCTTCTTATCGTATGGTTAGTGGCGAACCAGAGGGGCTAGCCAAGTGGCATGAACGCTAAGCGAATAGAAAAGAACAAACTTCACAATGTATGGAAATGTCAAACGTCGCTATGTAAATCAACAACAAGTTGCTATGAAGATCACGCTTGAGATCACGTCACTTATGTCATTTCCATAGATGAAGCGTAGCGAATTTGTAGACGTCAGCCACTTGTCTAGCCCTTCTGGTGTCAGTTGTTCAAGACGCCCGAAGGCCTCTGACAGAGCTTAACGACTGCTGTTTAGATGACAATAAACCAGGATAAATAACCAGGATCGACTTTTTACATGCCCTTCAAAGTACGGAGACCATTCACTCACTCAGTGACCATTTACAGACATTTTCTCTGTAAATGGTCACCCATCTCTGACTGACCTTGCTAAGCATTGCTTAACCTCTGATCGTATACCGATCAGTAATAGCAGCTGACTATGAACACCACAGATAAGATGTGTGTACTCTCACTTTGTGTATCTCAGATTTGAGAGTCAGCATACAAAAATGATAACGGCGTCTCAAACTTAAATCTGAGCGTTTATTATCAGATGCATCCTCAAATGAAACCGTATCTAAGGCTCGTAAGTATTAATAAATGCATCTCTAAGTTGAGATCGATCTTAAGATGCAGTTTTGACGTTTAAGGTCAACGCTCACCTAACGCCTCCGCACCCGACCAGTAGCCCGATTCACGTAACCAAAACCGTAACGATGTCTCAACGATATAGTCGTTGATAGCATTTTCATAATACGAAAAGGCTATCAACGACTATATCGCTGAGACATCGTTACGATTTTGGTTACGTGAATCGGGCCACAGCACCGCCTCGCCGCTCGGCGTCCACTCGTTGTCGCCGGGTGGTCCGCGGGCGGACGCTGCTTTTACACCATAAACGTCACGTGATCGCCCAGTGGACCGCGCGTGGTCAACGAGTGAACGCCGCGCGGTCAACGCGTGGTCCACTTATTTCCGGTTCAGTTAGTGGACGCTGAGCGGCGAGGCGGTGCTGGTCGGGTGCGGAGGCGTTAGATGAGCGTTGACCTGTAATGTATGGAACATCTGTCAAAAACAGCATCTTAAGATCGATCTCAACCTTGAGATGCATTTATTAATACGAGCCTAAATCACAATAACTCGTACTCAACGTCTACTCGTGAATAATAAAAAAGCGTCACTTGAAAACACGTTAAATCTTAATTTTAATTTAGCAACTTTTCAACAATCCCCAAGCAAGTCGTCCTTTCTGATGCAAATTACTTTAACTTCTGGCGTTTCATTAAGGAATGTGGATTAATGTTGTATTAGTCTAGTGGTTCTTTTTTCTTTGATTAGAACAGGAAAAACTTACGAAAGTTTTGCAGGTGCTTTTTAATTACATTATATTTTCAACGATTGAAAATTTGCTTGTAAATTTTATTATTTTTGTAATATCCTTTCTATTAAATTCATTACGGTGACATAGGTTTTACTACTTTTAAATAAAGTACTTTATAAATTTTATCAAATTTCTTTTTTTCAGTGTTTATAAAATATAGTAAAATGATTTATACACGATAGGTCTTTCAGCAATGTACAACAGTTGGGAAAATCAGTTGCCGTACCTAATCTAAAACTATCATTATTTTTTAAATTAATGTGATTATGCATTTTACCACCAAAACGTATTACATCAAATTGTTAGATTCACATACTAAGTAAGTACTTTTCCTAATTTGTAATAAAAACTAACCTTTCTTCAATAAAACACAAGTATAAAGTTATATCACATTAACCCATTAATTCTACTAATCTTAACTAGAAAATTAAATAATAACAGAATATCTATAAGCGCATCTAAGCAAATTGAAACATATATTTTAGCAGAAATCGCCGCTTCTATAAATTCGTATTCCGTTTAAAATGCAGAGGTAGCAGCTAGCTGAGCTGGCCAGGGCTGCCAGCTGTTAACAATCACCTGAACACTTCAAATTAAAATTAAAATGGATTAACATTTTAAGTCTCCATTGGATGAATAAAAGTCTTGAGAATAAATGGATTTGTTAGAGATTATTGAATTAAAGACAGTAGCACGATCTGTAGTGAGGTGGCAAACTGTTTGACATATATTTTCTCTCTCATTCTCACCAATGCATTAAGACAGAGAGGGTACGGCGGAATCCTCGTCAAAAACCTTTGATGTTATTATCGTTCTAGGTATTACGTGCAAAATTTGTTTGCAATAAAGTAAATCTACTCGTCTTTTCCTGACACTTAGGTATATTACCGACAGAAATTGACCAAACTCACATCATGGACTAACATTATTTTATTCACTTCTGATTTTTGTACCAAACTGCGTTTTATCACACACATTAAACTTTGCGACCTTAATTTTCTTGTAAATTGTCAGTCCGTACTCCTGAATTTTGCTATCATCATATCATTCCAGACCTCAAGATGCTTTATAATCCACTTAGCGTGGCAGCCCTAACCCCAAACCGCAGCAGCCGTGCAGCCTCGTGCGCAGCCCGCCTAACTACGTAATAAAATTCGAAGCCGTAGGCAGCACCGAGACACCGCCACACGTTTTGTCAACTAAGCGAATTTCAAACAACAAAATGAATTTATATTGTTTTGCGTTTTGAATAGTTTTGCTGCTTTGAACTGATCTAAATATTCAAAGAAAACCGGCCAAGTGCGTGTCGGACTCGCACATAAAGGGTTCCGTACCACCGTAGAATAAAAACGTTAAAAATATGAAGTTTCTTGTATGGGGCCCCCTTTATTTTTAAATTTTATTTTATTTTTAGTATGTTGTTGTTTGTTGTTGTAGCGGCAACAGAAATACACATTCTATGAAAAATTCAACTCTCTAACTATTACGGTTCGTGAGATACAGCCCGCTGATAGATGGACGGACAGACAGACGGACAGCGAAGTCTCAGTAATTGGGTTCCGTTGGCACCCTTTGGGTAAGGAACCCTAAAAAAGCGCTTCGCATGATCCGGGAATCGAGCTAGCACCTAGGTACCTAACCTAGACTACTAATAATGGAGAAATATTACATTTTTATTGTAGGTAAAAAACAAACCAAATGCCATATAAAATAACTACGTGCTATCTCTATAGTTTATCTTTATCAACGAGTCGTCCTTTCCAGAGAATCTAGTTTCAAAGACCTTCCGGTAAGTGAAAATAATGTCGCAGTCCGAACGCCAATTATTTATAACGACCAGGCGACGTCCAGTTCATTTCCTACGAGTAATACCTACGTTTATTAACTTTAATGTTGATACTGAAGCGTCCAATGAAATTGAATTCAAAGATTTAAAAAATAATAATTTTGAAGTCCTAAAAATGCATTTATGAATCTACCACCGGTTTGAGATGTTGTTTCCATTGAGAAGAGCCGACAAGAAACTGAATGGTTACTCTTTTCAATAGAAAAAAAGTCAACAATATCAAGTATATTGTATGGGGACACCCTTTATTTTAAAATTTTACTTTATTTTTAGTATTTTTTGTTGTAGCGGCAACAGAAATACCAATTCTTCGAACTCTCTAACTATTACGGTTCGTGAGATACAGCCCGCTGACAGACGGACGGACGGACGCATGGACAGCGGAGGCTTAGTTGGCACCCTTTGGGTACGGTACCCTAAAAAATGGTCTACATTCTAAAACATGATAATTTGCTACAGTAATGCATGGTTTACACTATTGAAGTTGACTAACCTAACTGACAAGTTGACAAGTGGCTTGCCTCATGTAAACAGCGTGGTAGTTAGCAAGTTGAAATTCCAAACCAGGCAAGTTATTACAAAGTTTGCAAATTGATTGCAAGTTGACAACTTGCCGACTTGAATCCTGTAAACCAGTCGTCATTCAATTTTCCACGCTACTCCCAATATGTAAGTAAGTAGTAAGTTATAGCTATGGAATTATTTTACTACCTCAGATTACCTTATTGACTGACAGAATTAGTACATTACTCCCGCGGTCTCTAATGAGTGTGTCGTTGACCGCGTTGTTGATGGCCGAAAGCGCGGCGTAGTGCAGCTCCAGGCCTCCACACCGCGGTCAGCATTGCAACCCTTGATGGACAAGCCAAAATAAAGGCCGAGACCGAAGGTCGAGGCCTTTATAGCGCGGCCAGCAAGGGTTGCAATGATGACCAAGCTTGAAGGCCGAGAGCGTGGCGAAGCTTAGCTTGAGGAGGAGGGGTTTTGGCCCCCTCATTCATCGAACGAAATGCAGCTATATATATAAGCTACTTTACACTGATCTTGTGTGCGAGTACAACCCCGGTTGAGCCAGCCATAATATGAGCTGCAGTATATTGGCCACAGCTTGGCTATTCCACCTATAACCTTCCTCTTGTTCACTCTATCCGTGTAAATGCATTTTTTACCACGTCTCATTTACTATTTCAGTAGTTACACGTTCGATAGCTATAACTAGCCCATACTAAAATACATTTAATTCTCGTCCGATTTCAACGCGAAACCGCGCGCCCACTTAAATATTCAACATGCACGCTCTTTGTTCCAATAAAACTTTCCGAGTGATAGATTTACGAAAGTAACTATCGTATGTAACTATCTTTATTTCTTTACAATTATTATAGCCGAACGCTCAAATGCAATTTAAGAGGGAGTCCTCGTAGGTGAGTAAGATAGGACTTATTTTATAATTAGAGACTCGTTTTCAAATATAATTATTAACATGCTGTATTATTTATCAAAGCAAATAGCAATGACAAGTTCAGAATAGATCTTTTTCAAAACCATATTAGCACGAAAGTGTTTGAGAAAAGAGCTTTTTAGCCCCTGTTTATATCATACCTACTTATAAATAAAGCTATAACTAGTTATTATTTGATACACATTTCTTTGATTTTAAATTGCAATATCAAATCATTTTATTTAAGCCTGGCTACACCGCGAGCCCGCATGGCCTCGGGCCCGTGTTAACGTTCTCAATACTTAATTCGGACGAAGTATGTTGGTTAAATACAAACATTTTATCATTACATACTTAAATACGTCTAGTAAACCGTGCTACTAATTAAATAATTAGTGTTAAATTAAATCAATTACTTGTTTGAACATTAATTAATCTTTGCCATAATAAATTAAAACCAAACATTATGCGATTTGTAATAATAATAACCTCTGACTACCCCCGAATGGGGATAAAAGTCGTGACGTAATATTATTATTATTATTATTATGCGATTTGTAATAATAATAATTGTTTTAGTGACACTACGCGTCGTGCGTAGCAATAGCTACGGTTCTACTACGGCGTAGCAAGGTAACAATTGATGGCGTAGTAACCCAGGGTCATAATTGCCTGGGCGCCGAGTCACTTAGCCATTGAACTGCCATTGTAGCGTTTTGCTATTCTGACCGACTTCTGATTAGTCGGTCAGAATCAATCGATCAATCAGAGGGTCGATCGGAATGGCAATACGCTACAGTGGCAGAACAATGGCTAAGCGACTCGGCGCCCTGTATAATTACGCAATAGATCTCATGCCCATAGGTGCTGTAAAGTATATAAATGCCGTAAACGAAAAAAAAAATATGCCACAAACACCCCGATTTTTTCATTTCAATAAACTTATATTTCACGTTTCAACTTCCCAAATTTATAAAGCGATGGTTTTTCTTACAAACGTCAACTGCACACATTTTACCGCACAAATAAAACTTTTACTGGCGAGTAAAATTGAAACATGGCCCCCGTAACGTCGCTCTTGGATAAAGTTTATGTTTGTGCATATTTTTTACGTTACACCCGACATTTAGATATACAAGAAAATGGCGAGAAATTTTTTTATCGACTTTATGGAACTGTAATTTAATAATTGAAGAATCACTTCATGATGGGTCATCAAACTTCTTTCTCTGCTTACCCCGTGGAAGTCTTGATCTGACAATCTGTGTGAGAAGTCAAAGTTAATTGGTATATTTTGTTTAGGCATACGGGGGCACTGACAAATTGTTATTTTACATTTTGTCCTAACCCCCCACAGGGTTATAACGCAAACTCGACTAAGAAGATGCGGCAAGAAACTCAGCAGGTTTGTCATTTTAAACTTTTTGTACTTTGATAAATAGAGAAGCTCAAATTTATTGCCTTTCTGAATAAAATAAATAAATAAATTAGACTTACACACCAACTGGCATAGTCCCAAACTTAGCAACGTTTGTACTATGGCTACCGTACAATGGACCGGGGACTATCCCAGTGACACCTAGACTAGGCCAAATTACGAAAAGGCCGTTTCTGAAATCTGCATCTGGCGGGAATCAAACCCGCAACCACCCAATGCAGTGAGCCGAGCGGTCAACGCTGAACCATTGCGCCAAGCGACTGATTGACAATATCCTCAAATTACATACCCAATCATTGTAATAAAGAATTACTCAACAACACATTACAGTGATTAATCGCAATAAGTATATTTCTTGCAATTCACGAAGGCGACCGGCCCTTCGTTGTGTTTGACATGTACATACACAATTGTGACAGTGTGCGTGCGTGGCGGAGCCGTAAACGCACACATTAGATACGTCTTTACACAACCAAGGGCCGGTCGCCTTCGTAAGAGCTGTATCACGCCTGGCGACGGGACTGGCGACCATCGTCAAGTAGAGTCCTGTCATATTTTGACATAATTCAATACGAATGATTGGCGACGGTGGCCAGCGACGTCGCCAGTCGCGTATCCAAACGATTGCTATTACCTTTCAAATTCAATACGAATTAGTTGGCGACGGTGGCTGGCGACGCGCCTGGCGTCCCGGTGAGATAGAGCCCTCAATTGCAAGAACTATACCAAATACTGAAAAAGTAAAGCGAAATATAGGTACCATTACTACAATGCACGTCTGCCCAACCCTTCTGAGAATACAAGAATAATGGTATTCATTTATTTTAAAGTACCTATTACTCTCCAAACTTCGCCTTTCAAAAACTCTTTTCACCCTTTAAGTACTAGTGTTTTTGTAAGTATAAAAAATGTTTTGCTAAGTAGCTGTCAAAAGTTCGGCAGGACATTAAGATAGAAGAGTCAAGAGCGGCCGCGCCAACAGAGGGTGCCAAATAAACCGGCATATAAAGTAAGCGATAAAGGTTTTGGCTGCCTCCGGGGCTACTACTGGTTTTAGAATTTCACGTTACATTGTTGTTGGATATTGGAAGTGTCCTCAGATCGCTGTTAACGGTGTCTAAAATTATGAAATAAGTAAATATAAGCCAGGCACATATATCAAAAATGTCATGCAAGTCAAATTTCTAATTAAACCTATTCAAAACAGTCTCTTACGATGTCAAGCAATTTAGGTGATAGGTTGACAGGCAGCCAATGACAACAGTCACAATTCGGTAAGTTTGCAAGTTCGGATTTGCCGGGTCTTCTCAGAAGAGTTCGCGTTTCCGATCCGGATGTAGAATTAAGTAAAATAAATATGTAATAATGACAATTTGTAAGTGCCCCCGTAGGCATTAACGAAATAAAGTAACAGAATTTTTGAATTTGGATTGTTTAATGACAATTAAACAAGTTACCGTAGTAGCCCGCAACCAATTCGCCAATTTGATTGTTAAATTGAAATATTCATGGGCACAAGTCACGGAAAAGTCACAAATATCTCGCCTGCCATCCAATCTCCAACCAATGGTAGGCTCTAAAACTTTTTTACATCCACACGCACTTTCAGATAAGCAGAACCAACTATTCGGTGTATGAAGTACAAGGAACCTGCCCCGGAGTGTTCTCCTGAGATTTATTGGACCGATACTGAATAGTTTGCCGGCTCGTTTATTGCATGATTTGTGAGACGAATTGGCTGTAGACGGAGTAAGCGTATTGTTGTAAATATACCTTTTTATATAGGACTTTACTTAGCATACAGAACCATCACTGTTCACTGTTGTTGTTCGATTCTTGCCAGAGGCAAATTTCGGAAACAGCCTTTTCGTAGTTTGCCCTGATCTGGCTGTCACGGGGATCGCCCCCAGTCCATTGTATGGTAACCGGGCCATAGTACAAACCATATAGTTGGTTTGCTTGTCTGGTCTGTCAATATTTATTTATTTTATTTTTACTGTTACTCTTGTAAGAATTTACTCAATATGAGATGTGTTATTTTTTATTCACAAATAACTTTCTATAACTAAAACTAAGGTCCCTGCACTAAGCTCTAAGAATGAGTCGCACAATATTAATATTTTATTTTGTTTTCTAATCACGTTCGATTGCATACGCTGTATTATTTTTGGCGCACGCCTACATGTGTGAGCTGGTTTTAATATTTTATAAGTTATAAATCTGTTAAATTGTACTGAGTGCCATGGTTTCGGGGCCACACAGTTGGTATGTTCTTCTAGTTCTCATAAGAGGAATGCTGATGTTATAAGAGGAATTTTTCACTACGACAATGGACTTCTGACCACGTAAACATAATGTCATAAAATGATTGCTTGGGTACGCCGCTCTCTTGGACACACCCATTGAAATGTGCCTCTGTACTTATAAAGCGACTGTACATTTGGTATTAAAGTATTTATTCTTTGACTAACCCTTCAGGCATTACGGGCGTATGAAAAACATAATATGCTATTCAGTAGGTACTGTATCTCTGCTCACGCTCCGATAAATGTCTAGACAAATTGACATAGTCTGTACAAAAATAACCTTGACCAGAGAAAAATATCAAAAGAAATTTGTATTCCCACACGGTTCACTAATTTACTTATATTCAATAATAAAATACATTTATGCACAAAATAATGCTTATAAATTCGCAATTATGAATATTGCAAAATATAAAAACCAATGTTAAATTGGTGCGTCCAGATGCCTCGCATGCCGCGCCCGAGCACTCGTGTTATGACATTATGTGTATGCGTTGCAACGTCAAAACTGAGTACTTGGACGCAGAATGGTTATGATATGGACGCAGCAAATGGTATTATAGTTTTATGGGCCCCATTTGTATGGTAAACCCATGGACCAGTTACTAAGGGGACTGGCCCTAAGCAAGTCGGCCGAGTGGTCGGCCTAGTACTAACATCGACATAATACGAAGCGAGTAGTTCAACTATTTACCGTTAAATAGTAAAATGAAAATGAAAAAACAATGACCACGTTTTGTTTCATACAAATATCTAATAAGGGCACCTCTTTCTTTAGTCTTTACTCTGTGGTAAACCTCGTATGCACTTATTTAATTCGTGCAATGTGAGTGTGAATTATAGAAAGCCGATGATATTAATGGATGCCTGGATTTCTAGAGAGTTGTAGCATAAAGCTTATCAAAAGCCTGCACAAGATGAGTCTCTATGCATAATGATTGCACGGAGAGCTCTTAAAAGGAATGCGTGCATCTGAGTAGACGTTTATTATTTCAGAGATAGAAATCTGTAAGTATTAATACACTGGACCGCAAAGAAAACGGGTCGGTTAAAAAATCTACAATATCTTCAAAAGTACCTGACCTAGCTTTATGAAATAAAGACTAAATTAAAGAATATTTTAATGTGCTTAAATGAAAATAAAAAAAACAGCCAAGTGCGTGTCGGACTCGCATATAAAGGGCTCCGTACCACCGTAGAATAAAAACGTCAAAATATAAAATCTTTATTTTTAAATTTTATTTTATTTTTACTGTATGTTGTTGTAGCGGCAACAGAAATACACATTCTGTGAAAATTTTAACTCTCTACCTATTACGGGTTGTGAGATACAGCCCGCTGACAGACGGATGGACGAACGGACAGACGGACAGCTTAGGCTTAGTAATAGGGTTCCGTTGGCACCCTTTGGGTAAAAAACCCTAAAAAATGAAGTGAAACTTTTTATTTTTAATAAATTTAAAATAAATAAAATGTGATTGAAGATATTATTGAAAATTTTCTAACCGACCCTTTTTCTTTGCGGTCCAGTGTATTTCTTATGGAGAGGCATTATCTATTGGAGAACGATCTTTATAGTGACTCGTCGACCGCTCACTATGTAGGAGGGTTGCGGGTTCAATTCCCGTCGTCAGAGCCACATTTTATGAATTTAACAATAGTCAACAAATCGTACTACTAACTTTAGGTCAAATAACAAAGCTTTAATCACTTAAGAACATCTTTATAAATATTCATTCACCGGTTATAATGAGAAAATTTAATTATTCCGCGAAAAATAAACATTGCCGTGTTAATTTTTGGAGTTAATTAACTAAAAGGACAGGCCGGCGACATCAATCTTGGGCCGGTACCTGTTTTTCAGCATCCTTGAAGATTATTCTTTTTAAGTAGGTACTACCTACTCTTTGAGATGAGATTATATTTTTATATTTGTGTAGATTTCACATCGAAAGAGGTGCAGCGCAGTATACGCTTTTTTTTTATAGGATCGGTGACTAACGAGCGTACGGCCCACCTGATGTTAAGCAGCTACCGTAGCCTTTAGATGCTTGTAATACCAAAGATATTACTCGCTCGTTGCCGACCCGAAGGGGAGTGGGACGAAGGTAGGGAAAGGGGGGTTAGGCTTCGGGCTCTCTCACTTACCGTACGAAACGCAGCTGGTTGCTTTACGTCGATCTTCTGTGACAGGGTGGTACTACCCCTGTCGTAACCTAAGTGTAAAAATATTTGATGATTGATTTTCATTTCAGCCTGCTCGTAACCACTGTCAAATATGTTAGAATGACACCCGGAAGCGCCAGCTTAACATGCCTTTCAATATACGGGAGTAGGTCAAATGTCAAAACTCGGTTTCCCGTCCAAAGTCCGATCGAGCCGAACATGACAAATTGTTGTGACCAACTAGTGTATGACCTGCTTAAGCCAAGCCGTATTTAAAATACATAAATACCCATACAGGGTGTTTCAAAACTCAACTCGCGACCCACGTAATCCGAATTGATACGAACAAATACAACACCAACCGACAAATAAAACAAAGCCCCGCGATTCGGATCCCGAATCATATAAACAAGCCATTATTACTATTCCAATATCCTGCATTCCAACGGTTAATCCCGCCGGTCAATTATCAGAGCCGGATGTAATCCGGTCAGGGAAGGGGGGGGGGGGGGCTCGCACCCACGTAAGGGATAGGGAAAGAGTGTTTACCTACAGTATGCTCGTATTTTATGGTGTTTTTAATGCTATTTATGTTTTGTGAAAGGTCGTGTATACAGGTAGGCTCCAACATAGTTGACTAAATATTGAACGATGACTATATTAACATTCGTTTACATTAATTGACAAATCGATTAATTATACTCAAAATTTTTTTCAGGTTATTTTTAGGTATAAATCAATGGATATGTTGATTAATACCCTTGAAGTAATCTGAACCACAAATATTCCCATCGACATGGAAATCATCCTGTATAGCTAATTTGGGCATCGACGGATCTCTTATCCGTGTATATTAACTAACCGAACAGCTTTGCGAGGCTGCCTTGCGCCTCTATAAGTACGTGCCTCACCCAAGTTAACGCCAAAAGGCAACCGCGCTGCCTCGCCTGAGCTCTATTTGCCATGTGCATCACTATCCTGGCTGACAATTTAAATCCGGCTATTTATTGGCCGACTTCTTATACAGGGTCAAAAGTCTTAAAAAAGAAAACGACTAAAAGTATCAAATCCATTTTAAAAAATTAATAAATATTAGACATAAAAAAATCTCCCGCATTTCATCCAATGCTTTTGTATGACGAAAAAACTCCATCTTGTATACGGCTAAATTCAACTCTATTCCCGACATTAATATTGGTGGTAGAGGCAAGCTGTAGCTAATTGACTGCAACTCATATACGGGCTGGCTCGACCGGGGTAGAACCACCCTCTCACAGGAGATTGGCGTAAAGAAGCTATGAAACCTGCCTATCCCTCGGGATTAAGTAATAGTCAGTGCCTGTATACACGGCGACAAGGTTCACCACCTGTCACGTTGGGTTCTGACTATCTGGTGAAACGTGGGCTTTGAGTTGGTTAATATCTCCACAATGTGGTGGTGTATGGCCACTCAAGCCTCTGACTACCCTCGAATGGGGATAAAGTCGTGACGTTATATATTTTTTTTTAATTTATTTATAAGCTATTAAAGTTGTGTTTCGTATGATGAAGGAGAGAGCTGGAAGCCCAACCCCCCTTCCCCTCCCTCTGTCCCACTCCCCTTCAGGTCGCCAACGTGCGAGCGATGCCTTTGGTATTGCAAGCATCTATAGGCTACGGTAACTGCTTAACATCAGGCGAGTCCTAAGCTTGTTTGCCACTTTCGTCACATAAAAAAATCATAGATTACTACTCCACCAAGCCAACTAGGCACTCGGGTGGAATGCGGCCTCCCCGCCCGCACACCCGCTCGCTCACCGCCACCGCCTTTTTGTGCGGGTGACGTCACATTTGACAGGCGCCTAGTTGGCTTGGTGGAGTAGTAGCATATCGATTTGCGAACTATGAGTCACATCTCAGTCGCGTTGCTTTTGAATATCTTAAGAGACAGGTCTAATTCATGTCAGCCTCATTCAGCGACAGATTGATATTAAATGTAAAGGATACGCCCACGCGACGGCAAATAACGTTAGGAGCAATAGAAACGATTAAAGTTATAACTCAGTGGGAGGACACGTGGAGCTTGAAACATATGAATAAGTGCCGGTTGCAATATGATTTCAAGGTACACAAAGTTTGAGAAAATAAATCAGCTGGCCTACTCCGAAATACGAACCTAACGTTTCGGCTGACGGATTGTCGTGATTTGACATTTCTTCTTTCGTTTTTCTCTACGATTTGACATTGTTTTGATCGTAAATCGAATCCGTACTTCGGACGATCCGTCAGCGACGTATTTCGGAGTAACCCACCAGTACTAAAATACCAACTCAAATGCCAAGTAATGTAACGCTGTACAAACGTAACACGGCGAAAAAACTTGGGAAATCATCGTCTACTCCCATTTGCCATTTCCCATTTCCCGTCAAACACTGCTGAAATACGTGTTTGATTAAACCAAACCATGATTAAGCTAAGCCAAAGTTCACGTTGTAGAACTCAAAATTAGTTTTTCACGTGATAATTCTACAGTACCAAAATGGTATGAAACTTCTCACTTGGTTTTTTAGAAGCTGAAACTAAACGCGCTTTTGGTAGATAAAATGACAGTACTGCTTCGATGAAAATTCAAAGTATTTCAGTCCCAAAGATTCTTGTACCACATATTTTCGTAACAAATATCTTCACTCATTACTCTTCAAGCTCGATGTTCCCGAAGACGTGAATATGTAATTCGAGCCCGTCGCCCACACACGTCATGACTAATGGACGGGAGGCAGATAGCTTTTATATCACTATTAGCAATCTAATAACGTAAGTCGGATTTAGTTTCATATTATATTATGCTTATACTCTCGATTAGCTGACTTAAAGGGCAAAAGGTAGACGTGTGTCGTTACATTATTTTCACGAAACGTAACGTAACCGGTCACCTATTAAATAACCGGTCAAAGGCGACACCGGTTATTTAATAGGTGATTTTTGTAACTGGTTATTTTTATAACCCTATGGTTTTCGTCACTACTAGCTTCTTGTATACAAAAATACAAACATTGTTATTTGTTACTTTTAGATGTCTATGGGTGACCGGTGACATAATACCTATGATGTAGTTCGGGCTACAGCTAAATAACCTGTTACAAATATCACCAGTTACTCGTTCGTCGCGTAAAGAGTGATTCGGTGAATTAGCTCGTAACTAGTTAATGTAACCGGTGACGAGAAATAACGCTCACGCCTAACAAAAGGTAGATTTGTTTCCAAGTAATTTCACTGCTGGGTAGATACTTGCCTTTTCTACACTCTCTCTAGTCGGTAAAAGACTTAGATAAGTACAAAATTATCAGACGAATTGAACTCTATTCAGTTTAGTTAGACTAGCATTTATATACGGCTGCGCCAGCGTGGAACTTCAAAATATAGCTTATGCCACTTTAGGATAGTTTGGTTTTCTATCAATGAAAGAATTTTCAAAATCGAGAAAGTAGTTTCAGAAATAACCTCCTATAAAAATACTACATACTTACAAACAATTTTAACTTAATTAATATAGACTAGATTAACTAGGTGGTATGGATTCCCACTTGTCTTCCCTTAATTCGTCTCTTTATTTAATTGGTATAAATAAATATAACGTCACGACTTTTATCCCCATTCGGGGGGTAGTCAGAGGCTTGAGTGGCCATACCACCACTTGGATAATTTACAGTTCGCTAACGGTGAGGGAAAACATCGTGAGGAAACCTACCTATCCCTCGGGATTAGGTAATAGTCAGTTCCTGTATACACGGCGACAAGGTTCACCACCTGTCACGTTGGGTTCTGACTATCTGGTGAAACGTGGGCTTTGATTTAATTGGTAACTTTCTATAACTAGTCACTTTCCTGACACGTCTCATGGTGTATTTTATCTCATTCCAGACTAGATAATACACACATTACAGGAAGATTAAGATAGCTCCATGATCTCAAATATATGAACAATCTCAAACATTTGATGTTGTATGTACATGCATAATTCAAACTGTTAAGATTATCTGCTAACTCTTATTTCAGGACTTAATAACATTTGCAGGCAACATAACTCTCATTCCACTCCCATTTTCAAATCACCTCTCCTGAAACCGCCGCTTTCAGAATTTACCTAATGTACCCTCCATTTACCATATACTTTTGTAACGTAATACGTTCCCCGTCTCCGAGAGTGGCACCTAAAAGTCGCTCGAGTTGAGGACACGCAATTAAGCTAATTGTCTTTATTAGGCGATGAGCTTTTATCAAAATGCGAAATATTAAGCGTCGGGTAATTACAAGACGCTGACGTGGAGCGGAGGAATTTTGTCGGTAAATTGCTTTTAGAGATTTTTCCGGAATTATCTCTCGTGTTCGAGGCTTCTGGAGATATGGTATTTTGCATTGTGGATAAGATACATTTGCTTAGTTCTTTTGTTTTGCTAAGTTTTTAACATTTTTTTGCAAATTTCGCTTTGATTTATTTTTTCGGCTTGAAGTAATTTAAATGGATAACATCCTGGCATGTAAGAATTTATATGAAAATGAAAAAAATGTTTATTAAAAATACAAAGATCGGTTACAGTTAATTATTATGGCTGAACAACACCCGATGAGCACCAGACTGTTTTTTTATAGGTAGGAAGTAAAGTATCCTACCTACATACCTAGACAAATAGGGGGCATATACATTTTATGTAGAGTATGTTGACTGGCAAATAAATAATTCAGAATATACTTACTATCGAGCGCAAAAACTGCGACGAATATAAAATATTAACTTAGAGAAATAAAGGCAGAAATAAAAATTCTCGGTTTCTCCACTAAACATTACCAACTCTACATTAGTATGGAAAGCTTCAACAACAACTGACGTCAGCAATCGTTAAAATTAAAATTGTACAATTATCTGCGGACGCAAGTTGCGCCATCAGGCTTTACGAGGCGCGCGTCGCTCAGATTGGGACGATGTCGTAAAAAATTAAATAGGTCAAGTACGAACGTGCTCCTTATTTAGGTCCTCTTTAAGGAAACAAAACTACGTGTAGCCGCGGGTTAAAATAGTACTTTTTTGCAGAATACGACCAGAATAGGACTATTTTATAGGTTTTTTTTTTCAGATTACGACCATGGAACAGCTTTAGAAGAAAAGACAAATTAAGAAAGACAATACAAATTGAAAAAAAAATACAAAGATGTAAATACAAATTGGCGACCTTAGAAGTAAACATTATTAAAAAATAAATTTTCTACTAGACGTTATGTAAATTTACCACTACAAAATACCACGAATTCTGAGTGACTTCAATCAAATAAATGAATTAAATTTAAACAAAACTCAGCTATGTTGAGCTAGACATAATATACTCTTTGATCCCCGAACAAATCTGGGTCACACTTGTGACCCAGACTTTACATCCTAAACATTCCTGCGACACTTTCACATAAATAGTCTACGGAACCCTGAAACAACCCAAAATACTTCTCTCTAAGTTGACTCGTTATACCGCTTACTGAGCTGAAAGCTTAATTCAGGCGTTACTTCAAAATTCAGACCAGCAATTGATTTAATTTTGTATTTCTTAAGTAGATGGGGGGGGGGGGGGGGGATGATTTTGTTGAACTAATACCGATATAGGAAGAGTAATGCCACATTCACACGGCAAAGACGCCAACGATTTCCATACCGTACTCGGGTGCCGAAAACTGTAAATATAATTTGAATAATGGAAATGAAAATTGTTGATATGGAAATCTAATTTTGGAGAACTAAAAGAATGATCTTACGATGTTTTCTTCCATTGTGAAGTGATAATCATATTAAAAATATTATTGGCACATGGATTTCGAAAAATCCAGAGTTGCGAAACTTAAGCCTGCAAGACGCGTGCCTAACCAATTGGCTATCACTGCTGGTCTAATGAAATATCATAGGGATTTGAACATGCAATTTATATTTAATTTTAAAATGGCTTTGAATAGCTTTTTTTTTAGCTTTTTTTTGTGGGCTTTGAGTTGGTTAATACCTCCACAAGCCACAAGTGTATGGCCACTCAAGCCTCTGACTACCTCCGAATGGGGATAAAAGTCGTGACGTTACATTTCATTTACATTTTATTTTATTTTTAAATAGAAAAGCTGAACAAATCGAATGAATACTCCTATAACTTTCTTAACTCTAAGTCTTCTAGCCAAGTTTTTACATTTGAATTTCAGATCAGAGTTCTGTTTACTTTGGCATCGAATTAGGATTTGTCATCGAGAATTAATGTAAAACTGGATTAAAATCTATTGAGATTAAATTAATATTGGAATGGTGACCTATTGTGATCCAATAAAGTTTCTACCGCGGGTTTAAATATTTATTTGCTTGCTTTAGGTGGTTTGGAGCATGATAATAGCTAACTATTAAGTAATTTAAATTAGAAGTATTTTTTCGAATTTAAAATTAAAACAATCCAAAAAGATCCAAAAGGTATACGTTTTTTTTGTAATACATTTTCAAGTGTCAAGTAAGTATAATCTGCACTAGACATCAAAAACACCGAAAAAATACACCACAGCAGAATACCTTCCATCTAACCAAACAAAAATGCAGTATATTTCATAACCATCGTTACCAGTCGGTAGGCCGAGCCGCGGTAAATTAGACGGAAATTCAATAAAGATAACCCAGCAGCGCTGAGGCCAAAAAACACAATCCCCTTTGAAACGACGCGGCCCGATAGAGAATTGAAATTCAGGGAATATTGGAACGCATGAATGAGAAGCGAGTAATACGAAGGCTCGGATTAAATAGATTCTATTGGAAACAAACAGCCGATTGACTTTGTGAGCCAGAGGGCAAAAAAATGTCTGCCACTAGGGCCTCAAGTCTTAACAATTGTCCATTGCGAAAATACTGGTCTCTAATATCATCGTGAATTCTCCATCGTACATCGCAAATTCTTGGCGGTCGGCATGTTGTGGACCAGAGGACTGATAACAGATGGCCGACAACATGCCGGCCGCCAACAATTAACGCTCATGATATTTTACAAGCACGGATCGAGGATCTTCTGACCGAATGGCAGTCCAGATGGGATATAACAACTATGGGCCACCACCTCTATCAGTTCTTTCCAAGCGTCCGCGAGCGTCTGGAGAAAACGTGGCTGGAGGTGGACCACTGTGTGGCTCAATTTCTGACGGGACATGGCAACTTTAGGAGCAAATTATTCTATTTCAAATTAGTTCCTTCTCCTCTCTGTCAATGTTCGACGCCGCATAACGATCACGAGCAATCTGCACATCACATCCTCTGGGAGTGCAGTCTTTGGCAAAACGAACATAATTCTATGCTAAATAGCTTGCAAGTGTCGTCTGGAGCAGTTTATTATAAGGACCTTGTGGAAACCAGGGAGAACTTCCGTGCGTTCAAGCGCTTTTGCCATACCTATTATTGGAATCAAGTATAACTAGCTCACGAGTTTAGGTCCAAATAGTCAAATTACTGTCCGTGGTGTGTTACAACTGGTCTTCCACTAGTTGTAACAGTCTTATTTATGTGGCTACCAGCCTATACTGTTATTATTGTCTCCCGCTTTGTTATGGAGGGAAGTGGATAATTTTCTTCCAACTCCTCCTATCCTTTTTTCTGATTAAATTCGTGCGGGTTCCAAGACAACTTAGCTTATCCCCGGGACTCGTCGAGGGTCAAACCTTGGCGTCATCGTTGGACATCATTGTCGATCCTGGCTTAAAGGAGTAACAGTGGTGGGAATGTGTGGCGGGCTTAGTTCCATTAAAAAAGAAGCATAGATACCTACATTTTTTGTTTCAGCGAGGGCGCTTCAACGCGCGCGCGAAGCTTTTATAAATCTATGTTCGCAATGACGATACAGTCAGTCCTCATAGGCACAAATTAAACATAACAAATTTTTCACACATTTTAGTGTTTGTCATGCAAAATAACAAAACCCCAGCGCGCTTTCTTTCGCGCAATAAGCAAAACTCATTTCGTCTCTGTCATAAAGAAACGAACAACCGATGTCTTTATTCGAACACAATGGCCGGGAGTTGGAATCCGGTGATAAAGCAGGAATACATGCAGCAAGCCGCGTGACAGCGCAAATCCGTTATGACACTGAGTCTGTCATTGGGGCAATGAGGTTAGTGTACACTGTACTGTAACAGACGAGAAAGAAATGACGCTAATTTGCTGGCTAATATAAATTTTTAAATTTAGAAAGAATATTATATTTTTTAAGGCAAAAGTTTAATTTATAATTTTAAGAGACTCTTTAATTCTTGATAACTAGTAAGTAATTTTTAAAATATCTATGCTAAGATAATGAAAATATCTCGAAGCTATGAGCAGTATTTGTACTACATTTAATGTTTTTTTTATTTAGACGCCCAAGAAAAAAATATACGCATGCAATTAAAAATAGCTTTAAAAAATTCTCATAGGTAATTGTGAATAATGTAAATTTTTCTTTTAGAATTTATTACATAATGAAATTACTTTAAATAAAGCTCTGCATTTTTATTATATCTGTTCATTATTATAAGACTTCTTAAATATTTTTATAGTAAAATGTAAACTAAATATTTACATGCATAACATAGTAGCTACATTATAGTACATACATTACTGCTGCGGTCTCTAATGAGTGTGTTGTTGACCGCGTTGTTGATTGGGCGAAAGCGCGGCGCAGCGCAGCTCCAGGGCTCCACAGCGCGGTCAGCATTGCAACACTTGATGGACAAGCTAAAATAAAGGCCGAGACCATCGGTAGAGGCCTTTATTTAACCACAATAACAAACCATAAACATACCTGTTTCTTACGTTTCCATGGCAACGGTCAAATAACATCAATATAATGACGATAATACGGGGTAATAATACATTGTATGTCATGTAGCTCTTGCAGTACGACAAATCCGATTTTGCTCGAAGATGGTTTGTGAAATAATGACAACATTATAAACTTTTTGGAGTAAAAAATATTATAAACTGAAAACCTACCCCTAATCATACATATCCCGTAACTTACATGAGACAAGACTGATAAATCAGGATAAATTAGTAGCTCATCCCGATAACATTTAACAACACATAAAAATATTTTTTAGGACGCTTGCAAACTCATCCGCCTCCTACTACTCCACCAAGCCAACTAGGCGCCTGTCAGCTGTGACGTCACCCGCACAAAAAGGCGGTGGCGAGTGTGCGGGCGGGGAAGTCGCATTCCATCAGAGCGCCTAGGTGGCTTCATGGCTTAGTAACAACCACAGTGTACCCATACCTTAATGCGTAAGAACAGTGAAATGATCGCATCCCGTAGTTGAATGTCAACCTTTATTATTCCGCGACACGGGGCTTTGTGGAATTGTTAAATAAACTCTGAACAGACAGACAATGCGAAGAAAAACTTTGGAAAAGGGTTCCAAGGCTTTCAGAGCTCATTTTCTTATTATGAGGGCAACAATGCGAGAGTGACAACTGACGAACGATATTACACCGGGATAATATCCGTAAAAATAAGTAAAGTCAAGTTCTTTATAGGCTAATGCATATTAGGAAAAAAAAAGTCCTCAATAAATAAAATATTTGATTAAAACATAAAGACAAAAGTACTTAAAGTAGTTTTTAGGGTTCCGCAGTCCCTAGGAGGAACCCTTATAAGATCATCTAATCCGTCCGTATGTGATTCCGTCCTCCTGTCCGTCCCGGTCATTCACAGTGTCATAACTACTTTTTTTTTAATTAGAATGAGGTTGACAGGTAGAAATGCAATTTTTCTGTGAATTTAATCTAAATTGTTCCATTTCTGTTCCATATTTGTTACAAGATTTCATAGAAATTAAAATTAAAAATATGCTTAATTTTCCAAACGTTGCGGTTGATTTCCCAAGATGGCTGTGCTTCAAAAGGAAAACAAATACACCATTTAATTAAACTGTCAAGTTGAATTCGACAAATTAATTCAAAAAAATACAAATTAATATTTAATTTTTCAATTCGAAACGGCGTCACAAATATTTGAAATAAATATGGCATGCAAATCCCAATGCGAATTTAATTTCAGCATAATTTGGACATGAATTAGGGCTTTATTACTTAGACATTATTCCAGATTCTGAAATAAAAACTAAACTTAACTTGTCTAAACTAACACCCGTATCAAACAAGTCATTACTTATTCTTTAGTAATATTTAATAAAAAAAACCTGTTTTACAATCCCATTTTGACAGATTTTTTGGTGAGTAAGGTTATTTATTTGTTTAGACTTTACTTAAGCACAAGTGACTATTTTACTTTACCACTATACTTGACTATGAGACGAAGGTAAGTGCATAATTTTGGTGAATGAGCCAGGTTACCCGAAAGGCCCAAGACTACGTCATCGGCAGTGGTGCGATTATTGAAGATGTCAATCAATGGGTCCGTCTACACCAGGCGCATGCTGTGCCCGAGTACTCAGTTTTGACATCGGAACGCATAGACATAATGTCATAACAAGAGCGCTCGGGCGAGGCATGCGAGGCATCTGGACACAACAAATGACAATACTGATCGTGACGTAGACTTGAACCATCATGAAAGGAAATACCTTATACAATGCTTTTCCTTATGATAGCCCTAAAACTAAGCTCATAGTTCTCACTCTTTACGTACGGACGGATATAACATACGGACGAAGTAACTCCAATAAACTAGTTTAGATTACTTCTAAACTCTAGATCATGAATCCGAACAAATTACAGAAGTTTTATCTAAGGTATTACGTTATCAGGAAAAAGTTACTTTGAGTGATCTGTTCACGAATGAGGAATCATTTATTTCACGGTCAAAAGTCCTGTCTTGAGGCATACATACCATTTCTTATTATATTTATTATTTATATTCAAGACATATAAAGTATTTCTTTCTTCCTTCCTTTTGATGGACTACAGGTGGCCAATTGCCTACAGCTCATGTACGGGATAGCTCGACTGGGGTAGTATCACCCTCTCCCAGAAGATCGGCGTTAACTACTTTACAATTATTAAATAATTGACTAAGATAATATAAGAGACCAGTGGTTTTCCTATAGCTAACAGATAGTAAACTTGGGTCCCGTATAGAAGCACAAAAAATCCACAAAACAAACTCTACCTCTATAAAATTCTTCGCGACCTATTTTTCCAAAACTCCTTTACGTCCCAAGTTTATATGGGCCTAACGCGTCGATGCCTCGTCCCGTAGCCGCGAATATTAAATGGCCCGAGAGGGGAATGGACGAATCTGACATTTTGCGGTCGAATCGACCCCTTCTTTGGCTTTGTTCCGCTCTAAATGGGGCATTAGACGGGTTGTTTTTTACTGAGTACCGTGGCTATGATCGTTTTGCTAATTCTTTGGGCCTATCTCGGTGGCCGGGTCGCAGCAGTGAAGGGTTGACGTGGCAGTTAGTGTATAAATAAGGGTGTTTCAGTGTATGTTGAATTTAAATTTTTGCTTAGATTAATAGGATTCGGGGCTGGTATCTACAAGCTAAATATTCGTTTAAACAAATACATGTATCGTTCAGACTTTTTGTTGTTTTAAAAACAGTTACAGGACGGCTTTTATTTTCAGTTTCAATGTTGTTGTTTAAAACAATGTAAAAAAAGACAAGCACGCTGAGTTTCTTGCCGGATCTTCTCAGTCGAGGTCGCGTTTCCGATCCGGCAGTAGAATTTAAGAAAAATGTAAAATGACAATTTGTAAGTGCCCCCGAAGTGCCCCCGTAGGCCTAAACAAAATAAACGTTTTGAATTTTTTTGAATTTTGTTTGAAATGTCTATAAAAGAGATGTATTTATATTCATGTGACGGGCCCGTTAGCGTGGTTGGCGCGGAGGCGACTTTCACGCTGCAGGTCGTAGGTTCGATTCCTACCCGTGACATGCATTTGTGTGCATGAACATGTCTGTATGTCCGGAGTCTGGGTGTATATGTATATTAAGTATGTATTTACAAATAAAAAAGTAGTATATGTAGTAATATCAGTTATCTGGTTTCCATAGTACAAGCTCTGCTTAGTTTGGGATCAGGTAGCCGTGTGTAAAAAATGTTCCAGGATATTATTATTATGTAACTGTCTAATGTAAAACTAACATTGAAGAACTGAAAAATATAATTTCAGAAAATGAAAATAAACATTTTCTATAATATTTCTTTGTCTATATTCAGTATGAAGACCCTTGTCTATCTTCACCTAATTTTCAAGCTCTCATCAATCTATAACAGCACAAATACAGGCCGTTGATCCACAAATTATTCATAGAAATATCTAACCGTTCTCGCTAAATCATTCCCGGGGTAGGTAAGAATGTTAGGAGGGCGAATCAACCAATCAGCGCGCGTGCGAATACGTGAATTATTATAAGGCGTTAACCGCTGAATCGATGACCTAGTTCGGGAGAGGTTCGAGACCGAGCGATTAATGGAAACCAATAAAAACGACCTTTTGTAAATATAAGCCATCGTCGCGTAGCTTTCATTACAAAAAGTCGTATGTCAAAATCATGATATTTTTTATTCGAACGTGACACTTCATATTACAAAAAATTATACATTAACGGCCGAATAATCAAAGGCTACTTAAATATTTAAGTCCCACTTAGCAGTTTGAGACGTCGTTATCTGTCATTTTTTGTATGGCGCGTCAAAGTTAAGCAGCTCTTAAATTTAAGTTGCGTACGAGTATTCGGCCATAAGCCTAAAATATCTTCTACAAAAAATACTTCATGGTACCTACTTGTTCGGTGCTAGAAAAGATAAGATTTTTGCTTCTTCTGGTAAATGCTCTTTTTTTACGAACGCCTTTTGCAAAAAAAAATCTTTAGTCACTACAAATTACTTACCTGTTGAGTATCGATCATTTCAATAAACGCTTACCGCTCGCACTATGCACATAGCTTAACAAAGTGCTAATAGTAAAAGCGCTCCACGTGTGTGCGGCGTTTTATGATAAATCACCTTAAGTTTCTGTATGTGGTGCTGTATATTATGTGGTATTACCTAGTAATTTATTTCCTTGCTGATCTAGGAATATGTTTGTGGTTGGAACGTTATTTGTTCAAATTCGTTAGAATTGGTGACTCTACCCTACTTCGTAGACTCTACCGCGAGCCTTAACTCTCTAGTTTTTTCTTATTAGAAATATTAGAATAAGAACTTAAACTGAAATCTGAACTGAACTGAAATCTTAAACCAAAGCTGATATTGGAATATCAGCTTTGGTTTAAAATTTCAGTTTCGAATTGTGATTATGTAATTGGATATACTGAAACAATCCTATCTTAACAATCCAAGCCTATCTTATTACCAATAACTATCTTACAAAAATATCTGTTATATCACAAAATCTGATCTAGTCATCCCTAAAATTGCTAGTCAGTCAATCTCCGGGCATATAGAGTATACTCGGTAGAGTCGGATCGCGTCTCTACCAAACTCATTTGTTTCCGATATAGCGCTATATCGGGAGCGACTACATTTTCTTTGCTTCATTCACGTCACGGGGAAATGGTTTTCGCAACGTGAGGTCATAGAATAATGGAGTCAGAATTCCCAATCATTTTATGTAAATATCTAATACATCATCTCGGCAATTCGAATGCTGACAATTTTTTTAGCGTACATTAAAATTATAATAATTATAGTGAAGTAATTTTCAAAATAAGTTTCGAAAAAAGTTCTAGCTAGCGGCATACAACGTCATAATCCTCTAATTTCAGCAAACCTTAGAGGATAAATTTGTTTTTTTTTCTTAATTCTTGTATAACATGTCAAAAATAATTGGTATGACTTATGCGTTAGTATAAAATGAAAAAACATAAATACTACATATTCTATCTTATTATTAACTAAAAGAGCAGAGTAAATAATCTCAAGGCACCAGTTTCGTAACCGAGGCAAAAGGTTATCACACTGAGACAGTATCAGTGAAACACAATGGAATTAGGCTTACTACAAGTCGCCTATAGACCTTTAGAGGATTGGCAAGGCTTAACACGGGCAGCACCATGTCTATTGCTACTGTCGCCTCACTAAAATTATTGAATCTTTGCAATTTGCGATTTGTACAAAGTCATATAAAACAACAAAATACTAATGAACTAAATTAGGCTACAGGGCAGCGCAATGTTATATCTGCCTACCGTCACTTCTGCACAAAAGAATCTTTGGGAAAGCGCGTAGCATTATACAGATTTGACGCGTTGTGTAGAGTAATATAAAGATGTAATGGGAAGTGCTCCATGAAGGCTCAATGGTCCGTCGAGATACGTGTAATAACATCACGCGTCTTATGTTCTGCGGGTAAGCTGATATCCAAACACCTATTGAACACACACTTCCTTATCCGGGATAATAAAAGTGAAATGTTGAATGTTTGTTTCCTCTTTTATGTCTCAAAAGGACTGCAATGGTATTTTGTATTACGCTATTTTTTATAATATGGAACCAGCATTGTGTAATTTGAATAACTATATTGTCCCTATGAGACCATACTATAATAATATCTAAATTTTGTCTAAAATATCTAAATCTAAACTTTATTTGCATAACTTAAAACCTCAGACACCCAACTAATTTAGTTTGTCAAGTAATTCTTTATTATCATAAATTATATTAATAATTTTCATTGTCATACCTTGAACTTATCGTTTCAAATATACAATTAATAGAGAAAAAATATTTTATGGTAAAAAATAGGTAATTATCTATATTAAAAAGTGTAATTGATTTTCTTCTCGATTCTGAACTAACAAATTTCAGGTTTGAAGTTATTTTAATAACACGGTGTAGTAGTCATACTACTTACAAAAAGCCACAAATCCCATAAATCATCATGTAGGTACTTATGGTTCCTAAGATAGATCCATCAATTCAAAAAGACGTTCCCAGTTGTAGTTACGAACAATAACGGAGATGCCCATTCTGTAGTTTGGAGCGCTGAGATTACGCGGCGTAATGGCGGCACTAAAAACAATTGTCCGTCCTTTATTGCTGAACTTTCTTTATGGCACGCAGCGGAGTGTTCCGATTCAAGATGTCTTTGTCGAGCACAGAGATCAATTATATTAGAAACAAAAGACCACTGCGACTCGGCTTACCATTTTTAACGAAGGGCTGCCTGACTATGTTGCCAAATTTCCTGATTTCTTAAAAACATGCCAGTCTGTCTTAGATAAATCCTGGTGAAACGCAGTAATGAAACTATAGTCTGAACGCTACCGCTGTGCCACTCCTTAGGCATGCGCGGGGAGGTGGGGAGTGGATTCGCATCCCCCGTCTCGCCCCTCGCGTACCTAAGGAGTGGCACAGCGGTAGCCGTCAGACTATAAATACAAATGCGGCGGATAAAACGAACGTGAATCTTAAAACACCTTTTAAATGTGGCAAATGCCTATCATATGGTAACTCTAACTGACATTGACGCAACATTTACACCGATTTATGTTGTCTTCTTTATATTGAGCTGAAAAAAAACATCCTACCCAAAATTTATAGTAGGTTATTAGGTACTGATATTATGAGTGATGATACAAAAATCTTGAATAAGTAGGTATATGTTGTTAACATCAGTAGGTGCAGGAACTATTAACATTTTTGAAAAGACCTATGAATTAAGGAGGTTTCAATGAACTGACGTGAGAATTTATTTTAAAACTTTTCCCATTCGATTAGGGATTCTATTTCCCGGTAACCTAACCAGAATATCACCACTAAGCCAGAATGAACTTGAAAACAGAAGAATTAATTTTCGCAAAACGCCCCGAATTCGGCAAGAAACGACCCGATGTCTCCGGGACGAGCCTAAAAGACAATTAATTCCCAATCCCCGGCCTACTTTAGCGGAGTTACAAATCAGGGATCCCTCTGCCGGTTGACAATGCAGACCAGATACTTTTGGAGTCACTCTTCTTCTTTTTCTACGGGCGGTATCAAAAATCAACAACTTGATGCGCCTATTTTATGTGTTACAGGGTGGTGGGCCGCTTTTGGTGTCACAATTCAGTCGCCTAGCGATTATCAACAGCGTTAAGTTCCAGTAGAGTCTGCAGACTTTTGAAATATGCGACAGATCTTATTAAAGTATCACTATTAAAAGGATGATTATAATTTAAAAAGTGCCTCTCTATCTAACATTTGTAAGTTTGCAATAATAGTCGGCTAGATTTTATGGACATGAAAATAAATCTAAATTATAAGGCGACAGATAATATTACTATATTTAGAAAACACGACGCAAGTTTTTGTGTCGCATATTGTGACTGCTTAAATCGCAAAGTCAAGAACTTTTTAAATTAAAAGTATCCAGTCTGCAGCTCCTCTTAATGTCATTTGCCAGGATTCCACCGAAACTTCGGCCGTTCCAGCATCCTTGCGACAGATATAAGGTATTTGATGAATATTTAAACTTCGATAGTTAGCTGAACCATTGTCTTGGAGGGTCCCCGGAGCCCTGTCCCAATTTTGAGCGTCACTCTTTGGTAATTGTCGTAGGTCGGCGAGGGTCAAACAATAACCTATTTTTGAAGGGTACTGAGATTTTATGGTGACCTTAAATTAAATTAAGTTTTGTTTTAGTCCGCATTTGTTAATAATTGTATGTTCTTGTTGTATGTTATGCAGCTCATATACTGGCTGGCTCGCCCGGGGTAGTACCACCCTCACAAAGAAGATCGGCGTAAAGTAGCCGCGTTTCGTACGATGAGTGAGAGATACGGAAGCCCAACCCCCCCCCCCCCTCCCGCTCCCCTTTAGGTCGGCAACGTGCGAGGAATACCTTTGGTATTTTAAGCATCACCGTACCGGCCGTAAGAATGTTTGCCACCTCCGTAACATAAGCACAATAGTCTACTATCATGAATTTGAATAACTTCAGGTTATGTTAAGTAACGAAGATCTAACAGTAAAGCATTAAGAGATCTGAATACAAACTCCGTTTCACTAAAAAAACTGCCTTCAACAAGTTTATCCGAGCTACTATCGGACTTTAGTAAGTCCGACATTATAATTGTAAAGTAGGTTCGAGCTGAAAATTCTTCAGGAAGTTGGTCCGTATGCACGGCACATTCTTATCTGCGCTGAAACTTACTTCGCGGCTCCTGAAAAATCCAGGTTAACCAGCATCGTAGTCTTTACGTGCTTTGTTTTTATCCAAGAAGTGATCTTGGCTATGCGAAGTATCTTGAAGGGAGCCTCGAAATAGGATGTTCAAAAAGTTTTGTTTAAATTCTAGAATTCAGGATACGAAACTTTGAAATATGTAATGCGAATTCAATAAATTCTCTCTTATTCAATTTTATTTCGCGAAATTAATATTGAATGGGTTTCTATTAATTATTTTTTGTAGATATATTAAACGATTAAACATCTTTTTAGTGTGTTCAGCATTGTCGATAAAAATTATGACTCTCGTTGGGGGGATAGAGGCGTGAATATTCATGTCATTTTTTGCATAGAGAATATGTTAAGTTTCACTCTATTTTTGGCAGTGGTGGAGTTAATTTTTTTAATTGTTGGAGTTGATTATTTAATTCTATTTTTTAGAGTCTACAATCAACATGTTTGTAAATACATTTGATAGAGTTACAACAATTCAACTTCAAGAGTCAATGTTTCATAAGGTAGAGTCAACATTATTTGTAATGCGAGCAATTTTGGTTGAGACAAAATTTAATTTCACCAGCGTACCTATCATTCGCTGAGTCTTGCAAATATACGCAGAACGCGGCCATTTCAGGGACACGCGTTATTAACTTGCGAATTCATGGTTTGACGACTTCCTAACTGGAATGTTCCTGCCACGGTTATCAGGTCCTATGTAGAGTTATGTAGAGCGCTTACACATCATTTTCATATCACAGTATCAACCAATTTAATACATAGCTTGCGATTCTGATATATGTACAAAGCTGTGTAAATTGTAATCGTTTGTGTTTAAAGACAGATCCTTGGTTTGAAAACAGGCACTTGTTCTCTGCGAATCAAGCATAAACAGAAGGGCTAGACAAGTGGCTGACGTCTACAAGCGTTCCTTCAAATCGCTACGCTTCATGTATGGAAATGATATAAGTCACGTGATCTACATAGCAACTTATTGTTGATCTTCATAGCGACGTTTAACATATCCATACATTGTGAAGTCTATTCTATTCGATTAGCGTTTATGCCACTTGTCTAGGGGCAGTTAATTTGGGGATATTTTTCTTTTTGTTAATTTTTTTATATCTAGTAGTGCTGTTCGATTCTGCGCTCCAAAACACGCATAGCTGACGTAGGCCAATCAGCTGCAAAACTGAAGTGGAACTGGGCGGGCCACATTTGCCGCATGCCGGAAACGTTATGGGCCAAAGCAACCACGCAGTGGATCCCAAACAACGGGAAACGACAACGCGGCAGGCCCAGGAAAAGATGGCGGGATGAGCTGGACTCCTACTTGACGGATTGGTCCCGGGTAGCCATAGACCGGAGCAAGTGGGAAAAGGGAGGGGAGGCCTTTGCCCTGCAGTGGGACAGTACAGGCTAGAAATGAAATGAAATGAGTAGTGCTGTTACTAGTAACAATTTATCAAGTCAGAGAAGAACAATCGGGAACCAAATGCGCAATATTTGAAACTTAAGCAAAATATACTTGAGAGAAGCGAAAGCATAGAGGGAATTTGCTATTTGGCGCACTTGTTTAGCTGCCTAAAATATTGAAGTACTTCATTGTAAATTAAGTTTTACAAAGACGTCATGAAATAGCATCTATGAATAAAAATTCTAACCAAAAACCTATTACACAACCTAACCTAACCTACTTATCCCTCGGGATTAGGTAATGGTCAGTTCCTGTATACACGGCGACAAGGTTCACCACCTGTCACGTTGGGTTCTGACTATCTGGTGAAACGTGGGCTTTGAGTTGGTTAATACCTCCACAATGTGGTGGTGTATGGCCACTCAAGTCTCTGACTACCCCCGAATGGGGATAAAAAAGTCGTGACGTTACAAAAACCTATTTTGTAGGTTTGACTATCCCGTTTTGGCAGATTTTCTATATCTGAAAAAACGGTATTGTGTGACAGTATTTTTTTCAATTAGACAACAAGTAATCACTTGTCTATGTATGGGGGTAGATATCTATTAGTCCAGACATCTCTGCGGTCAATTACAAACATTGCAGAAATAATCAAACCAAGTTTATTACGCGAAACAGTAAAAGTAGATTACACATAAAATAAGTTATAAGCCTAGTAGTAATGAGATAAGAAAAATAACTCAAGCCGGGTAAAAAGCAGACAGATTTTATGACGAGGTTATATACCTTCTACATAAACCCGACATACACACACCCCCACATATCCTGCAGAAATATAATCAATTGTCCATTGAGATGACAAATATAAAATTTACAATAGAAATAGCCAAGCAGTTCAGTTTACAGGGGCCCTACCACCACCTCTTATAGCAATATTGTTTTAGCGTTTCAGCGACTTCTTGTGCAATTACGTTTCTTATTTTCATGACAATAAGGTACGTCATTGCACAAAAAGTCGCTGAAACGTTAAACCGTTCCTATAATTGAATCGCGATAACAGGTCATGGTAAGCCCCCTGGAGGCTGAAATTGCCTGAAATTAAGAGATTATTATACTACGCCACCTATTTTTAAGTAAAGGTATTAAGAGTTCATATTACCTACCTACTGATAATAACGTTCATTTGTTTTATTTATATATTACATAACGCACGACTGTCTTGTTACTTCGCCTAATTTTTCTAAACTACGCGAAGGGCTTTCATAAAGGGTTTTCATTATACAGATGTTAGGGGCGAGGAACGTATTGAAGGAGGGTATTGGGTATTCGAATCTCGTTCCAAATATGTTAAAAATATGACCTACTCAAATATTTTAGATAATTATCTGATAAAATTCGAATGAATGAATAAAATGAAGTATGAAAGAAAAACTGTCTAAGATCCTTTAGAACAGTTAATTCACTTAGATAAGACAGTCGCTCGCTCGCTAGCGTAAGGGTAGCCCACGTTCCGCAAATTGCAATATTTTTGACAGTTTTTCTCAGTCATTGATTAGATTGTTTTTAAATTATATTATATTTCTTAGTTACGTGTGAGCACGAATTATCATGGGCTTGAATAAGTACCTGTTCCAATCTAACACCCTTTTGTTTTAGAGAATGTCTTCCGGAGTACATTCCATTCTAATTAAATTAATAAATAGAGCAAAGCGGGGCGGGGGCCGCTCGATAGTGATTTGTCCGTTGATAACAACATACGTTCCGAAACATACAACACAAGGAAGTCTTTCAAAGTAAAGGATAGGCTGATTCTTTGTTAAGATAAAACACACTATATCGACATCAGTAAGTTTGCTCTGTTGATTTATTGCTCCGACAGATGGCGTCACGATACACGGAACATTAAAAGTGCTGTGCTGTCCCTTAAGGGACGTGAAGCTACGATATATTATACCTACTACTTTTACCTACGAATTTAAGCAAGTATTTTGTGTACAGGTTGTTCTGTGTTGTGATTTGTGTTGTGGTTGTTTTTTGACGGGCCCGTTGGCGTGGTTGGTAAGATTCCGCCTATCACGCTGCAGGTTATAGGTTCGATTCCTACCCGGGACATGCATTTGTGATCATGAACATGTCTGTATGTCCCAAGTCTGGGTGTATATGTATTTAAGTATGTATTTACAAACAAAAAGTAGTATTTGTAGTAATATCAGTTATCTGGTTTTCATAGTACAAACTCTGCTTAGTTTGGGATCAAGTAGCCGTGTGAAAAAAGAATGTCCCAGGATATTTATTTATTATTCTACGGATTTAGGACGAAAAAATTAATAGCTTGTCAGATAAGTATCTGATTCCTCTTTTTGACTTCTACCTAGATACCAAAGTTCGATTTATATCATAATATACCGTCAGGTCCACTGTTTATAATCATACTAGTGGTATTTTTGGTGGTATTATTTGCACTGATGAAACATTCGAGTTGTCTCACAGAGTAAAGACTAAAGAAAGAGGTGCCCTTATTAGATATATGTATGAAAAAAAACGTGGTCATTGTTCTATCTACCGGTAAATAGTTGAACTACTCGCTTCGTTTTATGTCGATGTTAGTACTAGGCCGACCACTCGGCCGAGTTGCTTAGGGCCAGTCCCCTTAGTAATTGGTCCATGAGTTGTCTCTATATTGTTTTGTCAAAAAGTCAAGACAATACATAATTCGGTATAAATATTTAGTCAGCACAATTTGACGGTTCCTGTAGCATCAAAAAATGTAAGAGTACATATTCACTGAACATCGTACACAATTAAAACAATAAGCAAACAAAAACAATATTGTAAAAACACCTCACCATTCTGACATCCGAAGGCGGGTCCAATGATTTATTGTTCTGACAGATTGCGTCGGATAGACACGAGTTTAAAAATGCTGCGTGTCCCACGGGACAGATCCAGTGGAGTCGCGTGACATATGCGTCACACAGCCGTCGCATGGGCCGGGATAACGGCCGTCAATCCCGGATCCCGGGATACGGGAATAGAGGGATTTTCCGTGTTGTTTAAAATTTGCACTTCTTTTTGGGGGATTCACTGTCATCTCAATATGAACCATGAGGTGTCTAGGGTGTTACTAAGTTTATAAAATGAAAATGTTGCTACAATTTTGTTGAAATTAGAGGCGCTGATTGCCTAGCTGCAATCGCTGATCGGTAAACGATCAGAGGTTAAAAATGCTTCCTAAGCTCAGTCCACCACTTGTATGCCTGGTATCCTACAAATGTACGTGCATCGCGAGCATTTCTTCCGCGCACGTGCAAGTTGTGGAACGATCTCCCTCCCGAAGTCTTTCCTATGCACTACAACATGGGGTTCTTCAAAAGGCATGTTCACAGGTCCCTTAAGGGTCGGCGCCGCGTCTGCTCCCCTTAAGTTGCAGATGTCCTGTAGCCCGATTCACGTAACCAAAACCGTAACGACATCTCAGCGATATAGTCGTTGATAAACTTTTCGTAACAAGAAAAGGCTATCAACGACTATATCGCTGAAATGTCGTTACGGTTTTGGTTACGTGAATCGGGCCCCTGGGCGGCGGCTTCCACTTACCATCAGGTGGACCGTCTGCCAGTGAGCCATCCATGGCTGTAAAAAAAAAAAAGTTTGAGTTGGGTGACCATTTTGTGGCATTTGAACTTAGCATCTCCATGCTTCGGAGGGAACGTAAAAAGTCACGAAGAAAATATTAGAGACCAGTCGTTGCCAGACTCGGGGCCCTTTTTTTTTTTTTTTTTTTTGTTGACGCTGGGAAATGCAGTTACGCATGCCCTCCCGCCTCGGGGGAGGCGGGAGGGGTATGTGGGACTCCTGAACGACTGTCCAGCCTACCCACTAAAACCCAGCGGTCCGCCTTCGCCGCAGAACAATGGGGCGTCACAGGATCGCCGTGAAGCCTTCTACTATGACGCCCCGGCGGCTGGCCTGGCAGTGAGCACCAGGCCGCAGACATCAGACGGGTGAAACACCCCCGTCCGTCCGGAGACTAGGCTGAGCATGGGGCCCCCCGACCCCTTAGCCCAAGCCCCTCCCTCCACTACGGCGGTGGCAGGAGATGCGCATAGCGCCTCTTGCGACTGCCCCGCCGGACTCTACGGATCGGGTCAGCGAGGGCATCCTCCTCTCTGACCCTCTCCGCGGCCTCCTTCTGTGAGAGCACTGCTTCACAGAAGGAGACCATTGCCTCCCAACAACCTCTGCTCCCAAGCATAGCCTCAACTATGCTTCGGAGCGAGAGGTCTCCTCCCACCACGCTCCTCAATGCGTGCCTCTGTACGCCCCACGCCGGGCACTCCTCCACTGTGTGGCGCACTGTGTCTGACGGCGCCTCACACGCGTGGCAGACGGAGGTCGGCTCCCTCCTCGCTATCCGGTGCAGGTACTCACCGAAACACCCGTGCCCGGTGAGTACCTGCGCCAGTCGATACGTGACACTGCCACGCTTCTTCAGCCAACCAGTCAGATTGGGGCGGATCGCGTCAATCGTGGGCCGACCAAACTCAGAGGACTGGAGTTGTTCGTCCCACCTACGCACCACCTCTTCCTGAGCCCTTCTCCTCATGCGCTGCACCAGCTCCCAATCTGGCATGACGCCCCTATCCCGCTCACTCTCTCGGACACGGAACACCGCTGCCATCACCTCCGCCTGGAGCTCCCAGGGAGGGTCCACCGCCAGGAGTGTCGCTGCCGCCCAGGAAACTGTGCGATACCCTCTGATGGCCCTCACCGCTATGATCCTCTGCGGCCTTCGCAAGAGGATCTTGTTAGGAGCGGTGAGTGCCTCCGCCCAGATAGGGGCCCCGTACAAAGCCATACTCCGGATTATTCCGGAGTATAGGCGCCTACAAGTGGACCTCGGGCCTCCGACATTGGGCAAAAGCCTTCCCAGAGCGGCAGCAGCAGAGACTAACTTCGGCGCAAGTTGGACAAAGTGGGGTCCGAACCCCCATCGGCCGTCGAGGATGAGGCCCAGATATTTCATCTGGGCCCCTACCTTAATTACCTCCCCGTGAATGGCAATTTGTGCCCCCCTGGGTGGTCCCCGCCTAGGTCCGTGAAAGAGCAGGGCTTCCGTCTTCTCGAGCGCGACCTCTAGACCCAGCAGGCGGATGCGGTCCACCACCAGCGTCGTCCCTACCGTCGCCCTCCTAGCCACCTCCTCCCAACTCCTTCCCCGAATTGCTACGAGGGTATCATCTGCGTAGCACACAACCCTCATTCCGGGGAGGAGAGGCCCACGCAACAGCCAGTCAAACCCGATGTTCCACAGGGTAGGCCCCAGCACTGAACCCTGTGGAACTCCTCGCTCGACCCGTCGTCCACCTATCTCCCCATCTTTCCCCTCCCATACGACCCGGCGGTCCCTTAAGTACGCCAGCAACAGCTCCCGGAGATAAGAGGGCACTCCGTGATACCGGAGTGCCTCCCCCAACGTCTCAAACGGGATGCTGTTGAATGCGTTGCGGACATCCAAGGAAACCGCCAGGACCACATCTCCCTCCTCCACAGCCGCCTTGGAGAGACCCTTGAGTTGACTCAGGGCATCGATCGTCGATCGACCAGCCCTGAATCCCCACTGCGCATCCGATAGCCCGGGTCCTGGACCCTCGAGGTGCTGAACGAGGCGGTGGACGAGAATCCTCTCGAAGACTTTACCTACCTCGTCCAGCAACACTATGGGCCTATACGCGGACGGCTGATCCGGTGGACGCCCCTTCTTCGGGAGAAGACAGACCTTGCCCTCTTTCCACGGCTTCGGGAACTGCCCGGAGCGGAGGCACTCATCGAAGAGCTCCCGGAGCCGGCCGCCCAGGAACTCGGTGGCAATTGCCACAATTGAACCCGGCACCCCGTCCGGCCCCGGTGCCTTCTTCCGCGTACGGAGATGGTAGAGCGCCATATCCATCTCTTCATCCCGAATTGGAGGAGGAGCCTCAATACCAGTTCCTGCTTCCGCAAGATTGGGAGGCGCCATCCTCGGGGGAGAGAAACCTACTAAGGCGCTCGGAAACAGCCCCTCCATTACACGCCCGAGAAGATCCCGTTGCAGTGTCTCCGTCACCGGCACACCCTGGCCCTGGAATTTCTTCCGCGCCGCACGGTAGGGTCGCCCCCAGGGGTCCCGATCGAGCTCCGCCATTACCTCCTCGTCCGCCTGTTCCTTGGCCCGGCACATCGCTACCTGGAGCGCTTCTCGAGCTCGACGGAGGTTGTCCTTCAGCCGAGCCTCCAGCACTGGATCTCGCCCGTCATGCCTGCGACACCTCACGTAAGCCCTTCGCGCAGCATTGCACGCTACCCTAAGCTGCTCTATCTCAGCCGTCCACCAATAGAGCTTGCGGCGACCGTTAAACCGCCGTGCCCTTGGCATGGCCGCGTTGCATATCTCCGTAAGAGCTCTGCGCATATGTACGGCCTGCTCATCCACACTCCCGCCCTGACCAGCTCCGGAAGAGGCCCACCGCTGGACAATTGCCGCTTCCTTGGCTAACTCCGGATCGAGCCGACTCAACGCCCAGCGCGGAAATCGACCAGATCTTCTGGGCGGCTCCGCGCCTCTTGGGGAGGTGGAGACTCCAAATCGGATATATCTATGATCCGACAGAGTCTCCACCCCCGTTTCGACCCTCCAATCGGCAATCCTTTGTGCGACAGCGGGAGTGGCAAACGTGAGGTCCACCACCGACCCCCCCGTATGCCGCACACAGGTATGGACGCTTCCCCTGTTAAGGAGAGAAAGACCGCACATTAAGGCCCAGTCTTGGACAGCCCTCCCTCGGCCATCAGTGGAGGGGTTGCCCCATTCTCTGGCCTTCGCGTTAAAATCGCCAAGGACCACCACGGGCTTCGACGACCACCTGTTGATGGCGGCCCTGACGGAGTCGAGATACGTCTCAAACTCCGCCAGGCTGCGGTTGGGGGAGAAGTACATCCCGACAATAGCATACCCTCCCCAGCCCGCCACAACATATCCTGCCCCCTTCTCCAGCGATGATAGGGGAGTGTCTGTGCCCGCTCTTGTAGTGACCGTCACCACACCCGTCAGGTCCCCTGCCCAATGAGAGTGCTGAGGGACATAATACGGCTCGCAAGCCACCGCCACGTTAACTCCCCACTCCGCCATGGACTGCAAGAACAAGTCTTGAGCCCCGGCAGAGTGGTTGAGATTCGCCTGAAGGAAGCTGATATGTCGTAATGGATTCATTCCGACATTTCAGCTTCCTCCTGCGTCTGTTGGCGCCCGTCCTCTGTGGCGGTCGTGGGCCGTTTGGCCGCCTTTCCCTTCGTGCGGGGGGGGTTACACTGAGCCCCGGCCATCTGATGCCCAGAAGGCTTACCGGCGTCGGAGCACACCGCGCACCCCTGGTTTTACCCAAGATTACCTTTGAAATTAAGCAACATGTCCCATGACGTCACTAAACATTGTCCCAACAAAAAAGTGTAAACAGAATATGTCACAATCGAGCAATAACTTTACCTTCAAAACAGAGCAATAAGTGTAAAGTGTAGTCATCCTCTATTTATTGTTGCTCGCTAATTGCCGCCCATCCGTAGAGATGAAACGCCAGTCCAGATGTGGCCGGAATGTCGGCCATTTGTCGCTGCAGACATCTGGAAAATTTCGGAGTGTTTTTTAATGTTTATTATTTAAAAACGTGTTCTTCGTCGGGCATTTTGTGGATTACTCCTTAATATTACTACGTTCTAGAATTGGGATATTTCCTTACATTAAGTATATTTTAAGAGGTAGGTACGTATTGACTCATAAGTAGGTACCAAATATTTTATTGGTAATAACAAATATAATTCAGTCTTAAAGTTTGTTAAAAGTATAACGGATAATTATGTCTAGAACATTTGAATTTTCGAAAATTTTAAAGTTATTTTGAAAATTAATTATTGTTAAAAACATACCCTATTTAATTATGCAATAAAACAAATACCAAAAACTGAAATGCGGTCACGGGTCTCAATCCGTTATAACATACATTTGCTCGTTGTAAAAAACCTCTTAGGGCCACCGCAGACTTTCGATTTTGCGACTGCATCGCGTTTAGCGACTCTCTGCGGTCGGACGCAGCGACTGCTCCGATGCTAAAAGCGACTAAATCGCCGATCGCCGATGCAAAAAGTAGCAAGTCTGCGGTGTCCCTTATAGCCAATATGTCAAATTATTAGAATTTTTATAACGCAAAATGGATGCTCCGTCTAGTCCCTACAAGACCTGTGTCCATTTATCATTTTTATTTAATACATTTTTCACCAACTAACCTGATATTGTCTGCATACTTTTCGGTCCCTAGAGGATCATTCTTTTATAAAGGTTAAACCACTTATTTTGTAAAAAGCAGGCATATTTTCTAGTACTATTTTACTATATTTAGCTATGCATACCTGTCCAAACTTATATTTGGTAATAAATAACTAATTGTCGACCGTTTGGCGCGGGGTTCGATCGTAGACCGCTCGGCGCACTACATCGGGTGGTTGCGGGTTCGATTCCCGTCAGTGGCGAATTTCGGAAATGACCTTTTCTTAATCTGCCCTAGTCTGGCCATCACTGAGTCGCCCCCCGTCTATTGTATGGTACCATAGTACATACAGTTGGCGTAAACGTTTGGTGATATATGTACTTTTTTTTAAATTTTGAGTGTAGGTTCGAAACCCGACTTGGATCTGTGGATTTAAGAATTTAATAAGTTCAATTCAAACCTAGGAGTTCAATATTATGACTGCGCTCGCGACAGACGGCGACAGTAGTCTATTTCTGAAGCATCTACAATAAAAATTTTAATTGCTCTATATAGCAAATAAACAGACAATGTATACCGCGGCATAAAACCGACGGCACATTGAAAATAACAAGAAACACGAGACATAAACAGTGCTCGCAATAAAACCACACGACACAGAGAGCGGCGCTACCCAAGCTGTATTATATAGCACTCCACAGATACGGTTAGAGCGTGTCAAAGAATAGATGGGTAAATTGTATTATTAGAACAGAGGAGACATTTTCCTTTATCGAATTTAACAATAGGTAAGTACCTACTCTGCTGAAAGACAGTTAGTTAAATCCATAATTAAGTTTTAATCATTGGTCGTATACAATATCAGACGTACTTCATGCTTACATGTAAATAAAAAAAAACACTATAAAATTACACAGAAAACTCAACAAAAACGATACCTACATATCAATGTTAACAAGCCATATACGCCAAACCTGTTGTTAGAAAGAAATGAATATACTTGAGCGTTATTAGCTACATAATCTTTTGCGCGATCGCGAGCGCGTGCAGCCGTACAGCCGCGACGCTGGATGGGCCGTGACAAAGTAAATGTCGGGTAGTTACCTTGCATACATGTTGCTAAAACAAGCGCGGTATGTCGCATCTAAAGGTTTAATACACCTTTGCCAAATGTATATTCGTTTAGGGAAAAACTAAGAGGAGGAAAGTGCCTAGTGTCGTGTCTGCGGAAATAATCTTTGTCAGGCAGTCGGAAGGAATGCACAATTATAGTCCGCTATTAAAGAAAGTATTTTCTGTTTGGTCCGGTCACGGCTTAGGCGCGTTGGATAATTGCCAATTTTGTTTTGATTGTTACAAAATACGATTTATTTTTGAGTGCACCATTTTGTTGTGTTAATCATTTTAAAATGAATGACATTAATATTTAACAGACGAAAAACAGAGAAAGGCTACATACATGCATTACGAAGTAATATATACAGGGTGTGACGGCTGATCACGTAGACACAACGGCATAATAGATCGCTAAGTCGCGGCTGCTTGGGACTTGTAGGCGCAACTAATCAAAGAAAATGATTTTCGAAAAAACTTTTTTAGGCAAAAATAGGCTGAATATACAAGATTAGGCGCATAAGTATAATTCATATGCACACGTAACATAGTAAGCAAATAATTTTGTATACAAGTAGAATGGCAGACAGTGCAATTTACACGAATTTCGTCTGAACGACCTATTTGAATACTGAGAGGCGACATATTTCAATATTAAATGGCTGCGTCTACAAGAGGCGAGCGGCGCGCTCGAGCAGTCAGTTTAGATTACTGATCGCGTAAACATGTCATAACTGATGGCTCGGGCGCGGCGTCTCGCGGCTTGTGTACACACTCAATTGAAAGCAGTACGAGATAGAAAATGTTGAATGAATAAAAAAAAAAAATACGGTCGAATTGAGAAACCTCCTCCTTTTTTGAAGTCGGTTAAAAAGAATATAGAACGACCGTTTTTCCGATCTGGGGGCTTACCACCACCTCTTATAGCAGTTTTGTTTTAACGTGTCAGCGGCCATTTGTGCAATGACGTTTCTTATTGACATGACAATAAGGTACGTCATTGCACAAAAAGACGCTGAATCGTTAAAACGTTCCTGTAATTGAATCGCAATAAGACTTCGTGGTAAGCCCCCTGTAGGCAAAAAATGAAAGTTTCATGCATCTTAGGGCAGAAACCCACCGCGGCGCACGCTATGCACGCTACGCACGAAATGACGTAGCTTCCAGTAGCTGCGTGGGTTCATGCCGTCAATTACGTCATTTCGTGCGTAGCGTGCACAGCGTGCGCAGCGGTGGGTTTCCGACATTATATTTGTGACTAGCTGTGCCCGCGACTCCGTCCGCGTCCAGTCGGTGAAGCCCTTAAATATAATTTTGTCTATCGTCTAATCTGTATTACGTCAGTCTGCATCAGTCTGAGTTCGTCCGTCCGTGGCTGTCTATCTGTACCAGTCTATACCAGTAAGGTGGTAGAGTCTGACCAGTAAGGTGGAGATCGGCATTCAAGTAGCTAATTTACCTTCGTTTCGTATGATGAGGGAGAGAGCCGGAAGCGCAACACAGCCACCTCCCCGTCCCCTCCCACTAACCCCACTCCCCTTCAGGTTGGAAACGTGCTACCGATGCCTTTGGTTGCAAGCATCTATAGGGTTCGGTAACTGCTTAACAACAGGTGGGCCGTACGCTTGCCTGGCGCCTTAGTTGTATAACAAAAGTTTGACTTTATTTGTCTGTGTGTATCAGTTTAGCTGTAAGTATCTGTCTGTCTGAATCGGTCTGTCTGTAATCTATCGGTAGGTGAGTATCTCTGTCTGTACCAGTCTATCTGTATCCGTCTATCTATATCTGTAGTTACTCACAGTATCACGATTGAGCGGTTGGACTCCAGAGCTCAATGTTTAACTTTGTACTTGATACCCATGTTCCTTATTTAAAATGAGTGAGTGCTCCAGACTCACGGCTTAGGTAAGAGTCACTTCGCAACATCGTGCTTAAAAAGTTAGAGTCCGGAGTTTATCGTCTAAGTCAATAGTCAAAGCGTTTATTATGTTTAGGCCTAGGAGGGCACTTACAAGTAGTCATTTTACATGTTTTCCTTAAATTCTAGCGCCGGATCGGAAATGCGACCTCGCCTGAGAAGTTTCTACTTGATACCCACATTGCTAATTCAAAGTTAGCAGGTCCTCCAGATTTATGGTTTAAGCAGGCAGTTACCCAGCAGCATCATTCCTGAGGGGTTGGAGTTCAGAGTTCAATGTCTATGTTTCTATTACTACTTAATTCAAAATCAGCAGGTCCTCTAGACTGACTTCTTAGGTAGGTAGCTTCCCTACGGCATTAGTACTGTGGAGATGAATTCCAGAGTTAACGTCTAAGATTCCGCGTGATACAAAGACCCGCTTAATGTTTTTATACGTAATTAGGAATAAAAAAACTAAATTTCTTGAAGCAAGGAAGATATTAAATTGTGACATGTGGTGCAAGGCAGGTATTGTCTGATTTTAAGTATAGCGACATCTAGTTAAGAAAAACGAAACTTAAGATGGTAGAACGCACCAATAAAATATTTATTATTATTATTAAAATTAAGATTATGTTTCCAAATAGTGTCAGATCACACACAACGTAGGGCTCCGTAGGGCTCCGCTCTAAATAGACGTATTTCAATAACTAAAACTTATTTTTGGCTAGAATTTCTGTGTGGTCATAAAAATTTACAATCTAATATTTTAGAAAAAAATATCCTAGATGTTAAGTTGGACTATTAGTTATATCCATGCCAAATTTCATTGAAATCAATCCATTGGATTCGAAGTTGTGCGTGTTCGAATATTTAGGTAGTTTTTGAATGTTTTGTGGCAACCCTAAACTTTACCGAAAAAAAAAATATGCTAGATGTTAAGTTAGACTATTAGTCATATCCATGCCAAATTTCATTGAAATTAATCCGGTGGATTCAAAGTTGTGCTCTTTCAAACATTTAGAATTTTTAAGTAGTTTTTTGAATTTTCTGTGGCAACCCTAAACATTTTCGAAAAAAAAAGTATCCTAGATGTTAAGTTAGACTATTAGTCATATCCATGCCAAATTTCATTGAAATCCATCCGGTAGATTCGAAGTTGTGCTCTTTCGAAAATCTGAGCAAACATACAAACATACAAACATACACACAGACAAAAATTCTAAAAATGATAAAAATGAATTCTGCTGGTCCATCTTAGTCCCCCCCACTATTTTTTTCCAATTATTTCGAATGTACAGACGCGACCAATTTTACATTCTTATTAAGTAAATAATAATAATAATAATAATAATATGTATATAGATTGTTGATTCGAGAAATCAAAATATTTTTAAATCAGGGTGTATGTAACAGAACCATGAAAGCTGACAAAGCAAGTGAGTGAAGATACAGCATGAGTTACGCCAAAATAGGTGGTTAGCCGCTAAACATTTTTAACTCCCGCCATTTCTTCCACAGCACAGACGTAAGCAGATCCATAAAAGTAGTAGACATGAGGTCAACGACACCACGCTGAGCGCTCAGCGAATTGGCAGTGAACTCAGCGTAAATACTGTTAAACGACCCTCCCGTATCCTTTTATTTACGACTCTATGGTAATAGACGACAAACGGTTTTTCTCGATGAATATTTTTTAAAATATGAATTTAGAAAGAATCAAGCGTTCACTTTATTTTCAGCCAGATTCATTCTATCTAATACGTATTTTAAATTTCGAATTCTTAAAAACAAATAAAGAGAAATTAAGTAGGAGATCATTATAAAGCAGTTTACACGCGTGATTCTTTTAATTTTAGTGTGACAAGACAAATAAAACTTTGGGTCAAAAGGGTACTTACCTGAACGTTGGGAGTAGAATTCATTTACCATGAGTTAAAGTCATTAGGTAACCTACGTAAGTGCCTACTTATATAGGTCGAAATCCAATACAGGCGGTGACCCAGCTTATTTAGAATTTTTCCCACGTCCCGCCTAATGCCCACGCAACAATCCTTTTAATTAAACATCAACTTTCTTGTATTCGTATTTACGCCTGAATACGCTTAAATTATTATAAATAATCACGCGAAAGCTGATTAAAGTGTGACAAAGACTACAAGATTGTATACTTAACATGTTCTTTTTGTATAAAAATAAAAATAGGAACCCTCTTCCCTCCCTTCCCTCCATTCCTCTTCAGGTCGGCAACGAGCGATCAATGCCTTTGGTATTGTTAGCATCTATAGGCTACCGTAACTGCTTAACATAAGGCGGGCTTACGGTAGTTTTTCACCTCAGTCCCATAATAAAAACTGACACTGGCAAACAGCATGCGCAGTTTACATTGTAAATAAATATTACATACAGACCAACATGACAAACTCACAGCACAAGCTTATATTTTACTCCTGGGAATGCCTCCCCTTAAAGAGAGGGGATCAGTACGCTATTGCGAGCTAGTGAACTTTACACCCCTTTCAAAAACTAGTTAAATTCGCCGAAATACACGATGTTTGCCTTCACCGATTAGCAAGTCATATTTTGTGTGTGATCATTATGATTTTCTTAAATAAGTAGGTACTTAGCCCATAAAAAAAAACAAGAACGTTTTTTTCAAGGCGAACAACCTAAAAAACGTACCTACGTCTAAATTAAACGGAAAGTAATTTACTTCCGTTCTATTTTTAAAAAGCGGAGTTTTTAAACTGCTGACAATCACTGTCACACAACATGTCACAATGTCACACAACATTCTTAGAGCTACATTGACACAACACCACATTTAAAAAAGTTATTCAAGAAACTACTCTAGTTATTAGAAGCATTCGGTGTATTTTCTTACGCTTTTCCTCGAAAATCAGAAACCACTACACGGAATGTTCTTTACGATTTACGATCAAAGCAACGGAGGAAGTTACAAAAAAAAGTTGTAGTATACGTTTCATTACGTCAAAGGATTAATACATTGCGCAAAACGAAATATTTTTATGGTGGTGGACTAAAATTATGGTACCATAATAGGTGGGGGGAGTCGGATTCGGTCCACGCAAACTCGCTGCCATAAGCACTTTGGATGCTGCGTGGAGCGACCGCGCGCCAGCGCTCCGACCAACTGACGTTCGAAAATTAAACACGTTTTTGATTTTTTCTTATCTGTGACATGTTAAGTGCGTGCTGGTGCAAAACAACTTAATTCGAGTGGATTTTGAAAATGGAATGCGATCTGTGGCTTGTGTGTTTGAATTAGGAATCGTCCGGTTCCTTCGATGGTGAGTTTATTCTAAATTTAAATTTTGTACTGCGGTTAACTGTTTTTAAAGGGTTTTGTTTTTTTTTAATAATGATAACAATGAAAGGTTATCTCATGCCAATGAAAAATTTGGTAGATATTTTTAATTAATATCGATTGAGGCGAATGATGCTGAGGTACCTACCCTACGTTTAGAATAAATAATGCAGGGATAAATTTTAATATTTTTACGAATGGTATCACATTTTGGTATTTATTAACATTTTTATGCTTACTTTTAGCTACGTGATTTCTCAATTGCGGATCCCTTACTTTTTACATACCTTGAAAGGACCGCTGAAAGATTTTTTGCAAATTGAGCAATACTGTTGACCGCAGTTGTCGTTTACAGCTTCACCGGACGATTTTGCTTTGATCTTGTAAGGAGAAATAGCCACAAACTGCGGTTTGGTGTAAGGGCCTTATGACTTACACGTGAGACGTATACCGCAAGAAGGGTTGTTGGTACAACGTGATTATTATAATATTCTACATAAAACTAATGTCGAAAAAAATACACATCACGCTTTTATTCCGCGAAGGGGTAGGCTGCACTGCTATACTCAAACAATTTTTTTTTTAAATTTTAGTCCCAATTAGGGGCTGAATCTATGGGTCTATAGGTATACTCTCTCTCAGTCGAGAGCATATCTTCTTCGTGATTCTCAAAAAACTTACAATTTGTATGCCTTTAAGTTGATTGTCGAATTCCGAGTGCGATAACAGATGGGTGAATTTCACTGCATGCTAGTGCACTGAGCACATGTCTAGTAATTGTAATTTTAGGAGGTGCTATATCTACTAAAATAATACATCAAGCAGGTAGAGTATGTATGCCTAATGAATACAATATAACTTCATTGTACCTAATAGAACGTTCAGTGTAGGCAATTATCACAGTGTATTCAAGAAGGGAGACTTAATCTCAATGTAATCCCGACTTCACTAATGTAGGCGGATCTTGTATCGTACCTTTGTTTTATTCAGCAAAAGTGTTGCTTCAATGTACGTGGGACTTGAAGTGGGATTTATTTCACAAAGGCTAATTCCTAAATTCATAGAGATTTTAGCCAGTTTACAATGGTTTTGAAAAGCATTTTTGGGAACAAATGTGATTTGTAATTCCACTGCAAGTGGATCATAACTGTCTATGAATTTGGGGATAGAACTGCAGCTTTAATGAGGACGATATGTTTATTTTTGATAGCGCTTCAGAATTAAGCAGCTCTCAAATTTGAGTTCCGTTATAGTAGAAAGAAAAAATACATTTATTAGGTGATAAAATCACAAGACAGCGGGCTTAAAACGGCCACATAGCAATTCTGCTTCAACAAATATTTTTTTCTGATTTTAAATCAAAATAATAATTTAGGAATTCCGCCAAATTTTCGTATAATGTTCAGAAATTTAGAGGGCTAAATATTGTATTTAATATTATAAATCTAGTCTGTCTTGGGACTGCACCAAAACTAGATGCTAGGTAACTGTCACCAAATATCGCGTTAGCCCTGTAACAATTTCATGAAATCATGAAATGAAAAAAAAACCCGCAAATATTTGTACTCGTAGTTAATAGGAGAATTTTGTGAAGCGGCAAATCGCTGAACGATAACCAATAGGTGCTCGGCTGAAAGCTCGAGGCACTGAAGCACCGATTGACCTGAAAACGTGCTTCAAACGGCCGGCTGAATTAAAACTGCCGGGATTTTTATATCTGCTATTACGGCTAACGCTGATGGGGGCTGGAGAGGAAGTTGTATAGATGATAAATCCTATTACGCTTGTTTATTTGGAGGAATAGGCAGAGAGAACAGCGGGTCTAAAATGGCCACATAGCAATTCTGCAAAAGTGATACATTTTTCTAATTTTCTAGCTGTATTTTTTTATATGAGACTATTTTACTGAATTTTGCGGAACTGCTAAGGATTCTGCTAGAAAATCAGAGAAATTAATTACTTTTGCAGAATTTATGTTTTATGTGGCTTTTTAGTCCCGCTGTTTTTTAACATTTGTTAATAGCTATTGAATAGGGTTATGTTTTCAAACTGCCGACTGTTGCTTCGGTTTTTACAGCAAGAGAATTTGAGTGAGGAATCGAATTCAAGGTCTTATGATAAGCAGCTATGCTACGGGCTGCTACGGCCTAATAGGTTGGAACTTATTACCATTATGGTGGTCTGGTAAAAGGTTTTAGCATGTTATGTTAGGGTATGAGGTAACAAATACAGTGGTGTTACAAGCTTAATCATTTACTCAATCAAAAGGTAGTAAAGTAGTAGTATTAGTTATAGTTTTTCAGGTTTTTCTTATTTGATACCTGCAGGCCGATTACGTAACTTTTTCGTCAATGTTTCAATTGGGTTCGCTCATCTCGTGTTGCTTTTTCAATTGAAATTGTTTGAAATCGGGAAGAGTGAAGTCCAGACTCATCCGGATTTCAAACAATTTCAATTGAATAAGCAACCCGGGATGAACGAAATCAATTGAAACATTGACGAAAAAGTTACGCAATCGGCCTGCTGGTTTCTGCGGGATGTTGTTCTTTAGGCTAGGTTGTCTACATTTATACAGCAAAAACGAGTACAAGTTAAAAACCCATAAAGACAGAGACGAAACCCTAATTTAGAAAAAAAACAATATTTTCTACCTTTTATTTATCAACTGGTAGTCCTACAATACCTAAGTACCAACATCAGACTTGCGAGGGGCGAATCGTCCCGTTTGGGCGATCGTTCGTTCGGAGTTTCACAAATTCGCCTATCAGCGAAAATTCGTGCAAATATTTGTCGGGTTTTTGTTTACTAGCGATATAGGGATGCGTGCATAATATATTTTAGGGGCCACAGTAATAGTTTTTAATAAATTTTTGTACTGTGGTGACCTTTACTCTGTGTTGCGTCCAAGAAAGTGTTGACGTCTTATGAAATTGAATTTAGGTATAGCTTCAATGTTAAAACTAATATACAATTAAAAAAAAATATATTTAAGTTTATTACATTTATTATAACTACATATTGAATAAAACATATTTTCAGTCACAAAAATCTAAACATTTTTTAATATTAAACAACAACGTTGCGAATATTTAACAAATTTCAACAATCGTATGCATTTAACTATGTTATCCAAACGTATTTGCATACATAGATTTTGCATAGAGGGCCCAAATGCCCCTACCCCACGTTCCTTCTCGTAATTTTGTGCTCCTACGCTGTAACATGGTTCCACCCCAACCGATTTCGATTTTATAACACTGTGCAGGTGCTGTTTAAATGAAATTAAGCGATTCTGCCATTTTTACGACAGTTCCGAGCTGTGCCGTTCTGTATGTAAATTGGGTCCAAATATTGTCATACGGTACTACGTTGAAATGCCCATTAATGTAGGTATGTGTGTATGACATTTTTGTTTATTGAATGTGAGGATAATGTAAACTTATGTGGGAATCATATTACTGAATTCTTTTTTAAGCTTATTAATTTTTATTTTGTGGGAGAAGTACGTATTTCCTGTAATATTCAATAGAGTAGTGATCTACCAGTCTAGCCGCTACATACTTAAAGGTTACTCTAATTTGAGGGTAGTTTCAAAAATGGTTCTTCGGTCGTAAGGTACTCAAGGTAGGGTATTCAAGCTTGCTCCCAGAGTCGAAATTAAATCGTAATTTTTTAAGCCCCACTTGGTACCTAGGTACCTACTCTATCAAATTAAACTTAAGTACAGTAGGTAACCCCCCAATTTATAGTATAGTATAACCCCCAAGTTTTGATAGACTTACTGGCATTACAAATCACTTTTGTTCCTAGAAATGCTTCGTGAAACAATTGTTAACTGGTTACTGGGGCCCTACCACCACCTCTTATAGCAGTTTTGTTTTAACGTTTCAGCGACTTTTTGTGCAATGACGTTTCTTATTGTCATGACAATAAGGTACGTCATTGCACAAAAAGTCGCTGAAACGTTAAAACGTTCCTGTAATTGAATCGCGATAAGAGGTCATGGTAAGCTCCCTGGTTTAAAACTGTGCGGAGTGCGTCAAAACTGACGTTTCCTTGTCAACAACTTTGCTGAAATTTGTTATCGTTAGTTGTAATTCATGATGAGGGTTTGAGAATTATTTAAGAGATCTTTAATTTTTCTGAGTATTTGTAAAAAATAACTATTGTGGCCGGTTTTATAAAGGAGGTGGACAATCATATTTCCACTGTGAGTATACATACTACATACATTAGAATTTACACGTTTTTTTCATCATAGATTTTGATTAATTTAAATAAGTAACTCTGTATGGTGTAGCAAGATAGATCACCCATATTTTTTATTAAGAACTTATTTATTGAATATTATTTATTTATTTCAGGATACCGTAATACATGCATTGGAAGCATCACATTTCAAAACATGGGTAAATGCAGCCTTAATTATTGTATAATGATCTCTACCCCGTTGTTTCGTTAAAAGAAAATATCCGCCCGAAATAAGTCCGTGTTTTACCTTAAATACTTTACCTGTCTTTTGGGTAAAATTACGACATTCACTCAACTTGCAACCCATTCATCTTTACATTATTTTACGCGAAACGTTGTTTACAGCCAAAGATGACGCGAGTGCTTCTTTCAGGCCGTTATCTTGGCCAATTTCAGGCCGTTATCTTGGCCGATTATCCGCCGTAATTCCGGCCGATTTTTCATTTTTACGACTGCCTAACAAACAATAACTTGATTACGGGATAAAGGGCCGTAATTGTGGTATAATATTAATCCGAGTACACTGAAAATATTTTGCGAGATATTTTCCTCTTTTATAACGGACATTTTGCGAGATTTTTATCGCTTCAGGTTTAATAAGTACGTAATTTTTATGAACGTTTTTGGAGGGATTTGTGGAGGGGGTGGTTGGGTCTTTATTGTATGGGTACCTTTTAGGCTTACCTTTTTTCAGAGGTAGGTTATTTGCCTAGGTCGCTTACTAGCGTTACTTATTTTCTTTTTACCCCCACATTTCATAATATAGGGAGCCGCAGCCTATTGCCTATTTCTGCTGTATTGTTGTACGTGAAAGATGTACAGTAACGAATGCAACTCTACATACTGACTGGCCCGTTAGCGTGGTTGGCGCGGAGGTGCCTTTCACGCTGCAGGTCGTAGGTTCGATTCCTACCCGAGACATGCATTTGTGTGCGTGAACATGTCTGTATGTCCGGAGTCTGGGTGTATAAGTATATTAAGTATGTATTTACAAATAAAAAAGTAGTATATGTAGTAATATCAGTTATCTGGTTTCCATAGTACAAGCTTTGCTTAGTTTGGGATCAGGTAACCGTGTGTACAAAAATGTCGCAGGATATTATTTAAAAAAATACTTCTTGGGGGAATCACGCGTGGTAGTACATTATTTCTTTTTTTAATAAAACCAAATTACAGAATGCAGTTAGTATTCTTGCAGGGAAACTGCGCAACATCCCACAACCACAATTATAGGTACATTTGCATATACATATAAAAGGATGTATTATGTGGGGCGGTGTAGTTTCCTTTCAAAGTTTGTAGGTACTATCACTAACTTGGTGGGGTTTGAACTACTTTAGTTTACTAGTACTTAGGCCTTCTAGGACTGTACGCTAAGTGATTCTCAAGTGAATAAGGCAAATATGTGCGTAGATACAAAATTGATAATGTTGCTTGCTTGGCGTTGCGTGTTCGATTGCCGCCAGAGGCAAATTTCGGAATCAACATTTTCGTAATTTGCCCAATTAGCATATCATCAACGTAGACAGTCAGAATAATGACACTCCTCTCATCCAATTTTGTGTACACTCATGGTTCATTTTTACCCGACTATGGAGGCGTTATGATTTTGACTAGTATGTATGTTTGTATGTAAGTATGTGCATCTGTTCGCACCTAACTTCCAAACTACTTGTCGTAATTTGACAAATGAGGTATCGTTAGAAGCGGCTTAATGGCGCGCTGGTTATAGGCTATGTGACGTTACATAAAATTGCATATGGCGCCCTCTAGAGGACATAAGGTCGTGAACTAAAAAAAAAAATATTTTTTAAGAAACCGTGTGGGATATCAAATGAAAGAGCTTGATGAGCACATTTCAAAAATCTTTATATTGTTACCTATTACTCCAAAATAATTATATAAAAAGTAAGTTAAAAAACTAAAACCCGACTACTGAAAATCGCGCTCTAAAAAGTATGAAACAAGAAAATATTCTCATCTAGAGGATAGCCGTGGTCCGTGTTCATAAGCCATTTGGCCCTAAAGGACCTACACGGACCTCGGCTATCCTCTAAATGAGAATATTTTCTTGTTTCATACTTTTTAGAGCGCGATTTTTCAGTAGTCGGGTTTTAGTTTTTAAACTTACTTTTTTAGAACGTATGAAACCCAATTGTAACAACTCATTGTTCAGTTTATTGTTCCATGCTCTTGGAGCCTGCTTCAGTCCATACAGGGAACGTTGGAGAAGACACACATAATCTGGCCCCTTTTCTTCAAACCCTTCCGCTGGTCTAGGTGTCACCAGGATCGCCCCCAATCCTTTGTCGAGCTAGGCTTAGTTTGGGACCATACAGTTCGTGTAGTCTGGCGATTATTATTATGAATTAATTTTATCAATAATAATAATCTAATAATTTGGTAATTGCTTAACATCAGGCGGGCCGTACGCTTTTTTGCCACCGCAGTCCTATGAAAAAAAAACATTGAAATATGCTAAATGTAAGATTATAATCAAATGTCATCAATAATAATAAGATATTATAATTTATTAAAAACGAACACCACCACCTGTCACGTTGGGTTCTGACTATCTAGTGAAACGTGGACTTTGAGTTGGTTAATACCTCCACAATGTGGTGGTGTATGGCCACTCAAGCCTCTGACTACCCCCGAACGGGGATAAAAGTCGTGACGTTACATTACATTTTTTTTACAAAAACGAACATATTATACCTACCCTAGAATCACAGAACCTTCGTTGTAACCTCAAAATTAAAACCTTTTATTCAGTTACAATAAAAATCCAATCAAGCAATTTTAATTGCGGCTGTAACATAATACCATTTATTAAAAGGTGGTAAAAAAACAGACCCATGAAAAATAGGTCAAGTACAATACGGAACATATAACGGGGTTCCGTTGCCATTTTTATTGTCAGCCTATGCCGTAAAAAGAAATAATTAAAAAAGTTCCTGTAGGGTAAACGCTACCGTTGTCGGTCGTTCGTTATTTGAAATAAACGATATCGTATATCGTGGCGTGGAACGAAACAAGGTTTAACGCACATAAAGTAATGTGGTAATAAAATCCCCGTTTCAGAGGTTAGGCCATGATTAATTACCGAAGTTTATGAACGTTGACAGGCCACGCAGCTATGACACCGCGTCGCGTAATTATTTTTCGGGGGTCGCGTGAATATTTCCTTGAGATTGTAAAGCGGAATATTTCGCGGTGTTTTCACCCGTTTTGTGAAGTTCTGAATCATCTTTTTATGCAAATAATTGTACAGTAAAGTTTTTGACTGGGGAATATTATTTAGAAGTTATGTCTGTAGGTTTATTTATTTCATATCGTCACGCAAATAAGATTTTTATTTTGCTGAATAACAGTATATTTTTTATATCCATCTAACCTATTATGACTTGGTACGTATCAAGCATGAGTTTTTACTCGTTTTGTATCCAACGAATTACTCTACTAATTTGCGTTTTTGGTTTATTTTTTCTTAAAATTTCTAATAATAGTTTATGCGCTTTTTAAACTATCTTAAAAATCCATAATGTCCAGGTATTTGCACTAGCCTAGTATTTGTATCAGTGACCCTAAAACCTCAAAATATTTATTTTAAGTAGGTAAGTTTTTGTTTTACAAATTATTATAAAATACAATTTCCTTTCACGTTTATTAAGTTAACTATACATTAATTTTGCGAAATCGGGAACAAAAAGGCGGTTTATAAATAAAATATTTTTCCTGCTTTTGTTATAAGTAATGGAATTTTCCGTTGTTGATTCATGTTTACAGGAATATTAGTTAAGGGCCTCCGCAGACTAGCTACTTTTAGCATCGGCGATCGGCGATTTTAATGCTGCGTCTCGCTCGTTCGCGCTCGAAGATACGCGACGCAGCATCGATACGTCACAAAATCGCCGGTCGCCGATGCTAAAAGTAGCTAGTCTGCGGAGGCCCTAAGAGATAACGTAGAAAATAACCTACTATAAATAGAAATAGCGACTTAATAATTGTCATACCTAAGGGCTCGAGTAATATTTGAACAGTGAGTATATTACAATTTCCGGATGTTTATTAAATGAGAAATTAATATTGGAGACGTCTATTTACATATTAATAGCAATTTCAATTGCTTAATGTAGGTACAAACCTGGCAGGTACAGTGATTTATGTTTTACTGATATGCCTACTAGTATAAGTTCGTCCGTCCGTATCCGTCCGTATCCGTCCGTATCCGTCCGTCCGTCTATCTGTCAGCGGGCTGTATCTTACGAACCGTAATAGCTAGAGACTTGAAATTTTCACAGAATGTGTATTTATGGTGCTGCTACAATAAAAAATAATAAAAGTAAAATAAAATTTAAAAATAAAGAGGGTCTCCATACACGAAACTTGATATTTTTGACGTTTTTATTCTACGGTGGTACGGAACCCTTTATGAGCGAGTCCGACACGCACTTGGCCGGCTTTTTCATTAGCTGCGTCTACATCAGGCGCATGCCGCTCTCGAGCACTCAATTTTCACTCCGGAAGGCATAGACATAATGTCATAACATGAGTGCTCGGGCGAGGCATGCGCGGCATCTGGACGCACCAAATATTAGGTATAGATAGATTCTTCAATTTAAAATGTGTATAGAAGTGACTTTGACAACCCCGTGGCGCAGTGGTTTGAGAGTAGGCCGCTCGGACTACTGCGTCGGGTGGTTGTGGGTTCGATTCCCGCCAGAGGCAAATTTCGGAAACGGTCTTTTCGTAATTTCTCTGGTCTGAGTGTCACTGGGATTGATCTCGTCCATTGTATGGTACCCATAGTACAAGCGTTGCTTAGTTTGGGACCAAACAGTTGGTGTGTAAGTCTGGCGATATTTTTTATAAGTCAACATTTTTAGTAGGTACCTACGTATCTAATAACTGCGACTGTAGACTAGGGGTGAACAGGTTGGGCTAGCAATCAGAAGGTCCCAGGTTTGATCCCCGGTGGGGCATGCACCAATGGATGAATTTTCATCTATGTGCATAATATACAGTTCGCTGACGGTGAAGGAAAACATAGTGAGGAAACCTACCTATCCCTCGGGATTAGGTAATAATCAGTTCCTGTATACACGGCGACAAGGTTCACTACCTGTCACGTTGGGTTCTGACTATCTGGTGAAACGTGGGCTTTGAGTTGGTTAATACCTCCACATTGTGGTGGTGTATGGCCACTCAAGCCTCTGACTACCCCCGAATGGGTACATAAAAGTCGTGACGCTACATTATAATTTTTTTTGTATCTAATAAAATATTGACTAACTTTTCCAAGAATCCTACAGGTAGTTCCTAATTACTAATAAAATGACATAAAAAAATTATACCATAATTTATTTTAGCGTTCTTCGTTGTACCAACATTTTACAACGTCCAACTATTAATTATAATACTTTTAATTAGGCCGTTAAAACAACAGCTTTGTAAATTAAAATCTTTGTTTACAAAGGTGAAATGTCTGGAATGTTCGCCCGTAGTGGAAAAATAATAGGAGGCCGAAATATTTAATTATGGTACCGAGATACCTTTCTTCGTGGAATTTTTAAGGCATCCGTCATAAAGCACTGACTAGACAGCTATTTCCATTATGTTTTACGTTTAATTATTAAATAGTTACAGTTATTACCTGTGTTTTCCTTATTATTACTTTCAGAAGTCCAAAATAATTCTTGGGGGTTCCGATGAGTATCTGGCGTAGAATGGTTTAATTTGATCGAAATTCGAACATCAAATGAATCATAATTTATTTTCCCGTCGGTAAAAAAAATTTCAAGAACTGATAGCCGATGGGGCAGAAAGGTTCTTGAGTAGCGACCACGTACCGGAAGACGCAGCGTGGGTAGGCCACAAGGTGGACCGACGACCTAGTGAAGGTCGCGGAAAACCACTGGATGCAAGTGGCACAGGACCGGTCGTTGTGGAAAACCTTGGGGAGGCCTATGTCCAACAGTGGAAGTCTTTTGGCTGAAATTAAGAAAAAAAAAATGTTAGAAAAGCGATTTTGAAATTTTCCTCTGGCGGGAATCGAACCCGCAACCACCCGACGCAGTAGGCCGGCTTAGAGCGCGGCTCCACTAGTGCGCTGCGCTGCGTCGTCGCAACGGATCAAAGGGTCGACGGGCAAGAGACGAAGCGGGGGAAGGTGATGCGCCAGTACAAAATCTTGCGACGACGCAACGCAACGCGCTAATAGAGCCCGGCCCTTACGCTCGAACCATTGCGCCACGGGGTCGTCAAATTCATTTCAATCCAAATTTTAAATTACATTATACCAAATTTCCTCTTTTGTTGTGAGCCAAGCGGTTATCGAATGACTCTATGAATGCTCTCCATTTTATCTTCCCATTTGTCGTCTCCATAATCCGAAATAGTTGTCTTCATAAAGCATGAAATAGGATCTATTTTGACAGCTCGAGTAAGCTGGCGTAGTGCCAATATACGATCATATGATTGAGCATTGTGTTTATGCGTTTAAATCATCTCTGAAACCACTCCATTAGATCGATTTTGTAACCGTAAATAAAGCTAATCGAATCCATTACAATACCTTTAGCTTAGTTTACATGTCCTTAAGATTTTTCTAATCTGCCATCTAATACGAACAATTATTTCATGAAAATGATTTAGAATCCGCTGGATGCGGGCAGCGCAAGACCGGTCATTGTGGCGAACCTTGGGGGAGGCCTATGTCCAGCAGTGGACGTCTTTCGGCTGAGATGATGATGATGATTCAGAAACTGTATTATATAATTTTTAATTTTGATACATTTCCGTAGTAAATTTCTGTCAAACTCACGAACAAACGAAACAGATGATCTGTGTATGTAATAGCCATGGACCAATTACTAAGGGGACTTGCCCTAAGCAAGTCGGCCGAGTGGTCGGACCAGTACTAACATCGACATAAAATGAAGCGAGTAGTTCAACTATTTACCGGTAGATAGAACAATGAAAATGAAAAAACAATGACCATGTTTTTTTTTCATACATATATCTCCTCTCTCTCTCACCTCTTTCTTTAGTCTTTACTCTGTGGTAATAGCCCTCCTGTGACCTAAGACCATGAACCTAATAATCTAAGACATATTGTTTCTGTAAATGAGGTTTTGACTGAAAATAGAATCTGCTTTATCCGATTCGTAATAGAGTTTATTGTATAATTCAGACATAAAAATAAATTGTAACTATATTCAGATACCCCCACTTCCCACATTATCATAACTCCCAATAGTTTCGGATATTAATATGAATCCATTGATCTTTATTACAATAATATCCGGTATACATGACTGCTTACATCAGCTGTGGAGTAAACTGCGATGAAAATACATTTACCTATCGTTAGCGAGAAAAATGAGTTTTACGGACAAACATGAATGTAAACAATTTGGTATTCATGTAAACATTATGTAAACATCCATGGATAATGTAAATACGGAGACGTGGAGCGCTAGTAGGACATAATTAATTACGTATACAGTACACTACTTGAGATTTTGGAGGGTAATGGTCTAAGATACACTGAAGAGCGACCTTCACCCATCAACTTACCGGATCAACCCTAGATTTTATCAAATAAAATATGTGTCTGAACATATACCAATAGGGTTGCCATAAAAAAATATGATATTTTATTTGATAAAATCTATGGTTGATCCGGTAAGTCGATGGGTGCAGGTCGTCCTTAAGCGTATCTCGTACTATAAGTGACAGTCAATATATGCAAAAAGGAAAGTCAACGCATTTAGTCTAATAACACAATAAATTATGAATAAAAGTCATTGTAAAATCCTAAAAATGGGAGAGTCTGTTAAAGTTTTGTAGAGTCCTGAAAATGGTAGTCTATTAGCTATCCTAGGTATATACTAATAAAACATTAACCTCATTTGTGCCGTCCGGGGACTTTTAATTGAGTGTGACGCGGTCTCATAGTCTCACGTTGCACGTAGAGAAAGAGACATTAGGGTTGTTGAATTTAAAACTTTTATTTTCATAGTTATGACTTTTTAAAAAATTTGTTATTAAAATTAGGATCATTTAATACATAAATAAATAAATACAAAAGCCGTAACCGTGATCATATATTCTTACCAGAAACTATAAAACAGTCGTTTACTTTCAACTTTAATTACCTACGTAATAACGGAGCTTACTTCAAATATTGTATATACACTCAATGGAAATTAGTAGAGTTCATTATTATAGACACTCATTATTGGATGAATACTTTTACGAGAAATACAAGAAAATTCTAGAAAATTACGTCAACCTAACTGGGACTTAAATATTTCAGAGGGCCTACTCTGTTTCAAACAAAAACGAAATTTCGGACGAAATTCGCGTATTTCCTACTAAGTTTCTCATTGATTCCGACATTTCTTACGAACGAAAATTATTTGACGTTTTCATCGTCGTCGAATCTAAACACCAAACAATTTTCGTTCGTAAGAAATGTCGGAATCAATGAGAAACGTAGTAAGAAATACGCGCATTTCGGCCGAAATGTCGTTTTCGTTTGAAACAGAGTAGGCCCTCTGTAGCGTTTATATCTTAAAACGAACATAACCCTCCCGCACAAAAAGAACCACCCAAGGCTTTAAGCGACAAAGAAAGCGTCGGATTAAACTCATTTGCAGCCTAACGAGGACTCTTTAATTGGGCTAAACACACATGTTTGCGCCCACAGAGTAAAGACTAAAGAAAGAGGTGCCCTTATTAGATATTTGTATGAAACAAAACGTGGTCATTGTTTTTTCATTTTCATTATATTATTTACCGGTAAATAGTTAAACTACTCGCTTCGTTTTATGTCGATGTTAGTACTAGGCCGACCACTCGGCCGACTTGCTTAGGGCCAGTCCCCTTAGTAACTGCTCCATGTTTGCGCCAGCCGCGACGCTTACTTTGGGACTTATTTCCTTTTAGGTCCAATATTTGAGTTTATTAATATACATATGGAGCTAAGTTGCGTGTGGGTTGAAATCGTCTTGGGTAAGTCGTTTATTGGTGCTGATTTTGTTGTTACAAACTAAACTGGACTTAACTATTGGCATCATTGACGGACAAACTCTTAGAAGCGAGATGTATATACCTTTCTGAATAGGCGCGTCCACAAGCCCCAAGCAGCCGTGCCCGAGCAATCAGTTATAACGTTATGTTTTCGTGGTTCGTAAAGACTGATGGCACTTGTGAACGCCGCTAATGACATTGGAGTTGATTTTAAACCATTGCCGCTGTTACAAGTCAGAAATTCTTAGCTGATGTGGTTTGATAAATCAATTATTTATTTATCAAATAAATCTTGTTTTGACACAGAATATTTCTGTCTTGCTCATACGTAACGACGATGAGAAGGATGACAACATTTAGTTCGTTTCAACAGAATCAGCAATTCTGCACCATTATCAAGAACGTTTTAGCACTCTTAATGAAATGTCCACAAAAACTGTCAGAATTTAAAAAGGGAACACTAAATTGGTGATTAGGAGGTAACCTTGTTGGCTAGGTATCCCGGGTAGCCGCCCTAATTGGGGGAAACGTGGTTAGAGTGCCCATGTACGTAGCCAGCCCAGGTTGGGTCCAAGAGAAATGCGGTCGCCAACGAATTTTTTTGAATTTGAACTCTAACGGCCAATACTGAAACGCTACTGAAATGTTTTAGACGAGAATTAGTACATCGATCGCAATGATCATACACAGAACATGAAATACTGACTGACTAAGCGTATTAGGGAACCGCGGGGAACCGCTGGATGTAAGTGGCACAGGACCGGTTGTTGTGGAAAACCTTGGGGAAGAGCTATGTCCAACAGTGGACGTTTTTTGATCGTGGCCGGGCGGTAAGTTTCCGCAAATTGACAAATACACACAATGTCAAAGCTCTCAATCCGTTAAAACGCGAAACGTGAATACCTATTGATATTATGAAACCAGTGTCAGTCCCACTTATTTATTCAGCGGGTAGTTTGAGATCAATCAGATCCTTAAGTAGATGGTAACTTCAGCTTATGGGATCACAAAAAATGAGCCCACCACATGGCGCTCGATAGGACTGAACTGACGTTATCTGTCGTTTACTTCTGTCAGTGTCACTATGAATACTAATTACTGTCAGAAAGGGAGAGGCGACCGTCTGAATTGTCAAGTTTCACCTACACAGCAACGTGGCGCCGCCATGGTAGCAAAAGAGCCTGGTTATCTGTATTGATTTAAGTTTGTATATTGCAAACCTGAACCTCTCATAACTTGAACCACATTGATTGCCCGCGGCGTAGATTGAGCGAGTAATTCGATACATTTACTTTTTAATCTGCTTCTAAAACTATTCGTGGTTAAAACTTTAATACATTTTGAAAGGATTGGAAAGGGTTTGAAGAAATTGCAAAATTAAACTCTATTTTGCGGCCTTAGGGTGTATTCTATTATTCTGAGGTGTTAACACTTTTGACAGCCCTCAAAACCCTTTAAAAGTTGTTTGACGTCCGAAATAGACCTTTTGTCTGGACTGGTATAGCGTGATTAATTGATTGCTATTGTGGAAATTAGTTCTGTCTGAGTTATTGTTAGAATTTTCAATTAATATAACTTAATAAACAGTGGCAGGCAAATCGATCTTCGTCCACCTTAACATAAGGCAGATATGATATTTCATTAGATAAAATAAAGGACCTAGTAGTGAACCTTGAGGCACTGCGGGTGAAATACGCATTGTCTAAAATTGTTGCCCTTTATATAGGTATATATTTGTAAATATAGTGTATTTTGAGAAACTAATTAGAATATATTTGTATTTTATAGCGTAGTTTTTTTATATTTATATTTTTAATTATGAAACTTTTGAAGTCATTAACTTCATATAAGTTACCTATACATCCTTTGCCATCTAAACATAAAAATACTCATATCCGTCACTAATGAGCAAACATCCCTGTTAATAACCTAATAATAAAAGGTGCATAATTACATACTACAAAAAAGTTGGCAAAAGTTGGCATGGTTTTAAAAATAGACAATGCCCACTGAACATCAGCAAGGTCTAAAAAATTAAACCCCTTTTACTCACCGAACTAGTCCCACAGCGTGACTTAGGTATAAAGGACAATTATTTCAGAAACTAATAACAATTTGCCTTAAATGAAATCAAATAGGTTGCTACAAAACCTTGTAATCAAAAAGCTAGTTTTCTTGTTATTGTATTTATTTTAATTTGCGAGGCCTTTCTTAACTTCAGAGGGCTAATCGTTTAGTAATAAAAGCTCCAACGTCTTGTATTTAGGACACTGATTCCAATGAACATTAGAAGTAATTTCCTTTCGTTTTATTATTTGTTTGTTAATATGTTTTTGTTGGAGAAACGAGACTAACTTTTTAGATTTTTTGCTATGTCCTTTTTGGAGCACTTAATGGGGGAAAGTAATTGGGAAAATACTTCGTTTATTTTAAGTAAGTATTTAAAAATAGTCGTTTTGGTGGCTTTGGTCAGGAAAACTTCTGTTTGGGGCTAGCTAGCTCAATAGAACTCAGAACCCTTTTGTCAACCTGTCTAGACATCATTTGTCTAGTCACAGACCCTAACTTTTACATTTAACTTTAGTATATTGTCTTAAGAGTACGTTCTATATACTTGGAGATAATGTTTTAAGATGTGTCTTTGTTATTTAGACGCGTACGTCGTTAAAACTTTGTGAATATGAGAGCTACGTCTTAAACTCAGCGTCGAACTTACTTCAACTAGTTTTAACTGTGCCAGTTTAATAATAGTATTTGTTGTTGTATCCTACTAATATTATAAATGCGTTTGTAATATAATAGTTTGATTGTTATACACCGTGTTCATGTTCATTTGCTTCAACTTTAAGGGTAAATTCCTTACATCTTATTGAGTTAATTTCTCAAAGAAACTAAGTGCCTAACTCGTACCGTTTTCAAATTATTTAAAATCTAAATTTAATCACTAATCTAAGTTAAACCAGTGTAAAATCTTCTTAATTCATAACCATATACTATTTTCGTCCCGTTCGTAAGTAAAGAGCTTTTAATGTTCCTTATGTACGATAAAGTTTAAAAAATGAGTTCGTTTTTGATGTTGTTTTTACTTTTATCGCATGTGTCACATCAAATTGACAATACTAATTTAATAAGGACCTTCTACAATAGCCATCAATTAAATATTTAATTATTTTGTATGGGATACCGATAACATTTTTTTTTTTTTCGTATATCGTAAAACTGTTTAAGGGTTAAGTTTATGGTAATGTTCCAAGCACTATGTCGAAGTTAAAGCAAATGAACATAAACACGGTGTATAATAGTATTTGAGTATTTCGGTTTGAATAATGTGGTGTTATATAATAGTATTTCCGTTTGATTAATGAGGAATAGGTAAATTACTTGGGTCAGTTGTAGGGCGCTTGTGGAATTTATGTACTTTTAAAAGGACACTTTTTGTAAATTATGAAAAAGGCAATATTATGAAATAACCGTGACTCCTGTAAATCTGGATTCTTTATTGGCAAAGTATTACTAATAGCTTTCTAGTCAAAAGAAATGCATTATTATCTTGACTCCTGATCATTAACATAGATTATAATGATAGTCAATTCCTGTATACACGGCGACAAGGTTGGGTTAGTCACTGTCACGTTGGGTTCTGACTATCTGGTGAAACGTGGGCTCTGAGTTGGTTAATACCTCCACAATGTGGTGGTGTATGGCCACTCAAGCCTCTGACTACCCCCGAATGGGGATAAAAGTCGTGACGTTACATTTCAAAATGATAAAATAGTGCAATATGAAAGCACAAGTTTAATCTCTCGCTATCAAACCCGATATCAGCTTAAGTCAAGTACACTACATTTCTTTGACCTTTCCAAAAAAGTTAACGCTTCGAATATTTTTCTAGTCCCATTCAAAGACAGACATTGATAACCGAACGTCAATAACTCTTCAAGATCGAGCGGATAATGAACGACCCTCGGCTTCAATTCAAGATCAGACTCCTCGACAAATAAATCCAGTGACATCGCAAAAAAATTATAGCTACGACCTCTCTACGGAGCTAACTTCCTGACAAAGCTTTTTGGTCACCTTTGCAGAAGTTGTAAACCTTTTAACATACATACAACGTACCTGCATAGCATAATATAAAAAACAACCAGCCAAGTGCGTGTCGGACTCGCACATAAAGGATTCCGTACCACCGTAGAATAAAAACGTCCAAAATATCAAGTTTCTTGTAATGGAGACCCCCTTTATTTTAAAATTTTAGTTTATTTTTAGTATTCATTGTTGTAGCGGCAACAGAAATACACATTCTGTGAAAATTTCAAGTCTCTACCTATTACCTACGGTTCGTGAGATACAGCCCGCTGACAGACTGACGGACAGCGTAGGCTTAGTAATAGGGTCCCGTTGGGACCCATTCGGTACGGAACCTTAAAAAATACATCATCCGTGTTTAAAATGGGTCGTCCGATTGGTCGGTAAACTGACAAAGAGGGGGTTTTCTGCATAAAAAAAAATAAAAAAAAAATAGTGGGGGTTTTTCTTATATTTTTATTTAGTCTTTAGGTAGGTATATGTAATATTTCCCATTTTATTTTATTATAGTAGGTACACCGCTACCGCACAGTGTTTGAAACATGGAATCCTCTCCATCCAAAGGTTGTCTGGAAGAGATCGCAGCTTGCGATAAGACCGCCCACTGTACACTGTTTTTGTTACTTGTTTTATTTGACATTGTTGTTTATGTTTTTGACTGGTGTACATTAAAGTGTTATCTATCTATATATCTAAACCACCAATTGGTAAGGCATCAAAAAATAAACTTAGGTGGTTTAGGTAAGAGTTTTTATGACCATCCAGAAATCCTAACCGCCAAATTTACATAGATTTTATCCAGTTTACAACGGTTTTAAGATTCATTTCTAGGAACAAAAGTGATTGGTAATGGCAGTAAAAATTGATCATAACTTTTTATAAACTTGGGGGTAATCTTGGTGATCGATCTCAAACTTCAACTCTTGTTTGGGAAAACGCAACTCAAATTTAAGGCTTCGCGTAGTAACGCATAAATCTAATCCATTTTTTTATAGGACTGAGATGGCTAACAAGCGTATGGCCCGCCTGATCTTAAGCAGTTACCGTAACCTATAGATGCTTGCAATACCAAAGGAATTGCTCGCATGTTGCCGACCTGAAGAAGAGTGGGACAGAGGGAGGGGAAGGGAGGGTTGGGCTTCGGGCTCTCTCACTCATCGTACGAAACGCAGCTGAAATAGCTGCTTTACGCCGATCTTCTGTGAGAGGGTGGTACTATCCCGGTCGAGTCCATATTTGAGCTGCAGTCAATTACTTTCCGAATAATTATTTTTATGTTATTCGATATTACATCGGATTTGTGATTCTGAATGCTTCTTGCATTTAATTGGATCACGTAGCTACCCTTAAACTTTCGTGGGAGTAAGGTACAGCTATAAGGATATTCGGTCTGACTGTTTGAACTTGACCGTTCGAAGGTCGTCTGGTTTTGATTAACGACCTTTTTCTGGATTTTGTCCAAATTGGATGAGGATTGGATAAAATTCATTTATTTTAGTAGCTATTTTTCAAATCCAAAAACAAATAAGAAAGGTATACAAAAATGTTTTTTTTTTTGTGGTTTTAGGGATATTACTATGTCATTGTTATTTATAGAAGTCTAAAACTAGAATTGTTGATAAATTAATTATGTTTTTGACCTTTAGACGATCGTCGTTTGCTTCTAGTGGTTTGTGCGTAGGCTGGCTTACTGAATCGGGCTGAATCGCTACCCACCCATATGGCAGTCTGAAATTGAGTAGCAATAAGCGGTAATTAAGGAGGATTGGTGAAAGAGCCAAACTAGCCGATTGACTACTCGACTGGGGTATTACCACCCCTTTCACAGGAGATCGGCGGAAAGTAGTTATTACAGCTGCGTTTCGTACGATGAGTGAGAAAGCCCAATGCCACACACTTCCCCTCTCTCTGTCCCACCCCCCCTTCTGGTCGGTAACGTGCGAGCGATGCCTTTGGTATTGCTAAAGGCTACGGTAACTGCTTAACATCAGGCGGGCCCTACGCTTGTTTGCCGTCTTTCTATCAGTAACATAAAAAAGGTTGTCGTTATACTGCGAATGCCAGTCCGTTTTAGGGTATCCTCAATATAAGTTGCTTCGTTTGAAGCCATACAATTAATTTGTTTCTGTATATTTAAACCTTCTCTACAAATTGTTTAAATTCACTGCTCTGTACTTTTACTATGAGTTCTACGATCAATGGTTGGTCTCCGTTAAACATTTATTTTGTTGAAATAAATTTTACAGCGTTCAGGTTTACTAACGATTTGTCATTCAAATATTTGAAGTAGAGACGTACGTACATGCTACCGATTAGTGGCTCTAGTAAAGTATAAACTCACGGTAGAGCTATTATTCTTCTCACGGTTTTTAATTCCCACTTCGCACGTCTCTACATTTCATTCCTTGTGTATCTGTGTCAAGGCCGCACGTCCTGCAATCAGACAGACAACAGAATCCTCTTTACCTCCCTCACACGATTCGCCCATTAACTGGGCTTTGTTCTGATCTGCTGTTTCACCAGATATAGAGCAATTTTGGTTTATTGCATGCAACGATATTTAAAGGGTTAGATTCAGCAGGTTAGTCCAAATCGTGTCACCATCAAATGTACGTTAAATTCAAAAAAGTACTTAATAATAATATGCTGGGACATTTTTGTACACACGGTTACCTGATCCCAAACTAAGCAGAGCTTGTACTATGGAAACCAGATAACTGATATAACTACATATACTACTTTTTTATTTGTAAATACATACTTAATATACATATACACCCAGACTCCGGACATACAGACATGTTCATGCACACAAATGCATGTCCCGGGTAGGAATCGAACCTACGACCTGCAGCGTGAAAGGCGCCTCCGCGCCAACCACGCTAACGGGCCCGTCAAACTACCAGATACTTACTTACTACTATTGTCATAAAAGCTGTCAAAAACCTCTCGCCTGTGTGAGTAACCTGCAGCTGTAGTATGGTTTGTACAGGCAAGCGAGACGGGGTAACTGCGCGCGGGAGTAGGATGGCAGAAGGTCGCTAGGGACCTCTTAATAGATGTGTCCATATGGCGCGCATGCCTCACCCGAGCACTCATATTATGACATTACGTCTATGCGTTCCGACGTCAAAACTGAGTGCTCGCGCGAGGCATGCGCCTGATGAAGACGCCGCCAATGACGAACGTCATGCACAATGCGATACACACACTACCATATAGTCGCCGTGTCGCATTTGAATAATAGTTGAAGTATGAAGTTACTTATCTTGCATGTAATTTAAATACAGGTCTTATTTTTTAGTTGATTGATAGGTTATAGTGATGACGTTTTAGGGACCTAAAGGTGCCAAACAGATAATAGTAGCTATTGCAGCTGCGTTTGGTACGGTGAGTGAGAGAGCCGGAAGCCCAACACCAACCTTCCCCTCCCTCTGTTCCACTTCCCTTTTGGGTGGCAACGTGCGAGCGATGCCTTTGGTATTGCAACCATCTATAGGCTCCGGTTACTGCATCAGGCCAGCCGTATGCTTGTTTGCCACCACAGTCACATAACAAAGTAGGTAAACGAATCAAATAAAATTAAAGAATACTAAAAATCAGACAAAAAGTTATTATTATTGATTCTAATTTTAAAATGTGTTCAAAAGAAAATGAAAAGAGGTTTTAATAACTTTTGGGTCACAGAGCGTGATACTGGCTGGAAGCAAAATGGCCGCGATGTGGTGTCAGCGTGACTTAGCTCAATTTTATTGATATTTTGAATTGAGAATTGCTCGAAAAAATTATATCAAGAGGCTCAAAAATAATTTCGCTTGTGTAATTTTTGCTATCGTCTAAGTTTTAGCTGTATTTGTGTTACTAGAAATATTCTTTCTATATTGCTGGTGTTTTGTCGAAATGTATTGTGTGTATAAGGAAAAACTAAATTAATATTCGTTTTTCTGCCTGTGGTTCGGCTCTTGTCTTGTCTCCACCATTTTGTTTATGGGTTGCTGTTGATTTATTAGAATTTTCGTTAAAAGCCTATTATGCGGAGAAAAGCTCTTGTGCTCCGTTCATAGAAATGTGTATTGGATGTAAATTTTATTAGCTAGGCTAATTTGTTCGTGTGGTAAACTGCAATAATGTTTAGTTGGTTGATTGTTGATGTTGATGGTATTTTTGGGTACTTCGTCGTTTCGCACTATGACTGGTTCACCCCATGGTGCGAAACAACGTAATGTTCTTCTTAAACTGGCTCTTTTGGACTATGGTGCAAATAGGCCAATGTATTTTTGATAAAAAAAAAATCTTGGTCGATTCAGAACATTACCAAGAGGCACTGGCGGGTAGAACATGTTTGTACCATTCGTTCTTGATACGTCCACTTGTATCGAGCGTAACGCCCGAGCTAGGTTTGACGTCTGACCATAGACATAACTGATTTCTCAAACGCGGCTGCTCGGTGGTTGTGGACGCACTTATTCATATAGTATTTTGATCCATTGTTGTGAAGGAAAACATCGTGAGGAAACCTGCATGTCTTTAGACATGTGAAATCCACCAACTCGCACTGGGCCAGCGTGGTGGATTATGGCCTGAATCCCCCTCGCATTGAGGGGAGGCCCGTGCCCAGCAGTGGGACGTTAAAAAAGGGCTAAATTATTATTATTATAATGTTGATCCATTGGGTATAAGCTTCCTTTCGTTAGTGTCAGATATACTCGTTATAATCTGATTTAGTAGTACTATTCTGTAATGACAAACTAATTTCTCACGAGTGAATGCGAGGGTGAAATATAATTTTGTTTTAATTTGATATTTAACCAGCATATTTACTCGTAACCCATTTTACTGCCGGACGGAAGACTTCACCCGTTCCTTTATACACGATGGTTGACGATATTCTTCCAATTTTCTCCAACTTTCTTCGTATACTTGAAACGTGTATAAGAGAATTCCCTTTCGCCACCTCAAATTTAAGAGGAGGGTTCGAAATTTGGTTGATTTTCTATTCTACTTTTTCTTTAAGTAAGTATGTGGACTAGGAATCTTATATTTAGATGTATGATTTTTGACTATATTATCTTGAGTATCTTTAAATCCAAATCACGATTTGATGAAATTTTCTCGATAAAAAAAAATTATGAAATGAGCTCTAATTATTTACAATTTTCCTTGCTACCACGATGTTTTTACGATTTAGATCACGAAATTATTTCTAAAACATAGCAAATAATGATATCTAAACTACCCTTCAACCATATTTTAATTCATGAAGTAGTTTTTTTTTAATTCAAGTAAATGTGGTTTGGCGCTTACGTTGTTTATTTCCGAGCGCGCGCACAATATCGCCATCTCACATTTTAAGTACTTGAACTAACCATGTCTCTCTCTAACTTTGTATTGTCAGTGTCCGCTCGGACTTGTTCGACGTCGGACCTGTGAAGGATTTTTTAAAAAATATTACGAAAAAATATTACGGTCGTGCCACATTACAGGTACAGTACAGTATTTACAGTCCGCCGACGCCTATGATAAATAAATAAATATCCTTGGAAATTCTTTTACACATGACTACCTGATCCCAAACTAAGCAGAGCTTGTACTATGGAAACCAGATAACTGATATTACTACATATACTACTTTTTGTTTGTAAATACAAACTAAATATACACTTAATTACACCTAGACTCGGGACATGCGGACATGTTCATGCACACAAATGCATGTCCTGGGCAGGAATCGAACCTACGACCTGCACTGCAGCGTGATTTTCGTTTGCTTTTCCTTGTCTTGTGTAATTTCTTTTCATCTCTTGTCATTTTGTGTCATCTCTTGTCATTTTGTGTCATCTCTTGTCATTTCATAGTTATTCGTGTCATTTCTGTAAAAACTCCCTATTTCGCTTACTGTTATATACTTGCAGCATGGTCTTGGGCCGACAGTGGGAATACATTGCTTGTCAAAACAATGGAGTCGCTTTATTGCGTTTGTTGTAGGTATGGATGGGCAAGTAATAAATATATCATACATCAATAAATTATCGTAAAAAATAACATTACAGATATGGATAGGAAAATGTTTGTCCGTCCTATTCAATCTATTATATTATAAACGAAAGTAACTCTGTCTGTTACCTTTTCACGGCTAAACCGCTGAACCAATGTTGATGAATTTTGGTATGGAGATAGACTGGGTCTTGGCGGAGAACATAGGCTACTTTTTAGGGTTCCAAAGGGTGCTAACGGGACCCTATTACTAGGCCTACGCTGTCCGTCTGTCTGTCTGTCCGTCTGTCAGCGCGGGCTGTATCTCACGAACCGTAACAGGTAGAGAGTTGAAATTTTCACTGAATGTGTATTTCTGTTGCCGGTGCAGAACAAATACTAAAAATATAATAACATTTAAAAATAAATATCAAGTCTCAAACTTGATATTTTTGATGTGTTTATTCTACGGTGGTACGGAACCCTTTATGTGCGAGTCCGACGCCTTCAGATCTTATGAATGTTTTCTTGAAATAAATATAGTGTATTTTAAGTAATTAACTGGCCAACCCTCAGGTCCTACCTACCATGTTAGGATCTTTTTCGTTCTAGCGGGTGTAAACCGTGATTTAACGAGTTAATGTGATAATTTTTGTATTTAAATTATTCAATTCAATGTATTTGTTTCAGACATAGTCCAATATTGATTATTAAAATTATTATAATTTCACAATAAATATAAAACAATAAATAAAAGTAAAATTAAATAAAAAAAAATAAAAAAATATTTTTTATTTTTCATGTTTTATCATTAAAATACAATATAATATAACATAAATTAAAATAAAATACAATAAAATAAAAACCTACCCCTAATTAAACAAATACCGTCCGCGTTATACTGGCTGCATGTCCTCCCTGTATTCAAGCTGTTCCTGTTGTCAAGCGAATTTTTTGAGCAAGGAAAGAGCCAGCCCTCTTGTCATCTGTGGCGGTAACCAGTCTAAGGGTGATTTTGATAGATAAAAAAATAAAGATAAAAAGATAAACAATAAATAAATGCATGGTTAAATCAATAAAATTAATAAAAACTGAAAATTAAATTAAAAAATAAATTAAATATGGTAAAAATAAATATTATGACACCGCGGATGACTTCATGATCGGCATCGAAGTTAAGTACCAAAGTATTCCTTTGCCTACGAAACATGAAAAAGATACTCATATCCGGCAGTCAGTCACTGACACAGAGTATGTACATTTTTACCCGACTACGGTGGGTGGAGGGTTATGATTTTGACCGATATGTATGTATGTTCATCTGCTCCCGTATAACGTCCAAACTATTTTTATCATAATAATTTGACTAATGAGATATCGTTGGACGCGTCTGGATCGTCCGCTGGTTATAGGCTATTATACGATCGAAATATTGTTATACGTATCTATCAGCATATTGTAGGTATCGTTTGTCTTCTTTTGACTTACTTTGTCTTCAGCAATAAAAACAACATAGAAATTAAATTATTTTTTTCAAATACACTCGACATAAAAATCCCATATAAAACGAAAAAAATATATTTGAATATTTTCATCCATTTCATCTATTTTAAAAGGTGCACTGGGACATATTATTTTAATTGTACGAATTAAACAATATTGTTCCTTCAAAAAATAACTATACTATAGTCTACTCCATAGCTGTTCTGTCCTAGCTAAGCGAGAGGGATATATCCTTCGGCAGCTCACGCGACGCTAGCCACACCCCGAAACTAAAATTCATTTTTTTCTTGTATCGTCTTAATATCAGCCGTTAAAAAACTTCGCAAAAACGTTGCCAAGTGCTCGCGTTTGTGTTTTTTTACGAGCGTTGTAAATGTGCAATTTCATTTACGGAGAGCTAAAGTTATGTTCCTACATTCAGATGTAGGTAACTGAAGTATTTCTATTAGAAGAAATTGAAGTGAAGAAAATGTATAGTCTTTTGATCTATAAAGGTTAAACTTTTGACAAAACTTAAATGAATCTCAATAATAAAACTCTCCATGATAATCTTAATGTAGACAGCAATAATTGAAATGAACATCAGCTTATTTGTTACAAACCATTTATTCGCCAATAAACAATAATCTCACCAATAAGCAAATTAATGTAACACACGTTCTATGTATATACAGGGTGTAAGTGACAGCCCTCCACATACTGATAGGGTGAATTCAGGACCTTATTTTGAAGCATATTCCAATAGAATTTTTCTCCGGAAATATGTTTTTTTAAATCTTTTTTTTTTCAGTTACAATTCCTTTATTTCAATCTACAATTACATTATCGGTACGCAGCATTCCATTTTTGTAAATAAAAAGGCTAAAATAAAAAAACCAGCAATGGATGTTGAACTCCTCTTAAAAACAACGCGTGAATGACGTGGTACGAGCGAGTTCGACGGCAAGCATTGACCCTGTGGCGGGGAGGGCGGTCGTTCGCTTCGAGTGTTTTGCCACGGTAACGATACATTGCGTATAAGCTAATACAACAAACCGAGTTTATTGGGGTACCATAAAGTTCCTGAACTAATTTCATGTACCGATCATCTTAGTATGACATACTGAAGTCACCCCATCAGTATGTGGAGGGCTGCACCCTGTATATGTCACAATATGAAACATGGAACCGGAAATACTACACTCTAACAACTAGACAATAACAGTATATTCATATACCAACAGTTTACCCATGAAGAGATATCGAAATCACTTGGGAGAATAAGGGTGGGGGTGGATAATTCAGGATGATTGCTCCACAATCCACAATCGTACAGGGCCAACTTATCCTGCCCTTAGTTGGTCCCAGAGCGGTTGGAGCCAGTGCTATCGTTATACACACGATGCCCTACGCCCAAGGGATATGGAGGCTGAGGGTAAGAATCCCGTGGGTAGTCCTAAGGGCAAGTCTTTAGTTTCTATTACGTCTTTTTGCGCTACTCATTTGTTTATAGGACTTTTTTTAAAATAAGCCCGCCGAATAAGCCGAATAAGCCCGCCACACATTCCCACTACTGTTACTCCTGTAAGCCAGGATCGACAATGGTGTCCAACGATGACGCCAAGGTTTGACCCTCGACGTGTCCCGGGGAAAAGCTAAGTTGTTTATAGGACTGTGATGGGCATACCTATGTTTGATGCTCTAGGTCTATGTACAGATTTTTGCTCTCTAAAGACTACACGATTGGAATTTCAGACGTGCGATTAGATTTTTAAAATTTTGTTACCAGATTGTAAGCATACTTATATAGGACAAGGATTATCGGGATTATAGTCAGTCTTTCCGACGAAGCCAAGCCATCTAGCCATGCCTTGGACCTTGCACTGGGACCTGGATACCTCCAGTCAGTTGGTTTTGTGACATTAATCCTTGTTTTGAAACCGTAAAGTAGGTGATTATACCGATATTTTATTTCTGAGCCCAATTTAAAAACTGCGACTCGTTGCCAAAAGAATCGAATAAAAAATACATAAATAAACATTTATTTAAATATAAACCGCCAAAATTATAGAGATTTAAGCCAGTTTACGATGGTTTTAAGAAGCATTTCTAGTAACAAAGGTGATTTGTAATGGCAGTGCAAGTCGATAGTCGTAAATGTTTATTTTGTTGACAATAAAGAATTCAAATAAATTATTTCTTAAGAACCTCGAAATTGACTCTTGTTTCAAGTTGTATATATACAAAGAACTTATCACTTAGCTTTTAGTAGTAGATGAGAACTTATTATCCCAAAAATACAGACAATGAATGAATAGAAAAAAAATGAGAATAAAAAACAGAGGGGCTAACGAAAATACAAGCATAATACAGTGGATAAGTATTCAGGGTTTGTAGGACAAATTTGTTTTTGCAGTCAATTAAATAAGTAAAGATGCTGCTCTCCTAAAATTCCTATTTTTTTGCATTAAATTTATTACATTCTTTCCGAGTAAGATTTTCGCTTTTACTTGCCTAAGTACACATTTTGGTGACTCGTTGAGAATCTATGTACTTATAAATCCTGGCTTACAATAGTGATAAAATATAACTATGGCAAACTTCCAAAAAAAAAACATAAATCAATCAACAGAATTGTCTTAAAAGTATGTAAACATGTTCGCTTAGTCCCGTATCAGGGACGTACGTATCGTAGCCTACCAGCCCCTCTATAATGGCTTTGTCTACAAGCGTTTCTATAAATGGTTACGCTTCATCTATGCAAATGACTTGTAATGTAAATACTTATCGACTTGTATAATGTCATTTCCATACATTTAAGCGTAGCGATTTGCAAAAACTCTTATATACGAAGCCACTCGGCAGCCACAGGATCTATCCTAATCTACGAAATTTGATGGCGACCCTCACAGTAACGATAAATAACGTCGCTTTTTCTCTGCATAACGATGAGTTGGCCAAATGAGTGAGGGTTTGTATGTACGCGATGAAATAGCCCAAATGTGTGACGGAATAGTACCTATGGATTTCAAAGGACTTAATGTACTGGTATTTTTGTATGTTCATCAATTCTTTTAGTGAATACTGATCTTTAAATAAAAGGTTATGTTAAATAAATGCAGAATATTTCAGCTGTGTTATTGGCTATGCTATTTCCACTTACGATTGTGCGTAATTTCTTCTTTCTCTATCGCTATCAACAATCTTTGGACTAAACATAGACACCTACAAGAAATAGGTAGGTATATAACAATTATACCTATAATCAACCAATCATTCTCGTCTCAATTATCTTAGTGGGCACCAAGACATTTTAGACATATCATCACATTATCAACTGTATCACTATGTCTATAGACAAGTAATAACTCGTTCTTGAGTAAATTCTTAGCAAAAAACCTGTCTAACAATCCCTTTTTGACCAATTTCCCATACAATATGACAATATTCTATAGAGGATCTGCCAAAACGGGATAATCAAACATGTTTTTGGATTAGAATTTACTTAAAAATAAGTAATAACTTGTTTATACAAGTTATTACTTATTTTTACAAATACAGCTGCAACATTTTCTTTAGGTACCATAATATATGTTCAGGATGTCAGCTAATAAATTTATTATACAACTGAATTCTAGAAACATAAACCAAAGAAATATTCGGAATTATTGGGGCTCAAATGAAAATCTATTTGTTTTCACTTATACAGACGGTTCGCGAGGTGGGCGGGATTACCAGGACATTCACAACTTTTGTCGTAAAACTTTCCTTATTCCTATTCCATCCCTTTTCTATCTGAAATTATTTTCAGGAGAATATTGAAAGCTTAAAATATTGTATCGATATCTTCGCACAGAATAGTGGTAAGAAATGATAGCTCTACGTATATATATTACACGAACGTATTACGTATTACGATATTTGATTTAGTTAACTTGAACTTTTACCTATGTGTGTCTATTATAATAGAACTTAAAAATTTTGCACGATAATTTTCAAGAACATTTCAATAAATTTTTGTTGATAAGATTCTAAAAGGCAGATTTTGTATTTTGTGTTATGCATATACTACTCATGCGACTATCTGACTGATCTATATGACTATCTGGTGAAACGTGAGCTTTGAGTTGGTTAATACCTCCACAATGTGGTGGTGTATGGCCACTCAAGCCTCTGACTACCCCCGAATGGGGATAAAAGTCGTGACGTTACAGTTACAGTGCTCATGTGAGTACGGAGAATGAAAGGAAAAGGAAATGAATGAACTGTTTAGGACAGGCAGGTAATCAGGAAACGAGATAAGTATAGGGAAAGGACTCATCTGCTTCTAACGCTTTCGTTGTGCTCTGCCAATAGCCCAACTCAGTGCAGTCTTGTTTGTAGTCTTCGATGGTTGAGAACGGGTGGCGTGGCGGTCTTCTCCGGACGTCACACGCGACAGACTATCTTTTACAAGGGCTTAATGCCCTACAATACTGTACAAATGATGTGGAAAAGTAATGTCCACATATTTGTCACTTCTTCGGCTATGTCCCGCGGCACGACGGTGCAGACATCACGCGCCATCGACACGGCCAATCAAGAGCGGTGAATAGGGATGCGAATAGGATTTAGTGAATGGGACTTTTGAAATCAATAAATCTGTTGTTGGCCTAACCGTATACATTTACGTAGGTATTATAATGCATAGCTAAACCTTACATTTAGGGTGTTTACTGCGTTAAGGTTCAGTATGGCTTGGCAGATCGATGTGATTTTATTAGTTAAAATAAACGACCGTTCCCTTTGATTGTTTAATTTGCACTGATCGCTAATTACAAGTAAACACGTATTTAAATCGATATCGAACATACCGCCAGCCAAAAACAATAGTTTTTAAATAAATTACAAAAAAAAGTAAAATAACAATGTATATAAAAAATTCAGTGGACTGTAAGATATTTGTAAAGACTAAAACATTGTACAGACTATTTTTGTAAATACAAGTAGATAAAATCAAAAGATAGTTCAATAGAAACTTGCATGCATAAATTAATTAAATCTTGTAAATAGTAAATGATAATATGACGTTACTTTAGAAACACGTAAATTATTAGCAGGAACATTATGATCTAAACTCGCTTTCTTTAGGTAATACAATCAGTTTGTATACAGGTCTTTTTAGCTCATGGTTACCCTTGCACTGTACTGTTACCACTCTTACAAGGTTATCCGCTCCAGGATGTAGATGTTTTATTTTTCCCAAAAGCCATCTGGTTGGGGGCAGACCATCCTCCTTGACGATCACAATGTCTCCGATATCAGGTGAGGGCGTGGTGACTTGCCATTTATAGCGTTGTTGGAGAGTGTTGAGATATTCGGTTTGCCATCGCCGCCAAAATTCTTGTGTTATTTTTTGGATAAGTTGCCATCTAGTCAAAAGACTGACTTTCTCGTGCTCAAAACTTATATCAGGAACACCGATTAAGGGTTCACCAACCAAAAAATGACCAGGTGTTAAGGGTGCGTCTGTGCTATTATCTATTTGGCATAGAGGGCGAGAATTAAGACACGCCTCAATTTGGGCAAGTAGGGTGCTCATCTCTTCATAGGTCAGCTTGGTATCTCTATTCACTCTGTTCAAGTGTCTCTTTGCTGACTGAACACCGGCTTCCCATAGACCTCCACAAGTTGGCATTCGGGGCGGTATAAAATGCCATGTAGTACCGTCATTAGCCAACTGTTCAGCGACTTCTCCGACCATGTTTTTCTTGCCACTCTGAAACAGGGCCTGGAGTTCCTTGGCAGCGCCCACAAAGTTCGTCCCATTGTCGCTCCATAGATGGGAACAGTGGCCTCTTCGTGCCACAAACCTCCGGAATGCGGCTATGAACGCTTCTGACGTCAGATCGGTTACTGCTTCTAGGTGGATCGCACGAGTCGCCATGCATACAAATAAGCAGATATATCCCTTGGTAGCATGATGTCCACGACCCTTAGATGTCCTTATCAAAACAGGACCGGCATAGTCAACTCCACTATTTTTAAATGGGCGGTGCTGGTTGACTCTTACTGCTGGCAATTGACCCATCAATTGATTTTTCACCTTGGCTTTATCGACTATGCAAATCTTGCAGGTTCGAATACATTTCTTAACCGCTGACTTCAGTCCAATCACCCAGTATCTACTTCGGATATAAGCTAACATTAGCTGTATACCACCGTGGAGAGTTTTCATGTGAGCTTCGTTAATCAACAACTTTGTAATATGCTGATTACAGGGTACAATAACAGGATGTTTAGACGTTTCTGGTAATGAAGCATTCTGTAGTCTCCCTCCCACTCTCATAAGACCTTTCTCATCCAAGAATGGTGAGAGTGCGATAAGAGAACTTCTTTTCTTTACTGTTCCATCCTTTCTTATTTCTTCTATTTCTTTTCCATAAATTAAATTTTGATAATACTTTATACATTCTTCTAATATTTTCTCCATTTCATCTGATTTTAAATATGTTTGAGTTCCTAATCCGTCTCTCTTACAAAATCTTCTGCAGTAGGCTAGTACTCTCTTCATTTTAGATATTGTAGAGAATCGTTCCCAAATAGGCCTTTCAGCTAATATTGTGTGAAGCGAAGTTTTCATTTCTAACTCCGTCTTTGGAATTTCACATATGTCAAAATTAAATTTTCTATATTTCAACCACTTCGGTCCAGTCCACCAAGTCTCATGAGCTGCTAGGTCGCATGCTTTAATGCCTCTGGTTGCAACATCCGCAGGGTTCTCGGCAGACTGAACGTGTCTCCATCGGTCGTTGTCTAAAACTCTAGTTATATCTCCGATCCGATTAGCAACAAATGTTCGCCAACGACTAGGCTGCGATTGTAGCCACGCTAGCACGACCATTGAATCGGTCCAGGCGAATATTTTTTCTTTAGGTATTTTTAAGAGTTCTACCAGATCGTCGATCAGCTCGGCTAGTAATGCCGCAGCGCAAAGCTCTAATTTTGGAACGGAAATTTGCTTCAATGGTGCCACCTTAGTACGAGATGCAATCATAGAAATGTGTATTTCATCGTCTTCAATTATTCTAAGATAAGTAACTGCAGCGTACGCTTGAGTGGATGCATCTGCAAAACCGTGTAACTCGACTTCTGCCTCATTGTCTGGTGTAGTTTTTAACCAACGTGGTATCTTTATGGTTTGCAGATGTGTTAACTCTTGTCTGTACTTCATCCATTCTTCACTCAACTCTGGGGGCAATTCATCGTCCCATCCTAAACTGCATAACCAGAGTTTTTGTATTAATATTTTAGCCGTGATGATAACTGGTGAGAGCCATCCGAATGGATCAAACAGACGAGCTACATCCGAAAGAATTGATCTCTTGGTTATAGGAAACTTTAGCTCAGATAAATTAACTGTAATTTTAAATTGATCATCTTTTCTGTCCCATGTTAATCCAAGAATCCTGATTATCTTATCCAACTTTATATCTATTTTGTCTTTAGTATCTTCTTCACCGCCTTGTAAATATTTTATCACTTCTTCTGAATTACTCGACCATTTTTGCATTTGAAAGCCTCCCCTCTTCAGTATGTTTATTATTTCTTCACACATCTTCTTTACCTTCTCAATATCATTGCTTCCAGTCATTAGATCGTCCATATAGAATGAGTTTTTAATTACAGGTGCAGTGTTAGGATGTTCAGGCGCTTCATCATCAGCTACTTGACTTAAAGTTCGTACAGCTAGATATGGAGCTGCAGCTGTACCAAATGTGACAGTCGTTAGGTTGTAGCTTTCTAGTTCATCATCAGGGTTTTCTCGCCATAAAATACGTTGTAAATTTGTATGTTCATCAGTCATTGCTATCATTCGATACATCTTTATAATGTCTCCAACAATACATATTTTATGGGTACGCCAAATTATAATTAAACTCCTTAGATCGGGCTGTATAACAGGTCCAATCATCATAGCATCATTTAATGAATGTCCGTTAGAACCCTTGGCCGAAGCATCATAGACCACGCGGACCTTAGTAGTGTCCTTGTCTGCACGTATTACCGCGTGATGAGGTAAATATATTGCGTTGCTGTCATCTGTATCTACGGACCTTCTCATATGACCCATTGTTCGGTATTCATTTATGACCTTGGCATACTCTCTTTTGAACTCCTGGTCTCTTCCAAATTTCTTCTCTAAATGTTTGAATCTGTTAATAGCTTGTTGTTTTGTACTTCCACATAAATTGACTGTCTCTTCAACGCTTTGTTTCAGGGGTAAATGTACTACGTATCTTCCATTTTCATCTCTTTTGGTTGTATTCTTGTATATCTCCTCGCACATTTCTTCTTCCCTTGTATGTAACTTCTTCTTCTTATACAAATCTGTTTCTATTTCCCAGAACTTGCGTAACATATCATTATCTTCTGCGACCACTCTTGTAACATGTAGCGTAGTTATGTTAGGTTTCTCTTCCATACATTTTTCATCTCTCTGACCTGAAAGTATCCAGCCCAAACGTGTTTTCTGAGCCACTATCCCATCAGGAAACTTTACCAATCCATCTTGTATTATTTTACAAAAGATATCGGCCCCGAGCAAAATATCAATCTTACCCGGTGTATGATAGGTAGGGTCAGCCAATGATAACATTTGGAGCTCTGACCAGTTCATCGTGATGTGTTTAGAGGGCAATCTTGTAGAAATCGTCTTTAGAATGTAAGCCCTGACTTCTATTGTTTCATCCTTATTAAATCGCGACGTAACTGATAGGTCTACTACATGTTTTATTTGTATTCGGTTTCCTTCTCCGACTCCAGAGACTACACCGTTGATATGGGTTTTCGTCAAGCCCAATAGTTCAATTGCTCTCGCAGATACGAATGAAGCCTCTGATCCCTGGTCAATCAAAGCACGAAGTATGTATGTTTCTCCGTTCTTCGATCTAACTTCTACTTGTGCTGTTGCTAATAATACTTCATGACCGGGTTGTTCTCTAGAGTAGTGTGCTATTGTGATGTTTTGTTCAGGTTCTTCTGGTTGTGGTTGTTCATCCTTCTCTTGATTGTTCTGTCTTTCTTGATGTAAGAGGGAATGGTGTCTTCTTCTGCAGACTCGGCATGTTTTCTTTTGTTTACATCTGTATACATTGTGGTTCGGTATGAGGCAATTGTAACATAAATAATTATTCTTCACAAACTCTAGTCTTTTTTCCACAGGTTGTTTCACAAACTCCTTACAATTAAATATGTAGTGGTCACCATTACAATACGTACATATTGGCTGTGGACTCATATTGGCATGTGTCGATTGAATTATTGAAGACTGGTTATCTTCTTCCTCTTGTTCGGTTGTGACGTGGTGCAATTTGTGTATTGTAGGCTTCTCTTTGTTCGCTGTAGTCATTGGAGAAATCAGTTCGAGTGTACGGAACTTAGCTTCCAGAAATGTCTTCATGTCCTTCCATTCAGGTAACTGGTCGCCCTTCTCCTTGTGTGTGTATTCTTCCCAGCCTTTTAATGACTCTGTATCCAACTTCTGTCCTACCAGAAATATTATTATTGGATCCCAAGAATCAGTACTTAGTTTCAAATTGTTTAAACTCTTCATACATTCCGTTGTCGTATCTAACAATGATTTTATATGGCTAGCCGACTGGTTAACTACTTTCTTCTGACCAAATAACCTTTTCAACAGAGAAGTCACAATCATTTTCTTATTTCCAAATCGTCCCTTTAATATGTCCCACGCTTGTGTATAATTGCTTCCAGTAGTTGGAATCTGCCTTAATAACATCTCGGCTTCACCGGCGACACTAGTCTTGAGGTAGTGAAGTTTCTGTACGTCACTTATAGAAGTATCATGCACCAGCGCTATAAACAAATCTTGATAAGTAGGCCAATCTTCATATCGTCCCGAAAAAGTAGGTAATTGTATCCTGGGTAACTTCGCGAAGGATTGCTGCTGACCCTCAACGCTTGAAGTCGAGTTCAATTTACCTAGTAAATCGGTCAAGTCCGCTTGTAAACAAATATAAAGATCTTCATAAGTAAAGTATTCTTCATTCAGGAAATATGGTAACACTCCTTTATGTTCTCGCGGTGTACACTTCACAAGATTGTTATGAGCTTGCTTAAATGAGTCCCAATATTCATCAATAATCTTCAATCTCGCTTTTATATAACCTTCTGTTAGTCTTTGCTTGGGACACTTCTTTAAGTTTATTTGCGCTTTCTGTAACGTATTTGCCAAGTCTTCTAATAAAGCCAGAAATCCACTTTGTTCCAAAGTCGGTGGTGACATTATAATAACCAAACAATTAAATGTCCACAAATAGTCAATTCACTTTCAATATTCGCTAATTACTCACTTCGTTAAAAACTGCACATTTGATGTAAACAACACCTCGCGTTATCTAAGGAATGCGGTTCTATTGTTCTCGCGCGGCCGAGTGCGCTCATCGATCTCTTCAATATAATCCGGCTCGTTACGGCCATATGTTTACTGCGTTAAGGTTCAGTATGGCTTGGCAGATCGATGTGATTTTATTAGTTAAAATAAACGACCGTTCCCTTTGATTGTTTAATTTGCACTGATCGCTAATTACAAGTAAACACGTATTTAAATCGATATCGAACAAGGGAGTTATATCCTTCTCTGTTTATATAATACTGCGCGCTTTGTCCTCCGGTCTTTTTATCCTTATGTTGGTTAGCTAATTTACCTGTACATTTAGGGAGTAATATCCTTTTCTGTTTATATAATACTGCGCATATTCTCCTCCGGTCATTTTTATCCTTATGTGGGTGCAATCAATCGCACCTATAACATTAGGAAACCATCAAAGTTCACGGAACTGTCTCATTACTGTCTCTTGCTCGTGTAACGTGGTTGGCATAGCTATAAATTTGCTATTTAAGACGATACAAGAAAAAAATGAATTTTAGTTTCGGGGTGTGGCTAGCGTCGCGTGAGCTGCCGAAGGATATATCCCTCTCGCTTAGCTAGGACAGAACAGCTATGGAGTAGACTATAGTATAGTTATTTTTTGAAGGAACAATATTGTTTAATTCGTACAATTAAAATAATATGTCCCAGTGCACCTTTTAAAATAGATGAAATGGATGAAAATATTCAAATATATTTTTTTCGTTTTATATGGGAATTTTATGTCGAGTGTATTTGAAAAAAATAATTTAATTTCTATGTTGTTTTTATTGCTGAAGACAAAGTAAGTCAAAAGAAGACAAACGATACCTACAATATGCTGATAGATACGTATAACAATATTTCGATCGTATAATAGCCTATAACCAGCGGACGATCCAGACGCGTCCAACGATATCTCATTAGTCAAATTATTATGATAAAAATAGTTTGGACGTTATACGGGAGCAGATGAACATACATACATATCGGTCAAAATCATAACCCTCCGCCCACCGTAGTCGGGTAAAAATGTACATACTCTGTGTCAGTGACTGACTGCCGGATATGAGTATCTTTTTCATGTTTCGTAGGCAAAGGAATACTTTGGTACTTAACTTCGATGCCGATCATGAAGTCATCAGCGGTGTCTTAATATTTTTTTTTACCATATTTAATTTATTTTTTAATTTAATTTTCAGTTTTTATTAATTTTATTGATTTAACCATGCATTTATTTTTTGTTTATCTTTTTATCTTTATTTTTTTATCTATCAAAATCACCCTTAGACTGGTTACCGCCACAGGTGACAAGAGGGCTGGCTCTTTCCTTGCTCAAAAAATTCGCTTGACAACAGGAACAGCTTGAATACAGGGAGGACATGCAGCCAGTATCCCACGCGGACGGTATTTGTTTAATTAGGGGTAGGTTTTTATTTTATTGTATTTTATTTTAATTTATGTTATATTATATTGTATTTTAATGATAAAACATGAAAAATAAAAAAAAAAAATTTTTTTTTTTAAATTTAATTTTACTTTTATTTATTGTTTTATATTTATTGTGAAATTATAATAATTTTAATAATCAATATTGGACTATGTCTGAAACAAATACATTGAATTGAATAATTTAAATACAAAAATTATCACATTAACTCGTTAAATCACGGTTTACACCCGCTAGAACGAAAAAGATCCTAACATGGTAGGTAGGACCTGAGGGTTGGCCAGTTAATTACTTAAAATACACTATATTTATTTCAAGAAAACATTCATAAGATCTGAAGGCGTCGGACTCGCACATAAAGGGTTCCGTACCACCGTAGAATAAACACATCAAAAATATCAAGTTTGAGACTTGATATTTATTTTTAAATGTTATTATATTTTTAGTATTTGTTCTGCACCGGCAACAGAAATACACATTCAGTGAAAATTTCAACTCTCTACCTGTTACGGTTCGTGAGATACAGCCCGCGCTGACAGACGGACAGACAGACAGACGGACAGCGTAGGCCTAGTAATAGGGTCCCGTTAGCACCCTTTGGAACCCTAAAAAGTAGCCTATGTTCTCCGCCAAGACCCAGTCTATCTCCATACCAAAATTCATCAACATTGGTTCAGCGGTTTAGCCGTGAAAATGTAACAGACAGAGTTACTTTCGTTTATAATGTAATAGATTGAATAGGACGGACAAACATTTTCCTATCCATATCTGTAATGTTATTTTTTACGATAATTTATTGATGTATGATATATTTATTACTTGCCCATCCATACCTACAACAAACGCAATAAAGCGACTCCATTGTTTTGACAAGCAATGTATTCCCACTGTCGGCCCAAGACCATGCTGCAAGTATATAACAGTAAGCGAAATAGGGAGTTTTTACAGAAATGACACGAATAACTACGAAATGACAAGAGATGACACAAAATGACAAGAGATGACACAAAATGACAAGAGATGAAAAGAAATTACACAAGACAAGGAAAAGCAAACGAAAATCACGCTGCAGTGCAGGTCGTAGGTTCGATTCCTGCCCAGGACATGCATTTGTGTGCATGAACATGTCCGCATGTCCCGAGTCTAGGTGTAATTAAGTGTATATTTAGTTTGTATTTACAAACAAAAAGTAGTATATGTAGTAATATCAGTTATCTGGTTTCCATAGTACAAGCTCTGCTTAGTTTGGGAGCAGGTAGTCATGTGTAAAAGAATTTCCAAGGATATTTATTTATTTATCATAGGCGTCGGCGGACTGTAAATACTGTACTGTACCTGTAATGTGGCACGACCGTAATATTTTTTCATAATATTTTTTAAAAAATCCTTCACAGGTCCGACGTCGAACAAGTCCGACTGGACACTGACAATACAAAGTTAGAGAGAGACATGGTTAGTTCAAGTACTTAAAATGTGAGATGGCGATATTGTGCGCGCGCTCGGAAATAAACAACGTAAGCGCCAAACCACATTTTCTTGAATTAAAAAAAAACTACTTCATGAATTAAAATATGGTTGAAGGGTAGTTTAGATATCATTATTTGCTATGTTTTAGAAATATTTTCGTGATCTATATCGTAAAAACATCGTGGTAACAAGGAAAATTGTAAATAATTAGAGCTCATTTCATAATTTTTTTTTATCGAGAAAATTTCATCAAATCGTGATTTGGATTTAAGGATACTCAAGATAATATAGTCAAAAATCATACATCTAAATATAAGATTCCTAGTCCACATACTTACTTAAAGAAAAAGTAGAATAGAAAATCAACCAAATTTCGAGCCCTCGTCTTAAGCGAGCAATCGCTCGCGCAACCCAGTAGGGTTACCTGTACTTTTAGGGACTAATATCCTTTCTGTGGATATAATACTGCGCGCTTTCTCCTCCGGTCTTTTTTATCCTTATGTGGGTACAATCAATCGCACCTATAACATTAGGAAACCCTCAAATTTCACGGAATTGTCTCATTACTGTCTCTTACTCGTGTAACGTGCATGGCAATGAATTGGCTACTTAAGCGAGCAATCGCTCGCGCTACCCAGTAGGGTTACCAGTACATTTAGGGAGTAATATCCTTTTCTGTTTCCATAATACTGCGCGCTTTCTCCTCCGATCTTTTTTAAACTATGTGGGTACAATCAATCGCACCTATAATTTTAGAAACTCTCGAATTTCATGCATCTGTCTCTTACTCGTGTAACGTGGTTGACATGGCAATGAATTGGCTACTTAAGCGAGCAATCGCTCGCGCTACCCAGTAGAGTTAACTGTATATTTAGGAAGTAATATCCTTTGCTGTTTATATGATACTGCGCGCTTTCTCCTCCGGTCTTTTTTATCCTTATGTGGGTACAATCAACCGCAACTGTCTCATTACTGTCTCTTACTCGTGTAACGTGGTTGGCATGGCAATAAATTGGCTACTTAAACGAGCAATCGCTCGCTCTACCCTACCACAAATCTGAGACACTGTAGCCTGACTTATGCCGTGGAGTGCAGAATCGTCTTGCACCTGGGAAAATGATAATAATTATTGATTGCACTTGTATAGTGCATAATTTCAATAATACCTACCTAAGTACCTATATCTGTAGATATTTATCATAAAAGAATGAACGGAAACTGAAAATTTATAAATTCTTGCCTCATTTCGTGCCCAGCACCGCAAAGCAATAAGAACCTTATTCAGACGATACAACTGAACCTTTTTGGGTCGCGTCTAATTTAATTATTTATCATATTTACAATATGATGCACTGTATCTTTATTAAACTGTTCCCGCAGTTGAGTTACCGTATTTTGTAGTTCTAAAACACGAGTGGCAGTTTTCTCAAGAATATGATTTTTTTCTTCAGTGCGAGTCAATTTGGCTTTATGGTCGTCCAGCCGTAAGTTGCACTGAGAGATGTGCGCTGTAAGGGACTTCATTTCAGTTTTAATATCTAGGAGGTATTCGCGGAGTAGCTTCATTTCCATAGCAATTGAATTCAGTGTTGATTGGTCTGGAGAGAGAAATGATAGGAGGTTGCGAAGAGAAGACCGTGGAAATAGGGCACCCAGAATCACGTAGAGAACTAAGATACACCGCAGACATGCTACTTTTTGCATCGTCGATCGGCGATTTAGTCGCTTTTAGCATCGGAGGAGTCGCTGCGTTCGACCGCAGAGCCCCCAAAACGCGATGCAGTCGAAAAATCGCCGATGTAAAAAGTAGCATGTCTGCGGTGGCCCTACACTGTGTCATCTGCAGGGGGCACGCGCACAGGTTAACTCGTTATCGTTATTAGAATTAGTGAGAGCGCTCAAGCAGGGTGGGCAAGACCTGTTTGAGTTCATCAGAGAGTTTACGTGGCTCCATGTTGACACAAATCGGATGATATGGGCTACTGTAGATGCTGCACACTAGTTGGTGGGCTAAGGACATGAAGGTTTTCGTGCAAGCGGCGCAGGTCATAACCATTTTAATTCGTTTTATTTTGAACTAGGTACTTTTTAAAAAATGGAAATTCACAACGATGCCAGATTTATTATCAATAAATAGTACAAAGTTATACAATAACAATAATTACAATTTAAATTAATTTAAATATTTTTTTCACCACTGACATTGACATTTTGTTAATGATGGTATTAATTGTATCAATTGAACCCATTTTGTAAAAGTGATGCCAGATTTATTATTATCAGTAAATAATACAAAATTGTACAATAACAATAATTACAATTTCAATTAATTTAAATAATTTTTTCACCACTGACATTGACATTTTGTTAATGATGGTATTAATTGTATCAATTGAACCCATTTTGTAAAAGTGATGCGAGATTTATTATTATCAGTAAATAATACAAAATTATACAATAACAATAATTACAATTTAAATTAATTAAAATATTTTTTTCACCACTGACATTAACATTTTGTTAATGATGGTATTAATTGTATCAAATGAACCCATTTTGTAAAAGTGTTGCTGGTATTTATTTTTCGACGCGCTTAACAATTTATAAATGCGCACGTTAAGTGATCGTCTATTTCACAGAGAATATTGCTTAATAAGCGCAAAAGCACCGGGTCCCGTATATATTTTAGTAAGCCCTCCCAAAAATAGCTGCTAAGGGAAAACTCCCTTCAATATTGTAGACGGTTTGTGTCAATTTTTAAACAGTGTTCTATGGGAGAAAACCAAGGTTCCTTAAACATACATACAGTCAAATGCGGAAGCTTTCTGGAACTAAAGTCGTGTATTCATTAGAGATGCGCACGAGACCGACATTGTCGGTGATTTATACGCCGTGTGCGTTGAAGTATGGGATGCGGGAAGTGGAACATACGATGTCGATGTTCTATTTTCATATTGATTTTCGGAGTTACAGCCTGGTCGACAATTGGTTCTGGAGTTAAAAGGTACCGAATGAAATACATAGGTATGATAATATTTTAATGCGTCAGTTTTATCATAACATAAAATGGGTTCAATGAGATCGTCTAATATAAAACACACTTATAAGTTTCTTATTGCTAGGTAGGGGTCGGTAATGAAAAAAAATCTTAAACATATTCGATCGGTCGAACTTCCAGTGTATTGACATTGACTCTACTTCTGAAATTAGAACCTTGTACGAATTTTATTCTGTTTTGGTGGATTTTTAATTCTTCAAGAAAAGTTATTTAAGTATCTATTAATACAAAGCAACGTCATGCCATCAGTAAAGTACTTAAGGTTTAGTGCTAAGCTTACTTTTTTTTCAACTTTCGGCAATCTGTCGTCGCCGTCAATCTTTCAACAAACTTTTCTTTCGACACCTAGTGAGTTCTGGGCTTTAGGTGTCAGAAACTGCAATATATTATGTAGGAGAGCGTGCCGTTGTGGGGCGAATGTACTTTGGCTAGGCACTTAATATGTCACCTTTTTGTCTCCTCACTTGGGAGAGAACTGGGGCTAAATTTTTCGTGACATTTTGTTGGTTAAAACGGCTTTTATCGGTGGCTTCGCGCTCGTATGACTTTACGGAAATATCTAGGATAACATTTGGGTATTGTACGATACTATTTAGGAAGGTATGGTCAAAAAATATGATTCCACTAATGGTAAGAAACCGTGGAAAATCTCGAATTAATATTGTTGGAGAGAAATTAGCTATATCCATAATAATATTTTCCTCGCAGATCTCAGCCATTATCAGTTTATACAACGAAGCAGTTTTCCTTATCGTTTTGGTGACGTAATATTAAACTAATTATTATAAAAAATCCCAGGTCGTACACAATCAATTTATAAAACACTTCCTCTTATTAAATCGAAAATTCTACTCGAATCAAAGTTTATTTGACATCTGATTGCTGGCTACAATATTCTCTGGAGATTCCTCTTATAACCTTCGATGTTGTGATTCCACATTCAAATATTGTTATCGTACTAAATAGTATGAGTAAGCACAGAGGAACTGTGCAAAGATGTACAATAACTATACCTACCTTCATTCAGCGACGATAGATATAAACCCCATGGGGCCTCTTCCCATTGCCATTTGGTCCAGAACGTGGGTATTCCAGTTTAGTGCCCGCGTATTCGCAGACCTTCAAGGCGATTCAAGGCCGTCAGTTAGCAAAATCGATTCTCACCGGCGTTCGGATGTCAATGCTCCGATGCCGAGCCCGGAGAGATTATTATGACATCTGTTACAGTATATAAAGTCTTTTTATTTCCTAAACTTACTATGATTGAAATTTCACTCCATTTTTGCTCTAGATCCAGAAGTTAGCATAAGTAATAAGTGATTATTATCGCTCTGAGGGTCAGGTTTAATTCACTCCAGAAAAGTGGAGGTGCCGATTTCAGTTGGAAGAGTCTTCAGGACATAATAAGTATAAGAAATAATATAATCAATTTAGGTATCGTCTACTTTTAGTGGTGTAGGGTTTTCTGGAGTCGGTTGTAATTTTTTTAATATTTTTACAGTACCCATAGTACAAACGCTGCTTATTTTAGGATCATATAGTTGGTGTCTGGCAATTTTTTAAACAGATTACACTTGTACGTTTTTTCCTGTATAACCTACAGGAAAAAACGTACAAGTCGCTTGATAATACTATCATTAATATTGTACAGCGACCCACTATGAGCAATAGGACAGGAAACACTCGCTGTCGATCCCAATCTATATTTACAAGTGACGAGATCCGCGATAGACACAATTCCTATTCTTAGATATTAACATCTCGCATCTATCCGCTGTGTGTTTGTTCTTGTTCGATTGGGTGTACCTACGATTGAATTTGATTGGGTGAGTATCCTTATTCCAAATAAATAAATAAATAACCTGGGACATTCGTTTACACACGGCAACCTGATCTAAACTAAGCAGAGCTTGTACTATGGAAACCAGATAACTGATATTACTACATATACTACTTTTTATTTGTAAATAAATACTTAATAATATACATAATTACATACAAATGCATGTCCCGGGTAGGAATCCAACCTACGACCTGCAGTTCGATAGGCGGAATCTAAACCAACCAAGCCAACGGCCCCGTATATTCTGGCCTTAGGTATAAGTTCGTACTAGCTTTATTTCGTAATAGCGTTATTTCACACTTAAAAGTCCCTTTGTATTCAACAGAACATACCTACTTCTGGGGTCAAGGCTTCGGTTATTGTTTGTTTGTGTTCCTTTTTGCCAATCGTTTTCTTGTTTTATTAGACAGTAGGTATACACTAGCATTCGTTTACACTATCTTTCTTGTGTAATAGAACGTACCTACTATTGTACTTGCTAATGTGAAATACACCATTCGGATGTTGCTTTATTGACCTAACATAACGAACAAACAAACCCAAAAAGCTTATATTCCATTAAAATACATAATAATTAATTGTATAAGTCGGTATCTACCTACTATAGACATACATAGTTACGACTTGACACATTTTAATATATTTTCGACATTAGATTCCACAAAATAAAGTAACATTTCTCGCCTACTTTAAACAGTTTTATTTTCCCAATTCCCACTGATTATCTCACGGCTCATTCCGAACACGCATATTAACATCCCAGACGGTTTGAAACGATTAACTAACAAATTAACACGGCAATATTGAAACCCGAAATACCATACCCTACTTTCTACGAACATCAAAGTTGAACATAATATAGCAAGATCAAACGAACGGAAATAGCTGAAAAGTTTATTCGTGCGGTTGATTCAGCACCGTTGGGGGGTAACATGAAGTTAATGTTAGCTTTAAGGTGGTTTTTACGGTTCATTAAATTGGTTTTAAATTGCTAATCTACAACTGAAAGTCAACATCTTTTGGTATGAAACTGTACTGATTTTTCTTTTGAAATCATATTTTTTTACAACAAAGACTTCAGTAAATACTAAAACGAATTTACAAGATATTTTAAAAAATATGGAAAAAGAATTAACGAAGATAATATAAAAGATAAATAGTAATATTTTCTAGATATTAGTGCTTAGGGCGCTTACAAATTAAGGGCTTAAAGAAGCGCTCCCGTGCCCTTAGGCTTACTGATAATAGTAGACGAAGAGGTAAGGTTTTTAATTATTGAAACATTTTGCAATTGCAAGTTATTCTCATATACATAGCCGTCTACTTATTTACATAGCCGTCAGATAAAAAGACGTTTAAGAATTATGCATAAAGATCAAAAGAATATAAACAGAAGATAACTAACATGTCACTACAAAAAGCTCAATCCAGAAAATATCACATTTAAATAAACGTGAACGAGATGGCTCCATATCGCGAGTTACAAAAACCATTGTTCCCCGATTGTAAAGAGGTCGACGCCCGGAATAGACGTCAAGATGGCGGCATGCCAACCCTGGAAGATGTTACGCGATGCCGTTGCGCAACGCACGCGCAATTGGTATGCGGAATGAACTTAGCCCGTAATAAATTGCAGTGACGTTCAAACCCAGACAGAGCGCGTAAAACTAGTGCTTAAAAAGTAATACCAAATAGCATCAATACACTATCCTTTTTATTTTTCATGGGATAAGATATACGCTCCCGATTGGAGGACGTGCGCAGAAATCAAAAAATCTGTAATAGGATATTTATGCTATTGGCTTCACATACAAATTCTATGCGCTCCGTCTAGCCATAGTCTTTTCGTCTGAGTATTCAAATCTGGGTTCAACTGGGTGCGAAGATTTAAAAAGATTGACATTTTCAACATAAAGCCATCCACTGCTGGGAATAGGTAGGTATCGCCCAATGCACGCCATTTAGCTCCGACTTGAGCCCTGCATAATAAGTATTTGCCAGTTACTTTTACGCAGGTTGTAACATCAATCGTCCTAAACTGTTTGCCTAGGCGTCACTCGAGAATTCTGCTCCAGCGGTTCTAGCAATAGACATAAATTTGCATATACTATACCTAACTAAAGTCATGAACCCCGAATTTATTTCGTGAAACTTGTACCTAAATATAGCTATCCGAGTCTAGTCTTTTTGAGCTTAAAACACGTAAGCGTAAAGGTTATGTGAGGACCTAAGCCGACGGTATATTGAGGATCCTAAGTACATTATTAAGTTATCTGGACATATTCGACAGCTGTGACATACTGAGAAAATGAGTTCTGGGATCGTAGATCCTAAGTTAGAATAAAGGTTGGCACTCATCTATCAACTCGGCACCCGACCAGCACCGTCTCGCCACTCGGCGTCCACTCGTTGTCGACAGGTGGTCCGGGGCAGACGCTGCTTTTACACCATAAACGTCACGTGATCAACCAGTGGACCACGCGTAGTCAACGAGTGAACGCCGCGTGGTCAGCGCGTGGTCCACTTATTTCCGGTTCAGTTAGTGGATGCCCACCGACGAGGTGGTGCTGGTCGGGTGCCGAGTTGATAGATGAGTGCCAACCTAAAGACTCCAAAAACCGTTTCTCTATCAATGAACTATAATAATGACAAAATTCCATTAGCGGTATTCTCTATTGAAGTTGTTCTACGGTAAATTTCAGTATTCATGGCTACGCAATATGAAGCGAGTCATTTTATTGTCTTCATCTTCCCCTTATACCCTTGTAGCTGATGAAGCTCTCTTCACGTTTGCCTATCTATGGCAGGTATAAGATACCTCCTTATATAACATGACACTGACCTTCTCTTTATTAACGCAATACAATTTCCCTCTGTAGTGCTACGCGATTTGTCTAGTGAAAATATTTCTTGATGTTGACTGAAATTCTACCCATTTATCAATCCCAATCCTGAAGTTTTCCTTCGCACTTCAACGTGGGGTTCTTTAAAGGGTATGTTTACGGTCCCTAAAAGGTCGGCACCGCGTCTGCTTCCTTTAAGTTGCAAATATTACTTAGGTACCATCAGGGAGACCATCTGTCCGTGAACATGGCTAGGCAATAAAAAAATCTCTAGGCAAATATTAAACCTCATTTTAACAGCATAAATATCCCACTTTCTACATAATTCGACCATTCGGAACACATTTCGTAAACTTCAGAGGAATCTCGCAAAAAATCTAGATATTTTCGGCTTTACCAGCGAAAAAGGTTGTGTTAAAAAGTCAGTGGCTGCGGTTATATCGGGGTTTTTGGGTTCAGCTCCTAAATAAACATAATTTAGTTGACCCTGAGCGATAGCTGCGCGAGATTAGGGTTGTCAGTTCTGTATTATAGAATATTTATCAGAAGTGTACTATTATATTCGTACACGTGTCGAATATCACAATACACGCCATATTGATTTTTTCTCCATTTTATTCATTTAAAATTCAAACATACTTATCTATAATTTAGTAAACATTCATTAAGGTGTTTTGGGAAATAAATCAGAATTAGAAATAAATCAAATAATAGATTATGATGATGATGTATTGTGACGTTATGTCCAACAATTATTATTGTGCTTTGATACAAAATACTAACTAATTAATCATAATAATCTCAGACTAAATGATTAATTGCTTCTTCATTTGTATACCTGTATATAAGGTTACCTACATCTTCTGTTAATTGACTAGATATATCTATAATGTGGTCATAACAATGTAAAAATAGGCACAAAAATTCTCGTGAAAAACTCGACTCTTATAAATTGGCCATTGTTAGATATCTTATCACGCAATTCAGTCCGTACGATATTAGAAATATAATAAGGTATGATCAGTTTAAATCTAATAAAGTTAACCTTTAGAGGTTGAATGAGACTTTTTCGTCTTCGTAATCGGATTAAGCAACGAACGGTGGTAACTTAATACGGTGTTATTTAATTAACAGATCTTTGAACTTTTGATTAATCCTGAATATCAAATTCAATGTTATATTCTCGGATACTCTTCTTTTACCAAAAATAAAATCTTTGTTCTTTGTCTGCCCCCGCAACCACCCGTAGCAGTGAGCCGAGCGGCCATCGCTCGAACCAGTGGCGTAGCTTGCCTTAAGGTGCGTTTCCACTGACCCGGAGTGGAGTGGAGCAGACTGTGAATTGGCCAATCACAGTGCTTGAAATCTCCACTCCGCTCTTGGCCCGTCACAGTTGGCCAATGACGCTTCAGTGGAAACGCATCCTTAGACGGGTCTTGTATCAAAAGTTGGCGGGCCCAAATGAAGGGTAAATAATTTTCTCACACGTTCGGGGCCCTTGTAGCCCGGGGGCCCCGTATCATTGATACGGCTAATACGCCGGTAGCTACGCCCCTAGCTCGAACCACAGCAGCGCCAAGCGGACGTCATATTATCCCGATATGTACCTCCTACGTCACACATACAAAACCCACAGACGTTTCAAGGTCAAATTAATCACTGTATTTCAACGCACGTCTGCTGTATTTATATTTTCTTACAACACTTTATAAGAGTCGATGCGAGATAGTAAACACTCGCCTTGGGTTGTTTGTACAAGCTAGGTCGTGTAGATAAAGGTCAGGGGCCTCAATTTCTGAAGCGAGATTGGGGCATTCAGGCAGATGATGAGGTGAGTTCTCTTGTTTGTGTGTGGTCGGGGTTTTGTGGGAACGAAAGAAAATGTACTGCTGGCCTACTTCGAAATACGAAACGAAGCGTGTCGGCCGACGGATCGTCCGAAGTACGGACTCGATGATCGTGATTTGAAGTTTCTTCTTTCGTTTCTTATTTAAGAATTTAGCGTTTGACATGGTTTTGATCGTAAATCGAATCCGTACTTCGGACGATCCGTCAGCCGAAGCTTTCGTTTCGTTTTTCAAAGTAACCACCCTGGTCCTAGATTTGTTGTTGTTTGATTGTACGTTTTCGAGATAAGACTAGTAACCGGAACGAAAAGCGTGAAAGAGGAGATAACTATACCCAGCAGTGGGTGGATAGTTATAGGCTGAGAGAAGAAGATCTATGGGAAATGCGCCGATTCTTTTTACATAAGAAGAAAAACACAATTTCTTAAGAAATAATGTTTTGCGTCTTACATTCGTTTTTGTATAAGCTGACAATCTTCGTCTTCTTGGGAAATTCTAGATTAGATTACCGATTATGAGCAGACATTTGTTAACAATGATCGATTATAACGATCTTATTTGACATTAATATTATTTTCAATCTTCCAAATCAATTCAAATATGTTGTCGTTAGGTTAGTAAATCATTATGCATATTGCATTTAATATTCTAAATATTATAATAAAAGAAACATGTAAATTTATACCGTTCCATATTTCCTCCCAACTTTCTTCACAGGCAGTAAACGCTGGCCGGCGAGTTACGAGCTTACGACTGACAAACTTACTCCAGCTCGGTCTTTATAGCTCTCAAAGCTGTAAAGCTTAAGTAACATGCTTCTTCAGTAATATACCGTTTATTTGAGCGTTGTTTGTACAGTTATATGGACATAAAACTACTAGCTTTTACTCGCAGCTACTAAATGTTCCCTGATATGAACTAATTTTATTTATTTAAGTTTAACTCTAACACACATACCAAAGGTACTTACGTAAAGTAACTTGGGGCCTCCGCAGACTTGCTACTTTTGGCATCGGCGACCGGCGATTTTGTGACGTATCGATGCTGCGTCGCGTTACTTCGAGCGCGAACGAGCGAGACGCAGCTTCAAAATCGCAGATCGCCGATGCTAAAAGTAGCAAGTCCGCGGAGGCCCTTATGTAACAAGGAAATCCTCTCACATTCATCCACAAATAAATCTAGGTATAATTACTAACCTTATATTAAACTGCGTCAGAATTTTAGTTTCTGTCACCTCGCATCATGCTCTAGTCTCCTACGTTTTGCGTTTAGGACATTTCCCATGTCGGCGAGGTCACCTAAAGAATTGTTCGGTTTGTTTGGTGTTTTTTAACATTCAAGCTATAGCTGACTTAAGATTAGATCCTAGCGTTTATTGGCCAAACATCAGCTGAGTAGCACTTCCCAACACCAACGTATTCAGGTGATGACGTCGCTACTGTCTTTACAAAATTCACGGTGTTTTTCCTACGATTTGTCATTGCATTGGTTGGTTTTATGGTGTTTTATTTATTTATTTATTTATTTATTTGTTTTTAGGATAACAAACAGCTTGTACTTCATGCGAATGAGTATAACAATAAATAAAAACTAAGCCTACAGTTACCACGTATAGGCTCCGTAATAGAAAACACAATTAAAACTAATAATAATAAAAAATAAAACACTGAATACAAAAATACTAAAAACTGTGTCCCGTAGAAGACGAAGACGAAAGACGTGAGAGATCCGGTAAAGTATTAAATACTAATAATTAGAACCAAAACTGTAACTAAGTAATTTCAAGATGAACCACAGATTGAGAGGCAAAGAAATCATTGGAAAGCAGAATTCGAATTTTTCCTGATGAGTCATAAAACAGATCGACGTTATAATTATTTATCAGTTGGTTGAATTTTCTGCAGGTACGTTTAATACAGTTTGTGACAATATTTTTATTAATAAGTCTTTTAGGCGAAGGCTAGACGTAAAGTTAATACTGTGGTCCGTCATTATTTATCAAAAACCGTGGTCCAAACTGATCGTGTAGGCTAGTGTACTGATGGATGTCAGTATTTACCACGAATTTCAATTCCAAAATGACAGTTTGTGGTAAATACGCCGCGAAAGCAATAGAGTGGACATGTCTTCTGAGATTGCGGATTAAACCAAGCGCTAAGGTAATATCCATACAAGCTTTATTGTTCATTTGACGTCTGCACTGTACGAACTACGTCACGATACTGACGGAATAAATACTGAACGTGTAGCCTGCGTCGATGGAATGACATCCGTCATTATTTACCATACTGACGGACCACAGTATATACTTTACGTCTAGCCTGTGCCTTATGAAAAGAAAATCTTCAAATTATTAATTTGACATTAATGTATGTATTTGATATTTATGTATGTAAAATTAAAAACTAAGTTGCTAAGTTATTCCGTCCTCACAAAGTATGAGTTTGTTGTAATAATAGTTATGTACTTGTATTTCTAGCCTGAAAGTAAAAAAAAAGATAAATAATAGATATAGGAGACCAGTTACATATAATAACCATAAAGAATTCAGACATAGAAAGTATCTCAAAGACACGTGTATCAGGCTATATGACTCGCATCTTGACTAAGGTCACATTTTGTCCCAAAAGTCAAATAATAGTGTTTACTCACCAAACACTAGGACAATCTAGACTAAGTTGTAGCCACTAGTCAGTCAGTCGAGCGAGCAGTTTGTTTTTGTCAAGGGTCTGGCCACTAACGAGGCCACAAGCTCGAGCCACGTATACTTATGTAATTAATTGCGGTTTGCGCTAAGACGACTAATGACGTATTGTTTGGATTTTGAACTCTTGTTGAACAGTTTACAATTTCTATTGTCAATCAAAACCTATGTTAAGGCAGCCAGACGATCAAAGTCAAAGTCAAAGTCAAAGTCAAAGCGTTTATTTTGTTTAGGCCTACGGGGGCACTTACAAATTGTCATTTTACATTTTTTCCTTAAATTCTACTGCCGGATCGGAAACGCGACCTCGACTGAGAAGATCCGGCAAGAAACTCAGCGGGCTTGTCTTTTTTACATTGTTTTTTTTTTTATCGCCATTTACTTATTTTAATACAATGTAATTTGGTAAACAATAGCTCCAGTGTGCTGCCTTCCGAAATAAGCAAGGCAAGACACGCTACACTTTAACATGACACTGTTATTAACAAAGTGTATTTGAGCGATCAGTCCCAAGCTGATTTATCTTCCAAGTAATCCGAGATTTTGTAATAGGCCTTTTGACAGAGTTTAGTTTTAACTATAGTTTTAAACTTATTAACAGGCAAATCTCGGATTTCTTTAGGAAGTTTGTTGTAGAAGCGTATGCATTGTCCTACAAAGGAATTACTTATTCTGTGGAGACGAGTTACATGTACGGATAGCTTGTGTTTATTCCGTGTATTTATCGAATGAGCATCGCTCCTTTTTTCAAAGTTGTTGACATTTTTCTTAACATAAATTAGGTTTTCATAGATAAATTGTGACACCACAGTTAGAATATTTATTTCTTTGAATTTTTCTCTGAGGGAGACTCTAGGAGCTAGGTTATAAATAGCTCTTATAGCTCTTTTCTGCAGTACAAATATAGAATTTAAATCTGCAGAGCACCCCCAAAGCAGTATGCCATACGACATTATGCTATGGAAGTAACTAAAATAAACAATTCTAGCTGTGTCTACATCAGTTAAATGCCTAATTTTTTTAACAGCATATGCCGCAGAACTCAGCTTGCTTGACAGTTTTTTAATGTGAGGACCCCATTGCAATTTGGAATCTATGGTAATTCCCAGAAAGACAGTTGACTCCTCAACGTCCAACTCTGCACCATTCAGTCGTAAATTGGTTCCTATTTGTCTTACATTAGGTGTCGAGAACTTTATGCATTTAGTTTTATTCTCATTGAGCAAAATATTATTTACATTGAACCAACCTACGACTTTAGCGAGTGCATTGTTCACATCGTCATAATGTAGAAGCTGTCTTTTAATTTTAAATAATAAAGAAGTATCATCAGCAAACAACACAATCTCGTGATTTTTGCCCACATGATATGGCAAATCATTTATATAAATAAGAAACAAGAATGGTCCCAGTATTGAACCTTGAGGAACGCCCATAGAGACTACAGAACCTGGTGATTTTTCACCGTTAATAGCGACCTTTTGAATTCTATTGCTCAAATATGAAGTCAAAAGGTCAAGAGCCTTGTCCCTGATACCATAGTGGTGCAATTTCCTGGCGAGTATTTCATGATGGACGCAGTCGAAGGCCTTAGACAAGTCGCAGAATACACCTAAGGCATCCTGCGAGTTCTCCCAGGCACTGAAAATATTTTTTATTAGTTCAATACCCGCGTCTACAGTAGAGCGATTCCTTGTGAACCCAAACTGATTGTTATGAAAAATATTGTTGTCATTAAAATGACGTAATAATTGGTTCAAAATTAATTTTTCAAAAATTTTACTTAACGTAGGTAGTATCGATATAGGCCGAAAATTTGTTGGATCAGTTGAACTACCTGATTTAAAAATAGGAATTACTTTACTGTGCTTCATTAGATCAGGAAATACACCATTTGTCACACAGCCATTAAACACAGCTGCTAACTTGGGTGCAATAATGTCTATAAACGAGGAAACGGTCTTTACAGAAAGCCCCCAAAGGTCTGCCGTTTTTTTCACATCAAGACTTTTAAAACTATTTACAATGTCCTTATTACTAACAACTGAAAATTTAAAAGCTGTGTCACATTCAGTTACACTTTGTTTAAGTAACGTCTCTGCGGAAGTGGGAGACGATCTTAGAGTTTTGGTTGTTAGAACAGGAATGTTGGTAAAGAAGTTCTCAAACTCTGTCGCTACTTCCAGATCCGCTTTTACATCTGTGTTGTTTATTATCAAATGAAAGTCTCTGTCACGCACTGTACTTCTGCCAGTTTCACTGTTGATAATATTCCAAGTCATTTTAATTTTATTTGCAGATGTTTTGATTTTATTTTTCAAATAAATTGATTTCGCAGAGGAACAGGCTCGTTTAAATAACTTAGAATAGATTTTTACATACTCCAAGAAAGTGGGGTTATAATTATATGATTTTTCATAATAAAGGTCATATAACTTCTGCCTGCTTTTATAGATTCCTGGAGTTGCCCATTCACTAAAATTAGCACGATCACCAAAAGATATTGTTTTTGGTTCGAATATTTTATTGAATTCATCACTGATGAGTTGGAACAGTGAGTTATAGAGTATATTTGTGTCACTGTGAGTAGGCAACCCTGGGACTTTTTGTATTAAATTAGTTCTTAAGAGTTCTAGGCGGCTATTATTTATTGGAACAAAGCTAACAGTTTTTGTTTGGGGTTTATTAATTTTCTTTGGAAACACTGCTAGTTGTCCACAGTGATCAGATTCTAATTTATTTATAATTGAGTTATCTATTGGTTTTAAATTTGTGAATATATTATCTATACAAGTTGCACTAGTGGCGGTTATCCTAGTAGGTTCCAAGAAAATATTGTACATGTTATAACATTTAAAAAGTAATTTAAATTTATCAATTATTGGACTACATTCCAGTAAATTAATGTTAAAGTCTCCACAGATAATCATTGTCTTATTTGATTTGGAAATTTTAAATAGAAGATCCTCCATACATTTTTCAAACTCATCATAAGGTGAGCATGGAGGCCTGTATACGCATACCACAAGGAACTGCTCAAGCTCAATACTAGAAATTTCAATAACTCGTTCAACAGAGAGGCTCACAATATCTTTACGTTCTTTAAATTTTATAGTTTTATTAGTTATAATTAACGAGCCACCACGTATTAAATTAACTCTGCTGAAGGAGCTAGCAACGTGATGATTATTAAAACTGAACATTAATTGATAATTTTTTAGCCAGTGTTCAGTAATACAAACAATGTCTATGTTGCTATCATTTAAAAACAATTCCAATTCAAGTTCTTTGCCCATCAGACCTTGTATATTCTGGTGGACAAGTTTTAATACATCATAGCAAGAGGTTGTCTCTATTGTCGTATGTCCTAATTTAAATTATTAAGAGTTTCATTAATAGCCATATTTTTGGCTGAGTTTACAAGGTCAATTTGCTCAATAGAAGCAATGTCAATCTTAGGTTGCTCAATAGAAGCAACCTTAGTAGCCAAATTTTTGGCTGATATATCAAATAAATGATCTACCTATATGATCGCTTTGTTATGGTGAAATAGGAAAGTGCCAAATCACTTCATTGTGATAGGACAGCGACGTGATTTTCAAGTGATCCCATTGGTCAGATATTTCTCGGCTTTCTTACACAGCTTTGGAATATGTGACTTTGAAAATCACAGTTTCTGCCTAAACACTATCAAAAGTGCCTAATGCTTTACTAAATTGAGATGAGAATAGACCAACGTTTACAGGCTACGCTACATTTATTTTATTTATTTTTTATTAGGGTTCCCTTTGGCTTTCAATAGCGGCTCTTCCAATAAGGCCCACCGGTTCGTTAATTTATTTTTTTAATAATCTTGCACAATTTCGATATTATGATAGATCTAAGCATGAATTTCAAAGTTTACAAGTCTTTCAGCCAATATTCAGGGGAATAGAAATTGGTCACACAAGAGTATTCAAGATTCCTTCGCGCGCGGAACAGAATGCAATAATGTGAAGACGGCGCACCGTGGCAATTCCTCGAGTCTTCTATTGAGATGCGATTTAATCTCAAGTAGATAGAAATATGGTCCTGAATGCAAACCATATATTCAAATAGCTAGATAGTAGCAAGGAGGGGTGTTATGAATATCCAAAAAAAAAAACTTTTGAATCCACTGCGAAATAGTTACCAAATTTCACTAGTACATAAGTAGGTACCCCAAGTACCCCATAAATACATAGTTAAACATATCAATAGAATAAGATCAGTATATAAATCAACGCTATATAACCTTTCCATTAAGCATTCGTCTCCGCGTTCAGGAATCCTGAATACCGTTGTGAGACCAATTTCCGGGAATCTGTGCGGTGTGAACTGGAATATTGCAATAGAGGAATTGCATTATCCGCTTTGTGATTTAAACCGTCGTGTGTGTCAACCCGTGTCGTCGTTCAATCACGTGGGTGTATATTGAACAATAGATAATCTTTTGTTACTGCTTATTGTTGCTCGTTAGGTTAATATTCTAACTTTAATTTCTTTTACTTTTTACAGTTCTTAGGTTGACCAGATTTTGTTCCTTTGATATTGTATCGATGATTAATTGTGAAAAAAATACACTTCTCATCAAAACAATCGAAACAGGACTGCAGGCATTTAAATAATAAAAAAATATTGAAATCATTAAAAAAATACGCCAATAAATAGCTGGCAGTTTAGTCTATATATTGGTGTACCACAATTCCAAATTTGAATTTAAATTTTAGAATTTTCATCCAATAAATGAGCGTAGGTGTTTCGATTTTTTTGATGAGAAGTATAGTATGTATTTTTATTGTCAAACTTGACGTGTGAATATTATTGACTTTATTCTCAGAAACAAACGTCTTTCCCTACTGTTACAATAAGACAAGAAGGGTCTACTGAGTCGGACCCTTGTCTAGTTATTCATTTACTTCAATCGTAGCTGACATCGTCGAGTGATGTATGACGTAGTTGTGTTGGTCTTTAGGGATATCAGCTTCAAAGTATGAAAAATGATGCATGGGATGTTTATTCTACGCGTGGCCGTGGGCGTGAAATACCTGCTGACAGTGCTGTCTTTTCCATAAGGGCACATGGGGCCTGAAACTGAGGGCCCCCGTTTGATAACCGCCTCACAATTCGTCATTTAAATTGAAAAAGAAGAGCTCATGTTTTTTAGCGCCACTATTGTCTGGTATTCCTTTTTAGGGTTCCGTACCCAAAGGGTACCAACGGGACCCTATTACTAAGCCTACGCTGTCCGTCTGTCTGTCCGTCTGTCTGTCTGTCTGTCTGTCTGTCTGTCTGTCTGTCCGTCCGTCTGTCTGTCAGCGGGCTCTATCTCACGAACCGTAATAGCTAGAGACTTGAAATTTTCACAGAATATGTATTTCTGTTGCCACTACAACAACAAATACTAAAAATAAAAATAAAATATAAATAAAGGGTGTCCCCATACAATGAACTCGTTATTTTTGACGTTTTTATTTATAACTCATAAATTAAACTATATATAAAGGGAAAACTAATATTTTAATCATTAGTGATCATTATAATAGCTTTTATATTAATCGTTGAAACAAAATTTTGTAAAACTACATATTTTTACCAAATAATTAAGTTTTAAGCGACAGCGCCATCTAGTCGCATATGTGTAAACTAATATTTTCACAGAATGAATTTCAATTACTAAAATAAATAATTTAATTTATACGGTGGTTGGTACGGAACCCTCTATGTGCGAGTCCGACACGCACTTGGCCGGTTTTTTTTTTATTTCAACTGGATCGATTTCTAGATCGGGAAATTATTTTTTCGAAAATCTGTTTCTCACGCGAAACTCCTTCGAATACTAAAAGCATGTGAAGTTGCCCTTTGAACTTCTATTTACTGGACCCATTTCACCTTTAAAGGACGTCCTTGACAACACCTGTTGTACATCATCAATCCTTTCAACCCTTAAATATTTATGCATTGCACAACTTGTAGATACTCAAAATATACAATTGAGTTTCAAACGAGAGTTATTATTTCCCGTAGTTTTAAAACGAGTAATACATAGATCCCTAAAAATGTTATCTCACTACCCCAAACTCCAGGGCTCGAAATTCCCTGCATAGCCTAAGATGGCCCTGCCTGCTAAGATTGCAAAAACCATGCATGTACTTAATATTCTTCTTATAATACGAAAACCGTTAATGCAAATATTATACACTGAAATATAAATGGACTTAACATCCCAAAATGAGCGCAACTCGACGCTACACTCGAGCACTTTTGAAAAGTTTTCATTGTTGTTTATTAAATGTTTTATTTGTTGGATAGAAGCGTTGTTGAGTCCCATTTCATTAATGGCAAAAAGTGTTCCGATGCGTCCTCTGGGTAATATTGGAGCTTATTCTGTCGAGACTTTTCCCTTTCCTTATTATTATTTGTTCAGTGTGTAAGCTCGTAAATTTTTATGGTGTATTTCATTCATTTAGTCTTAAGAAAGGCATTTTTAAAACATCTCAATGGGTTATTTTTGTCTTTTTTCCTAGATTTTTGTTTTCATTTTTATTAGGGTTCACTTCTAGTCTACAAACCATTGCTGTCTACTCCTTGAGTCTCGTCTAGTGGGACTACCCTTAGCCCAGTTTTTCGTAATTCTTGCCTGAATCATTAACATTAATTGCTTTTTCTCACCATATCTAGCTTTCTAAAAGAAACATTTAATAGTATGGAATGTGGTTGTTCACGAAAACGGGTTTCGGAAAATAAAATATCAACCGAATGTCTAGACCATGAAGTTTATTGCCTGAATCCTCTTTCGTCTTGAGGAGACTCTTGAATACAAAGGCTTGTTATTCAAATAAGCTGCGTAATATAATCAGTTACACATCGAAAAGAATCGCTATGAGCTGTTTACGCTCAAATTATAGTGTTTACGTGTCCCGACGTCGACAAACAACGTAGTAACCTATTTCCCTCAGACGTTATTTAATAACTTTCCTAAGAAAATAACGATAATATGCCCTATACTTTATCTCGTGCCGTTTGCTTAACGTATTTACAAGGCTTGCCTATTTGCTTAAGAAGATTATAGAGTCTAAGTTTTCTTTAGCCATGAAGACATTTTTGTTTAAAAAATTTTGGGCATTACAAGGAGTTAGGATTTTTTATTATCAAGAGTAAAGACTACAAATAAAACTATTGAAAGAAGTGTCTTATTTTCTTTACTTTGGGCTACATTTACGACCATTTTTGAGTGTCGATGATGGCAAAGTTAAATTTAAGTAACACAGAATTCCGAAAGTTACCTGCCTTTAAAAAGCCGAGTGATGAAGCTGCATAAAATACGCATGAAATGTTCTTCCACTTGGTCACTTTCAAAGATTTTTCGCAGCTAAAGAATTTTAGAATAGAATTCACAAATACTTATTCATAGTACGTCTTTCTTTTTCGAAAACAAACTCATGGATGCTGTGAACTCGAGATTGCGAGAGATCCGAAGTCTCCTATCTTCGCGTCATTTGCTCAGAAGCTTAAGCAAATACACTGCAGAGTTATAGATTTTGTTCGTTCGCCTATTGTTTTCGCTGCAAGAATTTAAGGTTTGAATTTGTGCTGGATGCTAGCTTCCAAGTTTTGAAGTAAACTACGGTATCGGTATAAAGGACGTTATTATTAGACTTTGTATACATTTTTATGAGCACATTAAGTTTTTACGAAACCTTTCAATAACCCTTCCAAAATCCAGTCACATTCCTAGTATGTTTCCTATGAAGTTACTGCAATATTTATTCACTCATTTTCGATGTAGTCGATTTCATGCACCGTCGCCTACAGGCGCTCATATCCTATTTAAATCGGCACTTCACGGGTGTTCCCCAAGGGTGCACCCTGGGACCCCAAACTGAATAAATAAATTTGATTTCGACTGTCACTAAATTTTCATAAGGATTTAAGGGTTGTTTTATTGGATATTAGAGTAGGCAGTTTGGAAAATGTCAACGCCCAATAAATTTGTCACATAATATCGTAATATTTTTAGCATATTATCTTAAAATATTTCAATGGAACTTACTGAATTTGGTTCATAACATTAAACCTTGTTAATCAATTGTCTCATGTAAACGAATGTAGTAACAAAAATCAGAAATCGAAATGGAACTCCCTGATCCACTAATTACACCCAAATTTTCCCACACGAAATTGGACCCATCTGATAGACATGTGACAATTTCCATTCATTGGGCGGAGGCAAAAAATGCTTCAGTTCTCTTTCTTCTGGCGACTCTCATGAATCATTCGGGCTCGCCACTCCAGCCTCCCGTCCATTGAGGAGTCCGGAACGCACCGGACAAGACAAATATCCTACTCAGTACCATTAATCCTTCTAATCTTGACAGAAAACCTCCGGGGAGTTATATAGACGATGCTGTGAACGTATTTATCAAAATCTTACGCGGACGCCCTGATTCCGACTTGTGTTTGGGTAATGATATGAAAATATCATTGTTTTTGTTGTGTGAAAGAGTTGACGGGTGTTTGAAGACGTCTGGTTAATTTTAATTTGATGTTAGAAGAGAGTGGAAAAATCTACTTAATAAAAGATTCGTATATTTATCCCACTAATATTATAAATACGAAAGCAAGTGTGTGTGTGAGTGAATGTTTGTTACCACTTATCTCTATAACTACTAAACCAATTTTAATGAAAATTGAAACGTAGATAGTGCAGCCTCTGGAATAAGACAAAGGCTAATATTACATGTTAATTTCCACGAGGGCGAAGCTGCGGGGCACAGCTAGTTGTTTATAAATTATGTTCAAGTCGACCAAATTCACAATCAAATAATTACAGACAACATTATCCTCAAATGCCAATAAATAGATGATAAGTAAATCGGAAAGCTTATTATCTTCCAAATAAATATCGCAATGGAAATACTCGAATTATTGATATAATACCTACTCGAATACTTATGAATACAAAAGTAAGTTCTGAATACGTTACAATACCGTTATATTAATGGAAGAATTCTGCCTAGCCTTTTCTAAATAGGTATATGTTTGGTGAGACTTTGTTATTGTAATACGTTAATCACACTCTAATCGAATGGTTCAATGTATTATTGTAGTCGAACAATTTGTCCTTTTCGTACCACAATAAACACTGCACAGAAGTGATCCCAGTCTCATACATACAAGGGTATTTTTATAAACTTCCTTTTGACCGAATCTCTACAGCCTAACGCGAACTGCTGTGCCAAAACATATCGAATGTGATTTTGAAGGTTCTCCATTTTTCTTTTTTTACCTTATTTGTTGATTTTCCTTCCTTACAAAACTTCGTTGGCCACACAGCTTGAGGCCAATAAAAATAAAAGCCGACGAAACAAAACCAACCGACTTGTTATTAGAAGTCTCGAGGCAGTTTTATGGGTCGTCTCCCTTTCTCCTATTATGTAGATCCGCCGTTTTATGCATGCACATCGGTAATGAGTGTTTACTATCGCAAATAGAATGGCGGTATTAGGGATTTTATTTGCGCAAATAAATTACGTTGGGCCGACATGAATGTAAGAGTGCCGAAAAAGGTGAGGGTCCATCTAATATGCTGTGAAGGTTAAGTGATGAAGAAGATAAACGCTATCAAAGAAGTTGTAGTGGATATTCTAAGAATATGCTTAGAAAAATACTGTGCAGTCGACAAGACAGTATGAGGTAGACAGATAATATCCTGGGACATTTTTTACACACGGCTACCTGATCCCAAACTAAGCAGAGCTTGTACTATGGAAACCAGACAGCTGATATTACTACATATACTACTTTTTTATTACCCGACTACGGCGGAGGGTTATGATTTTGACCGGTATGTATGCATGTATGTATGTATGTATGTATGTTTGTATGTATGTATGTATGTATGTATGTATGTAACTGGAATTCGCGGTCTACCGCTATCCTGGTTCACTAATTATCTTTCCAATCGTAAACAATTTATAAAAATAGGTCAACACCATAGTGATCCACTTCCAATAACCTTTGGCGTACCTCAAGGGAGTGTACTGGGTCCAGTTCTATTCCTTTTATATATAAACGACCTTCTGAAAACTAACCTATTTAATGCTAAAATCATTTCTTACGCTGATGACACAGCAATACTCTTCCACGGACCAACATGGGAGAAAACACTTAAAACGGCGGAGTCAGGAATCTCCAAAATTACGAAATGGCTAAACTTCAACTTACTTACCCTAAATATTAGTAAAACCCAATTTATTACATTTTGTAAAACACAAGCTTCAAAACCACCATTCAGACCAATAATTAAAATACACTCATGCCAAGATTCCCAGAGCAATAACAACTCATGCGACTGTCAACACATAAAACGCACAACAACAATAAAATATTTAGGTATAACATTAGACGAATGTTTAAACTACAAAGAGCATTTATCCCTCCTCTCCGGCCGCGTCAGAAAGATAATATATATAATGAAAAATTTAAAAACCTGCGTTCCATCTCACATTCTTCAACTAGTTTACAAAGCTTTGTGCCAGTCTGTGATGCAATACTGCATCTCTGTCTGGGGTAATGCCGGTAAAACCTATATGTTAAGCTTAGAAAGAGCCCAACGGGCTATAATTAAAGTACTATTAAATAAACCTTTCCGTTTCCCAACTATTACATTATACCAAGAATTTCCAGTCCTTACTGCTCGACAATTATTCGTTCTCAGTGCTACGTTGAAATCTCATTATACCACCATAACTAACTTACCTGCCCACGAATTACTCTTATCCAGAAGAGTTTATAGAATACCAGTACCCCCAGTAAAATCCTTATTAGCTACGCGTTCACCCATGCACTCACACCCTTACACTTATAATATCGTTTGCAAATTTTGTAATTTGAAATCCATCTCCTTGTTTGCATGTAAAAAAATCGTAACAGAGTGGCTTCTTACGCTTTCTTATAATGACACCGAGGACATGTTAATTCCTCTCCGGTAGTATTTCAAATATACCTTACAGACGAAACATACAACATACTTTTCAAACATACACACAACCACACGTGCACTCTCACTCACTCACACTCACTCACACACACACATACATACACACGCACACACATACACCACACTCAACACCTCATACATTCTACACCCACACACACACATTATTCTCAAAGACACAAACACACCCCTACAACCTCGACATTAACTTCCTTTTATCTTCAACTGTATTTTAATCTCTTACTAATTTTAATTCTTTAATTTAATTTATTAATATTTTATCTTAATACTTAATTGTTTAATATCTTTGTACTAATATCTCATTATTAATTTCTGGCCTTTGCGATACAGGCCCAGAGCCTAGTGCAAAGGCCGCTGTATAAACATTGTGAAACTGTACTTTGAAAAATAAATTATTTAATGATTTAATTTAATTTAATGATTTAATTTTAATGTATCTATGTATGTGCGTCTGTTCCCACCTAACTTCCAAACTACTTGTCGTAATTTGACAAATGAGGTATCGTTAGAAGCGGCTTAATGGCGCGCTGGTTATAGGCTATGTGACGTCACATAAAATTGCATATGGCGCCCTCTAGAGGACATAATGTCATGAACAAAAAAAAATACATTTTTTAATAAAACCGTGTGGGGTATCAAATGAAAGAGCTTGATGAGCACATTTCAAAAATATATATATTGTTACCTATAACTCCAAAATAATTAAATAAAAAGTAAGTTTAAAAACTAAAACCCGACTACTGAAAAATCGCGCTCTAAAAAGTATGAAACAAGAAAATATTCTCATCTAGAGGATAGCCGTGGTCCGTGTTCATATGCCATTTGGCCCTAAAGGACCTACACGGACCACGGCTATTAGAGCGCGATTTTTCAGTAGTCGGGTTTTAGTTTTTAAACTTACTTTTTATTTGTAAATACATACTTAATATACATATACACCCAGACTTGGGACATACAGACATATTCATGCACACAAATGCATGTCCCGGGTAGGAATCGAACCTACGACCTGCAGCGTGAAAGTCGCCATCACGCCAACCACGCCAACGGGCCCGTCAAACAGACAGATTATTATAAGGGTGACTACTTGTTGTAATTGTAGCACACGAAGTTTACTGGTTTGTTGAAGTTTCATCTTGGCTGTTCTCGTCTGGATTCTGTGCATAATCGTTTAGAAAAAAAAAAATAAAAAAAAATTAAAAATTAGAGAATCACGCCCGTGAAGCTAAAACTCGTAGAATTAGTTTTGAAGACCTAATCAACGTAATTAGGGTCTCCGCAGACTAGCTACTTTTAGCATCGGCGATCGACGATTTTGATGCCGCGTCTCGCTCGTTCGCGCTCGAAGAAACGCGACGCAGCATCGATACGTCACAAAATCGCCGGTCGCCGATGCTAAAAGTAGCTAGTCTGCGGAGGCCCTTACTCATACCTATCTACCATTAGGTTACACATTTGAAGTGTGTCATCATTTGGCGTAGTTATAATTAATTCACCGGCTTCACTCGAGTCGCCTCGCCGGAAGCGCTGTTTACGGTCCCCGCTATGAAGTGGCCATGTGTATGCCCAACTAATTTAATTACACCTGGATTAATCACTTCGGGTAGTTTCCGAGATAAATTCTACCTGAGCCTCGGTTGCCGCATTCGGGAAATTATAGGATCATGTTGCTGGTTAAGTTTTTGAGCTGAGGAGTATTCAGTGAATATGTAGGTTGGTAACTATTTATATTCTCTTTTAATGACATGTGGGTACATATTATAATTAATAAGTACTTTCCCCATTCGAGTAAGGACAGCTTGCATTGCTCAGTTATTCATATTATGATGATTACGTTTGTAGGGTTCTATGGAAAAAAATAATAACTTTTCATTGATGTGGTTCCATGAGTTTACACCTTTTTATATTGACGGCTTATTTTTAGGCATACAATTATTTATGGCATAACTTATCCACTTGGAGCATGTTGTACGAACATCCAGAACATTTTCACGAGACCTTCCCATGGATATTACGCAAGCCTCTGTTTTACGGGATCACTCACCATCATTCGCCTCGTCCAGAATTCATAGAATTTACGATCGCGTACCCTTGACCGAAATTACTTTATATAAAGCTTTAAACCCAGTTCAATGCGAGCCACCTGTTTGCAAAACACAAATATGATTTCGTAACGCGATAGCCCCTACCATTGTATTTTAGCCCTCGCCATTGTTTAACTAATCTAGTTTGATTAACGCGTCCGTTGTTGTTTCAGGCAGTCCGCCGATGTAAACACAAAGTCGGAATGAGATGAGCATGCGTGTGGCGTGGGCCAGGTGGTACTGGATCGTTATATTCACGACGTGCGCCGCGAGGACCGCCAGCGACTGGCTCGACTGCGCCCACTTCTCCACCTGCAGGTGCAAATGGTCCTCCGGCAAGAAGACGGCTACGTGTGCCTCCGGTGACCTGCGCCGCCCACCCGCTCTCTCATCCGACATCCAAGTCCTCGATCTGCACGACAACCCACTCCGGAACCTGCCTCAGGAGGTCTTCGCTAATATCGGCCTTCTCAACTTGCAACGACTAAACCTCCGAGCTACAAACTTGAGGTCGATAAACGCAGACGCGTTCCTAGAATTAAGGATCTTGATTGAAGTCGATTTAGGTGACAACGATCTGTCCCATTTGCCGCGGGACATATTCAGAGGCAACGAAAGATTACGACTAGTTGTACTTAGTAACAATCCCTTGACAACGCTAATTGCGGACCAGTTCCCACCTCTGCCGCATTTACGGATGCTTTTATTAGACGGCTGCCGACTAAGGTCGATAAACACGAACGCTTTGCGGAATCTGAAATCTTTAGAGACGATTGATTTACGTAGAAACCAGCTTACATTCCTCCGGTTGATCACGTTTTCCGTGCCGGCTCTGAAAACTGTATCCCTATCTGGTAATCCATGGCGATGCGATTGTAGATTGAGAGAATTCAAAGATTGGTTTCTAGAAAGTAAGTTAGGGACCGAAGACTTGCTTTGCGTAGAGCCTTCGACGCAAGCAGGGAACAAGTGGAGAAACGTTCCTAGTGAGAGTATGTCGTGTCCACCTGAAGTTAAATCTAGTACACTAGTCGTGAGAGCAGAGCTCGGTATGCCAACATCATTCGGATGTTGGGTTCATGGAATCCCAAAACCCCAAGTGACATGGCTCTTTGATGGTGTTAATGTACACAATAGTTCAGTAGATTGCGACATGGAAGAGACGGAAACGGTAGACGATAATGATTCAGGTGACAAAGTCCCGGGTAGTGTTAGATGGGTAAACGTGACCCTTTTAAATGTGACGTCAAGTGCTGCGGGAGAATGGACTTGTGTTGCTAAGAGCATAGCGGGTGAAGCGAGGGCTATAATAAGTCTGGTATTGCCCAGATCGCAGACGGCAACTGCTCGAACTGCTCCCGGTATACCCCATTTATTAGGAGTTGTATTTGGAGCATTAGGTATATTGGCGAGTCTTGGTTTCATTGCTGCTGTTGCTTGTTGGCATTTGAGGAGACGGAGTGTTCCCCCGAGTAGAAGTTTCACTGATCAAGAGAAACGATTAATAGATGCCTCAGTAGTTGTTAGTTGCGACCGATCCATCGGTGACATGGTGTCACCGTGTGACTTCGAACTCACCGAACGGATGTCGGAAGACCAACCCAGAGGATGTGGATTCGATCCAGTTCATATTACAATAGAAGGTACTCCGGGCGCTTTTCCTCCGCCACCAGCGGAGTTCGCTGTGCCCGTACCGTACGGGAATATCTTCATATCTGTGCAAGTGTCAGGGAGAGGGGAGCCGGGGAAGTATCCTGATTTGTTGAGTGGGGGAGCAACTTTGCCTCGGCGGAGTCGGACATGTTGTGGGACACCTGCATACGACAACATGGGTCCCAGAGTGACAGCAACTGGAAGTTCCACCTGGTCGCTACCCGGAGCTAGTACGGAGAATGTGGGAGTATCAGAGACTCCGGTCTTGACCTTACCACCACCACCGCCAGAGTTTGTCTCCCTGTAGCCCCGGCCCCTGGTACTGGACGCCTCGACTCTGAGGTGACCTGGTACCCGCATTCTTGAAGTCAATTAAGACTATTCCCAAATTTTATTGTATTTACGATAATTTTGACGTGATTAATAATTTAAATGTACATAGTTACGGCTAAGTTACGGACGATGTGTGACATCTCGTGAGGTAAATACGTAAGATTGTTATCATTATAAAATTGTAATATTGCATTTAAAGTGAATTTGTTGATACGTTGGGTATTGAAGTGAGAGTGTAGTCTATCTGAGTTTGTTCCCTAGTTGTTTCTTTTATTACTTCGAGTAAGTGTCTTCCTACTTGTTGGATCACATGGACAGCCTTAATAAGTCTTCAGAATATCAATTAAAATTCTAAAACTCCAAATCTATTATCACCCCAACATCAACATCGTCTTGGTTCATGTTTTTGGAATTTGGATAACAAATATAATTTGTAGTTGATGACAGTTCTTTTGACATGATATCTATTAATCTGACTAGCTGTCCATCTGTTCCAACAACCTAAAAAAAACTTTTGTAAATATTGTTTATTATACAAACTTCCCAAACATAAGACTGACCCTTTTCTCTTGTTTTTCACCTCTTTATAACTTGAACATTATGCTGTAAACTCGACCTAGTCAATAGCTTCTGAACTTTTTTTCTCTGAAAGCGAAAATATCTAATGTAAAGGAAAATAAACCGATCACGTAATATGGCGTCGTTTTATTTGTGTTGGATCTATCGGAATGGGTGCTTTTATGATCCATTATGGTGGGTCCAGTATGTCTTTGTTATGAGCTTATATTGTTTTCCACTTAGCTTTTGATTTCTGTGTTCTTTTTGTTAGACTGCATTATATTGTACTCAATATGGATACGATTTCAATAAGGTTTCCTACAGGCGAAGCAACATCTTTATACTTTGGGGTAAGTCTGGATAGAAGTTATCTGGTTAAACACGTGTTTAATACAATATAGCACACAAAACAAACCACCCCATAACATAGGGGAAAACACGATAATTTACCTTATATTGTTAATAGTTTTTTTAAAAGGTTAAGTCCGGAACAAAAGAGGTATGTCAAAATCATAGCATGTGGCAGTCAATAGTCTCTGCCTACCCCTGGCGTGAGTACATGTATGTTTTTCCCTAATTTACTACTGTTATTTTCAGAAAATATGAATTACTTCGTTAGGATCAATAGTTAAGTTACTTTAGAACATTTAAACCGAATTTAAGTCACTCCACTATGTACTTTGTAACACTAATAGTGTACCGTTACCAAGGGAATAATAAATCGGTATGATACGCTAATAGCGCAGTCGAGTTGCTCTAATTTATAATTAACTAGCCTCTAATGTAGCTCGCCGTCGCCTGGCTCTAGTTATGCAACCAACTTTAATGAGTTGTTAAGAGCTAACGCTGTTATAGTAATTAATCCATTTACAAAAGCTATACAAAACTAGCGGTTATATGCAGATTTTGTGTAATTGAATTTATGTATTTAATCATTTTGTCCTTAAATGCTATAGCAGCTGCATTATTATCAGTATCTAAGGTGCTTCTAAGGTGTATATCTATCAGTACCTATGGTGGATCTAGGTAAGCTTGTATCGCATTTAAACATTAGGCTCGTGTCTTCATGGGCCATTTTCTATACACCAAAGTTAACTATGACCTATGGAATATATTTTGTTTGTCGAATCTACGAGATTAAGATTTAACTTTCTAGCTATAAGTATTATGTCTTTGTAGCAGTTTCAATAAAAAATATATTTATTTAAGCTCTTGCTGATCTACCAAAAGCTATTAAAATAATGCATACGATTCTAAGACGATGAAAACCGCAAGCCCTCTGAATTACTTTCACGTCAAAGCGTACAAATATATACAGGAAATCTATGGTGCGGGATATTACGGGGTGGAATGTGGTCGCAGTGTTACATATTTCCCGTAACGACCGTATAGATGGCAAAGGGGAGGGTAACCCATAGAGAATAACGAAGGTGTATGCAATGGTATGGGAAGTTTCAATCATGTCGCATTCGATTGGCCGACAGAAACTGACAGAACTATTATTAAACAATTATAGAGAGGGACCCACCACTCACCCTCGGAATTGTCAACCTCCAAAATTATAAACCATGACCAACCATTATAACTATTATGAAAAATTAGACAATACAGGTGCCGTTCCTACTTTGTTCCCATTTCGTTCCCACTTTGTTCCCATTTATTTTTTAAATTGTTTATTATTTAACAAAGGAACTCAAGTAAAATATAAAAGTCTACAGAAAAACAAACGCATATTGCCGTTGGCTCTTTTTACCCTTTCCTTTCAAGTATCAGTAAAACATTACTGATTGATATAACCGAGCGGCTACTAACAAGCAAGGATTAACGGTTCAAGACAACAAAAGGAAAGCAAAACAGTATTAATTAATTAAACAAATTGATTGCCCCAAAACAGAATTGGGTCAAATGGATACCGTGCAAAATTTATTGTTTCTTCATTACTAGGGGAAATACTTAACAGAAAGTGGCTAAACAAGCATAATATGAGGTAAGGCAGCGCTTACATATTTTTTGTCCGAGTACCTACATTTCCAGTGAGATGTCCCGTTATGTACTTTGTACGAGTACATTTCCAGTGAGATGTCCCGTTATGTTTTTTGTACGAGTAAATTGCCAGTGAGATGTCCCGTTATGCACTTGGTACGAGTACATTTCCAGTAAGCTGCCCGTTATGTTTCTTATACGAGTACATTTCCAGTGAGATGTCCCGTTATGTACTTGGTACGAGTACATTTCAGGTAAGCTGCCCGTTATGTTTTTTGTACGAGCTAATTTCCAGTAAGTTGTGCCATTATTATTTTGTGTACAAGTATATTTCCAGTAACCTGTCCCGTTACTATTTGTTATACGAGCGCATTTCCTGTAAGCTGTCCCATTAGTATTGTTAGATTCAGTAAATATTCAGATCACTTTGACGGGCCCGTTAGCGTGGTTGGCACGGAGGGGCCTTTCACGCTACAGGTCGTAGGTTCGATTCCTACCCGCGACATGCATTTGTGTGCATGAACATGTCTGTATGTCCGGAGTCTGGGTGTATATGTATATTAAGTATGTATTTACAAATAAAAAAGTAGTATATGTAGTAATGTCAGTTATCTGGTTTCCATAGTACAAGCTCTGATTAGTTTGGGATCAGGTAGCCGTGTGTAAAAAATGTCCCAGGATATTATTATTATTATATTATTACTATACTTACGTTATTTCTTTTTGTTTTTTTATCAAGATTACATCCAAGTCTTTATCAGCATGTTGTATGTTTTTTAAAGTAAATGTTTCAAAGGTAGTTCACGCAGCTCCCTTTAATTATTCGGCGGCTGGTGCCTAAGTACAGATTCTTAGATGTCTACGGATTGAAGATTAATGAACAACCACAAGGATTAACAACAAGGATTAACCATTCAGAGACTTTTGTTGTCTTTAAGCGGGATATTAATTAATTGGACAAATTGATTAGCCCAATCGGAAATAGGTCAAACAAGATAACACGGCAAACAAATTGTTAAGTCGTTAGTACCCGCCGAGCAATGAGCGTTTGTTTTGAAAACGAACCATTTAACGATTCCAGAGTTAAGGATTTGGAAGTGTTTTGTTTATTTAGGTCGTTAAAATTAATATTGATTAAATTAAATTATTGAGCTCTATAAGTAAGCTACAAGAAAGTTAGTTGTGTCGGATCGACGATATAATAACGGCCAATAAGATCGCTTTATTATGATGTGATTTTTAAACTGTTGTATTGGTCGAAACTTTCACTCTACCTAAGGTTTGTCTCACCTTTCCTAATGTTTCTGACGATAACTATCATAAATAATATTAACTTAGAATACCCTAGTCCCAACGCCCTTGACTGAACGCCGTTCACCTACCTGTGTCCCTGTGGGCAATGTCGCAACCACATTCCGCCCCTGAATATCTCGCTTCATACAAAACACATCGATATACCTACCGTAAGAGTATTATAGAGTAAGAGGCCACTACTCTAGCAATGTGGTGTGGTGGAATTTTTCATTTTTAATTTAAAATACATACCCACTGTTCTCTTATGGACTGTATTTTTTATCTTAGGTCGGTTTGAGGAGTCAAAATGAGACGCTAAGTTGTTGGACTAGATATTTGTTTATGTAAATGGTGAGAAAACACAATATGAAAACTCGGTACAGCTAATCAGTCACATACACGCGTCCAACTAATAATACCTAAGTTATCATTATAAGCCAATAATTAAATATAAATATCGCCAAACTACAACCGCCAACCCGCACCAACCAACCCGCACTGGGACCAACCCGCACTGGGCCAGCGTGGTGGATTATGGCCTGAATCCCCCTCGCATTGAGGGGAGGCCCATGCCCAGTAGTGGGACGTTAAAAGGGCTAAATTATTATTATTATTATTATCGCCAAACTAACACACCAACTGTATGATCCCAAACTAAGCATTCGGTACTATGGATACTGTACAATGGACTGGGGGCGATCCCAGTCACAGGAATCGAACCTGTAACCACACGATGCAGTGAGCCAAGCGGCGTACGCTCGAACCACTGCGTCACAGGGTCGTAAAAGTTGATGTAAGATGATTAACCTATTGCCAGAAGAGCTTGTCTAAAATACCACACACGCAATATTATTATAGTCTGACCGCTACCGCTGTGCCGCGCTTAAGCGCTGGGTTCCTAGGAATCATCATATAACGGCCGCACTAGAACATTGGCTATGTCAAAAACGGTGTCCAAACCGGTCTCTAGGCAACCGCGCCATAGTTTACATAGCCAATGTCCTAATGCGGTCGTTATATGACGGCACCGTTTTGGAGGAACCCAGCGCTTTAGGTACGCGAGCGGCGAGACGGGGGAGGCGAATCCACTCCCCACCTCTCCGAGCATTCCCCGCGCATACCTAGTTGCCCACTCCCCACCTCCCCGTGCATGCCTAAGGCGCGGCACAGAGGTAGCGGTCAGACTATACCTGCTCATGATGACCGGACTGGTCGCATAATAAAGTTCTTTCGTCTTATTTAGCATTACGAGAATAATCGTAAGTTTGTAAACCATTCTCTTAAACACACGTCTAAGGTCTCCAATCATTATCGGCTGCAAAAAACATCTCATTCCTTCCTCGAATAGGATCGTAAGTCGTAACTTCCTGTATAATTGAAATCATTACCGGAAAACGGGCGCTGATCCTCTTAAATGGACCGATTTATGAAGCTAGGGGTATCTATCGGCATGTGTGTTCTGTAGGAGTGTTGTATTGGTATGTTTAAGCTTGTGTTGCAATGTAACGTTTGATATTCTATTCCTTCTTCCAACCAGCACCCATAGCCAAGTGGCTTCGTTTATAAGCGTTTCTACAAATCGCACGCTTAAATGCATGGCAATGACGTTACAAGTCGATAAGTAGATCCCGTGACTTATGTCATTTCCATAGATGAAGCGTAACGATTTGTAGAAACAAATGTAGATGAAGCCACTTGGCTAAAGGGGCAGATAGAATAGGTACGGACGACTGCACTTCCATGGTAAATGACCAACATCATCTGAGCTGTCTTTATTATTGACACCCGTATTAAGAGAGTTCAGCTTATGTTGGAAACGTTACCATGGACGTGTTAGACTGTAGTCTTTAGCAACATTTCAGATTTTTCATAACATCGCGTCTGTGTTCCCCGGAAGGGTTAGCAGAGGTTGATTGCAGTGCACCCACATTTAGAAGTATCCACTGATTTCATGAAAGTTCGCGCTCAGAGCTGAAATCATTAAAAATATCATTTTTATTCAACTGTTTCACACTCAAATAGTTAACATTTCATGATTCATTAGCAACTTGAGTTACCTGCCATTTATTACGGCAATGAAAAAACTGCAGACTAGTTATTTTAGACAGGATATCAGACTGAAAAGCAGGCGTTTTAATGAGCCGAGAGCACTTTTAATGACTGAAACGGATTTTTTTTACTGACGTAGAAAGACTGTATGTAAAGGTTGTTTCTTTTGAGTGTTATAAATTGCAGTGAAAGGAATGATTACATTGGATCAGATGTTAGATACTATAATGTAAGTAAATAAGTATTTATCATTTGATCTTTTGTGTATTGTTTTTTTTTTCTTAGCTATATCGGACCACAGGGGTGGCAAAATTAGAGTAACTCAAATAAGTAAGCCTGTCATGCCATTAGATGTTTTAGTGTAGACATATTATATTAGACGACTTCTTGGACTAATGGTTCGATTCCCGTCGGGGTCACTTTTCAAATTTTCTTTAATCCGGCTATCACTAGCATAGCTATATTTTGTAGAGGTACGTGTGGAGGAGAACTGTAGATGAATTACATTTTGGTTGCTGCGGAATGAAAAAAAAAACAAGCATACCTAATGATTTGCCATTGCGCTTTACCAAGTATTATAAAATACTGTTTCAAAAATGTCTGGTTTTGGTCCAAACGCTTGCCAACCCTGCGATCTAGACTAGACATAAAATTGGCAATCTCAATCGTCCCCGCTTTATGTGTGGACTATATTTGGCACAATAATAATTTCCTTTCATACTTTTGTTATGCCAGCATGTAATGTACGTATTTCGCATGTAATTTATGGGCCGACGTAAAAACTGACATGTTTGCTCCACTTTTTGAGTTGCCAAAGGTGCTGATTCTGATCACACAAACTAATCCGGACTAAACTAAACTGTGTTATGGCCAGTTTCTTCATGGCAAGTAACAGCCAAACTACAATCCCCACAAACCTTTTTAGTCTGCTGAGAGCGGCGCTAGTGTCAATACAAAACTGACACATGTCTATTAAAATTTTAGTTCCTCTTTTGGCCATCGGGCCAGAAAAAAATGTGTGATTATAGGAAGTTCTCTTACTCGTGAATCCTATTAATGGTAGTATGTTCTCTTCTTTACTCAAATTACTAGATTATTTTTTGGAATGTGCCTAAATCCATTAAATATAAAGACCTACATTGAGTTCAACTAATCTAAATATTAGAAACTCTCATCGTTATCTATCCAAAGGCCGCAGACAGGCAAATGCGTCAATATAATAACATCTCTCTTTGTCAAATATTTAGCGATGTGTCTTTGAAGGCGACATAGATTTAGTCAAAAAGTCAAGAATTTAGTTACAGCTTCCTTTGTACGTAGACATGGAATAGTAAATAGTCTGGGTGGCATATGGTGGCCTCTGCATTGCGTAACTCAGCAGTATGCGCGGCGGGGGCTCGTGTATACTTTATAAGTGTTTATAATACCTACCATGAATGTCTGCTTCTAACTTAGCCTTAACATAGAATTAGTCTTGAACTTGTACTGTCAAATCACCGTTAGGGCCGAATTATTCCATGATCTAGCGTGGTAATCAAGATCATGCTTTTATGTAGCTATAAAATATTTATTCAGCACATTACAGTAGGTTTATCACTAAATAAGATTGAAAATCTTGCAATCACAGACTTCTTAGCTTGCAATATCTTCGGCAGCTGGGCATTCACTAGTTACTTAATATTAATACTAAACTTAACTACCTATTTTAACTTTTATTTTATAAATACGATCAAAAATGCATTGAAAATGGCGCCAAAGAATATTGTTGTCAATAGATAGTAGCGACATCTATTATACTAAGGATGTACCATTATCGATTCAGGTTTTACTTATAGCTTATAGATGGCGTTACATGTAATAAAATAACATACAGTTTGTTATCCCAGCTCTTAGGTACACAAGTAAAGAATATAATGATAATACACTCGTAACCCCTTTCGAGAGCATGCTCTCCTGCACATCTTGCTATATCTCGCTTTTTAACATTAGTTCCGTTTTCATAATTTAAATTTCGCGCCAGTTGACATCCATTACGTCCGATGTGGTACATGCACCATGGCGAGGAAAAGAGACAGCAACTCTCAACCACGAGAGTGAGCGAGACGGAGTGACGCCCGCCCCGCAAGGATTCGAATTTCGACAGGAACGGAACGGCTCGCGCGTGCATTTCAATCTACCAAAAAATTGAGAAAAATCGGGAAGACCATACTCATAACTCCGGTCTTCCTTTCGCTTGAACTTACATAGAGTTTACCCGCAAAGTGTCCCAAGTGTTATTCCTCAAGAATCATCCATTCATCATTCACGACGAGCAACCAGGGCCCTGGTGGAGCCGCTGCCACGTGCAGAACCGCCGGAAAACTACCATCCAAGGCTCCGGCCTGGACATCCAGGTAGGTACGTACCTAAGTACTAGAGCCCTAAGTTTTTAACTCTAATAAAAAGTGGTTCAAACGCTTATTACACCTTCCTGATCTAGGGTAAAGGCCCCTGAATATCAGGTAGTGTACTACACCACCAAGCCAACTAGGAACTCGGATTGAATGCGGCTTCCCCGCCCGCACACCCACCACCGCCTGCGGCTTTTGTGACGTCACATTTGACAGGTTTCTAGTTGGCTTGATGGAATAGTAATACGGGTTTTAAGTACCTACCTACATAACACAGGTGTAGTAAGCAGCCGAAGGGAATTCTATTGGTATCTACAGAAAATAGACTTAAATAACAGCATTGCCATTTTAGCCATGCCATCGTGCCATGCCGGGTACTTTTAATTTTGTCAAAAATAATTCAGTTTAGTCGTAATTTGAAAACAGAATTGGCAGTGCGATGTAGGGGGTGCATTCCGAAATTCCGAAATTTCATAATTTCGAAATTTCGGACCATTTTTGCATAGTTTTCAATTTCGGAATTTCGGCCATTCAGTTTCGGAATCCGAAATTAAATTTAGTTTCTTAACAGCCGCCTACTTCTTTATATTGGATCTAGTACTTTATAGAACTATTAAAATGCCTGTAGAATAATATCCCGCGACCTAAACATTGAGAATAAAAGTACAAAAACATTATGTGAGAGGGATACTACTTACTTATTATATTCTTATTATATTCTTCTTATTATATTCTCAAAACTGTTCATATTTCCTGAAGGGGTTTATCAAGGCGGGGCAAAATTCGACAAGTTTCATCAAATCTTTCAAATCAAAGGCTTGCGTCAGCCTGGACTTTCTCTCAGTTTTAACTTATTGAGCCTAAACATGATGCGTAAAACTAGAGTCTATGAAACCAATCCCAAGAAAACGTCTGAACATTATCATAGAGGCACGAAACAGCTATAGAGCGAGGGTTATTATGATGTATGCGAGGGTATGTATTTCTCTCCTGAACCTGTTTCTTATTAATCCGAATTTGATCAATAGAAGAAGATCCTATTTGCTAATCATGAGAGCAGGTTAGGCAGAGGCACGTACAGAGGACCAGATCATAAAGGTGAAGGCTAGAAATTTGAGGAATAGATCAACGGCACAGGCGTGAAATCAGTGTCGGGTAAGGAGAGAGCCCAGACTGTTTTTATTGTCCTTTCGAGATTTTCCCCAAAAAATCCTAATTCTCTGTTAACCATTTCGCATAGACTTCCTTCAGTATCCTCCATTTGTTTCTAACAGGACTTTTCCAGTTCGATCGTGCGGCCTTCTTAACGTCATCTTTTCATAGCACTTGAGGTCCCCTTAGTGGACATTTATTTTTCAATAGTCTCGAGTCTCCACTAGAGTAGCGATTTGCACCAAGTTCCCTGATTTTGCTTAACATGATTTCCTTCATTCAATTTGAGGCAGGTTATTCGTTTGGTGACATCTCTGACTTTGCTTTGGTTTCTAACGGTCGATGGTCCAGCTTGCTGAGGTCTTTCGCTTAATAATATAGATCTAATTACGCTGATGAGACCGTCCAGCAATGTGGAGACTGCTTATTTTATCTTCTTCTTCTATTTAAGTACCCGAAGGCCCTTATCATTGTAGCTGTTGAAGTTTCCATCATTCCCAGTCTAGGGCAGTATCTTTCACCTCCTGATACTATATGATATCAACCTTAAAATAAATCTGGCTCATGTAATTTATTCCTGGTCTTGCGTCTTCCACATCATCGCTTTCTTCCTACGGTTTCTTCTAAGATGTTTTTCATAAAGTTGTCATATTGTATGAGATGAAAACATTTTTCTTCTGCTACTAAGTATTGTTTTCCATTGCTTATTTTGACTGTTCCTACTTTAACTTAATCAGATATGAGATGTTTACAATTCCTAATACTTGTTTATTCTTTAATCAATTATTGTGTTATTCCTTTTCTTTAATTTTATGTTTCTTTTCTTTACCATACTTTCTTTCTTTCTTTTCTTTCTTTCTTTTTTGTTCTTTTCTGTACCAAACTGTTTTTATTATTTCTTTAAAACCCCCCACAAGACAGGCATTGCCTAGTGTGGGGTGTTTTGCCTGCTCTGTAAATAGTAATGTCTTTTTGGTAATAAATATTATTATTATTATTATTAAACGTTCTTCTTTACTTGACTCTCATTTGTAACAGATTTTTTTCCATTATCCTTAATCACCACATTTCAAACGTTTCAATCTACCCTATGCTCGTCTCTTTCAATGAGGGTCCCCGATTCACACCCATATAGTGCTACGCTTTATTTTATTTAAACAATTACGAAATTGCCTTAGCTGATTCTGTAATAATATTTTTGAAGGTGTCTGAATGAAATGTTTTTGGTTTGTTGTCTGTATATTTGTACTTATGTTCGAGCATCACAAGAAAATAGCTCAACCGATTCTAACAAAGTTTACACTTAACATATCATATCACGATATTAGGGGTCGACATACAGAATAAAATCTAGCGCTAGTTGAAGCTGCGGCTGAAAGCTATTTTTCGTCGTAAAATGATTCGAAAACGACATTTATATATTTTTTTAAATGAAACTAGCCGTAAAACTCTAATTTATACTAAACATTTCAGATTTTACAGTAAAATTGCAATTTATAATCGATTTACCAAAATGTCGTTTCAATTTCGGAATTCCGAAATTTCGAAACTGATGAGCCCAATTTCGTAGGCCAATTCCGAAATTGAAAATCTACGAAACTGCACGCCCTAGTGCGATGCGAGAAAATTATTTTTAATTTTACTTGCCTTTCCATAAAAACGACAGTAATCCGTCGAGAATCCGCAGGAACAGTGTCATGATTGCAATTCATAAATAAGTGGCGCACACGGGGAAAAACTACAAACCAACATTTCTTTACCACCATCAAAATCACCATACACTTGTATCCCTCAGATTTAAGGTTCAATTTGCAATGTACACAATTTCAACAGGTAAGCTTTAAGTTGGTCGCAACACTAACCTTTTCTTTCCTCAGGGGTGTTCCCAAAAACGCCTTAAAGTGAGTAAGTGACACCTGCAATATGTTGTCGAGTGATCCCCACTCTACCCATGATGTAGTGACTCTATCCACTTTTGGGAAATTGCACTGTTCATGAAATTTATATCGGGCTAGGAATGGCATATTGGAATCATGTTTATTTTATTATGTTGTATGTCAGTTTTGGCGTGCGGCCGATATTAGTCGTTGAAATAAATATCAGATTATGTTTATTTCTGGCTTTCATCAAACCTTTTATAGGTTAGGTACCTAGGGCTTCAATAAAGCCCGCTACATACATACGGAATTTTCTGTACGGAATTGCGTTTAGAAATATCCGAATATGCGATTCCGAACGCAGTAAATCCATCCAAATGTATGGACGTATCGCGTTCGGAAACCCTTATTCGATATTTCGAAACGGAATTCCGTATCTATGTGGCGGGCCTAAGAAGGTTCTGTTTTACACCCAATAAAGCAATTTCCTTACATTAAAAACTTTTTCGAATATTTTATTTTTAATGGAATATGACATTCGAATTTCGAACTGCCAATTAAAATATTATTTGAGTGACGTTATTATTGTCTTGCAGGAAAAGATTTGAAGAAAATCAAAATCTATTTATAATTTTTTATTATTTGCTTGTGTAATCACATAAATGTCGTGTTTTCACGTAAGTGAGTTCCTACATATCATAATCGTGCCAAAAATATGGAATCAGGTTACAAAGCGAGCATTCGTTTGTGATCACCATTTTTTTTTTTTGTTCTTTGAACACAATCTGCGGTTAGCGAGCGTGCCGTTTTCGATGGCGATGCCAAATTGTTTCCATTTATTTGCATTCGTTCGTTCGTATCAACTGCGAGCTCTGATGTTGGATTTTCAGGCCGCCCAAAGGCCGACACGAATGTGATAGCCGGGGCCGACACCTTAACGTGTCGTTAATTTGATCTACTACATCACCAAGCCAACTAGGCACTCGGGTGAATTCAGCTTACCTGCGTTCAGGTGCCTAGTTGGCTTGGTACTCTAGTACTTAAAAAGAAAATAAAGTATGGCATTGTTGTTCCAGTAATAGGATAAAGTATGGCATTGTTGTTCCAGTAATAGGGGGTGTTGTCCTTTTGGTAATTCTTGGTCGGTAATGGATTGTTCACGGCACGGACGAAGTGATACGCTTCACGCCGTGTCACTTCGTCCGTTGGAATCTAATGACGTGTCTCGGTCCGTATCTGTCTCTCAAAGGGTGGCTGTCTCGCAAACCTACCAATCTAGTTGTTCGACCACCGATCGGTATCCTTCGTTTGGTGTGGTAACACCAAGTCTTCAAAATATCCATTGCGTCGTGAAGCATTGTCGGGAAATGGGAAATAATGTTTAGATAAGTACCTACTTTCTTACCAGTCCTTTAAATCTTTTCTACAAGATCGAATCGCTCAACAGAGAGTTGGACCTATAAGATGAAATAAATCGCACATCGACTGCTTTATTCTTTCTTATAGCTCCATCTCTCTCTGTTGGGCGGTTGATCCGACCGTGTAGAAGGGTGTTTACGTCGTCGCTCATTTTTCGTATCATTTCTTGGTCATTCACTCACTATAAAGGTTCGGTTATACGGAGCGAGGTTACTCGCGGCGAGCGCATTCGTAGCGAGTATCCCCGCTCCGTGTGGTTGGAGGCTAGTCTTGGTTACAAGAAGCGAATTTGTCGAACCGAGGGCAAAACAACGAATTTTCAATGAAAATCTGTATTTTTTTTGAAGATTAGTAGTTGTAGTTCAGGCTACAGCTCATGTCTTTCACCATCATTAGAAAATTGTCTTCGGGGGGCTACTCTTGTCCTCTTGCGTATTCGCACGATGAAAAGCCGACTCTAGACTCGCGCCGCGAAGGCCCGCGATCCCATGGGTCAATGAGGTCGCGGGCCTTCGCGGCGTGTGTGTAGAGCCGGCTAGGTAGGTAGGTATATTTTGGGATGTAGTCTTTAGGTATACAATCAGATCAACCACTCTACATGGAGATGGAGCTATAAGATATATAAGGAGCACGACAGCTGACTCTTTCTTTCCTATAGCTCCATCTCTCTCTGGTTCAGTGGTTGAAGCTAGGTTCATATTGCTGTGTGGGGGTGTCTCGCAATCAGTTACGTTCATTTACTATGACTGGATTCACATCAGGTAGTAGGTAGGTTTTGTAATGTGGATCATAAGTCATAGTAAATGAACGTAACTGATTGCGTCTTGGCGCGTCCCGTCATATCCCGACACAGCAATGTGTCCCGTAGCTTTATTCTGCCGTGAGGAAGGGCTTTTAAGTCCGTTCCAGCTTCACGCCGCAAATGTGAGCATATTCATTGTTTTCGTGGTGGGAACGCGACGCGAATTGGAATAGGCTACGTTGTCAGAATGAAGGTGCAGGCATGGCAGCCGTTTGTTGTAATAATCACTAAACGACTGTAAGCCTGCGGTTATAGTAACTTACAGTAACGGCCCGGCCACGACATCGCGCGACAGCGACGGGCGACAGCGCGGGGGTGCTAAAATGTTGCATCGCGCGCGTTGCCGCCGAGAGCGGCAGCTCGTGGCGTGATGCAACATTTTGGTTGCCTGGCCGTAAAGCTCGCTACACTCGCGCTACGAAGGCCCGCGAACCCATTGTTACCTCAGCAAGAAAAATAGGTTTGCGAGCTTTCATGGCACAAATAGGTATATAGCCGGCTTAAGGTAAGATACAGTTAAGTTTCAACTTTTTTAAATTGTATTTAATTCAATGGTAACGAATGATTTCATATCATGTTTAAGACTTAAAATGCAATTCTGGTGCGTATTTGAAGATGCATGTCGTCACTTCGTTGCCAAGTTGACAGGGAGTCGTAAGGCCGTGGTTTACCTGTAATTACAAAATGGATCTTAAAACTTTCACTGTTTTCATAAATATTTATTTTCCAATGTTGAAAGTGTTTGTTTGTTGCACTGGACAAACAAATCCATAATCTTTTGCTCCGAGCAGTTTCGGACCACGGGATAACACCATGTTCTATGGTGTTTATTTTTTAATTTTTAAAGTGTTTTATTTATTTGTTTGTTGCACTGGACAAACAAATCCATAATCTTTTGCTCCGCGCAGTTTCGGACCACGGGATAACACCATGTCCTATGGTGTTTATTTGTTAATTTTTAAAGTGTCTTATTTATTTGTTTGTTGCACTGGACAAACAAATCCATAATCTTTTGCTCCGAGCAGTTTCGCACCACGGGATAACACCATGTCCTATGGTGTTTATTTCTCAATGTCGAAAGTGTTTTATGTTTGCTTCGAGCTTTGGACAAACAAATCCATAATCTTTTGCACCGAGCAGTTTCGGACAACGGGATAACACCATATCCTATGGTGTATTCTTTCTCTCACTGAGAGAAATTCGTTTGCTATAATTACTAATTCGTTTTGTAATGCCACTATTTGTAATTCCAAATAAAATTTAGTATAAATTAAGGGGTTTTAGCAATAATAACAACGCTCAGTAAGTAATCGCAACAAATCGACTTTAGTATTTGACGAAAATTGGCGTTATTACAAAATTTACTAGATTCTATGAAAAGGTTTAATAAATTCAATGAAACAACACTAATGTACGTGTTTTTATTAAACCACTTTGTATTTACAATAATTTTATTTAGTAAATCGGACGCAGTGATAGCCAAGTTGATAGAACGCTAGATTTGCACACACGGGTCGTAGGTTCAAACCCCGGCTTCGAAATCAGTTCATGAGCGATTTTTTTTTTACTTTGATTAAACGGTGAAGGAAAAAATCGTGAGAACTCCTGCATATCTGTGAAAACCTAAACAGTTTAAAAAAAAAAAACGAAGACCGCCAACCACCAACCAACCGTACTAGGTCAGCGTGGTGGACCGGACTCGCATGTGTATGCATGTGTGCTCATCAGGCATCAGGGATTTATTCTATTTTACGGGATTTATTCTATTTTTAGTCACGCTTTGAGTCACGCCTAACTTCGAAGAACTAACAAACAACCGGCGAATTGAAGTTGTTGTTATTAAAATCTATCAGGCGCTCCGCGCTATGAAAATATGAGGGAATTAATAAATAGTGTTTGTAATTTACATGGAACAAAATGTAATACACATGTGTTTATTAACTCCCAAACGATATAACAAGTGATTTGTAATCACAGCAATATGATAAAACATTTTCTTTGTAATATCCCAGCTGTCAATAACGATAATACAAATCATTTTTGTCATTTCCGTTGAAACAATATTTTTTTTGTAATACTTATTTGTTTATTAATCCCAAACATTTGCCTAGTAATTTTAGAGCTTTAATAATAAAATATTTAGTAAGTACCTACCTATACGCTAATAAATGAATTTTTGAGTAAGTAGGTAGATACATATGTACTTATATATTTTTAGGGTTCCCTACCCAAAGGGTGCCAACGGGACCCTATTAGGAAGCCTTATTACAAATTTGGCCCAGCAATGAAAGTCCAGGCCAGAAATTCTCCTTTCAAAAGAGCTTGTAATCAACGATAGGTACCTAGGTATTTAAGTAATGTTGTAGGTACTTCCTACTGCGCGGCAGAAAGACCTTTTCCAAAAACATCACAGACACGGCCATACCTACTCATCCATTTCCCGGGATAAAATTTATACTGTAACCTGACCCAGATCATACTTATGCTACCTATCTCCATGGCAAATTTTGAAAAATCATCAAAATCTAAAAAATAAAACGTAGTGTAACGTAGGTAGCTATGGTCTTCATTATTTATTTACATGTTCTATAAAGCATTTCAGGCTGTAGGTATCACATTCATATGGGACATAGTTATTAGGTAGTGTTTTATCAATAACCCTGTATAACTCAATATCGGCCTATATGTCGCTTAGTCAGGATTGCCTTTCAAGCGTCTATTATGTGTGTGTCAGTAATGTCACCTGATGACCCTGAAAGACGTTATTACGTAACTAGCTTCTGCTTGCGATATTGTCCGCGTTAAATTTAAAAAGTAGCCTATTTACCAAATTTCATCAAAATTGCTTCAGCGGTTTAATCGTGAAAGCTTCAGACAGACAGAGTTACTTACACTCTATACAAAACTAATCAAACATAAAGTAAACGATTAAACCTATATTTCATGTTGATATTCTAAGATAATAATAATTTATTTAACGGAATTTTTTCCATTAAATTGTAGCTTCGGAACGCAACAATTCGAGCGAGTCTCGGCGAGTTTAAACCGTGCTACCAACGTAAGGGCCGTTGCGTTTTATACCGCGAAAATCTCATTATTATCTTATTATCATTGTTTTAGCCATGGCTAACAAAAATAATTTGTTTTAAACTAAAGTTTAAAGCATTTTATATAATTTTGCACTCAATTTAGCGCATTTTTATCGTTATATTTACTATTTTGTGTTTTTTTGGATGCCATTATGTTGGTATCTCGACGCGTGACTGCATCTGTCAGTGTTGTCAATTCAGTGAAATTTCCACTAAAACTGATGGTGTCTAGCTCCTCTGTATTGGCGAAATATTGCTTTTAGCGCCTAGTAGATTTTGTAGTAGAATTCAGATTCCCCTTTAAGAATCAACTAAGTAGTACTAATTAGTCTTGTTCGTTGGCTGTGATGCTCAGTGTGTCGCATTATTTTATTTTCTCGAGTTCATTCATGAGTAATTATAGTGCCAAACCCACAATATTCGCAAAAGTTTCGTTCGGGATTATTTACTGCAAGACCTAAATTTAAAAGACTGGCTGCAAGCTATTGACAGTACTACTTTTAAAGTAGCAAAATGTAATCTTTGTGGGATGATTTAAAAAAAAAAGGGAAAAAAATCTGGTTGAGGTTTAGCTTAACTGTTGGCAACACATCTACATACAATCCCGGCTTGGCTTTTTGGCGGGAAGTGAAAAAGTCATGTTGTCATTTTTGTTTTAATTTCTAAAACTTGTGTTTTCGTGTATTATAGTGTGTAATATTGGCGGAATATTAACCATTATATGGTCATAAATGTGCGTGAGTGTGGGCAATTGGAACAAAAGTGATGAAACATGATTTTCGGCTTCTCACAAGAAGTCTAATAATTTGTCATTAAAGTATCCGCCACTTTACTGATAGGGTTTGGGGGGGGTAGAAATAAGGTAGTTATAAGGTACATTTAAGGTAGTTATAAGGTAGAATTAAGAAAAAAATGTAATAAAAGTATACTGATGTTAGGCTCCAAAGGGCTAGTTCCCAGGGGCCGTAAAACTAATCTTATAAAAAAAAAAAAAAAAAAAAACAATCCCGGCTTCGCGCCATTACGCGTCGCGTCGCCTCGCCTGGCGCCATTTTTTTTTATACCATCATGAATCTCTTGTTGTAGTGCCATGCAAAAAGGAACTTATATGCCATGCGGCACACCAGGTTGTGTGTCGTGTATGCGCCTGCCGGGTGCAACTGAAGATCTATTGACCAGCTGGTATATACCTGAAGGTAAGCCAATGAAGTTTTTAAATCTTTGTTCATGGCATGCGTGTGTGCCTACATAAGGGCGGAAACCCACCGAGGTGCACGGAGAGGCCACGCACACGCTAAGCACATGGGTCGTGGGCTTCGGTCTGCACGAAAATGTATGGAATGGTTTCCACCGCGGCGCACGGTGAGGCTGCGCACGAAATGACGTCATCCATACATTTTCTTGCAAAACGTAGCCGTGGCTGTGTGCGTGGCCGCTCCGTGCACCGCGGCGCGGTGGGTTTGATAACTTCATGGTAATTCCCAATATTGGCAATATTAGTTATTTTTGTTCTGAGTGTTCTTTATTTTATTGTATGAAGATGGCAGAGTCAACGCCGGGATGTTGCGTTTGCTTTCGCATGACAAAATTAAATCCCTATTCCCGGCGATAGGGCCGGATTTCGGAAGTGGAAGAAAGAAGTATCGGCCCTCAGTCCTCAAAATCCAAAAACTAACGAAACCAGTGTTGTTGGTGAGAGAAAGGTACCTACCTACTAACATTACTATTATTGATTCATTCAACGCACCAACAATGATAATAGGACTGTATTGCTATAGGCTAAAGATAGCAGTATTTTTATTTTTTCATGTACCTATGTATCTACTGGTCACTTTGTTTAGCACTTTACTGATAATAAAGTGCATCACACATGTAGCTATAATCGACCTATTGTTGTGCCAAAATTGTCTGTCTGTCCGTCTGACGGAGGTTTCTTTATTTTAAACGAAAAGAGATAACTCCAGAGGACAGTATATAACTTGTAACTATACAAACACAGTCTAATACTATTTATGTAGGTATAATTTACATTCTATTTTTGTTTATATTTCAGGTTCTAAAAACATTGAATTCATCACAAGACGGAAAATCCCTCTTAACTCAAGGTAGAATTGAGGGGATATTAAATGAGACTCAACGAAATTTATTGGTGAGGCTGTTGATACTGCCTATATTTGAGGACAACCCAAATATTCAAATAAGCAACACACAGCTGCTCGACTGGTCCTTAGAGATCCAGGAAATCTTTCAAAAGGAATCGCCTGCACTATATTACACTCCCTATATTTCGGCAAATATCAGAAGCACTGCACTATAGGTAAGGTTCTAATTTATTTATTTGCAGTATCTGAATATCTTTGTTTCCATGAACCTTTTTTGCCCTAACTACCTGTCTGGTATACTGTTGGTTGTATGGCCGGCTTTAAATACTTTAATAACTACCTATGTTGGTCGGTCTTGTAGTTTTTAATTGACGCCTGGTCAACCAAAAACTCGTAGCCCAGGTACAGCTTTATAATAGTATATATAAATAGATATAAATTGAGTAGGTAATGAACTTGTACATAAAACAAATGGATATGAACCTAACAGAGTATTTTTTTGTAGATTCTGGGGTAATAGCTGAAAAGCTCGACTGGTTACACTGTTCACTTGAGCCTTGGCATCTTGTGGAAGAAAACTGGAATGCGACCGCTACCTAACGATTAAGTGTAAATTACTCCGGATGTGGCAGCGTACAAGAATATTTCACTGAGTACCCTGTTTTGAAGCGCCCAACTGGCTTTCAACTGCTCATGAACGATTTTAAGGTGCTCTACGAGGATGTGATGCCCTGTTTACCAATATTGTTCCCCTGCGTGAAAATATTTTTGGACTTGCTAAGAAGAAAAGCAAGAGTGTGCATGATAAAGACATTAAGAAACTCAATGGTTACTCTTTTCAAAAGAATAATTGTATACATTTTCACATAGCGTTACTGTTTGAAAATGTATACAATTATTCTTTTGAAAAGAGTAACCATTGAGTTTCTTGCCGGCTCTTCTCAATGGAAGCAACATTACGAACCGGTGGTAACGCTAAAATATTGTTTATATTGACTATTTATAAATGCTCTAATGAGCTTACATGAATAAAAACCTTTTGACTTGACTTGACTTGACTTGACTAAGCAAACCATAGAAAAATATTTAGCTACAGCAAATGGTAAGTCTTTGTTTTTGAACATTGTTGACTAGTTTTGAACATTGTTGACTAGTTTTGAACATTGTTGACTATTTTTGGATATATTTGACTATTTCTGGATATTTTTGACAATTTTTGACTATTTTTGGATATTTTTGACTATTTTTGGATATTTTTGACTATTTTTGGATGTTTTTGACTATTTTTGGATGTTTTGACTATTTTTGGATATTTTTGACTACTTTTGACTATTGTTGACGTTTTTTGGCTATCTTTTACTATTTTTGGATGTTTTTGACTATTTTTGGATATTTTTGACTACTTTTGACTATTTTTGACTATTTTTGACTATTTTTGGCTATTTTTGACTATTTTTGGCTATTTATGACTATTTTTGGATATTTTTGACTATTTTTGACTACTTTTGACTATTGTTGGCTATTTTTGACTATTTTTGGATGTTTTTGACTATTTTTGGATATTTTTGGATATTTTTGACTATATTTTGATATTTTTGACTACTTTTGGATATTTTTGTCTATTTTTGGATAATTTTGACTATTTTTGACTATTTTTAACTATTTTTTGCTATTTTTGACCACTTTTTGACCATTTTTGACCATTGTTGACTATTTTTGCAACACTACCGCCAGCGCTCGGTGCCAGGCCAACCAGCTGACAGACAGACGGACAATTTTATTTGATCTGAGGCTATACGAGGCGACACTTCTGTACTACAATCAATTCGAATCTGGGACCCTCCGAACAGAAAGACCCTGCTTTCTGTTCGGAGGGTCCCAGATTCGCCAACTGAGACAATCTGGTCGGAATGATGTGTATATTATATTACCTTTATTTAATTTTAGATCCAGACTGTCCAGAGGGGATCAATAACGCAGCTCTTCTACTCTTGCCGTACTTAACATCAAGCGTGCCACTAAAAGAAAAGCGTAAACCAGCCTGGAAGCCTTCGATGTCGGAAGTGAGGGACGGCTTCATAACCCAAATCGCTTCAGACTTGTTGAATGAGTTAGAGAGAGACAGAGAGTAATTCTACGAAGTGTGAGCAGGTAGTGACGCCACTTTTACTAACGTGTGAGACGTTTGAGAGAGTGTATTTTGCTTCGTTTATTTGACATGATTGCTTGTAATTTGGATTTGGACTACTTATTACGGGCTCGGTGAAATAAACGAAGCAAAATACACTCTCTCACACGTCTCATACGTTAGTGAAAGTGGCGTCACTATCTGCTCACACTTCGTAGGATTACTCTATCCGTCTCTCTCCAACTCATTCAAACTGAAATCTTAAAGTTACGACCTCAAGGAAAGCGTTGGGTACACTAGAATGATTTTAAGTGAGTAAGAAGAATTTGTTCAAAACTGGGTTTGGGTTGTTCTCAAATATAGGCAGTATCAACAGCCTCACCAATAAATTTCGTTGAGTCTCATTTAATATCCCCTCAATTCTACCTTGAGTTAAGAGGGATTTTTCGTCTTGTGAAGAATTTCTTCTGCAAGTAGTCAAGATTTGCAAAACCATAACAATTAAAAACCAACTTATATACTTATATATATAACTTATATTCGATATACAGTGGTGGTCATATATGTATTTAAGGACAATCCTATACTATGTGATGATAAAATAAATACTTGTTTAATCGTATAAAAAGATTATTTTCATTTATATTAGATTGTTCCTACACCCTTTGTTTATAAATGTTTCAGCAATTATTTTTGTGATGTTTTTTGTGTAATTTGTATATTGTGTTTTGTAACTACAGTATGTTTTGGTTTATATAATTCCTAGAATTCCGTGTTTTTTTTCTAATTGTTTTGTATCTACAGCAGATGATTTATCCAATTCCTGGACCTGTTATTTTTAATAAAAGTTTTATTGTTACAGCAAGTCAATAGCCGGGCCCACACCGATTGAGTATAACTGGCAATTATCTTTTGATGATTAGAGGTTATTTCATCCAGCAAACAAACTACTAATGTGACAAATGAACATCAATCAGTAATTTGTTCGCTGGCTAACCTCTAATCATACAAAGATAATTGCAAGCAATGCTTAATCGGCGTGGACCCAGCTATTGACTTTCTGTAATAACAAAATTTTACTAAAAATAACTGGGTAGAATTACATAACTCATCTGTTGTAGATACAAAACGTTAAGTAAAAATTACTAAAAGGAATTCTAGGAATTACATAAATTTTCTGCCGTAGTTACAAAACACTTACTAATTATTACTAATAGAATACTAGTATTTACAAAACTCAATTGCTGGCATTACTAAAAATTTACTAATTATTACTAATAAGAAACTAGGGTTTACATAACTCACTTGCTGGAATTACTAAACGTTTACTAATTATTACTAATAGGAAACTAGGATTTACATAACACACTTGCTGTCATTACAAAACGTTTAGTAATAATTAGTAAACGTTTAGTAATTCCAGCAAGCGAGTTATGTAAATCCTAGTTTCCTATTAGTAATTATTACTAAACGTTTACTAATTATTACTAATAGGAAACTAGGACTTACATAACACACTTGCTGACATTACAAAACGTTTAGTAATAATTACTAATAGGAAGGTAGGATTCACACAAATAATTAGTTGTAGTTACTAAACGTTTAGTAAATTCACAGCTAGGTATTACATGAATGACTTGCTCGAAATACAAAGTTATTTGTATTTATCAATGACAAAACGGTTAGTAATAACCAATTGCAAGATCATAAACAAAACGAATTAGTAAAAACCAATTACCCGTATCACAAAACAATTAGTAACGGCCAATTGCATGTTTACTTGTAGTTACAAAACGCAATAACTAAAGTCGATTTGCCGTTATTACAATCCCGTTTGTTGTCGTACGTATTACTTCGATTTTAGTTGGAATTAATGGGTTTTTAGTTTATTTTTTTCTCAGTGCTTGGATGACTTCTCTCAAGTAATACTAAGATGACTAGAATACTAGTCTAGTCGACATTGCCAGAACTCAAAACTCGCTATTCTTATAATAAAGGGGCAAATTAAATATTATTACTACCTTGAATTTATGCCCCAATTATTTTATGAAAGGAATTTCTCCAGTAATTAACTTCGTCCTCCGATTTCAAGTGCTCAGGTAGAAAGCGTTATTGATGTCACTTCATAATGATTTAGTTAGCCTAAGTTAACATCTACAGGTTATTTAATCGACCTATTTCGGGACTCACTTTGATCTTTACAATTTGTGTTGTTTTAACTTATAATAACTTCGACATCTGTAAATGAAAGGGCTGAAAATGTCTATAATTCGTAACAATGTACTGAATAATATTGAATTGTGAATGGTCTCAAGAGAATTTTTGCATATTTTGACTGTAAAGTAATTAAGGACGTTCATGCCTATATTCCTCGAAGGGGTAGGCAGAGGTTGTTCTGTTGGCTTCTTCCTTTAAGGGCCATAACACACCGGGTAGCCATGGCGACGTCGCCAGCCACCGTAGCTAACTATTCGTATTGAAATGTATGGGAGGTAACACACATGGCGACGGACTGGCGACGTCGCCAGTCAATACAAGTTGTTTGGATACATGGCCAGCGACGTAGCCATAGCGTCCCGGTGTGATATAGCTCTAATGGGACTTACCAGTTGCCATTTATCATTCTTAGGTATGGAACCTTTATCGCGAACACTTACCTCCTTTTCGCAACTCTCGGATACTTTTTTCATGTGTTCCATTTTCTTTTTGTTTGTGAACACAAGAGGCGTGACCGCGGTCATGAAACCGATCTTGGAATACTTGTTGCTCTTGACTACGCCGATCTGTCAACATTAAACGCTCAAGTGTGTTGATTTAAATTTTTCTGCCTTATTCAATATTATTATGCTTTTAGGTCTATGTTAATGCGTCTACATCAGGCGCATGCTGCTCCCGAGCACTCAGTTTTGACGTCAGAACGCATAAACAATGTTATAACATGACTGCTCGGGCGAGGCATGCGAGGAATCTGGACGCCAATTGGGTGCGTGTACATCAGCCGCACGTTGCACCCGATCATTCAGTTTTGACGTTGAAACACATAGATTATGCCATAACATAGTGCTCGGGCAAGGCATACGAGTCGAGGAGAGGTATTTAAAGGCAATTTTCTCACCTTCTCCAACAAACATTTAATGATGCAAGCCGCCTTCTCCGGGTATGGCGGCTCGCTTCTGATTTGTTCCAAGTCTTCAACTGTCGCGTTGACGTGGTCCATGCAAGTGTGAGCGGTCGCTATCAGGGTTCTTCGGACAATGTTGGTGAATGAGTTTTCTGCAAGAAACTCGCACTTAAGGCATGCAATTTTCTGGCCAGCCATTAATTCACCCTCCCATTCATTTTATGTTGCTGATAGGTACATCTTTAGCCAGTGCCGAAGGACCAAGTGCGTTCGTCCATATTCATTTGGTTTGGTAGAAGTGATGAGTCTCTCTTAAGATATTAAAAAGTTTTTGTGTCAGGTTGTTATGTTTCCAAAGGTGGCAGTACCGAAGAGAATAGGTATGTGAATTTTGGTAAAAAAAGTAACGGAACGAACATTTTTAATTTCTGCTACAAAGTTGTCAAAGGTATTATTGCAAATGGGTTTGGTTATTAACCGTAATGTTAGGGGTAAGTTAATTTTTTCTCTTAATAACATTGGTTTTCTTTCCGAAATTAAAGAATTGTCCATTGTCCGTTTTGGGATATCTTCTTTTTAGGGGTCCGTACCCAAAGGGTGCAAAAGACCAAGGACCCGATTTCTAAGCCTACGCTGTCCGTCCATCTGTCCGTCCGTCTGTCTGTCTGTCTGTCTGTCTGTCTGTCTGTCTGTCTATCTGTCTGTCTGTCTGTCTGTCTGTCTGTCTGTCTGTCTGTCTGTCTGTCTGTCTGTCTGTCTGTCTGCCTGTCTGTCTTCCTGTCTGTCTGTCTGTCTGTCTGTCTGTCTGTCTGTCTGTCTGTCAGCGGGCTGTATCTTACGAACCATAATAGCTAGAGACTTGAAATTTTCACAGAATGTGTATTTATGTTGCCGCTACAACAACAAATACTAAAAATAAAATTAAATTAAAAAATAAAGGAGGTCCCCATACACGAAACTTGATATTTTTGACGTTTTTATTCTACGGTGGTGCGGAACCCTGTATGTGCGAGTCCGACACGCACTTGGCCGGTTTTTATAAATTAGTAGAATATGTGTATTCGAAGTCAAATTTATATCTCACCATTATCGTGTTGAGCTACCGCGCTGTACACGTGCAGCACATAAAGCGAGACTATAACTCTGCGCAGCTGGTACATTTTCCGCGACTGTCCGTATAAAATGGAGCCGAAATAATGAGGGGCGTAATTTCCCAGCGTCGAACCGCACCGCTCTACAGATAATATCTTTCCGGCCGTGCGATTTCACGAATCGATGGGTAGAAACAATTTCATGTGGGGTCATGGCGTACTTTTTCCGTCTATCTGTATGTTGTAAGAGATTCACTGTCGACTATTTGAATTCAACTCAAATTTCACATCTTAATTTTGACGCACCATACATAAAATGTAGTTAATTTCATTTCAGTCAGTTAACTAGGTGGGGTTAAAACATTTAAGTCGAGCAGTCAGTTTTGACTGGCGGCATATGTAACGTCAAACTTATAACTGACTGCTCGGGCGCTTAGGTATCATCGTTGGGGTTCCTACTTCCAGTTATGAGACAGATCATCACATCTCCCAATCTACCTGTCAAGCCGTGTAAGTTATTTATTTATTTATGTAGGGCGAACGGCCACAGGCCAATTACACGGACTATTGACAATTATAACATTACCCTCCTTGCGGGGCAGTTGGGTAAAAATAATAATCAAATAATAACCAGTGATGCATCTTTCTCGCACACAAACACACTATCAAAATTCTTGCCCATTCATCCGCAAACAAATCTATCCTTGCGTCCGAATCCAGGAGCCCGTTAACCGCTATGAGGGTGCGCGGTACAGGGGAGGTAGCTCGAGCTACAGTATGGCAAGAGGGGACCACTCATGCTTCCTGACGCGGTAGTAGTTGTCAGGTGTGAAGAGTCGAAGCAGCGCACTAAGCAGATCAGGCGCATCGATCCTTCCAGACATAATTTTCACCGCGGTTATAAGCCTCGTCTTCTTATAGTATTAAACATTTTTGTTATGAAGCCTTGCTTTTTAAAAACATATATTTTATTCTACTGGGGTAGTTAGTTTCTTCAAGGATTGCTTCAGATTCTTCCATAATCGTTTGTTTCATCGTTCATATCTCGTCCCTTGGACAGTCCCCAAACTATAAATTAATCCTATCTTATATAATTACGACGGTCAATATTCGGCGTGCATTATGCCACTGGCTGTCAACGCTGTGGATATAATTATATGTACATAATTGTACATAATGAGGGTTTCGCATTACGGCCGGCCTATAATTTTAGTTATTTTATGAATGCTCATAATACGCTGAAACAACGGATGTTGGTTAATGTTTTGATATTATTTGGGAAAATTCGTTTGTGCTGCTTCATATTATGATAATGGCTTAATGATTTGGAACTAGTTCCTATCATGACTTTTGTAAGTGAAATCAAGGACAAAATTATGTTTCGAACTTTTGGACAAATGGAAATGGTTACTGTTATTATTGTCTCCCGCTTTGTTATGGAGGGAAGTGGATAATCTTCTTCCAACTCCTCCTATCCTTTCTTTTGATTAAATTCGTGCGGGTTCCAAGACAGCTTTTCCCCGGGACTCGTCGAGGGTCAAACCTTGGCGTCATCGTTGGACACCATTGCCGATCCTGGCTTACAGGAGTAACAGTGGTGGAAACGTGTGGTGGGCTTAGTCCCAAAAAAAATGGAAATGGTCAGTCTATAGTGCGGTACTTTTGTTTGGCAATATTTATTTTTGAATCTTTGAACATCGAACGCGTTATTAAACTCATCAGTGTTGCCGACTATTAAAATGATTTGTCGTTTCGCAAACGCCAACGAGCCGGCCCCAGTAAATCATTGCTACCGTCCGGCACAGGTTTCGGAGGCTTTGTTGCTGCCATTAATTCACTAAACAATGTAATATGGATCCAACCACTAACAAATTGGCAACAATTGGTTCATCCGATGGCGACATTCATCAAAGTCGGAACGTATGCCGTGAAGCGCTCAGCGATGAGTCGTTAATTAGAATGAATCAATGAAATTTGTGAATTCATGAGGTATAATAGTATACCTATTACATGGAAACCATAATTGAAATGCGTTATGTAATAACAATTCATTTTCCTAGTGTGAAAAAACGTGTAACAGGAAAAAGGGTATTGAAGTTGAATGAGTTTCTTTCAGTGAGATCGACCTTACTTACTGAAACGAACAGAGTCAAGTATTATGTTGCTTCATTATGCTATCTATGAGTTGCTGTCAAAACAATGGATATATTCTCTCACTAGGTGTGCCCGGGACTTGTACGCGTGGTATTTATTAATGTTTTCTAAAATAAATCTAAGTTACTTCCTTATAACATCAGCTAACTGCCAGTGAAAGTTTCGTCGAACTCGGAGCAGCCGTTTCGGAGATTAGCTGAAACAAACACACTCGCCATCACTGATTGCATTGGCGGTTTTCCGGCGCGTTGTAATCGCACGGCTTGATACACACCCTAGCCTGCTCGCCGAACTTTTCGTGGTACGAGCATAACGGGAACCGCCTAAACGTGGATTCTGAACGCCGTCTCTCTGACTGGTCCCGGTTTTGCTGCCTAGAGCGGCATCACGAGCGTGGTCTTATATCGACGCGTAGTGTCAAGTCTTTGACTGCCTGCTTCAGCTTAGCAACCTCATCTGCCAACGACGACTGCGCGCTGGGTCCAGCGATTGAAACTGCAGTCAACTGCGATACTGGACTTGCGATGTCGTGCACACGATCAGCTAAGTCAGCCAGAGCTTCGAGCGAACTTTGCGGCTGCGACGCTAGAAGGGCTTGCAAGTTACTGGCCAGGCGGCTACTCCAGATGGTGCGCAAAAAATCGTCGGGCACGTTCAGACCTGCGAGGCCTTGCAGATGACGCAGGAACTGCGAGGGCTTTCGGTCTCCCAGCTCCTCGTGGCTAAGTAACTGCTTCATCTTGCGTTCCTGCGACGCCGATAGTCGCCTTATCAGCTCCACCTTAAGCTTCTCAAACTTGCCCTCGGCCGGTGGGTTGAAAATGATGTCTTTCACCTCTTTTGCGAATTGCGGCTCAACGGCGCCCACAATATAGTCGAATTTAGTGACATATGTATTAACTTTGGCGTTACGGAACTGCGCCTCTGCTTGCGCGAACCATATCTCTGGTTCCTCCGGCCAGAAAGGGGGTAGGCGCACACTAACACGATACACCGCTGCGGTTGTAACGGCATGTACTTGATGCTGCCGGGGCGACCCCTTGCAGGACTTCGCAATTCGGAAGGATGGATAGCGGGTCGGAACCCGCTATCCATCCTTCCGAATTGCGTGCTCTTTTTTGAAAAGTCCCCACTTTAGCGTATGTAATGATGGTCGCTATAGATAGAGATAATCAGAAGTTATTTATTCAGTATTCTGTACAATAAAAGTCGGAGTAACAAAGTCGAGCCTTGATGAAAAGCTGGTTCGGATGTTTCTGTCACCACCTTCACCGGAGAAAAACGCTTTATTTATAAATTTTGAATTTAGAATATTGTGTGAATATGAATATGAACATGTAAGAGTCGGGCCCCACCTACGCGCTGCACTGCGTTGCGCTGCGTCGTCGCAAGATTTTGTACTGGCACATCACCCTCCCCCGCTTCATCTCTCGCCCGCTCACACCTGCGATGACGCAGCGCAGTGCGTAGATGGGGCCTGACGCTAAGGAGGCGAAATGAATAAAGGTCGCCACATACCGTATATACTCGTACTACGTGTTTAGTAAAAAACTGTTGTTTTACACTACAAACACATACTCCAATTTTACTTAGCTCTCATATATCTATGTTATTTCGTTATAAATAATGTAGGATACTCCCTTTACGTCACTTGGAGCCGGGAACAATATTTTTTGCAATATTTCACCGTCGTCCCATGAGTAAAATTTGGCAAGCCCTTTAGTTCCGGATGCACTTCCTCAATTATGGAGCGTTGCCAATCGCTATACTTCAGCTTCAGTTTAACGGCTACTTGAGACTATACCTCAATGTATTTTATATTAATCACACGTTTTAATTCAGGAATTTCAAATATAAATCGAAACAAGCCGTTCAGCCAAACCAGCCTGTAAACCGTAGCCTATAAATGCTTGCGATACTAAAGGCATTGCTCGCATCTTGCAGACCTGAAGGGGGGTAAGACGGAGGAAGGTTAAGGGACGGGGGTTCGGCTTCCGGTTCTCTCATTCATCGTACGAAACGCTGCTACAATAGCTACTTCAAACCGATCTTCTGTGGGAGGGTGGTACTATCCCGGTCAAGTCAGCCCGTATATGAGCTGCAGTCAATTGGCTACAGCTTGGCTCTTCCACCACTTCGTTTAATCTAGGCTTTAAATAACCATAGCGCATTCATTTACGAACGGAGTCACGAAAATGAACCATTCACGATATAATCTTTCTCCGTCGTATTGAAAATACCATAGCTCCGTCCATTATATCTTGACACCTCCCGTAATGTGCAAAATAAACATGAATTTCGCCCGCCAACTACTCGCCCGGATATAAGCAGGATATAACAAAAATCCGTGTAAACGCACAACAATTTCCGTAGATCATGATATATGTCACTCTTTTTTTCCGGATGACCTGGAAATGTACACAGCACTATAGCGCACGTCCTATCACTCAGTGCCAATCAATCACTATTTTTTAAGATAATGTCCTACTGTAGTTTTCCGGGTATATTGTAATATCCGGGCATTGTCCTGGGTCCGGATAATCCGGCCATGTAAAACTCGTTGCTATAGTTTGGTATCGGTTATACTTCGCTTTCACCAATCCCATCGGAACGATTTTTCAGTTGTTCGTTGATTAAAATTCTGGCTTTCGATGTCGAACAGTGTATATTTTAAAGGAAGCATTTTACAAATTGACAATTTATTTAGACATTTTAGCATTACAGAATATCATTCTAAAATATATATATTGTTTTAATTCCTTAGTTGCTGCACCTATCAATTAACAATAATAATAACCTAACCTAACCGGACGTAGCATACAGGCACGTGTTTACTCTGCTCTTCTAGAAGCGAAAAACATTGAGCTAAATAATTATTGCAATCTGTTTTCAGAAAGGCACTAGTTATAGCCCCTAGTAGAGCATAATTAAAATAAATTTATTTTCAAAGTTCACAAATGTGGTAGCGTTACAATAATTTAGTTATTATCAGTGGATCTATCACTAGGCCTAGCCTGTATAGTGAGCAAGCAAGGGTTTACCAGCAGTTTATGGGTCGGCAGAAAAGTAAAAAAATATCGTGTTATGCATATAAATGTCAAAATCTTTTAGGAACAATTTTATTTATATTTTAGAATATGAAATTCTAAAATATAAATAAAAATGTAGCAAAAAATATACTAGTTGTGCTCGCCGCAAACGGACACAATTCAGCAGCAATTTTAGCTATACCGGTTATGGCAAGCTAACCACTGAAATAATTCCGTTGACGACCTATATCCAATAGTCGCTATACCAAACTAACCGCATCCGCCCAGTTCCGCCCGACATCCGCATATGTCTACAAATGTCGATACATTGTTCACAGCCCGTTGGATGTTATAAATTAGACAATTAATAACAGTGCGGATCGGTTGTCGCCATGCGTCCCCGAATGTTACAATGGGGGGAAATTAAAATGGCTTGTAGAAATGGCATATGCATAATTTATTCTCCTCCTTATTTCCCAGACCTTTCCTCATATTTATTTGGGATTTTTCATTTATGGCAAACAAGCGTACGGCCCGCCTGATGTTAAGCAGTTACCCAAGTGGGTTTACTAGCGCACTATTTCTTGCATAAGCAGTATCGCCGCTTCGTCACATATGCATAGGACGCAACAAAAAGATACATAGTGCCGCACATTGGTTGATATTTCTACATATTGATCGTATGGCTGATTTAATTTAAGTGTCTTTTTGTTTCAGGATTAAAATTGTCTTTTTTAAAGTGTATTGAACATATTCAACTATGCATTGTAGTATAACCAGTTCTTTTTGCCTGTCATTGCCTATAGCAATAGATCTACAAGTCAGTTTAAACCTACATGATCATACCCCATAAAACTGTTCCACAAAATATGCTATTCTCAACATAGTGTTGCGCTTCAGTCAAATAGCTCCTCTATTATTGAGGGCGCAACTCTTTGTTCGTTGTCGTGACCTCTACTGCGTTTTGTTTCCGCAGACAATGCGACGACTCCTGTTTTGTGCCCCCTCTTCACTGGGAGAACTACACTGTTTCTTGTTTTTGTACGTCGATTGCGAAAGAATGGCGGGATTTAGCGTCTTGGCACTTTTTTTCCTTTTTGTTTGCGAACGTTTGATGATTTGTGATAGTGTAGCACCTAATAGAAAGTAGGGCAAAGGTCATGGGTGGGAATTAAAGTATCTTAGCGAAACAAGTGTAGGAAGAAAATGTCGTGTAATCCATCCCGTGTAATTTTTAAAATTGTTTTGTTCTCCGCGCATCATATTTCAAATTTTAAAATATTAAAAGTGGCAATCAATATACTATGGCACTGCTCCAAACGTGGTATCGTCAGGAGAGTATACCCGGCCTTTATTAATTTATTTTTCCTTGGTCGAAAGATATGTAAACGCTGTATGCACCGCACGTCTGGCAATTTCCTCGGAAAGACCTTTCTCGCACCGTGCGTTATTACCATCCCTTTGTTAAACTTTCCTATACAGGAACCTATCAATCATGCGGAACTTGTTTCACGAAAAAATCCAATGTTTTTAAATTATTTGTATGCTGTATTGTATTGTATTGTTTGTGTTTATGTTATTTGTGTGCTTTGTCTGCAGGTAGATTGCTTTGATGTTGAGATTTTTCTGGACCTAACGAATATAATTTTTACGTTGTAAACGCAGACAAGCTTTAGTTTATTTTTTTCAATATTGCGTTTAGTACCTATATCAATATAATGGTCATTTAGTAACGGCTACGTCTACATCAGGTGAATGCACTAAGTTTTGACGTCAAAACGCATAGACATAATGTGCTCGGGAGCTGCTTGCAAGGCATCTGGACGCACCAATTAATTAATTGCAGCGTATTTTCTTTTCGATTAGACGAAGAGTAGCTGTCGATAATCATGCATGTTGTCGAAAACCTCCCCGAAACATCATCGCTTGAGATAGCGAATCTCAATCGTTTAATCGAATTACCGACTCCAAGTAAAAGGCTTGAACCTTCATTATTTATGATAAAAGACGATCATATTTCCACGTGACGTTGTGTAGATCAATTTTGTATCACCTGCGATATTGTGGCCTGCGCCTGGCGCGGCCATTAGTCTTCGCCTGAAACCACAGTTTACTTTATTCAATAAAGCGGCCAATATTTCACGTTTATATTTCGTTCGGAATATGTTGAAAGTTTTCCGAATATTTTTGATGGAATGCGTATTTTTGAATAAAGATTTTATAAACAAAACCACAATTTTATAAAATCGACGAAAAAATAATTTAAGTGGTGTTTTAACTCACCTATTCTGAAACCCGAACTGGTAATATATTGACTGGAATTGCCAATGAATGCGCTCTCTAAACCTTTGAAGTCATCTAGACCAGGTTAAGATGCCTGTTGGGGCTGCTTGAATCAAAACCCCAACATGTATTGTAGAAACAGTTGTAATTAAAATACAAGAAAAGAATTCTATTAATTTTATTATTCTATTAAATTTATTAATACTATTTTACCGCAGCAGGAATAAAAAAAACGTCCGTTCATCGTTCTTGAAAGATGTCAGTTTAGAGTAAATCAGCTAGAGAGAATCCATCAAAGAGGTTCTTAACAATACCTTTGCATGAAATCACCCTGAAAATCAAATCAAAATCAAATCAAAAGTTTTTTATTCATGTAAGCTCAATAAAGCGTTTATAAATAGTCAAGATAAACAATATTTTAGCATTACCACCGGAGAGCTAAAAACCCGTGTTTCTTTCAGTCCTCACAAAATCTATACGCAAATAAAGCTATAAACTTAACGTTTAATTCCATTCGACTCCATCAATAAATCATTGCCAGCATACAAAATGAAATTCTCATTACAAATGCGCCATTTCGCTCAATATTTAGTGTAAAGCCGGTGAACCGTGCCGAGTAAAATCAATTTCCTGCCTCGAAGCTGGCAACACTGAGTGCTGAACTTCTGAATGGGACACTTGATTTCTATTCTTGTTTTATATCCGTTTAGATGGGAGGATTAATATTTAAGGATGGAAATCTTGGTTAATGAGATTTGAGTTCATTTAGATTAGCTTTATGATAATAGAATTGTAGCGACATCTATCATTTCAAATACATGGATCATTTGGCAACATTAATGCAAGGTAACTGCCCGACATCCACTTAGTCGCGCACCACCTAGCGTCGCGGCTGCACGGCTGCTCGCTCGTGAGTGCTAATGATTAAGTAGATAATAATGTAGGTATATTCATCTCTTCCTTACAACTGGTCTGGCGTATATGTCTAGTTCATTGATATGTAGGTATAGTTAAAGTATATTTTTCAGAAATAAAATAATTCAATTCGTAGCACAGATAACCTAAAGCCTTCGTATTTTGTATACCTACTTGCATATTTATTAGTTACGTTCTTGCAATGCTTATTCCGTTATAGTTTTCGTTACCAAATACGCTGTATAAGTTGAGGAACTTCCGATGTAACATAAACTTGATGGCAACATTGTTGGAGAACGCTTAGAAGTTGCGAATATTTTGTGGACGTATCGAGAAGTGTCATTATTTCCCAATTTACTGCAATAAATGACTATATCTTTATACTGTTAGAGTTATTTCTGCAGAAATCATTAAATAAATAAATATCGCTAGCCATACACACCCATGGTCCTAAACTAAGCAACGCTTGTACTATGGCTACTTTATAATGGCCTAGGGGCGAACCCAGTGACACCCAGACTAGGGTAAATTACGACAAGGCCGTTTCCGAAATTTTCCTCTGGCGGGAATTGAACCCGCAACCATCCGATGCAGTGAGCTGAGCGGTCTATGCTCACACCACCTGCACCAAGCGGTCGTTAAACTCAAATCACATTATACTGGCAAACTTGACTTTTCCACTGGCTCACTATTGCATCTTATTGCTAATTGCATGTGAACAAGACATTCGCCTATGACTTTCTCCAAATGTGTTTAAATAACTCACATGTTTACTAACTTGACCCACTTACTTTTCCTTTGAAAATATTCAAAAGGCAATTCGCGTGTTGTGCGGTACCCGATTGTCCTACAATACCCGCTTTAATGGTCACATTGGAGCGTAAAAAATATACACAAGTACACTTGGGGTCGTAACGGCCGGCATAAAATTTGTTGGGCACTAAAGACTTTATACACGCCAACAATGGGGAAATGTTATGTTTTGATCATTAAAATATGGGACTTGCGAATATTTTTTGGAGTCCTTTCGGGATGAGTACAAAAATCGATACGCTATCTCGAGTTTTTTATTGAAATGCACTATAATAATGATGTAAATTTTGATCATTTACCCAGTGGTTCTACAGTCGCCTTAAGGTCGGCACTCACCTAATTACTCGGCATCCGACCAGCAGGGCTATTACGTATGTCAGTTGACAACTGGCTTCGGTTGTTCACCGAATTTTGATGGTAATTTAAAATGACATAACATTGGTATTAGGTATTTCTTGCAGGGCTAACCTAACCTAAACTCACCGTACCTTGATATCCATTCACCGAAATACGTAATACCAATGTTATGTCATTCTAATTCACCATCAAAGTTCGGTGTACAACCGACGCCAGTTGTCAACTGAGATACGTAATAGCCCTGCTGCACCGCCTCGTCGGTCGGCGTCCACTCGTTGTCGCCGCGCGGTCAACGAGTGGTGGTCCTCTTCGGGTGTGATCGCTGCTCTGAATTTTGTGTTTTCTTTTGTTATGGAGGCCTCAATACATGATAGGATGTGATAAAACTAAAATTTTGGCATATGATAGTACGAATTAAAAAATTCCTCATCGGCTAACAAATGCTTATGATCGGTCCAAAATTCACCCTCTTTTTTAGGGTTCCGTACCCAAAGGGTGCCAACGGGACCCTATTACTAAGCCTACGCTGTCCGTCTGTCTGTCTGTCTGTCTGTCTGTCTGTCTGTCTGTCTGTCTGTCTGTCTGTCTGTCTGTCTGTCTGTCTGTCTGTCCGTCTGTCTGTCAGCGGGCTGTATCTAACAAACGGTAATAGCTAGAGACATGAAATTTTCACAGAATGTGTATTTCTGTTGCCGCTACAACAACAAATACTAAAAATAAAATAAAACTTAAAAATAAAGGGGGTCCCCATACAATAAACTCGATATTTTTGGCGTTTTTATTGATAACTCATAAATTAAACAATATATAAAGAGAAAACTAACATTTTAACCATGAGTGATCATTATGACATATTTTAGATAAATTGTTGACAAAAAAAAGAAATGTAAAACTACATTTTTGACCCATAAATAAGTTTTAAATTAATAGTACCAGTCAAAGTAGCGCCATCTAACATTGTTATGATACATTGATTGGCATTACAGTGTCATAAGTAGTATAATAATTCGAGTGCAATATTAAAGATCATCTTAGCCGTATGGTTAAGGCGCTAGTCCACGTGTATGTGAGTATTAGGTTCGAATCTTACTTTGAGTTGTTTTTTTTTTTGAGTAATTCGCATTTTTTTTGTCGCTCACAGCTTAAATTAAAATAATGTTAACACTAAACTGATTTGTGCAAATACATTGTTTACGTACGTAAACATATTTGTAAATCAAGTTTCAAATGCATTCGGAGTTTCAAGCACAGAGTATTAGAACTATAGATGGTGTTGTAATAGTTTTTCACAGAATGTGTATTTATTTATTTGTGTACTTTATGTACCTATTATTGCAGGTGTGTACTAACAATTATGGGACTGAGGTGGCAAAAAAGCGTACAGCCCGCCTGATGTTGAGCAGTTTTTTTTTATGGGAGTGAGGTGGCAAAGAGTAAATAATTGTTGCTATAACAAAGATAATATAAAATAAGAACCTCATAATATATAAAATAATAGTACCGCTACGCACCACTAGATGACGCTAGATGAGCTCCTAGATCGCGCTATGGTTTCGTTTTTCAGATCGCAATATAGTCACGACCAAAATTCGCCTGCTATTGGAGTCCTCTTCCGCCAATAGGTGCCTCTATGCGCCTGCGCCAGCAGGACCTAGACGCACCTAGGCATTCGACAAGCCCGCTGAGTTTCTTGCCGGATCTTCTCAGTGAGGTCGCGTTACGATCCGGTGGTAGTTTTTACCTCCGTTCTCTCTCTAGAGACAGCAGCCAAGCCGAGGCCGAGCCCTATGTGGCGCCCTTGAGCGTGCTGTCCCCTACCCTTCTGGTTGGAGCGCACTTTGCACTCACCAAAGTCCGGGTGAAGTTGTAGAGGCCACTCTGGCCAACAACGTATTGTCAATTCAAAAAAAAAAAAAAAAAAAAAAAAAAAAAAAGCCTGCTATTGACAAGTTTTGCGTTATCTCTAGGTTTCGATCGATTGGAAATTGTTGTATTGCTTTCATAGTGTCATATTTGATGGCAGAACACTCCCGTTGCCTCCGACTATAGTGTGCGGGGATTTTAATGTAGACTTACTGGAATCTAATGAGAATGCACCTTTAAAAAAATATTTTGACCATATTGGTTTAAATTCAAAACTTCCTCGTGTTGTTACCACAACGGGTTATACTCAAATAGATAATGTGTTTATCAATATTGACTTGAATGCTGGCACATACTGTGCACTCTTTAGTTACCATAGCCCTTTATGGATACAATTTCGAATTGAGCAATAGATTTTATCAAAACTATCCGAAAAGTCAGAATAAAATTTGTATTTCTGTTGCCGCTGTAACAACAAATACTAAAACAGAATAAAAAAATATTTAAGTGGGGTTCCCATACAACAGACATGATTGCCGTTTTTATAGAATGGTACGGAACCCTTCGTGCGCGAGTCCGACTCGCACTTGGCCGGTTTTTTTTCTTAGTTGAAACATTTTGTGCACCCAATATGCTTTGTTATTTTTGTTGCGTCCTTCGTTTTCTCCATCAAGTGCGACAGCTATTAAAGCCAATTCAGTATTTGTAAAATTTGCCATCACAAAATACACGAGTAGACCTATATAATGCCAATCTAATACGCATCATTATCATCATCTACGTCACTTGATTATTAGCGGACAATATTTGTTTATAATTTCAATAGTGTTGATGAACTCTAGTCTGCTACTTTTATATTAGTTTTATCCCTAGCATAGTTTTAGATAACATAGGTACGTTAAACATGAATATTTTTTCGACCAAAATGAAAATTAATATCGACTTATTTTTTGCCAACGTAGCAACAAGTAGGTAACGGATCCGAGGAACAATATCTCTTATTACGTCAATGTAACGTATCCATTATATCACTCAATCATTTATAAATCGTGTCGAACTTGCTTGTCCTAGCCGTAATAGGGGTTTCTTTTGATATTAAACTTGTTGTTGTAGAACAGACAAATAAAATAGCTTGTTGCAATTTTACATTTAAAATAACTTCGATTAAACAAATGATTTAGAATTGGAAATATATTGTCTCTCCGTATTAGGTATAGTCAAAGGAGAGTTTTCCCAATTTCCTGTCTGTTTCCGCTTTCACGCTGATGTCGAGGAAAAGCCAACACACCGTCATAAACACGGGTGTGAGTTACATATTATTGGTCTCGATAGACTAATTGTGTGGGCTCGCGTTACATGGACCTGATTAATGACGACGTGGTGGAGAACAAGTATCTGTTGCAAAAATATAGAACATTTGTAGCCGTGTACGCATTTGTGAACGTGTTGGGTACGTTGTTTGATACAGATCAAGTTTGTATGTCGGTAGAATATTGTTTGGTGAGTTACAATCTGTACCTGATTTCCTTTTTGAGTGTCTTTTACTTCGGAATCGTAAATTGTGTTTTAATTTTGTCCACTATCTTGTAATGTGTTATGATGGGTTATGGGCATAAAAAGAAACGATCTAATAAGATTTAACAGGATATATTGAGATTACACAGCTAATGATAAACACACCGGACAACAGGAAATTAGTAAGAGACAGTTCGATTTACTTATAAAATAAAGACATTGAATATGAAAATAGGTTTACAAACTTCTTTCAATTAAGTGTTATCTATCTATCTTGGATTCCCTTTTCCACTTATACAATTTTTTATACAATGACATTTGAAAAGGTGAACAAATAATAAGAAAATAAATAGGTAGCGTAAAGTTTCCACTTCTTTTTATTATAGCGAATAAAAAATGTTTTCAAACACCCAATAAAAGGGTTTAAAAATGCCTACGATAAAACTGATTGCACTTTTAATTTGCCCCCGGGATTAAAACCCGCGATTAATGCATCCCGCTCAATTAATCTCGACTGGGTGCTTATTAAGATAAATTGCCTCGCTCGCCGTCGACTCCGGTTATAAAATGTAAAATAGAAGTGAATATGGACTTGACCTAGAACCGGACTTTTCAGAGGGCTTTACTCAACCATGCCTATGTTCTAAAAACGAGTCATTAAACAGCCATAAGACGTCCACTGCTGGACATATGCCTCCCCACCAAGAAAGGGCAAAAGATATGAATAGGTGAATGTTGTACCTGCACCCAAACTTTATTGATTCCGTTCTGCGAAACAAAGCGGCGGTGACAGATTTGAATTCGAAAATTCTAACCATTTATGGAGTCCCTTTTATTAAATCTATTTCTAGGAGCTGTGAGCAGCATGAGGATAAAACTGTAAATCTCTGTAACCAGGGCAGACCCTAGCCTATGGACGATTCCTTATATAAATATATTTTTTATTCAACGCACAATCGGTATTCTATTCTCAAGATATCCAATAAGTAATGTCAATAATAGTGGATATCCCCAAAATGGTCCCAGGCTATTAGAACGAATTCCTTGGCATTTCTAGGAAAATGTAGGTCTGGATAATATAATACCTGATATCCGAACCAAATGGACTTAATATTAAGAAAATATCTGCCGCGTAATAGTGTCACGACGGAATAAGTGGTTTGTCTTAATATTTATCTACGAATTTACCACACATTGGATAGATTATTACTTCTTACTATTAATTCATACAAAAGCATATTGTTGTCTCCATTGTTTGATGTCATAAAATAGAGATAACATGATCTGGTGTAAAGTGCTGGTCAGTACCAAGTTGAGTTCTGTTTAACGGAAGCACGAGTGACTTTTTCCCTTTCGTTCTTAAATACGGAGCCCTAAACTAACCCCCAAATTTACAGAAAATTATATTCGACAGTACAAATCACTTTTGTTCGAGATGCCTTTTAAAACCATCGCAACTTGAGATATAAGTATCTCTTCATATACTCACAAATATCGTCAAAGGTTCCTCTAAATAACAGTTCACATAGAGGTAAGTAGTAATTTAATATACACTTCTCATCAAAAAAATTGAAACAGTACTGCAAGTACTATTCAGGCATTTAAATATAAAAAAAATATTGATATCATTAAAAAAATACGCCAATAAATAGCTGGCAGTTTAGTCTACACAATGGTGTACCACAATTCCAAATTTAAATTTAAATTTTAGAATTTTCATCCAATAAATGAATGTAGTTGTTTCGATTTTTTTTATGAGAAGTGTATATTAAATTACATATACAACGTAATAATTCTCCATCAAACAATATAGTGGTTGACATAACAGTTGTAAGGAAAAACGTGTCACATAGAACACCATTAAAATTAGAACATTAAAATAATATAAATAGTTTTAGAAATGGGTTGTAATAAACAGGTTCTATTAACACTGCCCCTTACTATAGTAATTGTTGCAAATAAATAACTAAATAAACTAATAATTGCAAGAGTACATAAAAATATTTAAATTCTGAAAATAACATTTAATCCAAACTCTTTAAGCTCTTAACAAAAAGATTGTGCTTGAACTTTGGTAAAGATTTAGTAAAAAGATCTGCTTCTAAATCAGCTGAAGGCTTGTAAAGTAATGTAATTATCTTTCGGTCAACACATTCCTTTATAAAATGATGTTGGACATCAATGTGCTTGGTTCTACGAAAACATTGGTTTTCAACCATTTTCATTGTGCTCTTATTGTCATTATGAATAACAATAGGTGTATGTGTCGAAAGATTTCAACTCGAGCATAAAATCGTCTCCTTTATTGATGTACCAAGAGCATAATATTCAGCCTCTGTACTGGAACAAGCTACATTGCTTTATTTGTGACTATTCCAATTTATTAATTTTAGTCCATATCTACTGACGAAGCCAGAATACGATTTCCGATCGTTTGTATCCCTGTTCTATTAACAAATTTATTATCGACTTGTACTGGCATTACGAATCACTTTTATTCCTATAAATGCCTTTTAAAACCATTGCAATGTGGCTAAAATCTCTATAAATTTGGTGGTTAGTATTTGATGTCCTTTTCATGATCGTCAAGTTCAAACTATGACAGCGATATTTTTAGTTATTATGTATACTTAGTGGTAATCGTAATCTGGAGACAAAGAATTAGCAATAGTACCCGGTTATTCTAAATCTAGGTTAGGTTTTCAAATTCTAGCGTCAGCCAGTTCTTTTAACCATCATTGTATTCTTCAAGCGGATAATCCGCGATTCCAGTCTTCTTTGAAAATAAGGATCATGTTATATTTATCCAGTTGGAAATGTTCACGTCGCTCGTTGACAATGTTCTACATTGTATCTTAGAAATAAACTGTGTATTATGTTGATAAAAAATCTTTACCAAAGATATTACCAAGAAAGAGGGAAACAGGTATTGTGGCTGTCCAAAATAGTTGTGTATGCCTTACTAAACGGAGTTCATGAACACAGTATGACTCATTCGTTTGAGGAATATAATTTTGAAACCATGTCGGTAATGCCTATTTCTTCGTAATGTCTTTGCGTCTAACTAATTTCAGGTCATTGGTTTCAAAACAATGTCTTGATACTGGGTAATTTAATTCTCTTCGTCTATAAGATGTCACCGTCTCCCTTGTCGGGCACTCGTAGTAAAATCAATATTTTATCTACTGGCATCCCGCCAGAGTCCAGGGGAATATGTTTACCACTGCGACCTATGTTCTCATCATTGTTTTTGTACTATATTAGACCCGTCACAGATGGGCCAGGCCAAACACGCTCCGTCATTTCCAACGGGGTATGGATTGATGGGTCAATCTTTTTTGTTTGATTCGAGGTTGGATGGGATATTGGATTCGTCCGGTACTAATCGTACCTTTTGGAGATCGTCCCGCGTGCTCATAACGTTACATTTTAAATAAATATCGCCAGACTTACATACCAACTGTATGGTCCCAAACTAAGCAACGCTTGTATGGTTACCATACAATGGACTGGGGACGATCCCAGTGACACTTGGACACTTGGAGCTGTAATTTACTGCAGCTCAGATACCTATGGGCTGGCTCGACCGGGGTAGTACCACCCTCTCACACAAGATCGGCGTAAAGTAGCTTTTACAGCAGCGTTTCGTGCGATGAGTGAGAGATCTGGTAGCTCCCCTTCTCCTTCCCCTCCCTCTGTCCCACTCGCCTTCAGGTCGGTAACGTGCTAGCTACGGTGGCTGCTTAACATAGGACGGGCCGTAAGCCGCTTGTTAGCCACGTTACTAACATACAAAAAAAATAGAAAAATGTAAGCCAAAAATACTCTTCGGTGTAATAGTCACACTCACGTAGAATCTCAATGTAGCCACAGCGCAGCGGTCGATTACGTGGGCCGGCGCGATGACGTCATTACGTGCTCTCAAAACGACACTGGCCCATTTACCTTTTGTACACCCGCGAAGATTACAAATTCGGGGTCGTGAGGTGTCTGCCATTTTCCGGAACTATGTACCCATCCTATGGGTTTTTCCAACTTTGAAGTCCATTGATGCTTGATTTTTAAGCTTTGATTTCTATTGCGTCCATTAAGTTGCTTGTACTGAATCAATCGTATCGTTATCGTTTACCGAATCAATCTTGACTCTGCTACGGGTGCTGAAACCATTACGCGTAAGCAAATTTTTAGGAATTTTAGTAGTCCAGTCGCCTGAGTACTCGTATTTTAGTAGTAGTAATCGTATTTTAGTCGCTGTCTCCTAAATTAACAACGGTCAAGATAATGTCGGAAACGGGATAAGCTGTGATGTCACTTTATTTGAACGGGATTATTTTCTAATTAGTTTTGTGTTTCCCACGATGATGTAGTGTTTTGAGGTGGTGCGGGCTGTTACTGGTTTTTGAATGTAGGTTTTTAGGTTGATTAAACTTATTTGGATACCAAATCCCCAATTTCCGATTGCTGTAAGACTTATGTTGAGATTATACCTACTAAGTTTATTTTGAATCCATTTTCCTGCCAGTCATTCTCTAGTGGAACAAGGAAAAACTCAAATAATAACTATAAAACCATTGTCATCTGTGAGAAAAACGCGTAAAAAGAATTAATACCACCATTAAAGTAAGGGATGATGTTATGGGCCCAATGAATGGGGTTTTTACGCTTAGCCAAAGCTCGTAGTGCCTCGTTTAGATGGCAATGCTACTTGAACATTTATTTTTCAAGTAAGGTTTGTAAATATCCTATGGAACACAACAAGAAGACCTGAAAGATTGGGGAGATGGAAGCGAAAACAAATACCTAAATCTAAATTAAAGCGTACCTAATCGGATTATTTTTGGTTTAACAACGAGATTTTTTGGTCCCAAATCTTCGATTTTAAATAAAAAATCGAGGTTGCCATTTAAGTAATAAGTTTTTTATTTATTTAAAGGAATCAAAAGTAATATCCATTTTGTAGACTACACATTAATGCTAATTAAATTATTAAAACACTACACGTCGACGTAGCCGACAACAAAAGCTAGCTTTCATTTTATTCAAGTCTAAACTTAACTTACAAATGGCTAGAAGTATGAATTTGTACATTTATTTCGCCGTTCCCTGGGTAGTCTACGTCTCAAGTTATTAATTTGGCTAAATTATACGAGCGGCAATGCAACGTTTCAATTTAGCTTCTCTCTGGTCTGGAGTGTACTCACGACAGCCCAGGCTGTTTGGTCTAGACCAATTTAATATTCATTAGAGACATTTTATAGTATTCAAGTATTTTTAGTTAATTAGCATTGCATTAAGGACAAGAAAATTTGGATTTTTTTTATTGTTTGAAACTGAACTTTCTTCAATTTAAAAAAGAACATCGTAGAAGACCCACCTTCCTTGTTAGACGAGATACACTAAACGCCTTCTCTAGATTTAGCCATCTGTTTAGATTGCATAGTTGCAGGTATAGTTGATTAGATCTAGTAGCTTGCCTTCTTGTCTTTACTATGATTGTTGATTCGGCGTGTTGCTCGCAGTTGCCGAGTGGCACTCTACTAAGCAAATTATAAATGAATGAAGGCACTTAGATTTTATTTTTCTATGCCTATCTAAACGCAGCACAGGGTGTTTGTCCTCCATACGCTTTGTTTGCGTTGAGGGGACAAAGATCGCAATCTTGACGTCATGTTGATAATAGAATTGGAGATTTTAGTAGGTAAGGCTTTTGGAGAGTTGGTAGGTAGCTTTACAAAATACGTCCTTGTTGTCGTTTTCCAAAACCCAACGCAAATGGGTGTTGATTTTGATGTGCAGCTAGTAACAGTCTTAAGCTATGTCTCCAGCAGTGCGCTTTCACGTTCATCTTGCGCTTTCGTCTGACGCATGCATGAAGCGCATGCAATAACGCGTGCGCTATTCTAGCTCTAAAACAGCGCATGTCCGTAGCGCACGCTGATCCTCCACCGGTGGGCTCGCGTGCAACATTCCGTGCGTTTTACATACAAAATAGCGGAAGATGAAGTTAAAACCTTGGAATGATGAGTATTTGGTTTCGTAATTTTTGGCTCCACTATTTTCAAAAGCTTGTTGAAAGGGGCTTTAGACATCCGTGTGAAGTTTATAAAAAGGATGTCAGTCTAAATCTTTCAATATCGTGTTGTTCCGTTTCTTCAAAAAAAGTAAGTTTAAAAACTAAAACCCGACTACTGAAAAATCGCGCTCTAAAAAGTATGAAACAAGAAAATATTCTCATCTAGAGGATAGCCGTGGTCCGTGTAGGTCCTTAAGGGCCAAATGGCATATGAACACGGACCACGGCTATCCTCTAGATGAGAATATTTTCTTGTTTCATACTTTTTAGAGCGCGATTTTTCAGTAGTCGGGTTTTAGTTTTTAAACTTACTTTTTATTTAATTATTTTGGAGTTATAGTAACAATATATATATTTTTGAAATGTGCTCATCCAGTTCTTTCATTTGATACCCCACACGGTTTTATTAAAAAATGTTTTTTTTTAGTTCATGACATTATGTCCTCTAGAGGGCGCCATATGCTATTTTATGTGACGTCACATAGCCTATAACCATTAAGCCATCGCCATTAAGCCGCTCTAACGATACCTCATTTGTCAAATTACGACAAGTAGTTTGGAAGTTAGGTGGGAACAGATGCACATACATACATACATACATACATACATACATACATACATACATACATACATACATACATACATACATACATACATACATACATACATACATACCGGTCAAAATCATAACCCTCCGCCGTAGTCGGGTAAAAAATCTTTCATCCTGATACTCCTTTTCTTGCGTTTATTCCTTGGAGTTAATACTAAATTATGCCGAACAAATAGCTACACGTGTCCGTCTTGACGACTGACCAGGGCGCATAGGTGTGGACGATAAGCTGCATGCGTCTTAAGCAATAAATGGGCAGTTCTCTGATTTCGCCACGATTCGGAAAAATTGAGAGAAATTTTAGATTTTGAAAATTTTGATGTAGAATCAAAATATGACTAAAAATAATTGACAGGTATTATTTTTTTCTTAATTGCACCAATAAATATCGGAGATATAGCTCTCTAAATTTTTTATATGTGACGGTAATGATATTTCGTCTTATGGTAATGACATTCGTGTGAGGTTTACTTACTAAAATGACAGCTTTTTATATCAAACGTAAAATTAATTTGTTCTGTTCATCATGAATTATGTTGTTTTATGATTCTGGTTCAAATTAATTCAATTTTATTTACTAAAGAATAAAATAAACAAGATGACTTATAAAAAATAGATTTAGCTAAAATATAAATTGACATTTAGAGCCGATTTAGATATCCGTGCAAATATAATTATAAAATTAACCTGGGTTTAATTTAATAAAAAAAATTATATTAGAAAAACTCTAAGAAAATATGAAAAAATCTTTTATGAAATTAACTCTAAGATTTTATGGAAATTAATGCAATAATATTGTTATACACTGAAAATAAAAACAAAATATCGTTTCAGAATATATGTACAACATATAGGTAGTATAGTAGTATAGTATATTCTTATTTTTAAGTTTTTTGCTTGCAGTGTTTTACTAGTACTTTGTATTATTTCAAACCTCTATTATTAACACAAAATATGCAGTCTTAGTTTAATTTGAGGTATACGTATTCTAAACAATTAATATAGGTAACCAGGAAACAACTTTTTAAATAATATTATAGATATTGCAGCAGACATAAGTAATATGTACTTATTTAAAAAAACAGTTTTATAATATTATCATTATATTTTCAAACTATCCTCAGCATCCCCTTTCTTTTCTATATCTTTTATTTCATTTGTCTCTATTGCCCTCATTTTTCCTAAAACAATATATTTTATTTTTTGTGGATCCAACTTTTTTATTTGTACCTTTATTTTCAGACCCTTCACTATACTTAGTTTCAACTTTCTATTTTTTTTTTTCTTTTCCAAAAACAGTATGTCTCGTGGATCCAACTTTTTTCTTTGTATCTATATTGCCATCCTATTCAATATATTTTGTTTTATTTTTCCCATTTTTCTCTCTTGAAATTTCTCAAAATACTGTAGAAGTCGTGCTGGAGCCAATTTCTCTTTGCAGGTTAAAAATTGTCAATCTTCGGTATAATCATAGGTACCTAAACTCTTGAGTCTATAGTTTTTTATTAGGGTGTTTATAGACATTATTACCAATATATAATATCTAAATATTATTTTTTTTAAATATAAATCAAGAAAAGTAAAAATACATTTTAGGGTCACCACCGTCAGTTAAGCGTCATTACCGTCACTATAAAAACTGATGGTAAATTACGGTAATGACACGGTAATGACATTTTGTGTCATTTTGCTTATCAATGCTATTAATATTTAATATTCAAGGAATAAATATTATAATAGTAAAAGTAGACCTAAAAACCAATGACATAGAGGTGGAATTAAAAATTAAATCGATTCGCTTACCCAAAATCTTGCGATCACGGCGAAGACCACTTTTTCGTGACAAACGTCATTTTCGAGATGTATATCCAAAATATTTTTTTTTACTAAAGCTCCTAGCCTCCCGTTTTAACATCTCTGGGTCGATTGACCAATTCGGAAGCGTGCGGGGTGAGGGGTATGAGAGTAGCATGTACACTTAAAGAGATATTTGCATTACCACCTCAGCTTACGGTGATGACCTTTTTTTGATGACAAAGTTAATTTTATTTTAAAAAAGTTAACTAACCGTTTCGTATGTGTAAAAATGAAATTAGTTTCTCCTAATAATTGGCATAACACAAGGGACTAATTACAGTTACATCAGACGACGACTTCTTTGAAATTTAATACGATATTCTTCGGGACATGTGTGAAAGACACTGATGGTAGTGACATTTAGGCATAAAAGTTGTAAATTTATTTTTTGTTCCTACACTTATGCCTTTGAATTTTAGGGCACAACTAGATAAATGTATTACAATCCGACAACAGTTATTGGATCTCCGAAAATATCGATACTTTTTTTTATTTGCTACCGGACATGTGTTTGGTGCGAAATCAGAGAAATAGCCAAATATTGCATGCGCTTGACGCGAGACGAATTGAAAGTTGAAGACGCAAGATGAACATGAATGCGCACTAGTGGAGACATAGCTTTAGCAGTTAATTCAGTTATATCTTCTGGTGTGAAGACTTCGTTTTGTTACGTTTGACAAATAACGAATTCTAAAAGATTGCTCATATTCGAGCATCACGAAACAATTTTATGTTGATTAAGTTACTTTGGTTGCGGGTTCGACTCCCGCCAGATGCAGATTTCGTAAACGGCCTTTTCGTAATTTATCTTGGTTTGGGTGTTAGTGGGATCGCCCCCAGTCCATTGTACGGTACTATCTATTATTATTTATGATTTAATGATATTGGTACCTTACATTGCATACATTTTCTAGCAATTTCACTACATCTTTTCCCTGGTGAAGCAAAAGGAGCGTCCATTAGGGGCGCATTGTTCTCATATTGTTGCGCGGGGCACAAAGGCGCCAATAGCGAGCCAGTATTGTTTCTTGCTAGTTTTTCCACTGGAAATTACTTTTTGAAGAATGTGTTCAGAAAGTGTGTAATTATTAGTTTCATAAATGGGTACAACAAATTTGAAACTGAAAGAAAACATTCTACCACAGGTATGGGAGGGCCCATTATCAGATCTGATCCTATATGACCGTCCGATACGCTTGTTTTCTATGCCGAGTCGACTGAAGTGTGGACGCGCAAACGAAGTTCATCGCGATTAAATCCTTTGATGCGTGAGTGAGTAGCGACAGTGGAGCTAAATGCGGCCTAGACAATAAAAAAGTCCTCTTTCTAAAAGTGACTGTATAAAATAGACCGTCTCATCCACATTTTAGACATATTCTCTGAGCCCAACCTAAACCGTTAGCTTAGTTCCGTAGGTCGAAAAAACACCGTCTTTTTGTAAATTGTCATGTAATTGTGTTACTTCATCCGTTTCATCCTTGTCCGGTCCTCGGTTGGGCTTATGTCCGACCGATGTCCGTTTAACTGATAGACATGTGTTTCTGTATTTGCAAACCTTTTTAGTCCGCATTTAGATTCTGGGAATAGCACTTTTTCTCGGGACCGATTCGTTTTGTTATATCGGGATAGCCTAGATTTGTCACAGTCTTTTTCTGGTACGTCCCAAATATGGTATTTGGATTCCGTTCTCGGTAGGTGTGATTCATAGAATTGAATTGGAATTGACAATTCACATCGTTCATACAATGTCCTTAGCGTTGATTGTGTGACATAAGTAGATAGGTTTAAGATTGTGTATGCTGTGTAGGGTCTCCTTCATCTCCGTTATCACCGTTTTTATTTAGTTAGTCAGAACCCAACATGACAGGTGGTGAACCTTGTCGCCGTGTATACAGGAACTGACTATTACCTAATCCCGAGGGATAGGTAGGTTTCCTCACATTGTTTTCCCTCACCGTAAGCGAATTATAAATTATGCACATAGATGAAAATTCATTCATTGGTAGGTATTGGTATTGGTTGGTTCAAATAGTAGTATTCTGGGCAATACTGGGACTGCCTATACTGCCTATAGTATTTATCTTCAGTTCTTCCAATATTGGTTGTTATACCTTTCAAAATACATCATTAAATTTATTTTTCATTAGGTACGGAATTCACGGAGTAATTGATCAACCTAATTGGCCATTTGAAACCCGCACTGCTATTTTCCTCACAATTACTATTGTACAGCCATGTTCATAGACTGTATTGTAGACTCTAACAATAGTCCTGTTATTTCCATCCTGCTCATGGTTGTAACGTAAGAGCAGGACAGGAATATTGTTATTTAATTGACATAAATGTTTTCCGATTCCTTGTTAATACGCCTCTTGTATGAGTGGGTGGAATACCCTCGAACTATTTACAACGGATTTTATGTTGTTTATAATGAACAACCTCGTTTGTTTACGACACATTATTGGGCTCATGTTTTATCAATATACTATACTAGCTGTGCCCCGCGTCTTCGCCCGCGTGCAAATTGATGTGTAAAATTAGCCTATGTCTTACTCCAGAGCCTACACTATCTACGTTTAAAATTTCATTAAAATCGGTTTAGTAGTTATGGAGATACGTGGTAACAAACATTCACACACACACACTTACTTTCGCATTTATAATATTAGTAGGAAGTCTGTGGTCAATATGAGAAGAGAGTCTTCGATTCGTTTAAATTTTCATCTAAATTCGTATTTAATTTCGATCGGGCCATTACGTAGGCCATTATATTCTTAATTGAAACATGACCTTCACAAATATAATTACAACGGACTGGCGTTAACTGGTAATTGGATTTACGGAACTTCGGTGCTCTGAAATTGTCGCAAGAGGGTAACTTTGGCGAGCGCATTCAGCATGCGACTACTTGTAAGTGCTCATATTTCTATTTAGGCATCTCCTTCGTCTCATATGATCCTAGTACTTGCACTTTAAAAGTTGGCTCTACAGTACTTATACTTTATCACATTGCATTTTGTATGTACAACATTTTGGAAACAGAGCAAAAGTCCTTACCGAGTATATGATGAAATCTTAGTAATAAAATCAAGAACAGCAGCTTTTAATGATATTATAATCACTGTACACAGCTTTTATAACTTCAAAGTTTTAACATGCTGCCTGTTATAACAAATTTATAATTAACAAGTGTAACAAAAACAAAAAGTAGTGCCGTCCATAGAGCGCTTTATTTGCAACAGCAAGGTAGCTTCTCATTGGACCAATTAATTAATGCAAAGATGTTCCATTATGATTGACTGTCGCGCTTAGTTCCAGTAGCATGTATTTAACTTGTTAGTGAAGTTTCTAATGTTCCATTCAAGCAGTAGTCACAACCATAAGAAATTTGTAAAACTGACAATTTGTGCTGGCCTTAACTAAATAAACTATTTGAGGTTTCAGTTTGTAGATCGTATCGATGTAGGCGTTCTAATGTTATTTACTTATATCTCTTTTATAATGGAGCGAAACGCTGAATCTGCTGAGTTGAGAGAGGCGCACACAAAAGTTAGTCTTTTCTATTAATAAGTTGCGACTCGTTTAGCTACCTATTGTAGTAGAATTGAGTTATATTTTTCTGCATATACCTATGGTTTTTGAAGTGAAAACTTCTTTAGCGGCGTTGTGCACTTTTCTTGGAATGAGTAAAAACGGTTAAATTCGCGTCAGGGTCACGTGTCCTGATCGAAAAATTCGTCAGATTCGTAGGTCACGATGGATCTCGGTAAGTGCTCGCTCTATGGGGCGTAGGTTTGATCCTATGTTTACTATATTTTTACTAGAGCTTACGCTAACCGTGGTTGACACCAAAGGAACCAAGTGGAATTTTGAGGTAACTGCGTTGTAATCCGCCTAAGTGCATCCCAAAATTGCATGAACACTTCGGGGTAATATCGGTTATTTCGGCAATGTTGTCTGTTTTTACTCCGACCTATTGACCGAATTACCGCTAGCGAAAATAACGTAAACAATGTCTAGTAAATTTCAACTCGACCTGAATGTGTCATAATATTGAGATGATGAACAGGCTTCTCTGTTTAGTGTCTAATATCGACAGAATGGCGTGTAAATAGCCACCCATGAATGCACTAACCAAGGAAACATAAGAGGTAATGTGTGCGTGGAAATAATAGTAAAGTGCGCTCGGGAGGCAGAGGAACGTAAGCTTCCGTGACCCGAAAGGACTGCCTATACTACAACAAAACAGCCCAACATACCTTCCGACAGACAGGCTCTGGACGTGGCTGTCATTGTGAGTGGTTCCAGTCTGCACTTGTACACAGCAATAGTAATATGTAATAGTTCACGCGCGGTATAAAGATTGGAATAACCTTAAGCCATCGGAACACGCACAGATGGAGAATAAAAACCAAATAAAACAGTTATTCACACAAATTAACCAAATGTACGGCGAAAATGGCCAGACAGTTATGACACTTGGCAATGATATCAAGGTCCAAGAAAACTGAGTCTCTGTCTCTGGCCACAATTGCCAATGTGTGGTCCAGCAGGTGCCTTTGCCAGGAGCATGCAGCAACCTTAGTCGTTATGTGGTACGTGGTTGTTATAGACTCTGGTTTGACAAAGGAGGCTGAGCTACAAGTTCTTTGTTAATTTTTTCACATCTACTTAACAAATGATTGATGTCCTTGCAAATCGACTTTAAATGTATGTAATGTATCTACTTGTAACGTTTCGATACGTTTATTGAATAGTAAACACTGTGGAGCGAATATTTAGTCTGGCAGCCCGCGAAAACCACCAAGTAATCAAGCCCAGGGAGTGGCGTACAAAGTTGAACTGTTTTGGAACCCGCAACCGACATAATCAGACTAATTATATAATGTTAATTAAATTGACTATTAGCTTATTATAAAGTATAAGGGAATACTATAATCTTTCAGAAAAAGAGGAAAATGTTAATGCATATGTTCGTAGTAACATCAGTTTTCTGTTGGCTTTCTCTGTATACACTAGTATTATTATTGATGTCGATTTTGAGGAAAACTCATTCAACCGCACAGTAATTAAAAACAAAAAATCAACACTCCATCGCCAGTGAAATTTCCAATATTTGTTATAGCAATATTCCCACCACGACGTTTTAATTAATCATTCAATATTTTACGCGGGCCAAACGAATTGCACCCACTCGCGGCGCCAGAGAGTCTCCCAAACAAAAAACTTGTACACGAAAACAAAAGTTCTAAACAAAAGCACGAAACGTTTCAATAAAAGAAAACATAAAACATCTGACAGACCGTAACAGAGGGGGAAACGAAATCATTCCCCAAGTTGCGTCATTAAGGAAGTTAATTAAGAATAAGAGCTGTATAGAAAAGTTTGAGAACTTCTTGCTACGTAGCTGTGAAGTGGCTTTACTTAAATTTGGACGAAAATAGACGGGAAGTAGGTATGTCAAACATTAACGCCTACCATCCTTGCATACGTCACGACTTTTATCCCCATTCGGAGGTAGTCAGAGGCTTGAGTGGCCATACACCACGACATTGTGGAGGTATTAAGCTAACTCAAAGCCCACGTTTCACAAGATACTCAGAACCCAACTTTACCTTTATCTATATTTTTATTTTTGTAAACCAATACTTATGTATCGTTGAAGATGTTATGGTATTATGAAGAAGAATGGACACCAAAGCTCATGGCTTTTTATAAGGATTTTTTCAATAATGATCTATAAACCAAAAACAAAGCTTGATTTCGCCGTGGATGACTTCGCCAAAAATCGTATACTTACCTAATCTCCTGAAACGAGTCGCGAAAAAATGAAACAAACTTTATCGTAATCAAACTTGGTGATGGGACCTCGGATTAATTTGAATAAAATAATGCGACGGTCAGCGGGGCATCTTGCCTTGATGACTTATCGGAAAAATAATACGAACAGAAAGTTGGCATCTAAGTATGGCTCGGAATATAAATGTTTTAAGACCAGACACACATTTGCTTAATTCAGTTAAGAGTTTGATTTACATGTATTTACAATAGATGGCAGTAATACTACGTCAGAAGCGGCTAGAGAAGCCTCGGCCAGTCCCGAGGTCGGCTCGGGTAGAGTCTGAAGTCGGAAGCGACGTCTATTCGAGTTCGCTTAACTCGGTTCCGAATCCTCACGGTACTCTGTGGCCAAAATCAAACGTTCGGATGTTGCCTAGTCCTTATATAGAGTAGATTTTAATTTTGTAGATTTCCAGCAGCCAGCAAACAACACATCTGTAAGTATATCGTGTGCGTGCTAAGAGTTGAAACCTATAGAGACAGTTTTAAATTTAGCCAAATCCACTATCCGTCCAAAAGTATAATTTGCCTGGCAAAAAATATTTTCAACTGAAATCTACATAAAACGTCCATTTCTCCTGGCCGGCCCTTGACGTCGCACCGACATTCTTCACGGGCGCGAATAAATTAAATAAGAAATCCCTAGCGTGCCCTAATTCTACGCAAGCAACGCAAATATGTCCCGGCCTTAATCCCGGGGCCGTAATTAAGCTTACCCGGGCCGGCCGCGGCGGTGGGTTATTCTGCACACCATCGGTTTATGGTGGCGACTGTACATGAATGAATGTACGTTACGGGGGCAGGTTTCCATCATTCGTGACATTTTTCGTTTGATTAAAATGAAACTGGGGTGAATGGGGCTGCAGATGCAGAACAGATAAGGATGTATAATCAGCATGCTGTCCGTCATTCTTATTTATGAATTCTGGGTAGATTGCGACTGTGACGGCTACGTGATATAGAGGGATGTAACAATAGGTACATAATTTTGCCGATACGATATCGATTTTTGTAGTAAATGAGTGCGTCCGAAAGAAGTCTGTGTGGTCAGACGTTACAACTGATTGCTCGGGTGCGCTGCTCGCCACATTTAGACGCAGCCAAGTCGCGATAGCTATATAAATTATGAACAAAACCAGCGATACTTATTTTAAATTGATTAAGTAAGATTTTTTTTTATCAGCAAAGATACCCAACCTTGTAAAGAGAGTGTAGCCTTGTCTGAAAAAAAGAGATTATTATTTGTTTTTAGCAAATAATTTTACCTTATCCGTTTAAGCGAAATAGACTGACGTCGACCGCTGTAACTGTAACACATTGGGTCTGCTTGTCTACTGACTCAACGGTCGACAGCTGTTATGATTGAAAAAGTTTAATCAATCCGTCCTACGGCGGTTGCGCGTGTTATGATATGACGAACGGCGGCGGCGGCTACGTGCAGACGATTTTCTATTTATTTTTTAAATGGGCATGCTCTTGACCTCAATCCACCGCAGGAGCAAAGATGAGGTCGGCGGTAGAGCGAGCGCACCTAGAAGATGCCTATTCACCCTACTTTCGAAGAGATTTGGGTTGTACGCACTCGGAAATACAGACGCAGGCAGGGAGTTCCACTCCTTGGCTGTGCGCATTACGCAGGATGATTTGTAGCGCTATGTGCAAATATGTGGACTTGCGTTTGTCCCAACATCCCTTTTTAAGCAGTTACCGTAGCCTGATGATGAGATACTTGCAATATCAAAGGCATTGCTCGCATACCTATTGCCGACCTGAAGAAAGTGGGACAGAGGGAGGGAACAAAGGGAGGGGAAGGGCGGGGTTTGGTCTAATATCAATATTTTTTTAAATAATTAATATTTGGCGTGTCTCTGTAGAATGTAATGGACCTTCGGAATGAAAACGAACGATTACGAGTTGTCTAATTTTGTAAAGGAGGATTTCCTAGCTATTTTACGGCCTAATCTGTAGACGTCTAGGTGTAATTACTGTGGGATTTAGAATCTGGAAGGGATTATCGCAAGGGAATCACTTTGTAGACGTCAAGTAGGTAGCATTCGTTGATCTTCGTAAAGAAAATCAGGGAGGCTAATGGCGCCACTATGGAACATTGCAGCAATTCTGCAAAAGCAATTCATTTTTCCGACACTCCAGCAGAATCTGCTAAATTCCCGTGAAACGGTCACGAATGGCGTAAATGTGTGACTATTTTACAGAAATGCTGCAGAATCGCTAAGGATTCTGCTAGAAAATCAGAAATAGAATTACATTGGCAATGTTGCATAGTGGCGCTATTAGACAGCCTGGTCACATTATTTAAAATATATGTATATTGAGATAAGTGGGTATATGAAATGTAATTCAATTACACATTTTCTGTATTTTTATTCTACAGTGAATACCGCCTCTCCTTTGTTCTTTCCAAGTTTGCTTACAGACGCGATTCTTCACGACACTGGACGTAATCCTCACAGAAACAACACAAAGACAATGCACTGAACTTCAGTTCTCTGTTCCATCGATAAGGCATTATCTGTCAACACACCGACCGTCCGATTCAATTTGGTTTCTATACTGAAAGCCTTAAATGTCAATTTACGTCGCATTCGGTTTGAAAATAATTCTCTATCTCGACCCCTTTGTACGGCTACGTATTGTTATCAAAAGAATTTGATCATCTGTCTTGGATGGCTTTTGCTTTCCTCGGTGAAATACTTTCGAAGTATTGTCATCTTTTGGGGAGCTTTTAAACTTACGGGTTATAATTTTTTGTAGTGAAAACTATATAAATAAATATCGCCAAACATATACACCAACTGTATGGTCCCAAACTAAGCAACGCTTGTACTATGGCTACCGTACAATGGACTGGGGGCGATCCCAGTGACACCCAAACCAGGGCAAAATACGAAAAGGTCATTTCTAAAAGTGGTCGTCCATGTAGCAAGTATTAGATTTTTTGGCAATCCGCATTGGGTGGGTATGGGGTCTTTTCCCAGTATATTTATAATTTTCTACAATTTTTAAAAATAACCATGTCAGTCCAGAGCTATAGTACCTAAGTACTATACGTGTTATCTAGGAGTAAATAAAAAGGTTGCCATATCTTTAGGTAGTACAAAAAATACTGTGGAATTAAAGAAGGAATTAAATATTTTAGGAAGCATTTCACCAAAAGCCGTCCAAAGATAAGTTTATTTAGGCTCGAAGAATTTAATCTAAGAGATAATTTCAGGCCGCGCTCCAACTTTCTTGTCGAGTTTAGCACTAGAATAAAATCAATAGAGCGAATTAATATTAACGAGAGCGTGAATCATCCGATCAAATCCGCGATCCTCCACCAAAACGACTGCGACCCGTTTATTCGGCTTTAAATTTAATTAAAACCTAAAATTTAATTTGGTTTCGCTACAGTCGAACCGCGCTGCCTTCGTTCCGCAAATTGATTGCCGGTATCTCTTTGGCGGTCATTAAAATTTGATAGCCCGGATATTTTTGCTGCTACAGAATTTATTTTCGTTTTTACCTCGTCGTCTTAAAGGGTGGCTTTCTCCCTTGACGGTATTAATTAAAATGGATTTTTAATTAAAACCGTTTCCTGCTTTGAATTTTAACTTGTAGGACGCGTTACTGTGCAAGTTTTCGTTCATCATTGGCGAATGTCGATTGCGCAATTTATTGATGGACAGTTCGTCTTGCCATTCGTTTCATTACTAGCATCATTAAATGTAGTTTTTTTTATTTATTAAAGGGACTCTTTGCACCTGCAACGACCGCACACGTTTTTTTAATCAAATTCGAATCGAAAACACATCCATTAAGAAAAGATAAGCAGTATATTGAATGAAACTTTCTTACATCTTTATAAGTGGCACGAGACAAAAGCTGATTACTAAAACCTTCCACAAAAATATCTCCCACTCTCTCTTATACATTCCTTAACAACCTCACCATGGTACGTATATAAATAAATCATCCATTTTCCTCCACTCCACAGTACTATGCACTTCCTCTTTCTTGTTTATCAGTTCTGACTTTAAGCTTCTGTCTCCGCTGTCATGTGTTTGTAGAATGCATCAATGTAGTTGCCTGTTATTTTTCCAGCGAACACTTGTTTGCATCTTATCTGGAATGCACATTATGTTAACATCTCTGTCATGTTGGCTTGTGCTAATTTGACAAACGCTGTTTGGGAGGCTTAATTTTCTAAACAACTTTTCCTTCGTTTCTGTATATATCACGATTTCCTTGGATTCATCAGTAACTGATTGCAGTGTCCCTAAATCCTCATTTTGTGTCCCAAATATTGCATGATAATCTACCTGACCAAATATCGTCAAAGCCTCGATTGTGATTAACTAATGCTTAACTATTCCTAGACGAAAACCACTTAGATGCACTGCCATCGAACGGAGTGGTCTTTATAGGAGGTAATTTTAGTTTCTTAGGCCCGTATTAATAAATCGATCTCAAGATTGAACTCGAACTTAAGATGCTGTTTTTGACCGATGTTCCATACATTAAACGTCAAAACTGCATCTTAAGATCGATCTGAACGTTGAGTTGTATTTATTAATACGGGCCTAAGATACTTAAGATGTGTTTCCACATTTGTGACATTTCGCCGAACCGGACAGCATCAGGGCTGGATTTAGGGGAGGGCATCTGGGGCTACAACCTCGGGCTTGCACAAAAGACGATTAATTCCGCCGAGTAAACACTAGTAAGGAACTTTTCCTTTGATATATTCACATATTTGAAATAAAGTGAAAAATTCCCCGTGTTCATAATGGTATTTTATATGGTCTCGAATCCAGAATCGATGTTTTCTTTTTGTCCTCAAATAATATGCGGCACTCAGTTCTACCTCATCTGCTTCCGAATTTTCATCTTCTAGTAGAGAAAGATGTAAAAGCGCTGTTCTTTTCTTTGACGACAACATGACGTATGATCTTTCCAAGAGATTGAATTTGTCTGATCAGAACACGGCTCAATGCAGCTCAGCTCCACTCCGACCCGCTCCGCCCCGCTCCACCCCGCTCCACCCCGCTCTACCCCGCTCCGCTCCGCCCCACTCCGCTTCAATGGAAACATTTGCCACTTTTCACTGCTCTTCTCCGCTCCAGTCCGCCCAGCTGCGCTTCAATGGAAACGCACCCAAGCAGACTCCTTTATATTGAATTCATTGAGTGGATAACCAACAAGATCATGGAGGTAGATATCCAGGCAAGGCAGGAGAGCAGAAAAAGAATTGTAGATACAGACAATCCTGAGAGTGAAATTCCTAATCCCAAGAGGCCAATGATCAATCCAGATTCCAGCACTAAAGAGAAGATTCTCAAATATATTGTTTCCCATAGAAATATTGTCAGTTTGAGGAGGCAATTTAAATATCCTTCCAAATGGTTTTATGTTAATATTCTGGATATAGCATAATAGCGGGCTTTTCCCAAATCCAGAAAATACTCGCGTCTCGTTATTTTAACTACGTGCCACATACAGTATCGTTTACCGGTTCACGTGTTTGATTGACGTTCATAATATAATGTACGGTGTAACTACGTGAATAGCAAAATATTATCCTTAGTGACATATACCCACGTTACAATATACCTTCGTCGTTCCTAGTAACAGCAAGCACTTTGGTAGAAAAAAGAGATTGAGCCTGTTCCAGAAACTTCAGATAACTTAGGTAATTTATTCACTAAATAAATTTGACGTTTTGACATAACTGTTGTGTGGGGTACTATGTTTCGGGGAATCTGTCTTATTATCTGTGTCTAGCCATGCTTTGTTCTTATATGTTCTTAGTATCAACATCTGTAATATAATAACTTACTACATTTTTAACTCTGAAGGTCGATTCCATTTTAAGAATATTCAAGTCTTTTTTAATAAAAAAATACATCGCTCTAACTTATGCTAATGTTAACGAAGGGAATACAGATTTTTACAGATGGTAAATTTTATTTCCATTCAAACTCGAATACTTTTTTAATAAATGATATTATTCTGAACTATTTTTCATATGAACATATTTTATTTGGTGTCCGTTGTAACGCGAAACTGTTCGGATTGATTGCTTAATTTTAATCGATGTTTCAGTTGTTTTTGCGTTTCGTACGTGAGCTACGCGCGCGTCGCCTGCTGTGTTCGATACATTTTTATTAACCGACTTCAAAAAAGGAGAAGGTTTCTCAATTCGACCGTATATATTTATTACCGTATTTTTTTTATTTTACAATTTTCGATTTTGAATCTTGGTGACTATGACTCTCATTGATGGTGTTTTAAAATAAAGACTAATTTAGTGAGACACAATTTCGTATCTTTATTTCATGACTTTGACTAAATGGGTTCAATATCATAGTCAGCCAATTACTAAACTGCTAGATATAATAATAATAATAATATTTATTACCAAAAAGACATTACCATTTACAGAGCAGGCAAAACACCCCACACTAGGCAATGCCTGTCTTGTGGGGGGTTTTAAAGAAATAATAATAACAGTTTGGTACAGAAAAGAACAAAAAAAGAAAGAAAGAAAAGGAAAGAAAGAAAGTACGGTAAAGAAAAGAAACATAAAATTAAAGAAAAGGAATAACACAATAATTGATTAAAGAATAAACAAGT